>CM062812.1:140306008-141714940 GCA_031772625.1 Pinus tabuliformis
GCCAACTGGTAAAGGACAATGTTTTTGATTAGACTATGATGAAACAAGCTTGGGGAGTGCTCTTTTTACTTCAATTGCATTTTTTCAGACATCTTTGAAATGCTCCTGGATAGATAGTTACACATGTTGAGTGGCTTTTGAGAGGTGAAATGCATCAGGAGGCAAATATGATAAGCATACAACCTGGAGAATCTACCTTCACAAGTGAAGAACCTCATGACAGTCTTCATCAAAGGGGCATATTTCTCCAATAAATATATGAAAGGCATAAGGTATGTATGTGTTTCTTCGTATGGTGTCTTTAAGAAAGGCTTGTAGTATTCAAGATATAGGCTTATTCCTTTGAACCAATATTCGCCATTGTCTGGTAACCCTGTTGCAAGTCAGATGGAGGTCATTGAAAAACTGAACTCAACACTAGCAATGAAAACAGTTTCACCTTTCAGCTGAGTTTCCACCCAATCTATTAATTGCTCATGAAATCCCACCCGCTCACCCTTTTTACAAAATTCCAGGCAATGTACATCCTCAAAGAATTGTTTGATGAAAGGATAGGAGTTGATGGAATTACAGTTTGATGGCTCATATCTAAGGATCTTCCCTCCTTTATGTTGTCTTTTTCTCTCTGGCAAAGATTCTGCCTCCATGATGACACAAAGTCCTAGCAGCAGGTAGCGAAAAATAAAATGTGAGGTGTGAATGGAAATGAAGTGATATGAAGGTGGTTTTTGACAAAATGATGGAGGGGTCTTGGGAAAGGTGAAATGGACTTTGGAAGCTGATGAAAGTGAGTGGAGAAACAATGGAAGAATGATTTGCTTGCAAGTGGAAACAACAGGGTTTATAATGAAACTTGCTCAAAAACCTCTAGGAATGAGCTAGGGTTTTGCTTTTTGAGTGTTAAAACTTTGTTTTGAGGTGGGTTAAATGGTTAAAATGGCTTATTAAACATGTATGCAGGTGTAGGATATCATTTTACATGTTTTAGAAACCAAAAATAAAGATGGCCATTTTCACCCTATCATTTCCCATGCAAATTTCACTACAAACCCTAACTTGAAGAATCATTGACATGAGATGAATTTGGAAAAGCAAAAGAGGGATAATGATGGTGTACTTACTTGTCCCTTAGCTTAGAAGTCAATAAAATCAATCTTGCAAGTGAAAAAATGAAATTTGGGAGAGTTTTGAAGGATGTTAGGGCACTTTGTCCTGCGAGCAATGCAGTGTTCCTGATCGCAGTGCCGTTCTTCTGAGTGCAGTGGCGGCCTCCTGAGTGCAGGACAATGTTTCTAAGTGCATCACCTGCAAATTATTGCCAATTGTACCTAGGAAATTGATTTTTTTCTCTCTTGGATGGGATAGCTCGATAAAAAAGAGTGAATAGGAGGTAAATGAAGGAGTTTGGGGGCTTTTGAGTTTATATAGGGAAAGTTACTTCACTTTTTCAAAAAGAAATGGGACCCACCCTCCTTTAAAAACTGATTTTTCACTTTATGAAAACAAAGTTACCTTTACCACTGAAAACCTGAGATGCCTTTTACTTTCCTGAGTGCTGGAGCTCCTTTTTCTGGAACTTTTTGAACATGAGAGTATGAGGAATGTGTGAAAATTCAAAAATCAATTCCCAAGAGTTCTTTGTCATGTTTTATTCATTGTTGGTTTTATTCATGAAAATGATGGACCTTGGAAACCCTAGTGACCTAATGGATGACCTAAGACCAAATGGAATGATGATGATGACTGACCCATTTTTATTGTGACACCTCCATAAAGTGTGATAGGTGACCAGCATGAGTGAATTTCCAAAAGATTGACTTCATCTTTAGACTGACCAAACAATGACCAAATTTTGTTGTGTAAACCTAGTAACATAAAAAATTTGATTTTGATAGTCTGGACAAACATAGTAAAAGCATATTTGATCCAGGTGACAGGCTAACAAGACTGACACTAACAGGCATGACATTCGGACCTAACTCACTATCTACAAGACAATAGTGGGTTATTTTAACATAGACTTTCATGGAAACATAAAAAGGAGGGTTTTTGACAAAGTTTTGTGGATTGTTTACAAGGAAGACCTTGTTTGGGAGGTCCTTCTTCTGAATTTTCCTCTAGAAAAAGGATAAGAACATGTGTTTTTCCTTCTAGAAAACTTCTTAGATGTTGTTGTTGCTCAAGAATGGTGGCCATGTTAAGTAGTGAAGCATTAAATTTAATGTTGGCAATTTGTTTCAAGATATTAAATCGATATAATGCCAAGAGGGAGAAGAGGTATAATTTACATTTGGACTTGTGTGGGAAGTATCGAGGATTTTCCAACTATCAATATATTTGGAAGATTGATTTTTAACATTCTTGGCTCTATAAGAGCTTTTAGTTTCAACCATCATTACATCCTCATTGGCTACCCAATCCAAAGTTGCAACTGTGGTGTCTAGGATTTTACCAAATATTCTTTCCTATGCATTCTTCTTGACTTCATAGGTTTTTTCATAATGGTACTCCTTGCAAAATTTGCAGCAAGGGAAAAGAAGAGCGTTAGGTTGGAACATTTGGGGTGCATTTGTAACAAGGACTAAAGAGAAAATTTCAACATGAAGTTGAACTACTATCTTCTTTTCGAAGGAGATTATACATTTTATCATGTCTTGCATGAGTTGAAGCAAAGAGGAAATCTTGGATTGATTAGGTGATGCTTCGGGGAGAATACCTATTATGTGTAATTATTCCTTATATTCTAGACATATCTACAAATCAGATCCAATATTATCAACATTTTTCTCTTCTAACCTATGGTAATAAGCAGGAGGAAACATATCATAATAATGCATCATAGCCTCCTCATTCTGCGAGTTAATGATTTCAGGGTTCTCATTATATAATTTAGTGAAATAGGGATTAAATGATTGAATTGTTTCACGCTTTGAAAAAGTCGCATTATTATAATCATGAAGAAGATCAACAAGACTCTGGGGTTGGCCATAGGTTGATTTGAACCAGTAACAAAGCTCAACCCACGTGGAAAAGTATTTAGGAGGTAATTCAAAAAAGTCAACCACCATGTTTACTTTTAAAGAATTGATGAATAATCACATGTAAGTACAATTTTTGTTTTCACCAATGTTATGACAAGCATTAGAAAAGGTAATATGATGTTCATTCAATGTGATAGTGCCACCGACTGAAAAATTTGGTAGATGGTCTTTAAATTTGGGTAAAGGCACATTAGCAGGACTTAGATTCAATAGAGAGGGCACAATATTAAGGAGTGGCATTAATGTCTTCCTCAAACTGAAATAATCTGTACTTTCGAATGACTTTGGCAGGATTGGTAGTAGACTATACTAGATTAAAAATGAGTATAAACTACCAATCTAGGATGATGATGACGTTGTCGATGAAGACTGCATGGAAGAGGAAGAATATTGAGTTGAGGATTGCATTCATAGCATGAATATATGTGAAGGGGAAGTTTTTCTAGAGGAGAAGTTAAGTTCTTGGCAAAATAAGATTTGGGGTTGAGTAGAAAGAATAACTTTTTGTCTTCAACTTTGTGTAATGGTTGGAATTTGGGGCTTTGACCATGAATCCTTCTAGAGGAGCAAGATTCATTGGAAATAACCCAATTATAGTTGATTATGGTGGTTTTTAAGTCACCTTTCAAGGGCTTCCATTCATTCTTGTAAATCTATGTCTAGGACTGTATTGATCCAAGATTGTTCCAATTTAGCAAAAGAGTTAGAGTTATCAAGTATGAAAATAAATAGATAATGTCTAATATTTTGTTGATCATATAGATGATTGCCAAGATCAGGTTGATTAGCAGATGGTATGGTCATCTGAGAGGAAACATTAAATAATCAAGTTGAATCAATCGATCCCCAATTGAGTTTCCAAGATGTTGTTGATGAGCAGAGATTTTCTTTATGCTTCTGCTGACCAAGACCTAGAATCTCATAGGGCTAAGTGAGCTAATGGGATGGAGCTCGATGTTTTGAGCCCTAGCTGTTCTTTCTAACTATATACAAAATGTTTACATGTACAAATGAAAGAGACAAAAATATGTATAACGTAATAGATAAACCTGAAGTAAAGAATAGTAAAATATGAGCACTTTACAACTCAATTATAGAAAAGATGTTGTAAAACAAACTTAAATTGAAGGATTTATAGGCAACTTTATGATTGTACATATTTAGCCATGAGAATAAATGTGTACAGGAAAATCCACCACAATATAGCTAATGGCATAAGAGATATGTGCCAAAACTCTGCTAATTAACTTAATAAAATTAAACGTAATAATTTTAGAGATGTGTTCCAAGTGAAGAAACAATCAAATGCTATTATTAATTATTTTTTTAAATATGTGAGTACAACCAACTATTATTACATATTTCTGCATAAATCTGGACCAAAATGTATTTTAGAATCCTAAGATGTTATAGACTCATACATAGGCAATTGAGTGCCAAAAAAAATTGAGATAAAGTTGTTGACTAAGGCTTGGAGCTCTCTAATAAAATTTATCAGCAAAAGGTTCTAGAAAAAGTGACCAATTAGCACTAATAAAAAAATATAACACCTTATAACAGTATAAAGATTGGAAGAAAGTTAGAACAACCTAAAAAGATCAATTAATAAATAATGCGCTTACGTCCTCCTCAAATGATTTTGTTGTCAACCAAAACAAGTAAGCTCTTGTACTCAAGAAAATAATGTACCAGGGAAATGACAACTTTTATAACTTAAGCATACCTCTCCTCAATCTCCTTTTTCCATCCTTCCTTTCATGTGCCCTTAATGATTCTCTATTTTCCTTAGATAGTTGGGGAGGATAAGTATTTTGTAACTAATCCTCTTTTATTAAATTAAACTCTTTTTTATTAATCTCGAGAGAGGGTGATCTAGGTGGATATTGGTGGCCAAATGCCTATTCCACCTAGACCTCCAACTAGTTTCATAGGTTTCCTTATTTATTGCAGCATTTACTATTTTTAGTAGTTTTTCAGGTCTTGAACTTCCAGAGCAATTTTGACCCCCTAAACGGTGTTTTTTCGAGGTTTGGAGTAGGCCCAAATCCTTGTTTCAAATCTTGTTGTACTCGGAGAGATATTTCCAACAAGGTATCGTATGCGCCAAACAAAGATAATATGCCCAAGTTACGACCCCGAGAAGTTGGCTGCTCAACTAACCCAAACAATGCCCACAAACTCTTGGTGTTTCATCTCACGAGGTTAGGGTTTTGGCTATTTCGGGTTTTCTCTTGTTGTTCAATAATAAATAGGCCATTGAGCCTCATTGTAACACAACTTAGAGGCATGTAGACTCCACATCTCTTCTCAGAGATAATCTACCATCACCCAGGCTAGTTTATTTCCATTTTGTTTGTAAGCTATTTTAGTATTTGATATTAATGAAACGAAGTTTTATTTATGATGCATCTCTGTATTTATGATTATATCTATAATTTTTTGTGTTCCTGTTTAAGTTTGGATTAGTGGTATCACGAGCAGCCTACTCTTTCACTATTTTTCTTTACATGTCCCCAACGAGGTTGAGATATAAGGAGTTAGGGCTCGAACTGGTCAAACCTTTGCAAGACTAGCCTCGCAAATCCCGATGGCCTCCCATGGCGGAAAAGAAGAAAGATGAGGGGGCAGGAGATTCTTTCAAAATATTGCTCAAAGAAGCCCTTGAGCAATAGAGGAATGTGATGATGGATAAATTTGCTCATAGCCTTTAGCGACTACCCAAAGGTGACGCATCTTCTTCCAGCAGCCACTCTGGAAGTGCCACACCCTTTAAGGTGCAAGTTAAATTTGACATCCCCATATTTGAAGGTCATATAGATGCAGATGCCATGCAAAAATGGTTATGTCTGCTAGAAGGATATTTTTCTGTTCATGGTTTTTCTAGCTGGGAAAATATTACTTTCGCACTTCTCAAAGCCGCCCCACACGTCAATAATTAGTGGGAAACATACTATGAGAAGAAGGATGAAAGTACACCCTCACTATTTTTAGCCGCACCCACTTGGAATTTGTTTCAGGACGCCATGAAGGAGCAATACTTCCCTATCAAGAGATATGAGGATGAATACATAAAGTGGACCACGCTGTGGTAGGGAAGGGACCAAAACGTGCTGGAGTTTACCAATATTTTTCATACCCTTTTCATGAATTTGGGTATCAAGGATTTTGAGCGAAATTTGGTACTTAAGTACCACTGTTGTCTACATAGGTACATCCAGGATGAGATGGAGTTCCTGGACATCTCCTCGCTCAACATGATGTAGCAATACACTGTCAAGATTGAGAAATTTTTTAAACAGATGAAGTGAGAGTTTGGATCTATGAATTAGAAGCAAGGGAAAGGCGCTCCAAACCGTAGAACAAAGGGCAAAGGAAAAATAGAGCGATCTAGGACAACCGGTTGAAGCCGCAAGAAAAGAACAACACTGCAAAGACAAAGAAGGGCACAGGAAAATGGTGTGAGTTCCATAAGAGCTCCACTGACAACGTAAGTGAGTGTCGGGCCAAGCAATCACTAGTGGCTAAGCTGAAGGATTCCAAATTAGACGCATGTTCCAACGCTAAGTCAGAACTAGACAAGGGGAATGACAAAGGGAATCAGATCATTGACGTGGATCCTAGTGCCACCGTGGATACCACCAAGATCTAGAAGAATGAGCCTAAATATCCAGAGGGTGGGGAATGCATCTTCCACTCACATATGTGGATGAAGGGTTTTCCACTGCATTTCATTATTGACAGATGGAGAAAAAATATCCTCATTTTAGAAGTGGTCATGAAGTAGCTAGGCCTGCTGATTACAACACATCTGCAAACGTACACCATCGGGTGGCTTCACCAAGGACAAGATCTTCGTATCAGCTAGGAGTGTTGCCTCCCCTATAGTATCAAACCCTTCACGGATGAGGTACTTTTGATGTTGCACCTCTTGAATTTTGTGATGTATTATTAGGAAAACCATAATTGTGGAAGTGGCATGATGTATATGAGTCTAGACCCAGCTCTGTGATTATTATTTTGGATAATAAGTTGTATATGATATCGGAGGTAGCCCCGCCTACCACCATCTCTTTGATCTCTGCAAAGAAATGCAGTAAGATCATTTCACATACCAGGAAATTTGTTTTCCTTATGATTCACCCTCAAAGAAAGAAGAAGATTGTGGCCACGACTTCCAGACAGGGCTCCTTTGCACAACAACAACAGATGGACAAGGTCGTGGAGGAATATAGGGACATTTTCACCTCACCCACAGGGTTACCTCTGCACTATTAGGTCAAGTAGTCCATCGATCTGACCCCGGGTGTGCCACTACCCAATGGACCAATCTATCAATATTGTGTTTTGGTGAACGATGGGATCAAGAGGTTTTCAGGAGCTACTGCAGAAAGGGCACATTATGCCAAGCTCATCACCCTATGGGAGACCAATTGTATTAGTACAGAAGAAGAGCGAGACCTGGAGACTCTGTATTGACTATCGGGCATTGAACAAGATTACTTACCAGAATAAGTACCCAATCCCAGAGATTGATGACCTTATGGACCAACTCAGGGGGGTCAAATATTTCAACAATATTGACTTGAATTCTGGTTATCACCAGGTGCCTATCGAACCCTCTGATGTGTGGAAGTCTGCCTTCAAATCCAAGGAGGGCCTTTTCAAACGGTTGGTCATGCCTTTCGGGTTGACGAATGCCCCTGCGATTTTCATGGCATTGATGGACGACATCTTGCGACCCTTCACCAATGAATTTGTGGTGGTGTATTTAGATGAATTCTTGATCTTTAGCTAGAGTTGGGAAGAGTACCTCGACCATATTCGACAGGTTCTCTAAACCCCGTGGAAACACAAGATGTGTGCCAATTTGGAGAAATGCACTTTTGGCATGACCTAGGTTCAATATTTGGGGTACATCATTGATGATAAGGGGGTACATGTAGACCTAGCCAAGATACAAGTCATTCAGGTTTGGATAGCCCCAAATACTCTAACAGAGCTCCACAACTTTCTGGGTCTTGCCAATTTCTACCGCAGGTTCGTGTTGGGGTTCTCTCATATCACTTTGCCTTTAAGTCAAGTCACCAAGGGCGGAGCGAAAGCAAATTTCTTTTGGTCCAAAACCCAACATAAGGCATTTGCCGAGTTGAAGCATCGCCTCTACTCTGTACCAGTGCTCACATTACGAAAACTACAACAAACATTTGAGATTGAGAAAAATGCCTTCGATTATGCCATTGGTGTAATTATTACTCAGGGCATCCAATGGCGTACCATAGTGAGATACTTTCAGACACAGTCTGAAAGTATCCCAACTATGACAAATAGATGTATCCCCAATGGAAGCATTACATTATGGGGAAGGAAACAATCATCCGCACAGACCACTGACCCCTGTAGTTCATATAGACACAAGGGAAGTTGCAGAATGATCACCATCAAAATGGTCCGTTTGAACATTAATTACAAGAAAGGAAGCACTAATAATGTTGTAGCCTACGTCATCGACCCCCAGTCATGGCGGCGATCACTGTGCTTGACTCCTATGGGCGTGAGACTTCGGGGTGGTCACACCTTTATAAGAGTGATCCAGAAATCAACATCACATACCAAACACTCCTAGAAGGTAAGTAAGCTCCAAATTTCCAGCTCCAATATGCACCGTTATGCCACTTGGGACACATATGTTCCTTCAAGCGAGCATGCCAATATGATTTTGGAGGCGCACTACAGTCGGGTCGTTGGACATTTCAGAGTAGAGAAAACAGTGGCAGTACTATAGAAATATTTTTATTGGCTGAACCTTTGGTAGGATGTTGGGAAGTACATTAGAACCTGCACTGCCTGCATTATTGCCAAACCAACCATCAAGAAGAAAGGCCTATATACTCCTCTTCCTACTCCTATTAAACCTTGGGAAACCATCTCCATGGATTACATGTCGAGCTTTCCTTCTACTAAGCATGACAATGGCTATGTTTTCATGGTCGTCGACAGATTCTCCAAAATGGCCATTATGGCAGCTTGCAAGAAGAGTATCACAATAGAGGCCACTGCTAAGCTCTTCTTTGAGAAAGTGTGGGTACATATTAGGATCCCACAATCCATTGTCTTAGATTGGGATATCAGATTCCTGAGTGCATTTTAGTCAAGCCTCTGGTCGATGTTGAATACTAGACTTACTAGGTCCACGACTTTCCACCCCTAAAATGATGACCAAACAAAGGTTGTCAACAGGATGACTGTACACATTTTGCACATGTATAACTCGAAGCATCCACACACTTGGGATGAAAGCCTCCCCTATGTCCAACACAACTACAAAAGAGCTCTCCATATCTCAACAGGCCACAACCCCTTTCGGTAGGGCCGAGCTTTTAGCCATTATGTCCCATTGATGTGGCCATATCATTTGTAGCTACTCAAGCATATTTGACTCATGTACAGTATAAAGACGACAGGGCTAACAACTTCATTGAACGCATTCAACACATCTTCTAGAAGGTCCATGATATATTGGATATAGCCAATGCTAAGTACAAGTAGCACCATGATCAACATCAGATGCCACACAAGTTCCTGGTGGGTGACAAAGTTTGACTACATTTGTAGAAGAAGCGCCTCGCTGGAACCCACCACAAGATTCATCCGCTTCGATATGGGCCATACACCATCACTAGGGTTGTAGGGGGTAATTCCTTCAAGCTCAACATTCCACCATTCCTTGGTATGCACCCAGTGTTCAATGTAGACCACCTTCGACCATACTTTCCACCATTGCTAGACATATTCAATATTGCAGAACAACTCACACCAACAGAGCTAAATCCAGATTGCATGGAACATGGCACAACTGATCAGATCATGGACATGCAGATCAAGAACACTTGCCAACAGAGGATCCAAATATATCGAGTTGTAAAAGCAGGCCAACTCCTTCACTAGGGCAAGTGGTTCACCAGGGACCAAGTTCAATAGAAATTTCCTCACCTCATGGAGGCTTTGCACACAATGGGGACCATTGCTTCCTAAGTAGGGAGGACTGATCTAGGTGGATATTAGTGGCCAACCACCTATTCCACCTATACCTCTAGTCGGTTTCATTTGGTTCCTTATTTATTGCAGCATTTACTATTTTTATTAGTTTTTCGGGTGCTGAACTTTTGGAGCAGTTTTGACTCTCCAAACAACGTCTTTTTGAGGTCCGCAACAAGATTGTGATAATAAGTAGGGGCTTGCCGCAAATCCTATAGTACTCAGAGATATCTTTCCAACAAGGTATCATATGCACCAAACGAAATAATATGACCAATTTATGACCCCGGGAAGTTTGCCGCCGAACTAACCCCAACGGGGCCTACAAACTCTTGGCTTTCCATCTCTTGGGGTTAGGGTTTTCCCTTGTTGTTCAATAATAAATAGGAACTTGAGCCTTATTTGAACATAGTTCAGAGGCATGTAGCCGCCACATCTCTTCGCAGAGATAAGATATCATCGCCTGAGCTAGTTTATTTCCATTCTGTTTGTAAGCATATTTGAGTATTTGGTATTAATGAAATGAAGTGTTCTTTATATTGCATCTATGTATTTATAGTTATATCTGTAATTTGTTGTGTTCCTGTTTAATTTCGGATTAGAGGGTCATTTAGAAGGAGTGTTCAAATAATTTTATTTATATTAGTAAGCGGGGTCCCCCATGATGTTTATTTTTATCAAATACCATCATGAAACCTTGTAAATATGATGAAATAAAATTTGCATAAATTGAGAGAAAAAATTATTATTACCCATCAAGCATCCCATAAATCACCATGAATAGAAAACATCATATATTATATCATAAAATATCCATGTAGACCAGTCCTTGTGCCTCTCACAAGAAATAGTTTCATTAAAGGGATAATATCATCAAAATAAAAGTGTTGTCCAAAATGTAAACATATGCTAAAAACCCAAAAAATGGTGACCAAACTAAAGTCAAATAGAAGCAAGTGACTCATGAAAGATTCCGGTGCATGTCAGAGCCAACAATGTGATTTTTTTCAATACTTCTACTTTCCCATTATACTTCTAGATGCATGCATTGAAAAGAGATATCCCTTTTCCCCTCCCTACTTGCCTCTGATTTGTTGGTATGTGAATGGGAAAAAGTAGCCTCTGAATGGGAACATGCAGTATATAATACAAGTGTATTTTCCCTACCACAACATGAGGAGGGGAGTTGAACAATTGATGTGCATGAGATGACATGGCTTGAGAGAATTCTGAGGGAACCTGGGGTGCAACTATTAATGGGGTAATTGAGTGATGTGAGGTATAAGGCCAATGAGTAAAACCATAAGCAGATCTATGTGGGTTTTCTCCCAACCCTCATGATGTACAGGCTGTTACTAAGGTAGGTGTGGTTTGGGGATTTCCATAGTGCTATGGTGAGGTGGTGATGAGCTTCGAGAAGCATGAAGGGTAGGAGGAGGAGGAACTCCAAGATATAAGTGTCTTGTTTGTGTCAATTGATTAAACTCCTCTGAATCAATGTCAAAATGAATGGAAAACCTATTTATTTATTCCTATTTTCCCCATGTAATGTTAGTTCTCTTGCCATAACCTCTTCTATTTCCCCAATATCCTCTGCTAAAGAAACTCATTTTATGATATAAGAAGAATAAATATGCTATGAAGCATCTTATCTCAAATCACAAATCAACCAACAAGCCAAGAAATGGTTTACAAGACATCAAGTTCAATACAATTGCTTTAGTATTTCAAAACACACACATGAGAGAAAAAAAGAGTTAAATGAGGGACAAGTTTCTCATACATGTAATAAACAACAATTTTTTCCATGACATATGTTATAAGCATGAGAGGACCAAACTTATGCATGAATTTAACACAGAGTGGAACTAACTACAAAAAAAGAATCTATTCTCATGACTATAAAAATGTTTGAGCCTATATCAATTATTATTGAGCTATACTACAACAAAACAGGCAAATAACGCCTAAAATAACATCAAAATTTAGTGTTTTTTAGTTCATGAAATGGACACCTTTTTCGACCTAAAAATGGGCATAATCAGGAATGTTTATCATAGCGCTAGATTTATCATTGGAAATTAGATCGGAAATAATGCCCAAAATAGTGCTTGGAATAATGCTAGAAATAATGCTAGAAATAATGCTAGAAATAGTGCTGGAAATAACACTGAGAAATTACGTCGAAAATAGTGCTAGGCATAACACTAGAAATTGCACTAGAAAGAGCATCGAGAATAGAGTGAGGAATAGTGCAAGAATTATCACCAAGATTTGCTTCCAATTTGGCTTTTGGTTTGGCTTCTAGTTTTATGTCCTGTTTTGCTTCTCGTTTTGCTTCCAGTTTTTCTTCTAGTGTGGCTTCCAATTTTGCTTCCATTGTTTCTTCTTTTTTCTTCTTCCAAGCGATGGGAATAGTGTCAGGAATAACATCAGGTTTAGCGCTAGGATTTGCTTTTAGTTTGGCTTCTGACTTGGCTTCCAGTTTTGCTTCTTGTTTTTCTTCCAGTTTTGCTTTCCGTTTTGCTTTTAGTTTTGCTTCCCTTTTTCCTTCCCATTTTGCTTATAGTGAGGCTTCCAATTTTGCTTCCATTGGTTCTTCTTTTTTTTTTTGTTTCCAAAAATGATTATTATTTTGCATATAGTTAAATTAATATGTTTTATTTCAATTTAATTAGTTAAATATATCATGTCTCTTAAATAAGTTATATGATAATACAATAATTCATATGAATGCATTTGAAATATTTTATAGGATAACATTTATAAATTTTTTTTAGGGAAACAAACATCCATAAAAATTAACAACATCATTATACTTTTTTTTAGACAAAGGTCGGGTGCTATTCATTAAACTGAAAAAAAGATGAGGCTAAAGCCTTACATAGGATGCTTCAGGAGCATTTTGGGGCCAAGGAATTACAAAAAGGGCTTTTTCCTTGGTCCTTACTTTAACTGGACTGCTACTATTGCTACTTATGCTGCTATAGATTTTGACATACTGCTGTCCCCAAAATTTACATTTACAAAGCATGATTAGTCAATCTCGATGTGGCTCATCTTTCTTGCGGTTGATCCCTCTGGATCCTGGTCAGCTTCGATTGGCTTGGCGCTGGAGGAGGATGTGGCATCTTTCTTTTCCAGCATATTCTTGAGAATTTCAATCCTCTCTTCAGCGTGGGCGCATCTGTTGTGTAAAGCGCTGAACTGTTCATGGAGGGTATGGACCCTGTGCAGAAAAAGGTTCATTTATGCTCTATACTTATCATGGAGGATTTTGACTTGCTCTTCCAGCCGACTCTCCAAAATACGAACTTTGTCCTCCATCCGGTTCTCCATGCTGCGAACTAGGTCTTCCAAGGCTCTCTGTTGAGCTCGGACTTCATTAAACTCCATATTCAGGTCACGGCAGTGAAAACAATCCTCTGGGCGTTCCATTGTATCCTTTGTCTGAGTAGTAGCGCAGTTCCTTTGCTTTTGCCCTTGATGTTGTCGATTCACTTTGCTGTTGATAGGGATTCTACTAAGGCTCTCGGAGGTGATAAGAGCATTTAGGAGAAGGCGCTTTAAGTGCCTGAAACTGTCGCTAATACCGCTTGGGAATCGGTTAAGCTCAACAGCGCTCCCACTTTTTGACAGAGTGAGAACGGAGCTTCTAAAACGCTCAACAATCTTGCTTCTATCTGGCTTACTAAGATGGTCTGCAAAATAGACTCCTCTCTCAAGTTTACCGCAGGGAATTTCAACTGTGAGTTGTAGCTTTTGCGCTGAAGGGATATTTAAAGAATTTCTGCAGATACAAGGGCGGGAGAGGGATCTACACTTCCCAATGCTCCACTGATTATTTCTGCTCATATCTTGACTGAGATCGACTTTTCTGTGACAAGGACGATTTTCTGATCTATGAATCTTGATTCCCCTGCTTTGGAGTGAGCTTCTGTGCCGACTGTTGATACAATTTCTATCATTCTGGTCTGTTCTGACCTCTGATCTGGTGATTTGGTTGCTGTGGCAGATTCTATTGGGTGGGGCACCGCGTGAGCTGATTAGATGTGCGTCTTTCATGGCAGCAATTGGATAGTTATGTGATCATTGCAGCTGAGCTGGCCTTTGGGTCGATTATAGGCTTTGTTGGCGTGGTGGTCAGCCTTTTTGTTGAGTCCCCTTAGGATATGAAAATAGTGGGCTTCCTCCAGCATGCTGTGCAGAACTTGATTTCTGTTGTTGATTTGTTGCAACAGAATGTTTGGTGAAGTCCGCTTTTGCTCCATGAGCCGGATAATAATTGCTGAGTCACCAAAAACGTTCACTTTCTTTATGCCCAGATTAATCACTTGATTGAGTCCTTGGAATAAAGCCAGGCCTTCGGCCCGATTGTTGGATAGGTCCCCCAATCCCCATTCAAAATGCAAGATAGACTCACCATTTGCGTTGCATATGATGCCTCCAGCACCTGCGAGACCGGGGTTAGATTTTGAGGCACCATCGAAGAAGAGGCAATATTTGTTGCAGTTGCTCAACCAAAGAGCGAATTCTTCCTCCTTAGGCCTCAGCTTCCAAGCTGTGATTGTCTCTTTTGAGCTTGAGTTATCCTTTTCTTGTTCATGGGCACTGATGATGCTACCATAATTAATCAAATTTCTTTCTTCTGCACTGAAGCTGCTGAGATTAACTTTGCTGTGGGTGCGAATAGTCACAGCTTCTACAGCTAAGCTGATAGTTTTATGACACATATATCTGGAATTGTGTCCTTTGTCTTGGAACACTTTCTTGTTTCTGGCTAGCCATATGCTCCAAAGAAGAGTTAATGGTAGAGTGTTCCATATCCTCTGAGATAATTTGATCTTTTTACTCTTCCATGGGCAAAGCTTCTTCCAATTTTGGACTGTCTCTGCTATGTTTGGCTTAGGATTCCATTCTACTCCCCCCACAGATGCTATTTCTTTCCAACATTTTGCAGCCACTTGGCATTCCATAAACAAATGCTGTATTGTCTCTTCAGCTTGAAGACAGTTTGGGCACCTAGAGGGGCCTAGGATGCCCCTTTTTTTAAGGTTCTCA
Source organism: Pinus tabuliformis (assembly GCA_031772625.1). NCBI lineage: Eukaryota > Viridiplantae > Streptophyta > Pinopsida > Pinales > Pinaceae > Pinus > Pinus tabuliformis. Next base: position 140,321,146 of record CM062812.1, read on the forward strand.
GCTGTTAAGATCTTACCTTTCAGAAGGAGCCAGCAGAAGAATTTAACTTTAGGAGGGGCTTCCGCTTTCCAAACCAGTCTCCAATGACTCCATGTGTCCTGCGGAAAGGTATTAGCACATAAATGGTGGTACCCTGCTTTGGCTGTGTATTCAGTTCCTGTGGGGTCCCATCGAAAACTATCTCTGCCTCCCTTATGAATAGGTGCCTTACTGTGCAGTTGGTCTTTTAGAGCAATGAAGCTTGTTTCCAGATCCCTTGGGTAGTCCGGCAAAGTCCAGCCAATCCAAGCTTGGGAGGAGCTTCCCCACTTAGTGATTTGGGCTAAATTCCATATTCCTCTGTTGTTTAACCAGTTTAAGGCTGGAATTGCTTCTGCTTTGGATCCTATGGGGCTCTGGCCAAGGATTCTATCTTTAGAAATGCTGATGCTACTTCCCTCTCCAGGAACTTTGGAGATATGCTGGGTCATGAGTGGGATAATTTTCTTGCACAATTTCCAGATGTTGGAGCTGTCTCTGTTGGGAATATTAGCTTCCAGGAGCTTGTGCCTAGAACTGCTGAGATACTTGGCTTCTAAGACTGATTTCCACCAGGCAGAACCCCCAGTGATTAATCTCCAAACAATTTTAGCCCCGAGAGCTAGATTCAAAAGATATGGGGACCTTATTCCGAGGCCTCCTTTTTCTTGGGGCTAGATGACGTTTTTCCAGCCAACCAAGTTGAACTTTTTTTTCTCCAATTTCCCTCCTTGCCAGAGGAAAAAACGAAGGGCCTTCTCCAGTTTGTGATGGAAGTTCATTGGAGCTTGTAACAATGAAAAACGATAGATAGGGAGAGAAATCAAACCTGATTTGAGAAGAACAAGACGGCCTGCTGGGTTCAGCCACATGGTTCCCCATTGTTGGGTTTTCCTTTTGATTTTGTCGAGAATTGTGTTCCAAGTTTCAGTCTTCAGGGGACCCTTACTCACCGGCATCCCTAGATAGGTGAAATGATTCCAATCGATCTTGTAAGAGACCTCTAAAATATTTGCAATATTTTGAATGGTGTGAGATGTTGCATTCCATCCGTAGATGCAGCTTTTGACTTGGTTGATTCTTCCTCCGGAGCAGTCCATGAATTGGTCCATGATCTTTTTGAAGCGCCTGGCAATGATGGTCGATGCACCACCCATCAGGAGGGTATCATCGGCGAATTGGGAGTGGTTGATGTTCTTTGTGCCCTGCTCAAATTGGATACCTGTAATTAAGCCTGTTCTTCGATTGTAATCCAAGGCTTTGCTGAGGGATTCAGCCATGAGAATGAAAAGGTAGGGAGAAAGGGGGCAGCCTTGCCTGAGGCCTCGGGAGGATTGAAAGGCTGCACAAGGTCTTCCATTCACCAGAGGCGAGATCCAAGGATTTGAGATACAGGCTTTGACCATATTGATGAAGGATGCATTGAATCCCAGTTTGCTCAAAACAACAAAAAGGAAGGAGTGTCTGACTCTATCGAAGGCATTTGCAAGATCAAGTTTAAAGATGAATCCTTTTTCCTTTCGACTAAGACTAGAGTGGATGGCTTCTTGTACCAAAAGGATAGAGTCGGAGATGTGCCTGTTGGCTAAAAAACCTCCCTGATTTTCCGAAATTAAGGAAGGAAGGAGAGGCTTGAGTCTTGAGGATAGGATTTTTGTGATTATTTTATAAGCAGAGTTGCACAGGGATATTGGCCGGAATCTAGAGAAGGTGATCGGTCTATTCTCTTTTGGGATGAGAGCTAAATAAGTTGAGTTGGTATAGCCCCCTAGTTTGCCTTTCCTGAGGACCCAACGAATCATCTTGAGAATGTCCTTTTTAATCATTGACCAATATTCTCTGAAGAAGCAGATAGGGAACCCGTCAGGACCTGGGGCTTTGTCCGGATGGAGGCTCCAGATCGCCTTTTTAACTTCATCCTCCTCAACTTCTTGGGTGAGGCTGTTGTTCATTTCTTGAGTGACTTCTCTGGTCATATGTTGGAGGAAGTTTGAGAAATCCTCCTCATTTTTGTCCTCTGTCAGGAGAGATTTGAAGTGGGAGGTTGCAGCAGCCTTTATAGAATCTTGAGTTTCATGATTGTTCCCTTCACCGTCTCTGATTGCATTAACTGTGTTTCTTGCCTTCCTGATTGTGGCTTGTTTATGGAAATAAGAGGTGTTTTTGTCACCTTCACGCAGCCAGGTCTGCCTAGATTTTAATCTCCATTTGATTTCCTCATCTCTAGCTGTTTGGCGTAGCTCTGCATACAATCTGATCTCTTCTTGTCTTGCTTGCTGAGTGAGTCCTTCCGCTTCAATACTTTGCTGTATTTTTTCAAGGTTTTGCTTGATGTCTTTTTTAGCTGCCTCGGGTTCCTTGTAATTGGTCTTTGCCCAAGTCTTTAGCGCCTGCCTCGTTTGCTTCAGTTTTGATTCCCAAATGAAGATTGGGGAGCCCTCCACATGCTGTGACCAAGCATGCTTGACTATATCACGGGTTGCTGGAATTTGGTTCCAAAGGGAGGAGTATTTGAAGGGGAGGGGGCCGAGGTGGCTTTGGCTTTGCAAGGTAAGAGTGATGGGGTAGTGGTCCGAGGCAGAAGTATTGAGGATGTCTGACTGCCCGTTGGAGAATGAGGACAGAAAGGCGATATTAACAAGGAAACGGTCAAGTCTTTCCATAATGTTACCTACTCCCAACCGCCTATTGCTCCAAGTATATTTGCGGTTCTTGGGCTTTAAATCAACCAGGTCTTTTTCTTGCATGATGTGTTCCAGCCGGTTTCGGAAATGATCAGCAGTGAAGTTCCCTCCCCTTTTTTCATTTGAGTGCATGACCAGATTTAGGTCCCCTGCTAGGATGAGGTTGTTATCACGTTCTTCTTCTAAATCTTCCTCTAAGGTAGTCCAGCAAACTTCTTTTTCCCTGAAGTGGTTGGGAGAGTAGATGTTGTAGATTTTAACTTCTGTGCCATTGTCCTTGTTTTCCAATTTAACACTTATCCAATGCTGCTGTGTTTTGATGAGGCTACAACTCCATTTGCTGATGTTCCACATTGTTAAAATACCTCCTGAAGCTCCTCTTGCTTCACTGGTGCAGCCACCGTACTGTTTTTGTTGGCCAATGAGTTTGCTGATTTCAGACTGATCTAATTTTGTTTCTTGAATAAGTAAGATATCAGGCTTTTCACTGTGGATTAACTCCATGAGGGCAGCTTTTTTGGAGGGGTGCCCTAGTCCCCTGCTGTTCCAAGACAGCACTTTCATCATGATTTACCAGTGGTGTGCAGAGGTGCTCGCCTCTCTTTGCCTTTGATATTGTTTTCCTTGTCCGAAATTCCTAGAATGTAGGTTTCAATCGGGGTCTGTGATCCCATTGCTATATCCTTCTGCGCGCTTTCTTCTCTATGCTGTTTTGCCGACTTCCTTCCTGGCCCATGTTTTTTTGGAATCTCACTAGATGCTCCTAGGTCCTTTGATAAGCTTCTTGTGATTCTTGTTGAGGTAGTGTCCGGGGAGGGCTGAGAGGTATGGGGGGATGAAGGGATATGCTGATCAGATAAAGGGTCCTGAATAGGATCTTCTTCAGAAAGGGAAGCGAAAGGGTTTGAAGACGGAGGGATGGAGGGGTCAGTGGAACGAGGAGGGGAGGAGGGGAATGGAGGAGGGGCTTGCTGTGAAGAGGAGGGTGGACACTGATTAGATGAGGGAGGGTGGGGATGTGGATGATGGGATGGCCCCGGTTGCTCAAATTCAGATTGTTTGAGGGTTGAGGCAGATTTTTTTCTTTTCACCGTTTCCCATTGGTCCTCCTGCTCTGATGATTCAACATTTATAAGTTTTGGGCATCTATTAGCAAAGTGTCCGTATTCATGACATACCTTGCATTTGAAGGGTATCTGCTCGTAGTCCAGCTGTTGGATATGGCACCAGTCGTCCACCTTCAATTTGATTGCTTTCGGTAGGCCGCGTCCCAGATCTACTTCAACGCATATTCGCGCACAGGCCTGCATGTTGTCCTTGGGCTCGCTGCGGTCTATATATTTTCCTACCGCGTTTCCTATTGCCTTGACCGAGTCATCTCCCCAACAGTGGAGAGGGAGGTGAGGAAGCCTGACCCAGACAGGGACAGCGCTTGGAATATCTAGTTCTGGGTCAAAGTCCGGGGTCCATTTGTTGAGATAGAGGCCTCGGGAGTCCATGAAGTAAGGCCCATTTCTAAATATCAAGTCCTTGTCCTCCTTGGTTTCGAAGTGGAAGGTGAAATAACCTCTGCCACAGAACCTTATCGAGATTTTCCCTTGAGTCTTGTCAGCCCAGTTTCTCTCAACCCATCGCTGGACAGATTTGGGTGAGGGCCATAGACCTGTAAACTGGCCGATTAATCCTTTCTCTGCAAGAGATATTGCTGCCATGCGAGGGATGGCCGGGGGCAGAAGAACTTCTTGAATCACATCGAGTTTTTTGACAAACTTGGTAGCCGTCGGCCTTGGCCTTTGCTGAGGCAGGGATTTTATCAAATTTGAGAAGGCTTGCTGTAGAGCTGGATCCCCCCCTCGTGGATCCGGGGGATCCATGGGGACCGAGAGCCGGCGGGAGCGCTGGAGCGAGGCAGCAGATCTTCGATGGACGCCCAGGCGTTCAAAACGTGCGCGCAATATTATTCTTCATTGATTACTAGAGAGGGTAATCCATGCTACAACAACATCATTATACTTATTAATTCTCCATCAAAATAGAATCTGCAACATCCAATATATATAAAATAACAAGATAATTATTGTAACATGATTGTCATCTATAATTAAAACAATTGAGTCAAATATCTATAATTTAAATGAATTTGACAACATCCATCTTGAGCAGTAAATCAAAACTATCATATGTAATAATTATGCATCCAAATCATCAACCACTTTCAATATATAAAAATTGAAGAGTCAATCTTGGTAAGGTCATCATCATATATAACTAGAACAAGTGAAATTCACATATAATAGTAGATCAATAATATGTGAAAATGATACATCATGTACAAATGGTATAAATAAAAATGATAAATTATGTAAGACAAAATGATACAAGTCAATATGATACATCATGTGCAAATTATATAAGTCAAAATGATACATGTGAAAAATATACAACTCAATAATATGGTACTGGAGGCCGCGAAAATGATACATATGATAATAACCATGAAAATTGACATCATAAAGATATATAAAAAATGATCCATGATGCAGTCTATACGATCATGCATGTCACTGACTGCTACCAACAATTGGCTCATCATCATCATCACCATTGTGATCATGATCATCACCATCTGTATCAGAATCAACCTTGCTTTTATCTGTATCTATGTCACCATGAGCATCATCTACCATCTCAACATCAAACCCAACATGATTTGGATATATGTGATGAGGATCATTCAGATCTTTTTGAAGATCCTTGTTCTACCAAAAAAACATTTAGAATGAAAATTTATTATTTATTTCATGCAATAATTAATTTCTCTGTTATATATCTAATATTACAACATATGAAATGAAACGATAATCATATTAAATCATAACGAATTGCACATACGATAATAAAATTTCAAATAAGTTACAACTAATATGTCATTCCAATGAAGATTTCAAGATCCGGTGGGAGAAAAAATCAAAGCACAGAGGAAAGATGAATAACAATTATTTAGATATATGATTATCAAGTTGATAGGTGAAAAAAGAAACAAACATCAATACCAAGCATCATAATGAATTCTGTTTGATATTAGAAGAAAAATTGACAGTACTTGAAACTTGTAAGGAATAACACCAAATGAATTATGCAAACTTATATGACTTTCGTTTCAAATATGAAGACTAAAAACACTTATGGAATTCCATAGGAAAAACATCGTTAGGAAAACTGACTAATGAGCATCACTAAAAGAATCTACGATAAACGAGTTGAAATACGCCTGCCTTGAAATGTCTATTAATCTCAAAATGGAGTCAAATACAACACAAGTCTTTTTCTTCAGAAACCAATCCTTCTCTCTAATTTTTCATCTAATTTATACAAAAATTAGATAAGCTCTAAGATCCATAATATCTGGAAAGTTTTAATTACAAAATACTAAAAATATATACATATATTGATGACTTTAAATTAAACCTGAAAAATACATTTGCAAAGAACAAGTGATGCATTGACACTTTGAAACATAATCTGTGGTAGCTCAAAAGTAGGCATATGGATATAGGATCTGCTACAGACACTGGTTACTAACAATTTGGAACAAAATCCAGAAAAAACCCTTGTTTATAGCCCAAATATCCTGATTTGATATTGACTGATCTACTCAAAATAACATTTTCCTTTTGATCTCTGCCCTGACCTTACCCTATATTTCCAAGATAATTCTTACTGTATAAATATAGTCTCTAGAAAGATTTGACAAAATGTATATACTTATCTTTGTCAAAAATGTGTTTCTAAGGAGTATTATTCATGCGCTGATAAAATATCTAGGTATACGTTGTCAAAATCAAAATAGTGAAAGTACTGCCAAAATATTCGCCAGTGTTGTCAAAAAAAAAATCAAAGATCAACGCTGCCAAAATATATGGTAGTGAATCCTTTTTTATGCTCATTTTAATGTTTCTGCTGCTTGTAACAAGACATCTATTTAACGGATAATTATCTTCTGTAGAGAAAACTTAACTCCCTAGATCTAGTGGCTTGATTAAGAAACAACAGAGGAAAAACAAATTATGATTTCCTTACAGAAATTATAACATGGAGGAAATACCTACCTACAATCCAACCTAAGTTCTAATGTAATTTCTCCTCTTCTCATTGCTTTTAAACTTTAGCTCCAACTCCAAATGCTATAAATAGGACCTCTAAGACAACTAAAACAAGCAAGAGAACTAAAACATATAAATATCATGTACTAACATCTCCAAACAACAAGTCAAGGAGGCATTGTAATACATATGCATTAATGAGACACAAGTATAGGAAAACAAAGCACTTTTTGTATTAATGAAAGTAGGATAAATTACAACCCTTTATAGATCTTGACCTTGTAGATGTCTCCCAACTAACTTGTCCTTCCTTTGCCAAAAATCAATCCTTCAATCAAAACTCAATTGGATGGATGGATAACGGATCCTTAGGAACAAAGAAGCAACATGAGGGCATAACTAAGAGTCTCCAAAATCCAACCTAGACTCTATGGGAGGTAGTGAATTTATAGGGTAAATAGGGTGGTTTGGGATTTACCAATCTAGGAATTAGATCCACATATGAGGGAGGATAAGTTCTAGGGATAAGAGAGAAGACCTCAAGTATAAGATTTTGAGATATGATTCAATAGTAAATGGTTAAAACCACTAGGGAAGATTTTGGAAAGAAAAGATTAAAAATGATTTTTTTATTTTTATCGAATTTTAGAGGCCATCACACTTGCAGTGAAGGAAACATGTGCTGGTTAGTGAAACTGCTGTGTGTAAAACTTGTAACAATGTAGGTTGCATGAGGGTAAAGTGCGATGGGGCCAATTAGGGTTTTAAGTTGTTTAACACATAATTCTTGAAATTTTTGGGGAGAGAGTGTTCTAGGCTTTGCAGGGGATGAATGCAAAGTGTCATTGGATGTTTATTGATCCATATTTAAGGCCATTTGAATAGATGTGACACAATGACTTGTAAAAAATTGCCCCCTAAAGTAAAAGTCAAAAGAAATGGATGAGGTTTGAAGTGATTTACCATGTGACAAGTCTGGATCAAGAATAGATTGGTTGAGATCATCATCTATTACAATACATTATCATCATGATATCATTAGTAATGTAGGCATACCCATATTCAATACATAAGCCAATTTACATGTACAATAATAAAATTCATGTCCACAGATTATAGATGGTGGGACCATGCTTGGATGTCTTGCTAAATCATCATAGCCATCATACTTTTTGACCTTGTATGAGTCCTGAAATCGTAGCCCGGATGGATAAAACTAGATCCAGGGTCGTCTACCTCCTCACTCGATAGTACAAGTCTAACCATGCAAATAAATGAGTTGGAATTGAACATTTTAGACACCATCTGATTATCAGCCAATGATGTAATTCGTTAATAGATGCGAGAGGAACCACCGATAATGATAATGGCCCTCAAGGTACTACAATGCAATCTATGCAGTGTGAATAAATAAGCTACATTCGAACACCACATAGAATCTTGTGGTCGAATTCCAATAATGAGAACCTATTACTTTCCATTGAGGTATGCAAGATCCAAGGCACTAAAGGGAGTTTTGAAGTCAACTTCCTGGATAATGTGTTGATTTCAACAAGAAGTGACCCATCGTAAGAGGGCCTTAATGTATCCCTCATCAACGACACAAAATGGGTATCAAGGTTTGAGATAGAATGTGATGATGCAGATGTAGGTTTTAACCCCGTACAGAAATTACCTGCATACGAATTCTAAAACACAAAAAATAAACAATGTAAGAGCATAACACATAAAACACATATACATAGAGATTTTCCCCTGGATCCCAAAACTGGAATACGAGCTTGATTTTTCATTATGTTACTTTCAATGTTACAATACATATTTATACATGACGAAGCATCCAATACCATGGACCAAAAACCATTGCGTTCAAAACCATGGACTGAAAACCATCGCATCCAAAACCATGCACAAAACCATAGGTAGGTTCACCCAACCTAATATAGGGTCCAAACCCCTCCCCCCTCAAACCCCCTGTGATCCCCTTGCTGCACAATCGGCAAACGAAGGGGGGGTTCCGCCACCCCTCTAACCCCCTGTGATCCCCCTGCTGCGCAATCGGCGAACGAAGGGGGGGCTCCGCCACCCCTCTAACCCCCCAGTTAACTACGTCGGCTAGTCATGGAAAGAATATAACAAAACCCAAATTCTCCCACTTGTTGTTTTCTTTCCACAGGGGGCCACAGGAGAGCTTAGTCATTTATCTAGCCCTGCAATTCCCATTGTTTCTCTACACCAAGAGAACTTCTCAGAGTTCACAGATTTTGTCAATGCATCTGCAATATTCTTCAAAGTGTCCACCTTTACTAACAACACCTTTTTGTCTTCTATCATATCCATCACAAAGTGATACTTAACATCAATGTGCTTTGTATTTGAATGGTAAGAAGGGTTCTTTGCCAAGAAAATTGCACTTTGGTTGTCACAGTCTATCCTTATAGCTCCCTGTACTAACCCATACTTGAACACAATCTCTGCAACCAAACTGCTTCCTTACTTCCATGAGTGGCTACCATGTATTCTGCCTCTGTAATTGATAGTGCCACTACAAATTATTTCTTACTCATCCAACTAACTGCACCTCTAAATAGGTTAAACACATACCCACTTGTAGATATTCTCTAATCCAGATCTCCAACCTAGTCCGCATCAACAAAGCCACGGATATCCAAAACTATATCCAATCCTGGTCTTCCTTGGTAGTACAAACCATAATCACTAGTGCCACGCAAATACCTGAAAACCCGCTTCACTATTGTCCAATGCTCCTTCCCTGGTTTTGACATAAACCTGATCAATACTTCCACTGCATGTGCAATGTCTGGTCTAGTATAGACCATTACATACATCAGGCTACTGACTGCACTTGCATATGGAACATGGGACATATCCTCTTCCTCTTCTTTTATCTTGGGACACTGTTCAACAGATAACTTTACACCTACAGGAATAGGAACATTCACCAGTTTACTATCTTGCATATTAAACCTCTGCAGTATTGTCTCGACATACTTCCTCTGTTTTAACCAGAGCTTCCTCTTTGCCTGATCTCTTTTAATTTCCATGCCCAAAATATAGTTTGCAGTACCAAGATCTTTCATGTCGAATTTTGAGGACAATTGAGTCTTCAAATCCTGGATAATTTCTTTGTCATTTCCAACCAGCAACATATCATCCACACACAGGACCAGATAAATAACACGGTCACCAATTAATTTAAAATACACACAGTGAGCTGCCTTGCTTCTGGTGAAGCCAAGTCCCCGTATAAAAGTATCAAATTTCTGATACCACATCCTTGGGGACAATTTTAACCCATACGAAGACTTCTTTAACTTGCATACCAATTATTTCTTACCCTTCACCGCAAAGCCTTCAAGTTGCTTCATGTAGATCTCCTCTTCCAGATCCCCGTGAAGAAACGTTGTCTTCACATCCATCTATTCTACCTCAAAATCAAAAGCAGCAACAATAGATAAAAGTAATCTAATAGAAGCTACCTTGGCAACAGGAGAAAAAATATCACTAAAATCATTCCCCGCACTTGGGAATAACGTTTTGCTACCAACCGAGCTTTGTACTTCTCCACCTTTCCTTATGCATTTATCTTCTTCGTAAACACCCATTTGCTGCCAATGGGTTTCCCTCCAACCGACAACTCCACCAGATCCCAAGCCTCATTTTTGTGCAAAGATGCCATTTCATAAACCATGGCCTCTTTCTAGAGTTTTCCATCCTCTAAATCTACTCCTTCCTTCACAGTTCTGGGATTAGCATCAGTAATAGATAAAGAAAAAATTGAACACAAAGCAAATGGACTATACCTTTCTGGTTGCCTTCTTTCTCGAACTGATCTTCTCACAATCGGAGTTTGTGGCTCTTCATCTTTTGATTCCTCTTCTGTTGTAGAGTCTGATTCTTCCTCCTTTAGGTCAAACTCTATCTTCTCAGGTTCCCTTGATGGGACCTCATGTTTAATAAAATTTTTCACCTCTCTGAACACCACATCTTGGCTATACACAACCTTCCTTGTTACTGGGTTCCAAAGTTTATAACCCTTTAAACAGTCTTTATACCCAATAAATATGCACTTTTCAGATTTACTATCCAACTTGGCACTTTTCTCCTTTGGAACATGTACATATGCATCACATCCAAATACCCTCAGATGTGAAAGAGAGGGTTTATTACCAATCCATACCTCTTGTGGAGTCTTATCCTCCAACGCTGATGAAGGTGATCTGTTGACCAAGTAACATGCTGTCTCCACCGCCTCTGCCCAAAATTCCTATCCTACCTTGGCACCACTGAGCATGCTTCTTGCCCTTTCCATCAATGTCATGTTCATTCTTTTTGCAACTCCATTTTTCTCACGTGTGTATGGAGTAGTCTTCTATCATGTTATACCACACTTCTTACAAAATTCTTCAAATTCCTTGCTGCAAAACTCTCCACCGTTATCTGACCTCAACACCTTTATTTTCCGCTCTATCTGGTTTTCCACCAGAGCCTCAAATTCTTTAAACCTGACAAAGACTTCAGATTTCTTCTTAAGGAAATATATCCATGTATTCCTTGAGAAGTCATCTATAAATGATACATAGTACATAGACTTACCTAGTGACGGAACCTTCACAGGTCCAAACACATCACTGTGCACAAGCTCTAATATCTGTTTCACCCTCTTACCACTAGAGGGGAAACTCACTCGATTTTGCTTCCCATATACACAATTTTCATAGAAATCAAAATCCAGAGAGATATTACTCATACCTTCTACCATACCTTTACCATGAAGTATTCGAAGGTGCTTCTCTCCAATATGTCTAAGCCTTTGACGCCATAACATGGTCTTCTCTCTAGAGACCACTAGATTTTCTGCTCCACTTTCAGGAACCACAGAACTATTGCACCCATCAACAACAATGCTACCTTACAACTTGTACAAAGTTCCAATTCGAACTCCCCGCATCAATATCAGTGCTCCCCGAACCATCTTGCAGGTATCCTTCTCGAACACTGTTTTTACACCTGCATCATCCAACTTGCTTACCAAAATTAGATTTTTAGCTAATGCAAGAATATGCAGAACACCCGGAAGTGTTTAACGCTCCTACCTTGCAAATTCAACTTTAATTTTTTGCGACCAATGATTCTAGCCTTCCTATCATCCCCCAAGAATACATCACCACCATCATATTTCTCATACTCGCAGAAACACTCTCTATGGGGAGTGAAGTGAAAGGATGCAGCTGAGTCAATCAACCATGCCTCATGATCTACATGTGTACTTGAAGAAGCCAAGTACACATCCCCACCTTCATCTGAGGTGGTTTTCACCTCTGCAGAAGGAGCATCATCAAATCCCTTTCCTTTGTTAGGAGCTTTAGATTTACAGTCCCTTTTGCAGTGCCCTTCCTTTCCGCATTTCTAGCAAACCACCTTTACAGGTTTTCCTGGAGATTTAGAGCTCCCTCTAGATTTAGATCTCCCATTGGATGACTTATTTTTGTTTCTGTTCTGGGACCATCCTCGTATAGATAAGGCATCACCATTCTGGCTCTCCATATTTTTCCATCTCATCTTCTCTGTTAGCAAGGATGAGACTATTTCATCAAATTGCAAGGCAGTTGCATTGCTACCTATTGCAATAACCAGACAATCCCATGAATCTGGTAGAGAACACAACAAACTGATGCACTTATATTCATCTAAAATTTTAATATCAACAGATAATAACTGACTTACCACAGTATTAAATGCGTTCAGATGCTTTGTCACCGAGTCTCCATCTTTCATCCTCAAGTTATACAACTTTTTTCGTAGGAACAATTTATTCAGCAGAGACTTAGATTGGTACAAAGTCCCTAACTTGTCCCACAAAGTCGTCATTGTAGCTTCCCCTGATACATTCAATAATACTAAATTTGAGACACACAATTGTATTGTGCTCTTAGCCTTACGATCCAACTTATTCCATTCTTCATTGGACACTCCCGTTGGTTTAGTACTTGGATCTACCGTGATCCACTAATCTTTATATACCAATAGATCCTCCATCTTGAGTTTCCATAACTAAAAACTCTGACCATTAAATTTCTCGATCTCTATCTTTCCACTGCTCACCATCTTCTTTCACCACCAGAATCGATCCTGCAGATCTCCCACTGAATAGGGTCTACAAGAGGCCCGAGCGAAACCCCTCAGCAACAATGGCATCCCCTTGAAGCCAAAACAACTCTGATACCAAATGTAGGTTTTAACCCCGTACATAAATTACCTACATATGAATTCTAAAACACAAAAAATAAACAATGTGAGAGCATAACACATTTACACAAATATTTTCCCCTGGATCCCAAAACCGGGACTACTAGCTTGATTTTTCATTATGTTCCTTTCAATGTTACAATACATATTTATAGATGTCGAAGCATCCAAAACCATGGACCGAAAACCACCGCAACCAAAACCATGGACCGAAAACCATCGCATCCAAAACCATGTGCAAAAACCATGCACAAATCCATAGGTAGGTCCGCCCAACCTAATATAGGGTCCAAATTTTTTTCCCTGCGGTGCTGCCCTGGACACTGTAGAGGGGGACTACCCTTCCCCCTCAAACCCCTTGGATAGGGGGGTCTGCTACCTCCCCTGTGACCCGCCCGCTACGTAATCAGTACAACGAAGGGGGGGCTCTACCCCCCCTTTAACCCCTTGGTTAACTACGTGGGCTAGTCGTGGAAAGAATATAACACAACCCAACAACAGAGTTGGTTCAAGAGCGACAAAGGGTAGTAGATGTCAACTAAGGGTGGAATTTCTCTTGAACATATCAATGACATTTATATGGAGTTGGAAGCATTAACTCAAAGAATCGTCATGAAGTCTTTCTTTAAGCTATGATAAATAGAGAGGCAAGAAAATTCCCCAACCCAAAGCAGTCACAAAGATGAAGTGAAAGAGTGTCATGTTAAAAAAAGAATCACTGCGATTAATAGGTATTATGCCCTGTTTTCCCAATTTCCCAACCATTTTTGGCCAGTATCTCTTTATTTTTGAAAAGCTTGAGGAGGATAACATATGCTTGATCTATAAGTTCATCCTTTAGATGAATCCTTCCGAGTATTTTTAAAAAACCCTAAGGAGTGGTTCGGTCTCATCATGCTTGACTAGTCCATTGTTGTTCAATAATTTTACAAGTTGGCAATGAAATACAAATCGACTTGATTTTCATGTTTAGAGAGTTTGAAAAAGAGGTGAAAAAGAAAACTCCAAGATGTTCGTTTTTGTAAATCTTTTCCTAGGGCCCAAAAAGGAAGAAAAAAATACCTAAGTGAACATTTTAACCATGTTTGAATAAGGTATTCCTTTTTTGTAAATTTTTCCCTTGGGCCCAAAAAGGAAGAAAAAAATAACTAAGAGAACATTTTAACCATGTTTGAATAAGGTATTCCTTTTTTGTAAATAGTCTATCTAGTTCGGAAAAGGGTTAAACTTGTGCTGGGCATACGTCTTCTCATTTAATTTGATGAGTTCAAAAATGCAAGTGCTCAAAAATCTTTTCATGTTTTGGGAGTCTAAAAAGGGCTTAAAGAGGACTTTAGGGGGGTTCCTTTTTCACAGGTTTAACAAGCCCGAAAAAGAGATAAAAATACACTCATTCATCAAAGTGACCTTCAATTAACTTATAACCTACATTACATCCTTCAGTTATCATTCAACCTACTCTTAACACCATAAAAACATTAAAAATACATGATACATGGTAAAATTAGGTTAAAAATATAAAAATATATTAAAGTAATGACTTATTTTGATCATAAAGGTGAAAAACGTAATTTCATTTTTTACCATTTTCATTTTACCAATTTGAGTGAGATTTAAGGGGTTTTTACCTTCAATCTTCAACAGGTGATTGCAGCTAATCTGGTGGACCATTTCCAGTACCATCAGTTCCAGTTAGGAGGTCTATTCTTTCTCTTCATTTTCACTTTTCCATTTCTTGTTTGATGCATTTTTTGAGAAATTTTTAAGTTTTTAGGACATATAAATATTCCTCAACCCGTCCGCTTATATTAGGAGGTGCGATGGGTCAGCGAAGTTAACATTGATCACTTGGAACCAACAAACTTATCAGGGAAGATAAGTGTAATGGGTAACTTTGTTCATGAAGGAAAAATGCGATGGGCACAGTAAGGGTTCCAAAAAATTGATTTTGAGTTATTTTTCTCCCAATTTTTTTCAAATTTTATATGTTTTCCAATGTTATTTGTAGGTGTTTTACTGGAGTAAAAATGGATTTAACCTGGACAGAAAGGGATCATGAAGCTCAAGAGATGGTTGCTGCCAATAATCTAGCAACAATACAAGCTGTAAGAAACTCTGGGCTTCTGACGTTCTTTATGATTCCGGGCATGAGGGCGTAGTTGGACGTACTGGTATATTTAGTAAGAGCTTGGGACACAGATGGATAATATTTCAGGATTGGAGAGCTCATTGTCATAATAGATGTAGAATACATCTACTTCTTGATAGGTATTTCTCGTAGAGGGGTTACCATTTCATTATCTGGATTTAGGAGAGGTGGAGAGGCAATGAAGGATTGCATAGCTATCCATTGTCGACCTCGCTCTAAAATAACTAAAGATGGGAAAATTGAGATAAAGGAGGTCGTCCAACTTCCCCTTAGGACACTCTTTTTACCATTACTCGGTTGGTTGACAGTGCCACTCTACATTTAGCGACCAAAACCCAAATGCAATATGCCTTAGAATACATGGCACCTATGGTATTCAACTAGTCTGAAGAGGTCTTAATTACTCTGAAGGAACACATAAATAGAGTAAATATCTGACGATTGAATAACTTTGGGCATGGTTCTATCGTGGTGTCATTTTATTTACAGAGGGTACCATTACTACGACCTTAGTGGATAGCCTTTGAGCTTCCTAGAACTAGAGAGCCTTGCATGAGGCAATGGGTAGATTTGATGGATCATCATGGAGGAGCACCTATGATAGCATTCACTCCTATATTCTTTTATTGGCTGTAGAAGAAGCTGATTATGATTGAGGGATACCCATATGTCAGAGCTGATTTCCATGGAGACTCATAGCTTGTTTTACCTGAAGGTGATTAATGGAATGATGCACGCAAAAGAAATCTCATTTTGAATATTTTTTGTTTTACATTTTTTTGTTTTTATATATTAGAGACTAAATATCAGTTTTACATGTAGATATTAGACCTGTGCAACCAGTAGACATATCGCCTCTTCATCGATAGGCATAACCACAACTTGAAAAGGTTGGAGTTGCAGGATCAGAGGAAGAGATGGTTGATCTTGACACAACGAAGATACTTGCTGAGTTTGAGCACCATGTTGAGGGTTTGACCCACAGTGTGACAGACATAAGGGTGGATGAGGTTCCTATGAGTCTACAATGATACACTGTAGGAGTGTCGACTCATATCAGTTCGTTTCTGTGCAAATTTTCCCACGCAATCATATGCTATCGTGAGCATCATCAAGATTAGTTGCATAGGAGGCTTTTGAGCCACATTTTTTTCTACATGTATTTTGATATTATAGGCCATGGGCCATATGTGTCTCAGACACAATTTTGTAAAACCAAACACTATATACAATTTTCTATATATGGATGTTTTCTACTTATTCTACTCTCTTGCACAATGTATGATGATGGTTGTATTTTTACATGTGTCGCAAATGTTTGTCTAATACATAATTGGCTAATGCATCTGTTAATGTATTTAGACTTCTAGGAACATGTTGATACTGAATGTAATCAAAATGTCACTCTAAAAGGCGAACCCTTAAAAACATGCGTAACATAGTTGGACTTCTTACTGAATAAACATTATTTAGATGTAGCACCATGAGTTGTGAATCAATTTTGACAACCAAATGATGAATACCACGTGAAATGGCATCAGATAAAATTTTAATCACTGCACTATACTCAGGGATATTATTAGTGGAGTGATCAATGCAAATTCCTTGCAAAATCACTAATTCATCATTGGGAGCATAGATTTCCCACGTCGCAGAGGAAAGGTTCCGTGATGAATAACACCATCAACATAACCAACATATGGTTGAGGGAATTCCAAAATCTGCAAATCAAATGTAATCCAAGATAAGTAGAGGCGGTAGAAAACTCTTAATAAAACCACATTGCAAACACACTAGAAAATCTATACAGTATATACACAGTGACTATGTAGAAAGAATCCCGACATAGTAATTTTTGAGGTACAACCCATTCCATGGTTGTTCCAAGGGAATTCCGTCAAAGTCAACAAGCTCATAGGCCCCTTTTGCTAGTATAAATTTGACTATATATGGACCTAACCACATTGGTTTGAGTTTCCCAACTCCTAGTTTATCGACTTCTTGCTCATACAAAAGGACCATATCTTTTGAGCAGGAACGAGGTTTAACATTTTGGTCGTATTGTGCTTTGAAACATTTTTTGTGAGCCTCATTAGCCATTGTGGTGTCGCGTCGAGTCTCATCTAGCCGAGCTAGGTGTAAAAAATGTTTTTCTTCAGTGGAGGTTGGAGGAAGAAGCTCGACAACTAGCTTTAAGGATGAAATTTCACATTCAATTGGAAGAACGACTTCCACACCATACACCAAATGAAAAGGCATAAATCCGGTCACAGTTCAGAGATACGATGTTGAACCTCACAATTGCTTCTTTGTGACATCCTTTTTCACCCCATCTATTTCTTTTTGATCTTCATAATAACACATTGGGCATCAAGTTACAAGAATTATGACATGGAAGGTATACAATTGTCTTTTATTTCATAAAATGATAATGTTCTTTATTATTTAGTTTAATGTTTACTTCAGCTACCAAATTACAATGATTCTGCAGCTAATACATGATTCTGCAACCAAGTCCATGGTTTGACAGGTTCCAAGGTGCCAGCTGGGAAGCGAAATATATGGGTAGGTGGAAATTGATGCACTCAACAATTTCCTCCTACTCTCATGAGCCAGATCGATGGAAACATGTCCTAGTAATGTGGTCAAAGGCGAAGTCAACCTCCATAGTTGGAAACAAGTGAGCGAGAACAAGATTTGTACCTCATGATTTTCTTCGATGATAGAAAATCATGAGCAAATTATATGATGTTATCTTTTCAAGTTAAATTTAGTTTCTATTGATAGGGATTAGGCATATAGCTCTGAACAATTAATTTCCATGAGCTATATAAATATACCTTTTAGCAGAATTGAAAAGAGTGGTAACGAGGCGGCAACAAGATTGAAAATCTGTTATTGATACTCTATTTTTAAAGAATCATTTCGTTTTCTCAGTAAGCATTCGTGCATGGTTAAGTGCTTGATTGATATCGTAGTGATTGCCTGCTTCTCTTGAAGCCCCCCCCCTCAAGATAGTAAGGATTTCCATTTTTGCATTTAGTAATTAGCTTCATATATTTCTATTTATTCAATTGAGTATTTGCGTTTTCAATTTCTTTTAGATTTGAGTCAAGATCATTTTACTAATCATTTCTACTATTCAGACTTCGAATGCACATGGATAGATCATATCAATAGTGACATATTTTTACATTTCAGTCAAATAGATAGAATTTCATCTTTCTTATAGACAGTAGATGCATTCGCAGAATCAATTGTTAAATTCAAACATGTGTGATTTTTAATTTAAGCAGATGTGAGTGTGTTTAAAGCAAGAGTTCGTTTCATTTTATTTTCATGCAAGTGTCTTATGCAGATGTCTGATTTTCTTGAAGTATGAGATGAAGAGTAATTTTCATTTCAGCAAATGAGTGTGTATATAATTTTCATTTATGCAAAGTGTGGGATTGATTTATATTTATGAAGAAGTGTGAGATTTTTGTTTCAAAGCAAAGTGTGGAATTTTATAAGAAAAAGTAGTTTTGTTTGAAATCAAGAGAGTGTGATCATCATGATAGAGTTAATCTTATTTTCTAGGAATAACTAATTTACTCATAGAAGACATGTGCATCTCAATAGACAAATTTAATTTAGAATTTGCGTGAGTAAATAAAATACTTTTAGCACATATAGTGCACATACACTTCATTAGTTTACTACTACTAGTCGATAATTCATGTAAGTAATTTAAGGTCAATTAAGTTACCAAACATTTTGCGGAAGTGTATATAGGAGCCTTTTTCTTTTTACTTAAAAAAATGATATGCAAGGGAAAAATATTCTAGAGGTAGATTTGTAGGTACATGTAGAAGTTTAATCCCAACATCATCACTCACCCCACCAGGACCTCGTAATGCCACACCATCCACCCAAACTCATATTCCATCCATTGTAGACAAACATAAACTTCCTGAAGTACTTATATCTGAAATCCAACCTAGAGATTCACCAACCTCATCAACTGAAGCCATAATAGAAGAAGAGGATTTTACATCCCCAACATATGGAGTAATTTTCCTATATTCGACTAGAGAGAAACTTGTAGGATAAGAACTAGAAACCCCTAGTGAAGAAGAGGAGGAAGAAACTTATTTTAACCTACCATTGATAGAAGAACCAAAAGAACTAGAAGAGGAACTAGAAAATCCAATTTTGGAACCATATATTAGTCATGAAGAACCTATAATGGCTAAAGAAGGGGAAGGAGAGGTCATAATATCAATGGTGAACAACCTAGGATTGGAGGAGGAAGAGGTGGAGGAAGAGGGAGAGGAGAATATAGAGGAGATCTAGAACCTTTTGGATTTCCCATCTTCGATGAAGATACCACAACCACAATGAAAAACATCTCACCCTCCAACCTTCCAAATTTTCATGGATTAAGGGGTGAAGATCCTAAAACATTTCTCTTTGAATTTGAAGTCTTGTGTAGATATTATGACTACTTTCTTGACACTCAAAAGTTGAAGTTGTTTCCAATAACTCTTAAGGATGCAAAATTAAAATGGTTCATGGGATTAAGAGTACATTCTATAAGAACATGGGAACACATGAAGGATACCTTTTTAGAGAAATATAAAGACTACTGCATGCCCCATAATCTTAAAGACAAAGTCTTTAAAATGATGCAAAAAGAAGATCAAAATCTTGAATATTTCATTGAAATATTTGCTTATAATGTTAAAAGGGCTAAAATGCATGGTCTAGATGAGGAAACTTTGAAAGATCTCTTATTAAAATCCATCAGAGATGAGTGGATTGATCTTCTTAACTTAATGGGTAAGGGAGATATTTCTCAATTAACATTTGGAGATATTTGTGAGTTATGCATACACATTTCAAGAGGTAAAGAAAGAACTAGGAAAAATCTAAGAGATTCTGTCATGTCTAGGATTAATAAATTCACAGCCGGGATTGTAAGTAGGGCTGAATTAGGAAATTTTCTTGACAACTTTAAACAAATATTTTGGGGTGTCTTAGTGAACAAATAGATACCCTTAAAGTACAAAGAAAGAAAAAGACTGAAAATGTTGCATTATCTATCTTTTGGCCAAAATGTAGAAGAAACATGCTTTGAGAGAATGCCCTCTTGAATTAAAAGGTGTAGAAACTTGTGTTATATGTTCAAAAAATCATGATACAAAGGAATTCCCTTCAATACCTGGTCTTAAATATTTCTATAAAAGGGAAGTAATACACAATTAAGTAGAGCCCCTCTGTTTTATTGCTAAGAGACCATGGCAAAATTCACAACCAAATATGACTTAAGGCTTTAACACTCAAACATTTGCACAACCATCACAAAGCAATTGGACTGCACCCATGCCTTGGAAATCTTGGCCTCAACCTTGGGCACATGGATGAAAAAATCCTTATGGAAAATACCCTCAATATCTTCAATATCAACAACCTTACTATGTTTTTCCACCACAATATTTTCCTCAGCCTATTCAACCAACTCAACCTCAGAATCCAAATCCAAAACTTTCATTACCATTTCCTCAAAGACCAAATCAATTGCCCGCCAAACCACTTCCAAACTGTTACAAATCCATTTCGGCACATCACTCCCAACATTCAGATCAGTACTATTAGGGCTCACCAAAACCTAATCTAGTTGCTACATGCCCTAGACAAGTCATCACTTTGAATGCCTCCTTCCCTAAAAGTTTCCTAGCCTGAAGCCCTCTAGAAATGCCTCCTTGAGGGACCAGCGTAGCCTTGGTCAAGAGTAAATGCGCTTTAGTGCAGGTAGGCCCATGTAAGGGTATATTTCAGTGCACTTAGGCCCACTTTGACCTGCGCTGGGTGAGATTGAGTGAATTATTCATAGGGTTCTGGGAATATTCTTATCTTTTGGAGAATTCTAGAAGATTCCCACACTTATCGTCTGTTATGAGCTCGAAATTGGATAGGGAATGAGTTAAGTAACCTCCTATCCTCTCATCCCTTCCTCCATGGAAAGTAACTCTAAGTTTGGAAGGCCATTCAATACCCTCATTTATGACCAAACCACCTCCATTTTCCTATAAATTGAGCACTCATCTAAGTGATCAAGGGGCTGGACTTTGAGAATTTGTAAGGAGATACTGTTGGTGTGAGGTTTGAGATAGTAAGCAAGTATTGTTATGTTTCCGGAGTGTTGTGCTTTTGATGTGATGTTGGATGGAACTAAAGCTGGAGGAGTGACATTGGATCAAACTTCATGGTTGTAACTCTTCCTTCTGCTCAATAAAGCTGTTTACACCTCTTCCCATATTCTTGTCTTTATGTATGATGATTATATGTGTAAATGCTTTCGATTTCATTTTCTTATAGTCAATAGATCTCGTTCTTTGATTGGTTTTTTGTCCTCTAATTATGATTGCAGGTACTTGTCAAGCGGATTAAGTTCGAGAAGGAGCGATGGGAGCCATACAAAGGAGACAAAGGGAAAGTGAAAGATAACAAGTAGGTCCCTTGTCTTATTTATCTTCTATAGAAAAAGGATAAACACTTTAAATCTATTGTTCTAGGTGTAGCTACCCACCTAGGGAAATTGTATTTATCTGTAGATGCAAAATTCCACATAACAAATTGGTGACCATACTAGGAACGATCATCATTCCAGGTAGTTTACCTTCATCCTAGTACACCCTAGTAGACTTTACTTACTTCCATTAATCTTGTTTCAGCCTTTTTTAAGTGTTTTTTGGTAAAAATTATGCTTGAAAGCCCCTAGAATGGCCTCTCTGGCACCAGCGCAGGCTTGGTCAGGACACAGAGAGCTGCAGAGCACCCTTGGCTTGAGGAAAATGCTCTGAAGTGCATTGTCTCCCATTTAGGGCTGCGCTGATCCTCCTTAGGTAAAAAATCCCACCTTTGACTTAATTTTTCCCAAATTTCCCTTCGTTTTTGATTGCTGAAAGATCAATGATTGTTGTGTCTTTGAAATCAATTTGTGTTTCCTTTCCCAACCCTACTTTGGCCTTGACTTTTTAGTGTTTCTTAAATGATTTCTTTATCACTATCAATTCATTGTCAAATTTAGTTTATAATCGATTAATCTTTGTTCAAAAGAAACTGTAATAAAAGTCTTCATTTATTTCGAAAAGGAACTGTCGTAAAGTCTTCGTTCTTGCAAAAAGATTGATTGATTGTATGTGCATTGGTTTCCTTTTGTTCATTTCAACATTAAGGGAATTGAAAAGAAAAACTTGCATCGTGCATTGAAAAAGTTTGTGTGTACTTATAGGAATAGTTTAGGGAAATTGCATTAGATGTGCTCTTTGCTCTTTGTCAAAGATCTGATTGCTCCATCCCTACTAGCTAAGGTTTTCATTGTTCAAATTGAATGAAAAGAATTCTTATCATATTAGTTGCATTCTAGGAATTTCAAAGACATCGCATAGTAAACCTTCAAAGGCAAATTCTTAAGAAGATCAACTTAAAATTTATCTCAATAAACCTAATGGAGCATTGTAACTTAACGCATAACATTTAGAGGTCTAGGCTAGAGACATGTTTCGACGTCGTAAAACATAGCAGTTGTTGTTAACTTGTCTGCGATACCTCATTCCACGTACGTGAGTATATCGTAGCTCGTCCACATACCTTTGGGTATATAGGGCAGTGTTACAGTACGCAAAGTATAAAGGAATGCT
Organism: Pinus tabuliformis; assembly: GCA_031772625.1. Lineage (NCBI taxonomy): Eukaryota > Viridiplantae > Streptophyta > Pinopsida > Pinales > Pinaceae > Pinus > Pinus tabuliformis. The sequence goes on from CM062812.1 coordinate 140,344,055, forward strand.
CTCACTGTACGATTTTGCATTAGACAATGCTAACACGGATTGGGCCTCCACGTACTTTCAGGTATATATGGGAGGACTACATTAGGTTTCTATCCATCCTTAGGTAACCGAGTCGGCCACCTTGTACACTGTGATACACCGAACACAACATTCAGGGATATTTCTTTCCCGTACATCTCGGTTCGCCGGGAGGTATTCTACAGTTCATAGTTACTTGGTAATCATTTTGCTTAGATTATCCCTCTTTTATTTTGTGTTATTATTTTGATTAGAATAAAATTAATTGACTGCGGATAACATCCTCCATGCTCACTCCTTAGTTGATCTTAGGTTGAGAAATATGGCAACAACTCTGGAGTCCATCGATCAAGTAATTCCATTTGATGGGAATCCTAGTCCTTTTCCTCATTTCAGAAATATTGGTGCTATTTATATGGCTTCATTGTCCCTTCTAGGATTTACCATTGGCTTGCCAGTATGGTTTTTTTCGACCTCCTTGGTTAAAAATGTCGTGATTTCTTCACAATTGAGCACTTCTCCAATTGGAAAAAATCAATCTCCAGTTGATCCTAAAGTTGACCCTTTGCCTTCTTCCTCGGTTGTTTCTTCCTCTTCACCTAGTGAAAGTATTGACACTAGTAACCAAGTGGATAAGAAGAAGAAGAAAGGGAAGAAGAAGAAGAAGAAGAAAATTTAGCAGGGGGCAACCAAGCAACCATTTCTTTGAATGCAACTTCTAATGAGAAACCATCCGATAAGCCTCACAACGTTCGATATCCATGCAAAATTTGTACGAGAGACCATCTTCTTCGAAATTGTCCTGATATTCCTCAGATCTTAGAAGAATGGTCTTCTCGTTCACATCGTCCCATGTCATCAACTTCTGGAGATCATGCTGGTGACACACCATCAACTAGTGTTAGTAAAGTTCATGGAAATAAGGGTAAAGTTAAGTTTCCCTGTAGGTTATGTGAAGGGAATCACCCCATTCACCTTTGTCCCTATCTAGATGAAGCCAAAAAAGTGTTGGATAACCATCCTGCTTCTTTGCAGTGACTTCCATCTGGTTACAGGAGACTTTCCCTTAATCCTTCACTAGTTGATAAAGTGACTGACCCAAATCAACCATCGGTCAAACCCACTCTCTCTGAATGTGAATCCCATGAGTCTATACCTGACCAATCACAGGTCGAGGAAATAGTTGATCTGATTTCACCTTCAGTTAATCATACCTTTCCCAAAGAGAGTGAATATGATACCACTCAGGTTCTTTTTGTTTCTTCACATTCCAATGAGCTTGGGGGAAATCCTCTTGTTCCATCAAGACAGGAGGAAAATCCTCCCATTCTCGTAACTCAAAAGGGAAATTCTCACGTTCTTATGGTACCCCCTCCAAGTAGTTTGGTCACTTCCTTTGATTGGAATTGACTAGAAGGATGCCATCTTCCTTCTTATGTGCCTTTCCAGATCATAGTACAGGTTTGTAATATGATTGTACCTGGTACTATTATAGATGAAGGTGCATCTGTGAGTATTCTTTCCTCCACTACTTGGCAAGTGCTCGGTTTGATATCACTTGTGCCTGTTACCCAGAATACGTTGGCTTTTAACAGAGGAACCAGTCAGCCATTAGGGATCCTTCCTTAGTTGCCTATTACTTTGGGAGGAGAAATTCTTTATCTCAATGTGATGGTAGTCCGAGGCCCTTTAGATTACAATTTACTTCTTGGGCGTGACTATGTTTATGACATGGGAGCTGTTGTTTCAACACTGTTTCGAGTGATGTGTTTCCCGATTTCTCGGTCCAAATATGGCTTCGAGTCAACCATCTTCCCTAAATAGTCCTTTTGTCCCAATGGTATTTTACCTGCCATGGGTCAATTATGTGGCAACCCGTTCCACGCCTACATAAACTAACAATCAATTTTGTGATGTTGTACATTATGTACTTGGGGCATTGGAACCAGATCTCTCTATGTTATCCCATCTGATGAGAACCTCTTAGAAGTCATGACCTCTTATGGGTCATGAAATAGGTCCCAGAGCATAGTTCCTTGTCTTGTGTCAAGCTCATTAAAAAATGAAATAAGGAATATGAGGATAGTTCCTGGTCTTGTGTTAACCTCGTTAAAATGAAACAAGGAATACAAGCATAGTTCCTTGTCTTGTGTCAAGCTCGTTAAAAAATGAAACAAGGAATATGAGGATAGTTCTTTTACTGTGTGAACCTCATTAAAAAATGAAACAGGTCCGAAAGCATAGTTCCTTGTCTTGTGTCAAGCTCGTTAAAAAATGAAACAAGGAATCTGAGCAGAGTTCCTTGTCTTGTGTCAAGTTCATTAAAAAATGAAACAAGGTCCCCTGGAGCAAAATTCCAATTCAAGTCTTTGATTAGACCTCCTAAAATCCCAGTCGAGTCTTTCACTTGATTTGGTATATGAACCTTCATTCCATCCAACTCATAGCCACAAGTAGTTTACTTAGGTGAATGTAATGAAGCTTGAGGGGCATGCACCTAGAATCGAGTCATCATGCTGGGGACATGTAAATCAATCTCAAGCATAATTTTTCATTTCCATATTGTGTAAAAATGAAACTAAATCCAAGCATTTTTGTTTCCAGCTTGTGTAGAAATGAAACTGAATCCAAGCATAGTTTTTCGTTTCAAGCTTGTGTAAACGTGAAACTGAATCCAAGCATAGTTCCTTATGGTTCAAGCTTGCGTAAAAATGAACCCATATCCATTTTAACCCTTGTGATTGCCATTCTATCAGCCTCTTCCGTTAGATGAGCCTTGGTTTTTCTTCTTCCATAGTCACTATTTGCTTGGTCGACCATACGCTTTCACTTGGTTCTTTTACCCTTTTTGAGGAACAGTTGCAATGAGTGGTCTTATTAGCCAGCCTCTTCACATAAATCAACATGTTTTGAGAAGTTCCAACATCACCGGGACCAGTCACTATCCTAGAAACCAATCGTTCCTCAAAGTGGAGTCCTCTTTGAGCTCTTTTCAGACTCTCAAAATATGAAAAGATTGCTGAGTGCTTGTCCTTTTAAGCTCTTTAACGGATTAGAAACGAAATCTACTCAGTACAAGTTTAACCCTTTTCCGGACTGAGATAGATTATTTACGAAAAATAAAAAAGTTGATCGAACATGTTCAATAGGTTCTCTCTCGTATTATTTTACGCTTTTTCGAACTTGAGAGACTAATCTACGAAAAAGAACTTGTGGACTTTTCTTTTTGTCCCTTTTCAAACTCTATAAACATGAAAAGGACCTAGTTATCATTGTCGTTAAACTCGTTAAAACATCAAATAGCGACAAACTTGTCCATAATGTCAAGACCAAGTTTCACCTTCGTTAGACTTGTTAAAAGATCACATAGTGATGGATTCAACCGAAGGATGGAATTATACAAAAAGCATATGTTATCCTCCTCAAGCTTGATAAAAAATAAAGAGGTACTGGTCAGCAATGACTAGGAAAAATGGGAAAAGGGGTAAAACACTTTATGGCAGCAAGTCGCTCTTGAACATGACACTTTCAATTCACCTCTGTGACTACTTGGGTTGGGTTATCTTCTTGATGGTTATCATACCTATGGTCTATCATACCATCCATTACTTTGATTTTGGGTCAATGCTGCCAATTCATTCAGTGTCGTCAACAGGTTCAAGAGAAGTCACTTAGTTAAAATTCATCCTTTGCAATGCTCATAAACCTTATGGTGTACACCACAACGCAATACATACACCTACATCAGGTGTACAACACACCACAAATACGTACACAAAGTACCACACAATGAATACATATGTCACGATACCACGACTACACAATATACATACATAGTACTGCATGTACACAACATAACATGTATGACATGTACATAATACCACATGTACACTAGTACCACATGGACAACATGTACATAGTACCACCTATACACAACACCACCTGCAAAGCCTATACACAACATCACATGTACACGACACCACCTGTACAACATGTACACAACGCCACATGTACATTGTACCACCTATACAACATTTACACAACACCACCTGCAAAACCTATACACAACATCACATGTACACGACACCACCTGTACAACATGTACACAACGCCACATGTACATTTTACCACCTATACAACATTTACACAACACCAGATGTACATAGCACCACAGGCATAACATGTACACGACATCACATGTACACAAAACCACATGCACAACATGTACACAACACCACCTGCACACAACACCATATGTACAACATGTACATGACACCACATGCTCACAACACCACTTTTATAATCATGCACTCAACACCATATGTACATAGCACCATATGTACAACATGCACATAACACTGCATATACAACATGTACATAACACCCTATGTACAAAACACTGCATATCCAACATGTCCACAACACCATATTCACACAACACCACATATTGTTGGCGTATCCAAACTTGGCCTAGATTTTGATGAAAACCCCGCATTTTGGGGAGTGGAGTGCAAAGTAAATGATCCAACAGAGCATTAAGGTGGACCGTGCAGTAGATATACCACGTGGCATATGGGCTTCAGAGCGGGTCGAAGCTCCTCCCTTTTGTTAAAGGAATGTAATTTTGTATATAATGAATGGTTTTCAGACCATAGTAGCTTGTATTAGGGGAGTCCATGGTATATGGACCATGGTATGGTAATGCTGGACCCTCGATGTAATAGTATATAATAGGGTCAAATAATAAAGAGAAGAATCATCATCTTATGATCGAGATCTATGTTATGGGCGCATCTTGATGATCTGTACTTGGGAAGGAAGGTGAGGCTCTGCAGCTGAATGCACAAAGGCCTAAGTCCATAGTTGAGTGCACGAACTTCCTGCAGCTGAGTGTGCATGCTAAAAATTGTTTGTTGTATAAATGATCTATTATAATCAACAATTCTTGTGGACGTAGTCACATATTGGGATGAACCATAGTAAAATCTATGTATTCATGTGTATCTTTGCTTATTATCTGTTGTAGCATAATAGTTTTATTAAAGTTGCACTTTAGTACAACGTAATGATGGTTAAGGGTTTATATGATATTTTTTAAGTAATAAATGTAAAGTGGAGAAGTAATATATGAATGTGAAGTGTTGGGTAGAAAAGGTCCTGCGTAACAGTTTTGGGTCTGATAACCTAGAAGTTAGGGTAAAAATATTGTAAATCTTCGAAATATGTGGAGCGCGAAATGTAAAAAGTCAAGTCAAAGGGTTGTTTGCCCAAGAAATAATATAGAATAATAGGAAGTAAGTTAGTCCACGGACCATAGGAAGGTATAAATAGAGCACGGCTCTACTGGGATAAGGCAGTTCTTTTGGTAGAATCTTGGATTTGATGTGTGATGGGTTTTTGAGGAGGACAGCTTTGAAGCATCTGTAAGTCCAAGTCAAGGGTTTGTGTAGTGGATAGAGGCTCTACAGCTGTGTGCCCAGAGGCCTGGAAGAGTCCACAGCTGTGTGTGTGGACCCCTACAGCTGAGTGTGTAGGGAAAACCTGGATGTATTGGTGAAGAAGTTGAATAAAGCTAAATTATTTCTGAAATTTTGTGTTAAATTTGAATTGTCGCGGATCTAATTTTTGTATGTTTACGATAACTGTTTGATCTATGTGCATCTACTTATAAATACATGAATCTATGTCTATTCTAAGTGCGCGAACTGGTTAACTTTGATAAATGTTTGCTTAAATATCACAATAAGTAGATTGAATACATAAAAAACACAATAATAAGTAGTAAGGATTATTCTAGGTTCGGATCTGCGCGAAACAGAGCAGCGCAAAGCTGCAAAATGATGCACAAAACCTCCAGAACACATCTATACATCCCAAGGGTGTGGAAACCTGGTTCCAGCACCCTCCCCTGCTACCTCGGGTGAGACCTCAGTTCGTGCTCCGTGGGATGTTGCCAAAAGGGCTGGTAGCTGTGGGATTTGTTTGGCTATATAATTTTTTTGAATCTGGGTTAGGCCCATATAAGCCAACAAATGGTTCCATTGCCGGGACCGGGGTCTGCCTGAGGGGTGTTTGATGTGGAACGCGAGGAATTTGTAGAAAAAGAATTGAAGGATCGAAGGGACCAGGAGCAATAGTAGTTTAGAGTACAGTGGTAGAGTTGACAATGATGAGTGCGATCCAGCTATCAATATTCAAAGGAGCAGGAAGCGAAGAACGAGAACAATTTTGGTTCGTGCTAACCTCAGTATGGAATGCACATAGAATTGCATATGATAATATTAGAAAGGATACCTTAGTTAGCGCGCTGCAGGATCGGGCGCTGACATGGTATATAAAGTACTCAAGCGATCACCCAACTACGAGGATAGCAGAAATCTAGATTGAACTAAATAAAGAATTTAGCCGGCCAAAGTTAGAAACACAGTTGATCATAGGGTTCAAAGAGGTCGCAATGATGCCTGGTGAAACCCCGTGGGATTTGGACTAAGGACTGAAAAGTAATATTCGTGAGGCTAACATGACATTGATGGATGCGCAACACTGCGTTTGGTTTATGGCATCCTTAACACCACATCTGAGTACATCTTTGTCACAATAGAAGATCTCAACCCAGGCTAAAGCATTAGAGACCGTGATGAGGTTGCACAAAACTCCGTTACAAGACCCAGGGTTGGGAGTTCAAAAAATCCAAGTGCAGATCCAAAATTTGTGTTTGGAAATGAAGAAGTTAAAACAAGAATAGGCACCGTGACCAAAAGTCTGGGAGGAAGTATGGTGTATAAAGTGCAGGAGCTAGGGGCATGATAAAGATCACTGCTCAGTCTCAATGAATTATGTGGTAATGGGGGGACCAACACCATTGTGACCAGAGGCACAGGCAGCCAAGCGCAACAACCCTGCTCTGGTGCGAAATCTGTTAGGTGGGAGGAAAACATAACACTGATAACTGCATCTACTGCCAAAATACAACCAGACCCCCAACAACTATTTTGCAACTTTTGCATATCGGTGGGCCACGAGGAAAGAGACTGTTGTAGCTACCAATTATTAATGGACCAGTCACCTGCTTACAGAATGTAGATTGAGGTGCGAGGTCAGGATCCAACCGCGGTGATCGCGCACGGTGGGTTCCAGGGTTGTGGACGAGGATGGGGCGGAATGGGGCCAGGGAGGGGTCGCGAGCAACTAATCTGTTATAACTGCGGAGGTCTAGGACATTACGCGCGGAATTGTACCAAATCGACTAGAATTTCATGCAGTTATTTTGAACAATTCGATCATCAGCTAATAGATTTCCCTACACTGATAGCAAAAATTTTTGAAAAACGGGCAGCGCAACCAACAACAACCCAAAACGTGTAGATGATGAGGTCCGAAACTCGCGAGGAAGATCCCCAAGTAAACATGGTACTGAGAAGTGGCACGACCACAGGAGTGGATAGAAGGGACTTAAGTAAGGAAGACACAGGGGTTGGTAAGGAGACGTATCTAGAAGCTAGGGAAAGCTTGGTGGAGGTCTCTACCCCAGGTAGTAGGGATCAGCCGAGCTGGACAGGGATCCCTCGATGATAACTACCTTTTTAGAGACATGTATAAAATTGCTTTGTGACAATAGGGCAGTTAAAGGCTTAAAGGAATTGATAAATAGATGCGCAGGATGGAGGGGACTTTGCGTAGTTCGAAAGTTGGGAAGACATGCATCGCATACTGGGAGGGAAATGCGACTAACAACACAGATCGATGATTATGAGATGGATCAGGTTATTCTGGATCTTGGCTCAGATGCCAATGTACTGCCTAAACAAACTTAGGAGCACATGGGTAAGCCTACACTACAATGGTCCCCTATCCAATTGCGGATGGAAAACTAGCAGAAGGTCTTGCCCATGAGAAGGTTGCAAGGAATTACATTAGATATTGACAACGCAAGTACTCGGATGGACTTTGAAGTGATTGAAATCATGGATGAAAGTACACCTTATCCTGCGTTGTTAGGAATAGATTGGGCCACCGACATGAATGGGGTTATTAATTTAAAGAAGCGGACAATGATATTTGAAATAAAGTCACTCCGCGTAGTCATTCCGATAAATCTGGCCAAAGGACTGCGCTATATTGAACCCATGCGCAATAACGAGAGCGACAACGAATCAGATAGTATCTACAGAATGGCTGCACAAAGGAAAGAATGGGTCAAGAGGATAGAAGAATATCACGGGGCTATGTAGAGTCTTGCACCACTGATTCAGATGAAGAGGACGAGCGGTGGCGTAAAAAGTTGAACGGAGTGACCACACTACACTGCAATATGGTGACTAAATCTCTGTACTGCGTAAGGTCCTAGGATCACGAATTGCTGATGTATGATGGGTTCACAATAATAGATGAATTCCTGACCAAATTTGAAATCACAGTACCAGAGCACCAACAGTTTGATGCGTTGAGATGGGCATTGCGCGTGACGCCTGCACAATGGTGGGGCACACATGAAGGGACTTTCGAAGATTGGCGCGGCTGCAGGCACATGATGAAGATCAGATTTGGGAAGCCAAAACTACGCATAACGGAGAAATACGATGGATGTGATGACCCACGCATGCACCTTACCAAATGGATCAAAGCCTACGGAGAGGAACCTCAACCAGAATGGGTGCACTTATTTTATCACACCCTGGATGTCATTCCCAGAAACTGGTATACTGAAGCAGAGCTCCGGCACGACACAGGCGAGTGGGATATCTTGCGCGAAGGGTTTTTGTCGACATTCCTCTTTGAAGATCAATGGATGGATCCCGTGGATGACACGTTACAGCTGGTAAAGGCTGTCATTTTCAAGACGCCACTGGAACCAAAAGAAACTGTGCATCCTAACTGGTCATGATAGCTGAGCCAGGCTCTCGAATGTTATAATTTCTAGGTAGAAGATGGTGAGGACGATCCGTGAAATGTCAATATTCCGGAATCAGAGGGAAGCCGTGGGGTGCGTGGACCCGAATTCGAAGATCCAGATATCATAGCACCGTTGAAAACGAGACAAGTCAATATCGGAATAGAAGAGGAGCCGAAGTATGCAATGCTTGGGGACTATTGGGACGACGCCACAGTGGAGAAGGTCATCGAATTGCTTCGAGAATATCGATATTTATTCCCAACAAAAGTCACGAAGTGAAAAGGGATCCTAGGAGACCTGGGAATGATGAAGATAACGTTGAAGCCAGACGCGAAACCAGTTAAGTAGTGACCCTACCGATTGAATCCAAAATATAAAGCAAAGGTTCGCGAAGAACTGGACAAGATGCTGGTAGCAGGAATCATTGAACCAGTGGACGAGTCCGACTGGGTAAGTCCAATGGTTGTGTAGGAGAAGAAATAGAAGGGTGATATTTGCATCTGCGTGGATCTTAGGAAGCTCAATGATGCCTGCATTATCGATCCAGTTCCAACACCATTTACAGATGAGGTACTGGAAAATGTGGGGGGACAGGAATCCTACTCCTTCACAGATGGGTTCTCAGGATACCACCAGATCAAGATCGCACTAGAGGACAGGAGTAAAAGAATGTTTGCCACCGAATGGGGTTGCTTTAGCACACGGTGATGCCCTTTGGACTAAAAAATGTACCAGTGATATTTTCACGAATAATGGTAGTGGCACTCAAGGAATTTATACACAAGTTATTAGAGGTCTATCTTGATGACTAGATTGTGTTCGGATTGGTTAAGAAACACGTAGCGAGTTTATGGTTAATGCTAGATACTTGCCGCCGACACCAGATTGCGCTAAACCTAAAGAAGTGCACTTTCCTTGTCCCATTCAGGAACCTGCTGGGCCATGTGGTCTGTAAGCAAGGCCTGATGGTGGATCCGGCAAAGATCACTACCATACTCAATTTGCAAGTGCCGCGAAGTGTCAAATAACTCTGCGCCACACTGGGACACACAGGATACTATCAGAATTTCATCAAAAGCTATGCCTAGATCATGGCTCCAATGGAACAGTTGCTGAAAAAGGATGCTACTTATTGCTGGAATGAGGAATGCAACAAAATCTTGGAGACTGCATTGACCAAGGTCTGTAATGCGCAGTGAAATGACTGGGACTTGCGCATCCCTGCTATGCTATGGGCATACCAAAGTTGACACGCCTAACAACTTTTCAGTTAGTCTATGGCAAAGAGTTCATTATGCCTATGGAATATATTGTGCCTAGTCTGCGGATCACGGCAATAACAGATATTGCAGATCACAGGGCTTTGGAGGAATGGCTCGCACAGCTAGAGGAAATGGAGGAGGAACGGTTTTTGGTTGGATTCTTTCAGCAAGTACAGAAACAATACGAGAAAGCATGGCATGATTGCCTTATCAGGGCACGCACCTTCAAGGAGGATGATCTAGTATTACTATACGACAGTAAGTTCAAGAAATTCCCTGGCAAACTCTGAATGCATTGGTTAGGACCCTGTGTCATCAAAGAAGTTACCGATGGGGGCACAGTTCAACTTGCCAAACTAAATGGAGACCCCTTCCCAGGACGAGTGAATGGCAGTCACCTGAAGCTCTATACAGGTGGGCCAGCCACCTGACTAACCATTTGAGGGACAGTCTCACCGCTCTAGCCAGTTGAAAGAGAGCACGGGATGGTAAAGAAATCTGGGGGAAAGAGGCACGATTGCCAGGATACACGTCAAGTTGGCCCATCACCAAGATCGCGGTTGTGCAGTAAGAAGTGCGCTGATGCATTGCTAAGAGGAGAGGTGACTGTTCCTGTCACTATTCATGACAAGATGTCTGCATTAGGGAAAAAAGGAGCGGGCAATGGACAATTAAGAGAAGGAGTACAAGCTGGATATGAAACGAGCTGCAACAGATTTTACGCGAGGATGCCAGAACAGGCGGGAACCAATGAATTTGAAATTCAAATAGCTTATAAATCACCGAGGGACATTCACTGGGCGACCTACCCTTCTGGAAAGAATATGCTGGTTATTGATATGGAACTTTTTATCATCTCTGCAGAAGGAGTAAGCCCGAGGGTGGTGATATGGCTGAGGGAAAGGTAAGAATCTCTAAGGACCATGGTGTTGACAGCTACGGGCATCCCGCAGAGTGTAGCATCAACAGTAGGGGATGTACTAGAAAAGGGGAGACATGAAGCAAAATTGGTCTGGATGCCGTCGCCCCTCCCGAGGGCAGGCCGACGAACTATAACAAACAAGAGAAAGGATGGAAAGATGGAGACCACTGGTAGCAATGAAGTTAATGAGTTGTCTCTGAGGTACCTTGAGGATCAAGATTTCATGGAAAACAACAAAGGTCTTGAAAAATTGCAACACAAGCTGCAACAGACCGTGCGAAGAGTAGATACAAATGTCAGAAGTGGTTGCAGTGGTACAAGGAGGTCCCGTATGCGGCTCCCCGCTCGAGCTAAAATCCTATGAGGGGGTGTTCTGTGTTAATTGAGCAGAGAAGAATGAGCATTATCAGTCGCAAGATTTGGTAGAATCAACGAAGCAGGAGCTGGACGAAGCGCTGTAGGATACAATGAAGAAGCAGTAGGACGACAAGTGTCACTCAGAGGGAGGTGAACTGTGAAGCCAAGGCAGCATGTCTTGCTGCACTGATGAGTGACTCGGGATGAGTCACGATGATTGTGTTGGGGGAATGTTGGGTAGTGGAGGTCCCATGTAACAGTGTTGGGTCTGATAGCCTAGAAGTTAGGGTAAAAATATTGTAAATCCCTGAAATATGCGGAGTGCGAAATGTAAAAAGTCGAGTCAAAGGGTTGTTTGCCCAAGAAATAATATAGAATAATAGGAAGTAAGTCAGTCTGTGGACCATAGGAAGGTATAAATAGAGCGCGGCTCTATGGGGAGAAGGCAGTTCTTTTGGTAGAATCTTGGATCTGATGTTTGATGGGTTTTTGAGGAGGATAGTTTTGAAGCGTTTGTAAGTCTGAGTCAAGGGTTTGTGTAGTGGATAGAGGCTTTACAGCTGTGTGCCCAAAGGCCTGGAAGAGTCCACAGTTGTGTGCGCAGAACCCTGCAGTTGAGTGCGCAGGGCGAATCTGGATGTATTGGTGAAGAAGTTGAATAAAGCTAAATTATTTCTGAAATTCTGTGTTAAATTTGAATTGTCGCGGATCTCATTTTTGTATGTTTACTATAACTATTTTATCTATGCGCATCTACTTATAAGTACATGAATTTGTGTCTATTATAAGTCTGCGAATTGGTTAACTCTGTTAAATGTTTACTTAAATATCACAATAAGTAGATTGAATACATAAACGACACAATAATAAGTAGTAAGGATTATTCTGGGTTCGGATCTGCATTAAACAGAGCAGTGCGAAGCTGTGGAACGGTGCATGAAACATCCAGACCACATCTAGACATCCCAAGGGTGTGGAAACCTGGTTCCAGCACCCTCCCCTGCCACCTCAAGTGAGACCTCAGTCCGCGCTCCGCGGGCTGTTGCCAAAAGGACTGGTAGCTATGGGATTTGTTTGGCTAAATAATTTTTCCGAACCTCGGTCAGGCCCATATAAGCCAACATGAAGTAATATATACATATTAAGGATAAGAAAACATAAAAATACCACATCGCATCATCCCTCAAGGTTGCAGAAACCTGGTTATGCATCCTCCCATAGTCACTTCGGGTGAGACTACAATTTTCTTGTAGGTTGTTGCCGAAAGGGCTAGTGATTTAGGGTTTTGTTGATGCGCAGTAAAAATGATTGAACCTGGGTCAGCTCGACCTAAAAGCCAACAAATGGTTCCATTGCCGAGACTGAGATCTGTTTAAGGGATCTCTTTATATGGCATTCGTCGAAGAAAGAAATTCAATATTGGTTAGAACAGAAGGAATGAGAATTTTCATAGAAGGAGAACAAAAGCCCTCTCTGCAGAAACTACATGGCTAATGGAGCATTGAATCCTTTGAATGCCGGATCCAACCTATGGTGTGAGATATGCAAAACTAGAGGTGAACATAAATCATAAAATTGTTATTTATTGCAAAAATATGTGTAGACTCCCAGGAACCTATATTGCAAGTTCTATAAATCAATAGGACATGAGGAGAACCATTGTTGAGCTTATGAACTAATGATGGAGCGTGGTGCTGACACTTACAAAATGCAGGTGGAAGAACATAGACATGAGGATAATGGAAAACACATTAATCGAGGTGGTTATCAAGGAAGAGGTCGTGGTGGTAGAGCTGTTTGAGGAAGTGGACAAATTATTTGCTATAATTGCAGACATCCATGGTACTTTGCGAGAGACCATCTGAATCCCATTATGACATGTAAGTATTATAAAGCATTTGATCATGTAATTGAAGAATGTTTAGTACCTATAGAAAAAATGTAAGAAAAGAGAAACCAACAGCCGACAAAAACATCCAAATGATGACTTCAGAAAGAAGAACCGATGATCCCTGAATCAATATTGTTACTAGAAGTGGAGCTGCGACTGGAAATGATAAAGTGAATGAAAAGAAGGAATCTAAATTTATTGTATGGGTTAGAAACATTGTTGAAAAAACTCATGTATTTGATACTCAGAAGGAAAAATAGGTGCTTATGGAAGCCAAGGGAAGATTTATGGACAACGTAGCTTCAACATATAGTACACAGCCAAAACAAAATGGTAACTGCGACATAGCAACAGCTTCGACACAGAAACAAGGTTCGACACAAGATCAAGGTTCAGAAAAACATGCAAGCATTTTAAAGTCTTTTCTGTGAACTTGTAAGTTATTAAGAGATCAAAAGGATGTAGAGGGACTTCAAGAATTGAAAGATTCATGTGCATTTAAAGGAATACTGTGAAGTGAGTTGTGCACAACAATTTGCATCAACAGAAGAGAATAAGAAGATAAATGAGGCACAGTGCGTAGATAGGAGAATACGAGATGGATCAAGTTATTTTAGATCTGGGATTTGAAGCTAATTTTGTGACGAAGTAGACATGGGAGTTGATGGGTAAGCCGAATCTTCAATGGTCACCTATTAAGCTAAGAAAGGAAAATCAAAAAAATATATTCCCCTTAGGAAGACTATTAGGAGTAATATTAGACATTGAAGGAGTTCACACTATTGCTGACTTTGATGTAATAGAAGTTGTAGATGACAGTAACCCCTATCCTGCATTACTTGGACTTGATTGGGCATTTGATAACATGTCTATAATTAATCTAAAGAAGAGGTAGATGATCTTCAAAAGGAATAATATGAGGGTGATTATTCCCTTGGATCCATCAGAAGGAGCAAGGTATATAGAGCCAATTAGAGAAGAATACTACGCAGCTGATATAGATAATATCTATTAATTGACAACAAAGGAACAAGATTTTGTTAAACCTACTGCAGAAGGCAAGTTAACTTGGAAACAAGATAGTTCTTGTGCATCAGATTCAGAAGAAGAATTGGAAAATTGGTAGAGCATGATACATGAAGTATCTACAAGGCATTGTACAAAAGTTTCTAAATCAGTTCACTGCATGAAATCTGAGGTATGTAACCTACCTTCTTATGATGGCATAGGTGATGTGAATTATTTTCTTGATGATTATGAGAAACAGGTTCTAGAAAGTCAAAAATTGTTAGCTTTGGATATAGCCCTAAAAGCTACTCCTGCTAGATGGTGGGGTACACATAAGAAGAATATATGAGGTTGGTAGGAATGTCGAAGATTGATGTGGATAAGATTTGTTCAGATAAAAACAGAGATGGAATTGAAATATGATGGTGAAAAAATCCCTAGGGAGCATATCCAGTTATGTACTACAACATGGAAGGAGATTCCACAACAAGAATGGGTACATGAGTTTATTCATACTGTTAGTGTCGGTCATTGTACCCTCCATCAGTGATCAAAAAACTCTTTGCATATGCATAAGTAGGTGTCTCATCAATGTCAGTTTTGCATTCCATTAGGCATGCCATAAAACTGATGGAGGAGCTGGTCCTTGTTCCCTTCTTGGCTTTGCTGGATTAGGTCATATCAGCTAATGAACTTGTGTCACGCTTGTTTTGTTTTGTCTTGAAGTCCAAAGTCTTAGGTCTAGGGTTTCAGTCAAATGTCATTGCAAGATCATGAGTCAGAGGTCCATGGGTCCCCAGCAAGCCGGAAGGAGGTATGTAAATATGTTTCATGGATATTTTCATCAGGTACAGCTCATTTATACCTTGGATTTAAAAACCATGTTTTTAAAGCCAAGGTCATGCCAATTTTGTAAAACATAAGGAAATTTCAAAAATTCTTCACAATGCCGGCAATAACCCTGGTCTCCTCGCCAGAGTCCATCAGATGGTCTACCTGCAAAAAGAACAGAGTTGAAGCACTCAAAAAGTCAAATTTAGGACAAAAGTAAACTCAAAACAGTGTTAAAAGAAAGTGCCAAAACAAAACATTAGAAAGTGGGTTTGGTAAGTAAATTTTTTCAAATTGGGCTTATAAAGAGTCAAATTCCCTCTAAAACACCCTCATTGTGCATCTAAGAGCTTGCAAAGAAGAGTGAGAGGGTGAAGAAGGCGAAAGGAGGCGAATTGCAGAGAATTTGGGTCATTTTCAGGTGCGCGACCACTCAGGAGCTGTGCGCGACCAGTTGGGCAGTGCGCGACCAGTGAGCAGCTCCTCCGCAGTGTTAATTCCTAACGGGCGCGACCAGTCAGGCTGTGCGCAACCAATCAAAGCCCGTGCGCGACCAGTCAAACTGTCTTCCACAAAACCACTCCAAATTTGCTCAATCGCCCTCTTGCTTGCTAAATTGATCGAGGTAGGGTCTTCTAACATGTTGGATGCTTGAAATCAAGGATGTTGGGCTTGTGTTCATATATATTTGCTACCAAGGATGTACAGAGAAATGGATTTTAGTTATTGCTTGTCAATGTAGGCATAGTGCTAGGGTTGGTGTTTTTTCAAGGTTTTAAACTCCCATTTATTCCCTCCATTGTTTCCCATTAAATTCACAATTGTTATGATATGTCTCTATCTTATCTCATTTGCAAAGAGTATTAAATTTCCTATCTCCCAATTTCTAACCATATCCCCCCCTCAAATACATTTCCAAAACCCTAATGCCCTCCATCTAATCTATCCAAAACCCTAATGCCCTCCACACAGCAAGAACAAAAAATAAACACAGCAAGGATTAAAAAATGTTGTGTAAAAAAAAAAAAAAAAGAGCAATATAATGGTAAAATAATAAAACAAAAAACAGAGCAAAGATTGCTGTGCATGTTCCTTACAAAAACAGAGGACATATTGCTGTGAATGGTGATTACAAAATCATGTTGCTGTGTCTCCCAAAACCATAAGCCCTGTTTTCCCTTTTATCCCTAATATCCCTGTTTAAATAAAATCCCATTTCCCCTTATGACCAAATGTACATGAATCCCTTTGAAAAAATAGAGTTTGCCCTATGATGTACATTAGAAGACAAAAAATCAAATGAACAATGCTGTCCCATACCCCTATTATACATGCTGTCCCTTACCCCCTGTTGAGCATGTATACCCTTTCCCTTGGTTATTATCATCCATGTTTCCCTAATAAAAACATTTCTTTGCAAATGATTTCCCGGTGATTAAGATGAGATTGTATGTTTGACAGTTTGTGAATTGTCCCTTAGAAATTCCCTATTTTTATATGTTTCCCTTTCCTTATGAAAAATCCCCTCCCCTAACATTTCCTTCATGATTTTGTTCCCCTTGAAAACAACATACAACTCAGTATTTTTGCAGGCAAGGGCAGCAGTTTACTTTATCTATTTTCTCCACTTTGCTCAAAAGCACCATGTCAACCACTGAAACCTATGAGCAAGGTGATGACCGGTCTTCTTCCACAGAGGTTGAGGTACAGCGGAGGCCTCGTAGGGGAGGCAAATGTGGTCATCATAAAAGAGAGGAGCCCAAGAAATTTTGAGAGTTTTGAGGCATTTTTAGCATTTTTGGGAATTTTACAGGTTTTGGCCATTTGACTGGTCTCACCCCGCGCGCGACCATACATGGGGGCAACTCAGAACGGGGAAAACTTTGCATTTTTGGAATTTTCATGCAAAAATACACTTGCCTATGGATGGGTTTCAGATTTATGGAGATTTGGGTTTCCAAAAGCTCAAAATACATGCAAATTTTGACTTTCTGCCCCTATTTTGAGTTGCAGAAAGCTGTCTTGGGAGAAATGACTTTTGAGGGGTCAAATCAACTCCAAATTCAAAAATTCCGGTGGGGTTGGAAATTAGACTCGTAGAAATTTCCAACGAGCTATCTTGCACCTGATTTGGACACCGGGAAGGCCCTCAAACAGAGCTGTGAATGTGCGCGACCAGTCAGAGTGATGTGCGCGACCAGTCAGGGAAATTGGCCTGTTTTGACCAGTTCGGCCAGCAAAACACTGTTTTCATCTTGGTTGACTTTTGAGGCATGTAAATG
This sequence comes from Pinus tabuliformis, assembly GCA_031772625.1. NCBI lineage: Eukaryota > Viridiplantae > Streptophyta > Pinopsida > Pinales > Pinaceae > Pinus > Pinus tabuliformis. The sequence goes on from CM062812.1 coordinate 140,361,519, forward strand.
ATGGATTTTTGTGTAATTTTCATGGCACTTAGATGCTTTTACTCTCCTTCATCACTTCTAGAAGATTCTTTGATGTAAATGGTAAATATTTAATGCATGGATAGGTTTCCTAAGTTTTAGAGGCAAGTTGTTTTGACTACCTATTATCTAGTGCTTAGTTTAGAATTAGTTGAAACAGCTCCTAGGAAGCTGAGCTCGACCCCTAGAGGTGGGGAAAGGAGTTAGATCATCTATATTATGCCTTCTCTTGCTCATTTTCATGGTTGGACTCTTGAGGGAGAAGCTCCTATTGTATATTTTACTTGTATCTCTGCAATTTGAGGAAAAGGAAGACTAGGGTTTTGCAGACATCATTGGGATTCTTGTGGACTCTTGTGTTGATGGTGTGTTCTCTTATTGTAATTGTAAGTGTGTTTATGTGTTCCATATCTTTCTTTACTGCAGCTTATTAAACAAATGAAGTGATAAAGTTTGAATTCATGCTTGCCATGCTCAGCTTTCAAATTTGTTTAATGTTTATGTTTTCCACTGTCTAGAGAGGATTCAAAGTCATTGTTTGCCCTCTTTAGCTTCTCTTTTTTCTTCCTTGATCATCCATCTCAGCTAAAGGCATCATCACAAACTCCTACCTTGCCCCAAAGACCCACCTGCAGAAACTGTGTCAAATCCCCGCACCCTAAAATTGCAGATCCTCAATTTGCCACCAAAAAACCCCAAAAACCCCCAAATCAACCTTTTAATCAGTTTACTAGCCTAATACGAGTGTCACTGTATTGGTCATCTCTGTCCATTGAATATTTTACTGAGATTGACCGGAGAGAGCCTTCTCATACCCCGTAGGGCTAGCTACGAGGTGAAATGGTTTGATGTTGCCTTGAAGGTTTACCTTCCTCAGCCTAGGGTGAAATCTCAAGCGCTAACATACTGGCGACCATACTGGGGAGAACAAATTGGTTGTTTGCTTATTGGCGTGTTTAATTCATAAGCTTAGACAGAGTCTGAAGGTACGCCGGGTAGCCTTCGAAAACGCTTTTGTTTTACATCAGCGTAAGTAGATAAACGCTCCTTCGGTCGACCTCCATGAGCTTGTGAATGAAACACTTCATTTGCATTTTACCCCAGTACATGTATCAAGTTCAGATCTGATTGTTCATGGTGAACAACGATCAGACACTTGAAAGGCTGAAATCATTCACTTGGCGACTCTAAATCAGTTTTGAAGATCAGATCCAAAGACTCCACTGGAGGATGATCCTGACCAGCAGAAACATGAAAGGAGAATATGGCAAGATCAGGTACTCAAGTTGGAATTTTATCCAGGACATTTTGTTCTTTGTTGTAAATTATTTCTTCTCTTTTCCCGAGAATGTCAAGACTGTTTTGCAAAGCATATTGTATTTGAGAAGAGATCCTCGGCCTGCAGTTGATTCTTTCCCTTCGAAGATTGTGAATACCAAAGATTTGCATGCCTTTGAGCTTGATCAAGATTTTTTTTCCGAATTTTGTGATGACCATCTTCAAATTGATGAGCCCCAAGAGACCAAGACTGATCCTATACCTGCTGTACATAACCCTACACCTTGTAAAATTCCAGATCGGTATAAAACTCTTGTTTTACCTTCGGTTCTTCATGCTCTCCCCAAAAGCTATGATCTATACTTGCCGAGGTTTGATGGTGAAAGTAAGGATGTCAACGCTGAGCAACATGTGCAGAATTTTGAGTTATTTCTTGACCTTTTTGAAGTCGATGATGAAGATGTTAGTATGAGGCTTTTTGCTCTTTCTTTGCAAGCTGAAGTTAAGAGTTGGTTCAAAACCCTACCTGATGCAAGCATCTCAGTTTTCCAGCAGTTCGTCAAAGTTTTTCTCGATAGGTGGATGATCGGGCAGAACCTTTTCTTGATTGTAGAAGAGTATAACCAGCTAAAAAGACTACCTGGGGAGACAGTACAACAGTTTTCAGCCAGATTTAACCAAGTTTATTATTCGATGCCGGCTGATATAAGGCCTACTCCTAGATCTGCTCTCTTGCACTATCCGGGTGCCTTTGATCCGGAGATGGAGTTTCAGCTGAGAGAAAGGGATATTGCAACACTTCACGAGATGCAAAACAGTGCAGTAAGTGTAGAGGCTCATTTGTTGATCCGAAGGGCAAGGATGAAGGAAGAAGAGATGAAAAACATAGATCCGACCGAATCTCTAGAGGTAAAGCTTGACGTTTTGGTAAGTGCAGTAGAAGAGATGATGGACAAGATCACCGCAAGGAATGATTATGATGTTCATGGCTCGCTGATTGAAGAAGAACAAGTTGCTGATCCAAAACATTTTGTTTCCCATCCTAGTTGTCATAGCACTCATAGTGATTGTTTTGTAGATCATCTAGGAGAAGAAAGAACTGTTGATATGACCTGCATGCTTGATGATATGTTTTATACCGTTGATTTGCCTCAGTTTGATGAGTATGATGATGATTATGTTCTCCAAACAGAAGCTAATCTTGCAGACAAATCAACAGCTCGTTTGTGGGAGGAAGAAGTTCATTTTCAGCAGCTCGAATACAATGATCAGCCATCATATATCAGCTATGACAGTGACGAGGAAAGTGCAGCAAATTTTGAAGTAAGTGAAGGATCTTTGCCTTTTTGTTTTGATTCATGTCAGTTCATCAGAGACAACTTCCATGCAATCACAAATCCGTTGTTGACTAGTCTTGAATTGGATCCTCTTGAGCGCGATGAAAACCTGGTTCAAGACTTCTCATATTCAGATTTGCAACCTCCGAAAGCCATTGATTGTCCAGTTGCAGCTGAAGACTTGGAAGTGGACACACATGATTTAATGATTCAGGGTGACTCTGTACCATTTTGTTTTGAATCAATTCAGTTTTTGAAGGGTAGATTGCATAGTAAATCATTTAATGTTGAGGATGAGACAGATAACAAAATGCTTGAGTAGCCTGTAGCATCAGATTTGCAGCCACCAAATGAAATTGAAGGGCAGATTACAGATGAAGGTATAGCAGCCGAAATACATGATTTGATGATGCAGCAAGATTCTATTCCCTTTTGTTTCGAAACATTTCAGTTTATAAGGCAGAATCTTCGTAAAATCTCTCAAGAAAAAGATGAACAGCTAGAAGGATGTCATACATCTTCAATGGATACATTGCAACAGTCTTTTCAAGTTTTTCATGATCCCATATGGTGAGCTCCAGTATTGTAGCAATAATGCTACAACTCCTGGGGCTTCCTGTCTCTCATTTTATCAACCCGGTAGTTCGTACAAACTTGGAAGCGACGGTGCTATATGCACAAGTACTAGCTCTTGTCGCAGCTGTCACTTGGTCAGCTGGCACAAGTCTGCTAGGGCTCAAGCCAACTTCTATAGGCTCTCAGAAGAAGCTTGCTAATTGATGAACGAAAGCTAATCTCAAAGGAAAGCTACTCTACTTGACAAAAATGAACTGAAAGCAAATCAAAGCATGTAAACCTAGGAAACCCTAATTTAACTAGTCTAACCTCTACAATGCAAGAAATGTGAATGAAGCTTCTACCAATGCTGTCACTACCTCTGATAAATGAAAATGCATCGTTCTAAACTACTTGCATCATGAAAGTTATGTTTTTGTATTTTCTTTTAAGTGTGTGGGATGATGGTGATCTTGAGCTAACAAGGGTTTGGTTGTGCAGATGGGATGGAGAAGGAAGGAAAGCGTGGGATAGGTTGGGGAGGCTAGAAGAGGTCCCTAGGGATCCTTAGCACCCATCCACAGAGGTTCCTCGCATTCAGATGCTCAGCAACCAAGAGAGTGGCCTCCTACAGGATGGCTGTGGAGAATCCTACAGGATACTCTGTTTTCTACAGGATGTCTATAAATGGATACAGGATGACCTACCGTGAGTGTTTGGAGTGATGGAGGGATGATGAAATGGTAGAGTGTTATAGACAATTTTGTGCCTTACAGCATCAGGCATGAATTGTCAATAATCCAAGGGATCCAAAGTCCCTAAACATGATGTTCCTACCCCTAGAGGAACAAGGTCAGCAAACCAACAGCTCTCAGATCAGTTCTCCACCTGAAAACACTCAAAAACAAGCAATCCTGAAATCAAAGCAGGTGCTCCACTAGGCTTCTGCGCTGAAACTCAACTCCTCCATGGTGTACCTGCGTTGCAAAGCAGGTAGAACAAAGGCCACCTGCGCTGAGCGAGATGGGACAAGTGGCACACTGAGTCATTGCTCTGGAATCTTCCAAAAATGACACTTGGATCAAGGATTTCGCCTTGTGATGAGTCAGAGGCTCTGTTTCTCCAAGTGGAAGCAAGGTTCTCCAAGTGGACTCAAGAACTGAAGATCAACTGAAGAGAGAGAGGACACAAGGAAGCTACACATCAGTTGCAAGCTGACTCATCCTTTCTCAATTCATCTATATATTGAGCTCTCTCCTATGAGCTCAGGAGGCTGGAATTTTGTGCAAAGTAATGATATGCTGTTGGTTTCACTATAGAACTATTGGGTGATTGCTTGAAGGAGGTGAAGAGGAGAAATTCTTTCTGCTGGGAGGTGTTGCTGGATTGGGGCCTTCAATGGTTGTAACACTCTCAGAACTTTACTTCTTCCATTAATAAAAGCTATTGAGGTTCTTCTATATGCACTTATTTTAATGATGTATTGTGATAATTGTATATTTGATTTATGCTAATCCTTGAATCAGTTATGATTGCATGCTTCTTGTAGTTTCCTTCTTTGTTATTTTGCAGGATCTCATTATAGCTGGACCAGCAAAAGAGCAAAGAGCTAGGAGCAAGCAGCAAAGAGAAGAGATTGGAGCAAATATTAAGCGCAAGGCAACGGTTAGTGCATTTCTTCATTCTCTCTTGCTTTCATAAAGAAGTAAACCTTAAGTAGTTTTATTTACAGTTGTTGCTGAGGTACTATCACCCTTAGAGTGGGATAGGGTCATCCGAATCGGATACTTTTCCCTACAACAAACTGGCGACTCCGCTGGGGATCGTATCTGTTTGATTGTTTGTAGTATTTTGCTATTCATTTCCTGAACAAAAGAGTACCAAATCGAAAAGCTTTTGACTATATCAAAAGCGAAGTAGAGGGCAGCTACTCTAGCTCATTTCTGAGTATGTTCATGATTTGAAGAGCTGATCTACAAGGATCCTTGTAAGCTCTTAGTGATAGCTTTTCATCCTCCTTGTCATCCCTTAGTGTGTACTTGACTGATAGCTTCTGATTTGAGCAAAAACTGTGAATTTTTGAGAAAATTGTGACCTGGAAACTGTGAAAACGCAACTTTCGTTTTCCAAAGCAGGTAGTACACAGGCTACCTGCTTTGCAACGCAGGTCCCGAAGGGGCTACCTGCGCTGAGAGCCAGACTGGCTGTACAGCACCTGCGTTGGCCCAATTTTGCCTTGTGCAGTTGGGGTTTCCTCCCTTTTTCGTGCCTTTTTCACTATAGATTTTGCAGCCAGTTACCAGTCTTGTACCTATTCTGAAACCAACCTTACTTGCCATCATTCCGCCTCTGTTATATAACGAAATTGTACTTGTTCTTTTGTATTTCTTACCTCATTTACAATTTCCCATAACGAAAGTGAACTAGTCTTGCTTTGGCCTCTTAGATCTGAACCTGTGTTAGGCATTTTGCTGGTCTAAAGAGTTAGCTTGTTTGCTGTCCATAGCTGATTAGTCTCTTTTACTTTCATCATTATGGTTTGATTTCATGTATTTCTAGTGATTAAACAAGTAAATCTTAAGGTGTCTTTTGATTTTGGACAAGCTTGTTTACTTTCGCTTGAAATCGAAATCAAAGTTATATAACAACTTTCTTTTTGTAATAAATCAACATTAAGAAAGGGAAAAGAAAATACATGCATTGTGCATTTTGCATTTGACTGTTTGCATGCTGATTTAGGAAATTTTGCATTAGTGTGTGCTCTATGATCTGTGTGAAAAGATTTGCCTTTCTTCTCCTCAGTAGTTAAGATTTTCAAAGTTGAAAGATTGAAAAGTTTGCTTCTCATCTTAGACTTCATTCAGGAATTTGTTACATACATCTCGTGGTGATCCTTAAAGGCAAACTGCTAAACAAGATCAACATTAAAATAAATTCAATTTACATAACAACGCTTTGTAACATAACGCAAACACATAAAGGTCTAGGTAGAGACGTGTTCCGGCGTCGTTAAACGTAGTGACTGTCGATCTCTACGAAGGTGGGTGATTCCTCCTGAGAGTCGGTGGCACTAATACGGACTTGTGCTCCCACGTACTGTCACGTATATATTGGGAGACCCCTATAGGAACAAAGCCTTTATCCATAGGAAGCCGTGTCGGCCGCCCTACTGATCGCGATGCAGTGAACACAACATTCACGAAGATCGACCACTCGTATCGTAAAACGTATTCTGTGGTTTCGCGAAAGGTTTGGCACACCCTCTGCCTAGAACTCCAGAGTAGTTTCTTTTGGCCTTTTTCAAACTCTATAACTGAAAAAGTCCATCCGAGCATTTGTCACTTCGGGCTCGTTAATACATCGAAGGAGACTAGAGTCATCTTTAGCTTTTTCTCGACTCTTAAAAAGTGAAAAAGCAAGTTGTGTCTAAAGCGTCGTCATAATAAAATTCATTTTAAACGGAACATAATCACCTCCTATTCCTGCGTTGATCTTCGAAGTTAGTCTTTTGGCATCGTAAGTTCTTGTAGAATCGCTAAAATCTTTTGGATAGACTCAAAATGTCTGAACAACCGTCAACATCTAGTACTGTGTCGTCCGACACAGCAACAGCAGAGCCTCCTGCTGCCACTCCAACGATGTTTGCTGGTATACCATCTATCCCGGCAAATTGCCAACAACAAGCCGGAGTCCCATCAGGGACAACAATATGGTTAGTTCCTATTTCTTCATCCGGATTATCATCTGGTACTTCTTATGTTGAAACTCAACAAATTGATCCAATGTGTCTTCAAAGGCCAATTTACCCTTTAAGTACTGGATTTCCACCATGTGGAGGGCAGTATGCTCTTTCATTATTCCCTCCCGGAGAACAACCATGTGGGAGTTTACAACAAAGTTCAGGTCAAACTGGAATCACATCTAGCGGTTGGGTACCAATATTGCCTCAACAATCAGGAGTTGCATATTCAATGCAACCAGTACACCCTGTGTCGAATATTCCCACCACACCTGCTACGGAGAATGCGTCGCAAGTACAAGCGCTACCTGTTCTAATACAACAACCTCTTGTTTCGGCGGCTCAATCACAATCTCAGGGTAGTGCCTCCTTATCTGGAGCGACTCAGGCTCGAACAAGTACTGTGACTCCTCATCTTGGTCAATCATCCAGTATTGGCCAACAACAAATGGTCCAACAACCAGAGCTGGTTCAATCTCAACAACCGCCATTCCAGCAATCATATCAAGGACCTGAGCAACAAGTCTTTGTAAGTAATGGGCAACCATGCTATAATGGTTATGCCCATCAACTTTGTCAAAGTTGTCAGCACTATGCTGGTCTGCAAAGACCCATTGCTCAGGCGATACCATCTTATCCTGGATATGCTTCGCCTAACCTGAACCAATAGTTGCCCTTTGTAGCAACTCTAGAATTGCCAGATCTAAACCGGCTGATGAATGATCCAATTGCTTATGCCCCTTGGTGGCCAGCGATTCCGCATAAACTTCCATCGGACACTCCTAAATTCAATGGAAATCTAGGTGAAGACCCGTCGAATCACGTCATGACTTTTCATCTGTGGTGTTCATCGAACACTCTAAACGATGATTCGATAAGACTTCGCCTCTTCCAGAGGACATTGACAGGTCCAGCGGCTAAATGGTACATTGAATTGCCAAGAGCCTCTTTCGACAATTTCAGCTCCTTAGCCACGACTTTCTTAACCCATTTTCAATTACCGATAAGGTATGAAACGGGAACAGAACTCCTTACCAACTTCAAACAGACAACGGCCACTCACATATCTGATCATATACATGAGTGGCGTCGTCGTCGTAGGATGGTGAAAACTTACGTTCCCGATCAGCTGTTAGCTGAATGGTTTATAAAGTCGTTACTTCTGGCTATAACGAAAGATGTGGCCAAGGGGGGAGTCGTAACAGAGGAGCAGGTCATTGCTCGTGCTCAATATCTGGACTTAGTATATACTCAGTCTGGCACGCTCTACGAAAAAATACCTGACGCCCCCAGACCTGAATTTTCAATTCCTCCCCCTCCTAAATCGAATACTGACTCTCACGCCAGCAATGGCGTGACTGGCAAACGCAAAATTTCTAGTCAAAATGCAAATGAGGAACTTCTTGCCTCAGAAGTAAATGCCATGTCGACCGACAAGGGAAAACAACTGAAGCAACCAGGGGGCAAGAAGAAAAATAAAAGGAAAGGGAAACCCCCGACAGGGTGTCATATATGCGATGATGATCATTGGACGAAAGATTGTCCTCATATAGCTGAAGTTAAGAAACTCTTCAAGAGTTCAAAAACCCCAGCAGTATTGACTGATCCGTTTCCTAGTCCAAGACAAAATCTGGTTGCTAATCAAAATGCTTCCCGATCCCAAGTGCTTATGTTGTCCACCTCAAAGCAGCAAAATAATGCTTTGACAAGGAATAAAGATCACAAGAATCCAAAGCAACTGAACAACAAGGCAAATAAACAACCTAGTAGTTCAACAACAACTTTGACCAAAGTTGTGCCACCCATCGTTCCTAAACCAATGATAAAGTTGCCAAAGGGAGTAGTACACAAATCGACATTTAATCCTCTTGAAAAAATAACACAGGATTACAATATAATAGAGGACCTGACCCAATCGTCGTCCGCTATGTCGACACTTGAGGTAGTGCAAAAATGCACCTCCCAAGAGCAAGCTTTATTATCAGCCATAGGTGGGATTGGCCCAATGGATTCCAATCTTGTGGCCTTTGATCATAAAGGATATGACCCTCAGATACCAGCTCAACTAGCTTTCCTTATTCAAGTGAAAGCCCTCAACAAAACTGTTCATCGAACAATTATTGATGAGGGGGCATCTACATGTCTTATGTCGATGAGTTGCTGGAAAAATTTAGGCTCACCACCCTTGTCGAAATCGTCAATGACGTTAAAAGCATTTGATGGACGATCATACACTCCATACGGGATTTTAAATAACTTGCAAGTTGAACTGGGGGGCAAAACAGTAGAAGTTGATGTGGAAGTAATTGACGGAAACCTCGATTACAACATCCTACTGGGAAGGCCTTGGATATATGCCATGGCTGCAGTTGTGTCGACCTACTTCAGGAGGATTGTATTTCCTTTTCAAGGAAAAATTACAATCGTCGACCAACAAACATTTCTCCCCAACAGTTCTCAAGTTACGGGAAGCAGCACAATGATCCATGAAAGTAATCAATCGCTCCAAAATATTGGAGTAGGTCTCCTAAAAGACCCTGCCTTAATGGGTACTTTTGCCTTACCGCCGGCGAGTAATCTGGCGGAAGTAGCCACAGTGGAAACCTACAATATGAAATCTTCTATATCCAACGGATTCGGAAGATTCCTAAATATTTTGTCAGCATGGATCATCGCCCTAATGGAAATACTGTAAATACAGTGGGCTCCGAGGACGGTTCTTATCTCGTGTCAACCTCGTTAAAAAATGAAACAAGGAGTCATGAGGATAGTTCTTTTACTATGTCAACCTCAATAAAAAATGAAACAAATCCCCTTTTTAAAATTCAAAGGTAAACCTTCATTCCAACCACCAAGTTGAATGTAATGAAGCTTGGGGGGCACCCTCCTTTGACATGCGTTATTATGATGCTGGGGGCATGCAAAATAAACGAGCAGTTTTGGCAAAGTTCATGCTCGTTAAAAAATAAACATAAGCATGTGAGTAGGCTTTCCCCAGAGTTCAAGCTCATCCAGAAAAAATGAACCGGTAAATAACCATTTGAGACCGTAAATTCATCTGCCATAAAAGCCTTGGTCGTGTTTGTGCACCGTCACCTCCACTTTTCATTTGGCCGATCATTCACATCCACTTGATTGTTTACCTATTTTGAAGAACAGCTGCGAAGAGTGATCCCACCTAGCCATCCTTGTGACACTGCCGTGATTGGAAAATTCCAACCTGTACCTAGAATCTGCTGCTATCCCTGTTTATCACTCGTTCCTCAAAAGACGAGTCTTCTTTGAGCTCTTTTCTCCTGACTCGTAAAATATGAAAAGTTTGCCGAGTTTTGGCCTTCCAGCTCGTTAAACGACCGGAAGAGCTATCCCTCCTCTAGATTTTAATCTTTTTGGACCTGAGGGATTATTGCACAAAAAGATCGAGCGCTTGTTTTGTTCGGCTCGTTAAAGCAATCGAAAATTCATCCCTTCTGTATTGTTTTATACTTTTTCGGACTGAAGGGATTAGATGACGAAAAAGGAATTCTGGAGTTGACTTTATGTACCTTTTCAGACTCTCTAAAAATGAAAAGGACCGAGTTTTCCTTGTCGTTAACTCGTTAAAATGATTAAATAGCGACAAACTTGTCTTTAGACGAGAGCGAGTTTCCCTATCGCTAGGCTCGTTAAAACATAGCGATGGGCTTGCCCGAAGGGCAGGTTATAGAACAAGCATATGTTATCCTCCTCAAGCTTGACAAAAATAAAGAGGTACTGGTCAGCAATGACTGGGGAAAAATTGGGAGAACCTCACAGCTTTAATGGTAGCAAGTCGCTCTTGAACATGACACTTTGTCCTCCGTATCACATCGGGTTGGGTTGTTTCATTCACCGGTCTCATCACCATGGTCCTCGCCACACCATCCACATTTGGGGTAATGCTACTGATCCATCACATCAGTGTCGTTATATGTTCAAGAGATGTTGTTCTGCAAAGAGTCAACCGTGTCCCATCCACTGCCATACATTGTCCTTCATCCATTTCATGACCGCCACCTTGAATCATACATCACAGTTTGTTTTCACCTCATCACAATCACTAGCTCCGTTCCGTGTCAATGATGTGGGATTCATTAAGGCCCTCCTTTGACGGATCGCTCCTTGTCGACATCAGCTCATTATCCAAGGAGTTGATCTAGGAACAACCCCTTCAGTACTTTGAAGCTTGCATGCCTCAATGGCAAGTTTCTCACTTCCGGCGATAGGTATACATCAATGACCTTCGACCAGAGGATTTTGCATGGTGGTCGACGCCAAGTCCTTTATTCCCACCATGTGAATTGTACTACTGTACCTTGAGGGTCATCATCCTCATCGGTGATTCCTCTTGCGCTTGTTAACGGTTTACATCATTGACCGGTAATCAAGCGATGTCTTTCCATGTTCGACTTCAAGAAATTCTCACATGGATCGACTTATACATTGAGTGAAGATCGGAAGAGATTGAAGACCCCAGATCTAGTTTCATCCATCCGGGCTGCGATATATATTCAGGATATAAAGACATTTGATGTGTACATCATTGGAGCAGATGATCATCCTTCTCAAAGGATGATAATTTCAGCAGAGAATTATCAGTCTACCATCAGACAATCGTCTGTTCTATGTACCAAAATGAATTTATAAAGCTGAGCATGGGAATGCCCGCCTCAGCTAGATCATGAAAAAGTATGAAAAATAATGTATTGTATTGTATCTTATTACAGGACACTTCTCAGCAGATTGAATGAACTTCGGATCCTCCTAATAAAGCATTTCACCCGATAAACGACCTCATACTTTAGGGGGCATCTGTTATAGACAATTTTGTGCCTTGCAGCATCAGGCATGAATTGTCAATAATCCAAGGGATCCAAAGTCCCTAAAAATGATGTTCCTACCCCTAGAGGAACAAGGTCAGCAAACCAACAGCTCTCAGATCAGTTCTCCACCTGAAAACACTAAAAAACAAGCAATCCTGAAATCAAAGCAGGTGCTCCACTAGGCTTCTGCGCTGAAACTCAACTCCTCCATGGTGTACCTGCGTTGCAAAGCAGGTAGAACAAAGGCCACCTGCGCTGAGCGAGATGGGACAAGTGGCACACTGAGTCATTGCTCTGGAATCTTCCAAAAATGACTCTTGGATCAGGGATTTCGCCTTGTGATGAGTCAGAGGCTCTGTTTCTCCAAGTGGAAGCAAGGTTCTCCAAGTGGACTCAAGAACTGAAGATCAACTGAAGAGAGAGAGGACACAAGGCAGCTACACATCAGTTGCAAGCTGACTCATCCTTTCTCAATTCATCTATATATTGAGCTCTCTCCTATGAGCTCAGGAGGCTGGAATTTTGTGCAAAGTAATGATATGCTGTTGGTTTCACTATAGAACTATTGGGTGATTGCTTGAAGGAGGTGAAGAGGAGAAATTCTTTCTGCTGGGAGGTGTTGCTAGATTGGGGCCTTCAATGGTTGTAACACTCTCAGAACTTTACTTCTTCCATTAATAAAAGCTATTGAGGTTCTTCTATATGCACTTGTTTCAATGATGTATTGTGATAATTGTATATTTGATTTATGCTAATCCTTGAATCAGTTATGATTGCATGCTTCTTGTAGTTTCCTTCTTTGTTATTTTGCAGGATCTCATTGTAGCTGGACCAGCAAAAGAGCAAAGAGCTAGGAGCAAGCAGCAAAGAGAAGAGATTGGAGCAAATATTAAGCGCAAGGCAACGGTTAGTGCATTTCTTCATTCTCTCTTGCTTTCATAAAGAAGTAAACCTTAAGTAGTTTTATTTACAGTTGTTGCTGAGGTACTATCACCCTTAGAGTGGGATAGGGTCATCCGAATCGGATACTTTTCCCTACAACATAGAGGGAGATGTGTAAGGTAGGGATGAGGCTGGTGATGGCTTTAGAAGTGGAAGAATAGGATGGGAAGTGAGTGTAGGGAGTAGGTTGGAAGATAGAGGGCTAGGTCAATGAAAGGGCTAGAGAATGGAAGTACGTGAGGAGTGAAAGACTTTGGGAGATAACAGAGCGGAGCAGGGGTCGAAGATGTGGTTGCATGCGTGATCAAGATGGAGAATGAAGTAATGGAACGAGAGAGAGCAGTGTAAATGGAACAAATGCTTATGACTGTCACTTAACCAAAAATGCATCAACCTAAACTACTTGTGCTTGTAAATTCGATGAGCAGCAATCTAAACATGAAAGAGAACGTGCATGAAGCTGTGGTAAGGAAGTGTGGTGCAGGTGTGAATCATGTAGAAGCAGTTAACTTAACGTGACTGTGGTTGCAGCAATCATGGAATAAAGAAATGCGTATTTTTGGTGGTTAATCATGGACTTCACTCCAATCCCAGATGAGACGGCAGTGAGCCTTAACAACCTTTTTGTTGGAGCTCCAATGGACTATATCTATCCTCTGCTACACTAAACAACTGTAAACAAACTCACTATAAGCAATCTCCTATCTAACTCATAAAAAAGACCAACTCAACAACCTATAATTCGAATTGCATGTGTAAATGGAAAGCTCACAGTGCTGAAATGAAATGGAAACAACACTACAGCAGAGGGGATCTATGGCTCTCAGGTTGGGCCCTAACCTGAGAGCTATAGTCTCCTTGAGAAAAACTCAGAACTAGATCACAAACTGCCTTCTTTATTCATAACTGATATCATGCCAAATTGGCTTACAAAAAGGAACGAAAATTGAACTGTGCTCCCAAAATTACAATAGCAATATGAGAGTTTCAACAACCTATCTAAGGCTAAAGCCTTCATACTTATACAAAAACGATGATCCAACAAGTGTCCTACATTTTAGGAGCTCGGCTGTCCAACTAGAGTTTAACTGCTGATCCTGTAGGATGGTCATAATTGCTGTTCCTGTAGAGCAGTTTATAACTGCTGTTCCTGTAGAACAACTGGCCGTTTTTAAAGCTCGGAGGGGAGATGGATTAGAGCTCGGAGTTCTTGATGGGAATCACGAGGGATGTCCCTAGAACCGTGGACATCCTCTCCCAAAACCCGCAGTGCCACCTCATTGTCTCCTTAACTCCTTTTTCGTTGTCTTTTGCTCCCTTTTAATGCCAAAACCTGGGATCAAAATGCATCAGTCACGTAGAGAGAGTGCCTACCCTTCTTCCTACGAACAACATGAATAAACTAAGAAATGCATGCATAAGCAATAAAAAATGAATGGTTTGAGCAAGTAGAATAGGCCAAAATGAGCCCAAATTGTACCAAAATTGGGGCTCATCATCACCCCCGAGCTGAACCATTTGCTCATCCTTGAGCAACCTTGCTCCTGCTTCTCGTCCTTGGCTGAGGACTCGGGACCGGAACAGGCTCTTTCTTTTCTGCTTTTGATGGCCCTGCCTTCTCTGCCCCTGGTGGTGATGAAGGTGATGCTTCCTTCCCCTTTTCCATTCCCTTAAGTCGGGCTTCGGAAGGCGACTGGCCTATCTTTCGAGTCCAGGAGGTTATTTTTGGGCTCCCCTTTTCTGGGGTGGCTGATGCTTTAGAGGGGGTCCTTGGACTGGGTGAAGTAGGGACATCCCCTAAAGTGGTTTGGCTGCTGGGTGGAGGCTGTGGCTTGCCCGTGGTCATCCTCTTGCTCCTCCTGACTTCAAGTGGTAGAGGGGTCTCCCTCTCCCTTTTCTCTTTCGGTTTTGGAGGTGTGCTGAGGGCAGCCAGTGCCACTGCTGCCTCCTTCTCAAGAATGCCAGCCTTCCCTTTCTTGCGATTTTCTCTCTCGGAGCTCCTTGTAGAGGGCCTCTCCTTTTTAGATCTCGGGCTTCCTGTGGAAGACCCTGCTTTGCCCGCTTTCGGGCTTCCTGTAGAAGCCTGTGGTTGCACTTTCGGGCTTCCTGTAGAAGCCTCTTTCTCCGTTTTTGGGCCTCCTGTAGAAGCCCGTCCCCCAATGATTTTCGGGCTTCCTGTAGAAGCCTTGGTTGTTGCTCTTGGGCTTCCTGTAGAAGCCTGCTCCTTACTGATCTTCGGGCTTCCTGTAGAAGCCTTTGTCTTTGTTTTCGGGCTTCCTGTAGAAGCCTGTTTTTGTGTTTTCGGGCTTCCTGTAGAAGCCTGTGCTTGCGTTCCTGCAGATGCAACTTCCGCCACCTTTTCTTTGTTGGCTGCATGGATTTTGCTTTTGGCTTTGCCTGCAGGAGCTGACGAGGTGCTTGGGCTGGCAGGGACCACCTCAGTTTTGACTGCCCTGCTTTTCAACCTCTGTTCCCTTGCTGACAGGATGGGGGTGTCTTCTTTTGCTCTGTCATCCTTTCCCTCCTCCTTCTCTTTTCGTTCTTTCTTCTGTGTTGGTGTCGGGACCTTTTTACTTTTCCCTTTCTTACTCTTGGCTACGGGCTCTTCTTCTTCACCGCTAGAGGACCCCGTTTCTTCAAGCAACATTTTTATGTCCCCTTCCCTTGTTAAGTTCCTAAATGATTCCCATGCGAGGGGGACTTTATATGAGTGGAGAGCATCCTCCACAAGCAATTTTATCAGCCCATGATGGGCTATCTGATCAGGGATTCCGTCCTTGAGCTTTGTAGAGCACTCTATCAAGGACTGCAGTAAAAAGTAAGGAATGCTCAGCCTCTGTGCTGCAGGGAGGCCAGTCTGGTGTCTTAGTTCATTGAGCAGCCTGAAGTGATACACATATATGATGCTGTAACGACCCTCACAGGTGATATATTTCATAATTTGCAAACTGACTTCATCCCACGGTGGCAACAGGCTTGTCCTTTTCACTCTATTTTTGTCCTCTGTGAATGATTCTTCAGGCGGGAAGAACTCCTTCTTTGCTTGCTGGCTCTGCTTCCGCTCTTCTTTATCCCACGGCAGACCCATGGGCAGTTCCGTGACTCGACTTATGTGCTCTGGGGTGAGTTGGAGGCTGAGGCCTCTGAAGCTTACCGTGGCCAGTGTTAGGGATTTAGGCTTCAAGGCCTGCAAGAATTCCTCGGCTACTTCATCATCGTAGCCTTGTAGCTTATCACAAAAAGGCATCCATTGTGCTCTGGTGAAGAGCTCAACCACTGCTGGGTTTCTCCTTAATTTGGCGGAATCTGTGGGTTCTCGCCTGATAAACCCACCAGGCATGACGAACACAGTGGTTTTGACCAAAGGCGGTAGATACAAAGGAAATTCGGTCTTATAGACAGAGCATGCAATGAATTCACAAAACCACAGTCTAATTATACTGCTATCCTGTAGAAGCGATAGTATAGGCACGGTAATCCAATATCTTTTATCACCAGACTGTGAATAATGACCTTGCCACCTTTGAAAACCAATTGCGGAAGGAGTTTCAGGGTTACCTCTTTTCCGCCACCTTTTTTTTACGTGAAGACTTCACCTTCCTGTAGAGACTGCTTTCCTGTAGATACTGCTTCCTGTAGGACTGCGTTCCTGTAGAAACTGTTCCTGTAGGAGCAGGGCGCGGACTTCGGGGGGAGCTATAGTTGGACAGCGGTCGAGAGGTGCCTTACCAGCGTTCAGGTAGCCGAGAGCTTGGCGTATCAACATGCAGAGGTAATCAGAGGAACTACTCGAGTTTTGAAGTGAGGTTGATGGATATACACGCTTAATCGAGCCGATTAGATTTTGAATCGGCGCAGCTCGTGGCGCGGGGGCTGAGCTGTCCCCTTCGGACCGTTGGGTGACGTCACCCATCATCCGCCTGCACCTTCGCTTGCTGCCGCATTCATTCCCACAGATCTGCCGCCGCCCTTTTCGGTTAAACTCGTTTCACGGTTGACGGGACTGATCTTCACGTGCGTGCTGCGTGTGTCCTTTGTTGTGGCTGCCACCTCATCATCCTACTATCCCTTTACTAGCCGATGTGGCCAGTCAACTGGCCTTACGGCCGCTCAACCATTCATCTTTATGCCATGCAAAACAAATCAAAGTAATATCCATGTGATTTGATGGAGAGAAGGATTAGAACACTTACCTGCGCGCGTCTGCATATGATTTTCAGGTTTTTGGACGACGGATCTACCTGCTGCATGTGGCTTACACAGTCTGGAGGCTCGTGGTCACGGGATGCTGGCGCTGTGGTGGACGTTCTGGTTGCATGCGCCCGCGTTTTGCTTGCAGATGGCTGGGCGATGAATGGCATCCACTCCTGCAGGTTTGACTGCTACAGGATTCCCGCGGGAGCCTTGCAACAGTCTCACCTCCTTGGGTGCATGCTGCATGCTGGCAGTTCTGGCTTCTCGATCACGATCCCAGCGCTTCTGATGCATAACGTGGATGTGGTATGGCTCTCGGTGCTTGATTTTTCTTTGACAGATGTTTTTTTCACGAGAACTCATTGCTTTGTTGTGCTGCTGCAGGGATATTGGTTGCATGGCGACGAGGATGGTGGAGCAAGATAATAGCAATGTTCAGGGGTACCATCAGTGGCATGCATGTATTCAATCCACTCCTTAGTTGTTGTAGGGAAAAGTATCCGATTCGGATGACCCTATCCCACTCTAAGGGTGATAGTACCTCAGCAACAACTGTAAAGAAAACTACTTAAGGTTTACTTCTTTACGAAAGCAAGAGAGAATGAGGAAATGCACTAACCGTTGCCTTGCGCTTAATGTCGAATCCAAACTCTTCTCTTCGCTGCTTGCTCCCAACTCCTTGCTCTTTTGCTGGCCCAGCTACAATGAGATCCTGCAAAATAACAAAGAAGGAAACTACAAGAAGCATGCAATCATAACTGATTCAAGGATTAGCATAAATCAAATATACAATTATCACAACACATCATTGAAACAAGTGTATATAGAAGAACCTCAATAGCTTTTATTAATGAAGAAGTAAAGTTCTGAGAGAGTTACAACCATTGAAGGCCCCAATCCAGCAACACCTCCCAGCAGAAATAATTTCTCCTCTTCACCTCCTTCAAGCAATCACCCAATAGTTCTATAGTGAAACCAACAGCATATCATTACTTTGCACAAAATTCCAGCCCCCCTGAGCTCATAGGAGAGAGCTCAATATATAGATGAATTGAGAAAGGATGAGTCAGCTTGCAACTGATGTGTAGCTCCCTTATGTCCTCTCTCTCTTCAGTTCATCTTCAGTTCTTGAGTCCACTTGGAGAACCTTGCTTCCACTTGGAGAAACAGAGCCTCTGACTCATCACAAGGCGAAATCCCTGATCCAAGTGTCATTTTTGGAAGATTCCAGAGCAATGACTCAGTGTGCCACTTGTCCCATCTCGCTCAGCGCAGATGGCCTTTGTTCTACCTGCTTTGCAACGCAGGTACACCATGGAGGAGTTGAGTTTCAGCGCAGAAGCCTAGTGGAGCACCTGCTTTGATTTCAGGATTGCTTGTTTTTGAGTGTTTTCAGGTGGAGAACTGATCTGAGAGCTGTTGGTTTGCTGACCTTGTTCCTCTAGGGGTAGGAACATCATGTTTAGGGACTTTGGATCCCTTGGATTATTGACAATTCATGCCCGATGCTGCAAGGCACAAAATTGTCTATAACAGATGCCCCCTAAAGTATGAGGTCGTTTATCGGGTGAAATGCTTTATTAGGAGGATCCGAAGTTCATTCAATCTGCTGAGAAGTGTCCTGTAATAAGATACAATACAATACATTATTTTTCATACTTTTTCATGATCTAGCTGAGGCGGGCATTCCCATGCTCAGCTTTATAAATACATTTTGGTACATAGAACCGACGATCGTCTGATGATAGACTGATAATTCTCTGCTGAAATTATCATCCTTTGAGAAGGATGATCATCTGCTACAATGATGTACATATCAAATGTCTTTATATCCTGAATATATATCGCAGCCCGGATGGATGAAACTAGATCCGGGGTCTTCAATCTCTTCCGATCTTCACTCGATGTACAAGTCAATCCATGTGAGAATTTCTTGAAGTCGAACATGGAAAGACATCGCTTGATTACCGGTCAGTGATGTAAACCGTTAACAAGCGCGAGAGGAATCACCGATAAGGATGATGACCCTCAAGGTACGGCAGTACAATTCACATGGTGGGAATAAAGGACTTGGCGTCGACCACCATGCAAAATCTTCTGGTCGAAGGTCATTGATGTATACCTGTCGCCGGAAGTGAGAAACTTGCCATTGAGGCATGCAAGCTTCAAAGTACTGAAGGGGGTGTTCCTAGATCAACTCCTTGGATAATGAGCTGATGTCGACAAGGAGCGATCCGTCAAAGGAGGGCCTTAATGAATCCCACATCAGTGACACGGAACGGAGCTAGTGATTGTGACGAGGTGAAAACAAACTGTGATGTATGATTCAGGGTGGCGGTCATGAAATGGATGAAGGACAATGTATGGCAGTGGATGGGACACGGTTGACTCTTTGCAGAACAACATCTCTTGAACATATAACGACACTGATGTGATGGATTGGTAGCATTACTCCAAATGTGGATGGTGTGGCGAGGACCATGGTGATGAGACCGATGAATGAAACAACCCAACCCGATGTGATACGGAGGACAAAGTGTCATGTTCAAGAGCGACTTGCTACCATTAAAGCTGTGAGGTTCTCCCAATTTTTCCCCAGTCATTGCTGACCAGTACCTCTTTATTTTTATCAAGCTTGAGGAGGATAACATATGCTTGTTCTATAACCTGCCCTTCGGGCAAGCCCATCGCTATGTTTTAACGAGCCTAGCGATAGGGAAACTCGTTCTCGTCTAAAGACAAGTTTGTCGCTATTTAATGAATTTAACGAGTCTAACGACAAGGATAACTCGGTCCTTTTCATTTTTAGAGAGTCTGAAAAGGTACATAAAGTCAACTCCAGAATTCCTTTTTCGTCATCTAATCCCTAAAGTCCGAAAAAGTATAAAACAATACAGAAGGGATGAATTTTCGATTGCTTTAACGAGCCGAACAAAACAAGCGCTCGATCTTTTTGTGCAATAATCCCTCAGGTCCAAAAAGATTAAAATCTAGAGGAGGGATAGCTCTTCCGGTCGTTTTAACGAGCTGGGAGGCCAAAACTCGGCAAACTTTTCATATTTTACGAGTCAAGAGAAAAGAGCTCAAAGAAGACTCATCTTTTGAGGAACGAGCGATAAACAGGGATAGCAGCAGATTCTAGGTACATGTTGGAATTTTCCAATCACGGCAGTGTCACAAGGATGGCTAAGTGAAATCACTCTTCACAGCTGTTCCTCAAAATGGGTAAACAAACATATGGAGATGAACGATTGGCCAAATGAACGGATGGAGGTGAGACTGCAAGAACATGACCAGGGGCTTTAATATGGCTGTCAAAGGTTACATTTACCAAGGTTATTTACCGGTTCATTTTTTCTGGGTGAGCTTGAACTCTAGGGGAAGATTGCTCACAACTTATGTTTATTTTTTAACGAGCATGAACTATGTGCTAAAACTGCTCGGATCTTGCGTTTATTTTTTAACGAGCATGAACTGTGTGCTAAAACTGCTTGATCTTTTGCATGCCCCCAGCATCATAATAACGCATGTCAAAGGAGGGTGCCCCCCAAGCTTCATTGCATTCAACTTGGTGGTTGGAATGAAGGTTTACCTTTGAATTTTGAAAAGGGGAGTTGTTTCATTTTTTAATGAGGTTGACATAGTACAAGAACTATCCTCATGACTCCTTGTTTCATTTTTTAACGAGGTTGACACGAGATAAGAACCGTCCTCGGAGCCCACTGTATTTACAGTATTTCCATTAGGGCGATGATCCATGCTGACAAAATATTTAGGAATCTTCCGAATCCGTTGGATATAGAAGATTTCATATTGTAGGTTTCCACTGTGGCTACTTCCGCCAGATTACCTACCGGCGGTAGGGCAAAAGTACCCATTAAGGCAGGGTCTTTTAGGAGACCTACTCCAATATTTTGGAGCGATTGATTATTTTCATGGATCATTGTGCTGCTTCCCGTAACTTGAGAACTGTTGGGGAGAAATGTTTGTTGGTCGACGATTGTAATTTTTCCTTGAAAAGGAAATACAATCCTTCTGAAGTAGGTCGACACAACTGCAGTCATGGCATATATCCAAGGCCTTCCCAGTAGGATGTTGTAATCGAGGTTTCCGTCGATTACTTCAACATCAACTTCTACTGTTTTGCCCCCCAGTTCAACTTGCAAGTTACTTAAAATCCCGTATGGAGTGTATGATAGTCCATCAAATGCTTTTAATGTCGTTGATGATTTTGACAAGGGTGGTGAGCCTAAATTTTTCCAGCAATTCATCGACATAAGACATGTAGATGCCCCCTCATCAATAATTGTTCGATGAACAGTTTTGTTGAGGGCTTTCACTTGAATAAGGAAAGCTAGTTGAGCTGGTAACTGAGGGTCATATCCTTTATGATCAAAGGCCACAAGATTGGAATCCATTGGGCCAATCCCACCTATTGCTGATAATAAAGTTTGCTCTTGGGAGGGGCAGTTTTGCTGTACCTCAGGCGTCGACATAGCGGACGATGATTGAGCCAGGTCCTCTATTATATTGTAATCCTGCGTCATTTTTTCACGAGGATTAAATGTCGATTTGTGTACTACTCCCTTTGGCGACTTTATCATTGGTTTAGGAATGATGGGTGGCCCAACTTTGGTCAAAGTTGTTGTTGAACTACTAGGTTGTTCATTAGCCTCGTTATTCGACAGCCGTGGATTCCTGTAATCTTTATTCCTCGTCAAAGCATTATTCTGCTGCTTTGAGGTGGACAACATAAGCACTTGGGATCGGGAAGCATTTTGATTAGCAACCAGATTTTGTCTTGGACTAGGAAATGGATCAGTTAATACTGCTGGGGTTTTTGAACTCTTGAAGAGTTTCTTAACTTCAGCTATATGAGGACAATCTTTCGTCCAATGATCCTCATCGCATATATGACACCCTGTCGGGGGTTTCCCTTTCCTTTTCTTTTTCTTCTTGCCCCCTGGTTGCTTCAGTTGTTTTCCCTTGTCGGTCGACATGGCATTTACTTCTGAGGCAAGAAGTTCCTCATTTGCATTTTGACTAGAAATTTTGCGTTTGCCAGTCACGCCATTGCTTGCGTGAGAGTCAGTATTCGATTTAGGAGGGGGAGGAATTGAAAATTCAGGTCTGGGGGCGTCAGGTATTTTGTCGTAGAGCGTGCCAGACTGAGTATATACTAAGTCCAGATATTGAGCACGAGCAATGACCTGCTCCTCTGTTACGACTCCCCCCTTGGCCACATCTTCCGTTATAGCCGGAAGTAACGACTTTATAAACCATTCAGCTAACAGCTGATCGAGAACGTAAGTTTTCACCATCCTACGACGACGTTGCCACTCATGTATATGATCAGATATGTGAGTGGCCGTTGTCTGTTTGAAGTTGGTAAGGAGTTCTGTTCCCGTTTCATACCTTATCGGTAATTGAAAATGGGTTAAGAAAGTCGTGGCTAAGGAGCTGAAATTGTCGAAAGAGGCTCTTGGCAATTCAATGTACCATTTAGCTGCTGGACCTGTCAATGTCCTCTGGAAGAGGTGAAGTCTTATCGAATCATCGTTTAGAGTGTTCGATGAACACCACAGATGAAAATTCATGACGCGATTCGATGGGTCTTCACCTGGATTTCCATTGAATTTAGGAATGTCCGATGGAAGTTTATGCGGAATCGCTGGCCACCAAGGGGCATAAGCAATTGGATCATTTGTCAGCCGGTTTAGATCTGGCAATTCTAGAGTTGCTACAAAGGGCAACTGTTGGTTCAGGTTAGGCAAAGCATATCCAGGATAAGATGGTATCGCCTGAGCAATGGGTCTTTGCAGACCAGCATAGTGCTGACAACTTTGACAAAGTTGATGGGCATAACCATTATAGCATGGTTGCCCATTACTTACAAAGACTTGTTGCTCAGGTCCTTGATATGATTGCTGGAATGGCGGTTGTTGAGATTGAACCAGCTCTGGTTGTTGGACCATTTGCTGTTGACCAATACTGGATGATTGACCAAGATGAGGAGTCACAATACTTGTTCGAGCCTGAGTCGCTCCAGATAAGGAGGCACTACCCTGAGATTGTGATTGAGCCACCGAGACAAGAGGTTGTTGTATTACAACATGTAGCGCTTGTACTTGCGACGCATTCACCGTAGCAGGTGTGGTGGGAATATTCGACACAGGGTGTACTGGTTGCATTGAATATGCAACTCCTGATTGTTGAGGCAGTATTGGTACCCAACCGCTAGATGTGATTCCAGTTTGACCTGAACTTTGTTGTAAACTCCCACATGGTTGTTCTCCGGGAGGGAACAATGAAAGAGCATACTGCCCTCCACATGGTGGAAATCCAGTACTTAAAGGGTAAATTGGCCTTTGAAGACACATTGGATCAATTTGTTGAGTTTCAACATAAGAAGTACCAGATGATAATCTGGATGAAGAAATAGGAACTAACCATATTGTTGTCCCTGATGGGACTCCGGCTTGTTGTTGGCAATTTGCCGGGACAGATGGTATACCAGCAAACATCGTTGGAGTGGCAGCAGGAGGCTCTGCTGTTGCTGTGTCGGACGACACAGTCCTAGATGTTGACGGTTGTTCAGACATTTTGAGTCTATCCAAAAGATTTTAGCGATTCTACAAGAACTTACGATGCCAAAAGACTAACTTCGAAGATCAACGCAGGAATAGGAGGTGATTATGTTCCGTTTAAAATAAATTTTATTAACGACGCTTTAGACACAACTTTGCTTTTTCATGTTTTAAGAGTCGAGAAAAAGCTAAAGATGACTCTAGTCTCCTTCGATGTTTTAACGAGCTCGAAGTGACAAATGCTCGGTTGGACTTTTTCAGTTATAGAGTTTGAAAAAGGCCAAAAGAAACTGCTCTGGAGATCTAGGTAGAGGGTGTGCCAAACTTTTCGCGAAACCACAGAATACGTTTTACGGTACGGGTGGTCGATCTTCGTGAATGCTGTGTTCACTGCATCGCGATCAGTAGGGCGGCCGACACGGCTTCCTATGGATAAAGGCTTTGTTCCTATAGGGGTCTCCCAATATATACGCGACGGTACGTGGGAGCACAAGTCCGTATTAGTGCCACCGACTCTCAGGAGGAATCACCCACCTTCGTAGAGATCGATAGTCACTACGTTTAACGACGCCGGAACACGTCTCTACCTAGACCTCTATGTGTTTGCATTATGTTACAAAGCGTTGTTATGTAAATTGAATTTATTTTAATGTTGATCTTGTTTAGCAGTTTGCCTTTAAGGATCACCACGAGATGTGTGTAACAAATTCCTGAATGCAGTCTAAGATGAGAAGCAAACTTTTCAATCTTTCAACTTTGAAAATCTTAACTACTGAGGAGAAGAAAGGCAAATCTTTTCACACAGATCATAGAGCACACACTAATGCAATATTTCCTAAATCAACATGCAAACAGTCAAATGCAAAATGCACAATGCATGTATTTTCTTTTCCCTTTCTTAATGTTGATGTATTACAAAAAGAAAGTTGTTATATAACTTTGATTTCGATTTCAAGCGAAAGTAAACAAGCTTGTCCAAAATCAAAAGACACCTTAAGATTTACTTGTTTAATCACTGGAAATACATGAAATCAAACCATAATGATGAAAGTAAAAAGACTAATCAGCTATGGACAGCAAACAAGCTAACTCTTTAGACCAGCAAAATGCCTAACACAGGTTCAGATCTAAGAGGCCAAAGCAAGACTAGTTCACTTTCGTTATGGGAAATTGTAAATGAGGTAAGAAATACAAAAGAACAAGTACAATTTCGTTATATAACAGAGGCGGAATGATGGCAAGTAAGGTTGGTTTCAGAATAGGTACAAGACTGGTAACTGGCTGCAAAATCTATAGTGAAAAAGGCAAGAAAAAGGGAGGAAACCCCAACTGCACAAGGAAAAATTGGGCCAACGCAGGTGCTGCACAGCCAGTCTGGCTCTCAGCGCAGGTAGCCCCTTCGGGACCTGCGTTGCAAAGCAGGTAGCCTGTGTACTACCTGCTTTGGAAAACGAAAGTTGCGTTTTCTCAGTTTCCGGGTCACAATTTTCTCAAAAATGCACAATTTTTGCTCAAATCAGAAGCAATCAGTCAAGCACACACTAAGGGATGACAAGGAAGATGAAAAGCTATCACTAAGAGCTTACAAGGATCCTTGTAGATCAGCTCTTCAAATCATGAACATGCTCAGAAATGAGCTAGAGTAGCTGCCCTCTACTTCGCTTTTGATATAGTCAAAAGCTTTTCGATTTGGTACTCTTTTGTTCAGGAAATGAATAGCAAAATACTACAAACAATCAAACAGATACGATCCCCAGTGGAGTCACCAGTTTGTTGTAGGGAAAAGTATCCGATTCGGATGACCCTATCCCACTCTAAGGGTGATAGTACCTCAGCAACAACTGTAAAGAAAACTACTTAAGGTTTACTTCTTTACGAAAGCAAGAGAGAATGAGGAAATGCACTAACCGTTGCCTTGCGCTTAATGTCGAATCCAAACTCTTCTCTTCGCTGCTTGCTCCCAACTCCTTGCTCTTTTGCTGGCCCAGCTACAATGAGATCCTACAAAATAACAAAGAAGGAAACTACAAGAAGCATGCAATCATAACTGATTCAAGGATTAGCATAAATCAAATATACAATTATCACAACACATCATTGAAACAAGTGTATATAGAAGAACCTCAATAGCTTTTATTAATGAAGAAGTAAAGTTCTGAGAGAGTTACAACCATTGAAGGCCCCAATCCAGCAACACCTCCCAGCAGAAAGAATTTCTCCTCTTCACCTCATTCAAGCAATCACCGAATAGTTCTATAGTGAAACCAACAGCATATCATTACTTTGCACAAAATTCCAGGCCCCCTGAGCTCATAGGAGAGAGCTCAATATATAGATGAATTGAGAAAGGATGAGTCAGCTTGCAACTGATGTGTAGCTCCCTTGTGTCCTCTCTCTCTTCAGTTCATCTTCAGTTCTTGAGTCCACTTGGAGAACCTTGCTTCCACTTGGAGAAACATAGCCTCTGACTCATCACAAGGCGAAATCCCTGATCCAAGTGTCATTTTTGGAAGATTCCAGAGCAATGACTCAGTGTGCCACTTGTCCCATCTCGCTCAGCGCAGGTGGCCTTTGTTCTACCTGCTTTGCAACGCAGGTACACCATGGAGGAGTTGAGTTTCAGCGCAGAAGCCTAGTGGAGCACCTGCTTTGATTTCAGGATTGCTTGTTTTTGAGTGTTTTCAGGTGGAGAACTGATCTGAGAGCTGTTGGTTTGCTAACCTTGTTCCTCTAGGGGTAGGAACATCATGTTTAGGGACTTTGGATCCCTTGGATTATTGACAATTCATGCCCGATGCTGCAAGGCACAAAATTGTCTATAACATCAGTCGCTAGATCTTCATGTGAAACACATTTCGGCCGTCGCAACCTTCTACAGGAAGTTTCCTGTAGAACACAGAACTTCCTGTAGAAATTTTGCACTTTCCTGTAGAAGATCCGCGTCTTCCTGTAGGAAGACTGTCTGTTCCTGTAGAAAACTGTATCTTCCTGTAGAAGATCCAAATCATGATGAAAATTGCACATACCTAAAAAAACATTGTTATTCTTGGAGGAGGTGTTGATGACATCCTTTGATAGCATGATGAAGGCCCCTGGCTTGGAGTGGAGAGGCTTCTTCTCCTCCATAGAACATCTGCATGCAAAACTTTTATTGTGCTTATTGATTTTTTCTTTTTTCTCCTTTTTTTTTTTTTTTTTTTTTTTCTTTTTTTTTTTTTGAAAAGATAGCAGGGGCGCCCCAAAGAGGTTTTCACCCTTGCTACCTGCCCTGAGCGCCTCAAAGAGGTTTTCACTCAAGGATCTTTTTTTAAACTTTCTTCTTTTTTTTTTTTTTGAAAGACAATAGGAGCG
Organism: Pinus tabuliformis; assembly: GCA_031772625.1. Lineage (NCBI taxonomy): Eukaryota > Viridiplantae > Streptophyta > Pinopsida > Pinales > Pinaceae > Pinus > Pinus tabuliformis. The sequence continues at coordinate 140,388,361 of CM062812.1, forward strand.
CCTCAATGAGGTTTTCACCCCTACTGCCTGCCTTGGGCGCCTCAGAGAGGTTTTCACCCAAGGATCTTTATTTTTTCCCTCTTTTTTTTTTGTTTTTTTTCTTTTTTTTTCTCTTTTTTTCTTTTCAGGGTATGCCCAAAGTGGAGGCATAACCCTTCTCTATGACCAAAACAGATTTTTCCATAGTGTTGATAAACTCTTGCCTTGAGGGAGGCTTCCTGTAGATCTTCAATCGGTGCCCATTGACAAGCATGGGAATGGCTTCCTCATCAATGGTTCGAATGAGGACAGATCCATTGTCATGGCACTGCTCCACTACATATGGTCCTAACCATCTGGTTCTCAACTTCCCCTTGAAATCTTTGAATCTGGAGTCATACAACAAAGCCCAATCTCCCGGCAGAAATTGCTTGTCATGGAGATGTTGGTCATGCCACACCTTCCTCTGAAGTTGAACCACTTCTGAGTGAAGGAGGGCCTGCATGCGGTTCTCATCCAGCCCATTCAGCTGCAACAACCTTTCTTGCTGTGCATGGCTGAGATCTAAGTCGAGCTGAGCTGCCATCCTCAAAGTGTTATACTCAAACTCAATGGACAACAAAGCCTTCTTCCCATAGACCAGCTCATAAGGTGTGAAGCCGGTGGTGGTCTTCCAAGTGGTGTTGTAAGCCCAGGTGGCTTCAACCAGGCGATCTGCCCAGTCCTTTCTGCTGCTGCTCACCACTTTGGTCAAGATCCCCTCTAATGCTCTATTGGTGACCTCCACTTGCCCATTTGCTTGAGGATGATAGGGAGTGGAGGTTCTATGCTTGATCTTGTGATGAGCTAGGAGATCTTCAACCAAGTGGGAGGTGAACTGGCTCCCTTGATCGGTGACCAGCTCTCTTGGATAGCCAAACTTATAGAAGATATTATCTCTCAAGAACTCGGCCACTTTTTCTTCTGTTGCTGCTTTGATGGCTTTGGTCTCTGCCCACTTCGTCAGGTAGTCAGTGCACACAATGATGTAGGATCTTTGCCTCGAAGAGGGATTGATTGGACCCACAAAGTCCATGCCCCACTTCTCAAATGGCTCAAGAGTCACTTGAGGTTGGAGGGGCATCTCATCCCTTTGGGTCGGTTTCCCCATTCTTTGGCATTGGTCGCACTGGCTGACATATCTTCTGACATCTTGATGCAGTGTGGGCCAATAGTAGCCTGCCTGCAGAATCTTGAAGGCAGTTCTCTTTGCTGCAAAGTGTCCTCCACAAGGCCCATCGTGACAGGTGAGGAGGATGTCAAAAACTTCCTCTTCCCTTACACAACGCCTTAAGATCTGATCGGGCCAAGCTTGAACAGGTTGCCCCCAATCCATGTAAATGAGGCACTCTTTCTGATGATTTTGCTCTTCTCTTTTGAAGAGAGGTGCGGAGGGAACTGAGCTGAAACAAGGTAGTTTGCTATATCAGCAAACCATGGAGAGAGTACTGATATAGCAAACAGATGCTCATCAGGCATCTGGTCATCCACCGTCCCATCTTCATCTATAGACAAATCCAATCTAGACAAGAAGTCAGCAACAACATTTTCTCTCCCTGGTTTATCAACAATGGTTAGATCAAACTGCTGCAATAAAAGTAACCATCTAATAATACGAGCATTCACATCTGGTTTATTCATCAAGTATCTAATAGCAGCATGGTCAGTATGTACAAAAGTCTGGTAACCGGTAATATAATGTCGGAACTTGTTCAGTGCATGGACCATAGCTAAGAATTCCTTCTCGGTTACAGTGTAGTTCAGCTCGGCTTTGGACAAGTTTTTGCTAACGAAGTAAATGGCATATGGAAGTTTTTCCTCAACTTGTCCTAAGGCTGCACCTATGGCTTTGTTTGAGGCATCAGTGTGGATGTGGAAAGGTAGGGCCCAGTTTGGACCTCTCAAGATTGGTGCTGACACCAACTTGTCCTTTATCTCATTCAAACACTTCTGACAATCGTCAGTCCACTTAAACTCCACATCTTTTGCCAACAGACCAATCAATGGTGAGGCTAACTTGCTGAAGTCCTTAATGAATCTCCGGTAGTATCCTGCTAATCCCAAGAAACTCCGGACATCCCTTACTTTTTGAGGAGGTGGAACCCTCTTGATGAGAGCAATTTTGTTGGGATCCACCTGCAATCCTTGGGAAGAAATAGTATGGCCTAGCACGGTCCCCTCAGTCATTAGGAATTCACATTTTTTAGGACTAAGGGACAAGTTCATCTCAGTGCACTTGGTTAGGACCTTTCCCAAGTTGGACAATGCTTCCTGGAAGTTGGCCCCATAAGGGGTAAAGTCATCCATGTATATTTCCACTGCATCATGGACCAACTCTGAGAAGATGCTCAAGACAGCTCTCTGAAAAGTAGCAGGAGCATTGCATAGCCCAAAGGGAAGGACTCTGTAGGCAAAGGTACCCCAAGGACAGGTGAAGGTGGTCTTATCTTGGTCTTCCGGGCTGATTTGGATTTGATTGTACCCGCTAAACCCATCCAGGAAAGAGAAGAACTTCTTTCCTGTCAGTCCATCCAACACTTGATCTATGAAGGGTAGGGGGAAATGGTCTTTCTTGGTAGCTTTGTTCAGCTCACGGTAATCTACACAGATCCTCCACTTCCCATTCTTCTTGGGAACCAACACTAGAGGGGACACCCATTCACTATCTGAGATGGGGTAGATGAATCCGGCATCCAACAGTTTTTGCAGCTCTTCCTTGACAATGTCCTTAAGGGCTAGATTCATTCTCCTCTGGGGTTGCCTAACTGGTTTACAATCCTCTTTGATGTATATATGATGGGTACAGACCGAGGGATGGACTCCTTTCATCTCCTTATAGCTCCAAGCAAAAGCATCTAGGTGGCTGGCCAATAGGCTACACAACTCCTTCTCCTGGGAAGGAGATAGGGAGGAGCTGATCTTTAATGCTCTCTCAGGGCCAAACTCCACACTTTTGACTCTGGGAGTGACAGGGCCGATTGTACAAAGGTCCACTGAGGTGCTAGCTTGGGCATCCTCCACCAATTTTTCTAAAGGTAGTGCACTGGTAGGCGGATTCTGGATCAAGTTCTCGATCAAATCATCCTCGGTTGGGGGATTTCTTCTATTGGTTTCTATGGTACACAAAGGTGCTGAATACACCTCGTCTTCTTCTCCTTCTTCCAACCAGAGTGGTAAATCATGCTCTAAAGAAGGTTGGGCAGGAGGGTATAGGACTAGCTTCTTGGACATGGGACCATTCTTGATGGTCATGTTTCCTGCCCGACAACTTATGTAAGCATCTGCAGTAGCTAACCAAGGCCTTCCCAAGATGAGAGGATATCCAGTAAGCTTGGCCTTTGGTTGCAGAACTAGGAAGTCTGCAGGGTATTCCCAAGAATCAATAGAGACCAAGACATCCTCCACAATCCCTTCGGGAGTCACGGTGGAGCGGTCTGCTAATTGCAGTACTGTCGAGGTCTTCCTCAAGGAACCCTGAAGATTGAGTTTAAGCATGGTATCTCTGGTCATCACATTGATGGCTGCCCCCAGATCAATCAAGGTGTGGGGGATAATGGTGCCATTGATGTGAACATCTACTACAGGGCTTCCAGGATCTAGGTACTTTGGGCAGATGACTTGTCCTAACATAAGGTCAGACAGTTGTCCTATGACATTGATAGTTGAGGCATCTTTCTTCCGTCTGCCTGGGTGTTTGAAACACTTCTCCTTAACCAGCTTGTTATATATAGGCACATCCTTGATGGCTTGGAGAAGTGGGATTTTTACACACAACTGCTTGAGCTCACCCAAAAGCTCATCTTCTTCGGGGTTAGGTTGTGTGGTGGCTGTTAATCTCTCAGGAAAGGGTGGAATAGGCTTTGGTTCACTCTCCTGATGGTTTTCCTCATCCTCTGGGGGAGGAGGTTGGCGATCTGGAAGAGTCTTTCCAGATCTAAGATTGATCTCCTGGATCTCCACAGCATAGGTAGGGCATGAGGTCTCCCCAGTATATACCTGCTGAGCCTGTCTATTGTTGGGTTTCGGGTTCGGTTGAGCAGGCATCTGAGGTTGCCTAGGAGGAGCAGGAGGTAAAGGCTGAGGTTGAACTGGTGGTGGAGGCAAAATAGCAGGAGGAGTGTTGTATTGGGGCCTCCACCCCGACTGAGGAGCACTCCATTGAGGCTGCGACTGGGGATGTGAGTGATATGGATGAGAGGGAGGTTCAGTAGGATACTGAGGTGGATAAGACCATGGAGGAGGCATGGACCAAGAAGGATGAGCAGGGGGACCCCAGGAAGGCATAGGAGTCGATTGGTTGGGGTTGTAATAAGCTTGAGATGCCCCTTGCATCCCCTGCTGATAAGGTCTAGATCCTTGAGGCCTCCGTTGGTTGATGAAGTAGAGAGGTTCAGTGGGGGCTTCAGTCCCTTGGTACATGGCTTTAAATCCAGGTAAGGTTGGACACTGATTTGTTGGGTGGTCCTCCTCACAAACGAAACACACTTCAACCGAATGCAATGGACATTCGTTCTTAGGGTGTCTTCTGGTGCACCTAGGACAGAAGATAGCCAAGGCTCTCTCAGCTTCTTCTTTCTTCTGCTGGATCCTGAATGTGTCCAGCTGCATGGCAATGGTCTGTCTCACCTCACTCTTAAGATCTTCTAATTGGTTTGTAAACTCATGTTTGGAGAAAGGGACACCAGTGGAGAGGAGATTTCCTCTACCTCTTTTTCTAGCTGCCCTAGAATGATTTCGGAACACAGTCTTGATGTCCTCGTAAGGCAGTTGGTAAATGTCCCCCCCAGCTAACATGTGAAGGGTGTCTAAGAGATCTTCAGGGATTCCTCGGAGTAGAACCAACTTGAGGGATTCAGGGTCAAGCATGCACCTGGCCCGTTTATAGCTAAGTTGAAACCTCTCCTCATAATCCTCTAAAGACTCATCATTCCCCATAGTCATTCGAAAGATCTCTCCCTTAGTTTCCTTGGACCTACAATAATCCCTATACTTGGTATTGAAGGCTTGCTGCATCTGAGCCCAAGTAGCTATGCTATTCCCAAGTAATCCCATGAACCAGCGTAGGGCTGCATCCTTAAGAGTAGAAGGGAAAAGTTTCAGCTTTTGCTCATCTTCAGTATAGTCATAGGTTCTACAAAGGACAGCAAACTCAAACAAGAAGGTATCAGGATCCTCAGTGGTCAGTCCATGGAAGTGAGGCAAAGCAGAGGGGCTAATGTTTTTCATTTTCATCTCCCCATTGGTCTCTCGGATGGGGAAAGCTCCTTCTATTCTCTCATCTTCTCTATTGTCAGCCATAGCTACAGATGGAGTGGTCTCTAACTCTTCTTCTTCTATAGGGTCTTGGTATTTCTTTGGATGTTCACCTATAGGTTCCTCTGGGTCACGGTCACCAAAGAAGAGTGAAGGGTGACTCAGTGATGTGGTGGGGGTGTTTGGTAGGAATTTGCCTGATCTATCACGGTTCCTACGAGGCATGAAATGGAAAGGACTTTTCTTTCTTTTGTTTTGAGTGCTTTTGTTTTTTTTCTTTGGTACCTGCAAAACTGAAACAAAGTGATCTACAACTAACTATATTGCTCAAATGAAATTGCAAAATTGGAAAGCTAATCTAGGAAAGCAAGAAATATTAATCTAGGAAAGCAGGAAATGCTAATCTAGGAAAGCAAGAAATGCTAAGCTACTTTTGCAAAAAGTGAAATGAAGTAAACTACTGAGCAGAAGTAAGAGTATGGAAGTAGAAGAAAAGCAACAATTACTAATACTCTGACGCTTCCCCGGCAACGGTGCCAAAAAGGATGGTGAGCTCCAGTATTGTAGCAATAATGCTACAACTCCTGGGGCTTCCTGTCTCTCATTTTATCAACTCGGTAGTTCGTACAAACTTGGAAGCGACGGTGCTATATGCACAAGTACTAGCTCTTGTCGCAGCTGTCACTTGGTCAGCTGGCACAAGTCCGCTAGGGCTCAAGCCAACTTCTATAGGCTCTCAGAAGAAGCTTGCTAATTGATGAACGAAAGCTAATCTCAAAGGAAAGCTACTCTACTTGACAAAAATGAACTGAAAGCAAATCAAAGCATGTAAACCTAGGAAAACCTAATTTAACTAGTCTAACCTCTACAATGCAAGAAATGTGAATGAAGCTTCTACCAATGCTGTCACTACCTCTGATAAATGAAAATGCATCGTTCTAAACTACTTGCATCATGAAAGTTATGTTTTTGTATTTTCTTTTAAGTGTGTGGGATGATGGTGATCTTGAGCTAACTAGGGTTTGGTTGTGCAGATGGGATGGAGAAGGAAGGAAAGCATGGGATAGGTTGGGGAGGCTAGAAGAGGTCCCTAGGGATCCTTAGCACCCATCCACAGAGGTTCCTCGCATTCAGATGCTCAGCAACTGAGAGAGTGGCCTCCTACAGGATGGCTGTGGAGAATCCTACAAGATACTCTGTTTTCTACAGGATGTCTATAAATGGCTACATGATGACCTACTGTGAGTGTTTGGAGTGATGGAGGGATGATGAAATGGTAGAGGGAGATGTGTAAGGTAGGGATGAGGCTGGTGATGGCTTTAGAAGTGGAAGAATAGGATGGGAAGTGAGTGTAGGGAGTAGGTTGGAAGATAGAGGGCTAGGTCAATGAAAGGGCTAGAGAATGGAAGTACGTGAGGAGTGAAAGACTTTGGGAGATAACAGAGCGGAGCAGGGGTCGAAGATGTGGTTGCATGCGTGATCAAGATGGAGAATGAAGTAATGGAACGAGAGAGAGCAGTGTAAATGGAACAAATGCTTATGACTGTCACTTAACCAAAAATGCATCAACCTAAACTACTTGTGCTTGTAAATTCGATGAGCAGCAATCTAAACGTGAAAGAGAACGTGCATGAAGCTATGGTAAGGAAGTGTGGTGCAGGTGTGAATCATGTAGAAGCAGTTAACTTAACGTGACTGTGGTTGTAGCAATCATGGAATAAAGAAATGCGTATTTTTGGTGGTTAATCATGGACTTCACTCCAATCCCAGATGAGATGGCAGTGAGCCTTAACAACCTTTTTGTTGGAGCTCCAATGGACTATATCTATCCTCTGCTACACTAAACAACTATAAACAAACTCACTATAAGCAATCTCCTATCTAACTCATAAAAAAGACCAACTCAACAACCTGTAATTCGAATTGCATGTGTAAATGGAAAGCTCACAGTGCTGAAATGAAATGGAAACAACACTACAGCAGAGGGGATCTATGGCTCTCAGGTTGGGCCCTAACCTGAGAGCTATAGTCTCCTTGAGAAAAACTCAGAACTAGATCACAAACTGCCTTCTTTTCATAACTGATATCATGCCAAATTGGCTTACAAAAAGGAACGAAAACTGAACTGTGCTCCCAAAATTACAATAGCAATACGAGAGTTTCAACAACCTATCTAAGGCTAAAGCCTTCATACTTATACAAAAACGATGATCCAACAAGTGTCCTACATTTTAGGAGCTCGGCTGTCCAACTAGAGTTTAACTGCTGATCCTGTAGGATGGTCATAATTGCTGTTCCTGTAGAGCAGTTTATAACTGCTGTTCCTGTAGAACAGCTGGCCGTTTTTTAAGCTCGGAGGGGAGATGGATTAGAGCTCGGAGTTCTTGATGGGAATCACGAGGGATGTCCCTAGAACCGTGGACATCCTCTCCCAAAACCCGCAGTGCCACCTCATTGTCTCCTTAACTCCTTTTTCGTTGTCTTTTGCTCCCTTTTAATGCCAAAACCTGGGATCAAAATGCATCAGTCACGTAGAGAGAGTGCCTACCCTTCTTCCTACGAACAACATGAATAAACTAAGAAATGCATGCATAAGCAATAAAAAATGAATGGTTTGAGCAAGTAGAATAGGCCAAAATGAGCCCAAATTGTACCAAAATTGGGGCTCATCACCATAGCTGATGTTTTGGATGAGTTTTGCAGTCAAAATCTATCTCCATTGACTACATGTGAGCTTGAAAAATGTGCTGATATGAATTTGATCTGGCAGCCAGTTTCTTCGTCATTTTCAGCAGGGGTATCATCACAAGGCTCAGATCAAAGTTTGCATGCATCGTATGAGGAAAAGAGAAGTAATCCATTGGATGAGCTAAGTTCCAGTGAGCTTGAATTTCAAGATCCTTATGCAGTGTTTTTGGAGGCAGATAGAGAGTTCGTATCATTCAACGGATCTGTTTCTAAGTTGCCATCAGAGTTGCCTTTCAGTAGTTCTCTCTTGTTGTTCATAAGCGAACACTTGTGGAGAATTCGAACAGCAGACGAGATAATTACTTGGTTGCATTGGTTGTTTCATTTCACTTGATCAGGTGATGAATGAAACTGTTAGAGTAGGTTGTGATGAATAAGCTCCACTTTGAGCATCATTTTCAGTTTGTCGGTTGTGTTTAAGTATCGAGTCAGTTTCTAGTTGAGTCATGAGTCCTTTATGAGTCAATTTTTAGTCTTGTTGTTAAGTTAGTTTGTGTCAGTTTTCAGTCATGCATTTCAGCTTGAGTTTATGACTCCATTGCCCAATGAGTAAGGCATTGGTCTGCTCTCCCAGAGGTCTAGGGTTCTTGGCACCTCCAAGGAGCTACCATCCCCATTGGAGCCAATGTTAGTGTCGGTCATTGTGCCCTTCATCAGTGATAAAAAAACTCTTTGCATATGCATAAGTAGGTGTCTTATCGATGTCAGTTTTGCATTCCATTAGGCATGCCATAAAACTGATGGAGGAGCTGGTCCTTGTTCCCTTCTTGGCTTTGCTGGATCAGGTCATATCAGCTAATGAACTTGTGTCACGCTTGTTTTGTTTTGTCTTGAAGTCCAAAGTCTTAGGTCTAGGGTTTTAGTCAAATGTCATTGCAAGATCATGAGTCAGAGGTCCATGGGTCCCCAGCAAGCCGGAAGGAGGTATGTAAATATGTTTCATGGATATTTTCATCAGGTACAGCTCATTTATACCTTGGATTTAAAAACCATGTTTTTAAAGCCAAGGTCATGTCAATTTTGTAAAAAATAAGGAAATTTCAAAAATTCTTCACAATGCCGGCAATAACCCTGGTCTCCTCGCCAGAGTCCATCAGATGGTCTACCTGCAAAAAGAACGGAGTTGAAGCACTCAAAAAGTCAAATTCAGGACAAAAGTAAACTCAAAACAGTGTTAAAAGAAAGTGCCAAAACAAAACATTAGAAAGTGGGTTTGGTAAGTAAATTTTTTCAAATTGGGCTTATAAAGAGTCAAATTCCCTCTAAAACACCCTCATTGTGCATCTAAGAGCTTGCAAAGAAGAGTGAGAGGGCGAAGAAGGCGAAAGGAGGCGAATTGCAGAGAATTTGGGTCATTTTCAGGTGCGCGACCACTCAGGAGCTGTGCGCGACCAGTTGGGCAGTGCGCGACCAGTCAGCAGCTCCTCCGCAGTGTTAATTCCTAACGGGCGCGACCAGTCAGGCTGTGCGCGACCAGTCAAAGCCCGTGCGCGACCAGTCAAACTGTCTTCCACAAAACCACTCCAAATTTGCTCAATCGCCCTCTTGCTTGCTAAATTGATCGAGGTAGGGTCTTCTAACATGTTGGATGCTTGAAATCAAGGATGTTGGGCTTGTGTTCATATATATTTGCTACCAAGGATGTACAGAGAAATGGATTTTAGTTATTGCTTGTCAATGTAGGCATAGTGCTAGGGTTGGTGTTTTTTCAAGGTTTTAAACTCCCATTTATTCCCTCCATTGTTTCCCATTAAATTCACAATTGTTATGATATGTCTCTATCTTATCTCATTTGCAAAGAGTATTAAATTTCCTATCTCCCAATTTCTAACCATATCCCCCCCTCAAATACATTTCCAAAACCCTAATGCCCTCCACACAACAAGAACAAAAAATAAACACAGCAAGGATTAAAAAATGTTGTGTAAAAAAAAAAAAAAAAGAGCAATATAATGGTAAAATAATAAAACAAAAAACAGAGCAAAGATTGCTATGCATGTTCCTTACAAAAACATAGGACATATTGCTGTGAATGGTGATTACAAAATCATGTTGTTGTGTCTCCCAAAACCATAAGCCCTGTTTTCCCTTTTATCCCTAATATCCCTGTTTAAATAAAATCCCATTTCCCCTTATGACCAAATGTACATGAATCCCTTTGAAAAAACAGAGTTTGCCCTATGATGTACGTTAGAAGACAAAAAATAAAATGAACAATGCTATCCCATACCCCTATTATACATGCTGTCCCTTACCCCCTGTTGAGCATGTATACCCTTTCCCTTGGTTATTATCATCCATGTTTCCCTAATAAAAACATTTCTTTGCAAATGATTTCCCGGTGATTAAGATGAGATTGTATGTTTGACAGTTTGTGAATTGTCCCTTAGAAATTCCCTATTTTTATATGTTTCCCTTTCCTTATGAAAAATCCCCTCCCCTAACATTTCCTTCATGATTTTGTTCCCCTTGAAAACAACATACAACTCAGTATTTTTGCAGGCAAGGGCAGCAATTTACTTTATCTATTTTCTCCACTTTGCTCAAAAGCACCATGTCAACCACTGAAACCTATGAGCAAGGTGATGACCGGTCTTCTTCCACAGAGGTTGAGGTACAGCGGAGGCCTCGTAGGGGAGGCAAAGGTGGTCATCATAAAAGAGAGGAGCCCAAGAAATTTTGAGAGTTTTGAGGCATTTTTAGCATTTTTGGGAATTTTACAGGTTTTGGCCATTTGACTGGTCTCACCCCGCGCGCGACCATACATGGGGGCAACTCAGAACGGGGAAAACTTTGCATTTTTGGAATTTTCATGCAAAAATACACTTGCCTATGGATGGGTTTCAGATTTTATGGAGATTTGGGTTTCCAAAAGCTCAAAATACATGCAAATTTTGACTTTCTGCCCCTATTTTGAGTTGCAGAAAGATGTCTTGGGAGAAATGACGTTTGAAGGGCCAAATCAACTCCAAATTCAAACATTCCGGTGGGTTTGGAAAGTAGACTCACAGACCTTTCCAACGAGCTATCTTGCACCTGATTTGGACACCGGGAAGGCCCTCAAACAGAGATGTGAATGTGCGCGACCAGTCAGAGTGATGTGCGCGACCAGTCAGGGAAATTGGCCTGTTTTGACCAGTTCGGCCAGCAAAACACTGTTTTCATCTTGGTTGACTTTTGAGGCATGTAAATGATGGATTTTTGTGTAATTTTCATGGCACTTAGATGCTTTTACTCTCCTTCATCACTTCTAGAAGATTCTTTGCTGTAAATGGTAAATATTTAATGCATGGATATGTTTCCTAAGTTTTAGAGGCAAGTTGTTTTGACTACCTATTATCTAGTGCTCAGTTTAGAATTAGTTGAAACAGCTCCTAGGAAGCTGAGCTCGACCCCTAGAGGTGGGGAAAGGAGTTAGATCATCTATATTATGCCTTCTCTTGCTCATTTTCATGGTTGGACTCTTGAGGGAGAAGCTCCTATTGTATATTTTACTTGTATCTCTGCAATTTGAGGAAAAGGAAGACCAGGGTTTTGCAGACATCATTGGGATTCTTGTGGACTCTTGTGTTGATGGTGTGTTCTCTTATTGTAATTGTAAGTGTGTTTATGTGTTCCATCTCTTTCTTTACTGTAGCTTATTAAACAAATGAAGTGATAAAGTTTGAATTCATGCTTGCCATGCTCAGCTTTCAAATTTGTTTAATGTTTATGTTTTCCACTGTCTAGAGAGGATTCAAAGTCATTGTTTGCCTTCTTTAGCTTCTCTTTTTTCTTCCTTTATCATCCATCTCAGCTAAAGGCATCAGCACAAACTCCTACCTTGCCCCAAAGACCCACCTGCAGAAACTGTGTCAAATCCTCGCACCCTAAAATTGCAGATCCTCAATTTGCCACCAAAAAACCCCAAAAACCCCCAAATCAACCTTTTAATCAGTTTACTAGCCTAATACCAGTGTCACTGTATTGGTCATCTTTGTCCATTGAATATTTTACTGAGATTGACCGGAGAGAGCCTTCTCATACCTCGTAGGGCTAGCTACGAGGTGAAATGGTTTGATGTTGCCTTGAAGGTTTACCTTCCTCAGCCTAGGGTGAAATCTCAAGCGCTAACACATACATTGGAGACAATTCCATAGAATTGGTACCTGGAAATAGAGCTTCGACATGGTACTATGAGTTGGGTAGATATGGTTGATGGGTTTATATTTACATTTAGCTTTGAAGATTATTGTCCATATATAGATTCAACCCTTCGGATAGTTAAGAGGAATATCTTCGAAAATATAGCTCCAAGGACATGGCAACAACCTGATTGTGCTGCACAGATAGAACATGCACTAGAATGCTACAACCTTATAACAGAAGAAGAAGAAGTTCCTCGCAACATTGAAATAGTAGAATCAAAAGGACACCGTGAAATAAATGGACCTGAGCCAGAGATATTGCGTAGATATGTTCCTGAACATGAAAGGAAATTCATTCAAATAAAGGCTCATGAGGGCGCAACTTGTGCACATTATGTAGGAAATGCTACTGCGTAGAATATTTTGAGAGTAGGATTGTGGTGGCATACACTACATAAATATGCAAAGGAGTATTTCAGAGCTTGTGATGTGTGCCAAAGAATAGGAAAAACTTTAAGAAGGGATGAGATGCCACTGGTACCACAAGTTACATTGCAGGCTTTTGATAAATAAGTTATTTATTTTGTTGGACCTATCAACCCACCTAGGAAGAGGATTGGTGCGAGGTACATAATTACTGTAATTGATTATTTGACAAGATGGGTTGAAGCACAACCAATAAGAAATTTCAGTACAAAGACTGCTGCGAAGTTCATTTTTGAATACATACTGTCTAGATTTGGGTGTCCAAATATCTTGATGAGTGACCAAGGGTCACATTTCTTGAAAAAGAGTATTGAAGCATTGACTGAGGAATTCCATGTTCATCACCAAAAGATTACTCCTCATCGCCCTCAGGCCAATGGAACTGTGGAAGCATTTAACAAGATTTTCGAGAATGCACTAACTAAGGTATGCAATGTAAACTGAGATGATTGGGATCTTAGGATTCCAATAGTATTATGGGCTTATAGAACTACATGCAAGAAGTTGACAGGTCATACACTCTTCAGATTAGTCTATGGGCAAGAAGTTGTGATGCCCATGGAAAACATTGTCCTTAGCTTAACGATTGCAACCTTTACAAATATGGCAGACCCTAACATAATGGAGGAAATAATGTCGTAGTTGATTGCTTTGGAAGAAGACATATTTATAGTAGGATTCCATCAACAAGTACAAAAAGCGAGGGAAAAGGCCTGGCATGATAGGCATGTTAAACAAAAGAAGTTCCAGGTAGGAGACCTTGTTCTACTCTATGACAATAAGTTTGTGAAGTTCCCAGGAAAATTCAAAATGGATTGGCTAGACCCATACATTATCAAGTATGTTACTAATGGAGGCGCAGTTTAGTTAGCAAAGTTAAATGGAAAATTGATTTAGGGAAAAGTAAACAACAGTAGGTTGAAGTTGTACAATGACAACCCTACCCCTACAACGTTGCTCTAAGGAAGAAAGAAGGAAAATATTAGTGCCACCTATAGTTGAAAGTGGGCACTGGACTATAAACTATGCTGCAAAGAGAGCTTCGATGAAAGAAGTTACTTCACAACAGTTTGGAGTGTGTCGAAGTTCATAGGAGCTACGACATAATACAGATGTTCGATACATATTATAATGTGTTGAAGTTCAAAAAAAAGAATATGATAGTCAAAAAGGGAAAACACGCGGAAACTTGCATTTATGAGGATAGATTGGAAAAATACAGGGATAGATATGTAATTAATGAGAAAATATGAACACAATCTAATCTAATTATGGGGCTCAAATTTTAGAATTGTTATAAATAAGATTCCTCCCACCAATATTAAGAACTTGCTGAATCTGTGGGCATTATGATACAAGTGTTGTCCTTGATGGCAACTCACATAGATGACAATTCACAGTGCAACAAGCTAACAACAAAGGATTACAGATCAGACTCTAGGAATGGTTTAAGAAGTATATGCTGGTTCATTTTGTCCAAGTAGCGTATACACGTTGGTTAACAGAAAAAAAGGAGCATATACGTATACACACATTTTCATAGAAGGAAAAGTGCATATGTGATGGAAAATCAAGGTTTTGGTCCAAGGTATTGGTCCGAAGCATTTGGTCCAAGGTATTGGTCTGAGGTATTTGGTCCAAGGTATTGGTCTGAGGTATTTGGTCTGAGGTATTGGTCCTAAGTGGTTTTGGTCTGAGTTATTGAGAAAGGCCTAAAACTATATAAGGAGGAGAAGATCATTAGGCCATGGTGTGCACGTGAATGGGTTTCTGAGGAATACTTCTATCTGAAGTATATGTTATGTTGCAGGGGCTATGATTATGAGATGATCTGAAATATTTTGTGCACCTTGGATACAATGTTAGATCAGGATCATAAGAACTGAAATGACTTATCATTGCATGATCTGATGTTGATTGGGTTAGATCTGAATACTAACACATGTTTTATTCTGTAAATGTTATGGTTTGGGTATGACTAAAGTTTGGAATAGTTGTGAAGTTTAAGTTAGTATTTTTAGATCTATATGCTGGTTCGCTTTGTTAAAAGTGCGTATACATGTTGGTTCAACACATTAAAGTAGCATATACATTATCAAATATGATGTTTGAAGTTGCAATTGGTTCTGGTTGTTAATGCAGAGTTCTGGGTTTTGCTTTGAGTTCTGGTGACTGTGTTCTGGTGATAGTGCTCTAAATGTTTAGATTGATTGACTGTGATTTGCTTCAGTGATGATGGGATTTCAGTAATTGGTTGATGCAGATGTATTTTATGGTTGTATTGTAGTGGTGATTGATTTTGAGCTTCAATGTTACTAATGGGTCTAGTATGAAAATTTGATGAAACGAGGCCTTCATGTGTATTGTTGTGTACCAGCAGCATCCAATCTGAAAATTTATGAAATGTGGTCCCTAGAGGAAGAGAGAATGTCATAGCCTTCTGTAGGTCGGCACCTACATACTATTAAATGGATCATCTAGTACAAGATCCAGGGGGTTGGAGCTCCCTTCCAGTAGCAGCTGGAAAATGAGTGAAGGTTGGAGCCTTCTATAGGTCGGAGCCTACGTACTAGTAAACAGATCAACTAGTACAAGAGATAGGGGGTTGGAGGTCCCTTCTAGTAGCAGCTAGAAAACGAGAGAAGGTTGTAGCCTTCTGCAGGTAGGTGCCTATGTACTGGTATGAGTCTGCACCAGTACAAGATTGTAAACAGGTTTTTCTTATATTAAAAGAACACAGCAGCAGGTGGTTTTTGTCCCGCATTGGGTTTCCACCTTAAATCTTGGTGTTCATGTGTGTTGCTTTTCTATGATGGTTTATTCTGTTATTACTACACATGGTTATTTTTTATATGGTTAATGAAGTACTCATGCACTAATTAAATATCAACATATGAGGAATTAACTGAATCATAAGTTTGTTGGATATACACTGGTTTCTTTAAAGAAAGTTGTGTGTACATGCGAGTTACCTTCATTGAATTAGCATATATAAATCTGAGTATGAAATGAAAAATTTATTGATTTGATAATACTGATTCACCCCCCTCTCAGTATTATTTCCAACAGAATCTAGAACTTTAGTATTGATTGTGTGAAGAAGTGTAGGGATTTTTGTCATGTATGTTGTCTGAACAATATTCGGAATAAATTGTACGAAATTTTGGTGAGAGGGATTATCTAGAATCATGGAAGCCACTAGTACACAAGCAACATCAGCTGAAATACCCACAGTAGCATCAACCGCATTAGCATCAACTACAGCACCATCACTGCAGAAATAGAGGACATCCCCAAGAAAGAAACCAACTAAGGACGTGAGAAGCAAGAAGAGACAAGATAAGAAACCTACTAAACCTCAACAAAACCTCAAGCTAGTAAAAGAAAGTGATGAAGAAGTGGAGGAAATACAAGCGAAGGAAGGTGGCACAATATTTTTGAAATGTGGCAACAAGAATATTCCAATTTAATTTGTCCTTGAATTAAATTGTGAATTAAAATCGAATTTAGTCTTAACAACTACTTGGAAATAATTAATTAATACATTTTGAGTTAATTAGTTGGAGAAATTCAAGTTAGAATTCTTTCTGAAGTCATGCGAGAGTTATCCCTTAAATTAAGGAGATAAGATTGAGTTATATTTGAGTTGTAATTAGTTAACTCAGTTTACTGAGTTAAGTCCAGTTAAATTAGTTCCAAACTGTTTGAGGAACTAATAGAGAGTTAATGGTCAGTTGATGCATGCATGCACTCAACTAGTGTACTCCAGTTAACAGAAGATTCCCTCATCAGAAACTCATGCATGTCTATTCTTAGAAAGACCTAGTTGAGATTAAAGACAAGGAAAATGTACTATCAGTTGCATGTGTTTTTGATAAAGAAAACTCATGCATGCAGAAGGATCATACCTTGAGGATTGTGCAGTTTTGACAGTGTGTGAGAGCAATGTTCCACTTGGTGAGGTGAGAATCATCCACTAGGAGTAACACAAGGAAATAGGAGCTTGAAGGGCAGAGAGGAATGCTTGTGAGAAGCCAAGTTTGCCTGTGAGCATCTGTGAGGATTGTACTGAGAGCTGGCTAGCTGTGAGAGCTAAGGCTTTGTATAATTCCTATGTATTTCCACCTTGTATGATAATACAAATAGTGGATTTTTTAGCTTAGGCTTTCCCCAAAGTATTTTCATGTGTATTGTGCATTGATTCTTCTTCTTCTGGTTATATTATTCAGCTCGATCTTTAAGCTTCTGCAATTTGATAGTAGAAGTAGGTTATAGTATTCTTCTTTGATTTATATTGCATTATCGGGTTAATCTACAGTCATCTTTTCTACATGGTCTCAAAAGAGCGATATTTGTAGAGAATTTGAGATTTTCTACATGGTATCGGAGTTGTGAATAGTATATGGAGAAGAGAATTCAAATTTTGAAGTTTTGGGTTGCAGGTGAAAATCGAATTCTTATCATACTTCAAGGTTGGCCAATGGCGTTCTGTGGCTTGAGACTCGAGTATACCTTGGAAGGTAGCTCAAATTACATAGCATGGAAAAATTGCGTGGATGATGTATTAGAAGGTAATGGCTTGAAGGATTTCATTGATCAAGAAATCCCAAAGCCAGCTTCAACTAATGCACAAGAGTTGGCTGAGTGGAAGAAGTGTGTGGCAAAGGCGAGACGGATCATCCTTCAGGGAGTTTGAGACAGTATTGTCTTGAGTCTCCATGGGAAGGATACTCCATTTTCAATGTGGAAGACATTGAAGGACCTCTACTAGAACAATAGCAACCAGAGGAAATTGGCGCTCAAGGATAAGCTTCGAAGAATCAAGATGGAGAAGGGTGATACTATTTCCACTTATCTGAACAAGCTCACCACCCACAGAGATGAGCTTAGCAGTGTGGGAATAACTACTGCCGATGATGATATGGTGAGCCTCGCTCTCCTTGGCCTTCCAAAGAGTTGGAATAGCTACCAAAACTCTGTGAATGGAAGGGAGAAACTGCCGAATTGGGAATGACTATGGTCGGATCTCATGCAGGAGGAGATCAGGAGGAGCACATGAGATGGTTCTTCATCCAAGGATGATGATGAAGAAAATATGGCCTTAGCAAGTAAGGCAAGGAAGGGGAAGGGGAAGGCTTCCCATTCCAAATCGAATTCTTCTCATGGAGGGAAGAAGGGTGACAAATCTAAAGTGAGATGCTTTAATTGTCACGAGATGGGACATTATGTGACTAATTTCCCATCGAAGAAGTCTAAGAAGGTATCCTTAGAAGGATTGGAAGGTGAGGCATTAACCTCTCATTTCGAAATGGACTTTACCCTCATCACATGCATGGTGTCATCGCTGATGTGTTGTGTTTGGTATCTTAACAGTGGAGCCTCATTCCACATGACCGGTGATAAAAGTTTATTCAGTGCCTTGGAGGTGAAAGACATCAAGATGCACATAGAGATGGGTGACGATGGAAGGTATAGTGTTTTAGGAGTGGGCACGGTTGCTTTTCAGAGGGAGCATGGACCTCTTATCACCTTGACAGATGTGATGTATGTGCCTGGACTGAAGAAGAACTTGATATCAGTCGCGATGTTGGAGGACGAAGGATATGATGTTGTCTTTAGTAAAGGAAAGGTTTTCCTAAGACACATAGCCATGGGTTAGACCAAGAGGATAGGGATTCGGGTGAAGAATCTCTATAAACGAGAGGTAGATGATTATGCAACATTGAGTATGAAAGCAAAATTGGTGAAAAGCCAAGACATTGGCGAGTTGTGGCGCAGGTAGTTGGGTCATTTGCATCATGGGGCTTTGAAGATAATGCAATAGATATCTACAGGAGTTCCCAAAGGTAAACTTGAGCAAGTTGACACATGCAAAGGTTGTACCTTGGGAAATTACACCAAGTATTCCTTTCATGATTGAGACAGTCGAGCAAAGGCTATCTTAGAGCGAGTTCATACTGATGTGTGTGGACCATTCTCTATGGCATCCACCGCAAAGCAAAGGTATTATATGATTTTCATTGATGATTATTCTCGTAAATGCTAGATTTATTTCATATAGAAGAAGGACGAAACCTTCTCAAAGTTTTATGAGTTCAAAGCTTTGGTCAAGAAAGAGTCAAGGAAGAAGATCAAAGCCTTGAGAAGCGACAACGGTAGAGAATATGTCTCTCAAGAGGCTAAGGACTTCTGTGCAATGGAAGGAATTAAGTGAGAGTTGACGACACCTAATAACCCATAGAAGAATGGGGTGGCTGAGAGGAAGAACAAAACTATTGTAGGGGTAGCATAGGCGATGCTTCATGACCAAGGCCTACCACTTCACTTGTGGGCTGAGGCATGCAACACAACGGTCTATTTGTAGAATGGAAGCCCACATCACATACTTGGGATGAAGACACTAGAGGAAGCTTTCTTCAGTAAGAGACCAGATGTGGGTCACTTCAAGATCTTTGGCTCATTGGTATATTGCCATGTGAAAAAGGATGCATGGAAGAAGATTGAGCCAACAACAAAGTTGGGGATACTTGTGGAGTACACTGATACACCTCACAACTATCGGGTGTAATTTCCTACCAGTCCGAGGATAGTGGTTCGCAGAGATCTCAAGTTTGATGGGCAGAAGGCCATGCGAGTTTCCCTTGAGAGGGAGCTCCAAATACAGTCTGTGGAGGAACTGTTGGTTCCTAAGGAGGAGGAGCCTCAGACTGATGTGGAGAAGCCGCATGTAGAGGTTCCAGGAGTGGAGACATCCACTCAAGCAGAGTCTTCCAGAGATGGTGTTGTTGGGAAAAGTATCCAATATGGAATGACCCTATCCCACTCTAAGGGTGATAGTACCTCAGCAACAATCAAAGCAAAGCTATTCAAGGTTACTTCTTTATGAGATGTAAGAGAGGGGAGAAAGAGATCCACTAACCGATGTCTTCCGCTAATGATTGATCCAATCTTCTCTCCTTGCTGCTTGCTCCCAGCTCTTTGCTCTTTCACTGGCCCAGCTACACCAAGATCCTGCAAAATGGCAAGAGAGGGAAACTACAAGAAGCATACATTCATAATTGATTGAAGGATTAGAATAAATCAAATATACAAGTATAACAATACACCATTAAGACACATGCATATAGAAGAACCTCAAATGCTTTATTAATGGAAGAAGTAAAGTTCAGGAAGTGATACAACCATAAGAGGCCCAATCCAGCATCACCTCCCAACAGAAAGAAATCTCCTCTTCACCTCCTTCAAGCAAATCACCCAATAGTTCTATACTCAAACCAACAGCACTTCCTTACATTCACAAGATTCCAGCCTCCTTAGACCTCATGAGAGAGCTCTATATATAGGAGTTTTGGAGAAAGGATGAGTCAGCTTGAGGCTGGCATGAAGCTAACTAGTGTCCTCTCCCACTTCAGTTATTCTTCAGTTCTTGAGTCCACTTGGAGGTTCTTGCTTCCACTTGGAGATCTAGACCCTCTTACTCATCACCAGTCGAATTCCCTGATCCAAGTGTCATTTTGGAAGCTTCCTGGGCATTGACACCTTGAGGAATGACTGTGCCACTTGGCCAAACTCGCCCAGCGCAGGTAGCCTTCTTTGCAGTTGACATTCAGCGCAGGTACACAGTGGAGCAGTTGACATTCAGCGCAGATGCTCAGTGGAGCAGTTGACATGATCCAGAATTAGCTTGTTTTTGAGTGTTTTCAGGTGGAGAACTGATATTCAGTGCTGTGGTTTGCTGACCTTGTTCCTCTAGGGGTAGGAACAACATGTTTAGGGACTTTGGATCCCTTACATTATGGACATTTCATGCTTCATGCTGTAAGGCACAAAAATGTCTATAACAGTTGCCCCCTAAAGTATGAGGTCGTTTATCGGGTGAAATGCTTTATCAGGAGGATCCGAAGTTCATTCAATCGCTGAGAGGTGACCTGTAATAAAATACAATACAATACATTATGATTCATTCTGCTTTCATGATCTAGCTGAGGCGGGCATTCCCAGCTCAACTTTATAAATTCATTTTGGTAAATAGAACAGACGATCGTCTGATGGTAGACTGATAACTTTCTGCTGAAATTATCATCCTTTGAGTAGGATGATCATCTGCTGCAATGATGTACATGTCAAATGTCTTTATATTTCCTGAATATATATCGCAGCCCGGATGGATGAAACTAGATCCGGGGTCTTCAAACTCGTTCGATCTTCACTCTAAGTACAAGTCGATCCATGTGAGAATTGCGCTGAAGTCGAACATGGAAAGACATCGCTTGATTACCGGTTAATGATGTAAACCGTTAACAAGCGCGAGAGGAATCACCGATAATGATAATGACCCTAAAGGTACTGCAGTACAATTCACGTGGTGTGAATAAAGGACTTGGCGTCGAACACCACGCGAAATCTTTCGGTCGAAGGTCATTGATGTATACCTGTCGCCGGAAGTGAGAAACTTGCCATTGAGGCATGCAAGCTTCAAAGTACTGAGGGGGTTGTTCCTAGATCAACTTCTTGGATAATGAGCTAAAGTCGACAAGAAGTGATCCGTCAAAGGAGGGCCTTAATGAATCCCACATCAGTGACACGGAACGGAGCTAATGATTTTAGTGGAGGTGAAAACAATCTGTGACATATGATTCAGGGTGGCGATCATGGGTGGATGAAGGATAATGTATGGCAGTGGATGGGACACGGTTGACTCTTTCTGAATGACATCTCTTGAACATATAACGACACTGATGCGATGGATCGGTAGCATTACCCCAAATGGATGGTTTGGCGAGACCATGGTGATGAGACCGGTGAATGAAACAACCCAACCCGATGTGATACGGAGGAAAAGTGTCATGTTCAAGAGCGACTTGCTACCATTAAAGCTTTGAGGTTCTCCCAATTTTTCCCCAGTCATTTCTGACCAGTACCTCTTTATTTTTGTCAAGCTTGAGGAGGATAACATATGCTTGTTCTATAACCTGCCCTTCGGGCAAGCCCATCGCTATGTTTTAACGAGCCTAGCGATAGGGAAACTCGTTCTCGTCTAAAGACAAGTTTGTCGCTATTTAATCATTTTAACGAGTCTAACGACAAGGAAAACTCGGTCCTTTTCATTTTTAGAGAGTCTGAAAAGATACATAAAGTTAACTCCAAAATTCCTTTTTTGTCATCTAATCCCTTAAGTCCGAAAAAGTATAAAACAATACAGAAGGGATGAGTTTTCGATAACTTTAACGAGCCGAATAAAACAAGCGCTCGACCTTTTTGTGCAATAATCCCTCAGGTCCAAAAAGATTAAAATCTAGAGGAGGGATAGCTCTTCCGGTCCTTTTAACGAGCTGGAAGGCCAAAACTCGGCAATCTTTTCATATTTTACGAGTCAGTTAAAAAGAGCTTAAAGAAGACTCGTCTTTTGAGGAACGAGTGATAAACATGGATAGCAACTGATTCCAGGTACAGGTTGGAATTTTCCAATCACGGCAGTGTCATAAGGATGGATAAGTGAAATCACTCTTCGCAGCTGTTCCTCAAAATGGGTAAACAATCATATGGAGGTGAACGATCGGCCAAATGAAAAGTGGAGGTGATGGTGCAAACACGACCAAGGCTTTTATGGCTGATGAATTTACGATCACAGCGGTTATTTACCGGGATAGGTTCATTTTTTATTTAAAAATGAGCTTAAACTCTGGAGGGAACATTGCTCACTGCTTATATTTATTTTTTAACGAGCATGAAGACCGCGTTAAAACTGCTCGGATCTTGCGTTTATTTTTTAACGAGCATGAACTTTATGCTAAAACTGCTCGATTGTGCGTTTATTTTTTAACGAGCATGAACCTTGCTAAAACTTCTCGTTGATAAGTTTGCATGCCCCCAGCATAATAACGCAAATTGAGGTGCATGCCCCCCAAGCTTCATTGCATTCAACTCGGTGGTTGGAATGAAGGTTTACCTTTGAGATTCAGAAAGGGGATTTGTTTCATTTTTATAATGAGGTTGACACAGTAAAAGAACTATCCTCATGACTCCTTGTTTCATTTTTTAACGAGGTTGACACGAGATAAGAACTGTCCTCGGTGCCCACTGTATTTACAGTATTTCTATCAGGGAGATGATCCATGCTGACAAAATGTTTAGGAATCTTCCGAATCCATTAGATATAGAAGATTTCATATTGTAGGTCTCTACTGTGTCCACTTCCGCCAGATTACCTGCAGGCGGTAGGGTAAAAGTACCCATTAAGGCAGGGTCTTTTAGGAGACCTACTCCAATGTTTTGAAGTGAATGATTTCTTCCATGGATGATTGGAATGCTTCCCGTAACTTGTGAACTGTCGGGGAGGAAAGTTTGTTGGTCGATGATTGTAATTCTTCCTTGAAAGGGAAATGCAATCTTCCTGAAGTAGGTTGACACAACTGCGGCCATGGAATATATCCAGGGCCTTCCCAGTAGGATGTTGTAATCGAGGTCTCCATCGATTACTTCGACATCAACTTCTACTGTTTTGCCCCCCAGTTCAACTTGCAAGTTACTTAAAATCCCGTATGGAGTGTATGATCGTCCATCAAATTCTTTTAACGTCATTGACGATTTCGACAAGGGTGGTGAGCCTAAATTTTTCCAGCAACTCATCGACATAATGCATGTAGATGCCCCCTCATCAATAATTGTTCGATGAACAGTTTTGTTGAGGGCTTTCACTTGAATAAGGAAAGCTAGTTGAGTTGGTAACTGAGGGTCATATCCTTTATGATCAAAGGCAACAAGATTGGAATCCATTGGGCCAATCCCACCTATTGCTGATAATAAAGCTTTCTCTTGGGAGGGGCAATTTTGCGGTACCTCAAGTGTCGACATAGCAGACGACGATTGAGCCAGGTCCTCTATTATATTATAATTCTGTGCTATTTTGGCACGAGGATTAAATGTCGATTTGTGCACTACTCCCTTTTGCGACTTTATCATTGGCTCAGGAACGATGGGTGGCACAACTTTGGTTAAAGTTGTCGTCGAACTACTAGGTTGTTCATTAGCCTTGTTATTCGACAGCCGTGGATTCCCGTAGTCTTTATTCCTTGTCAAAGCATCATTTTGCTGCTTCGAGACAGACAACATAAGCACTTGGGATCGGGAAGCATTTTGATTAGCAACTAGATTTTGACCTGGGTTGGGAAACGGATCAGTCAATACTGCTGGGGTTTTTGAACTCTTAAAGAGTTTCTTAACTTCAGCTATATGTGGACAATCTTTTGTCCAATGATCCTCATCGCATATATGACACCCTGCCGGGGGTTTCCTTTTTCTCCATTTCTTTTTCTTCTTGCCCCCTGGTTGCTTCAGTTGTTTGCCCTTGTCGGTCGACATGGCATTTACTTCTGAGGCAAGAAGTTCTTCATTTGCATTTTGACTAGAAATTTTGTGTTTTCTAATCATGCCATCGCCGGCGTGAGAGTCATTGTTTGATTTAGGAGGAGGAGGAATTGAGAATTCCGGTCTAGGGGTGTCAAGTATTTTGTCGTAGAGCGTGCCGGACTGAGTATAGACCAAGTCCAGATATTGCGCACGAGCGATAACCTGCTCTTCCGTTACGACTCCCCCCTTTGCCACATCTTCCGTGATGGCAGGAAGTAATGACTTGATAAACCATTCAGCTAATAGCTGATCGGGAACGTACGTTTTTACCATCCTACGACGACGTCGCCACTCATGTATATGATCAGATATGTGGGTGGCAGTCGTCTGTTTGAAGTTGGTAAGGAGTTCTGTTCCCGTTTCATACCTTATTGGTAATTGAAAATGGGTTAAAAAGGTTGTGGCTAAGGTACTGAAGTTGTCGAACGAAGCTCTAGGCAATTCAATGTACCATTTTGCTGCTAGACTCGTTAACATCCTCTGAAAAAGGCGAAGTCTTATCGAATCATCATTCAGGGTGTTCGATGAACACCATAGATGGAATGTCATCACA
The DNA here is from genome assembly GCA_031772625.1 of Pinus tabuliformis. Classification (NCBI taxonomy): domain Eukaryota; kingdom Viridiplantae; phylum Streptophyta; class Pinopsida; order Pinales; family Pinaceae; genus Pinus; species Pinus tabuliformis. The sequence goes on from CM062812.1 coordinate 140,412,955, forward strand.
TGATTTGACGGGTCTTCACCCGGATTTCCATTAAATTTAGGAATATCTGACGGAAGTTTATGTGGAATCGCTGGCCACCAAGGGGCATAAGCAATTGGATCATTCGTCAGCCGGTTTAGATCTGGTAATTCTAGAGTTGCTACAAAGGGAAACTATTGATTCAGGTTAGGCGAAGCATACCCAGGATAAGATGGGATCGCCTGAGCAATGGGTCTTTGCAAACCAGCATAATGCTGGCAACTTTGACAAGGTTGATGGGCATAACCATTATAGTATGGTTGCCCATTACTTACAAAGACTTGTTGCTCAGGTCCTTGATATGATTGCTGGAATGGCAGTTGTTGAGATTGAACCAGCTCTGGTTGTTGGACCATTTGCTGTTGACCAATACTGGATGATTGACCAGGATGAGGAGTCACAATACTTGTTTGAGCCTGAGTCGCTCCAGATAAGGAGGCACTACCCTGAGATTGTGATTGAGTCGTTGAGACAAGAGGTTGTTGTATTACAACCTGAGAAACTTGGGGTTGACATACAACAGGTGGAGCTTGTACTTGAGACACATTCACTATAGCAGGTATGGTGGGAATATTCGACACAGGGTGTACTGGTTGCATTGAATATACAACCCCTGGTTCTTGAGGCAGTATTGGTACCCAACCGCTGGATGTAATTCCAGTTTGACCTGAACTTTGTTGTAAACTCCCATATGGTTGTTCTCTGTGAGGGAACAATGAAAGAGCATACTGCCCTCCATATGGTGGAAATCCAGTACTTAAAGGGTAAATTGGCCTTTGAAGACACATTGGATCAATTTGTTGAGTTTCAACATAAGAAATACCAGATGATAATTCGGATGAAGAAATAGGAACTAACCATGTCATCGTCCCTGATTGGACTCCGGCTTGTTGACAATTTGCCAGGACAGATGGTATACCAGCGAACATCGTTGGAGTAGCAGCAGGAGGCTCTACTGCTGCTGTGTCGGACGACACAGTCCTAGACGTCGACGGTTGTTCAGACATATCTAGTCTATCCAAAAGATTTCTTAGCGATTCTACAAGAACTTACGATGCCAAAAGACTAACTTCGAAGATCAACGAGGGAATGGTGATGATTATCCCGTTTAAAATAAATTTTAACGACGCTTAGACACAACTTGCTTTTTCACTTTTAAAGAGTCGAGAAAAAGCTAAAGATGACTCTAGTCTCCTTCGATGTTTTAACGAGCCCGAAGTGAAAAATGCTCGGATGGACTTTTTCAGTTATAGAGTTTGAAAAAGGCCAAAAGAAACTACTCTGGAGTTCTAGGCAGAGGGTGTGCCAAAATTTTCGCAAAACCACAGAATACGTTTTACGGTACGGGTGGTCGATCTTCGTGAATGCTGTGTTCACTGCATTGCGATTAGTAGGGCGGCCGACACGGCTTCCTATGGATAAAATATATATGCCTATAGAGGTCTCCCAATATATACGCGACGGTACGTGGGATCACAAGTCCGTATTAGTGCCACCGACTCTCAGGAGGAATCACCCACCTTCTTCGAGATCGACAGTCACTACGTTTAACGACGCCAGAACACGTCTCTAGCTTATACCTCTAAGTGTTTGCGTTATGTTTCAAAGCGTTGTTAGGTTCATTCAATATATTTTAAGTTGATCTTTTTAAAGTTTGCCTTTCAAGGTTCACCACGAGATGTATGATACAAATTCCTAATTGCAGTCTAAGATGAGAAGCAAGCTTTTCAATCTTTCAACTTTGAAAATCTTAACTACTAAGGGAAAAGAAAGACATCATCTTTTCATACAGATCATAGAGCACACACTAATGCACTTTTCCCTAAATCAACATGCAAACTGTCAAAATGCACATGCACAATGCAGGTATTTCTTTTCTCTTTCTTAATGTTGATGTAATACAAAAAGAAAGCTGTTGTATAACTTCGAATTCAATTTCAAGTGAAAGCAAACAAGCTTGTCCAAAATCAAAAGACACCTTAAGATTTACTTGTTTCGATACTAGAAATATATAAATTCAAACCATATGACGAAAGCAAAAGCTCAATCAGCTATGAACATCAAACAAACTTACTCTTAAGATCAAAACGACACTTATCACAGGTCTAGATCTAAGAGGCCACAGCAAGACTAGTTCACTTTCGTTATGGGAAACTGCAAATGATATAAGAAATACACAAAGAAAAAATACAGTTTCTTTATACAACCGAGGCAGAATAGTGGTAAGGAAAGGTGGTTTCAGATAGGCACATTGACTGACAGCAGGCTGCAAAAACAAGGATGAAAATAGGGCAATAAACAGCAGGGAACCCCAGTAGCACTAGGCAAAACTGGTTCAGCGTAGGTAGTACACTGTCAGTTTGACATTTAGTGCAGGTAGCCCCTTCGGGATCTGCACTGAAATGTAGACTGCCTTCACAGTGCCTGCACTGAAGAGATAAACTTTCGTTTTTCTCAGTTTCCAGGTCACAGATTGCTCAAAAATTCACAGTTTTTGGCCAAATCAGAAGCTATCAATCAAGTACACACTAAGGGATGAAAAGGAGGATGAAAAGCTATCACTAAGAGCTATTCAGAGTCCTTGTGGATCAGCTCTTCAAATCTTAAACATGCCCAGAAACTGAGCTAGAGTAGCTGCCCTCTACTTTGCATTTGAAAGATCCAAATGCAATTCGATTCGGTACTCCCTGTGTTTATGAAATGAATAGAAAAAACAAAAACAACCAACAAGATACGATCCCCAGTGGAGTCGCCAATTTTTTGTTGGGAAAAGTATCCAATATGGAATGACCCTATCCCACTCTAAGGGTGATAGTACCTCAGCAACAATCAAAGCAAAGCTATTCAAGGTTACTTCTTTATGAGATATAAGAGAGGGGAGAAAGAGATCCACTAACCGATGTCTTCCGCTAATGATTGATCCAATCTTCTCTCCTTGCTGCTTGCTCCCAGCTCTTTGCTCTTTCACTGGCCCAGCTACACCAAGATCCTGCAAAATGGCAAGAGAGGGAAACTACAAGAAGCATACATTCATAATTGATTCAAGGATTAGAATAAATCAAATATACAAGTATAACAATACATCATTGAGACACATGCATATAGAAGAACCTCAAATGCTTTATTAATGGAAGAAGTAAAGTTCAGGAAGTGATACAACCATAAGAGGCCCAATCCAGCATCACCTCCCAGCAGAAAGAAATCTCCTCTTCACCTCCTTCAAGCAAATCACCCAATAGTTCTATACTCAAACCAACAACACTTCCTTACATTCACAAGATTCCAGCCTCCTTAGACCTCATGAGAGAGCTCTATATATAGGAGTTTTGGAGAAAGGATGAGTCAGCTTGAGGCTGGCATGAAGCTGACTAGTGTCCTCTCCCACTTCAGTTATTCTTCAGTTCTTGAGTCCACTTGGAGGTTCTTGCTTCCACTTGGAGATCTAGACCCTCTTACTCATCACCAGTTGAATTCCCTGATCCAAGTGTCATTTTGGAAGCTTCCTGGGCATTGACACCTTGAGGAATGACTGTGCCACTTGGCCAAACTCGCCCAGCGCAGGTAGCCTTCTTTGCAGTTGACATTTAGCGTAGGTACACAGTGGAGCAGTTGACATTCAGCGCAGATGCTCAGTGGAGCAGTTGACATGATCCAGAATTAGCTTGTTTTTGAGTGTTTTCAGGTGGAGAACTGATATTCAGTGCTGTGGTTTGCTGACCTTGTTCCTCTAGGGGTAGGAACAACATGTTTAGGGACTTTGGATCCCTTAGATTATGGACATTTCATGCTTCATGCTGTAAGGCACAAAAATGTCTATAACAGATGGACAGAAGCACACAAGAGAAGTTGACAGATTGTTGGAGGATGCGAGAGAGAATGTGGGAGCACCATTTTCTCAACGTAGACAGAGGAGGTCACCTGAGAGGTACATTGGATACATGGCCCTTGTTGGGGAATGTATTAAGACCAAGCCATCTTCCTTTGAGGAAGAAATGCAGCAACCGATTTGGGTTGATGCTATGGTGGAGGAGTATGACTCCATAGTTCGTAACAGTGTTTGGGACATGGTTCTGAGACCGGAGAAAAAGTCAGTTGTGAGTTCTCGTTGGCTTTACAAGGTAAAGCAAGCTACTGATGATGGGAGGATCATGTTGCTGCAGTATATTTCGACAGAGGAGCAAGATGCTGACATTTTGACAAAGGAATTTTCAAAATGTAAATTCGAGTTCCATAGAGATAGGATAGGGGTGGCAGATAATCCCTTTCTTGTTGAGAGGGAGTGTTGAAATGCGGCAACAAGAATATTCCAATTTAATTTGTCCTTGAATTAAATTGTGAATTAAAATCGAATTTAGTCTTAACAGCTACTTGGAAATAATTAATTAATTCATTTTGAGTTAATTAGTTGGAGAAATTCAAGTTATAAGTCTTTCTGAAGTCATGCAAGAGTTATCCCTTAAATTAAGGAGATAAGACTTAAATTAAGGAGATAGGATTGAGTTATATTTGAGTTGTAATTAGTTAACTTAGTTTACTGAGTTAAGTCCAGTTAAATTAGTTCCAAATTGTTTGAGGAACTAATAGAGAGTTAACAGTCAGTTGATGCATGCATGCACTCAACTAGTGTACTCCAGTTAACTGAAGATTCCCTCATCAGAAACTCATGCATGTCTATTATGAGAAAGACCCAGTTAAGATTAAAGACAAGGATAATGTACAATCAATTGTGTGTGTTTTCTTATAAAGAAAACTCATGCATGCACAAGGATCATACCTTGAGGATTGTGTAGTTCTGACAATGTGTAAGAGCAGTGTTCCACTTGGTGAGGTGAGAATCATCGACTAGGAACAACGCAAGGAAATAGGAGCTTTGAGGGAAAAGAAGAAGGCTTGTGAGAAGCCAAGTTTGCCTATGAGCATCTGTGAGGATTGTACTGAGAGCTGGCTAGCTGTGAGAGATAAGGGTTTGTATAATTCCTATGTATTTCCACCTTGTATGATAATACAGATAATGGGGTTTTTAGCTGAGGCTTTCCCTAAAGTATTTTCATGTGTATTATGTATTGATTCTTCTTCATCTGGTTATATTGTTTGGTTCAATCTTTAAGCTTCCACAAATTGATAGTAGAAGTAGGTTATAGTATTCTTCTTTGATTTATATTGCATTATCGGGTTAATCTACAGTCATATTTTCTACATGGTCTCAGAAGAGCGAGACTTGTAGAGAGAATTTCTACAAGTATTTTTATCACCCCTACCACCATACATCCCACCAAGGAAAATAAATGCTAAACCTATCAAAGAGTCAAAATATGTGAAATATGGCACATTTACACCCTTGTTTTTGAAGGCAGTACCCTTTCAAGGAGAAGTTTTAGGGAAAATTCCATTGCTCAAGTTTGTGGATTATGATTTTAATGACAGGAAGAAGTACCCCCAGTTTTCACCAGATCGATATTTGAAATAGGTGCACTACGCGGACAACAGAGTAAGGAGGTTAGAGCCACAAAAATGGGTGAACGAGTTGGCACAGACATGGCTACTAAATATGTTGAACATGGCGTACTTCGGCAGAAGTGCGAGAAGCACAACGTGTGTAAGGAAGTTGCTCATGCTAGTGCACAATGGGAATCTATGGATGGGGGACAAGATCCATATAGAATATATGCTAATATAGAGGATCACAAGATTTCCATACCAAGGATGGGACCCTGTGGTAGAATTCATTGGAAAGGATCAGGATCGCACGGTAGCAGAGAGTATGAAGAGTAAGTTTAGGATGGTCAAAGGAAAATGAGGTTATGACATAAATTCGATCAATGACCATGCAATTTTATTCATGATGCACATATTGGCCAGGAAGATTATGAGGAAATGTTGCACAAACAAAGTTCCTATGTTGGTAGTATCGCTAGCTGCGGAGTGTGCCAACGAGTTTCAATATAACTGGGTCGAATACCTTTGCAAATAGTTCCTAGACAACTATCGCGAGGTCCACGAGAAAGGGGCAACCTTTCTTTGTTAATTCTGATTATTGCTTTGATGGCGTGGATGGAACCAGATGAGTCGCAGTTCCCTCAGGTACCTACAAATACATGTGAAGTCGCGAGGTACATTTCACTATGGTTTACCACCCAGGTGTCGCGCGCACAAGAAAACCTCATATTTTTTGTACATTATCACATGGATTTTCACATGCTAGTGAACCAACATCCTAGACTCTCACGAAGATTATACGAGAAGCATAGCTCTATGGCGAGGTTCGAAGCAGATTTCCACAAGGTATACATGCAAGCGTGGAGAGATCCAAAGAAAAAATGGCATGCCTTGCCATATATGGTAATTGAAGATGAGCTTGCGACACAGATACAAAAATGGCCCGAATAATGGATGACTCTACTAGAGGAAGAAGGAGACAATGAAACATAAGAGGAAGAGGTGGATACTTTGTAGCATGGTGAAGTCAGTGGGAAAGAAAAGGAGCAGGAGGCACAAGAGTCAGAGGAAGAAGAGAACCATGATGAAGTTCAGTAGGATCCTCCTATGGGAGATGACCAGACCAGGGAGATAAAAAAGGCATAAACAAAAAACACTGCCACAGAGAAGAGGAAGGCAGACGATGAAGCTGCCTCAAAGAAAAAGAAGAAGAAGAAGGTTGATAAGATGAAGAATCTCATGGTACTTACTGAAGAGGACTTAGATCAGATCGGGGGTAGGATACAGGAAGAAACAACAAAATCCTGGAACAGAGTCAAAGATCGCTACAACGCACTTCTGACCAATGTTGCAAAATGCATCACAAAATTGAAGATACTAGAGAAGATGGTCAGACAACCCGCACATGTAGAGGAAAGGGTTGGAGCAGAAAGATAGATAGAGCCTATGCTTGCAGCGAGGCTAGCAAAGATACTTGTAGGACACTTACAGTTTGAATCTGTCGAACTGCAACAATAGGCTAAAGAATGAAAGCACGCCGACATGAACATCAAAACATTATAATTGCATAGATTATAATATATTCACATGGAGATAATTGAATAACTAAAGCTATGGGAACAACATACATTGTAGCTGAATATACAAGTGGAAAAAGGTGAGTTGCATTGTGGTAGAAGGTCGAGCAGGTGATGCAAGAAAAGGATCAAATGGTAGAGGAATTCCAGAAGATCAAGCAGGTGGTCGAAGCCACATGTAAAGATATTATGGACCTTTATGTCTGGGAAGAAGATCCAGTAGAAGAAAAGGTCACGAAGCTCAGCCTTACAGTGAAAGGGTATAAGGAAAAAATTGCCGAAGTGAAATTTAAGCATGAAATGCAGATTAGTGAGCTGCAAATGAAGTTGCACGCAACTATGCCACATGAAATAAGGGATCAAAGGGAGACTGGCCTAAAGAATGTAATGGCCAACATCTCCGCAGCATTAGCAGATTATGGGAAGTTGTTAGATGAAAGTTTGTAGATTTTGACTTCACTGCAGGAAGATTCAAATGTCTAGTAATTGCAGGAAGAAATGCAACAGAAGTAGCAGTAGTTAGAAGAGATTCGAGACTCTACGAAGACCTTACCAATCTCGCAAAGGCTTGTAAATATCAATGAGAGTAAATTCCTCTAGAAGAACATTAAGGAACTAAAGAAGGAGGAGAAAATTTTGATAGAGAGGACCCAACCTTGGAAGGATGAGGCCCTCCAGTTATCACAAGCAGTGGATGAGAAGCTTCAGGAGCTTCGATAAAGGGAAAAAATATTGGTGCAAAAGGCTGCAGAGCATGTTACAGAGGCACTATTGGAGGAAGCATGCAATGAGCACAATCAGGTGATAGAAACTCTACAACAGTTCAACCAAGCCTACAACAACATTGCAACAAAAATTAGAGGCAAAGAAGTTGAGTGACTCTGGACAAGTCACATGTAAGTGTTGGGGGCTTGTTGGGCACAACCCAACTTGGCCTAGATTTTGATGAAAAATTCACATTTTTGGGAGCAAAGTGAAAAGTAAAGGATGCAGTGAAGCATGAAATGGACCGCGCATTGGAGCAGCGGAGTGTTAAAGTGGACCATGCAGTAGATATACCGCGAATTATATGGGCTTCGGATCGGGTCGAAGCCCCTCCATTTTGTTAAAAGGATGTAATTTTGTATACGATGAATGGTTTTCGGACCATAGTAGCCCTTATTAGGGAAGTCCATGGTATATAGACCATGGCATTGTAATGATGGACCCTCGATGTAATAGTATATAATAGGGTCAAATAATAAAGAGAAGAATTATCATATTATGATCTAGATCTGTGTTATGGGTGTATCTTGTTGATATGTACTTGGGAAGAAAGGCGAGGCTCTGTAGCTGTGTTCACAGAGGCCTAAGTCTGTAGCTGAGTGCTTGGACTGCCTGCAACTAAGTGCACAGGTTAAGAAATTCTTGTTGTATAAGCAACAGTTCTTGTGGATGTTGTCCCACATTGGCATGAACCACGGTAAAATTTGTGTCTTCATGTGTATATTTTCCTATTATCTACTGTAGCATAGTATTTTTATTACAGAGTCACTTTATTACAGTGTAGTGATGATTAAGGGTTTATAGGATATGTTTTAAGTAATAAATGTAAAGTGGTGAAGTAATATATGAATGCAAAGTAATATATGCATATTAATGATAAGAAAACATAAAAAGACCACATCACATCATCCCTCAAAGTTGTAGAAACTTGGTTATACATCCTCCCATAGTCACTTCGGGTGAGACTGTGATCTTCTTGTAGGTCGTTGCCAAAAGGGATAGTGATTTAGGTTTTTTTTGGTGCGCAGTAAAAATGATCAAACCTGGGTTAGCTTGACCTAAAAGAAAACACATATCCCTCATGCGCACAGTACAATATGCACATAAAACCGCATATCCAACATGTACATATCACCATCTATATTCAGCACTGCATATGCAACTTTCACACAACACTATATGTACCACCTTGTACATAACATTTCATAAACAACATGTACACACACTATATATACACGACACCACATGCACACAAAATCACAAGTGCAACATGTACAACAGATACAACATATGCCCAACAATACTACCACACATCCAAAACCACATTGTCTCTACCAAGCGACCTTACTCCTAGTGTCTTATCCATGCTTTTCCCAACATGTCGCAGACCAAATTTCTTTCCTTTCACTGATGTATCCATCAGTATAACCTGTCCATAAAATAAGCATAATATAATCACATAATATCAAATCATAACCACATGATACTAACCTCATATATTTGTCATGACTACTCTTCGACTTGATTCCTCATAAACTAGGAACCTCTTCATGTGATTCACATGCATAAGCAATCATTCCTCCACAAGAATGATTCCTAATGACCTTGTCTTCAACAACATACATACATACATATATACGTATATAAATATTAACATTAAACAATCTGTCAGACAACGACATCTCTTGCTCTCTCTCTATATATATATTAACATAATCATGATCACAACATAATTACTAGATATCATAAGGTCAAGGCTAAGAGAACTCCCTTTATGTGTGCAATACATGTGAAACATCAAGAACAACAATTCCAAACATAGCCAAGGAATATGACACCTCAATTCCATTCACCTTACCTTTCTTGATTACCTTACCCATGACTGTCCTGTCATCATCCATTTACACCAATGAACCCAACCACTCCAACTTGTTGTCATACTCTTGCCTTCAACTTCCCTTATACATGTACTGAGCATCATCCAGGTCTTACCTTACCTGTCAGATACAACACAACTCTCCCCGAGTTCCATTAACTTCTTCCTTCTCCAACCAATTCCCAAGATTCTCAAAGAAATATAGGCAAGACCGAGAAGAAAACAAGAAGAAAACCATGGAAAAAATCACAATCAAACACAACAAATCACCAAAATACCAAAAGAGCAACACTGAAAACACACACCATGGCACAATCCCCATGGTTCCCAGTGCTTCCAAGGGAAAAATAAACTTGATCCTTCTTTGAGATTTCATGGTATCCTCTTTTCCATGCAATCCCTTGCATCATACTGCCATCAACACATAAATGTCAGTGCATAAATAAACATAACAATAAAGTGGTCACCTTACCTTGTTGTGTCAAGAATGTTGTCTTACAACTAAACACATCCATGCCATCTCTCAAGGGACTCCAATTCCTTTGACATATCTAGCTATAACTAGATACCAGCTGTTATACTTGTCAAATACATATTTATGAATATAGCACATATCCTCAAAATGTCAGACAAATTCAAGGCTAAGAAGACTTCATCTATGCAAAGCGCTCATTTGTTGGGAATTAGGGTTTCCAAACATATCCAAAGGAATTATTTCCCAGTTCCATTCTTTTACCTTTTTACCTTGCTGCAACTAAATCTTACTATGTATTATCACATCACCCCACTGTTAGTTATATAAGCAATTCAACTATTACCTTGTCATGCTAATACCAAGCATGTTTCCTTGCAACTGTTCACACATGTTAGTCACATGTTCCACAAATTGAGGCATCATTTCTATGAATTTGAACTAAAACTTTACCAAGTCTAACAACTATGTCATACTCAACAATCAAATCACATTCATTGGTCACAATACATAATGCTACAACTATCACCTATTTACGCTCAATACATACCAACTGTCTCAACACATGTATTAGTACAACCATCTTAAAACAAAATAATTTCGGCAAGAAATCTTATAGACACATACTCATATCATTCAAGTAATCAAACATTTAGACAATAGATAAATGACATAATAGACACCAAATTCCAAATAAATGACATAGTAAAACATTCAAACACCAAATAGGCAACATAAGAAAATTCATACCTTAATGTATCTCAGGGAAGGATACCTTGTCAATCTAGATTAGCACGATATAACTTCACAACATATCAACTCAACCATAAATAAGGTCATGATATCCATAATAGTCACTAGCTAACATGTTCACATCATAAACTCATAAACAATTATCATTCATTGCATAACAATCACATATGTACGATCAATCTATATTAGTATGACATAATATCACAACATATTTACTTATACCTGAATGTCATAACCTTAACCATTTGCATAGACTAATCCAAATTAGTATGACACATATAACATCAATATCTTAATGTAATAACCATAATCATCAAGTTATCTAACATAAAACAACAATAGAAATGTATACATCCACAAGTTACTAACATTCATGACTATCTAACACATGTGAATATGAATACATTGATCAACTAGCATTTATCATATAGGTAACCATAACAACAATAAATGACAAACATGTATATAACCCTAATGCATATAAAAATCCATTAACTAACATACCTACATGCCAAACATACAATATGTGTATGATGATCTGCTCTAACCCCAAATTCTAATGCCGCAACCTCATTCTGATGATTTGCATCTCCTGCGCTAACTCAGCCAACACATTAGCATCATAACATACCAATAGCATCATGATGACCTAATTGTATACAATTACCTCATGCACAACAACCTTCACCATGACAATGCATGCATAAAAAGATATAGACAATGACATGCATAACAAATGCATATACAACAATATACTCATGACGACACATTCCAAAACAACACCCTCAACCTTCACATGGCAACATAAGAAAAACCATGATTAACATCATGCAAATGCAACAAACACATGGACTACAAGCATAAGGAACACATATGAAACTGACATGAATGCATGACAATGTTAAGTCCCTATACTACTAGTGTAACCCCTTATTGTTATTACTACAACCCCCTTACTATATTGTTGTGCCCATGTAGTCCCCATATTGTTATTATTGTGCCCCATAGAAGCCCACTATCGTTATTATTGTGCCCTTACATTATTATTGTTATGTCGGCTCTGATTATATTATGACCCCTTAGACTCCTATGTAGAGAAATGAGGTCTTGTAATTTGTATCATCCAAGAATTTTTAATTTATGTAATGTAAAGGAGGTTTCCCCCTTGAAGAGGTTGAGTTTTAAAGTGTTGATCTATCTTTTCTATCTTTTTGTGAGCTGGTTTCATAACATTTGGTATTAGAGCTTTGGATTCTAGGGTTTCGCTGCTCCAAACAGGTCATCGTGGAATTTTCGCTATAACGTTTTTTCTGCGACGTTTCAGAAGCTAAAAATAAACCCATTGGAGAATAAATCTTGTTGAACCTCGGGTCCAAATGCATATATTTTCTCGCTACATTTGTAGAGATATGATCTGAGGAAGTTAGTGTTTTTGCAAGCTCCAGAATTTCATCTAAAACAGGTCATTGTGGAATTTTCGCTATAAATTTTTCGTTACAAATTTGCAGAAGCTAAAAAAAAACCCATATGAGAAGAAATTGGTTTGAACCTCAGGTCTAAATTTTAGATCTTGTCTCGCTATATTTTAGGATATATGATTTGAGGAAGTTAGGGTTTTTGCAAACTCCCGAATTACATCCTAAACAGGTGATCTTGGGAAAATCGTCATAACTTTCTCTCTGAGGATCAGATTGAAATTTCGTAAGACATTAAAGAAAGAGGAAGGACTATATTTTGTTTGGGTATAATTTGCAGAACCTAAGGTTGAAAACGTGACACGTGGAACATCATACAAGTTCACTCTACTGAACTAGTCTATAATTAGATCATCGCGGGAGATTGGGAATAAATATTTCTTTGGGAATCCAATTGTGATCAGACTTGTGGAGTTAGAAAGAGGAATCATAGGGCTATTATAGGCCAAAATTTTAGAAGTTAAGATATTAAATTACATAGTTACATTCGTTTCAAGATCGAGCTCCTAAAATCAAGAAAACACGAGATGAGGAAGTTTTATGGCAAGGATTCGGTAAATTGGATACTACAGATGGAGCAATATTTTGATCTACATGAGGTGCAATTATTACAAAAGGTACGTATTGCATATTCATATATAGAACCCTATAATTTTTATGGTATAAATGGCTTTTTTCTCATAAACCACTTGTTACGTGGTCAATTTTCACGGAGGAAATGATAGCACATTATGAGGATACAAAGAGAAAAACCTTCTTTAGCAAATTGATAAATCTCAAACAAAAGTGGTCAATGGTAGAGCCTATTGAGGACTTTCAAAAATTGAATATAAGGGAAAATTGTATTCCAGAGAAGCAAAGGATTGATGTCTCCATAGGGACTTTAAAGGATAACATTCAACATGAGGTTCGTCTTTGGGAACCTGATTCATTGGAGAAGGAATTCAAGTTGGCAAGAAAAATTGAAAGTGAAATTATGGAAATAAGGAATCCCGCCACTCATGACTAAAATTATGGAAGAGTTTTTCCTCCTAGCCTTCCACAACCTACAATGTTTACACCACAACAATTGGAAGAAAAAAGAGAAAAAGGGCTTTGTTACAATTGTGATAGCATTTGTTACAATTGTGATAGAAAATACACTAAAGGTCATAAGTGTGCTGAGACATTATTTTACATAGATTATGAAGAGCAGGAAGAAAAGGATTAAGAAACATCAAAAGAACATGATATACACTAGTAACCAACCCCAGAGAAAGAAGAAATGAATTCGACCATATATTGTAAATCATTGTCAAGAATTACCACTCAAACTCTCAAGATAGAAGGACCTATCAAGAAGAAAAAGGTTCAAGAAGTGAAAGATCACATCGAGAAAGAAGAAATGAATCTGACCATATTTTGTAATCCATTGGCAGAATTACCACTCCTCAAACTATCAATATAGAAGGACATATCAAGAAGAAAAATGTTCAAGAAGTGAAAGATCACATCGATCATCAAGAAATGAATCCGACCATATCTTGTAATGCATTGGAAGAAATTACCACTCCTCAAACTTTCAAGATAGAAGGACATATCAAGAAGAAAAAGATTCAAGCAATGAAATATCACATCAAGCATCAACAACAAGTTCTCCGACTTTTAGAGGATAACGCCACTTTGGTGCAAAATCGAATGAAACAACAGGAAAATCAAGATCGCAGTGAAAGAAGTTTTGATGTAGGTGATTGGGTATTTTTACAACTACATCTCAAGCAAGCTATTTATGAGAAGGAAATGTTTGCAATACAACATGCACTTAAGAAATGACGATCTTACCTAAGGGGAAGACACTTCAAGGTGAAAATGGATCATGATAGTCCTAAATACTTTTTAGAACAAAGATTATCTTCAGAAGAATAGAAAAAATGGGTCACAAATATGTTGGGTTATGACTTTGAAATCATCTACAAAAAAGGGAAGAAAAATGTTGTTGCAGATGCACTTTCAAGAAAGGATGAGGATGTGGAAGCATTGTTTTGTGCTATTTCTATTCTCCAACCAGATTGGATAAATAAAGCAAGGGATGAATGGAAGAAGGATGAAGAAGTGTGGAAACACATTCAAAAGCTGCAGAATATCCCAGTTCAAATAATATTGCCAAAACTTGACGAGGAAGGAAAAATCATATTGGAACCTGAAGCAGTCACAGAAACAAGAACCCAACAGCTACGAAATCGATCAATTTTAGAGTATCTCATCAAGTGGAAGAACCTACCCACTGAAGATTCCACATGGGAGGATAAGAATTTTATACAGAAACATCAAGAACTACTCAAGCAATGAGGACAACACTTTTTGAAGGACAGGGGCATGTTAAGTCCCTATAATACTAGTGTAACCCCTTTTTGTTATTAGTACAACCCCCTTACTATATTGTTGTCCCCATGTTGTTATTATTCTGCCCCATAGAAGCCCACTATTTTTATTATTGTGCCCTTACATTATTATTGTTATGTAATATCTGATTATATTATGACCCCTTAGACTCCTATATATAGAAAAGAGGTCTTGTCATTTGTATCATCCAAGAATTTTTCATTTGTGTAATGTAAAGGAGGTTTCCCCCTCGAAGAGGCTGAGTTTTAAGGTGTTGATCTATCTTTTCTATATTTTTGTGAGATGGTTTCATAACAGAAAAACACACTGCCCATCTAATCCAAGGGGTGAACCATGCTCTAATATGACTCTATGTTATCGGATATCACCTAAAATAATGGAAACCAGACACCACCCAAAGAGAACGAAACCCGCTCTGATACCACTCTGTAACACCCTCCTCCCACATCTACCCAAGTACCTGGCCAACTGGGTAAACATGCGATGAGAAGTTACTATGATATGATTCGACCTCCTTAGTCAACTTAAGGAAGTGGAACTGACAAAAACATGCCATACACACCTTCCACATCAACAATGGTACTCCTAGGAACCATCCCAACCTCTTAGCTAACCAACCCCTGGGTCCCACTGAGTTTTTAGACCATTTAGGTCTTGAACGCTCCCTTGATATGTGAATGCATGTGTCTAGGAGGCTTTGGACACTCCCACAACATGGGCATACTAGCATCCATGGAATTTTCTTCCTAGTGCTATGCATGCGTCCCAAGGATTTGAGCCATTGTTTCAGGCCCAGATCTCAAGTCACTGCCCAGAACTAAATGAAACCTTCAGATATGAAATATAACAACGAAATAATGATACAAATAAAATTACTTGAACAAGGACTTGATTGGACCCCTACTAACCATGACAGGAATTTCTTCAAATATATCACAAATATGTAATCTACAAGAGTAAATAACAAATCTGAGCATAGGGGTCTCATACTTATATGAGAATCGCTAAGAAGCATTAATCCCTTATATCATTAGTTGCATTATCATCTATTAGGTCACAGATACATTGTTCATTCATTTACAAATCAAAACACGAGGAGAGCCATACATCATCACTGTCATAATACATGCTTATAACCAACATAATAACAACAGAAATATCAAGGATACATCAACAATAGAATCCACATATAAACCAATACATTTATACATAAGATATCATGGAAATAACCTCTTATTAATGAATGCAAAATCCAACCCGGTATGCGACTACCACATTCCACCCGATCATAGAATGGCTGAGCCAATTCTCTCTTCAGTCATTCACCCTCATGCCATATTCCAAGCATGAATGTGGGACTAAAACCAAAAGAACCAACCAGGGGATCCCGAGGCTAAACCACCTTACCCTCATCAAAAGAACCTAGGATTTACTGTAATCCACATCAGATCACTAGGCCAACACTATAAACATGTAATAACTAGATTTACCATGATCTCCACCAGATCATTAGGCAAAAACAAGCATGGATGCCACTAGATTTCTCCACCTATACCATGAGTAATTTTCCTATCTCCTAGTCTCTAAGGCTTTACCGCAATCCATAGTATGATCCTGGGATCACTAGGCCCTAAACCGAGACTCTACCCTCTAGGCTTTACTGTATATCCCGCCATTCACCAGCAAGGATTCCTAAGCCTAATCAAGGAAAACCAAGTCTAAGATTTATCGTATATCCCACCATTCACTAGTCAAGGATTCCTAGGCCCACCAAGGCAACACAAAATCCGGCTTTACCCAACCCACAATCCAGTTCTGGGGTTACTAGGCCATGTTTTCTATCATTAAGAGATCCACCTCACTCATCTTCGAATCCATATAGAAATATAGCTCAACCAAAAGATGAGAACCCCATCACACCATGGCTATTTAGAAATGGCAAGGCTAGATTGAAAACACTTTAACACCTGATAAAACCCATTACATAACAACAAGGAACCACATGTAATACCATGCATGCAAAATCTAGTAAGGAAAAAACACATGAAAATCGATACCTATAAAGAATCCTACTATAGTTGCCTGATCCCGCTTTTCCTTGATTGCTCCTTTCTTCCTCTTGCCTTCTTTCCCTTTCTTGATCCAGTTCCAAAGTGCTCCAAGAAAACTCTAAGTGTCCAAGAGTGAAAGAGAGAGAATAATGAGAGAAATCCAAAACTAAACTGACAAAAGCTACACTGACCAAGTCTACCCACTAATCCTCAAAAGCCTTTTTATCAATGAAGCCTCTATTTTCTTCATCTCTCATTATTTTCCTTCATTTTCCTCCTCACATGCAACCTGTGACCCTTCACCTTCATTTTCTCCTAATTTCCATTATTTCATAAATAAAATGGCAATTAATGCCTCTTTTCCTTTCCAAATCTTTTTCCATTGCCTTTTCCAATTTCCTTAGCCATAATAAACTGAATGAAAACCCACACTAGGATGTCTTCGCCCACCATTCAGCTTGGAATATGTGTCCCATGACTGCAGTCTTATATTTTTTTACATGGATTTTTAACCAGGGTTGTTACATACCTCTGATATTTCTGTTCTGATATCCAACGTGGCATGTTCACGTGGTCCCTTTTATGTTCGCTTGAAGTGATTTAACATTTTAATTTTTAGCCCCAAGTGAATGAAACCTTGCATTTAATAACTTTTGGAAATATTGAGAGGGGGGGTGAATCAATATTTCTTTTCCCAACTAGTGTTTTACCAGTTAAACCATTTATATTCAGAACACAAGATGAAAAACAATAATAAATGCTTTTATTAATATAATCTTTGCAGTAAATTAGATACAATATATAAGTGGTTGCAATCAGTTGCCAAGCTCCAACTCGGACTTTGGTGAGGCTCCAACCTCTAGAGCACCAACTCTATTTCGCCAAGACACCAATCTTGGACTTAGGAGCACCAAATCCCAAGGACTTCAATCCTTCCATTTCCTGAGACACCAGTCCCAAGGACACCTATCCTTCCTACTTCTAAGGCATCAACCCCAAGGACTCCAATCCTTCTTACTTTTGAGGGCACCAACCCCAAGGACTCCTATCCTTCTTGCTTCTGAGGCACCAGCCCCAAGGACTCCAATCCTACTTACTTCTGAGGCACCAGCCTCAAGGGTTTTGACCCAATCTTGTCAAGGTTCATTTGATAGTAATGTTATGCTCTCAGAACTCTTCTCTATTGATTTCTGTCTGTTTAGAACTTCACTGTAGTCTCCAAGCTACAGTATCAATGACAACCAGTCTTCTTATGAAGGAGTCTTTAAAAATCTTCATACTGCCCACAAAGAGTGTCCAATACCCTTCATGCTCTCTGATAATGTCTTCACACATCTTTAGTCAGTCTACTGTTAGCTGCAGTAAGCTCTGCATAAAGAATAACTTCCTGTTCAAGCTTATGTTCTCTACTGGCTACTTCTCCCCTTCAACTGTCTGCTATCCTGTTGGCCCTTCGCCCCTCTTTCTGTTCTGCTGGACCCTCTCACTGCCTCTATCTCCTCTAGCTTATTTCCAAAAAAATTTCAACAACCTTCAACAACATTCCACACTATTCTTTGTTTTACTTGTTTTTATTCGTTCCCAATTCCTCTTTCCCTCGGTTTCCTCTCTTAACTGTCCCTTTAGCTTCCTCTGTGCTCGCTATCATTTCCTCTGTGCTCGCTTGCTTCTTCAGCTTCCCGACTTTCGGTTTCCTCTGTTTATTCATGCTCATAGGACACATTTATTCAATGGAAAGAACTGAATCATACATAGAGAATAAATATACAAAAAAATTGTACCAACGCTCTCCTTTTTTAATGATGGTAGGCATACACAGAATCAACATAGTTTAACGGACAACCACATCCAAATCGCAATCGCAATCGCCTTGATTCAGCCTCTTGAACTATAGTTCAGGCCTCATGAACTATCAGGAGCATTATTGTGTGCATTTCTGCCTCAAAATCCCGCGCACAGCAAATATACAGTTACACAGGATATACAAGTAAAACAAGCGAAACTTGTTAAAGAGGTAGACTTCAATTATATTTTACCTGCGTCTATTCCCATATCGGGTTTGATATTTATCACAATCAGGGCTCAAGACTTCTGGGGGTCCTTTATACATCGACCCCATGACATCACCGATGGCCGATGGGCCGATCCTTCAGCGGATGTGATATAGCATTGAGTTGTGTTACAGTCGGACCATTGGGTCTGTTTGCTCCTGTAGCTCCGAGAACTTAGTTTTGGCATATATATATTACATATATATATGGCTCCTCCTGTAGCTCCTTTTGCTCCAATGTGGCTCCTCTGGCTATCCTGATGGCCTTGCTCCTGTCTCTTCATGGATCTTCTCTACTTCCCCTTGGCTTCATATCGTCATCTAGTATCTAGAATATTGCCATATTGACATCAATGACAACCTAGGTCAACAATAACTTTGGTTTTCATAATTCGTTCTTAAAACAAATTTTAAGCTATGTTTCTCTTTTTACGTCATTTGTGAGCATTGTAAATAGTTTTTCCACTAAGTATTTGTTTCTATCTCTTACATGTAACCTCATATTCTCGATTTGTAGAAGAGATGAAGAAAGAAAGCAAAGGTAAAAAGAAGGCTCCACAACAATAACCTGCAGATCCATTTCTTGAAGAGGCTGATGATAAATTTTTAGGAGCGGGACTATTTTCAGATATTGTATATACTAGGGATGCTAGACTTCCTTCATGGGAATCAATTTATCAGTACTTTGAAAGTGAGAACCCCAAAGTTACTGAATGAATAGTCACAGTTGATGAGAGTATTCCTGTCTCGGAATCCACTGCAAGAGATGTTACCAACTCTTCCCTTCATATAATTGTAGTGAGGCCTTGATTATTGCCTTACACAGACATGGTTTGCTGGGTGGTGGAAAATTTGTATATGTCCGATAGGCGCTTTTAGGCTAAGAAAGGGATAATATTTGGGTCTTTCACCAAAAAGGACTTGTAAAGCATGTATCATTTTCCAAATCCTTAGTATACATATAATAAGGAATATGTTAAGGCTTTCATAAAGGAGCATGGGAACCTATCAAGGAAAAACAGACAATGGAGATAAGACCCAAATAAGCATAAAATGGAGGAAAATGGAAAGTACTCACTCAATTCTCATATTGCTCCCTTCTCTCAAGTTTTAGTTATGATGCGTCGATTGTATGCACTCCCTAATGTGTCGAAATTCTTGGGCACCTGGGTACCACTGATTAATGGAGCCTCCAAAGATTATATATTTGACTGGGCAACAATACTTTTCGATAATTTGACTTCTCATATGATATATTTTTGGCAACGAAGAATAGTTTTTGAAGATAATTTGCCTCCTTTTATATGTCGGCTTATGTTATGGATTCTCTCTATTTTTCTATGGATTTTCCTGCTATGGGTTGGAAATGGACTAGGCAAGATCCTAAGCCTATCCATATTTACCATGACATCTTATGGGAATCCAAATATCTTAAACATCTCTACCAGATATGTCATAGAGTTATGATTCTGATATATGAAACAATCCTTGAGTCTCGGCCACCGAGAATGTCTTAGGAAGCCATGGATGATCTTCACAAAGTCAGAAATTGGTTCGTGGAAGAGTTATTTACTTATATCTAGGTATATGGAAACCTTTTGCATCCTCTCGTTTTGACTCTATTCATTCCCGATAAGCTAGTCAATAGAGAAGTAGCTTATCAGACGATGGGTTATGGTATCACTAAAGTATTGAGAGAATCCAATAAAAGGGCATGGCCTATTTTTCCTATAATATTTGGTATATTTTCATTGGCCAATTACCACCATGCCAAGAAAGAGATCCTTGTTATTGAAGCTCTAAAATTTCCTATTGTTCCCAATAGGAAATATGACCCAGATTCAGTGGTGAAGAATTTTACTACATCTCAAGGAATTAGAAAATTCATCCATGAAGAAGATAAATTTGATTATATGTTTGTATAGTATTCTTATTAAGCTACAATATTACGAAGAGTAGAAGAACAATTGTCTACAGAGGAAAAAAATCAATTTGTTCAATATAAAGATTCTTGAATAACCAATCTTCCATTAAACTTGTTATACCTTAGGAGAAGTCATCAATGTCGACCGCTAAGTATGATATTTTTGCACAGTTAGTAGTTCCTCCCAAGGATCAACCAGAGGTTGTTTTGATTTCTTCCCCAGCTCAGGTTGAGGAATTAATTTTAATCCTAAATTAAATTAGGCATGGAATGAATTTAGTATGACTATAAATCCTAAGACCAAGGTTCAAGCTTTAGTTTCTCCAGTTGCCACTTATTGACAACAAGTGGATGTTTAGGGTACTACTAAGAATGTTGAACAGGAAACCAGGACAGAGGAGGTTGCTAATAAATCTTCCATTCATGTTCAGAAAGATGTTGAAGTAATTCGTACTTTCCCTACCTCAGAATTTACTCTCAATATAGAGGAAATTCCTCCTTTAGATATATTATACAACCTTGGCATAGGGCAATAGTCAAGAGGGGCAGAAAGGAAATGAAGCTCGAGAAATCTCAGTCATTAATTCCTAGTAAGATTTCTCCTTTGAAGTCTTATGGAAAGGTTCTTTTGCTACACCTTCCGAAGAATTAGGGAAATTAACTCAATTTACAGGAGCCTATGCCTCAGCCACAATAGATAAAGCAGTTGAAGTCCAAAAATTCTAAAAGAAAAGTAAGGAAATATCACCTCATTAGAACAAGAATTCAGTGCTAAGAAACAAAAAATTATTGAGCAATACTAGAATTAGATGGTAGAGCTGCAGAAGCAATTTGATACATTGAAAATTCAACATGACAAAGAAATACAAATAAAAGATGACCAACTTAAAAAAATGCAAGTAAAGATAAAGAAGTTGAGTAATAATCCTTAACTAATATAACTTAATAAGGAAGCCAAGGAATTAAACACTCTACTTAAGAACCAAGAAAAACTATTTTGCAATAAGCTCCTATTAATTCAGGATCAATGCAAGATAGGGAATTCACCAGTTGATAAGTTGAATGACATGATGAATCATTTTGATGAAGTAAATGACCAACTGAATGATTTTATAGCCTGGCATAAAAGTAGAGAAGGCAGAGAAGAAAATATTCCTAAAATCGATGAAGCACAAAAGACAATAATTTTCCGAGAGTGGGAAATAATAATGAAACAAGTTGAAGATGCAGTCAATGAGACTCGAGATATTTATAGCTCTATCATTCAATCAATCAATGATACTCTGTTGCAAGCAAATCTAATTTCTAACTGCCTAGAAGATTCACTTCCAAATGCCAAGACCTTAATGAAGACTTGGTCATAACAAGGAAACATAATGATTGAAAGAATCGAGTAGTTATCCAAAATTGATCTTGAGAATCATTGGAAGTTTCTTGTCAAGACTCACAGCCAATGGATGGTACTTCGTTGTTTATCTAATGTTTCTACATAGATGTTATCACCATTGAAGTCAGTTATTTTCACCAGTCAAATGAGAATCAAGCCTATACATCTTCCACAACTCACATCCTATTGGACATTCACATATTGCGGTAAGTCGCCATTGGACAGTCCTCATCCTAAATTTAAAGGTTGTTGCAACAATTTCTTGATTTGTTTTTACTGTTTATTTCTATTGAGAAATTGAAGGAGAAGTTTGTTTTTACTTTCTTTTGTATTAAGACTATAAATCCCCCTCTCCAAGATGGAGACAGGGGTTCTGAATTTTGAGAAGAAGTAACTTGAAATTGCACTATTGTATTTCAAGTTTTTCTTAATATAAAGTTGAACCACTTGCAGTTCTAGAATGAGCAAATTTGCAGTTTCTCGGGTACTACTATGTAGTGTCTTTGTTATTTTGCTTTGAAAGGAATTGTTCACTATTATTCTTCATGTATATATGTGTGTGTCTGTGTTTCATTCTGTCTTTCATGATCACTATTGACATGTTTGGTTGAAATTTATGTTATATTGTGAACAACGAATTTTTTTTATCATATGTGATACTTTAATCAAATTAATTTAATTTAATTAATTCTATTTTATCGAATTAATATTGTAATTGCATAATGATCTACATTATTGTGTTTATTACGACATCCTTCTAGCACACATGTTATTATCTTACATGGGTATTATAATAAGTTATAATGATTTATAAGTAGGTTAGTACAATATATTATTTTTCTTAAGAAATACATTGTCACCACCATTTATCCCATTCCACATATTTTTAATTAAAGGAAACTAGTCCCATAATTCTAGTCAGAGCCACCATTCCAAATGGAAAAGGGTCTAATTGGGGCCCCAACCGGGTGGTTTCCACCCAATGTTGATGAGGTCAATTAAGAGTCATCAACAAGGTCATGAATGCATATCTAAACATAGGGGTTTAATAATTATATGAAAATCATCAATAAGGTATAATTCCCTCTCATAATAGTTTCCATAACATTTTTTACACTATGCATTCATCAACCATTCATATATTCATCAAACATGTTAAGACACATATACAATATGCATCATATAACCAGAAAATAAGCAACATATAAACCATGGCAACTCATCCATAATATCACCAACATAATCAATACATATGGTCATAGATCATAATAGAAAATATCTCATATTAAAATATGAAAATTCCAACCAAGTCAGGGACTTCCACATACCACCCGACCATAGATTGGGCTGAAACAAATCTTTCTTTCAACCAATCAATCACGTGCCATATTCCAAGCGTGATTGTTATATATCATGGAATAAACCAAACAAAACCAAACTAGGTCTTCCAAAGGCTGAGAGACTTGAAACATCAACCAATGATTGCACCTCATGGTCAAACATCACTACACCAACCATCTCGGTCTCTACCTAAGCTGTCTGGGGATCCAAAGTGTTTGTTCCAACCACGGATCTAGGAAATAATAACTCAACCCACAACCTTTCGAGGCTCTAGCGCGTTTGTCCAACCAAGGCTCCAAGACTAGTAACTCAACCCACCAAGGGCTCCAGAGAATTTGTCTAACCAAGGCTCCATGACTAGTAACTCAACCCAAGCTATTTGAGGGCTCCAGAGTGTTTGTTCCAACCAATGGATCCAGGAACTAGTAACTCAACCCATAGCCATAAGGAACCTGTGAACCAATCAGAAGAAATAGGTGGAAAAACCCACAATGCCATGGCTATCCAGGAAATGGAAAGGCAAGGCTAAAACCATTTTCAATCTAATCAAATGTCCATGCCAATTACAACACATAACCAAGAAACCATATTCATATACCATGCATGCCAAAACTAGAAAGGAAATCATACATGCAACTCGATACGTGCAAAGAAATCAAGTTGTAGTTGTTGATCCACCTGTTCTCTTGGACTTTCTTATTTTCCTTGCATTCTTTCTCCAAATCCATGGTATGCCAAAGTGATCCAAGAATACTCTAAGTGTTTAAGAGTATGAGAGAGAGATCTAAAAATAAACTGGAAAAAACATAAAAATCAAAATAAAAATAAAATTGTGAACTGATCCTCAAAATCCTTTTTATCATTGAGGCCTCTATTTTCTTCAACTTCCTCTATTTTTCCTCTCATGCAATTCTGTGACCTTTCACCTTCCTTTTCTCCTAGTTTCCTTTATTTCATAAATAAAGTGCCAATTAATGCTATTTTTCCTTTGCCAATTTCCATAGCCATTAATTAATCACAAGTGATCCCCCATCACTATGTGTTTTCCAAAAATTCAACTTTGAATACATGTCCCATGACCTTGGTCTTATTTTTCCTTTATTAACTTTATTACATGGATTTTTAACCAAGGTTGTAACATAGAGATGTAGTGAAAAATGCATTAATTGAGGTGCTTATGCCACCTATACAATAATATCCATGATACATGTGTGAAAGAGTCAAAAGAGCCCAAATATTCTCCCCAAATCAAGTAAACTCTCATCAAGTACTAATTTGTTTGCATAAGCATGAAAGTGTCACATATATGACATGTGTGGACTCCAAAAGTGGATGTCTCACTTAAAAGTGATTTACAAAGGCATGAAAAGGTCTCTCAAGTGAAATGTTCCCTCAAAATGGTGCAATGTTCTAGTCAAAAGGCACAACATCATCTCTCGAAGCTTCAATGAATCCCTCCAAATGTGGGACAACCTCCATCAAGTGTGCAATGACCTTGTCAATGTCCTCCAAAAAGCACAATTATTTATGCAAGTCATCTCAACAATCCAAGTAAGGTGCAATTTCCAAAGTAAGGCTCGAGGAAACTGAAGAAGTCATTGATCCTAAGGAATGTGTCATGGATCTTGAGGCATGTAAACAAATCCCACTGTAACATAATAGGTGAGTTGTGTCAAAATGCAAATGCCATTAGGTAAAGAAACATTGCATAACATCTTCTAATTTCACAATAACTCATAGAATTTTCACGATTTTCCAAGTTAACATATGATGAGGACATGGTCAACTGTTATTACATGTGCTAATACTTAGAGAAATAGTTTCTAGGAAACAAAATGAAGGAGCATCTGTAGTGATAGATGGTATGGTTTAGCGAGTAACTTCATGAGTTTCATTGCATAGTCATGTGTCGTTTAAAATATTCATCTACATGAGTGCCTTTTAAATGTGAATGTGCACTTATGCATTGAGTTGCCTTTTCCTCAACGCTATTTATTACTACCCTTTACCTTTTTCTCTCTCATTTTCTTTTCTTTTTCCACTCAATCATTTTCATTATATATGCATTTCATTGGACGAGACTTGGGTTAATGGCCTCATAGAAATAGAGTATTGTTCCAACATTATTTTTGGATTTTGTTTTTTTTTTTGCTACATCAACTTCAAGCTTATAACTCTTTTAGAAGGAGGCTATGCTCATGGGACTATGAAATATGACAACAAACCATTAGCGAGAAAACAAAAATTTGGAGATATGGAAAGTGTTACACATTGATTGGGATATGGATACACTACACCTTTCCCCCTAGTAGTACAAGTCAACATAAGAGTGACACCACTTACCTAAGGGATCAATATGCTAGCATGGAAAAATGAGACAAATAGCATAACTATAGAGTGTTATGATCCATAATCTGACTCAAAAAATGATCGTCAGTTGTATGACATGAGACACTAACACAAAATGTGAAGTTGTAGCTGCTACAACCCCCCTCCAAAATTTTGCCTACACTTTGATTTTGGAGCCTACCTTTTGTCAATAAGAGCTTATCTTTCATGGTTTTCAAGTGTTCCTCTTGATTTTTTAGTGCCATAATCTCTTACTCATTCATGGAACACTTGTTTTTTAGCTTAACTGAGTCTTGTCATCAGCAGTTGCACAACTTCGACGACAAGTTACTTTCCTCCAAACATAAGATAATTCATGTCCTAATCTAGCATTGATTGCTAGTCTTGCTTTTGGGGACTAAACAATACCTTGAGGAAGTGAAATATGGAGTCATGCAAGATAGGTAGTCAATAAGTAAGTGAAATGTGTAATCTTTTACTGAGGATCGGAACTGCGAAAACCACAGAGCTGGTGGACTGCGCAATACCTTCTCACTGGGAATTGCCCAATACTTTCTTCCAATGAATTGAGAAGTCTCACGAAATAACCAAGTGTGAATCCACTAAAATAGGGAGTGCACAATCAATATGGAAAAGTGGCACAAAGTTTCTATTTTCGATCTAAGGACAAGTGTCACTTTCCCCTTGATTTTAGGTATGCACGTCATAAACCCTAACCTAATCCTGTGGGGGCTAAATATATATAATAGATTCTTGTAGAGCTCATTTTCACACTCAACATTGGATCTCGAGCCTTCCCCACAAGATCAAGGAGATGTGGATTCAGTTTGCAATGCTTTTCCTGGGTAAGTTTCTAAAGTGTCACTTTTTATTGCTTTTTCATAATTTTTGTCGTTTTTATTTTTGCAAGTGCCACTTTGTCCATTTATTCTTTTAGTTTATAGAATTTCTACTATATTTACCTTGTCCAAGTGTTGTTTCAGTCCATTGTTCATGTTTTACAGGTTTCACATCCCTCCCAAACTTTTTTGTCTACCAACAGTTACTGCGGCTGGGACTTTTTTGTGCATGCATGTTCTTCCTTTTACATGACCTTTTCTGGTCAATGTTAATGATTGATTTAACTTATCTTATGTCCAATATACCCTTGTTCCTTCCTCAACTTCAGATCCATAAGTTTACCTCTCTCCCCGGAAAGACCGCACAATTTTCATGAGTTGTTTCCTTCCCCAACTGTGCATTGTATAGTTCCATGACTTAAGCTCACCCCTTGCAACTTGTGACTGTGTAATGTGAAATAATTGGCTTTCCCAGTTGTGCATTATACAAATCAAAGCATCAGCTGCCAAATATTGGCCTCCAAGATTATGCAATTTGTACTTCTCTCACTCTTCTTCCCATCTGGGATTGCGCATTGCGCACTGTCAAGCCTCAAGCCATCCCTCTGACAGCAAAGACTGCACTATCCTACTCTCTCAATAAGCATTGCGGAATTACTAAGATCAACATTCCCTCTTCTAACCCATAATTGTGCAATATCTATGCTCATAATTATGTTTCTACTTTTGATTGATTGAGGAATTGGTTTATCTTAGAGCTAACTTGATTTTTCTATGAGTGCATCTTTTGCCACATGCTACAAGTCTCGAGCATACTTCTTTTAAGTAGCAGAAAGCATCATTCCTCCCAAGAGATCAACATCTAAAAAGGCTACATATATCAGTACTCCTGAAGTGGTCGAAATTAATTCATCCTCAGTTCCCATTTTCACTTATACACAATTATACATTGAGAAGTACTCAGATATCACATGGCATACTATTAAAGATCCATTCACATCCCTGAAATTCAAAGAATATATGGAGGATAAACAGGTCTACATTAACATCAAGCGATCAGGGTTTCACAAGGTTGCTTGTAGATTCCCAGTCTTACCTTGTGTAGATGTCATAAAATGGACTCTGTAAGGATTTAACGCCAAGAGCATGTCCTTGAACAATGCTAATGGGTAACGAATTGCCTCCTACCATCCACAAGGAATCCACTTGATATATCACTTGCCTAATCATGAAAAACATATGGACTCTTATTTCTATGTAGCAACAGGTTATCTCAATACCAAGGATGTGGTCAATATGTGGGTGAAGGAAATGTAAAAGTTTCACCAGGCACCGAAAAACACTTATAAGACCAGTTCACTTAGAAAGGTGTTTCAATACTTGATAATATTATGATGCCACATTTACAAATAGAAGAATACAAAATCCTTCCCATAAGGATGGGTTTACATGTTGCATCAGATTGTCTCTCATGGGAAGATATTCAACTAGTTTGATCTTGTGTTGCAAAAACTGAAGATCAATGTGAATAAGGCGAAAAATACACCAAAAGGAAAGCAGTAGAAATTTTTGAATACCTACTGGATGGTATATGTGCTCACAATATTTTCCCTAGAATGGATTGGAAATGGACTTCCAGAGACCCTCTGTTGGATAGTGGGCATTGTCTAGATGGCCAGTGGTCTAGTGAAGGCATTTGCAAGTGTGTTGGCATTGATTTCAACAATCATGCTGGGGAGATGTGTTGGGCAGTTGACATTGCCTAACTATTGGCAGGAGAAGTGCCTAACTGTTGGAAGGAGAATTTTCTAACTGTTGGAAGGAGTGTTGGCATTGATGTCAACCAGAATAGCTTGGATGCTTGTCGCAACAGATGTTGGCAATGATGGCCCAAGAGGAACCTCATGATACTTGTAGGCTTCATGAAGAAAATCATCACAGTAGAAGGTGTTAGAGTCGGTCCTAAGCCCTCCATCAGCGATCAAAACTCTTTGCATTTGCATATGTAGGTGTCTCATTAGTGTCAATTTTTGCATCCCGTTAGGCATGCCATAATCCTGATGGAGGAGCTGGTGTGTTGTACCCCTCTTGGCATTGCTGGTTCAGGTCATTTCAGTCATTAAGCTCTTTCAAGCTTGTCTTATCTTGTCTTGAGGTCAATTTCCTAGGTCTAGGGTTTTGGTCAAATATGTTTACAGGGTCATGTGTCTGAAAAGTCAATGAGTATTCAGCAAGCCAGAGGGATGATTGTAAAAGTGTTTCTTCAAGATTTCTTATCTGGTACAGCTAATCTTCACCTTGGATTTAAAAACTCTGTTTTTAAAGCCAAGGTCATTTTCCAAGTTTTTGTAAATAAGTGATGAAATTTCAAAAGTCTTCAGCGAACAAAATGCAACCCTGGTCCCCTTGCCAAGATCCCTCAGATGATCTACCTGCAAAAAGAATCAAGTCAAAGCACTCAATGAGTCAAATTCAGGACAAAAGAAACCAAAAAGTCAGTGTTATAAAGTGTCAAAGAGAAAACATTAGAAAGTGGGTTTGTGAATGAAATTTTTTCAAATGAAACTTATAAAAACCCCAAATTCCCTCCTATCACTCTCATTGTGCATCTTAGACACTTGCAAGAGAGGTTTGAGAGAGTGATTGAGAGAAAGGAGCGAATACAGAGCGAGTTCGGGCATTGGACTGGTGCGCGACCCGTCAGGCCAGGTGTGCGTGAGCCATCAGAGGGTCTTCCACAGTGTAAAAATACAACGGGCGCGACTCGTCAGAGGTGCGCGACCCGTTGGGCGTGGTGCGCGACCCGTCGAGCTGTCTCCCTGCAAATCGATTTTAAACTTGCTCAAACGCTCTCCAAGCCATAAATTCGTTTGAGGTAGGTGTTCTAAACTTGAAATGGTTGCTGGTTATGATTGGTGGATATCATGAAACATGTTTTAATGATCGAAATTGTGCAAGTGAAACCTCTTCATATGACTGCAATGTTAATGGGTAAAATGTGCTAGGGTTTGTGTTGTTTCAAGGTGTTTTCCCTTTGTAATTGTTTCCCTCCTTCCCCTTTCCACTCACACTTGTATGTATGCCTATATTTCTCCCATGCTATTTTATAAATCAAATGCAAACCCTCCCTTCTCCCTAATAACTAAAAGTGTAAACCCTACCCCTCTCCCAAAGCATTCAAAACCCTAATCTCCCTCTACCATATGCATGTGTAAACAATAGAAAATGTTGGTGAATATGTCAACAGTTTTGCGCATATGTTTCCCTATCTTCCTCTATTAATGCTACATGTTTTCATATCCCCATATGTTCACTTTCATACATGTTTTTCCCATATGCAGTGATTTTTGCAAATGATTTCCCAATATCCCTGATTTTAAATATGTACTCCTATATGCATAATGGTTTGCAACATTTTCCTTAAAAATTCCCTGTTATATTTATATATTCCCAATTCCTTGTAAAAAGGTCCCTCCCCTAACATTTCCCTCATGTCTTTTTCCCCTTGAAACAACATAGAATTCAACACTTTTTACAGGCAGAGACAGCAGTACAGTTTGTCCACTTTGCTCCTAAACTATGTCAGAAACCGAAACTTACGAGCAAAGTGATGACCATTCATCATCTGCAGAGGTTGAGGTACAGAGGAGGCCTCGTAAGGGTGGTAAGGGTGGACATCATAAGCGAGAGGAGCCCACTTCTTTAGCAGAGTTACAGGCCTGTCCTATGGCAGTCACTTGTTTTCAGTACATGTCTTGTTATGAGTTCTGTGAGAGGATTTCTCGGATTCAGCACCATAGAGAGTTGGCCCGCCTTTTTGTTTTACACCTCCATGATGGACATGTCAATCTTGCAGGGGTGAACTTTACATTAACACCCGAGGTGATCTCACATGCTACAGGGATACCTAATGTTGGTGAGGTGTGGAATAAGCGCAAGATGCTAGATACTGTTCACTTTGAGCCTTATGTCTGGCCACCATTCATGAGACATTTGGTGGGTGTTTTTCCATTCAGGTTTCTCCGGAGCGAGTATGCTCCCATCATGAGGTTTATTATGCACTATTTTACCTGTGAGGGCAGAATTTCACAGGTGTACTCATATCACATTCGCCTTTTGATGCACTTCACCCGAGTGAGGATGATGAACATCCTGGTTTTCTTCTTTCAGAACATTCAGAGGATGGTGCCCATGTTGCAGAGGAAGATCCTGGCACAGCAGTACAGGAGCCTTCACCATTATGGTTTGATTCAGCTAGTAGTATTGCATCAGTTGACTCAGCAGGGCATCTCATGGGAGGAGTTCATCTCTCGTGAGTTTTTCACAGCGCCATCATAGCCACATCCTGAGGTTGTTCACGAGGAGAGAGGACCATCACACCGGCATCACATCCCTGTCACTAGACATGTCAGCTCCTCACCTCTGGTCACCTATCAGAAAGGCCCAAGGGCCTTATTTGCAGCAGCCAGGCGAGTACTATCTCCGCAGCAGGTGGAAGGGGTCTCGCCTTCATCTTCAGCTCAGCGAGTGTTATCTCCAAATCAGGTGGAAGGGGCCTCGTTTCCTTCACCAGCACAGGCAGCACAGAGGGGCAAACAGCCCATGATTCATGAGGGTCCATCAGGAGTTCCAGACACTGAGGTGATCGATCTTGAGGCCATTTCTCCTAGCCGAGAGGCAAACGAGATCATTCAGCATCTCAGAGCTGAAAATGATGCTTTGCAGAGGAGATTTGAGGGTGCCCAATGGACCATCACCTACCTAGAGCAGCGCAACAAACAGTTGGAGGAGGAGAAAGCACTTGATGAGCTATGGAGGATTCGTAGTGACTGAACCTTGAACCGTAGAAGACCCGGTGACCCATTGCCTGCTGACCGAGAGTCTATGCTCATCCAGGAGAACGCACACTTGGAGAGGTTGTTGGCTAAGGCCAACCAAGAGAAGATATTGCTGAGGAACATGAAAAACCATTACTGGGCAAGAATGCATGTGTGCAAGGCCAAAATGAAGATGTTTCAAAGGCAGTTGACCGAGGCTCTAAAACGGAGAAAGAGGCCAAATCCCCTCCGTATCTTGGCTGAGGCTTCACTCAAAGATCATGGCACTCAATAGCCTAGCCACAGCTCAAATCCCAAATTTTTTTGAGAATTTTGGGTAATTTTGGCATTTTTTGGTAATTTACAGGTTTTGGCTCTTTAACGGGTCTCACCCCCCGCGCGACCCTTCATCAGGGCAACTCCTTTTCACAAAAACTCAGCATTTCCTGATTTTTCATGCAAAGTTACATATGCCCATGGATGGACTTGAGTTTTTATGGAGTTTTGGGCCTCCAAAAGGTCAAAATACATGCAAAATTTGACTTTCTGGCACTTTTTTGAACTGCAGAAAGCTGTCTTGGGAGAATTGGTTTTGGACAGGGCAAATGAACTCCAAATTCAAAAATTCCAGTTGGGTTGGAAAGTAGACGCACAGACCTTTCCAACAAGCCCACTTTTTCTCAATTTGGCCACCTGCAAGTACCCCAAACAGAGCTCCAAAGGGGCGCAACCCGTCAGGCAGGGGGGCGCGACCCGTCAGGCAGATTTGTCTAGAAATGCACTGTACAGCCCAGAAAACGCAGATTTGACTCAGTTTGAATTTTTGAGGTTAATGATGGTCCTCTTTGATGTAATTGTGACACCTTTTAGACACTTTTACCCTTTTGTAACTCTTATAGAAGATTCATTTATGAAAAGGGCAAAAAATTAAATGTATGAATTGGTTTCCAAGTTTATAGAGGCAAGTTGTTTTGACTGCCTAGTTTGTAGTGCTTAGTTTAGAAGTGGTTGAAACAACTCCTAGGATAGTGAGATCGACCCATGGAGGCAGGGAAAGAGGTTAGATCATCTATATTATGTACTTTCTTGCTCATTTTCATGGTTGGACTCTTGAGGGAGAAGCTATCATTGTATTATTTCACTGTATCTCTGCAATTTTTGGCTAAGGAAGACCAGGGTTTTGCAGTCCTATTTGGGATTCTTGTGGACTCATGTGTTGATGGTGTGTTTCTCAATGTTCTTGTAAGATTGTTATGTGATTCATTTCCTTTCTTTTACTTCTGCACATTAAACAAATGAAGTGTTAAAGTAAGAATTCATGCTTGCCATGCTCTGCTTTTAAGTTTGTTTAATTTCAATGTTTTCTTCTGTCTAAAGAGAATTCAAAGTGATTGTTTGCTCTCTTTAGTTCCTTATCTTTCATTCCTGACCATTCACCTCAGTTAAATGCATCAACGCTGTCTCCTACCTCGCCCCAAGGAACTCCCTGCAGAAGCTGTGTCCAATCCCCGCACCCAAAATTGTCCTCTCCTCAATTTGCCACCAAAAACCCAAAAACCCCAAAATCAATCTTTCTGATCAGTTTACTAGCCTAATATCAGTGATACCTTATTGGTCATCTCATTTATTGGAGATTTTGTGAGATAGACCGGAGAGAGCCTTCTCCTGCCCCGTAGGGCTATCTACGAGGCTAAATGGTTTGATGTTGCCTTGAGGTTTACCTTTCTCAGCCTGAGGTGAAATTTCAAGCGCTAATAGAAGGCTTATTGGAGAAGCCATCAAATGATGATTATAGTGATGGACCAGATGGAAGTCCATTGTAGTTGTAGGCTTCATGTAGAGGATCACCTTGGTGGTTGTGATTTCAGCTGTTTGGAGAGTTAAGGAGAAAAACAATGGTAGAGAGTTTGGAGCCATATTATAGGTAGCAGGTGGGCTCAAAACCTAAATCAGACCCTTTCCATTGGAAATTTCTTTGGAAGAGCGTTCCAACAATATGCAAAAGTCAAAAAATGGACTCCTGTATCAAAATTTATTGCTTTCCGATGATCAGGGACTTGAAGTCTTAAGAAGGATGGAATATCGAAGGTCCAAGATATCGGAGATCAGAACATCAGCATATCGGTGCATAGACGATCGGAGGTCAGCATATTGGTGCATTGGTAATCAAAGAATATTGGCGAATCAATGATCATAGGCTAACATATCAATGCATCGACGATCGGAGGTTAGTATATTGGCGAATTAGGAGATTGGAACCTTGGAGATCGACGTATTGGCACATTGGAAGGTCAGAGGTCGGCATATCGATGATATCAGAATATCGGAGGTGCGATACATCAGAGTAGGTTGTATCAGAGGTTGGAGGATATTGAAATACTAGAGATCGACGTTTCAGAACATCGACATATCGAATATCACAATATCAGAACTTTGTCAAGTGAAGAACCTTTAAAATGTTGCGATATCGATAAGTGTCGATAAGCCTTTAAAAGCACCGAGGAATGTCAAAAGAAAAATTAACAAAGGATTTCGGTGTAAAACCAAGGTTGGTGGGTCCTCCTCTCTCTCCTCTAGCAAGAAACATGGTAGGATGTGATTGGCTCCAATAAGGACACATGGCAGCAGGTGATTTTATCCGATAATGAAAAATGGCATGATCTGATTGGCTCCGATAGGGGACAAGAGGAAACTGACGTCAACATGATGTGGTAGTATGACAGGACGCGTGGCAGGAATATTCAACCTTATTGGTTAGGTTAATGGGCTAGAACCAGGTGACACATGTCACCATTAAGGAGTCTCCACATGGAATGATGACATCAAATCGGAAGTCAGCGATCGAAGGTTGAAGAAATCAAAACTCTATAACAATTGGAGTATTGAAAAGTTCTGATATATAAGGGCTTCTGATAATGGGTTGGTGCATGGTCATGAGAGATCAAAGAACCAAGGGCGTAGAGATGTTAACAAAGGGAGAATGGCCACTGAAAAGAGTCTGAAGGCTTAGCACCTTAATGCTAAGCGGAAGGTCGCAGGGAGTGGTCCAATGGTGAAAAGCGCAATAAGGGCTAAGCAGAAGGACCTCGTAAATCATAGGATTAGGATATCAAAACTTTGTAACAGTTGGTTATTTAAAAATTCCGATTGATAGAGCTTTCAATATCGGGTAGGCTCTTGGTCATGTAAATCAGTAGAGCCAAGTGCGTAGAGTGGTAGCAAAGGAAAATTGGCCCTGGTAGGAACATTGCACTACTGTGGAAGTAACAATGTGAAATTTCTCTGATAGCGTAGTACAGCGAGTTAAAGGTGTATGGGTTGAATACTGTTATATTGAATGAGGAAAAAGAGGTGTTTGTCTCAAGAGTAATGGTGACTATCAAAGATCATTAGGTCAAGGCAGTAAGGACCACGGTCTTAAGGAAAGAGTGTTGGGTTTGCCTTAAGGTGAGACAAGCCATCTTTGTGCTATGATGCATGTCTTCAGTGAGTTAAATAATGTATGGGACTCATGAAGGAGTGTGCAGTTCATTTGAAAATTAATTTGTCAGCATGGAGCTCTACACACTCAAGCGATGAAGGTTTGTAAAGTTGATCATTGTTTCTACATTGTGACAAGAAACAGACAGGAGACGCAACAGTGGTAAGGAAGGCCATGACTAAGTATAGTTGAGAAGCCATGAAAAGTCAAACTGTGGGAAACCATGAATAAGCATGGAGAGCCTCAGTGATAAGAGTGTTGTTCACAAAGAGGACTATACCTGGTTGGAGTGTGCAGGTGGATTGAGAATTCATTCTCGGGATGGAGAAACTATCAAGTGCCCATTTTCATGGTTAATGTAGTGGCAGAGACCAACACAGACGTAGCAGTAGAATGGAAGAGCCATGTTGAGGTACACTCACACAGTGTGAATGTAGGACAAAGTGGTAGCATCAATCAGGGGACAACATAGGAACAAAACCTAGGAGCTCAGATGAGCAATGTGGGGGAAAGTAGCATAGTTGCCAGAGAGCTAAGCGGAAAAGCTCTGAGTGTGTGCACTACTATGTAAGGCTGAGTGAGAGCCAGTTCTGCAGGGAAAAAGCTGAGAGTGCCTATGTAGAGTTAAGAGACCCTGAGAGTGGTACTACTATGTGTAAGGCTGAAATATTCATGTGCATTGTGTGTAAGGCAGAAGTTTCCTGTGCGTTTTTGTGAGGAAAGCTGAAGTCACCTATGATGTGTAAGAAAAATTGAAAGTGCTTGTGCTACAAGAAAGGTCAATGGTGCTTGTGTAGAGAAAGAAGGTCGAGAGTTGTGTGTGTGTTGTGGAGAGAAAAAAGCTAAGAGATGAGTGACTTCTAATGAAGAGTAGAGAACAGAGATGTGTGGAATGTGATGATTGAATGTTGTTGAGCATATCAGTGGGTTGTTGCAGACTGAGTAGTGTGAGAAAAGAACAAAGTTGTTATCAAGTAGAGTTGCTGCCAAATTACAAAGAAAATTAAGTTCCTTTTTTAGTGTGAGTTGGTGCCTTCATATAAGAAGGTGGTGCTTCCATCTCTAGTGGGTTCTTGAGAAAGCTTGGGGGTTGGTGCCTCCTACAAGTTGGCTTGAAAAAATCCAAGGAGCTGCAAGTTGGTGCTTGCAAAAAATCCTTGAGGTTGGTGCTTCTCGTAAGCTGGACAGGTGTCTAAAAAAGAGCGAGTTGGTGCTTCCTTCTAGTCAGTTATAGAAAATAATCAAAGGGAGTTGGTGCTTCCTGTGAGTGGGTGTTCACAAAACATATTTTTGTAATAGAGTAAGTGCTCTTATTTACATCAATAGAAACAACAATATTTGGTGTTTTCTTCCAGAAAGAGTTTCCACATAAAAATCTTGAGCCTCATGTGTATGATACTCATGGTGTGTATGCTTGTATGTTGATTTCATGTTGCTGCCATATTACATATTGTTGTATATTATATGGATGGGTGGAAAGCTTGAATAAGAAAAGTAAATAGGCATAAACGTTTAAAATTAGACTTAATATTGATTCATCCCCCTCTCAGTATTATCATTGTTTCCAACAATTCTTATTGGAGCCAAGTTCCTTCAGGAATATCTTAGTCGCTAGAAGGTAGATAAAAGGGAAACATTGGCTAATAAAGTTTAGCTAACAACAGATGGAGTCCCATTATTAAAATGAATCAGATCATGATTTCGACTATGAAGTCTGGAAGGTTAGAATAGTGGCCTATATGGCTCTCTGGGATTCTTATATGTATACCTCCATTGTGATTAGAGAAAAGAATGAGCATAATGAAAAAGAAAAGGAGGTCATCATGAAAGGGTTGTCTAAGCCATACGCTGATAAAGTAAAGAATTGTAAGTAACAATAGAAGTGTTGGACAAACTGCAATGTATGCATGATGAAGATATCCATATGACTCAAGAAGAGGCTGAGGAGACCTGCTACTCTAGCAATGAACCAGAACATGGAGAAGTGTTTTCTCATCACACTCTTATTGATGAGGAAGAAGTCGTAGAAGAGATACCATGTTTTTCAAAAGCTAGCACCTCTAGTAGTGAGGAAAATGATCTAGATGAAAATATATTTTCTAGAAATAGGTCGATCTCAGCTCTAAAAGAGATGAAGGACCTATTAGAGGAAAATCTCAAGGGAGAGGAGCAACTGAAAATCTATGATCTTGAGAATGAGAATTTTAGAAAAACAATGGTTGAACTAAATGCTCAACAAGAAGAGGCTAGCAGACTGACTAGGATGTTAACCAATCAGCTGAGTGAGAAGGAAGCTTACTGTGAGTGACTACAAACTAAGGTAGTCTCATTAAGGCATGACTTAGAAAAGTCAAATAAAGAATGGTCTAAATATCATAAGCTAAAGGGAGTCTAAGGTTCCAACAACAACAAAGAAAGAAAGGTTGTTGGACAACAATAGCAGAAGGCTAAGAAGCAGCAGTCGGTAGTGCAGCAAAAGGCTAAGTAGCAGCAGCTGGTAATGCAACCGAAGGCTAAGAAGAAGCAACATGAAGTACAACGGAAGAGGTCAAGGAAGATGCAAGGAAGAGTGCATGATAGTAATGCAAGCTATCATAGAAGGCACATGAAGAGCCAGCAGAGGACCCCTCCTTCTCAATGACATAACCTTCAAAGAAAAGGTAACTTTTGTCAACATAAGCTTTTTTATGGGCATTGTTTTTCTTGCAATAATTTTGGACATAAAGACATAGACTATAGAATGCACGAAAAGGATAGGAGAAGGCATGTTGGCCATGATAGGATTTTTAGCAAGAATGGTATCAAGAAAGGTAACTCCTCTGCCCTAGTCTTAAGCCATGTTGAATCCTACAACTATGGAAATCTATGGCACAAGAAAGTTGGCTGCATAAATGAGAAGAAATGGAATGCTTCACAACATATGCATGCGAATGCAGCAACTTGGGATTTGAAGACAAGGATAAAGAATGGAGTTGAGAGATACACATTTGTCTTCAATACTCTGTGTCAACAGAGAAAGGTGAATAAAGGAGGAAGAAACCAAAAGAATGATCCTCCTACTCTTGTAGCATACCCTCTGTTAGACAGAAAGGCTCAAAGTGAATTTGGGTGAAGAAAGAGGAGGTGAAAGAGAATTTTACTCTATTCATGTGCAGTCAAGAGAAGACCCAAATAGGGGTAAAGAAGAAGAAATATGGTAATTCTTCTACCATAACTCGACCTTTGAACGTTTGGAGGAAGAAGGGGGATGATTTGCTCAGGAGGAGTAGATACTTTGTTTCTCTTTAGTGAAGGAAGAGAAGGGCCTCAAGGGAGGCCAAATAAGTTAGATGTAATAAGCCAAGAAAAATGAATAGAAAGGCGCATCTTATTGATGAAGGTATGGTTGTGTTTTCTTATTGATTACTAGAATAAATTGGTTTATTTTGAATGTATTAGCATTAAAAAGGAGGAGTGCAGCCAACATGAGGAGTACACAACATTATATTATGTTGTGGGAAGAAGATGGGTTGCAGTGGAAGAGTGTAATGACGGGAAGCTCACAGTCAACTCAGGTCCACAGGATTAGTCCCCACGTAGAGGAAAGAAAGTTGTTGCAGGGGATAAAAGAGCGTTGTTTCAGGGGGAGTTTCTTTGATAAGAAGTAGCAGGCAACAATGGACAACCTCAGAAAGGGAGACTGCTGAGCAAATGGAAGGTTTGCATCTTGTGTAAAATACCATTATTTCATTTAAGTTGTGATTTTGATTTTGCATACTATTCTTGTGTTCATGAAACACAATTGGTGCAAGATTTTTATGTCCCTTAACCCTCAACCAGTATCGCTATGTCAATTGGTTGTGTTGGGCTTATGATGAGTGACCTTGTGTGCAAATGGACATTTATTTTTGACAAAAGAAATATTAGAGTTTTCCTAGTATAATGCTCCATTTGTATCATTTCCTTTTGTGCAATTTCTATAAGAATCAATCCCTATTATATGAGAATGATCTCAAGGGGAGAAGTGGAGATGCTAAAAAATGTGAGAATAGTCTCGGAAGCAACAACAACAATGAAGAAGTGTAAGCTGAAATGCATCATCATTAATTGGTATTTGTAGCAGTAGCAATACCATGAGAAGTTTAATGGGTATCAATATTTTTGATACAAAAGATGCATTAGTGGAGAGAGTGTTGAGAAAGCAGCCATAAGGTGTCCAAAAATAGAAGGACAAAGAAGAGGCAATATATGTTCAAGGGGAGCATATCAAATATGCCCAGTTTATGGAGCAGCAATAGTGATAGTCCTAGTAGAGATGTCTGTGAAGCAGAATGCACATCTCAATAGCTAGAATCTGGTCTTCACAACCAAGTGATTGCATCGGGAGAGAAATGCAACTTGTATCCCCTTGCCATTGATGTCAAAGGGGGAGAGAATTTGTGGAGAATCTGTGATGTCCTATGCAGAAGAAAGAAGGCCATTGGTGTCTCATGCAATGAGATGTATGGAATCAACATGAGGTTTGGCCATCACATGAAGAGAAGGATGGAGTCTTGCCATCAATTCCAAAGGGGGATATTGTTGGACAGTTGCCATTGTTTGGATGACTAATGGTTTAGTGAAGGCATCTGCAAGTGTGTTGGGATTGATGTCAACAGTTATGTTGGGGAGATGTGTTAGGAAGTTGGCATTGCCTAATTGTTGGCAGGAGTAGTGCCAAACTGTTGGAAGTAGCATTGCCTAACTGTTGGAAGGAGAGTTGGCATTGATGTCAACTAGACAAGCTTACATGCTTGTCGCAGCAGATGTTGGCAGTGATGGCCCAAGATGAATCTCATGATAGTTGCAGGATTCATATAGAAAATCATCACAGTCAAAGGCTTATAGGAGAAGCCATCACATGATGATTACAGTGATGGACCAGATGGAAGTCCATGATAGTTGTAGGCTTCATGTAGAGGATCACCTTGGTGGTTGTGAGTTTAGCTGTTCGGAGAGTCAAGCAGAACAATAATAATAGAGAGTTTGGAGCCATATTAGAGGTATAAGATGGGCCCAAAACCTACATAGGACCCTATCTATTGGAAGGTTCTCTAGAATATCTTTCCAACAATATTCGGAAGTCCAAAAATGGGCTCCTAGATCAAACGTTATGGCTTACTGATGATCGAGGACTTGAAGTTCTAAGAAGGCTGGAATATCGGAGGCCCAGAATATCTGAGATCAGCATATTGACACATCAGTGAGAAGAGGTCGGCATATTAGTGCATCGACAATCGGATCATATTAATGCATCGACAATCGAAGGCCAAGATATTAGTACATCTGCGATCATAGGTTAGTGTATTGTTGCATTAGGAGATTGGAACCCTGGAGATCAACATATCAACACATTGGAATGTTGAAGGTCAACATATTGACAATATAAGAATATTAAAGGTGCAATATATCGAAGTAGGATGTATCAAAGGTTGGAGGATATCAAAATCCTGAAGATCAACATATCAAAACATCGGCATATAAGAGATCGCAATATCAGGAGTTTGGAAAGTGAGGAACCTTTAAAATATTGTGACATCGATAAGTGCCAATAAGTGTTTAAAAGCACTGAGGACTATCTAAAGAAAAATTAACAAAGGATTTTAGTGTAAAACCAAGGTTGGGGGTCCTCCTCTCTCTCCTTTAGCAAGACACATGGTAGGATGTGATTGGATCCGATAAGGACACATGGAAGCATGCGATTTGCTTCGGTAAGGACAAATGGTAGAATCTGATTGGCTCCGATAAGGGACAAGTGGAAACTGATGTCAGTGTGACGTGGCAGTATGATAGGACATGTGGCAGGCATATTCAACCTTATTGGGTAGGCTAGTGGGCCAAAACCAAGTGATGCGTGTCACCATTAAGGAGTTGCCACGTGGAGTGATGACGTTAGATTGGAAATCGATGATCGAAGGTTGAACAAATCGGAACTCAATAACAGTTGAAGTATTGAAAAGTTCCGATATAGAAGGGGTTTCGATACTGGGCTGGCGCATGGTCATAAGAGGTCAAAGAAACAATGGCATAGAGTTGTTAACAAAGGGAGAATGGCCACTGACAAGATTTTGAAGGCTTAGCACCTTAATGCTAAGCAGCAGGTCACATGCAATGGTCCTGTGGTAAGAAGTGTGTTAAGGGCTAAGCAGAAGGAGCTTGGAAATTGGAGGATTAGGATATCAAAACTTTATAACAATTGGTTATTGAAAAGTTCTGATGGAGAGAGATTCTGATATTGGGTAGGTGCTTGGTCATGTAAATCCATAGAGCCAAGCGCATGGAGTGGTAGCAAAGGAAGATTGGCTCTGGTAGGAACATTGTACTACTGTGGAAGTAACAATGTGAAATTTTTTTAATAGCATAATACAAAGAGTTAAAGGTGTATGGGTCGGTAGCTGCGAGATTGAATGTGGCAACAGAGGATTTGGTCTTAGGAGTAATGGCAACTTTCAAAGATCGTTGGGCCAAGGCAACAAGGACCATAATCTTAAGGAAAGAGTGTTGGGTATGCCTTGAGGTGAGACAAGCCATCTCTGTGTTCCGTTGCATGTCTTCAGTGAGTTAAATGAATGTATGGGAATCATGAAGGAGTGTGCAGGTCATCTTAGAATTAATTTCTTTGCATGGAGCTCCACGTAATCAGGCAATTAAGGATTGCAAGGTCGATCACTATTTTTGCACTGTGACAAGAAGCTGACAGGAGATGCAACAACAACAAGGAAGACCATGAATAAGTACAATTTAGGAGCCATGCTGAAGGATAATGAAGTTGCGTAAAACCATGAATAAGCATGGAGTTCCTCAGTGATCAGAGTCTTATTCATAGATAGGACTGTGCCTGGTTGGAGTGTGCAGTTGGACTGCGAATTCATTCTCAGTATCAAGAAACTATCAAGTACCCATTCTCATGGTTAATGCAATGACAGAGACCAAGGAAGACATAGAATCAAAATGGAAGAGCCATGCCGAGGTACACTCTTATAGTGTCGATGCAATACAAAGTGGCAACATTGATTGGGGGGTGACAGAGGAACAAAACCCAGGAGCTCACATGAGCAATGTGGGGGAAAGCAACATAGTTGCTAGAGAACTAAGTGAAAAATATCTAAGTTTATGCACAGTTGTGTAAGTTTGAGTGAGAGCCAGTTATGTAGGGAAAAAGCTGAGAGTGCCTATGCAGAGGTAAGAGACCCCGAGAGCTACACTATTGTTTGTAAGGTCGAAAGTTGCCTGTATGCTGTCTGTAAGGCGAAAGTTTCATGTGCATTGTTGTGAGCAAGGTTGAAGTCGCCTATGCTTTGTAAGGAAGGCCAAAAGTGCGTGTGCTGTGAGAAAGGCCGAAGGTTCCTTTGTAGAGAAATAAAGTCGAGAGTTATGTGTGTGCTATGGAGAGAAAAAGGCCGAGAGCTGAGTGACTGCTGATGAAGAGAAAAGCACAAAGTTGTGTGGACTGTGATGAGTGACTGTTGTTGCGAAGATCCATGGGCTGCTGTAGAGTGGGTTGTGTGGGTAGAGAACAAAGTTTTTATCAGACATAGTGGCTGCCAAATTACAGAGAACATCCGATTCCTATTTGAGTGTGGATTTGTACCTGCGTATAGGAAGTTGGTGCTTCCATCTCTAGTGGGTGCTTGAGAAGGCTTGGGGGTTGGTGCCTCTTGCAAGTTGGATTGAAAAAATCCAAGGAGATGCAAGTTGGTGCTTGCAAAAAATCTGTGAGGTTGGTGCTTCACATGGTGCTTCTAGTAAGCTAGATAGGTGTCTACAAAAAGAGGGAGTTGGTGCTTCCTGCTAGTCAGTGCTAGCAAACAATCAAAGGGAGTTGGTGCTTCCTATGAGCGGGTACTCACAAAACAGATTGATGTAATAGAGTAGGTTCTCTTATTACATCAATAATAAAATAAGATTTGGTGGTTTTTCCCCGAAAGGGTTTCCACGTAAAAACCTTGTGTCTCATTTGTATGATACTCATGGTGTGTATGATTGTATGTTGATTTAATGTTGCTGCCATATTACATATTATTTTTGATTACATGGATTGGTGCCAATCTTGAATAAGAAAAGTAAATATGCATAAAAGTTTAAAATTATCCTTAATATTGATTCACCCCGCTCTCAGTATTATCATTGTTTCCAACACCCTCCTATCCACATCTATTGTAAGTTGTTAGCAAAATGAAACTATAGGGGAGTCTTTGAAAAGTTGGTTGATCATTTCTTCAAGGTCTTATACCTAATAATCTTCGAAGAAGAGGCCCCTTGCATGTCTCGCCCATTTCATGTCTCGTGAGGCAATGAGTGTAGTATCAGGAGTATCATTGGTTCACCTCACCAAACAACAAATACCTCAAAGTGTTCGGTTTCTAGAAATCATCTCATACCTTACCAAGGTATGCCACTGAAAATAGTCATACAAGAGGTCACATATCATCTTGTCATAGTTTTGTCTGCATTGTTGCAAAGGAAGAAGAAAGCACAATGACTTGCTCTTCCCTTACAAGTGGGATATTATATGATTAATAACTTGAAGGCTATAAAACTAAAGCAAAACAATTGGAAGAGTTCAACTTCGATACAATATACTGCTATCAGTATGGTCCGAGAGGAGTTTGTAAGAACCAATGTGCCAAGCTACACTTTGTTTGGTCATTTGGGACCTGTGTCAAGCTGGAGGAAGAAAAGATGAAGAATCACTATAATGCCTCTCAGTCATGTGCACTAGGAGATCATGTTGGCCCTTCTAATGCAGTACAGAATAAAGCATTTCTTAGGAATCCAAGTAGCTAGAAGAGTGCTGTCCAGTAAGTATTAAAGATAAGAGGAAGGTTTTCCACAACCCAACAGAGGATCAAAGCCACAAATTCAAGGCAGATCCAACTATTTTAAAGGAGGCTTTGGCACCAGAAAGGAGAAGGAAGTGATGGGAATTGGAGAGGAAACAAGAAGAAGAGCGGATATAGAAGAAAGAATAAGAGATGAAGGAATAAGAGGAAATTGAAGAACAAGAAGAGCTAAGAATTAAGGAGGAAGAAGAAGATGGACTGAAGTAGGCAAAATAGGAAAGATAGAAGCAACTTGAAGAAGAAGAAAGTAGGCAGAATCGGGATCAAGATCTTGTTAAAGAGATAAAGGAGCAGATAGTATCCCAATACATGGAAATAGAACAAGGGGAGTAAAACCAAGATGTTTACCCCATTCCCAAAAAAGAACAAATCATCAGCCAACCTCTGCTCCCCCCTCCAGATGGGAAAGACCCAAGTGATGAAGTTGAAATATCTCCTCTAGATGAGGACTCGATCATGGATATCTCGAGCTTAGCCTTTAATGAGCTCCAAGACAAAATTGTGTAGGAAAGAAAGAAATATTTTCCCGATGATATTTCACATCCTACTTTCATTTGTTAATTTTGGAAGCTCAGTGACAAATTCTAACCATGGGATGAGATTCCTCTTTTCGAGAGGACCAAAGTTGACTATTGAAGTGCTCAATTTGGACAAGGGAAAGCATATTTTTGAATTAATCTCCACATGTGCATATTTGATTAGGGTGGCTCAAAAGATAAATTGGACACCCTTGGATGGTTATAAATACAATTCAAGTGACCCTCATTTGGAGATCATCATGAAGCATTCTTCTATTCTTCTTTCTTTGGTTTTGGCTTGCATAGGTATGAGATGGTTTGTAGAAGTTCATTCACACAGGTCTGA
The DNA here is from genome assembly GCA_031772625.1 of Pinus tabuliformis. NCBI lineage: Eukaryota > Viridiplantae > Streptophyta > Pinopsida > Pinales > Pinaceae > Pinus > Pinus tabuliformis. Next base: position 140,457,673 of record CM062812.1, read on the forward strand.
GATTGCAGGGTTTGAAGCTTGCACGTGTGCTAGGGTTTTGGTTTTCGATAACAAGCATGACACAGGTAGATTTATGTCATAACCACAGGCTTGCAGGAACATGCATGCAGTTGGAGGGGTTTTAGCCACACACATATCAATCTCTGGATGCAGTTGGGACCTAGGATTTTGTTTTTCAGTTGACCACATATTTCACTTGTTGACCACAGGGTTCGACTGTTTACCGTAGACAATGACAACTTATTGGAGGCTTCTGAAGCAGGGTTTTGATTATTAGAATTGTTGGGTTCATTTCATGAATGTTTTTCAGTTGATATTGTTGGATAGGATTATGGTTAATGATATGCATCATGGCACTCTCTTTTGTTGAATCATTCAATAGAAATCTAATACGAAGAATAATTTGAAAGGGTTTTCCCCATAGTGGGTTTTTCCCTGGTCTCTAACTAATCCTGGTGTCTCTATGTGTGAATTCTTTTCTTCTATTGTTCTTTGATGTTCCATTGTATTGATGATGATCTTGTTCTTTCTATATGATTACATATGATGTTGAATATTGTTGTGAATATTAATAATATTATGATGCTATGGGGTGAATTATATATGTAAATGATGAAATGCAATTATCAAAGAAAAGAACAATATAACCCTAAGAAAAATTAACATCATTCATACAGATAGGGTGATCATCACTGATACAAGAAGGAATCCTCAAACCATTGTTGCAGCTAGCTTAGCCTTTGTACGTGCTTCGAATGAAAACACATATTTCATGATGCTTGAGAAAAAACACACGTCAAAGAATCTAGAAGCTTCAAAGAAACAAATAGAAAAACTCCAGGTAGAGAATCAGAGTCTATCTTCTACACATTCTTTCTTGCGGAAGATTCAAGAAACTATATATGGTGAGATCCAGGTGTTGGGAGACACACTGAGGCATCTTTACGAGGCTTTGGTCACCATGCATACAACAATAGTTCTTCTACATGATATGCAAAAGAAATCATAAGAAAATGCAAACTCATTGAAATTCATTCATGTAGCCATTATCGCGATTCATGAGTGGGGAACTAAGTATAGTAGCGAACCAGCAGAATTGGTGAAGAAGACAAGGAAGGAAGCAGAGTTGGAAAAGGCTAAGGCCATAATTATTATACAAATAAATAAACAAGTCAACACCTTATTGGCCAACATTTTGGTTTCTTATACACAGTTTTACGACAACTTGGATTCCTTGGTTCAAGCACACAATATTCCCTGAGTAGGGCCATTTACAAAAAACAAGGGCAAAAACATGGTCAGGAAGGAGATCGAGTACTTGAATCACCTAAAGAAAATCATTACAAAGAAGGTATGGAGGTTAAAAGACACAACATGAAGAAGTTCATAGGTGGTCCTAATAAGATCAACATGAAGTTATTCTTGTTCCAGAATGAAGTGAAAATTGGTTCCAAAACCATCTACCCAGATGTGATGGAAGCGAGATTCCATTTTTAGCCTAACCTGCCAACAAATTTTGAGGAGATCATTGCACAATACAAAGCTTGGAATAAATATGTAACCACAAAATTCCTAGTTGAATTTGTCAAGATAGAGTTTCTTCAAAATCAAGCGTAATGTATCTATTTTGTCTTATTAGGCTCTATTACCGCTTAATCTAGAAAGCATATTGTTGTATCTTTGTAGACAGTTCTAGGTTAGGGAACTGTGCCAACGCATCTAAGTAAGGGTTTAATGTAATTGGATGACCAATGTACTAAACCTTTAACACTTATAAAATCTAAATATTTCTGAGAATCTCAAAGGGATGATTTTCATTCATAACATGAATAAATCTTTAACTTGAGTTTTAAATAATAAATAAAGAAAATATGTGATAATTAAACATCCATATTGAATATTTAACTAATCAAATACAACTGATGTGTGTAGAAAAATTCTACAGCCAAATAAAATATGTTCAAGAGATGACAGAAGGCATTAATTTAAAGATATGGAGGAACTAACTTACACCAATTGTTTAGTTAATTAATCTCTTTAATGATTATAACTTTGCAGTGGGTTGTCAGGGAGATTGATGCTCAATCTAGCCTTAACCTAACTCCTATGTTACTTTGAACATATTCATAATTAAATTATGGAAAAAATAAATGAATAACTGGAAAAACTAACATGGACACAAAATTTGTTAAGAATGAAGCCAAAATTCTTTGATTATCTTCATAAATATTTCAGATTATTACAATGGTGTCACTGGATTATCACAAAGGTTCAACCCTTCCTTCTTTGAAATACAAAATACTTGTAGAATATAATTGAAAAATAGATAGATCTGAAATAAAATTTATTACAATGAAATGTTATCCAAAATTGATTTGAATATTACAAAAATAGAACACAAAAATATATATTGTAAACTGATTTGAATAATCAACACACAATTCAAGGCTATTGCTTGATGAATGCTGCTGGAAACTGATTTTTTTTGTTTTCTGCTCCTTTCTCTGCAACTGGTTATTGAACCTATGCATTTTGTTTTATTCGATGAGTTAAAGTAATTTATATCATATTTTATCATCTGGGATAGAAAAATTTGTTACTTTTCTGTATGCCTCATCGAATTTTGTGTATTTCTCAAAGGTTTGCCTACTAATAAGTAAGTGTTGAGTTTCATGTTGAATAAAAAGATCAAATTCAAGGCCTTCAAGGAATACTTTACCATTGATCATCTCTTTGACTTTTGAAAACTTGGTTCTATCAGTTGCTATCTCATGCAATATGTGCTGGTAATTTTCTAGTTGAATCATTTGGCCACTAGAATCTTGTAGCGCTGGAAGTCTTTTCTAGCGCAAAACATTGATCTTTTTATGAAAATTTTTAACTCGTACTTCCAAGTTTTGACATTTGTTTTCTAATTGTAACATTAAGTTTCTTTTTTTGAAACCATTCTTACTTCTAGGACTGTATCAGTCTTGTCTTCAATTCTAAACTCCTCCATTTCTTATTTTGTTTTAGAATTTTGCACTGATTATTCTGGTAACTTCCCCTGACTTGTGATCTAAATCTTCTTTAATCTCTATAATGGTTTCCTTTGACTTTTGCACTAACCTCTCCTGTTCAAAAATGATTTCAATGGATGTCCAAAGTTTAGTCATGGTTGAATTTATATCAATCCATACCGTTTCTTTAGCTTCTGAAAATGTTTGTGCAATCACTAATTCATTTTCATATTTCTCTAGTTGCTTGATTAATCTGAAGTTTTGATGTACTTTAGCCAGATATGAATTATCATATTTTATCTTATTATATTGAGTCTTCTCCAACTGAACTCTGAGTTTTTCAATCTCCATATCCTTTAATGATAAGTCTCCCATAGCTTTAGATAGTTGTTCTACTGGATTTTGACTAGTAGGCTTTGTTTCAGCTACGGACATTGTTGATGTAGATGTTACTATTGTAGATGTTCCTACTCCAGTGCTGATTTGGAGTTCTCTTTCCTTAATCAATTTTTCCATCTCTACCTCCATTTTATGAATTTGTATATTTTTCTCTACAATCATCTAGAGCATGTTTTCTTTTTCCTTCTCCAGTTGACTTACTTCTTGTGCTTGAGGATGTTCAGTAGTTGGTAATTTCAGCTGCTTCCTTAGTGCCTATATATTTTCATTTATGCTTTTAATTATTTCCTCAGATGCCTTTACATCTTTAGGATTCAATCCTAATTTTAAAACTAGATCCTCCAACCCCTTAATTTTTGTATCCTTTGCTAGAGAAGACATATTTTCAAGCTTCAATTGAGAATGAATATTATTCAGAGATGCTTGTAGCTTAGAAGTTGCCATGGCCAAACTTGTCAAAGATGTGTATATCATTTCTCCTGCTTTCTTGTGAAGATTGATTTGATCAATAGGATGTATATGTTTGGTGTCAAATGAGAACACAAAGGTTTTGTAATCCTCAACACTCTTGGGCACAGGGACTTTTGGTTCCAAAAATTCTAATTGGAATTGTCATCTTTCACTATCTAAGGCAAAAATTAACCTAATCTGAGTTGTGGAAGATTGTTTCCAGAACTCTGCATATGTAGAATTTTTTAGTGTTTCATTTTTCTTCTTCATCTCTATGAAACTTTTAAAAATACTCTGTTGCCTCGAAGAAGAAGGAGAAGAAGGAGAATCTATTGTTGTTTCTTCAATCTACTGTAATGAAAATGTAGCTTGTCCTCAAAGTATAACTATAGTAGGTTCCTCAGAAGTTTGATATTTTGAGGATGCTTCTTCAACATTTATAGTTTTCCTCACCTTGAACACATTGAATGTTGCCTTCTGTAACTCCGATCTTGCTGGAGATAGACTCTCTTGGTATTTTCAATTATTTTCTATCATCCTTTTAGTCTCTAGTGTTGTTTGACTAGAAACTAGCTCCTAAACTTCCTGTAGTGTATTCTCTTCCCATTCCTCTTTGTTGGTGTATTGTTCAATCTCAAGTTTTGCAATGTGCACATATTGTGCATACTTTTGACCAACTCTCGCTGATGATATTAGTCCCAATGGATCATATGACCAACTGAAACTTAATCTAAAGTTCATTTTCTTTAATAGCTCATTGAATTCTTTTTCAGCAGCTCTGGTGTTGAAAATGAATGGGCCAACTTGTTCTTCATCTGCTCGATATATTCAAGTGCAAAATTCCTCATGAGGAGGAACATAGATAATTTGTAAGGTGGAAGCTCGCAACTATAAATCCTGATTTCTGTGAAATTCTGGTACAGATACTAGTCTCCAAGTTTAAACTGCTCACTCAAATGAAAAATCATTTTGATCTTTGTTGAAACTCCGGGAACTACATCACTACTTAACAAACATATTTCCATATACAAAAATTTATTGACAAAATCATTGAAAGAAAATTCTTCATAGGTTTTCCTCACTAATGAGGTCCAATGAATCATTGACTGTGGTTTTCCTTCAACATCCAATTTCTGCAAAGGAAACTTGAACCTTTTTTACTGATGATATAAGAATATGTAAATCAAAACTAATTAGTGCTTGAATTAAACTTCAACACTGAACTTTAAAAACTAAACATGGATTGCATCGGACAGAAACTGACTATAGTTAAACAAGATTGATGGTTTTTTACCAGAAGAAAAGACTGACAAAAACCCCAAAATAACCTCATCTTCCCCTTGATAGTTGGGATACCCTAGCAGACAAGAAACTAGGGAAATGACTTGCCTAGACATCTCAGAGAAAATTGCATATGGATAAGGTGGGTTTGTTCTAGGTAATTCTAAGTTTTCTAGTAAAAATGACTCAAAAATATGTGTTCTTCGTGAAAAAGAAAGTATCTAATAGATCTCCATCAAAAAATCAGTGGAAAAAGGGTGAAGGGAGTCTTGAGAATTTAATTGGTGGGCCTAGCATATTGACTTAGGGGTTATATAAAATAGGGTTTCATTATTCTTAGTAATAACAACTCTCTGACTAGGAAGATATCAGGCTCCACACCAAGTGACAAATTCGGGAAAATGACATGTTTGAGGGAAACAAAACTAGGGTAATAGGGATTCCTAGAAAGAAAATTTGTCATTGGCATCTTGAGACTTTTGAAAAGCCCAATTATGAAGTTCGTATAAGTCGTATTCACAATTGGTCTCGATATTTTTGAAATGGATATAAATCAAGGGAGATTCATCTAAATTAACTACAGGGGGAACATAGGATTGTCTACATATATCTTATATTTTCCTTTATCGGAAGTGATTGGGAAAAAATAGAATTGTTGAGGACAAGTAAATAATTACCCTGAGATAACAATCATCAGGAGCTAGAAATTGCCAAAATTCAATTGCAATGTTGTGCTACATCTTCGGTTGCAAGAAGAAATGGTGAAACAATGCATTTTGGATAGGGGAGTAGCTTTTAATGAGGTAGTCATAATGGCTTTCAGTTACACTAACCTTTATTGGCACGAATAAAATAATGTTTTTCAACGTTGGCGGGAGAATTCTAATGGTTAACAGTCACCTGCTAAATTTATCAGAAGGATTGGTGATGACTAAGTGTAGCAGAAATTTTAACGGTGGGAGAATTCAACAGGAGGTTGGCGGGAGGAACGAGCAGGAGAATAGGCGAGAGAAAAGAGTGAGAGGAACGATGGTTTGTGGGGGTGGTGGAAGTATTTTTTGGTTTTGAGTGGAGGGGTACCACAATCATCAGGAAGGTGCCACGTATCAAAAGCGGGTTCAGGTAAAACAACTTTGCAGACTTTTTGAAACTATAGGGGGTACCTCTATGTATCAGTGGCCTTTGATCTTGGTAGGCCCAATTTCATCCACTCAAAGATGCTTGAAATTTAATTGTCTGATGGCGATCAATCACATGAAACTTATTATAGTAAAATAATTTATTTAAAAATGCTAGGAATAATAAAATATAAATGTGGCATTTAAACGTGCTTGCTACTATATAGAGTAGCGTGCACGTTTAAATGTTGCATTTATATTTTTATTATAAATATAATATAATATATATATATATATATATATATATATATATATATAGTAGCGAGCATGTTTAAATGCCACATTTATATTTTTATTATTCCTAGAATTTTTAAATAAATTATTTTACTGTAATAAGTTTCATGTGATTGATCGCCACTGGACAATTAAAGTTCATTTCTTTCTTTGAATTTTTTTTTTTTTTTCTCTATTTTTCTTTTAAATGAAGGAAAAACTACAAGGTTAAAAATAAGTCACAACATCGACTCCATTTGGGGATTGCTTCCCCCTACAGGATGCAGAAAACCTGCAGATCCATGTGCCTTCTCCTCGGGCTATGGATTCTTTGCTATGAAAATCACACTTGCTTTGGAATTTTAAAGAAAAGAAGAAAAAAATCAGAAATATACAATGATGATGACTAAAAACACTCAATATTGAATATAATGCTTGAGGTATTTCCCATTGGCTTGCAATGGAAAATATTGTCCTTCCAAATTGTGTAGGATGAATCTATTATTTCCTTTAACTTTTGCAAAGCTGAAAGGTCCCAACCACAAGTTATCAAACTTCCCATGTCTGCCTCTTTCTTCTCTTCTTGCATCCCATATGAGAACTAAATCTCCTTTTCTGAAATCTCTTTCCTTGGCCTTCCTGTCAAACAAACTCTTCACCTTCTCTTGGTATTTTTGAAGTTTATGATGAACTTCATCTCTGTCCTAATTGATCCTTCCTGAAAAATCATTTGCTTCTTCATTTGACTCCTGCAAAAACTTCACGATTGGAAATGATAGCTATGTAGGGAAGATATCTTCTATCCCATAAACAAGTTGAAAAGGATATTTACCAATAGATCTTTAGGTGAAACCCTATTTTCCCACACCGCATATTTGAGATAACTGTCCCAACTCCTTTTGTGATTTGCCAACACTTTCTTAATAACTTTAAACAGACTTTTATTTGATGATTTTGCCAGTCCATTACCCTATGGATAATAAGGTGTAGAATGATGTAAATTAATTTGATATTTTTGACAGAATTCTATCATCTTTATGTTACTAAAAGCTTGAGAATTATCTAGAACTATTTGTCTAGGACAAGCAAATATAGACAAAATGTTTTCTTCAATGAATTTTATCACCACTGTATCAACTGCATTCTTAACATGAATTGCATCAATTCACATTGTGAAATAACCAGTGGTTGTTAATATCCATTTGTATTCATTGCTAGAGTTTGGAACTATTTCACCAATGAAATCCAATCCCCATGGTAAGAAAGGGGATTCTACTGAAACTAGGACAAGGGGAAGTGTTGTTAATCTTTGTTTCCCTGCAAATATCTAACATGGGATAAAACTCTTCACCTTTTCTCCAACATGTGCAAACAATTTTGTCCAATAGAAACTTTCTCTCAATATATTATATGCAGTTGCCTTCCAAGCATAATGTCCCCCACAAAATCCTTCATGAAACTGCTCAATTATTCCATTTGTTTCACTCTCGGGAAAACATAGTAAGAGGATATTTAAAGGATCCTTCCCATACAAATTTGAATTTACTATATAGTACTTCATGGCCTTTGGTTTGAGGGATCTTCATTGATTCTTCATGAAGTTAAGAGGGTATTCAAAATCACGTAGAAAATGCACTATGTCTTTGTACCAATCTGATAGTAAAAAAATTTCATCAATGTGTAAAGGAAGAGGAATAAGAACTGCACTCGAAGAAGGTTCTTGTGGATTCTTCTCACCTAAAAAATAAGAATATTATTGCGGATTCTTCTCACCTAAAATATGAGAAGGTTCTTATGGATTCTTCTCACCTGAAATCTGAGAAGGTTCTTGTGGATTCTTCTCACCTGAAATCTGCATGATAGTATTAATACCAAGTATTTTGCAGTTTGATTCAGCTAACAGTTTAGCTAAACCCTGTTCTTTCACCAAATTTGTAGGTCTGATGTCTAAATAAAACTCAAGTATCTTAGAAATCCATCTTCCCCTCTTTCCATCTGTATCAGGTTGAGTCAACACTGTTTTTACTACATTGTTAGGAACATAAGAAATTATAGGAGAGTGTAAAACATAAATCCTAAATTCTTTCAAAGCTTGTACCAAGGCATAAGCTTGTTTCTCTATGATGTCATATCTCATTTCAACATCTCTCATAACCTTACTAAATAATGCAATTGGTTGTTCCTGTTGATCATCATTTCTCTGTAATAAAACAACCATTATAGTGGTATCTAAGGCAAAGGAGAAAATACTAAACAATTTTGTATAATATGGGTTGGCTAACACTAGGGCTTCTAAAATTTCCTTTTTGATCTGTGAGAAGGAGTATCTATTTTGGACATTCCATTTAACTTCACTGTATTTCCTGAGAATGTTAGTAATATCTTTCACAATTTCAACATAATTAGGTTCATACCTTCTTAACAAAAATATTTTCCCTAAGAATGATTGAATCTCTTTTTTATTTCTAGGAAAATTGATTACCTGAATTGCTAAAACTCTCTTAGGATCAATTATAACTCCTTATTTTGAAATTATGTGTCCCAATAATCTTCTGTCCCTCATTACAAAAAGTGACTTCTTAAGATTAAGAGAAACCCCAAATTTTATGCATCTTTCAAAAAAAATTCTTAAGTGTTTAATGTGTTTAGCATCAGAATCAGAAAACATTATCAAATAATCAAGGTCAATTACTATGAATTTGTTTACCTTACCAACAAATGTCAGATCCATGGCTCTTTGAAATGTTGCTCCAACATTGATTAAAACAAATGGCATCTTGGCATACATAAAAGTGCCCAAAGGAGTTGTGAATGCAGTATTCTCTTTGTCTTCTTGACTAACCAAAATCTGGTTGTATCAAGAAAAACCATATAACATTGAGATCTTGTTAGAACCTGATACTCTTTGAAGAAATTGATCCATTTTTCAGGGATAATTTGACACATGGTCTAATTTCCCCATTTTTCTTCCTAATGGGTACCATATTAGCTACCCATTCAGAGTATCTTAAGGGAACAATTGTTTTAGCATCCAAAATTTTCTTACTTCTTTCTCAATAATAGGAAGTAAGATTGGGTTAATTCTTCTTAATTTTTGCTGAAATGGATTAGCTTCTGGTTTAAGAGGGATTTTGTGCTCAAAAGTAATTGTTTCATAGGTTTTCAATTCTTCATATGACCATGCAAACACATCTCTATATTGCTTAAACAAATTGACATATTTTTCTTTTATGTCCCAAGGCAAAGAAGATGGGATTTTGACATTTCTGATATCTTCTGTAGTACCATTATTTTAATCTTGTACATCTTCCTATTGTGAACTTAGCAATGAAGTTTTTGATACATCATTCTGATCAAAAAGTTTTTCCAGGGGAACCAATCCCTTTGGAATATAATTATTTGATAACTGAATGATATCATGATCAACAATTTTCTATTTCAAATTCAGATCTAAATCATCATCATTTGATTTCATTTCACCATTATTTTCTTCCTCAACATGTAAACCAGAAAATTCATCAATTGCCTATAAGAAATTTTTTAACTGCTCATCATCTTCAAAAACTTGTCAATGTCTTAAATTATCTGGGATGGAAGGTCTGTACTTTACTTCAATCTGGTAATGTAATTGCAAAGGATTAGGTGTTTTAAAATAACTTACAGAGACTGCCAAATAATTCGCATGGATGGTATCTTCTCTTGGAATTGATGAGATGTTGAAGGCATAAAAATAGTTTTCCACACAATCCCATACTTCATTCCTATAAGCTCTGAGTCTAGGATGCTTGGTTTGACAAAGATTCATGATCTGTTTTACAATTAATTATGAATCACCATATACTGCCAGGTTTTGTACTTTCAGACTTTTAGCTAATTCCAATCCTAAAATTAAGGCTTCATATTCTGCCACATTATTTGTGAGTTCAAAATATAATTTGAAGGATTGGGTTATATTTTTCTTGTCAGGAGAAATGAGTACAATTCATGTGCCAGCTCCATCCTTAGAAATTCCCCATCAAAATGCATTTTCCAAATATTACTATCTAAAAATTGAGGTATATTGAGAGTATCTTCTATTCTGGTTTGAGGATTAGAGAAATAACTTGCATCCAAAGTAAAGCATCTAAAATCTTTATCAATAGCATAAATTGGATGATTTATTGCTTGATCAATTTTACACATAATATTAATAGATCTTACTTCTCTGTATAGTCCTAAATGTTCACCTCCATAAAATGGGATTGTAACATAGGACATGTTCATTTGCAAACTTCCTCCAAGATTAGCACAACAATATATTGACAACAACATGCCAAATTTTGGTGGAATGTTTGTAACAAATATACCCAATACTATACTTTTGTCAGGGATTTGAGCAAGTGTGACAAGAAAATATTTGATTAATCGCAGACAATGAAATTTGAATCAATAGGATATAAATCATGATATGGCTTGGTGATTTGCGACTGCAGTTGGTCCATGATAACTTTAGGCATCAGATTATAGGAGGCACCATAATCTAACATACAATTGTATAATAGGAGATCATGAACTTTCAATGTAACATAGAATGATGGTACACTTTTATCAATCATATATAAACTAGGTGAAAAGACAACTAAAGGTTTCTCATCTTGAAGACTAATAACATCCCCTTCATCATCCACACTCGAATATTATATCCATTTGGAAATTTTCTTTTATATCCTGGATTTTTGGAAAGTTCAGATAAAGTAATAGGGATCTTAACTCTTTCCAATTCTTTTTCAACATTAAAAATAGTTGGAACAAGTTTTTCAGTAGTGGACTGTTCTTGTAACTAATTTGGTGGTTGAATATGTGGTATTTCAACAACTTTCACTTGAGGTTCATCAAAGGTAACTTTTTTTACAGGTCTACCAGGGCCTTGTCTAGGTCTTAGGTCATACCTTCTATTCAGTTCAACAATGAGAAACTTAGAAAAATCTTGATATTTGGAAACTTAGGATGACTCTTGATTTTGAACAATAGGTTGGTCTTGACTGATTGAGGCAATAGAATTTTGAGATGGTGGGTCTTCAAAATAATTAATATAATTTGTAACAACAGGAACAACTTCTTCAGGGTCTTGGTCATCAATCATCAATGGAGGTTGAATTTGTTGATCAGTATTTGGTCTTTGCAAAATTTGAGGTTGAAAAGGTCTTCTATATTGGACTAGAGGTCTATTTGCAACTTGTTGGGTTACTCTAGGTTGAGTTTCCATTCTTGAAATTATATTAGACATATTTCTTAACAAATAGGTTATTTCATCAATTTTATGTTCTTCATCTTTAGTCTTTGATGATGAAGTACTTTCCTCTCTAGATTTTATTTTCCTTTCAACCTTTTCTGCATTTGCTTTCAATTTACTGAATGATGACCTGTTTTCTTCCACTTCAATTGCATTAGTCTACATATCTGCTAAGGTTTTAGATTTTCTTTCTCTAAGAATTACAACAAAATCATCCTCAAATGATTTAGATAATTTGTCTTTAGTTGCAGTAACTAGGGGTTTACAATCTGGTGGCATTTTGTTGTAAATCTTATTGAATCTCTTAATAAAGTCTGCAACAGGTTCACTAGGGTTTCTTCTCAAATCTTCAAATTCTTTTAAATAGTAAACATGATCCTTTTTAATTCCCCATTGATTCTTGAAGATGTTGGTTAATTCAACCCATGAGTTTATAGAATTTTCTTGTAGTTTTTTAAAACATATCCTCACATTTCCTTCTAATGATTGAACAAAAATTCTGGTGTAAACATCCTCATTTTCAATGTTCATGTTATCAACAAAGTCCAGAAGTGCAGCCAAATGGTCTTATGCAGATTATCTAGTTTCTCCATTGAATATGTGCAAATGTTTCAAATACCCCTTAGGAAAATCATGAAGTTGGCTTTCTCGTGGAAGCACTAATGTTGAGTATTGAGATTTTACAATTGGCCTAAAACCAATCATTTGGTGTTGTAATGGAACAATCTATTTTGGGGAGACAACTTTGCTAGAATATGGTTGTGATGGAGGTTTAGGTTTTTTGAAAACCTGAGGATGAAGAACTATTCTTTTAACTTGAGGTATGATTTTCTCTTGATCTTCAAAGGCTAAATGATTGGTATAAATGTTGATTTCCTCTTCAGAATTGGCAAAAAATAAAGAATGAGTATGTGCAAAGGAAGAAATGAAATCAGTTGGTTTCAATTTTGGTGTTTGAAGGTGTTGACGATGCTGGACCCACCAACATTCAAGGGATCTCCAAAATATGAAGTCCCAGTCAGAACTCAGACCATTTTGTGTAGGTTTCTCATCCGATATGAAGGTCCAGTTGCCAAATCCTTAAAGATTTTCCTTGACTCTAACTGTTAGCACAAGAGAGTGATGCAATGGTATATTTGAAAAGAAAGGGGAGTGTGTTTGGTGAGTGTGCAATGTAACTGTGTCGAGGTTCTTCTACTACAAAGGGGAAGAGAAAAGTGAGCCTCTAAGTGAGAGGTAATAGTACCACCCAAGAAGAGACACACATGAACCAGAAGGACCTATCCAACATCTAGCAGAATATTCCACAATGGATGCAACAATTGTTACAACCAAGAAACAAGGGAAGATCCATCTAACATCCAATGGAGTAGTCCACAACAAATGTGACGATCGTTATAACCAATGAACAAGGAAACATATGTCTAGTATCATGTGAAATAGTCCACAAGGATGAGACAACGATAACAACCATTACAACACATTCTCAACAAGATAATCACTAAAATAATTGAAATAGTTCAACTATATTAGTACATGTGAAAGCATACATGAAATACAAACGTCCACAGAATAGTCTTACAAACATTCATAGTTCATGCATAAAGAACGTGTTGGCCTGAAAAGGTTTTTTTTATTAAGCAAAAGTTCGAAGACACATATTTACATTGTACATCACTAGCACCAGTAGTGGGACAGTGGAGCCACTCCTTTCTCCTAAAAGAACTAGTTGATCTCTCTAATGCCTTGCAAGAGGATCCAAGGTGAAAAGTCCCTTGCTCATACAATGAGGGGGTATATATAGCCAAGGGGTGATGCTTCCCCTTGTGATTCCTTGACCACCCTGATGACTGTTCAACTTCCTATGACTTTTCAACTTACATGACTCTTCATAATCAAGTGTGTCCTTTGGACGTCCACTTTAAAATACATTTGATTACAATCTACATGGTGCACACTAGTGATGTGGCATACGACAACTCATGACACGACTTGACATGACACTGCTGACATGGGATGGCTTGATGATGTGGCAATGTCAAGTCACTATTGTTTTTGAGTGCTAGATCTGTTCTTGGACATGATTTCTCTTCTCCTCTGCATAGCTTGATGATGTGGGGTCTTCAATAATCTTTAGTATTGAAAGCTGGTTGCAAACTTGTGTCCCTTTGCTTGCTCTTGATAGGTCCGATTGTAAGTTGAAATACAAGTGAGTCTTTAGGCATGCTTCCCTCCTTCTTCTCCTTATTCATCATCTCGCCATGACTTGATAGTGTACTTATTCCTGCAATTCACTCATGATGGGATGAAATCAATTTGAAAACTCCCTAGTCTAGGATGATGCATTTTTATCCATGAACTAAGCCTGATACAAGTCACTAACTGGGAGAAAGGGCTTAGTAACTGCACATTACACAGTTCTGGTTGACAGGGAATTTTTTTTCATAGTCCTCACTAAGGAGAAAAATTGTGCAGTGCCCACTGAGGGTGAGAATTGCACAGTTCAATCAGGAAGCGGTTGTTGTAGGATGAGGCATTGGGAGGAAAGTGCAGTGAAGTTTTAAGATGCAAGGGTGACTGGGAAGAAGAGATGCTTGAAGAGAAAATATTTGCAGTTTCTAAGAGAAGTGAGCTTTGACTGAGGGAAGGGTATTAAAGGAAGCATATGCGCAGTTTTGGAGGCAAAGGAAGGCTGGTCTCTCTATGCATTGCACATTTCCAACATGCAAAGAAAAATCTTGAGGATTTAAGGTGCGAAGTGTGTAGTTCAAGGAAGGCTAGGAAGCACAACTGCGCAATTCTAGAGGTCAAGGGAGGCTGTTAGACTCTGGAATTGCAAAAAACCACAAGCTCAGAGGAAATGACTATGCACTACATTGTTTCAAATAGGAGGGTTGAGACTACGCAATGCGCAACTCAGTCAAGGCCTGGTGAAGCTAGGTTGCCTGGTTGGGGATATTTTCTGACAATAGCTAAGTGTGGGGAGGGATTTGAACTCATGATGAACTTGACTCATGATCACACACTTAACATAATTTGATGACACCAAAACATAGATCATTGACAGAAACAAACAAAGCATTCCCCTCTTTATGACTATCTCATGACAAGATGCAGCAAGAGCGACACTTAAGATAGACTTTGGGACGCCATTTATGTGAAAACGTTCAAGACTTTGTGTATGAGTGCAATAGATGTTTACATGGTTAGAAAAAATCATTTACACAAAAACCAACCTTCGAAACCACCAAAGGCTCGCAAACATTACATAACAATTAATCATTCCAAAAGACGACAAGTAATCCAGCAAGCAGAAGGGGCCAAATAACTTCAAGAAAGCTCATGGGATGAGCTTGAGTGTCTAAAACAAGAAAGGAAAAGACCCTGGAGGGCTCCAAAATTTGAGTGCAAGACAAAATTTTAGAGGGTGTTGCAACAACTACAACACTTGGCAACACACTGGTTGAATTCCAAATTCTCTATGTTGGTTAGTTTCTTCTGTGTAGGGCCTTGGTTCCTCAGGGAGTATTGATTCATCATGTAGATCATGTTGTCCTTCCCACTTACCCATGGGAAGACATGGTTCCCCCTATACCTTCTAAGTTGAGCACAACATAAGAGTCAACGTAATCACAATGTTTCGAGTTGGGAAGGGTAGTTTAGCTCACGAGCTTAAGATTTTCAGAGTATAGTTTTTCATCTTTGGTGTTTCTTCGCTGCCAGCCGGCCTAGACAGTACCCCGATGGAGTCACGTAGGAAGACAAAAAAGTCTCTGCTGCCAGAAAACCTAGACAGTACCCTAGCAGAGTTTCTTACTTCACCTCTCTGTGTAGGAAGTCTTTCTCTTCTTTCACCTTTATTTATTTATTTAAAGAGAACTATGCATCAACACTTATTTATTCTGGGGTGGAAGAGGGATCATGACTTATTGAGAGAAGAAGAGGTTACTCCTTTAGAGAAGAATATAAAGATCTCTAATTTAGGGTTGCTTGTTTATATTTTCCCCTTCTTCATTTCTACTAATTGGATAAGCTTGAGAACACCAGCAAAACACCAAAATTCTCCTTACGGATGAATCATATTTTTTGTCGGGACCTCATCGGTCGAAATATGTAACCAACAAAAGGAGATGGACAAAATGCTAGCCAAATGTTGGAGTGTTAGAAGCCTCTTTAGATTTAAGCCACACACACACTTAGAGGAGACAACACAGTCAGGCACAACACTTATTCACATGAAAAAACAACAAAAAATTCAAACAAATAAACATAAAAACAACAAATAACTATGTACATAGTGCAAGGCACAACGCCAGTGCTATATGGAATTTGTATCTATGGATAAACACATTTTCCTAAGTGGGTAGCTACACTTAGAAAAACAAAAAGAAAGTAGTTTAACCTTTTCCTATAGTATATAGATGAGATGAAGGAACTTACTTGTAGTGTTTCGCTTCCTTGATCTCCTTTGAATTGCTCCTTTTGCTCCCACTTGAACTGAATCCGCCCAATTGGTACCTGTGTCAACAAAAACAGAAATGACAACAATCAAAGCATACGTGATCTGTCTACTATAAACCAATGGAATCAAAAACATTGAAACACATAATCATCATAGATATGAACAAGAATATGAGAAAAGGAATAAACAACTTTATTAATGTATAAAGGAAGAGTTTCACCCAATGCAGTTCGATCCCATGTCATTCAACCAGCTTTAGTCCAAGCCTCGTCACACCAAAAGCACACCAATCTAGTAGCATAACATTACTTGACATGAACTAAAATCTCTAACCAACAGTATTTCCCTACAATCTTCAAATTCTAACCCCCTGATCACTATAATGAGTGCTCAATTTATAGGGAAATGGAGGTGGTTTTATCATAAATTAGGTATTGAATGACCTTCCAAAATTGGAGTTAGTTTCCATGGAGCAAGGGATGAGAGGATAGGAGGTTAATTGATCCATAGCCTATCTAAATTCGAGCTCATAGGATGAGATAAGAGCTAGGATCCTTCTAGAATGATCTAGAATCAAGGAATATTCCCAGAACCCTATGAAAATTTCACTCATTCTCACCCAGTGTAGGTGTAAGTGGGCCTAAGTGCACTAAAGTAAAGGTCTAAATGGGCCTACCTACTACGCAGTGCAGTTACCCCTGACCAAGGTTGCGCTGGTGTCCCAAGGAGGCATTTCAGCAAGGTTTTAGGCTAGGAAACTTTCATGGATGGAAGAATTCAATGTGATGACTTGTCTAGGGCATGTAACAACTGAATTAGGGTTTGATGAGCCCTAATTGTACTGATTTGAATGTCAGGAGTGATGTGCCCAAATAGACCTATAACAGTTTCCCCCTAAAGCATGAAGTCGAAAATGATAATGTCGAGTGATATGATTTACAATGTGATGAGGAGGATCTGAAGCGGACAGAAACCTGCATCGATTACAATATATAACATTATGATATTTTTAATTTTTCATGAATTGCTGAGGGAAGGCATACCCTACTCAGCATATAAACTTTTCATTACATGTACATAAGTTAGATAGTCATCTACAGATATAGACCCTTGATAGGATGACCATATGTGTAAATCCATTGTACAGATGATTTAGCACTGTTGGGTGTGGAGCATGATTATTTAGAGGTCTTTGTTTTAGCCAGATGTATACCCCAGGAAGTTTGTACGACCAAAACTTCTCACTGTGGAAGATACAGATGGAAGGTTATCTGTATCAGAAAGATCTGTACCTACCAGTGGGCGGAAAAGCAAAGATGCTGACGGGTATGACAGATGAAGAATGGAACCTTCTCGATAGAAAGGCACTCGGAACAATACGGTTGTGCCTCGCAGCATCGGTCGCATTCAACATTTCAAAGGAAACAATGATAGAGGGTTTGATTAAGGCATTGGCGAAACTATATGAAAAACCCTCAGTCTAAACAAGGTATTTCTTATGAAACAATTATTTGATATGAAGATGTCGAAAGGTGGATCTGTTGCAGACCATTTAAATGATTTTAATACTGTTACAAGTTAGTTAAGTTCTGTAGGGGTAAATTTTGATGGTGAAGTTAGAGATCTGTTATTCTTGTGCTCATTGCTAGAAAGTTGGAATGGTTTAGTAATGGCCATTAGTAACTCTGTTTTTGGATCTAGTACTTTAAAGTTTGATGATGTTGTCGGTGCTATCCTTAGCTAGGAAATGCGACAGAAAAGCTCCAGTGAGACATCGGGTAATGCTTTGAGTGCAGAGTCTAGGGGAAGAAAAATGGAAAGAGGAAAGAGCTTAGGATATCGCAGTAAATCAAGGAAAGGCAGATCCAAGTCCAAATCGGGGATAGTGTGCTGGAAATGTGGAAAGAAAGGACACCTAATGAAAGACTGTAGATCTCAGAAGGGAAAATAAGGAGATGCATAGCAAGAAAACAATCATGAAGCAAATATGACAGGTGAGGTGTTACAAGATGCTTTGATTCTTTCTTTCGAAAATATTACTGATTCCTGGGTGGTAGATTCAGGGCCCTCATTCCATGCCACACCTGATAAGAAATATTTTCATGACTATGTTCAAGGAGATTTTGGACAAGTCTGTTTGGCTGATGATAAACCCTATAAAATTGTTGGAATGGGTAAGGTTCTTGTAAAACAGCAGAATGGAAACCAATGGATACTAAAGGAGGTAAGGCATGTTCCAGATCTGAAGAAAAATCTGATTTAAACAGGGCAGTTAGGTGGTGAAGGTTGTGTGAAAAATTTCACAGATAAAGCTTGGAAGGTCACCAAAGGAGCCCTAGTAATAGCAAAAGGAGAAAAGGTTGGTACATTGTATTTATGCAATGGTATTTCTAACTCTATTAATGCTTTAAATTCCAAAGGAGCAGATGCAGCATTATGGCATCACAGGCTCGGACATATGAGTGAAAAGGGGATGAAGATTCTTCACTCAAGGAATTTGTTGTCGGGTTTGAAGAATGTTGATTTGGACTTCTGTGAGAATTGCATTTATGGAAAACAGAAGAGAGTCAGATTTCTCAGAGTTGGGAAAGAAAAGAAGAGCGAAAAATTAGAGCTTGTGCATACAGATGTATGGGGACCTGCTCAGGTATCATCTCTCGATGGATCTCGTTATTATGTTACTTTTATTGATGATGCAACTAGAAAAACTTGGATTTATTGTATTAAGAATAAATCTGATGTATTTGACAATTTCAAGAAATGGAAAGCTTTGGTTGAGATTGAGACAGGAAAGAAATTGAAGTGTCTCATATCAGACAATGGAGGTGAATATTGCAGCAAAGAGTTTGATAGGTACTATTCAGAGCATGGAATTCGCAGAGAGAAGACAGTTCCAAGAACACCACAAGAAAATGGTGTGTCAGAAAGGATGAACAGAACAATCATGGAGCGTGCAAGGTGCATGAGATTGCATGCAGGATTGCCTTTACAATTTTGGGCAGATGCTGTAGATACTGTTGTTTATCTAATAAACAGAGGGCCTTTAAGTTCCTTGGATGGTGGTGTTCCAGAGGAAGCATGGATAGGTAAAATGGTAAACTACTCTTTTTTAAATCCTTTTGGTTGTGAGGCCTTTGTCCATATTAATAAAGAAAATAGAACAAAGCTTGAGGCAAAGTCAAAGAAATGTACCTTTATTGGATATGGTGTTAATGATTTTGGTTATTGCTTATATGATTACGAAAATCACAAAATAATTAGGAGTAGAGATGTAATATTCAATGAAAAGGTCTTGTATAAGAATCAGTTGCAGGAAAAGAAACAGGAAAAAGAAAACAAGGAATACACAGTTCTTGATGAGATCATTGAAAAAGTAAAGGTCCCTGAAAATAATAATGATCAACAACCACAACAACAACAACCACCACAGCAGCAACAAGCACCCCAAACACCTGAAAGTGGTGTTAGAAGATCTACTAGGATAAGTATACCTCCTGAACGATACTCTCCTTCATTATATTATTTATTGTTGACTGATTCTGGTGAACTCGAATGTTATGAAGAAGCAATGCAGGTTGAAAGTAGGAAGAAGTGGGAGGTAGCCATGGAAGAAGAGATGGATTCCTTAATGCATAAACTGATTGGGACTTAGTCAGGTTGCCTACAGGAAAAACTACATTGAAGAATAAATGGGTTTACAAGCTGAAGGAAGAAGATGGAGGAAAACAGAGGTACAAAGCTAGACTTGTGGTGAAGGGGTTTGCATAGAAGAAAGGTATTGGTTTTGATGAAATATTTTCTCATGTTGTTAAAATGACTTCAATCAGAACTATTTTAAGTCTAGTAGCAGTTGAAGATTTACATCTTGAGCAGTTAGATGTAAAGACAACCTTTCTCCATGGGGATTTGGAGGAAGAGATATATATGCAACAACCACAATGATATGAGGTAAAAGGGAAGGAGAAACTAGTGTGCAGGTTGAAGAAGAGCTTGTATGGCTTAAAACAAGCTCCAAGGCAGTGGTATCTAAAATTTGACGTCTGAACAAGGTTATACTAGATGTCACTCTGATCATTGTGTTTATCTGAAAAAGAAAAATGATGGCAGCTATATTATATTGTTATTGTATGTGGATGACATGCTTGTTGTAGGGTCTAACATGCAGGAAATAAATGTGCTCAAAAGAAAATTGGAAAATTCATTTGCAATGTAGGATTTCAGAGCTGCAAAACAAATCCTTGGTATGAGAATAATTAGAGACAAGAAAAATTGCAAAGTAACATTGTCTCAGAATGAGTACATACAAAAGGTATTGAAAAGATTAAATATGCACAATGCAAAACCAATTGGTACACCTTTTGCTAGCCATTTCAAACTTAGTAAGGAAATGTGCCTAATGACCCAAGAAGACATGGATTATATGTCTAAAGTTCCATATGCATCAGCAGTTGGAAGCTTAATGTATGAAATGGTCTGCACAAGGCCTGATATTGCACATGCAGTGGGAGTTGTAAGAAAGTACATGAAAAATCCAAGAAAGGAACATTGGATGGAAGTGAAATGGATTCTCAGATATTTGAAAGGTACCACAAATGAAGCATTATGCTTTGGTGGTTCAAACATTTCTCTACAGGGATGTGTTGATGCAGATATGGCAGGTGATAGAGATAACAGGAGGAGAACTACAAGATATGTATTTACTGTAGGTGGAACAATTATTAGTTGGGTTTCAAAAATCCAAAGTGTTGTTTCACTTTCAACAACAGAAGTAGAGTATGTTGTTGCTACAGAGGCTAGTAAAGAAATGATTTGGCTACAAAGGTTTATGGGTGAATTGGGTAAGAAGCATGATATGGGCACGTTATACAGTGATAGCAAAAGTTCCATTCATCTTGAAAAGAACTCAAAATTTCACTCCAGGACTAAACACATACAACTCAAGTACCATTTCATACGATCAGTGTTGGAAGATGGAGAGTTGAAGCTGCAAAAGATACACACTAGCCAGAATCCTGCAGATATGCTAACAAAAGTTGTAACTAGGAGAAATTGAGAATATGCTTAGTTTCAATTGGTCTTCAAGGATGACGATGAAGATGGGAAATAACCAGGTCCAAAGAGGAGTCATTGTCCAACAAATGAAGCAGCGGTGGAGTTGCTACAATCATTCTCCAAGTGGGAGATTGTTGGGTGTGGAGCATGATTATTTAGAGGTCTTTGTTTTAGCCTGATGTATACCCCAGGAAGTTTGTACACCCCTCAATGCAGGGGGGTGTGGGGGGGCTGATCCCCCCCCGGTTGGGGGGTCCGGGGGCCAGCGGTCCCCTGGCGGTGGTTTGGGGGCAGTGTCCCCGAAGCTAAAAACAGATGTAAAATTGCCTTGTAAAATATAGTAATTTCTAGTCAATCTCGACTGTTCATTAGGTAGATGATCTAATGGTAGAACTTATGTTTAGTTTAGGGTTTTTTGCCCTAGAAGGAAACCCCCTGTCTTTGTATGAGGGCATTGTATTGAGGCTGCGATATATAGATGTGTATTTTTCAAGTGAGAAATAAAGAGGTGAGAATGTGAGCGAAAACAAAGGATATTACAACGGATCTGCTATAGGTTGTGTCTCTTCATTTTGCTGGATAATAGAAAGGAAGGACTGGCTATTTGGGATGGACTTAGCACAAACTGGGTGAACCACGTATATCTGTGTCTCTCTGGTTTTATGTGTTTTCTGTGTTTATATTTATGCAATATTCTATGTGTTCCACTACTTTGTAATATATAATTTTCTAACAAGTACTCTATTGAATCGCAGCCCGGATGGATGAAACTAGATCTGGGGTCTTCTATCTCATCCAATCATTTGCTCAAGTATGAACCTAACCATGTGAATATGTGATCTGAAGTCGAACATGGGAAGACACTGTCTGATTACCAGCCAATGATGTAAGCTGTTAACAGATGCGAGAGAGATCACCGATAATGATAATGATTCTCAAGGTACTTCAATACATTTTGCATGGTGTGAATAGATGTTTTGATGTTGAACACCATATAAAGTATTTCGATCGAAGGCTAGTGATGTCAACCTGTCGCCAGAAGCAAGAAACTTGCCATTGATGTATGTAAGCCTCAAGGTATTGGAAGGGTGTTTCTAAGTCAACTTCTTGGATAATGTGCTGATGTTGACAAGAAGCGACTCATCGCAGGAGGGAATTGATGTATCCCCCATCAATGACACAAAATGATTGTAATGATTTTGAAGACAAAATGTGATTGACAACACAAAGTTCAAGAATGGTGGTCTTGAAAATGAAGTTTTATGAGTATTGCAAAGGATGAAGTTTACTGAGTGACTTCTCTTGAACATGTTAGCGACACTGAATGAATTGGAAACATTGATCCAAAACCAAAGTGATGGATGGTGTGATAGACCATAGGTATGATAACCATCAAGCAAATAACCCAACCCAAATAGTCACAGAGATGAAGTGAAAGTGTCATGTTCAAGAGCAACTTGCTACCATAAAGTGATTTATCCATTTTCCCCTTTTCCCCAGTCATTGTTGACCAATGCCTCTTTATTTTTTAACAATATTGAGGAGGATAACATATGCTTGTAGTATAATTCCACCCTTCGGGTGAATCCATCGCTATGTGATGTTTTAATGAGCCTAGCAAAGGTGAAACTTGGTCTTGTCATGATGGACAAGTTTGTCACTATTTGTGTTTTAACGAGTTTAATGATAATGAGAACTCGGTCCTTTTCATGTTTAGAGAGTTTGAAAAGGGACAAAAGAAAAATCCATAAGTTCTTTTTCATAAATTTTTCTCTCAAGTCCGAAAAAGCATAAAATAATACAAGAGAGAACCTATTGACCGTGTTCGATCAACGTATTCCTTTTTCGTAAGTAATCTATCTCAGTTCGGAAAAGGGTTAAAATTATACTAAGTAAATGTCATTTCCAATTAGTTTACGAGCTGAAAAAGACAAGCGCTTGAAAATATTTTCATATTTTGAGAGTCTGAAAAGAGATTAAAGAGGACTCTAGTTAGAGGAATGGGTGGTGTCTAGGATAGCAACTAGTTTCGGTGATTTTGGAACTTCTCAAAAAATGTTGATTTATGTGAAGAGGCTGGCTAATAAGACCACTCATTGCAACTGTTCCTCAAAAAGAGTAAAACAACCAAGTGAAATTGTATGATCGGCCAAGAAGATAGTGACGATGGAAGGAAAAAAACCAAGGCTCATCTGACCATAGAGGCTGATAGAATGGCAATCACGAGGGTTAAAATGGAGATGGGTTCATTTTTACACAAGCTTGAACCACAGGAAACTATGCTTAGATTTAGTTTCATGTTTACACAAGCTTGAAATGAAAAACTATGCTTGAGATTGGTTTCTTTTTTTAACGAGGTTGGCACAAGACCAGGAACTATCCTCATATTCCTTGATCATGACCCATAAGAGGTCATGAATTCCAAGCGGTTCTCATCAGATGGTAGAACAATACCCTGGAAGGGATATGTAGCAAGGAATCCATTAGAGAGATTTGGTTTCAATGCCCCTAGTACACAATGCACAACATCATGGAATTGATCGTCAGTTGATGTAGGCATGGAATGGGTTGCCACATAATTGACACATGACAGGGAAGATACCATTGGGACAAAAGCACCATTTAGGGAAGATGGTTGACTGGAAGCCATATTTGGACCGGGAAATGAAAGCTGGTCAATGGTGAAAATTCTGCCTTCATGTGGGAAACACATCACTCGAAAGAGTGTTGAAACAATAGCTCCCATCTCATAAACATAATCACGCCCAAAAAGTAAATTTTAGTCCAAAAGGCCTAGGACTACCATCACATTGAGATAAAAAAAATTTCTCCCAAAGTAATAGGCAACTGAGGAAGGACCCCTAATGGTTGACTGGTTCCTTTGTTAAAAGCCAAGAGATTCAGGGTAATAGGCACAAGTGGCGGTGAACCGAGTGCTTTCCAAGAAGTGGAGGAAAGGATACTCACAGATGCACCTTCATCTATAATAGTTCCAGATACAATCATATTATAAACCTGTACTATGATCTAGAAAGGCACATAAGAAGGAAGAGGACATCCTACCAGTCGATTCCAATTAAAGGAAGTGACCACACTACTTGGAGGAGGTATCGTAAAAACGGGAGAATTACCCCCCTTGAGTTACGAGAATGGGAGGATTTTCCTCCTGTCTTGATGGAACAAGAGGGTTGTCTCCAAGCTCATTGGAATCTGAAGAAAAAAAAATAACATGAGTGGTATCATACTCACTCTCTATGGGAAAGGTACAATTAATTGAACGTGAAATTGGGTCAAATGTTTCCTCAACCTATGGTTGGTTAGGTATAGATTCATGGGATTCAAATTCAGAGAGATTGGGTTTAATCGACGGTTGATTTGGGTCAGTCACTTCATCAACTAGTGAAGGATTAAGGGAGAGTCTCCTGTAACCAGATGGAAGTCGCTGCAGAGAAGCAAGATGATTATCCAACACTTTTTAGGCTTCATCCAGATAGGGACAAAGGTGAGTGGGGTGATTCCCTTCACATAACCTACAGGGAAACTTAACTTTATCCTTCTTTCCATGAACTTTACTACCACTAGTTGATGGTGTGTCACCGGCATGATCTCCAGAAGTTGATGACATAGGATGATATGAACGAGAAGACCATTCTTCTAAGATCTAAGGAATACCAAAACAATTTTGAAGAAGATGGTCTCCTGTACAAAGTTTGCAAGTATATCGAATTTTGTGAGGCTTATCGGATGGTTTCTCATCAGAAGCTTCATTCGAAGCAATGGTTTCTTGGTTGCCCCCCTACTGAATTTTATTCTTCTTCTTCTTCTTCTTCCATTTATTATTCTTCTTATCCACCTACTTACTAGTGTTAATACTTTCACTAGGCGAAGAGGAAGAAGGGGAGGAAGAAACAACAAACGAAGAAGGTAAACGGTAAACTTTAGGATCAACTGGAGGTTGATTTTGTCCAGGTGGAGGAGTACTTTATTGCAGAGAAATCACGACATTTTGAACCAAGGAGGTTGAAAACAACCATATTGGCAAGCCAATGGTAAATTCAAGAAGGGATAATGTAGCCATATATGGAGCACCAATATTTCCAAAAGGAGGAAAAGGACTAGGATTACCATCAAAAGTAATTCCTTGATCGGTGGACTCTAGAGTTGTTGCCATATTTCTCAACCTAAGATCAACTAAGGAGTGACATGGAGGATGTTATCCATGGTCAATTAATTTTATTTTAATCAAAATAACATAATAAAACAAAAGAGGGATAATCTAGGCAAAAGGATTACCAAGTAACTGTGAACTGCAATATATTGCCTCAGTAAACCAAGGACTTAACATACGTGCAGGAAATCTCCCCAAATGTTGTTTTTGGTGTATCACAGTATACAAGGTGGCCGACTCAGTTACCTATGGATGGATAGAAACCTAATGTAGTCCTCTCAAATATACCTAAAAGTACATGGAGGCCCAATCCGTATTAGCGTTGTCTAATGCGAAACCACACAGTGAGAGCATTCCTTTATACTTTTCGTACTATAACACCACCCTGTGTAGAAATTTTGAATAATATAACAATTATTCACAGAGATTATCCTGATTATACACTATTTGCGCGCATGCATAATACATAACCTCCTCTACGTTGATCATCGATTTTGCGGAATTAAAAACAATGAAACATCAATCGCATGCGCACATTAACATAGTATGTAATGGGGAAAGAATATAGCTGAAAACCCCCAACTATCTGTATATTATAATTATAGAGAACATGTAACAATACATAGTACAATACTCCTCACAAGTACTCAGTACTATCTCCACCTGTTACACACAAACTAGCTCAGATCTGAATCAAGTCACAGGTTCAAATCTCCTCCGCTGTCTGCCTGCCTCTACTGTGCAATCCAATGTGAGAATAGGAATGATCCAAGCTCATTTTCCCTTGTCTTGTACTGCGCAATCCTCATTGGAAATCTCCATCATTGATTGTGCAAATCTCATGCACAACTATAGTCACAACTGATAGTAGTCTCCACCTCTAACACCTGTCTCCACTGAACTGTCCATGCACTGAGTTAACTGATGTATTCTTTAGTTTCTTTATGAGTTAATAATTAATGAATTAAATCACTAGTGTATTTGCAGTTAGACTAAATACAACTAGTTCAACTAAGTCAAACTGAACAAAACTCCATAAACTCCTCAATCAACTCCACCAAACTCAATCACTTGAGTTCTAACTGAAGTCCATCATGAAATAGCTCAACTAACCCATAAGAAAAGCGTATTTCCTTTTGGAAGTTGCATGTGCCACATCTATAGCTCGAACTGAAGTGCTGCGAGAGGATAAGATAATGTTTATAGTCCAAATATTATTAAGAGCTAATAATATTCGACTGTTCTATTTTTAGACTGGCAGTCTAAAAATAGATTCTGCCCATCTGTCTAAAAATAGAAGTCCATCTATTTTTACCAACATGACCAATCATCCATAAATAGCATCCTGCAACTCATAGACCATGATCCATATGTCTAAAAATAGACATAGTCTAAAAATAGACTTTGCGCCAAAAATAGTCTGCGGGCCCACTTAGTGAAGACGACTTCTTTTCACTAAGCTCCATCATCTTGTTGCATTTTCAACATTCCCTCTCAACAAAATATGGATTATCTGCAACCCCTATCCTGCAACTCTGGAATGTTCTGCATGCAACACATTTTCCCGGTCCACTTGCTCCAACAACACTTGGAACAAAAAACACTCCCAACTGACCACTATGTTGGGCTAGGAACATACTCTGATTGTGAAGCTCTACCTGCTGCTGACAAGTGCTCCCTCTCTGACATCTGTGCTACTGTAACATCTCCATACATCTCGTACCATTGCACACCTCTCTGTGCCACCTAGCACTGTGCAAAGCACTTGTGCCTCTTGCATTACTGCAGCCTACTAGCTATGCGCTGTCCTGGGATTCCCTATACTGTTGCTCTCTCTGCCGCTCCATCCGCATCTGTCTCTACCCAATCAGTCAATTCATGCTACTCCAAATTGGGGCTCCCATAGCAAGGTCTCATCCAAGAGGTTGGGTACCTCAAGGATCCTGCCCCTCCTCCTTTGGACGATCACTCTATATCACCCCACCTCCTACCTAGAGGTATGGATGCGTGTGATCCCTCAGCCTACCTGGCTCGGAGTTTCCCCCTACTGGAGGTCTCTGCATGAGTAGATGTCCCTACTCGATCTCCTCTCAGCTTCCCTTGTTGTGGCTGCTCCACAACCTCCTAAAGCTGCTGCACCAATCGTGGCTCCTCCACAATCATCTGAGACTTCTTCTGGCTCTGCATGTTGAGAGGTAATATACGCTCCCTCTCAACCACCAAGTCTCCATCAGTTTCCTCACTACTCAAGGCTTTGCATGCATCTTGAACCTCAAGAGCATACAGGTTCTTGACCCGTGAACCAATCTGCTTCACCTGTCTAGTGATGATGTGTCTAAGGAAAACCTTTCCCTTACTGAAGACTACATCATAGCCTCTGTCTTCCAGCATCGCGATCGACACCAAGTTTCTCTTCAGTCCTGGTACATACTTGACATCGGTCAAGGTAAGGCGAGCTCCATGCTCCCTCTGAAAAATAATTGTGCCTACACCTGAGACACTATACTTCTCATCATTACCCATCACTATGATTATCTGGAGATCATTCTCCTCCCAAGTACTGAACAAACTCTTGTCACCGGTCATGTGGAAAGAAGCTCCACTGTCAAGAAACCAACCACTTCCCACCATGGATGAAACCATACATGCAAAGATTGTGAAATCCAACTCAAACTGTGAAGCAAGTGCCTCACCTTCAGATCCTTCCCCGGATCCCTTCTTGGATTTCCTCCGTGGACAATTTGCAGCATAATGGCCCACCTCATGACAAAAAAAGCATCGCACTTTCGATTTGTCAACATTCTTCCCATTATTGGAAGAACTAGATTCGGAAAGAGAAACCTTCTCCTTCCCCTTCCCCTTCTTTGCTTTGGCAGCCAAAGCGCAATTTTCTTCATCAGATGCCTTTGATGAAGATCTGTCCCTGGTATTCCGCCTGATCTCCTCTTGCACAAGATCCGACCAAAGTCTCTCCCATCCTGGCAATTTCTCCCAACCATTGACAAAGTCTTGATAAGAATGCCAACTCTTTAGAAGACCAAGGAGAGCCAAGCTCACCAATTCCTCATCATCGACAGTCACCCCCACACTTCCCAGCTCATCCCGGCATTGGGTGAACTTCGTGAGATACTTGGGCATACTGTCCCCATTCTCACTCTTAATGTTTCTGAGTTTATCCTTGAGCGCCAAATTCCTCTGGTCACTCTTGCTTTGGAATAAATCTGTCAACGCTTTCCACATCAAGTATGGAGAAGCCTTTCCATGCAGGCTGGATATATTGTGATCCTTCATGCCCTCCAACAGAATCCTTCGACACTTTGCTGTCTTCTTTTTTTCCAAGCCTCAATGAGAGCAGCATCACTAGGCTTTGGGACCTCAACATCTATGAACTCCTTCAACCCATTTTCATCTAACACCGCCTCCCATCATGTCTTTCCATGCAATATAATTCGACCTGCCTTCAAGAGCATACTCCAATCGCAATCTGTTGAAAGACATTTCAACTTCGACACCAAGAAAACATTGCTGCAAATTCGAATTCCACCAGCTCAAAACTCATCCGCTTCTGATCTAAAATTCGTGAGAATAAAGTATTTCTCGTACAGAGATTGACTGTATGGGATTTTACCGAATATCTCACCTTCCAAAAGAAGGATGAATCCAGAGGCTACCTGGCCCGATTACAGACTTTGCCTGAAGAAATAAAATGTAATCACTTTCTGAATAATAGATCTGATGATCAACTCTGCTCCGATACCCTGTAGAAATTTTGAATAATATAACACTTATTCACAGAGATTATCCTAATTATACACTATTTGTGGAATGCATGCATAATACATAACCTCCTCTCGTTGATCATCAATTTTGTGGAATTAAAAACAATGAAACATCAATCGCATGTGCACATTAACACAGTATGTACTAGGGAAAGCATACAGCTGAAAACCCCCAACTATCTTTATATTATAATGATAGAGAACATGTAACAATACATAGTACAATAATCCTCAAAAATACTCAATACTATCTCCACCTGCTACACACAAACTAGCTCAGATATGAATCAAGTCACGGTTCAAATCTCCTCCGCTGTCTGCCTGCCTCTACTGCAAAATCCAATGTGAGAATAGGAATGATCCAAGCTCATTTTCCCTTGGCTTTTACTGCGCAATCCTCATTGGTAATCTCCATCATTGATTGTGAAAATATAATGCACATCTATAGTCACAACTGCTAGTAGTCTCCACCTCTAACACCTGTCTCCATTGAACTGTCCATGCGTTGAGTTAATTGATGTATTCTTTAGTTTCTTTATGAGTTAATAATTAGTGAATTAATTAATAATTAATTCACATCACTCATCACTAGTGTATTTGCAGTTAGACTAAATACAACTAGTTCAACTAAGTCAAACTGAACACAACTCCATAAACTCCTCAATCAACTCCACCAAACTCAATCACTTGAGTTCTAACTGAAGTCCATCATGCAATAGCTCAACTAACCCATAAGAAAAGCGTATTTCCTTCTGGAAGTTGCATGTGCCACATCTGTAGCTCGAACTGAAGTGCTGCAAGAGGATAAGATAATGTTTATAGTCCAAATATTATTAAGAGCTAATAATATTCGACTGTTCTATTTTTAGACTGGTAGTCTAAAAATAGACGCCGCCCATATGTCTAAAAATAGAAGTACATCTATTTTTACCAACATGACCAATCATCCACAAATAGCATCCTACAACTCATAGACCATGATCCATATGTCTAAAAATAGACATAATCTAAAAATAGACTTTGCGCCAAAAATAGCCTGCGGGCCCACTTAGTGAAGGCGACTTCTTTTCACTAAGCTCCATCATCTTGTTGCATTTTCAACACCCTATATACCCTAAAGTATGTGGACGAGCTAGGATATACTTACGTACGTGGAATGAGGTATCACACTTGGAATGTATCACAGACAATTAACAACAACTGCTATGTTTAACGACGCCGAAACACGTCTCTAGCTTAGACCTCTAAATGTTATGCGTTAAGTTACAATGCTACATTAGGTTAATTGAGATAACTCTTAAGTTGATATTATTAAGAATTTTCCTTTCAAGGTTCACCACGTGATGTATGTTTGAAATTCCTAGAATGAAACTAACATGAGAAACATTATTTCATTCAATTAACAATGAAAATTGTAGCTAGTAAGGGATAGAGCAATCAGATCTTTGACAAAGAGCAAAGAGCACACCTAATGAAATTTCCCTAGCTATTCCTATCAAACATTCACAAACTACAATATGCACATTGCAAGTTTTTCTTTTCATCCCCTTTAGTGTTTAGATGAACAAAAAGGAACTAGATGCACAAATGATCAATCAATGCTTTTCACAAGAAACAAAGACTTTACGATAGTTTCTTTTTCAAAGAAATGAAGACTTTACGACACTTCTAATTGGGTGTGGGATCCTACAAGGGAAGTTTTCGAACTAAGAGCCCATATTTTGGTCCAATTTTGTAATATAAATGTAAATACTTCGCATTTTGTGGGCATGGAGAGCGTAGATGTTAAAGAGTCATAGGGTTTTCCACCCTTATTTTGATAATGTAATGTCAGCTATAGAAGATCTACCCATGGTCTGTGGAGCATGGATTGTATAAATAGAGCTAAGCTCTAAGTAGTTAGAAAGAACTAATCATGAGTTGAGATATGATGTATGAGAGATATCTCTGAAGTAGAATTCTAAGTTTTGGGTTGTAGTGTAGGTATAGGCTCTGCAGCTGAGTGCGCATAGGCCTAGAAGTCCGTAGCTGAGTGCACAGACCCATGTAGCTAAGTGTGTAGGGTGAGTCGAGTCTGTAATCATTTGGAATTATCAATAAATAGAAGTATTCTATAATTTCGGTGTATTTAGTTCTTGTTTATGCATCTATTATATTGGGTATGAAATTCACTTCTAATGCTTATATGATGCACAAATATATGTAAATGTTTTGGTTAAGTGCACGGAAGTGAGGACATCTGTTTACATGAGGCTAACTAAGATCTGTTAATAAGATAAGTAAGATACTTAGCGCAGTTTGGGAGATATCGTAGTTCGCTGCCCTAGCAGCATGAAAGGACTTCAGACCCTCATTAGGGTTGCGCAAAACCGATTGTAACATTTCGCAAAGGTACTGAAGGGTAGAGTAGAGGGATAAGCAACCTGTTCAAAGATAGGTATAGTTGGAATAAACTAACATCACAACCATCTCAAGGGTGCGAAAACTTGGTTCCATCAACCCCCATACTACTTCGGGTGAGACTTCAGTCCATGCTTCGCAGGTTGATGCCGAAAGGGCCAGTGGTGTAGGGATTTGTTTGGCTAACTAACGCTGAACCTGGGTTAGACCCCATCAAGCCAACAAATGGTTCCATTGTCGGGATTGGAATCTACATAAGAGATGTGTGATGTCGTATCATTGGAATCCAACTAAGAAAGAAATCGAAGGTTGGTTGGACAAAAGGATTCATGAGTTCATGACACAGGAAAACAAAAACCTGCGACTGTCAAAAGAACAGTGGTTAGACAGGTACCTGTATAGGGATATCCATGAAATCTTTTCCTACTGAGCTATACGAGTGGATCGCGAAGTTAGTAGATAACCAAGTAAGGTGGAAACTTGACGGTCCTATTGTGTGGACCCCAGAGCTAGTGTGAATATTGGAAGCATGGGAGGATAAGATCGTGCACGCCATCGATCATTGGCTTAATCGCATTATAGGAGGATTTGTTACTGATTTCGCAGTTGACACCTCAGTCAGTTATAGTGAGGCAGAGCGATGCTTTTTCAAAGGACCGCGAGGTAAGTACATGAAATCTTTGAATATTTGGATTAAAATGTTGTTGTGCGAAGAGTGGGTTATGCAATTACCTTGATGTTTGGGGCTACGCGAAGCAGAAAGGTTTACATGAACGAAGGAAATAAGGGTCTAAAGAATAGCCCCTTGATTTCACCTCCGCAAGGGGATGAGGAAGGGATAAAGTGCTATTCATCTGATAAGACAAGGATTTCCATGAATACCACCTCCTCCCACACCACCGCCGGCTTCACCGCCATCACCTCCATCTTCATCTGTACCACCTCCACCGCCACGACGATTTAGTATGGTGAACACAGTGAAGTTTCCTTTGTTCAAAGGCTTGGGAAATGAGTATCTGTACCAATTCTGGTTTGTTGTGAGGGATGTATGGGAAGCTCAAGGTGTTACAGATGATAACATAAAGAAGGCAACACTGGTTAGTGCTCTACAAGATCGATCGATAACCTGGTATATTAAGTACTCTAGTGATAACCCGAATGCTAGAGTAGCGGATATCAAAGTAGCACTGAATAGGGAATTTAGCAGGCCTAAATCTGAAGTGCAGTCAATTGTTCGATTCAAAGAGATCATGATGCTACTAGGCTACCAAGCGAGACGTCTTGGGAACTAGATCAGAGGCTGAAATGTACAATTTGCGAAGCCAACATGAATTTGACAGATAGACAACATTGTGAATGGTTTGTGGCTTCGTTACTACCACACTTAAGAAGTGTGCTATTGCAATCAAAGATAACAACTCAGGTAGAGGCCTTGAATATTACCATGAGACTACATGAGACCCCAATGCAAGATCCTAATCTAGGAGTTTAGTAGATCCATGTGTAGCTGAAGAATATGTGCCTTGAGACATAAATCTTGAAGCAGGATAGGATAGTTCGGTTGGAGGTACGCGAAGAAGTATGGTGCGTGAAATGCAATGGTCAGGGTCATGACAAAGAACACCGTCCAGTATTTAAAAATTACCTTTTAGGAGGAGGACTGATTCCTTTAAGGCCGGAAGCTCAAGCAGGACCTAGCGCGGCGTCTGCTTTGGGGTGCATTATCTGTCAAATAGCCAGAAATCATGCCACGGATAACTGCCACTTGTTACAGAAGTATACGCAAACTTCGCAATAGTTGTTCTGCAACTTTTGTATATCAGTGGGACATGATGAACATACTTACAGGAGTTATGAATTGATGATGGATAGAACGCCCGCTTAAAGAGTTCAGGCCAAAACGCGGCCCCTTGACCAAAATGCAGGGATGGTGCGGATAGGATTTCAGGGGTGTGGATGAGGCCGAGGTGGAGGAGAACCTGGTAGAGGTCATGGACAGTTGATTTGCTACAATTGCGGAGGTCTAGGACACTATGCCTGCGATTTCACTAATCCAATGAGCTCGTCGTGCAATTATTGCACATTGTTTGATCATGAAACTGAAGATTGTCCCACGCTCATAGCTTGCATACATGACAAAGGGGTGCAACCAGCTCCCCCGACTCAGAACCTGTAGATGATGAGGTCTGAGCCACGCGAGGAAGATTCAAATGTAAATATAGTGCTCCGAAGTGGAATCACGATGGGAGATGACAAGGGGAAACAACCGGAAGACAATTCCTAGGTTCGCAAAGCTCCGACGAAGGAAATTGATTTTGATTTGGAGTGTGTGCGGGAAATTTCATGGAAGCTAAGAAGAGCTTCACTAAGGCCTCCACTTCAGGAATCAAAGATAAGCCTTAGCCAGAGATGGACCCCCCTATGCTCACAACATTCCTGGAAACCTGTATGAAGTTACTGCGTGACAGTAAGGCTATGAAAGGGTTACAGGAACTTATCAATAGATGTGTTGGGACCGCACCAGGTGAACCGAGCATAGTTCAGAAGACAGGAAAGCATAAGACAAGGATGGGGTGTGAAATGAGACTCACTGCACGGATTGGAGAATACAAGATGGATCAAGTCATTCTGGATTTGGGATCAAATGTGAATGTTTTATCGAAATAGACATAGGAGCGAATGGGGAGACTTGCGCTGCAATGGTCTCCAATTTAGATGAGGATGGGGAATCAGGAGAAAATCATACCCTGGGGTGACTGTAGGGAGTGTTTGTGGATATTGAGGGAGCGAGTGCGCTGGTAGATTTTGAAGTAATAGAGATTGTTGATGACAACAATCCCTACCATGCACTGCTAGGAATTGACTGGGCTACTGATATGAATGGGGTAATCAATCTGAAGAAGTGAATGATGATCTTTGATAAGAAATCACTATGCGTAATAATAGCCCTGGATCCTGCTGAAGGATTGCGCCATACAGAACCAGTCCACGACCTTGAGAGTGATGATGATCTGGACTGCATCTACAAGATAACATCGCGAGACCAAGACTGGGTGAATCCCACCGTGGATAGGTGGATTACATGGGAGTGTAAGAGTTCTTGCACTTCAGATTCTAACGAAGAAATAGAACGCTGGCAGAATCGGTTACACGAGGTAACTACGTTGAATTGCAACATGATGACCCGGTCACTGCGCTGCGTGTCAACAGAAGTGAGAGATATGCCTACTTATAATGGTTTAATTGAGGTAGATACCTTCTTGGATGCATTTGAAAGGGAGGTGCCGGAAAATAAATGCTTCCAGGCCTTGGACTCGGTATTACGCGCTATGCCTGCAAGATGGTGGGGTACGCACCAAGGAAGCTTTGATGATTGGCGCGAATGTAGGAGAATGATGCGAGCCTAATTTGGGAAGCATAAGATGCGACTGATAGAAAAGTATGATGGGCAAGATGATTCGCGTGCACATCTGACCAAGTGGACACAGGCCTATGGAGTAAAGCCCCAACCTGAGAAGATGCACATGCACTCTGCGCTAAAATACCTGGTCAATGAGCCTGTGTTGGGGGGGTGAATTTGCAGATGGCTTTTATTGTTCCAAGAATACGATTTTGAAGTTGTTGTAAAGCCTAGATGATTGGATGTGGGACCTGACCACCTATCGCGCATCGAGACAGGGGAGGAATCTACTAGTTTGGAGGAAGGATTACCTGACACGCAACTCTTGGCTATGTGCATCGCGAATGGACATTTTGAGGATATAATACACTTTCTAACAATTGGAACTGCGTTAGAAGGATACTTTGTCCAGTAAAAGAAGGAATTAGTGGTGTGCACAATAGACTTCTCTATCATTTATGTGCATCTAAACAAGATGGGGAAAGATGAAATACTGCGAAGGTATGTACATGAGTTTGAACAAAGCAACATCGTCGCGGACGCTCATGGGGGCTCCGCGGGAGGACATTATGCAAGGAGAGCAACCGCGCAAAAGATTTTACGCACCGGGTTGTGGTGGCCAACCCTTCATCAGGATTTAGAAGCATATTTCAAGGCGTGTGATGTATGGCAGTGGACGTGAAGGCCATCACATAGGGATGAAATGCCTTTGAATCCACAAGTAACATTGCAACCCCTCGAAAAGTGGGCAATAGATTTTGTAGGACCTATTTAGCCACAAGGAAAGACATGCGTGAGGTACATTATTACGGCGACAGAGTACTTGAATGGTTGGGAAAAAGCGTAGCCGGTGAAGGATTGCATGGATGCAACTTCTGTGAAGTTTCTATTTGAACATGTACTAACGTGATTTGGCTATCCAAAGATCTTGAAGAGTGATTGAGGTATGCACTTCCTGAACGAGACGATCAACACTCTAACGGAGGAATTTCAGGTGTATCATCAAAAGAGAACACCTTATCACCCATAGGCTAACGAGACAGTGGAGGCATTCAATAAAGTGCTTGAAAATGAACTGACAAAGGTATGCAATGCTCAGCGAAGTGATTGGGACCTACGCATACCTGCAATGTTATGGGCTTACCGGATGACATGCAAGAAACTGATGGGACAGACACCTTTTAGGCTTGTCTATGGAGTGGAAGCCATAATGCCTATGGAATACATTGTGCCTAGTCTGCACATAATAGCACTCACAAATATGATGGATCGTAGAGCTCTAGAAGAGAGGCTCGCGTAGCTAGATGAGCTCGAGGAAGAACGATTTTTGGCTGGATTTCACCAGCAGGTCCAAAAGTAGCATGAAAAGGCATGGCATGATCGACACTTCAAGTTGCACACATTTAAGGTAAATGATCTAGTTTTTTTGTATGATAGTAAGTTTGATAAATTCCCTAGAAAGTTTAGGATGCACTGGTTAGGGCCGTATATTATTAAGGAGATTACCGACAGAGGCGCGGTACTGCTGGTCAAGTTAAATGGAGGACCCTTCCCAGGAAAAGTGAATGGTAGTCATTTGAAGCCATACACCGGCGATCCGGCCATGTGACTATATGAACGTAGCATAGTCTTAGCACTCCAGGCAGTTGAAGGAGGTGTGGGACTATAAACTACACTCCCTGGGAGTTGCGCGAGGTCAGGACTGCACGAAGCAGCGAAGTGTCACAGGGTCCACGACAACGCGAAGACAGCTATGCTGGTGCACAGGTCTGCCGAAAAGTGGCTATTAAAGTCACTATGCATGATTTGATGGTTGGTTTCAGGCCAAATGGAGTAGGAGGCAAGCATTTAAGGTGAACTTCATGGGTTAGATTCTTGAAAATATGTCGCCAATCTAGCATTAATGGGCTGAATGTGGGGGAAACGATCGAATTCAAATTCAAAAGGCTCTATAAATTACAAGTGGCTATCTAGTGAAAAACACTTGGCATCTTGAGAACTGAGTTGTTGCGCTATCAAGTGTATATGGACCTTTCAAACTTTGAGGCTTTGAGAGCAAGTTTAGTATTTGAAATGTTTCCAAAGGAGACGCAAGACCTTCTAACTAGACTGATGTCGACACTCGAGGAAGCCACGCAGGAAATTGCGGAAGTGGAAGCCCAAGAGAGCACCAGAGTGATAGTTGAGGTCCCTAAATCACCCAAAACACCGCGACCTAAGAAGGATAAGCAGGCTATGATCCCGGTGCACGTCTCACCCAGAAACCCACAGAGGACTAAACTCACCTTGCAGGAAAAGGGGAAGGCCATTAATCTGGAGGCTGAAGAGGAAGAAGAATTTGAAGAAATCTTGGTAGATGAGGAGGATGTAGAGATGGAAGTTGAAACCCAGGGTGTGGACCCTATTACCCGGTTACCTGAATATGTTCCTCCGCAAAAGGGCA
Organism: Pinus tabuliformis; assembly: GCA_031772625.1. Lineage (NCBI taxonomy): Eukaryota > Viridiplantae > Streptophyta > Pinopsida > Pinales > Pinaceae > Pinus > Pinus tabuliformis. Next base: position 140,495,169 of record CM062812.1, read on the forward strand.
AAGCTAAAGTGCCAAAGGACATAGATGAGAGCAAGAGCTCTCCGCAAACTCCGCTACTCCCAGACGATATTATTTTTGAGGGATCGCACTTGGGGTGAGTTCCTAGGTTGAAGTTTGAAGATTGGGACCTTGCAGACCACGAGAAGGTCCCACATTTGGCGACTGAGAAGCTAATGTGCCAAAGGATTGATGCAAATGTTGGAACAATTCAATTAGAGCTGTGGACATGGCTTAGAGGTGTAGAGAAAGCTGGATTACTTAATTTGCTCTGGGTGCCATATTACCATTGTGGCGCATTGACCATATTCATCATTAGGCAACTACTCTACTTAGTGCATGATGGGTGTTTGTGGCTAGAGGAGCCTATCCCCATCACAGACCATCTGATTCATCAGATTACATGGCTTCCTTACTTAGGATAGGATCTAGCCAACATTTCAGAGGGAAAAGGTGGCAAGTTGGCCCTCGTGGAAGCGATGAAGAAGAATTTCAAGCTGGAGAAGAAGAAGCGAGGGTATGCCATCTCCAACATTAACAACCCTGCAGTCAAGGTCGTGACATAAATGCTAACAGGGAAAGTGATACGGAAGTGCCACATAGATGAGGTGTCTGCACTTGTGGGTGCACTAGTGGCCCAATGTGTGGAAGGAGTCCAGTTCAAATGGGTAAACTTTATATGTGGCAAGTTCCTTGCAAACCGTCATGAGGCACAAGAGCAGGGAAAAACATTTCACTATGCGCGGCTCTTGTTGTCGATAGTACTAGTGGCATGGGAGCTGCCCAAAGATAGGCAATTTCCTTCAGTCATGCTGGACCTTATAGAGGCAGTGAAGTATGCTTCACTGTGGGTGACCAAGGATGCACAGCGTATCAGAGAAAGTAAGATCTTCTGGGTCCTAATGGAGATGAATATCTGATCTGAAAATCACTCGTGAGTGCTCTCAGTTAATTAATTAATGAATGAAGGTATTACATACTCATGTGCTAGTGTGTGTCTATGTTATCTTAGGCAACAGATCGATCAGATTGCAAAATACACAGACACTAGAAAATAGAAAATATTAAGAGAAACACAGTAAGTAAATACAAGAACATAACAAATTAACAAGGAGTTCACCCAATCCTCCTGGGCTACGTCTCTGGTCCAGCTCTCAGTGGTGGCCTTCTTTATTGTGTCTTTAAAACAGAGTTTTTAAAATGAGGAGCTCAATTTGAGTCTCCTGAAATAGATGATGCTTAGTAGGGTGGTTCTTGGATTCCCCAAGCCACTAGAGTGCACAGAATCTTCCTTACCAAGTCTCGACCTCAAACTGGTCTTAATGGGGTGAGTCCAATTTGGTACTTAGTTCCCGACAGATATCCTCACAGGGAATTGCCTAAACCTCTCAAGCCTTATGTCTACTCAATACTGCCTTAGGTCAGCTCGGCTCTCTGTTCTCTACTTCTTGCTTTTTCTCTGTTTTGAATCTCTGTCTCATTGTCTCCTTCTTTCTTACAGTGCTCTCCCTCTTTTTGTTCTTTGTCTGTTCATGGCTTAAAGCCAATCTGTCTCATGATTGTTCGCTTCCTCTTCCGCCCCTTTCGATCTCCTGCTACTGTTCGCTTGGAATTCCCTGCCTATGTGTCATCGCCACTGTGTAACGTCTCACAGGGAAGTGGCCACTTATCCTCTCATGAACTATGCCAACTCTTCCTCAAACAATTCGGTATTTCGGTTACGCTATGTAATGATTCATCTGCCAACTCAGTGGTCAAATTGGACTTCAAACTTTTATATGCCGCAGCTTAATTCTCCCTCCAGATCCAGTTTCTCATCAGGCGCAATCTCCACTGTTAGATCTGGAGCCCCTAGATCCTACAGTGTTCGCTCTTATCGCGCAGTTGACTTGCTCGGACGTTAGCTCGCAATGAGAGCAGTTTTCTCTCTCATCCGCTGGACACGTGTCGTGCAATGTGTGGAATCGTTTATTCTCTTTCCAAATCCATTTACCGCCCAAAATGCCTCCGATATTCCACCGTTTTTGGAGCGCGGGACCCGCCTTTCATTTTAGTGCTTTTCCCATGGTTTTCGACTTCCCTTGTGAGTGAGCGCTCGGGGCCTTTCCATTTCGAGGGGTTTTTCCCAGCGATGCGCGATTAGCGCTAATCACGCATCAGAAACGACCTCCATTTTCTGATCCAGACTTCCTAACTGTTAGTTTGCATCCTGCGCAGTCTCCATGGGCCTCGGTCAACGTGCTTTGACCGAGGTCCTCATCATTTCTTGCTGGCTACAAACTGCCACTGTCCAGAGGTCCTTCCTGATAGCTCTTTGTTCACAAGTTTCTTGAAGTCTGTCCTGATTTGATACAGTCATAGAACTCTGATAATTTTCATGGATCCAATTCAGATCATGGAATTCCCATTGAAAAAGCTTTTGGACCACCAAAAGTTGGTTTTCAAGCATGGACTAAGTGAGGGTAGAATTTCCTCACTTGTCCAATCCCTATCCACTTTGCACTGCTCGACTTTGAACCCTTGAGCCCAACTCTGAGGTACTCAACATCTCCCCTGCACGTCATCCTCACCTTCCTGTCCAGAACTATGTCTTCCTGCAATTGATTAAGATATTTAGGTAACAGGTCATCAATAGAAGGTAATTGACTCTGCTCTTCAGGATCCTCAATTAGTGAAGGTACAAACGATCTCAAGCAATCCGCATTCACGATTGAGTAGATGTGGATGTAAGCTGGTATGTTAAGGCGAAAAGCATTCTCACCAATCTTCTCAAGTATCTTGAAAGGTCTATACCTGATAGGCTTTATCTTTTTACCTTCACATTGCATCCTGTCCTTGTTGATATACAGCCAGACTTGGTCACCAACTTGGAAACTATGCTCCATCCGATGCTTGTCATGCCTTGCCTTGTATTTGGCCTGGCTCTTTTCCAGCTGTTCCTGTATGTCCTGGTGGATCTCTTGGATCTGTTCAATGAACCTAGTTGCCTTGTCCACATCACTGTGTCCCTCAACTGTGGTGTCTTTACCAAAGACGAAATCCAAAGGAGACCTTGGTGTGAAACCAAAACAGGTCTCAAAAGGAGATCTCTGTGTAGAAGAATGTTTTGCTCAGTTGTAAGCATGCTGCACATAACACAAATGTTCATCCCAAAGCTTAGGATGCTTGCTGCAATATCCCCTGAGTAACTGGATCACTGTCCTATTAACTACTTCTGTCTGGCCATCAGTTTGTGGATGAAAAGCTGTGCTTTTCTTCAGTTTGGTGTCCATCAATTCCCACAGACTTGACCAAAACTTCCCCACAAATCAGGTGTCTCGATCAGATACAATGGAAGTGGCTAATCCAAAATGAACCCATACATGTTTAAAGAACAGTTTTGCAATTTGTTCAGCTGTAATATGTTTATTACAAGGTATCAAAGTACACATTTTGTTGAACCTATCCATAAAAACATACAAATAATCATGACCTTTCCTAGATTTAGGCAGTCCTCCAACAAAATCCATGGAACCACTTTCCCAAGGGTGCGAAGGAACTGGTAATGGAGTGTACAAGCCTAATTTTCTGTTGCTGGGCTTGCTTTTAGCACACATAGAACACCCTCTTACATATCTAGAAACTGTCTCGTTCATTTTTGGCCAATAACAAAATCTTTGCAGTTGTGCAACTGTTTTACTTACCCCAAAGTGACCTGATATTAGAGAAATGTGTGCTTCTTGAATTATCTTTACTCTTTCAGTTTGTGGAATGCATAACTTCCCACAATGATATAAGAGTCGGTCCTTTACATGATAATCCAATTCTTCTACTTGTTTGCCTTGACTTAAAGTTGCATATACATCCTTAAAGCCTATATCTTGAGCATATTGTTCAATGTAACTCTCATGTGACACATAATTATGCTTAAGTATAGTAGATGCACTTATAATGGGTCTAGATAACATATCTGCAACTTTATTGTGTGTGCCCTTTTTATATTTGATGACTAAATGAAACTGTTGTAGAAAACCCATCCATCTGTAGTGTCTTGATTGCCGCAACTTAGTTTGGGAGTGCAAATATTGAAGTGGTTGATGATCAGTATGTATTACTGTCTCTTTTCCCATTAAGTAATGTTTCCACTTTTTCACACTCTGTACTAATGCATACAATTCTTTATCATATGTAGGATAGTTAACTACTGCAGAATTAAATGTCTCAGAATGATAACATATGGGTTTACCGTGCTGTGTCAACACTGCTCCCATGGAATAGTCACTGGCATCCGTTTGGATCTCAAATTGTCTTTGAAGATCAGGTAGTGCTAGTACAGGTGCTGTACTAATCTTTTCTTTCAAGGTGTCGAAGGCTTTCTGCTATTTGCCTCCCCACTGAAACACCTTGTTTAATCCTGTTAAAGCATGTAAGGGAGCTGCAATTAAGGAAAAGTTAGAAATGAAATTTCTCCAATATTGTGCTGCTTCTAAGAAGCTTCTAACTTCTGTAGTAGATTTGGGTTTAGGCCAGTTTACAATGACTGTTGCCTTAGAGGGATCTATCTTCAATTCACCACCCCATACTATATGTCCCAAATAATTCAAATATGTTTTGCCAAATTCACATTTTGAGAGTTTAACATGAAGTTTTTCTCTTTTCAAAACATCTAGTGTCTACTTAACATGCTTTAAGTGTTCTTCCCATGTTTTTCTAAATATCAGAATGACATCCAGATACATAATAAAAAAATCCTCAAGAAAAGGTCTGAGTACATCATTCATTAATCTCATGAAAGTAGCAAGAGCATTAGTCAAGCCAAAAGGAATAACCAACCACTCATACAATCCCTGCTTTGTTTTGAAAGCAGTCTTCCATGCATCTTGTTCTGCAACTCTGAGCTGATGGTATCCACTATGCAAGTCTAACTTGGAAAAATAAACAACTTCTTTCAATTGATCTAAAAGATCATCTATGCGAGGAGGGGGATAACTATTTTTTATTTTTATCTTATTTAGTGCTCGGTAATCAATGCACATTCTCCATGAGCCATCTTTCTTTCTCACCAAAATGATTGGTGACCACATGGTGATGTGCTAGGTTTGATGAACCCTTTCTTGAGAAACTCTTGCACCTGCTTCTTGATTTCTACGTTCTCGAATGTGGACAACCTGTACATTCCAATGTTAGGCAATGGAGCATCTTTCTGCAAAATAATATCATGCACTATTTCCTTTTTGGGTGGCAGATCTTTAGGTTTTTCAAACAAGATATCATACTCTGAAACAACCTTTTCTAAATCAGCTTGCTATTTAGCATTACAACCCTCAAATACATTGGTTTTATCAGGTTTCTTTTCCTTTACAACCATCAATAAGAATTGTTTACATGAATTTATCATTCGTTTCATCTGCCCTGAGTTTATGAGAATATAATTATTCTTGAGCTTATGAGCTCTTACAAAGTATTTGATTCCATCTTTAACAAGTAGATACTTGTTCTCAGCTCTATAGAAAATAACTTTTCTATCATACAAGTAAGGACTTCTTAAAACAATTCCACATATATCCAAAGGAATTATGTATAACTCAACCTCATCTACAAATGTTGACCCGAAAGAAAACTTGAGTTTGCATTGTCTAGTCACTTGTAGTTGTGCTTTATCATTTAACCATCCTAATGGGTATGGTTTCTTGTGAGATGTAGTTACTAATCCCAACTTCTTTACAATTGATTCAGAAATTAAATTTACTTGTGAGCCACTATCAAACAAAGTATCAATCTTTTGATGTTTGGAAATAACTCGAATATGGAAAAGCTCATGTCTTTTTCTCTCATTTTCTTCATCAATAGTAGATTGTACAGAATTACTAGTAGATGCTTCAGAATTCTTACCTTTTATACCTGTGGCTGCAATGGTTGTTTCATCTCCTGAGTCTGACCCCAAATCTTTCTAAATAGCTACAACATTCTTCTTATTCTTTCCCTCGAACTTCTTAGGTCTCAGCTCCGGATGCAGAATCCAACAGTGCTCATCATCATGCCCATCCTCTTTACAATGGGTGCATGAATTCTTGCTCTTCCGTGCAGTGTTAACCTTCCTTGCTTTCCATTTCTGCTTTCTTTTCTCCTTATTCTTGCTTGCAGTGGATTGGGATGATCCCCCAACTTCTGGACTTCCATTCTTTCCTCTAGCTTCTAGATGAGTAGCTTGAACAGATACCTCATCTATACTAGTGGGATTAAACATGAGGATAGTGTGCCTCATGTAGCTGTGTAGACCACTGATGTACTTCAATAGAGTCTCAGGTGAGTCTAATGAGATTCCTAGAATCAATGTTCTCTTTCTAAATTCTTGAATGTATCCTTGTACACTTTGCCCTTTCAATTGTCAAAGAGTTTGCCAACTCATCATGGCTTGCTGCATGTAGGCCAATGATAGAATTGTTTTTTGATTGCAGAAACAAATTCACTCCAAGTAGAGATAGTCTTACCATGTCTCTTTAGGTCAGCTTGGGTCCTGCCTTCCCATAAAACCAAGGCAGTGCCTCCAAGGCGTAGGCTTGCCAGCTGAATCTTGCTCTTATCTGAATTGATACTCTGCACTCTACAATAAACATCAATTTGTCTAATCCATTTGTCCAAATTTTTTTCATTCAACTCTCCATCATATATAGGTAAATCAAATTTGACATCTAGTTTAATCAAAGATGCCTTCTTTTTATGTTCAGAGCTATTAGAAGGTGTGAGAAAGATTTCTTCTTTCCATTTTCCTTTTGAGTGGTCATGGAAATGAGACTCATCTTCTCCTTTGTCTTGTTTGGAGCGTGACGAATCCTCATCCTTGTGTTTTCTAAAGTACCTATACATTTCCTCTACCATGGATTTTATGGCTATGAAAATATCTATGAATTGAGGGTCTGGACCCATAGAACCTTCTTCTGACATTGTCTTCTGAGGGTAGACTCTCCCAATTTTAGGATTAGTTTCGACAAAATCTGCTTCTCCTAATTTGAGCTTTGATATAGTTAGCATTCAATAGCTAAATCCAACACAAGCTTGTCTAACCTTAACAACCTAAAGCTTTGATACCACTTGATCTGAAAATCACTCGTGAGTGCTCTCAGTTAATTAATTAATGAATGAAGGTATTACAAACTCATGTGCTAGTCTATGTCTATGTTATCTTAGGCTACGGATCAATCAGATTGCAAAATACATAGACACTATAAAATAGAAAACAGTAAGAGAAACACAGTAAGTAAATACAAGAACATAAAAAATTAACAAGGAGTTCACCCAATCTTCCTGGGCTACGTCTCCGGTCTAGCTTTCAATGGTGGCATTCTTTATTGTGTCTTTAAAATAGATTTTTTACAATGAGGAGCTCAATGTGAGTCTTCTGAAATAGATGATGCTTAGTAGGGTGGTTCTTGGATTCCCCAAGCCACTAGAGTGCATAGACTCTTCCTTACCAAGTCTCGACCTCAAACTGGTCTTGATGGGGTGAGTCCAATTTGGTACTCAGTTGCCAATAGATATCCTCACAAGGAATTACCTGAACCTCTCAAGCCTTATGTCTGTTCGATGCTATCTTAGATCAGCTCAGTTCTCTGTTCTCTGCTTCTTACTTTTTCTCTGTTTTGTCTCTTTGTCTCACTGTCTCCTTCTTTCTTACAGTGCTCTCCCTCTTTTTATTCTCTATCTGTTCATGGCTTAAAGCCAATCTGTCTCATGACTGTTCGCTTCCTCTTCTGCCCCATCAGATCGCCTATTACTGTTCGCTTGGAATTCCCTACCTCTACGTCATCGCCACTATGTAACGTCTCACAGGGAAGTGGCCACTTGTCCTCTCACAAACTGCACCAGCTCTTCCTCAAATGATTCAGTATTTTGGTTACGCTGTGTAATGATTTATCCGCCAACTCAGCGGTCAAATCGGACTTCAGACTTTTATATGTCGCAGCTTAATTCTCCCTCCAGATCCAATTTCTCATTGGGCGCAATTTCCGCCATTAGATCTAGAGCCCCCAGATCCTATGGTGTTCTCTCTTATCGCATGGTTGACTTGCTTGGACGTTAGCCCACGATGAGAGTGGTTTCCTCTCTCATTCGCCAGACATGCATTGTGCAATGTCTGGAATCGCTCATTCTCCTGCTGAATCTACTTATCGCCTAAAATGCCTCCGATATTCCGCCGGTTTTGGAGTGCGGGACTTGCCTTTCGCTTTTAGCACTTTTCCCATGGTTTTTAGCTTCCCTTGTGACCGAGCACTCGAGGCCTTTCCATTTCGAGGGGTTTTTCGTAGCGATGCATGATTAGCGCTAATTGCGCATTAGAAACGACCTCCGTTTTCCGATCCGGACTTCCTAACTGCTAGTTTGTGTCCTGCGCGGCCTCCATGGGCCTCAGTAAACACGCTTTGACTAAGGTCCTAGTCGTTCCTTGCTGGCTACAAACTGCCACTATTAAGAGGTCCTTCCTGATAGCTCTTTGTTCACAAGTTTCTTGAAGTCTATCCTGATTTGATATAGTCATAGAACTCTGATAATTTTCATGGATCCAATTCGGATCAATATCTGGATGGAGATCAATCGCAAGCTACGGTTGTCGCCCATAGTCTATGCTAGTTTCTAGAGCTTTGCAGAGGTCAAAGCAGATTTCCACCATGTCTTCATCAGGGTGCAGAAGGACCCTACAAAGACATTGCATGATTTACCATACCTGGCGACCGACAATGTAATTTTCGTAGTCCTTGAGTCTTGGCCGCCGGAGTGGCACTCCAGTTGGCTCCACGATGGAAATGGACAAGTCCGTGATGCAACGTAAGAAGGAAAATACAAAGCTTCAAATGGCACAACTGGCGAAAAGGCGCAGGAAAGAGGAAGCAGCGGCTAAGGCCCAGGTAGCACGCGACACTGTGAAGTTGGAGGAACAATAGAAAATAGGAGAAGAAGAGTGCAAAGGACTGAAATCACCTTGCCTGAACCAGAGAAAAACACAAAATAAGGTGGCATGGACCCGTAAATGACATCCACCCAACTCAAGCATCCATGACCACGAGAGCAGACAGTGCCACGAAAGAAAACAAAGGCATCGAAGACATCTTTTGACCCAATCACTCTCACTGAGGGGGATTTGCATGATATCGGTGAAACAATGAGGGATGTCACCATGGAGGCCCTCCAACAGTTCAAAGAATAATAGTAGTTGGTATTGGGGGCTCTCTGGACAGAGTTGCAGGAGTTGCAGGTTCGCACTCCACAGGCTGGCATAGTGTCCACAGCCTCGCGATCAGCACTTCGGCTACCAAGGAAATGTTGTGCACAAGGGTGACCAACATGATATTGCTACCAGATGGTGTTGAAAATGGAAATAAGAAATGCTATAAATAACATTGCTATAAATCGCAGTTCAGGTACCAGTGTTGGACATAGCAACAAGGAATGAAAAATGGAAGTGCTAAAAATAACATTGCTATAAATAACATTTCGGGATGGTTTTATCAAGAAAAATAGTGTCTATATAGAGCTTCTAGTCCCACTAAGGCTGGTAGCTACCTTAGAAAAAAACAAACTAAAAACTACTTTCGTTTTCCTTTATGAGAAATAGATAAGAGAGGAATAAGGAGACCAACCTCTGTCTTGCGCTTGGTTCCTTGCTCGATTCCTCTCCCTTATGATAAGTCTTCGCCACTCGCTTCCTCGTCTACCCAGCTTCAAAGAGCACCTGTAGAATCAAATTAGCATAACACTATCCAAGAACATAGATCTATTATCATAAACAATATAGGACCAGATATATATTGACCACACAAATGCATATAACATCAATCATACAAGAGTGTGGAGTAAAACTTGAATAGTTTTATTGATAATCAAGAAAGAGCAAAGAGGATTACAACCAATTGTTCTGACCCAGCATCATCCTCTCAGCAAGAAATCCCTTCTTCACCTCATGAAAAGCTTAGATCACCCAACACTATGATATTGCACCAAGAAACCAACAACACTTCCTTACAAGATACAAAATTCCAGCCTCTGGATCTCTGGGATGAGGGATCCATATATAGATGTTTGTAAGGGGGGTGAGTCAGCTTTTGAGATTTGATTAGTGTCCTCTCTCTGATAGTTCTTTATTCCACTTGGAGATTGATGATCTCTTACTCATCCCTGGGCGAATGCAGAGAGGCAAGTGTCACAGGAGAAGTTTCTGGAAGATTCCATGATCCTCCACCTTGCGGATTGACCTTTCCATTTTTCCACTCTCACCCATCACACCCCATAGAAGGGATTTTCAACATGCATTGCACCTACAGTGTGTATTCAGGTGGGATGCAATGCACTTTGACCATGGAGCAGGTGAAATGGTCCAGTTTTGACCAGTTCTGAGTAGTTTTTCATGGAAAACTTCTGGGAGATGCTGTAATCAATTGACCTTGTTCTTTTAGGGGTTGGAACAACACCTTTAGGGACTTAGGATCCCTTGGTTTATGGACATTTATGATTGGGGTTGCAGTGCCCAAAAATGTCTATAACAGTTGTCCCCTAAAGCATGAGGTCGTTAATCTTTTGATGTCAGGTGAAATGCTTTATCATGAGGATCCAAAGTTTTTTCGAGCTGGAAGGCGACCTGTAATAAGATACAATACAATACATTATCTTCATAATATTTTCATGATCTAGTTGAGGGGGGCATTCCCGTGCTCAGCTTTGTAAATTCATTTTCATGTACATGAGACAGACAATCGTCTGAGTGTAGACTGATGATTCTGGTGGAGCCATCATCCCTTAGATTAGATGATTATCTGTGCAATAGTGATGTACATTTGATGTCTTTATTTTCCTAAATATATATCGCAGCCCGGATGGATGAAACTAGATCTGAGGTCTTCAATCTCGTTCGATCTTCACTCAAAGTACAAGTTGATCCATGTGAGAGATGTTTTGGAGTCGAACATGGAAAGACATCGCCTGATTACCAGCCAATGATGTAAGCTGTTAACGGGCGCGAGAAGAATCACCGATAATGTTGATGACCCAAGGTACTACAGTACAATTCACGTGGTCTGAACAAGGGACTTGGCGTCAAACACCACGAAAAATCTTTCGGTCGAAGGCCATTGATGTAAACTTGTCGCCGGAAGTGAGAAACTTGCCATTGAGGTGTGCAAGCTTCAAAGTACTGAAAGGGTTGTTCCTAGATCGACTTCTTGGATAATGAGCTGATGCCGACAAGAAGCGATCTGTCATAGGAGGGCCTTAGTGAATCCCACATCAATGACATGGAATGGAGCAAATGATTCTAATGGAGGTGAAAACGATCTGGTGATATAAGGTTCAGGGTGGCGGTCATGAAAGAATTGAGCGTGAATGTATTGCAGCGGATGAGACACAGGTGAATTCTCTGAGCGACTTCTCTTGAACATATCGGCGACACTGACATGATGGATTGGTATCATTAACCCCAAATATGGATGGTGTGACGGAACCATGGTGATGTGACCAGTGAATGGAACAACCCAACCCGACTTGGATGCGAAGTGAAAGTGTCATGTTCAAGAGCGACTTGCTACCAACAAAGTTTCTTCAAGTTTTATTCCCAATTTTTCCCCAGTCATTGCTGACCAGTACCTCTTTATTTTTTTCAAGCTTGAGGAGGATAACATATGCTTGTTCTATAATTTTCCCTTCGGGCAAACCCATCGCTATGTTTTAACGAGCCTAGAGATAGTGAAACTCGTTCTTGTCTGTTATGGAAAAGTTTGTCGCTATTCGGTTTTAACGAGTTTAACGACAAAGATAACTCGGTCCTTTTAAATTTTAGAGAGTCTGAAAAAGGGACGTAAAGGAAACTCCAAAAATCCTTTTTCGTAGTCTAATCCCTTAAGTCCGAAAAAGTATAAAATAATACAAAAGGGATGAATTTTCGGTAATTTTAACGAGCCAAAACAAGCGCTCGATCGTTTTGTGTAATAATCCCTCAGGTCCAAAAAGACTAAAATCTAAAGGAGGGATAGCACTTCCGGTCACTTTAACGAGCTGGAGAGGCCAATGGCTCGGCAATCTTTTCATATTTTACGAGTCAGTTGAAAAGAGCTTAAAGGAGACTCATTTTTTGAGGAACGAGTGATAGATTCGGGTAGCAGTTGATTCCAGGTAAGGTTTGGAATTTTCCAATCATGGCAGTGTCACAAGGATGGCTAACAGGATCACTCTTCGCATCTGTTCCTCAAAAAGGGTAAACAATCAAATGGAGGTGAATGATCGGCCAATACAGAGTGGAGGTGATGATGAGAACACGACCAAGGCTTCAAAGGCTGATGATAATACATTCACAACAGTTATTTACCGGAAATTGGTTCATTTTTTAATGAGCTTAAACTTTGCAGGAACATTTTCTCATTTCTTATGTTTATTTTTTAACGAGCTTGAATTCCGCGTTAAAACTGCTCGATATAACGGTCATTGATTTTCTTGATTTTACCATTAATAACTTTGTTGCTTCAAAGGTTGTAATGCATGCTCAATTGCTTCATCAAACTAGTTAGAAATGAACAATATATGTTTGAAAAATGAGTCAAAACAATAATATTTTACTTGAATTACGTGAAAAGTAATTTAAAAGTGGTTTTTACCTCTCATTTTACCATTTCATTTGAACTTTGGTTTGTTGGAGCTTTGGAGGTGTTTTCCCCCTTGCTTTTCACTAGTTGATTCCAGGAGATTCCATGGATGATTCTTGGCGCCGTCTGGACCAGGTAGGAGCTAAACCTGAGCTCTTCAGTTTCATTCTTTCCTTTTTGAATTCTGAGCATGTTTTCTGGTTTTTCTGAGCCCCTGGGGTTTGAAAAACTTGCCCTGGCTCCATCGCACCCTTTCTATATCGAAAGGTGCGTTGCATGTTGGCCTGGCCATTGGCCAGTTAGCATGCAATGCACCCAGAACACTAATGGGGGTACGATGGGCACAAGGAGGGAAAATTGTGCACAGTTTTTCATGGAATTTTTTGCCTGTTTTTCACCACATCAGGATCTAACTCTTCTCTTGTTTGTTTTCAGAGATTCATTGGAGCAAAATGCCTGTTACATGGCGAGAACGTGAGCATGAAGAAGAGGACATGCTTGCTTTACATGATCCGGTTACGGTAAATGCACTGCGGAACTGTGTCCTGTTCAAGTTTTTCCACATCTCTAGCATGAGGCAACAAATCAACTTGTTGCAGTATTTTATCGATGCCTGGGATCCTACCAGCCAGGTGTTCCAGATTAGGGGCAAATCTATCCCCTTGACTGTCATGGACATCTATTTTTTGACCGGCTTATCGAGGCGGGGTGCCCCTATCTCATTATCAGGTTCGGCCCGTGGGGGTGAATCTGTGAGAGATTATATTCGCAGGTATTTCAGAGAGGGATCTCAACCGAGTAAGGATGGCAAGATCAATATCCGAGATGTCACTGACAGGCCCTTGAGGACCATTTTGTTCACTTTTTCTAGAATGGATGGTAGTGCGGCTCTTCATGTGGCCAACCGGTCTTATATGCAGTATGCCTTAGAATGCCTTGAACCAAAGGTGTTCAACTGGTGTGACGCAATACTCTTTGTGATGAAAGAAAAATTGACCAAGGTGAAAAACGAAAGATTGAAGAACTTTGAATATGGTTCTATTTTGACCACTTTTGCCTTGGAAAAGATCCCGCTGATGCAGCCGCAGTATATTTCACTTGGTTTACCTCCACCGACTGAGCCACGAATGCAGAGATGGGTCGACCATATGTCCAGACATGCTGGTCAATCTCAGGTTTCCTTTTCTGATACCTTCTTCAGGTGGTTCAATCATCAAGAGATGGTTTTTTCTGAGTATCCATATGCTGGTATGGATTTCCGAGGTGACCCGGATTTGGTACTGCCGGCTGGCGAGCAGTGGGGTGCCATTGGTAAATTCTTTGACCATATCTCTGTTTATCGTTTCTCTTTATAATTTCCTTGTGCTTTATTCTGTCAAGACTAATCAGAACTCATGTGCTCATGCAGATGTTGGACTAGTTCGACCAGTAGTACGCCTGAGAGTGCCAGCTACCGCTCTAGGAGGAGAGGCTGTGGGAAGGGCTATCCTTCACGACCTCGATGTGGACGAGACTCTTTCAGCATTACAGGATCAGGTTGAGGGCCTCACTCTCAGTATTCCAGATGTGAGGATTGACGAGCTGCCTCTGAGGTTGCAGCGACATACTAGTGGCATGCCAAGTCGATGGACTAGGCTTTTACGCATGATTGCACAGGCGATGACTTGTTATCACCAGCATCATTAGATTAGGGTGCCCCCTAGCGTTTTGAGTTTTGGGTCACTTGACCAATTTTTGTCTTGGTTACAGAACATTATGTGTAAACCATAAACAGTTATATATATATATATTTTTGATTTTCGGAGTTTTATTTTGGTTAAGTTACATGATCCTGATGCAAATATTGATGAAATGCTTCTTTTTATAAATGTTGAAAATGTCTATCTAACACATAATTTGCCAATGAGTTTTTTAATGTGTTTAATTTTCTGGAAATATGTTGATATTGAATAAAATCAAATTGCCTTTCCAAAATCTTGACCCTTAGGAACATGCGATAGATAGTTGGATTTCGGACGGAGTAGATACCAGTGAGTTGTAGTATGACGAGTTGTGAGTCTAGCCTGATGACAAGTCGGCGTATGCCATGGGTGATGGCATCAGAGAGAAGTTCTATCAACGCGGTATAGTCAGCGATGTTATTTGTTGACCGACCAATACATACTCCTCTGAAACTTACTAACTCGCCGCTTGGATAAAAAATGGCCCAGGCCGCAGAAGATAGGTTCCGCGAACTACGACTCGCTCCGTCGGCATATCCAACAAAAGATTCCAATAGGTTCGACATCTGTGATAAATGTAAAAAGTGGATTACTTGACCAAAACGATTACCCTTAGCGAAAACAAAAATGTAACAAAAGCATATGGGTTACTACACTGCATCATGCGTAGTAACGCTTAAGGTACAACCCGTTACGGGGCTACGCCAACGAAATTCCGTCATAATCCATTAACTCGTAGGCTCCTTTTGCTAATACACGTTTAACAATATAGGGGCCCATCCATAAAGACTTGAATTTACCTGCTCCCAATTTATCGGATTCTTGGTCGTAAAGTAAGACCAAGTCACCTTCTGAGAAGACACGGGGTCTGACATTCTTGTCGAACTGTGCCTTGACTCGTTTCTTATGGACTTCGTTAGCCAAAGCGGCATCACGACGGGTTTCATCCAATTGGATTAGTTCCAAGAAACGAGCCTCCTCTTCTGAAGTTTCGGGGAGAAGGTCGATTGCGAGTTTGAGGGATGAGATTTCACACTGAACTGGTAAGATTGCTTCTAGGCCATACACCAGTTGGAAGGGAGTAAACCCGGTTGCATTCTTTACCGATGTTCGGTATGCCACAAGGCCGAGTACAGGATCGGGTGCCAACTCCTTTTGTGGACTCCAATATTCCTTTGCAGCATCTGCTTCAGGACCTTGTTGATTGCTTCAACTTGTCCGTTGGCTTGCTGGTAATATGGAGTAGAGTTGTCGTGGGACAACCCTAATTTGGTAGCCAATTCAACCATCATGTGATTGCGAAAATGTGATCCATGATCTGTGACTATAGCTTGTGGAACGCTGAATCTGGCGACTACATGATTGAAAAAGAAAAGGGCAGTTGTTTCACCAGTGTTATCTAATATAGGCATCGCCTCGGCCCATTTGGTAAAATAGTCTACCGCGACTATGATATACCCATGCCCCTCGGTCGAGGTGGGGTTACATGTCATGAAATCAATGCCCCATTTGGCAAATGTCCCAACAACAACTATTGGCTGCAGAGGTGCGGGTGGTCTTCTGGTTTTGCTATCGAAAATTTGACATGCATGGCAACTTCTGAGTACGGTTATGCAATCTTTGAACATTGTTGGCCAGAAGTATCCTACTCGTAGAATGTTTTGTGCTGTAGCATAACCAGATTGATGCCCCCCACACGCGCCTGAATGGAAATCATTCAGGACTTTTTCGGCCTCCTCATGGGTGAGACACCTCCTCAGAACTGTATCGACACCACGATGGTAAAGCGTATCACCGACGATCATGTAGTCTTTTGATTGGTATCGAATACGTTTTTGTTTCGAGCGGGAGGTATTAGGCCTATATTTTTGGGTTTGGAGATAGATGATTATATCTCCATACCAGGTATCGCTTGAAGATATCAGAAACAAAGATTCATCCACGATGGTTTCTTCGGATGTTTCATCGTTGGACGACGATGGGAGATCACATAGTAATTCCGTGAATACCAGGGATTTTTTTTATTTGGATTTTACAAATTCCAGATCAAACTCTTGAAGAATTGCTATCCATTTTGAATATTTCCCCCCCAGCAATTGTCGCGACAATATGTAAGTCATGGGGTTGCAATCTGACAGAATGGTAGTTTTTTGAAAGAGGATATAGTGTCGAAATCTCTGTATTTCTTGAACAGCTGCGAGTGCTAGCTTTTCAACATAGGAATATTTTCTTTCTGTATCATTTAAGTTCCTACTTAAATAATATATAGGATGTTCAATTCCGTTGTCTGCTTGAAATAAACAATTGCGATGGTTGTATCCGCTGCAGCCAGATACATGTTAAAGTCTTTTTGATAATCAGGAGCATACGTTAATGATGCTTTCATTAGGGATTCTTTTAAAGCATCAAAGGAAGCTTGCGCAACCTAATCCCAGACAAAGGGAACTTCCTTTTTCAATAGACATGTATAACCTTTAGCAAGTTCGGCGTAATTTGGAATGAACCTTCTCAGAAAGTTTGCTTTCCCTTGGAGTTTCTGAATCTGAAGCAAATTTGAAGGTGGAGGCAAATTTATGATTGCCTGAACCTTACATGGGTCAAGACGAATCCTGTCCTTTGAGACTACAAAGCCAAGTAAATGACAAGAACTGACACAAAACACACATTTGTGTGGATTGAGTCGTATCTTGTAGTGTCGGCAACGTAGAAATATCGCTCTCAAATGCTGCGGATGATCGGTCCGCTTTCAAGAATGAGCTGGAAGGTCGTCGAGATATGGTTGAACGATGTTTTTGATGTCATGGAAGGCATAATTCATTGCCCTCTGAAATGTTGCCCCTGCATTCTTTAAACCAAAGGGTAATTTGCGATAAGAAAATGTGCCTCACGGACAAATAAATGCAGTCTTTAACTGGTCCTGTGGGCGGATATTTATTTGATTATATCCGGAGAATCCATCCATAAATGAAAATATTTCACATCCAGCGCATTCATCAATTATCTAGTCAATAAAGGGTGTAGGGTAGTTGTCTTTTGGACAAGCTTGATTTACATCCATCGACGCACACTCTAATCGTTCCTTGTTTTTTCATTACAGGAACAATGTTCGATACCCAATTGGTTAGAGGAACTGGGTAAATGAAACCAGCATGGAGAAGCTTTTCAACTTCTGCCTTGATGGCAACGACTTTCTTGGGGTGCACCTGCCGTAGCCGTTGTCGTACTGGTTTGGCATCTGGATACATCTTGATTTCGTGTTCAATTATAGTCGAGTCAATGCCTGGCATTTCATCATATGACCAAGCAAAGACATCTCTGAATTCGTGAAAAAGAGCGTTATATATTTCCAGTTCTGAAGGAGAACAACATTTGCCAACATAAATATTCTCTACAACATCCATTTTGGTCAAGATATTTATGGCGATAGTCTCTTCAATATTGGACAAGTTTCACTCAGAATCCACTGTGTTTACAGTATTTGATAGGAAATAAAAAACTGATGGATGATGAAGGTCATCAGGAGTATCTTCTTTACAATCTGGAAGATGGGAACGATGGTGGTAATCTTCCCATGGCGCCCTTTCAATTACCATTGATTGAACAATTCCTTCGTCAGTGTAATGCACTTGCGACCAAGGATCTGAAGGGGTGCCATATTCCTTAGACCTATCTATCCAAACACTTGATGAGCGTTGATTCGGGTCTGCCTCCCATGCCGAAAACATTGATTGCTACAATATTTCTATTGGGCTTGGAGGCAGTACCTGCGGATGATCCATGTTAATATCGTTTCCTGAGATCTTTTGAATCGAAGATATCATATTGCAGGTTCCTACCGTCGCTACTTCCGCCAGGTTGATTGGATGTGAGAGGGCAAAAGTCCCCATTAATATAGGGTCTTTTAGTAGGCCTACTCTGATATTTTGAAGCGTATGGGGGCTTCCATGGATCATCAGAATGCTTCCCGTAACTTGGGAAATATTGGGGAGAAATGTTTGTTGGTCGACGATTGTAATTCCTCCTTGAAAAGGAAATGAAATCTTCCTAAAGTAGGTCGACACAACTGCAGCCATAGCATATATCCATGGTCTTCCCAATAGGATGTTGTAATCGAGGTTTCCGTCGATTACTTCGACATTTATTTCTACTGTTTTCCCCCCTAGTTCAACTTTCAAGTTACTTAGAATACCATATGGGGTATACGTTCGTCCGTCAAATGCTTTTAATGTCGTCGAAGATCTTGACAAGGTTGGAGATCCTAAAGTTTTCCAGCAACTCATCGACATAATACATGTAGATGCCCCCTCATCAATAATTGTTCGATGAACAATTTTGTTGAGGGCTTTCACTTGAATGAGGAAAGCTATTTGAGCTAGTAACTGAGGGTCGTATCCTTTATGATTAAAGGACACAAGATTAGAATCCTTTGGGTCTATCCCACCTATAGCTGATAATAAAGCCTGCTTTAGGGATGGACAATTTTGTAGTACCTCAAGTGTCGACATAGCGGATGGCGATTGGGCCAGATCTTCCACTATATTATAATGTTGTGCTGCTCTGGCACGAGGATTAAATGTCGACTTGTGTACTACTCCCTTTGGCAGTTTTATTGTTAGCTCTGGAATGATGGGCGGCGCAACTTCTGTTGAAGTTGTTGTCGAACTACTAGGTTGATCTTTATCCTTGTTATTCGATAGCTGTGGATTTCCGTAATCTTTATTCCTTGTCGATATCAAAGCATCATTTTGTTGTTTCGAAACCGACAACAGCAGTACTTGGGATGGGGAAGCATTTTCACTTGCAACCAGATTTGTTCTTGGATTTGGAAACGGATCAGTCAACACTGCCGAGGTGTTTGAATTCTTGAAGAATCTTTTAAGCTCGGCTTTATGTGGAGAATTTTTTGTCAAATGATCCTCATCACATATTAAGCATGGATTTTTTGGTTTCCTATCTCCAGTAGGGTTTGCAAAAGAATTTTCAGGTGATGATTCCTCCTGTTTCTTCTTCTTCCCTTTGCTTTTCTTCTTGCCTCCTGGTTGCTTGGTTTCTTTGCCTTTATCATTCGATACGACATTTACTTCCAAGGCGAGAAGTTCTTCTTTTTCATTTTGACTAGAAATCTTACGGGCCTTTTTAGATGTAGCCTTTGTCGGTTTCGTGTCTGTCATACCAATCACACCATCGCTGGCATGAGAGTCATTGTTTGATTTAGGAGGAGGAGGGACGAAAAATTCCAGTCTGGGAGCGTCAGGGATTTTATCGTAGAGCGTGCCAGACTGAGTATAAATCAAGTCTAAATATTGCACACGAGCAATAACTTTCTCTTCAATGACGACTCCTCCTTTTGCCACATCTTCTGTAATGGAAGGTAATAATGACTTAATAAACCATTCAGCTAAAATCTGATCAGGAACATATGTTTTTACCATTCTACGACGACGTCGCCACTCATGAATATGATCAGATATGTGAGTGGCCGTTGTTTGCTTGAAATTGGTAAAAAGTTCTGTTCTCGTTTCGTACCTTATTGGTAATTGAAAATGGGTTAAAAAGGTTGGGGCTAGGGCACTGAAGTTGTCAAACGAAGCTCTGGTAACTCGATATACCACTTTTCTGCCATACCAGTTAACGTCCTTCGAAAAAGGTGAATCCTAATCGAATCATCGTTTAGGGTGTTTGATGAACACCACAGGTGAAATGTCATCACATGACTCGATGGGTATTCACCTGGATTTCCATTAAACTTAGGAATATCTAACAGAAGTTTATGCGGAATCGCTGGCCACCAAGGGGCGTAAGCAATTGGATCATTCGTTAACCGATTTAGATCTGGTAACTCTAAAGTTGCCATGAAGGGTAACTGTTGATTCAGGTTTGGCGAAGCATACCCGGGATAAGATGGAATCGCTTGAGTAGTTGGTCTTTGCATACCAGCATAATGCATTTGATGATGGTAACTTTGGTAAGGTTGATGGGCATGACCATTGTAGAATGGTTGATTTTGACCATTTTGAATATTGCTTAGATCCTTGGTATACTTGTTGGAATTGTGGTTGTTGGTATTGCACCAGCCATGGTTGCGAGGCCATGTGCTGTTGTCCAATACTGACCATTTGACCAAGATGAGGGGTAATTGTACCTGTTTGGTCCTGTGTCATTCCACTAGTTGGCGATTGTGGTTCAGTCGCAGGGACAATAGGCTGTTGCATTACAACCTGAGAAACCTGAGGTTGGCATACAACAGGCAATGCTTGTACTTACGACACCGTCACAATAGCCGACGTGGTTGGTATATTTGACATAGGTAAACATTGTTGCATCGAATATACAACTCTTGGCTGTTGAGGCAGTATTGGCACCCAACCGCTAGATGTAATTCCAGCATAGCCTAAATTTTGTGGTGAACTCTCGTATGGTTGTCCTCCCGGAGGAGACAATGAAAGGGTATATTGCCCCCCATACGACGGTAATCCAGTACTTAAAGGAATGGTTTGCCTTTAAGGACCGAATTTCCCAAATTGACACCCTGAAGGATCAATTTGCTGAGACTCAACATAAGAGTTCCTGGATACTATTCCGGATGAACAAACAGGAACGGACCATACTGTCGAAATAGCCCCTGAGTGGGCTCCTTCTAGCAATTGAGAGCTAGTTGGGACAGATGGTATGCCAGCGAACATTGTTGGAGTGACAGCAAGAAGTTCTGCCATCGCTGTGTCGGATGACACAGTCCTAGATGTCGACGGTTGTTTAGACATTTCTAGTGTATCCAAAAGATTGCCTAGTGATTCTATAGGAGCTTCCGATAACGGTAGACTAATTTCTGATCAAGAAGGATATAGAGTGATCCCGACCCCAAATCACGATGGCGTACTAGATGGAGGATCCTCCACAATCTATTCTATAGCAATCAGACCAGGTGGAAGAGGTAGACCATCTGGTCCATAAAATATTTTTGGTGCCGAAGAAGGTATAGAATCTGCAGCGACAGATGCTTGGGGAATAAGACCTTCCGAATCAGCTGTAGATGGAGCTGGTTCAGTAATACAAGTGTTTACCTTCACACTAGGATCAGTTATACTGTCCTTTGGTGGCTACTAAACTTCTTCTATAAAGGCAGGGATACCAGAAATGTTTGGAGTAACCGGAATCTTTGATGGTGTTGGAACACTTGTTCTAACTTTACCAGGGGATTTGGAACCAGTTAAATAGTTCGCTTTGTCCGTAACAGTTTCGACTCTGGAGACAAAGACGGTTGACTCGTAAGCCTCCGGAAACGACGGGGTTTCAATTGTCTTTCTTCCACGATTGTGGATTACTCGATCAACTAAAAATCAAGGGGAAGTATTTTTCCGAATTAGATGAATTTTAGATGCTTTAACACAACTTGCTTTTTCAATTTTTAAGAGTTGAGAAAAAACAAAATGTGACTCTAGTCGCCTTCGATTTTTAATGAGCCTGAAGTGACAAGTGCTCAGATGGACCTTTTCCTTTAAGGAGTTTGAAAAGGAACGAAAGGGACTGCTCTGGAAATCTAGACAGAGGGATTACCAAACCAATCGCAAAACTGCAGAATACTTTTTACGGTACAACAGTCAATCTTCCCGAATACTATGTTCAATGCATTGCGATTGATAGGGCGACAGACATGGCTTCCTATGGATAGAGGATAAAGCCTATTGTGGTCTCCCAATATATACTCGACGGTACATGGGAGCACAAGTCCGTACTGGCACTTATCGTCTCAAAGTGGAGGAATCACCCAACCAATAGTGAAAACCACAGTTACCAGGCTTTACGACGCCGGAATACATCTCTAGCCTAGACTTCTAAATGTTTTGCGTTAGGTTCCAAAACATTTTTAGATTCATTAAATTTATTTTATAGTTGATCTTGCTTAAGAAATTTGCCTTTTAGGTTCACCACGTGATGTAGATGTACAATTCCTAAAATGCAATCTAAGATGATAAACAATCGTTTAATCTTCTTTTTGCAATGAAAATCCTAAATACTAAGGAAAGAGAGATGGCGTTCTTTCAACGAAGAGCAAAGAGCACACACTATATGCACTTGTCCTAAATCAAACCAACAAACAGTCTAAATGCAAATGCACATGCATGTATTTGTTTTTAGCCTTCTTAATGTGTGAATGATAAAAAGAAAGCTAAGCGCAAATATGAATTATTTTTTCAAAGAGACTATTACTCATAAGCTTCTTTTCAAAACAAAATGAGGACAATGATGACACTTTGCTATTCGGAATTGAAAACTTGCTTTCGACACTTGAAAAACTACTAATTCAAATAAAATACAAGAGTAACAGTGTAATTGACCATCAAGAATAATCAGATTCTCTCCTATGACTGAAAACGACACTTGCGACACTTTCAAATCAAGAAACGACAGTTCAATTACGCTACTTCTTTGTAAAGGAGAACTGAAAATGACTCAAAAATACATAAAAACATTTACAGTTCTTTGCACAATGGAGGTGGAATAACGACAAGGAAGGGGGTTTCAACAGAGGTGTACTGACTACAGGCAGCAAGACTCCTAAATAGAGCTGAAAAGAATGAACACAGAAGCCAAAATCTAAGAGCAGAAAAGGTCTAATCAGCGCACCTATAGCACAGGGAAACTGAAATGCAACGCACCTACTACACTCGGGAAGTGCGATGCATTCAGGTTTCAAAGAAGAAACAGTGCGATGGAACAGGGACAAGACTTTAGCTGGGTTCCGGGTCACAGTTTGCAGCTCAGTTAAGGGTTTTAGGCTAGGCAAGTGGTAATCAGTAAATCAATCACAGGGGTAGATCTAAGGAGGTTACTAGAGCCACCACAAGGGAAATTAGAGAGCTTGTAAATCAACTGTTTAATTCATAAACAAAACCCGAAGATAGACTGAAGCAGCATTGATCTACTTTGCACTTTCATAGCAAATGAAGTTCGAAGGCTAGCTGGCTTGACTTCAGGCTCCGTCTGTAAGTTTATAAAGTAAACAAATGTAGATAAACAAACAATCTATTCACTCCCCAGTGGAGTCGCCATTTTGTTATCAGGAAAACTAGTGTCTGTACAGAGCTGCTAGTCCCACTAAGGCTGGTAGCTACCTTAGAAACAAACAAACTAAAAACTACTTTCTTTTTCCTTTATGAGAAATAGATAAGAGAGGAATAATGAGACAAACCTCTGTCTTGCGCTTGGTTCCTTGCTCGATTCCTCTCCCTTCTGATAGGTCTTCGCCAATCACTTCCTCGTCTACCCAGCTTCAAAGAGCACCTATAGAATCAAAGAAGCATAACACTATCCAAGAACATAGATCTATTATCATAAACAATATAGGACCAGATATATATTGACCACACAAATGCATATAACATCAATCATACAAGAATGTGGAGTAAAACTTGAATAAATTTATCAATAATCAAGAAAGAGCAAAGAGGATTACAACCAATTTTTCTGACCCAGCATCATCCTCTCAGCAAGAAAGCCCTTCTTCACCTCATGAAAAGCTTAGATCACCCAACACTATGATATTGCACCAGGAAACAAACAGCACTTCCTTACAAGATACAAAATTCCAGCCTCTGGATCTCTGGGATGAGGGATCCATATATAGATGTTTGCAAGGGGGGTGAGTCAGCTTTTGAGATTTTATTAGTGTCCTCTCTCTGATAGTTCTTGATTCCACTTGGAGATTGATGATCTCTTACTCATCCCTGGGCGAATGCAGAGAGGCAAGTGTCACAGGAGAAGGTTCTAGAAGATTCAATGATCCTCCACCTTGCGGATTGACCCTGCCATTTGTCCACTCTCACCCATCGCACCCCATAGAAGGGCTTTTCAACATGCATCACACCTACTGTGTGTATTCAGGTGGGATGCAATGCACTTTGACCATGGAGCAGGTGAAATGGTCCAGTTTTGACCAGTTCTGAGTAGTTTTTCATGGAGAACTTCTGGGAGATGCTGTAATCAATTGACCTTGTTCTTTTAGGGGTTGGAACAACACCTTTAGGGACTTAGGAGCCCTTGGTTTATGGACATTTATGATTGGGGTTGCAGTGCCCAAAAATGTCTATAACAGATGGATTCCTATTTTAGTTAGTCCCTGAACTAAAATTGAGAAGTAAAATTCGAATTTGATCTTAGCAGCTGTTTGTAAAATAATTAATTAACTCATCTTGAGTTAATTAGTTGGATAAAATCAAACATGAAGTCTATGTGAAGAAATGCAACAGTTATCCCATTGGTTGAGGAATTTATCCCTTAGTTAAAGAGATAAGGATGAGTTGTAATTAGTTAGCTCAGTTAACTGAGTTAAGTCTAGTTAGATTAGTTCAAATAGTTTGTTGAACTAATTGTGAGTTCAGTTATTTAATGCATGCATGCATGTAACTGCTGCAGTTTAGATAACTGAATATTCTCTCATAAATAACTCATGCATGTTAGTTCAGTCAGAGACCCAGTTGAGATCAGAGGAAGGGACTGTGTACTATCAGTTGGAGGGATTTTCCTATATAGGAAACTCATCCACGCAGAAGGATATTATCTCCTTCAGGATTGCAGAGTTAGATCAGAGGCTAGTGGGTGTGTGAAGAGGCCAATTCACATAGGTGGTAGCACTGGACCCCAAGGAAAACTGTGCAAGGAAATAGGAGGCTTGGAGGGCTGAGGGAAGGCATATCTTGTGTCTATCGAGTCTATGAGCTGTATTGTTTGATTTCAGAGGGAGAAGGATAGCTTGTGAGTTGATTCTTTTTGTAATCTGAACATATTTCCACTTGTATGATAATACAAAGATCGAGGTTTTTAGTTGAGGGTTTCCCCAGAGTATTTTTCTGTGTTCATGTGTGATTGCTTTCTCATTCTCAGTTATATGTGTTTTATTTGATCTTGATCATATTCGATTAAGCTTCTACAAAGTTTGTTGTAGAAGTAGATCTTGTCTTTTTCTTTAGTATATTGCATAATCTGTTGATCTACAGTGGGAAATTTCTACATGGTATCAGAGCAAAGGTGATCAAAGCGAATAAAAATATACAAGAAGGGAGAAGTTCGAAGTTTTAGGTTCCTAAATATAGAAATCAAGTTCTTATCATATCTTAATTTCACCAATGGCATTCAACAGTTTAAGACTCAAGTATGCCATTGATGGCAGCTCGAATTATATAGCATGGAAGGATTGCATGGAAGTAGTATTAGAGGATAATGGTCTAAAGGACTTCATTGATCAAGAAGTCCCCAAGCCAACAGCGGCTAATGCTACAGAGTTGGAAGAATGGAAGAAATGTGTGGCTAGAGCAAGGATAATCCTTTTGGAGGGAGTTCGAGACCACATAGTCTCGAGTCTCCAAGGGAAGGAGACATTGTTTTCAATGTGGAAAACATTGAAATATCTATATCAGAACAACAACGATCATAGGGAAGCTAGTGCTGAAAGACAAGCTTCAGAAAATCAAGTGTGAAATGGGCGACACGATCTTTACATATTTGAACAAGCTCACCACTTGCAGGGATGAGCTTGGAAGTGTTGGGATCACGACAGCTAATGAAGACATGGTGAGTCTAGCTCTCCTTGGTCTTCCTAAGAGCTGGCATAGCTACCAAGACTCAGTAAACAAAAGAGAGAAATTGCTAGATTGGGAACGAATTTGGTCGGATCTGATGCAGGAGGCGATACAGAGAAGCACCAGAGATGGATCTTCTTCATCCAAGGAGGATGAAGAAAATTGCGCCTTAGCGAGTAAGGCAAAGAAAGGAAGGAGAAGGATTCTCATCCCAAATCCAGTTCTTACCATGGTGGGAAGAAGTTTGACAAATCGAAAGTGCAATTCTTTCATTGTCATGAGGTGGGCCATTTTGCTACAAATTGTCCATTGAAGAAATCCAAGATGGGATCCAAGAAAGGATCTGAAGGTGAGACATTGGCCTCACAGTTCGAGTTGGATTTCACCCTCTTCACATGCATGGTTTAATCCATGGTGGGATGTGGTTGTTTTCTTGACAGTGGAGCTTCATTCCACATGACCAACGACAAGAGTTTTTTCAGTACCTTGGAGGAGAAAGACCTTCAGATACTCATAGCGATGGGTAATGATGAAAAGTATAGTGTTTCAGGTATGGGAACGGTTTCTTTTCAGAGGGAGCATGGAGCTCGCATTACCTTGATAGATGTGAAGTATGTGCCAGGATTGAAGAAGAACTTGGTATCGATCGTGATGCTAGAAGACAAAGGCTATGATGTAGCCTTCAGTAAGGGAAAGGTTTTCCTTAGACACATCACCACGAGACAGGTGAAGCAGATCGGTGCACGAGTCAAGAACCTGTATGCTCTTGAGGTTCAAGATGCATGCAAAGCCTTGAGGAGCAAGGAAACTGAGGGATACTTGGTGGTTGAGAGGGAGATTACATTACCTCTCAACATGCAACGCCAAAAGAAGTCTCAGACAATTGTGGAGGAGCCACAATTGGCGAAGCAACTTCAGGAGATTGTGGAGTAGCCACAACTAGAGAAGCCGAGAGGAGATTGAGTGGAGGCATCTACTCATGTAAAGACCTCTAGTAGGGGTAAATTTCGAGCTAAGTGGGCAGAGGGATCACATGCATCCATACTGCCAGGTAGCAGGTAGGGCGATGTGGAGTGACAGTCCCAAGAAGGCTAGAATAGGGGTAGGATTATTGAGGTACCCAACCTCTTTGATTAGACCTTGCTATGGGAGCCCTGACGAGGAGTAGCAGGAATAGATGAGTGGGTAGAGGAAGATGCGGATGGAGCGGCAGAGAGAGCTACAGTGCAAGAATCCCAAGATAGTGCAAAGCTAGCAGGCTACAACAATGCGAGAGGCACAAGAGTGTTGCACCAATGCAGGATGGTACAGAGAGGTGTACAATGGTGCAAGATTCATGGAGTGTTGCAGTAGCTCAGAGGTCACAGAGGGAGCACTTGTCAGTAGTAGAGGGAGCTTCAGCATCAGAGGATGTTTCTAGCCCAACAGGGAGGTTAGTTGGGAGATTTTTTGTTTCTAGAGTTGTTGGAGCAATAATGCTTGGGAGAAGTGTTGCATGCAGAACATTCCAAAGGTTCAGGATTGGGTTTGAGTTGAATGCCTTTCTTGTTGAGAGGGAGTGTTGAAAATGGCAACAAGAAATGCAATAAATAGTTGTTCGGGTACCAATGTTGGACATAGCAACAAGGAATGAAAAATGGAAGTGCTAAAAACAAAATTTCTATAAATAGCATTTCGGGATGGATTCCTATTTTAGTTAGTCCCTGAACTAAAATTGACAAGTAAAATTTGAATTTGATCTTTGCAGCTGTTTGTAAAATAATTAATTAATTCATCTTGAGTTAATTAGTTGGAGAAAATCAAACATGAAGTCTAAGTGAAGACATGCAACATTTATCCCATTGATTGAGGAATTTATCCCTTAGTTACAGAGATAAGGATGAGTTGTAATTAGTTAGCTCAGTTAATTGAGTTAAGTCCAGTTAGATTAATTCAAATAGTTTGTTGAACTAATTGTGAGTTTAGTTAGTCAATGCATGAATGCATGTAACTGTTGCACTTTAGATAACTGAATATTCTCTCATAAATAACTCATGCATGTCAGTTCAATCAGAGACCCAGTTCATATTAGAGGAAGGGATAGTGTACTATTAGTTGGAGGGATTTTCTTATATAGGAAACTCATTCATGCAGACGGATCTTATATCCTTTAGGATTGCGTAGTTAGATTAGAGGTTAGTGAGTGTGTGAAGAGGCCAATTCACACAGGTGGCAGCACTGGATCCCAAGGAAAACTGCGCAAGGAAATAGAAGGCTTGGAGGGCCAAGGGAAGGCATATATTGTGTCTATCCAGTCTGTGAGCTGTATTGTTTGATTGCAGAGAGAGCAAGATAGCTTGTGAGTTGATCCTTTTTGTAATTTGAACATATTTCCACTTGTATGATAACACAGAGATCAATTTTTTTAGTTGAGGCTTTCCCCATAGTATTCTTCTGTGTTCATGTGTGATTTCTTTCTCATGCTCAGTTATATGTGTTCTATTTGATCTTGCTCATATTCGATTAAGCTTCCGCAAAGTTTGTTGTAGAAGTATATCTTGTATTTTTCTTTAGTATATTGCATAATATGTTGATCTACAGTGAGAAATTTCTATAGATGGGGCACTTACTACAGAGAAGGAGGCTGACAAGCCCACGGTTAACAGTTTGAAAGGGGTAGGCTTGAACATGGTCATGCTTCCTTGGGAGATGCTCTACCTCTTACAGGATGGACTCACCACAAAATTCAGGGCCAGGGAGAGTCACGCTCTACAGGTAATGAGCGAGCAATGCATCAACAAGCAGTTGAGCCTGTAGCGCAACAAGGCAATGGAGTAGAACAAACAGATAATGTAGGTTATGGAGGAAGCCTGCCAGATGGTCCCAGAGTTAGACATTTAGGCAGAAGAACCTGTGGAGGCCCACGTCCATAAGTTAGCCACAGGGGTGCGCGACGCAAGAGCAGAGATGGCCAGGGTTCAGCTAGAGCTGAACCTTCAGATCGTAGAATTTCAGTTAAGGGATCAGCCTTCAAATCCACTGGAGGTTAGAGAAGAGCGTATCACCACGATCACAATAGAAATAACAATGGTTGACAGTGTAGTGCCAGACTGCATGCAACTCTTCAAATAGTCATTCGAGGTCCTAACCACCCTGCAGGAGGACTCGAATGTAGAGTGCTTGGAAACAGAGGCACACAAGCTCCAATAGAAGTATGATGAGGTAAAAGGGACCATGCAGATGGTTGCCCTTATGCAGAGGCTTGCATGGATGCAACAGTCAAAGGAACTCAAGGAACAGGTGGATGTCGCTTGGCATAAAGAAGCGTTCTTAAAAGCACGCCTAAAGCCATGGATCGATGAGGCTTATATAATTACAGCCTCCATTGAAGCAAATATCGTGCAACTGTAAGCAACTCAACAGTGGCTTCAGGGCAGTAGTTCAGTAGTAGAGGCCACTGAACAATGCGTGGAGGAAGTCTAGTAGGTAGCTGCTCAGTGCGCTGCTAAAGTTGCAGTGATCCAAACAGAGCTGGGGGGTCTTCGCGCAAATATCTCCACACCTGTAGAGTGACTCGAGGGCGAGTCATGATGTTTGTGTTGGGGGCCTGTTGGGCACAGGATCCCTCAAGGGTAGTTTTGGGGCTAAGAGCCCATATTTTGGTTCAATTTTGTAATCCAAATGTAAAGAATCTGCATTTTGTGGGCGCGGGGCACGTAGATGTTAAAGAGTCATAGGTTTGTCTGCCCTTATTTTGATAATGTAATGTCGATTGTAGAAGATCTACCCATGGTCCATGGACCATGGATTGTATAAATAGATCTAAGCTCTAAGTAGTTAGAAAGAACTAATCATGAGTTGAGATATGATGTATGAGAGATAGCTCTGAAGTAGAAGTCTAAGTTTTAGGTCGTAGCATAGGTAGAGGCTCTACAGCTGAGTGCGTAGAGGCCTAGAAGTTTGCAGCTAAGTATGCGGACCCCTGCAGTTGAGTGCGCAGGGTGAGTCGAGTCTGTAATCATATGGAATTATCAATAAAGAGAAGTATTCTATAATTTCGATGTCTTTAGTTCCGATTTATGCATCTATTATATTGGGTATGAATTTCACTTCTAATGCTTATATGATGCATGGATATATGTAAATGTGTTGGTTAAGTGCACACAAGTGACAATATCTGTTTATGGGAAGCTAACCAAGATCTGTTAATAAGATAAGTAAGATACTTAGCGCAGTTTGGGAGATATCGCAGTTCGCTGCCCTAGTATCACGAAAGGACTTTAGCCCTTGATTAGGGCTGCGCGAAACCGATTGTAACATTTCGCAAAGGTATTGAAGGGTAGAGCAGAGGGATAAGAAACCTGTGCGAAGATAGGTATAATTGGAATAAATCGACATCACAGCCATCTCAAGGGTGCAGAAACTTGGTTCCAACATCCCCCCATACTGCTTCAGGTGAGACTTTAGTCTGCGCTCCGCGGGCTGATGCCGAAAGGGCCAGTAGTGTAGGGATTTGTTTGACTAACTAACATTGAACTTGGGTCAGGCCCCATCAAGCCAACACTTCTTTTTCAGAAAAGACTAATCGATGTACGCTAACTTTGATAATGAATTTATAATGATAAAGAAATCTCTTAAGAAATAGTAAACAATCAAGGAAAAAGTAGGGCTAGGAGAAGAAATACAAATTGATTTTAGAGGCATAAAAAACTTTGATTTTTCAGCAAACAACATCAGAAGCAACTTTTGGAAAATCAAGCAAAAGATGGATTTTTTTAGCTTGAGAGGGACCAGTGCAGGTCTGAGTGAGAGATAATGCACTGCAGAGCACTATCTCTAAGCCAAGGGTGCACTGCAGTGCACTGTGTCAAGACCAACACTGTGCTGGTGCCAGAGAGCCCAATAAGGAGACATCTAATCATAATTTTTTGACCAAAAACACTTCAAAATGTATGAAATTAGATCAATATAGTCAAGAAAAGTCTACTAGGATGTAATAGATGAGGGTAAAATACAATGAACGACATTCATTCACCAATGGAGTTGCCAATTTGTTATATGGAATTTGTATCTATAGATAAACACATTTTCCCTAAGTGGGTAGCTACACTTAGAACAATAGAAAGAAAGTAGTTTAATCTTTTCCTATAGTAGATAGATGAGATGAAGGAACTTACTTGCAGTCTTTCACTTCCTTGATCTCCTTTGAATTGCTCATGTCACTCCCACTTGAACTGAATCCGCTCAATTGGTACCTGTGTCAACAGAAGCAGAAATGAAAATGATCAAAGAATACACGATCTATATACTATAAACCAATGGAATCAACAACATTGAAACACATAATCATCATAGATATGAACAAGAATATGAGAAAAGGAATACACAACTTTATTAATGTAGAAGGAAGAGTTTCACCCAATGTGGTTCGATCCCGTGTCACTCATCCAGCTTTAATCCAACCCTTGTCACACCAAAAGCACACCAATCCAGTAGCATAACATTACTTGACATGAAATCAAATCTCAAACCAATAGTAATTCCCTACAATCTTCAAATTCTAACCCCCTGATCACTATGATGAATGCTCAATTTATAGGTAAATGGAGGTGGTTTTGTCATAAATTGGGTATTGAACGGCCTTCCAAAATTGGAGTTAGTTTCCATGGAGCAAGGGATGAGACAATACGAGGTTAATTGATCCATATCCTATCCAAATTCGAGCTCATAGGATGAGATAAGAGCTAGGATCATTGTAGAATGATATAGGATCAAGGAATATTCCCATAACCATAAGCAAATTTCACTCATTCTCACCCAGCGCAGGAGTAAGTGGGCCTAAGTGCACTGAAGTGAAGGCCTGAATGGGCCTACCTTCTATGCAGTGTAGTTACCCCTGACCAAGGTTGTGCTAGTGTCCCAAGGAGGCATTTCAGAAGGTTTCAGGCTAGGAAACTTTCATGGATGGAAGCATTCAATGTGATGACTTGTCTACGGCATGTAACAACTGAATTAGGGCTTGATGAGCCCTAATTGTAGTGATCTAAATGTCACGAGTGATGTGCCCAAATATACTTGTAACAGCCAGATATTCAATGAAAATATTATTTTAAGTCTTGGCCATTAACAGGGAGAGAGCCAATCTTCCCGTCAAGTGATTGAATATGATACGTGTGTTGGCCAATATTCTTCTGTACTGTGTATGGACCAATCCACGAGGATTGAAAATTAGTTTGTTTTCCTTTTTCCTTGTGGGATTTATCCCACTTTAAGACTAAGTCACCCACACTAAAGCTATTTTTCCCTGCAAACTTTCTATCAAAACATCCCTTGATACAACTTTGGTGAAGTAAGAATTTTTCTTTACTTCTCATCCTTTCTTCCTATAGCTTGTGCAAAGTGTTCAACCTACAGTGAGCTAAAAGACATGGCTTGCCTTGGGACTCTTGCAACAATTGGAGAGCGGGAAAGTAGATGTTCAGTGGGAGGATGGCTTCTTTTCTGTACACCAGGAAGTAAGGGGAGGTGTTTAGAGAAAGATTAGGCATGATTAGGTCAACCCATAAGGCATTCACCAAAGCATAGTGACAGTTTTGTTGTTCAAAGAATATGGTTTTTTTTATGATACAGATGAGGTTCTTATATGTGGATTCAACAAGACCATTTCCTTGCGGATAATAATTAGCAGAATGTTTCAAGATAATACCATTTTCCAAGGAAAAATCATAAAGTCTTAACAATGAAAAATATGTTGCATTGTAAAAAACAAGTGACCTAGGAATGTTGAGCCTAGAGATGATGTTCTGTTGTAGAAAGTTGATGACTTCCTAATCGTTCACCTATTTTAGTAGAACTACCTATGTTCACTGTGCGAAATAATTTGTGGCAGTTAGGATATAGCAGTTCTGCTTTGATGAGTGTGGGAAATTTCCCCAATGATATTCAAGCCCCACTGTTGAAAGGGTTCTTCCACTGCACGGGCTATAGCAGGGCTACTGACTTCTAATTTTTATGGACACACTTTTGATAGACTGGACACTTGCGGGCATAAGAGTGACCATCTTTGAATAATGTAGGCCAGTAAAAGTCGGCCCACATAACCTTATGTGTTGTAGTGTTTCCTACGAAGTGTCCTCCGGCTAGTCCATCGTGGAGATCACGTAAAACCTTTTCTGAATTGTGTGCCTCCAAACACTTGAGAAGTACTCCATTATGGTGCTTCCTAAACAACACCCCATGCACCAACTGACATGATAATTCTTTTAGTCGGAGTGCCCTCTTTTGTCGTGTAGAGAAGTGAGAGGGTAATGTGCCATGCTCGAGGTATTGGTGCACATCTATGTACCAAGAGTCTATGTCTGTAGTGGGGCTAGCTCTCTCAATGTTGTACATTTCAATTTCTTGCTCCCATCCTATGAGCTCTTCTCCTTCCTCTTTTGCATTTACTACCTCTGCTGCTAATTGGAAAAGACCATGACCCTTAATTGTGTGAACTAGTTTGATGTCTAGATCATATTCTTGTAATCCAGTCATCCAATTTTCCCTCCTTTCACCCATCTCATGTTGAACGAGCAGTGATATGACTGTTGGATGTGGAATAAAGATAACACAACCGTTATTTAACAGATATGGTTTGAAGTGCTTTATCGACTTGTACATTGCATAAGATTGTTTGTCCATGACGGGATAGTTGAGCTCTGGTCCTTTCAGACTTCTACTCATGAAGGAGATAGGTCATTCATTATTCAACTCATCCTTCTGAGTTAGCACAATAGCAAGAGAAGTGTCCGAAGAAAAAGTGTAGAGAAAGAGGTCTTTACCAAAGTCAAGGATGTATAATACGGGTGCTTATTATATAGCTTGTTCGATACAGGAAAATATGTCATTTTCCCTCTTATCCCATTTATGACTGCATCCTTATTAATCATCTCCTATATCAGTTTAACAATATGAGAATAGACGGAGACGAAATTATGGAGGAAGTTGATCTTCCCCAAGAAAGACTGCATGGCTTTCTTTTTTAGTGGGTGGGGAATTTGCGTGATGGTCCTGACCCTATCTAGGTTTACCTTGATCCCACTTTTAGAAATGATGTGTCCCAGGAGGTTACCTTCAGACACTGCAAAGATACTCTTCTTGGGATTCAAGGATATCCCATATTTACGACATCGCTCAAAAATCTTCTTCAAATGGTACAAGTTGTTTGACCTCTGTTTGGAGAATATTGTCACATCATCGAGATAGACCATTACGCTTTGTCCATTAAGCCCGCGAAAGGTGATGTACATCGCACGTTGGAATGTTGCACCAACATTGACTAGCCCAAACGACATTCGTCAAAATGCAAACGTGCCCCACTTCGTCCTAAAAGTAGTTTTTAATCTATCAGGCTCTACTACTAGAACCTGGTTGTATCTTGAGAATCCATCAAGAAAAGAAAACATTTCAGCCCCCGATATTGTTTGCAGTATTTTCTCCATGGATGGCACGGGGTAGTTATCCTTGTCTGAGGCATGGTTAATATTCCAGAAATCTACACATAAGCGGATCTCCCCGGACTTCTTTCTCACAGGAACCAAGTTTGATACCCACGTTGAATGTCACACCTTGTAGATGATTCAGGCATCCAACAGTTTTCTCAAGTCCTTTTGTATGAGGGGCTCAAGCATTGGATGAGATTTCCTTAGTTTCTATTGAAATGGCATGGCCCCTTCCTTGATCGGTATTACATGCTGGATGATTCACGTGTCATATGTCTTGAGTTCATTGTACGTCCATGTGAAGACATCACAGTACTGCTTGAACAAGTGGATGAAGGCTTGTCACTCTTGTGGTGTGCAACAAGTACCAAGATTAGCATATTTTGGATCTTCCTCAGTTCCCAAGTTGATTTTCTCATGCGAAAAAGTCGAAATGTGGGTCTTGGCATTAACAGGCCCCTAGAAGTGATCATACAACTTCTCCAATGATACCACACCCTTGGGGATGAGGTTGCCTTTATTTGCATTGGTTTCATCCTGCAGTGCCTTTTCATGCTCATCCTCGTCGATCGTTGTGTCCTTGAATACGTCAACTTTCACCATAAAATATAGTATATGTTGGTCATCGTAAAAAATGCATAAGTTAGTGATATTATTCAGGATAGAAGGTTTACACGAAATTTCAATAGAAAAGTCATCCCGTAATGGTGACATCCTAGCAGCAGTGTTTTCCAAGGCATTCGTTGTTGCACTACGCATTCTTGGAACTGGAATAATATTAAAAGCTTGGAAGTGAGAGATGAGTCGTCATACCTCTTGCTGATAACTTTTTAGATGAGGTGACACATAATGTATAGTGTTACATACTTGACATACCACGATTTCGAAGTCACCTACCACTTTTATATTGGAAAAGTTGAGGTCGATGGTTGTTGGCTTAGTGGGTCCTGACCCAGGTTTAGAGTTAGTTTTTCCAAACAAATCCCTACACTACTATCACTTTCGGCAACAATCCGTGGAGCGCGGACTGAAGTCTCACATGAAGCATTATGGGGGGATGTTGGAACCAAGTTTCCACACCCAAAGATTAGTGTAATGTCGTTTTATGCCATAAACCTACCTTCGTGTAGATTGATAAGCCCTTAGGGCTTCGATATAACTACCCTTAATAAGCTCCTATACCTCTGTGAATGTTCATGACTGTCTTTCGCGGGCCCTAAATAGGTGAATCGACCACTTACGCGCCTTTGTGATTGCTCATAATCCTGTGTTTACCCAGATCGAACTAAGTGTTGAGAACGTTAACATGAAATAAGATATGCTTCGTGCAAATAGTTAATATTAAGTGTGTTCATATAACAACATCAATTATGTAAAGTCGCGCATCAACACAGTATTACTTCATAACCCATCATTCATTACAACATAAAATTGCATTCATTCATCATAGAAGTAAATGGAAAAAACATAGGAATTTATGGAATAATCTCTTTATTAATACTTCAGTTATGCTGACATACTCAAGACTTCCTTGTGCACTCAGCTGTAGGGGTACGCACACTCAGCTACAGACTCCACTCTAGGCCTCTGCGCACATAGCTACAGAGCCTCTCCTCTACTCTAAGAATTCTTCTCTCTTTTCTCTACTGACCCATTACATTCCTCTTCCTCAGTGATACTTCTTGCCTTAGACATCCTAAGACACACCATTTTATACAATCCCATGGTCTGCAGACCATGGGTAGATCTTCAAAAGCTGACTCAACTTACATAAAAGAAGTGTTATACCCTTTATGACACTTTACTATCTACACACTCCGTGACCACAACTTGCAAAGACTTTACATTCTATACAAAAAAACTTAGTCTTTTTTTCCTCAAAATTGACCCTAGGGGACTCTGTCCTAACAATGGCCTTCTATAATCACAAGACGAGTGCTTCATACTCCGCAGTGTTATTCGTGCACTTGAATTCCAAGCGGATAGAGATCATATGTTTTCTCTGTAGGGGGTCTATTAACACGCAACCAGCTCCAGAGCCCTCCTGTGTCTTGGATCCATCAAAGTACATAGTCCACATATCGTATGTACAGGGAATGCTAACTGTGCTACTACTACTACCACTACTAACTGTATAGAGTTCATTATCACCAGTTGGACATGGAATGACATCCAACTATGTGTGTGGTGGAACTCGGGATGGCCCTTCAAGATGGCACCCCAACTATGTTTCCAAAAAATAATTTCTAAATAATAGTTTTGCAAAGCAATTGGCTCATTATGTCCATTCAAGGGAGTCACCATCTGCTTCATGTATCTCTCTGACTCTACTTGTATCTGATTGTTCCTTCCCCTGTATGGAAGCCATAGGTGTGACTAGTGTGTGGAAAAGTATCCTTGAAGCTTACTTGACAAAACTCTACTCAGTAACACTCTATATGCTTCTGGAATGTCCACAATTACTATGTTAATGCATTGGTGAAATTTTTTGTTAGATGATAGCCATATGATGACATCCCTGAGTTCATCAATTGCTTAGACATGAGTTTTGTCCAACTGGATAATTTTTGCATCTCTCTTTTCCCATTTAGCATTGATCTTCTTGGCCACATATAGTGGCATGACATTCATTGATGCACTCGATTCAACCAAGCAATTATGTACATTGAAGCTGAATATTTCAAATTTTAACAAGAACGTCGGGCAGAGTGTATTTGCATCCATCGTGAGTGCATTGAGTATATATGTGAGAGAATCAGAAGACTTGCTAGATCCCTTGTCCGAAGAAGTGGCATTACCTGAGGAGGTTTGCCCAAGTGCCCATAAAAGGATGTCCCATTGGCTCATGATATTTGTAATTTTTAACATGGAAATGTTTGCACAAGCCTTCTTCATATCATCTACAATGTTGTAATCCACAGCGGGTAGATTGAGAGAGGTGTCCGAGGATGGAACTTGGTTTGTGGTTTCCGGAGGGATGGTTCTGTCCTTACTGCTATTGGAAACACTTTTCATTGAGACTACTTTCCTGGACTTGCTCTGAGGGTTCTATGTTGAGTTAGAAAATGGATTGAGTTTTTTCTTTAGCACCTCAATCATAGTGGTTAGCCCTTAGCTTCTTAAGTTTTATCAGTTTCTTTGTTTCTGGGTTGGACCATCACTCAGAGGTTTCTTATTGGCAGTACTCTTTTGGTCCGCGAGAACACAATTATATATGTTCACTGCATGTCCAATGATTGGAGCTTCATCTTTTGTAGCAACTTCTTCCTTCTCTTCATCAGGCTCAGCCTTCTCCTCAATCATCACTGAGTCAACAAACTGCGCAACCATTCTACTCATAATTTGGTTCCATTGTGGAGACTTCTTCTCCTATGATTCTCATTTTGAAACGTGCAATATGAATTCGTGCCAATTTTTTTGATATTTAGGACAACATTGGAACTTTGCACATATTTTTCTGGCTGATTTTTGCTACTACCAGAAGTTGAATTCCTTCTGAGCATGAACTTGGGGGGATTTCTTCTCACAGTAGTCACACTTTTCCTTTGTTTGAGTTCAACCATTTCATTGGTCAGGGACTTCATGATATGAGTTAGGATTTCAAGATACTTTGATTCATTCTCCTTAGCCTTGCTCACAGAGGCCTGAGGCCTCCTACCCATGTCCTTGGATT
Source organism: Pinus tabuliformis (assembly GCA_031772625.1). Taxonomy (NCBI): domain Eukaryota; kingdom Viridiplantae; phylum Streptophyta; class Pinopsida; order Pinales; family Pinaceae; genus Pinus; species Pinus tabuliformis. The sequence continues at coordinate 140,533,197 of CM062812.1, forward strand.
CCTTCATTGATTCATCATCGGTGATGACTCCAATAGGATGCAAGTCCTTCTCAACATTAATATCCTTTTCGTAGTTTTCTGTCAATGTTTGTCTCCTAGTTCGCTTTACAAACTATGCAATATTTATCGGCAAGGCAGAAGTGTAATAATCTATGGTGATGGAGTCATGAGGTTTTGTGTTTTCCGAAAACTTGTTCAATATGTGATTGAACCTTTTATTGAAATATTTAACTTTTTCTTTCTTCTCCATATTTAGCTTACCCAAATCCTTTGATAACATGGCGAGGATCTTGTCTTCAACAATTTTTTTAAAATATATTTTTTTGAACCCCCTCCAATTATGGATGGAGTTTGGAGGAAGGTTGTGGTACCATATAGTTTCTCTACCATCCAAGGTACATGGAAAATGTTTGCATGAAACATCATTGTAAATTACCTCAAGTGTTTGCTGATGTAGGTAAAAGTTGTCTAAGTAATCTTTAGCCTTCATTGTCTTGTCAGGATCATACTTTGTCAGGAGATTTTCCGTGTGCCTCGGCATCTTGTGGAGGACAACTAAAAGTACCAGGGGGCCTTGAGTCATTCATTCCAGATTTGGCTGTGCCATGTCTTCCTCTTCATTGTCCTCCTCTTCTTTTTTTGAATCTGATGGTTCCTCTTCATCTTCTTCTTCCTCCTCTTCTTCGTCTGTCCTGCCAAAAGTTGAACCCAAGAGTAAGGGGTCGCCTCTGTTACCTCCTTGGAAGAGTGGAGACTCTTCTTCCCTTTCCACAACACCTGCTAATTCTTCAAGAGTGGCGAGGACCAATTCTACAATGGATGAGACTACTATGCTTGTGGGTGTGGTCTTGTTCTTATTTTGAGAGTATGGAAGGCCGATTACTCTTGGAATCAATCCAACAACTTTTTCAAACTGACAGATGATGGGGTAGATGGCCCAAAGCTGATTGTATGGGATTTCACATTCAGGCCTGGGGTGGGAAGAGTCACCACATTTAGAAGTACGAGTAGGGGAGATGGAGTGAACGTTGTTTTCTTGACCAAAAGACAGATTAGTGGGGTTGGTGGGTCTATCAACCATAAAATATTAGCTACCATCCTTCTAGCGCCATAAATGTTGATGGCGTTGGACCAACCAACATTTAGGGGATATCCCTGATATAAAGTCCCAATCATACCTCACATCGTTTGGTGTAGGATTCCCATCTGGTATAAAGGCATGGTTGCCAAATCCTTAAATAATTTTCTTGACTCTAACTGTTAGCACAAGAGAGTGATGCAATGGTATCTTCAAAAAGCAAGGGGAGTGTGCCTGGTGAGTGTGCAGTGCAAGTGTGTCGAGGTTATTCTATTTAAAAGGGGAAGAGAAAAGTGAGCCTCTAAGTGAGAGGTAATAGCACCACCCAAGAAGAGGCACACATGAACTAGAAGGACATGTCCACCATCCAGTGGAATGGTCCACAATGGATGCAATAGTCATTACAACTGACAAACAAGGGAAGATCCATCTAACATCCAGTGGAATAGTCCACAATGGATGCGATGGTTTTTATAACCATTGAACAAGGAAATATTTGTCTAGTATCCTGTGGAATAGTCCACAAGGATGAGACATCGATAACAACCATTACATCACATTCTCATCAAGATAAGCACTAAAATAACTGAAATAGTTCAACTATCTTAGTACATGTGAAAGCAAACATGAAATACAAACGTCCACAGAATAATCATACAAACATTCATAGTTCATGCATAAAGAACTTGTTGGCCTAAAAAGGTTTCTGTTATTAAGAAAAAGTTCCAAGACACATTTATATTTTACATCACTAGCCCCAGTAGTGGGACATTGGAGCCACTCCTTGCTCCTCAAAGAACTAGTTTATCTCTCTAATTCCTTGCAGGAGGAGCCAAGGTGAAAAGTCCCTTGTTCATACAATGAGAAGGTATATATAACCAAGGGGTCATGCTTCCCCTTGTGATTCTTTGACTACCCTCATGACTGTTCAACCTCCTATGACTTTACAACTTACATGACTCTTCATATTCATGTGTGTCCTTTGGACTTACACTTTACAATACATTTGATTACAATATACATGGTCCACAGTAGTGATGTGGCATATGAAAAATCATGACACGACTTGACATGACACTGATGGCATGGACTGGCTTGATGATGTGGCAATGTCAAGTCACCGTTGCTGCTAAGTGCTAGATGTGTTCTTGGACATGATTTCTCTTCTCCTATACATAGCTTGATGATGTAGGGTCTTCAGTGATCTTTGGTCTTGGAAGGTGGTTGCAAACTTGTGTCCCTTTGCTTGCTCTTGATAGGTCTGCTTATAAGTTCAAGTACAAGTCAATCTTTAGGCATGCTTCCCTCCTACTTCTCCTTCTTCATCATCTTGCCATGACTTGATAGTGTACCTATTCCTGTAATTCACTCATGACGGGATGACATCAATCCAAAAAATCCCTAGTCTAAGATGATGCATTTTTATCCATGAACTAAGCCCGAGACAAGTCACAAACTAGGATGAAGAGCTCAGTAATTGTGCATTGTGAAGTTCCAGCTGATAGGGGGAGAGCTTGATCACTGATACTACGTAAAGCACAGCTCAAGCTTGACTGAGGAACTTTTCAATATACTTTTCTTCCTCAGAGAAGAAGGATAATATATTGTTGTTTCTTTAACCCACTGCAATGAAAATGCAGATTCTCTTGAAAGTATAATTGTAGTATCTTCCTTAGAAGTTTGAGCTTTTGAGGATTCTTGTTCAACATTTATAGTTTTCCTCTTCTTGAACACCTTTAATGTTTTCTTCTGTAATTCTATTCCTATTGGAGATAGACCACCTCTCTGTCTTTTCAATTATTTTTTGTCATCTTTGGAGTCTCTAGTGTTATTTGATTGGAAACTAGCTCCTCAACTTCCTGTAGTGTATTCTCCTTCCATTCCTCTTGGTTGGCATATTGTTCAATCTCAGGTTTTGCAATGTGCACATATGGTGTGTACTTCTGACCAACTCTCATTGATGATATTAGTCCCAATGGATCATATGAACAATTGAAGCTTAATCTGAACTTCACCTTCCTTAATAACTCATTGACTTCTTTTTATGCATCTCTTGTGCTGACTATGAATGGGATGTTGAAGAAAAGTGTAACTAGGTTCAGTATTTGTAAATGTAATTTTGTTCTTTTTGCTTGTAAAGAAAAATAATTTATTTTTGTAAATTATTTGAATGAGTTTCTTGCTCATTCACGAGTCTAGAACAATCAAAGAGTAAAAGTCAATGTTGTTCTCTTCTTGAGCTCATGTCTAATGTATATAAGCCTACAATATGTTAATATTATCCCTCCAAGAAAGAATAATCCTCTTAATGAAGTTGGCCAAAAAAATGAAGCAAAATCAGTCATGTCGTCTTGCATAAATGACAAACCTTTTCAATGGTTCAATTTGGCCTATTATGGAGAAAAAAACTGCTATATATGCCCTATAGGGTCTGCTCAAAATTGTGATAAGAAGACATCGATTTACTCTGTGATTTTCGTGAGTATAAGCTATAGATATTGGGTTTCTCTTAAGTTCTCAATAAAATTAGAGTGAGCAAACAAAAGGACCTTACAATCTCAGTTCTTTGGATGGGTTATATAATAAGGATCTCATAGAAGGAAATGAGCACACTTAGATGCAACATATCTATGATGACAGGAGGACGTAATTATGATCTCGATGCAATGAAGATAACTCAATTACGGACCATGGTGATCAAGTTCCGACCTTCCTACAGTTTTGGTCTCCTCACTATCTCGACATTCTTCACTGAAGCAGCTCCTCTATCTCGACATGCTTGTGGACACACTCTTAGCATAAATTGTGGTGCAGGATGAACTAATCATGATCTCGGTACAAGCATACTCTGTCTCAAAATATTAAATGAAGTCATGATCTCGGTGCAAGCATACTCTATCTTAACATCAACTAAATGTAGTCATGATCTCGATGCAAGCATACTCTATCTCGACATGAACTAAATGAAGTCATGATCTCGGTGCAAGTATTGATCATGAAATGATCTCAATGTACCTATCATAGATATATTTATATATCTCTCAATATCGAGATCTCACAGTATTAATAATGATATCATAACTGTAAAATATCTCAGTGAAAATGTGAATAATAGAACAACGGTAATGATCTCATCATGAATATCTTGGTAATGGTGCAGTAATGGTGTTACAACAATAACAAATATCTCAATGGTGCAGTGAAAATGAAGATCTCAGCAGTGGCCAACAAGAGGATTGATTTCTTGGTCTTGGAGAGGCTCATCTAGGTCTAGGGTCATGGTCATGTTTGTCAATTGGAATTTTTATAAGAAGAATTATGTGCATCTTTTCCTCTCCAAGAGGGAGAGTTTTGGCCCTGGTAGGATGCCAACTTCTTGTGTTCTTGTCTCTTTTTTTGGTAGATATTTTCTTAAATAAGTAACACACACTCTAATAATTTCAAATAGAAAATTGTGCTAATAAGAAAATTAAAAATGCCTCACAAATAGTTATCAAGTCAGAGAAGAATCACATTAACTACATGTGCCCTAGATTCTTCAACATGGTATCAAAGATAAGGTGTTGAAGTCAAAGGAAGGACAACAAAAGAGACATTCAAGGACCAGTCTTCAAGAAGGGCATCAAAGAAAGTTGAAGGAATTGAAAGATCAATCTACAACAACAATCTACAATAGCAAAGAATTTTTGTCTATGTAATCTAGAAAATAGTCTACAACGACAAGAGCTTCTATGCTCACAAGTCATCCTCACAAGGCCATCAATACCCTCATAAATTTTTTTACAAAGCAAGACCTCACCTTGGAATAGGTTGATACCATGGAAGCAATCCTAATCTACCCTACAAAAGAAGGCTGACCATATTGAAAGCAAGAAGGTATTATCATCTTCAAAGTTATAATCAAGCAAGGATCATTTCCTTGTCTGAGAAGAAGATCATTCAAGGAAGAAACAAATCATCCTTATTAAAAGGAACAACCTTTTCTATTAAGAAAAGGCTTTCTCATTAGAAAAAATATCCTTCAAGAAGAGGCCCTCATACATCTTCTTCAACCATCATCAAAGAAAGCAAGGTGAAGATTTCATATTCACATGACAAGGAAGTATATTTTCAATTTAAAAATTTGGTTAATTGATTTCATGACTGTAAGGAAATCTATAGGTTGGATGGGTCATTAAGATTCCTTGCATGAAGAGGGAGGATAGACATAGTTATCTAAATAGTTGAAGTCATTAAACATATCAATAAGTCTCCTCTGAATTTATGGAAGGGGATGTTTATGAAAGATCCCATCACATAGCAATATGGGAGACTGTTGGGCATGGAATCCCCCCACAGTAGGTTTTGGGGCTCAAAGCCCAAGTTTTGGTCAAAGATGGTGTAGAACTCCATGAATTGCAAGCATGGATTGCGAAGTGTACAATTGAGTCATAGGGTTGTCCGCCCTAAGCTTTGTATTGTAAGTTAGTGTAAAGTCGGCCTACCCATGGTCTGCAGACCATGGGATTGTATAAATAGAATGAGGCTCTAAGTTGTAAAGTCAATCATGAATAAGAAGAGTAGCGACAGAATGGTTCGAGCTTAGAGTAGAAGTCTAAGTGTCTTGGATTGTAGTAGTAGGAAGAGGCTCTGCAGCTGCGTGCGCAGAGGCCTGGTAGAGTCCACATCTGAGTGTGCAGACCCCAGCAGCTGAGTGCGCAGGGCAGGGTCGAGTCTGTAATTGGGAAAAAATGCTAATAAAGAGAAGTTGATTCCTAATTATGTGTAATTGTTGTGCTTATCTTCTTTATGTTTATGTTCATTTATGAATCACGCGCACTGATATAAATTTTGAATATGCTGTAATAACCCTAATCTTACACACATAAGCTAAGTAATCAGTGGATAAGCAAGGAAATTGGGTATTATATGGGTCGCGGCCCGAGCAGGGCTACACGGAAGCCACACCACAGGTCGTGAAGGGATCACAAGTGCGCGCAATGATAGGTCAGACCGTGGACCTCCAGAAGCCCATCAAACATCCCAAGGGTGTGAAAACTTGGTTCTAGCACTGTCCCATACTACTTCGGGTGAGACCTCAGTCTGCGCTCTGTTGACTGTTGCCGAAAGGGCCAGTGGTACCAGGATTTGCTTGGTTAAATCATCTCTGAACCTGGGTCAAGCCCCACTAAGCCAACAAATGGTTAAGATGCCGGGACCGGGATCTGCATAAAGGATGTCTTATGTCATGCCACTCGAACCCTATGAAGAAAGAAATTGAAGAGTGGTTGGATAAGAAGATTCACGAGTTCGCGGTGCAAGAAAACGGAAATCCACAAGTATCTAAGGAGCAGTCGTTGGATCGCTACTTGTACACTGAAATCCACAAAATATCCTTTGCATCATTTCCATCTGAGCTGTATGAGTGGATCGCAAAGTTATCATATAGCCAGGGAAGGTGTAGGCTTGAAAAACCTATAGTGTGGACTCCAGAACTAGTGCGCAGGCTAGAAGCCTCGAAGAAAAGATAGCGCGAGCTATGGACCACTGGATCGATTGAATAGTAGGAGGATTTATCACCGAGTTCGTGGTAGACACGACCGTCAGCTACAACGAGGCAGAGCAACATTTTCTCAAGGGACCACGAGGTAAGTATGTTAAATCTTTGAACACTTGGATTAATATGTTATTGTGTGAAAAGCAGGTTATGCGAATAAATTAATGTTTGGGACTACGCGGAGCGGAAGAATCTACAGAAGCGGAATTAGTGAATAGTTAGAAAACATTCCCTTAATTTCACCCTTGTGGGAGAGCGAGGATGAACTTGCGAAGGTTTAGCGCTGTCAGTTTGATAAGACAACAAATTGCACATTTACCGCGTCCACCCACACTACCACCTGCTTCACCCCCCTCACCTCCATCTCCACCCACTCCACCTCTGCCACCTCCACAATTTAGTATGGCGAGCGCGATCAAACTACCAGTATTCAGAGGAGTAGGGAATGAAGATCTGGACCAATTCTAGTTCGTAGTAAGAGCAGTATGGGAAGCACAGGGCATCGTGGATGATAATATCAAAAAGGCTACACTGGTGAGCGTGTTGTAGGATCACACATTAACGTGGTATATCAAGCATTCTAATGACCACTCGAACGCAGGAATTACAGAGATCCAGAATGCGTTGAACAGGGAATTTAGCAGGCCAAAATCAGAGATGCAGTCAATCATCGGGTTTAAAGAGATCACGATGCTCCTGGGCGAGATTCCTTGGGATCTAGACCAAATACTAAAGAGTATGATCCATGAAGCCAATATGACATTAACGGATGTGCATCATCACGCATGGTTTGTGGCCTCGCTTACGCTACACTTAAGGACGGCGTTGTCGCAGCAAAAACTTTCCACCTAGGCCGAAGCGTTGGAGATGGAAATGAGGTTGCATGAGACCCCTATACAAGAACTTGGATTGGGAGTCTAACAGATCCACGTGCAGCTACAATATCTATGTCTGGAAATGTAGAGCTTGAAATAGGAGAGAGCACCTTGGCTAGAAGCGCGCGAGGAAGTATGGTGCATAAAATGCAAAGGCCAGGGCCATGACAAAGATCACTGCCCAGTATTTGCGAACTACTTGGCAGGAGGAGGGCCAATGCCATTAATATCGGAGGCATAGGCAGGGCCAAGCATGACATCTGTATTATGGTGCGTGATCTGCCAGATAGGAGGGAAACATACCATGGATAATTGTCATCTGTTGCAGAAGTATACACAGACGTCCCAACAATTATTTTGTAATTTTTGCAGGTCTTTAGGCCATGACGAACGCACCTGCTAAAGCTATGAAATAATGATGGATCGGACTCCTGCCTATAGGGTGCAGGCCAAAACGCGAGCCCTGGACCCAAATGAAAGGATGGCACACGCTGGGTTTCTAGGGCGTGGTCGGGGTCGAGGTGGAATGGGACCAGGAAGGGGTTGCGGGCAGATAATTTGCTACAATTGCGGAGGGCTAGGGCATTATGCCCGTGATTGTACGAACCCGACTAGGATATCATGTTGGTACTATAGTCAGTTTGATCATGAGGCAAAAGATTACCCTTTGCTGATAGCAAAGATGCATGAAAAGGGGGCACTCCAGCCCCCTCCAACCCAGAATTTACAAATGATGAGGTCTGAACCACACGAAGAAGACCCAAATGTAAACATGATGCTCAGAAGTGGTGTGACAATGGGAGATGATAAAGGGAAGTAGCCAGAAGAAAGCACGTGGGTTCGCAAGGCTCCTACAAAGGAACCCAAATTTGATGTATACCGCAAAAAGGAGACATTCATGGAAGTTGAGAAGAGCTTCATGGAGGCCTCCACTTCAAGTAGCAAGGATCCACTAGAACTAGGGATGGATCCTTCCATGCTCACTACCATTTTGGAGACATGAATGAAACTACTGCGCGATAGCAAGGCAGTCAAACGGCTACAGGAACTTATCACTAGGTGCATGGGGTCTGGAAACCGGGAAAGCATGCATTGCGCACAGGAAGGGAGATGATGTTGACTGTGAAAATAGGCAAATATGAAATGGATAAGGTAATCCTGGATCTGGGCTTAGACGCGAATGTACTACCAAATCAAATGTGGGAACAAATGGGCAAACCTGTGTTGCAATGGTCCCCTATTCAGTTATGAATGGCGAACCAACAGAAGATTTTTCCCATGGGAAGATTGCAAGGAGTGATAGTCGATATTGAAGGCGCGAGCGCGCAAGATGATTTTGAAGTGATAGAGATTGTCGATGACAACAATCCCTATCCCGTGCTACTAGGAATAGACTGGGATACCGATATGAACAGAGTCATAAATATGAAGAAGTGCAAAATGACCTTTGAGAAAAAGTCACTACGCATAGTAGTACCACTAGACCCAGCTGAGGGAGCATGATACACTGAACCGTTGCATGACGACGATAGTGATGACGATCTCGACTGTATCTATAAGATAACTGCATAAGAAGAGGATTGGGTGAATCCGACTACAGATGGAAGGGTTTTGTGGGAGCGCGAAAGCTCTTGCGCTTTGGACTCAGGCGAAGAGATAGAGCAATGGTAGAATCGGCTACACGAAGTATCAACGCTGAACTGCAACATGATGATTAGGTCATCGCGTTGTGTAAAAACAGAGACAAGGGAGATGCTGACATATGATGGATTGTTAGCGGTGGATGAATTTCTGAGAAAATTCAAAAATGAAATACCAGAGCAATAACAGTTCGATGAGCTGAAGTGGGTAGTGCACACAACACCCGCACGATGGTGGGGTATGCATCAAGGCACTTTTGAATACTGGCGCAGATGTAGAAGGATGATGTGTCTGCAGTTTGGAAAACCCCAAGTATGACTAGTAGACAAATATGATGGATGAGATGATCCATGCACGCACCTTGTGAAATGGACCAAGGCCTATGGGGAAGAGCCATAGCCTGAATGGGTGCACCTATTCTACCATACCTTGGATGTCATACCCATGAATTGGTATACGAAGATAGAGCTCTGCCATGGTACAGGTGAATGAGATGTGTTCAATGAGGGATTCTTGTTAATGTTCACCTTTGAAGATTGTTGATCAGATATTGTGGATGATGCGCTACAAGCAGTGAATGCTGCTATCTTTAAATTACCATAGGAGCCAATGGAAGTACTTCAGCAAGAATGGGTGATGCAGTTAAGTAGCGCACTAGAGTGTTATAACATGAATGTTGAGGAAGATGATGAGGACCCATGGAACATTAGCATTTTAGAAACAAAAGGCTCTCGCAAAGTTCACAGACCATCACTTGAAGACCCTGACATCACTCTGTTGTTAAAGATGAAGCAGGTCAACATTGGAACAGAGGAAAAACCAAAATACGCAATGCTTGAGGACTATTGGGACGATGCCATGGTCGATAAGGTCATTTAGTTACTCCGCGAATACCAAGACTTGTTCCTGACCAAAATTACAGACTTAAAGGGATCGTGGGTGATTTAGGGATGATGAGGATTACCCTGAAACCCGACGTGAAGCCAATTAAGCAACAGCCTTACCGCTTGAATCCAAAGTATAAAGAAAAGTTTTGTGACGAATTAGATAAAATGCTCGCAACTGGAATTATTGAACCAGTGGAAGAATTTGACTAGGTAAGCCCTATGGTGGTACAGGAGAAAAAATAGAAGGGTGAAATAAGAATATGCGTAGACCTCAGGAAGCTGAACGATGCCTGTGTACACGATCCATTCCCAACACCATTCACATGTGAAGTACTAGAGAATGTTAGCGGCCAAGAAGCATACTCATTCATGGATGGGTTCTCGGGATACCATTAGATCAAGATCGCACTAGAAGATAGGAGCAAGATGACCTTCGCAACAGAATGGGGATGCTTTCAATACACCATAATGCCGTTTGGACTGAAGAATGCGCCAGCTATATTTTTGCGCACCGTGTTAGCTGCATTTAAAGAATACATCCACAAATTTTTGGAGGTCTATCTGGATGTTTGGACTGTTTTTGGATTAGTTAAGCACCATGTAGCAAGCTTACATTTGATGCTGGATACTTGCTGCTGACACCAGATTGTGTTGAATCTGAAGAAGTGAACATTCCTTGTTCCATTTGGAAACTTGCTGGGACATGTGTTCTACAAAAAAGGGCTGATGGTATACCCTGTGAAGATTGTCGTTATCCTCAATTTGGAAGCACCACGAAGTGTTAAACAACTGCACATTACCTTGGGACACACTAGATACTATAGGAAGTTCATCAAAAGTTATGCCCAAATAACCGCGCTGATGGAAAAGCTATTGAAAAAATATGTTACATATTGCTGGAATGATGATCACATGAAAGTTTGGATGTCCTAAAGGGGAAACTGGCCTCCGCGCCAATCTTGGTCTTCTCGAAATGGGACGTGGAATTTCATGTACATGTTGATGCGTCGTGTATCACGTTGGGAGTCGTACTCACATAGGAGGGCGTGGAGGGTGTGGATCACCCGATTGCATTTGCGAGTCGAAGACTTTCCAAAGCAGAAAAGAACTACTCTACCACTGAATGTGAGGGGTTGGAAATGGTGTACGCGCTCCAAAAATACTGGCACTATTTACTAGGAGGACATTTCAAGATGTATATCAACCATTCCGCGTTGAAATACTTGGTGAACAAGCCCGTGTTGGGGGGGTGAATATGTAGATGGTTGTTACTATTTCAAGAATATGATTTTGAGGTCATAGTCAAGCCGGGATGCTTGAATGTAGGACTAGACCACTTGTCACGAATTGAGACGAGAGAGGAACCAAAAAATTTAGAGGAGGGACTACTTGATGCACAACTCTTTGCAGTATGCATCGTGGACAGATACTTCAAAGATATAATCCATTTTCTAACAACAGGAACTATGCCGAAGGAGTACTCAATCCAATAGAAGAAGGAATTGGTGGTGCGCACAGAGGACTTTTCTATCATTGCGGGTCACCTATACAAGATGGGCAACGATGAGATATTGCGAAGATACATACCTGAATTTGAACGAAGTCAGATCCTCGCAGAAGCACATGGGGGCACTGCAGGAGGACACTATGCAGGATGCGCGATCGCACAAGAGATTCTTCGCATAGGGCTATGGTGGTCGACCCTGCACTAGGATTCGAAAGCACATTATAAGGCCTGCGACATATGTCAAAGGATGGGAAAACCATCATGAAGGGACGAGATGCCACTAAATCCCCAAATGACATTATAGGCATTCAAGAAGTGGGGAATCGACTTTGTGGGCCCAATCAAACCTTAGGGAAAAATGGGTGTGTGCTACATCATCACTGCGACGGAGTACCTGACACGATGGGCAGAAGCACAACTGGTCAAGGACTGCACGGCCACTACAACCGCAAAGTTTTTGTTCGAAAATGTGTTGACACGATTTGTCTGTCTAAAAATCTTAATGAGCGATCGTGGGACACATTTCTTGAATGAAACCATCAGCGCACTCATAGAAGAGTCCCAGGTCTATCACCAAAAAAGTACATCATACCACCCACAGGCCAATGGAACAGTAGAAGAATTCAATAAAAAACTAGAGACTGCACTGACCAAAGTATGTAACGCACAGTGGGACGAATGGCACCTGTGCACACCCACTGTGTTATGGGCGTATAGGATAACATGCGATAAATTGACGGGATAGACACCATTCTGGTTGGCCTATGGTATAGAAGTAGTCATGCCGATGGAATACATCGTCCCTAGTATGCGAATAGTATCACTCATAGGCATGACAGACTGTGAAGCTCTAGAGGAAAGGCTTGCGCAATTAGAAGAGCTCGAGGAAGAACAATTTCTAACTAGATTTCACCAGCAGGTACAAAAGTAGTGTGAAAAAACCTGGCACGACCGCCATATCAAGTTGCAAACCTTCAAGGTAAACGACCTAGTGCTACTGTATGATATCAAGTTTGAACAATTTCTGGGAAAATTCAGAATGCACTGGCTAGGACCATATGTGGTAAAAGAGGTCACCGATGGAGGTGCAGTCCAGCTAGTTAAAATCAATGGAGAACCCTTCCCAGGCAAAGTCAACAACAACCGCTTGAAACCCTACATGGGTGGGCCAACTCTTTGACTAACCAGCCAAAGCACAGACTTCGCGGCCCGAGGAGCTAGACAAGGGCGTAGGACTATAAACACAAGCACCAGAAGTCAGTACCAAAGAAGGGACATGACCCAGACTTGGATGATTCAGATGAAGGAATGGAGCAGATCCAACAGACTATAGATCAGTGTGTTGCGAACCTCTGGGAAGCGCAACAATGGTTGGAAGGACTTCGTGCCAAGATCGCCGCACTAGCAGAGTGACTCAGGATGAGTCACATTGATTGTGTTGGGGGCCTGTTGGGCATGGAATCCCCCCCACAACAGGTTTTGGGGCTCAAAGCCCAAGTTTTCGTCAAAGATGGTGTAGAACTCCACGAATTGCGGGCGCGGAGTACGAAGTGTACAATTGAGTCATAGGGTTGTCTGTCCTAAGCTTTGTATTCTAAATTAGTGTAAAGTCGGCCTACCCATGGTCAGTAGACCATGGAATTGTATAAATATAGCAAGGCTCTAAGTTGTAAAGTCAGTCATGAATAAGAAGAGTAGTGATGGAATGGTTCGAGCTTATAGTAGAAGTCTAAGTGTCTTGGGTTGTAGTAGTAGGAAGAGGCTCTGTAGATGAGTGCGCAGAGGCCTAGTAGGGTCCACAACTGAGTGTGCGGACCCCTGCAGCTGAGTGCGCAGGGTGGAGTCGAGTCTGTAATCGGGACAAAAAGCTAATAAAGAGAAGTTGATTCCTAATTCTGTGCAATTGTTGTGCTTATCTTGTTTATGTTTATGTTCATTTATGAATCGCGCGCACTGATATAAATGATGAATGTGTTGTAATAACCCTAAATCTTACACACATAAGCTAAGTAATCGGTGAATAAGTAAGGAACTTGGGTATTATACGGGTTGCGCCCCGAGCAGGGCTGCACGGAAGCCACACCACAGGTCGCGAAGGGATCGCAAGTGCGCGGGACTATAAACACAAGCACCAGAAGACGGTACCAAAGAAGAGACACGAGTCAAACATGGATGATTCAAGATCAGGAATGGAACAGATCCAGCATACTGTAGATCAGTGCGCCGCGGACCTCAAGGAAGCGAAGGAACGGTTGGAGGGCCTCCATGCCAAGATCGCAGCACTAGCAGAGTGACTCAGGACGAGTCACGAGATTGTGTTGGGGGCTTGTTGGGCATGGAATCCCCCCACAGCAAGTTTTGGGGCTCAAAGCCCAAGTTTTTGTCAAAGATGGTGTAGAACTCCGCGAATTGCGGGCGTGAAGCGCGAAGTGTACAATTGAGTCATAGGGTTGTCTGCCCTAAGCTTTGTATTGTAAATTAGTGTAAATTCATCCTACCCATGGTTCGCAGACCATGGGATTGTATAAATAGAGCGAGGCTCTAAGTTGTAAAGTCATTCATGAATAAGAAGAGTAGCAAAGGAATGGTTCGAGCTTAGAGTAGAAGTCTAAGTGTCTTGGGTTGTGATAGTAGGAAGAGGCTCTGCAGTTGAGTGCACAGAGGCCTAGTAGAGTCCGTAGTTGAGTGCATGGATCCCTGCAGCTGAGTGCATAGGGCAGAGTCGAGCCTATAATTAGGATAGAAAGCTAATAAAGAGAAGTTGATTCCTAATTTTGTGCAATTGTTGTGCTTATCTTCTTTATGTTTATGTTCATTTATGAATCGTGCGCACTGATATAAATGCTGAATATGCTGTAATAACCCTAAATCTTACACACATAAGATAAGTAATCGATGAATAAGAAAGGAACTTGGGTATTATATGGGTCGTGCACCGAGCAGGGCTGCACAAAAACTGCACCACAGGTCGCGAAGGGACCACAAGTGCGCGCAGCGATAGGTCAGACCGCGGACCTCTAGAAGCCCATCAGACATCCCAAGGGTGCGGAAACCTGGTTCTAGCACCCTCACGTACTACTTCGGGTGAGACCTTAGTCCGCGCTCTGCGGACTGTTGCTGAAAGGGCCAGTAGTACCGGGATTTGCTTGGCTAAATCATCTTCAAACCTAGGTTAGGTCCCACTAAGCCAACAGAGACATCAAAATGTAGATGATAAACTCATTATCTAAATATGAAATGAATAATATTTCATGAAATATGATCTACATAAAAGTAAAGGATATCAAAGGGTGTAGGATATATTCATAAGGTCCCATATACAAGATCTAGGAAGGAAGATAACCATCATTGATATATAATGCACTAACAAACAATCAAGGTAACAAATATCCATGGCATAAGAATGTTACCTAATTCAACAACTTATGGTCTCTATGCTAAATAGAGAAAGACAAGTTGATGGCAAAAGTATTGAAGGGTAAAGGACTAAATCATGTATAGAAAAGAAATGGAAGTTTGGTCCTCAACAAGGCAGAATAGGTATGGTTAAAATGATGAAGCTCATATCACCAAATAAATTGAGGAATCTGAAGAAAATGGCCAAGGAAAGAGGAGTAACACATCTCTATGATTGGGATAGTATCCCACACAAGAGGGTCCTATCATAAGCTTTTGTATGCATCGTAGCATCATGGAAGCATTAGAAGCAAGAGCTCATTACATCACCATGGGAATCATAAAAGACAAAATCCATGGCAGAAAAACATGAAGGATATAGCTCTTGGGAACCTCAGTGCACATTGAAGGAAAGAGTCATCTAGGACAAGGCTCAGCATACATCAAGCCAAAAAGGAAACATCTACCAATTGGGGATATACAAGATCCTCAAAATTCTCTGATGTAATCCTCATCAGAGGGCTCACTAATCTAGAAAGGAAGCAAGTGTTTCAACAAGAACTCCAACTTATGGGATCCATGAGATAATGATGTGATGAAATGAAGCAGATCAAGGGATTGGCGGTCTCTTTAATCAAGGAAGTTATTGGAAGATGGCCTCGATGACCTGAAAATAGAATTAGGTATGTATGCTTGTATATAAATTTTTGTAATGCCATGTCATATGCTTGAAGGTAATATAGATCATCACTTCTATCTTAAGAAGCATGATCAAGGAAAAAGGATCTCCTCCTCTGAAAGGATGAAGAAAGGCACAAGTCACACTAGATGAAATCAACATAATATGTCAGATGAAATATGAGGTGATTGACTATAGTGAAGAAAATATGATTAAACACTGTTGGGAATGGAATGTGTGAGGAAGGAAGAGATCATGAGATATGCAACCACAATGAAGAAAATCAACATCCAAAACCAAGAAAATTTGAATAAGAAATCTCCTGGAAAGATATGATGACTCTGATGAAAGTCTAAAAAAGACGAAGACCCTTGACAATGGATATCTTTGGGAGATATGTCAATACGTGTGCAGGATGCTGATAGCTACAGAAAGATGTCATGATGAAGAGCCACCTAGTAAGGTATGATTTAATTTAATGATATATTTGATTTCTTGAATAATATCTGGATAAGTTCTTGCAGGGTTACTTACAAATATAACTAGCATTCATGTAATGAATTGTTGGCTTATTGGGGCTTGACCTAGGTTCAGAGGTGATTTAGCCAAATAAATCCTGGTACTACTAGCCCTTTCGGCAACAGTCTGCAGAGCACGGACTGAGGTCTCACCTGAAGTAGTATGGGAGGGTGCTAGAACCAGGTTTCCGCACCCTCGAGATGTCTGATGAGTTCAAGTGTTTCGTGTTTCAACCCTGCATTCCCGTCACTACACGCACTTTCCATACATCGTAGCCTGAGATGCTATCTTTGTGCAGCCCTACTTAGGGGCCAAATGCTGTTATTACCCGAGTCCTTACTAGTATTCCAATGTTAGTTGATTATTTTAGCTTACTTGCATGCTTGAAGTTATACTTAACAACATAAATCATTCATACATGTGCATGCAGTAAATAAACAGTATATTCGCAAATTATATCAAACATACATTAACCTAAGAAGAGATACACAAATTGGTAACAAAAATTCTCTTTATTGATTTCTTCTTTGGTTACAGACTCGACTCCGCCCTGTGCACTCAGCTGCAGACTACTAGGCCTCTGTGCACTCAGCTATAGAGCCTTCTCCTACCTTATGACCCAAAGACACACTTAGATGCTTAGACCTTCTTTTCTCTACTACTTCCTTATGCTATCTTTTACACTTAGAGCCTCGCTCTATTTATATAATCCCATGGTCTGCGGACAATGGGTAGGCTGACCTTACATTATAAGACTAGGGCAGACAACCCTATGACTCTATCATACATTTTGTGCTCTGCGCCCACAATTCTTGGAGTCTTTACAACAATATCGGGTCAAAACTTGGGCTTTGAGACACAAAACATGCCTTGGGGGGATTCCATGTGCAACATCCCCCCAAAAAAACATCGTGACTCACCCTCGAGTCACTCGGTCAGCACGACGATCTTGGCATGGAGTCCCTCCAACTGTTCTCGAACTGTGCTGAGGTCCGTAGCACACTGAGCTGCTACTTGCTGGATCTGCTGCATCCATTGTTTCGAGACCTCTATGTCTAGACTGCTTCTCTACATCAATGTGTGCATCCCCTGTATGTGCGCGAGCTTTCCTTCGATGTTTTTCGTGATAGTTAAGGCCTCATCAATCCAAGGCTGAACGCACGCTTTGAGAAGTACCTCCTTGTGCCGCGTTGTGTCCACCTGCTCCTTTAGTGCTTTAGCTTGCTGCATCCTCGCAAGCCTCTGGGTGAGGACTATTGTCTACATAGTTCCTTTGACACTGTCATATTGTTGTTGGAGTTCTCGCGCTTCTGTCTCCAAGCGCTGGATGTTGGGGTCCTCCTACAAAGTTGTGAGGACCTCAAGTGCTTGTTCCAACATGCTAGTATAGTCTCACACTCCGATTTACTCTAGTCCCGTTTGATAGCGCTAGCACGCTGTTCTCTAAATTCCGAGGGAGTGGATGGTTGCACCTTTAACCACAGCTCGACGATCTAAAGATTCAGCTCCAGCTGAACCTTTTTCATTTCTTCCCTAGCCTCGCAAACTCTTGCTGCTAGCTTGTGGATCCACATGCTCGTTGGTAGATCTGCTAGGATGGCTAGCTCCGAGACACTTCAGCAAGCGTCGCCTACCACCTGCAGAAGTTGTTGATTTTGTGACACCAATTAGTCTCGCTGCAAGCTGAGTTGTTCCATATTTATCTTTTGCTCACTGAGGACTTGGATTGCGTGGCTGTCCCTAGCACACAACTCTGTTGTTATCCAATCTTGTAACAAATATAGTGTCTCACGCAGAAGGGCAGCCAGATTAAGGCCAAGGCCTTTCATCATGCTAACCAAAAATCTATTGGCCTCATTCGATGTCACAAGGGCCCCTTTCAGCAACACTATTGTGTTTGCCATCCGTGCGTGCAACATCTGCTCTGCTGTTGAGGATCCTACTGTGAGGTGGGTTGAAAGGGTACCCACTTGAGTGGGGCGCACCTGTAACTCCTAAAACTATGCTTTGAGGGTCCCCAACATAGTCTGGTGCTCTTGCATGAGATCCTAAAGGGCCTCATTTGTTACATCACGCACCATCTCGCCGATGTCATGCAGATCACCCTCGGTTAGGGTGAACAGGTTAATGGCCAATTTCAAGGCCTTGATGTTCTTCCTCGGTCCTGCTTGCTTTTTCATGTGTGGGCACTTCAACTGTGTGGACATGGTCCCTGGGTCAGTGCTTCCTTCCGTTGTTTTTGCTTCCTTTGCCTCCTGCCTCTGCGAGGGCGTTGGTTGGCCCTCGCCCACCTTTGCGGTTACTTCCTGTGCTGCTGCGGCTACTTCTATAGCCTTTTTCTGCTCAGTGGCTTTCTGTGCCACTTCCCGCGTTGCCCGTACCTCAACTGCTATTTTTTCCTTCCGCCTTTTCTTGGCCAACTGTGTGATGCGCAACTTGGCATCATCCTTCTTCTTCTGCGCTGCCAGCCTCTCAAGTTCTGCAAGATTTGGGGTGTGCCATTCCAGTGGCCATGTATCCAAGACAGTAAAAATGGCGTCGTCAGTGGCTACAAAGGGTAGCATTGTCCACTGCTTCATCAGATCCTTTCGTGCCCTGATAAATATGTTGTGCATGTCTACCTTGAATTCTGCAAAACTCTCCAAATTGTTGTACACCGTGGGCGACAAGCGCGGCTTCCAGTTGATCCACATTTGGATGTTCATCTCCATGAGCACCCAGAAGATCTTGTTGTCACGTATCCTTTTCGCATCCTTCATGGCCCAGAGCGAGGCATACTTCACAGCCTCTGGTAAATCTCTATTAATTATGTGGAATTGACTATCCTCTGATAATTCCCCTACTACGAGCACTATGGACAGCAACAACCATGCATATTGGAAGGTTTTACCCTTCTCCTAGGCTTCGCGACAATTCTTCAAGAATTTCATGTAGAGGAATTCAACCTAGTTAAACTAGACCCCTTCTGCGCATTGCTCGGCCAGTGCAATCACCAGCACAGGTACCTCATCTATGCGGCACTTTCACATAACTTTGTCGACTAGGATTTGGGTTGCTACACGTACCACTTTGTCCTTGATGCTGGATATGGCGTAGCCCCTCTTCTTCTCCTCCAGTTTGTACTTCGTCTTCAAGGCCTCCGCGAGGGTCAAATCACTACCCTTCCCTTCTGATATGGTCGCGGGGTCCTTTCCTTTTTATGGTAGCCGGGAAATGCAATGAATTAGGTTTACCTTGATGGGGATGGGCTCCTCCAACCATAGATACCCATCATGCACCGGGTAGAGTAGCTACCTGATGACGAAAATGGCTATTGGGGCGCAGTGGAAATGTGACACCCATAGTAGGTTCAGTAGCCCAGCCTTTTCCACTCCGTGCAGCCACTTCCGCGGCTCTAACGTTGTCACCACCCCCGCGGTGTTTTGCTTCATGAGGTTCTCAGTCTCCAGGTGATGGAATTTCTCGTGTTCAACGAGGTTCCAAATCTTCAAAATTCATGGTTGGCATGGGGCCCAAGTGCATGCCTTCAAACACAATGTCATCTAGGAGGAGCGGGGTCTGGAGTGAACTCTTGGTTTTGTCCAGGTCCTTGGGCACTTTGACCTTCCCTTTTCGTGGGGGGACATATGCAGGCATTTTTATCGCAGAGTGTGTAGGTTGAATATCCTCCTCCATGCCTTCGTCTTCTTCCTCTACGATGATAAGGGCCTGAAAATATTATTCTTCCTCATCTGTTTCTATCATGACAACTTTTCCCTTCTCTTCCATCGATAGTTTGCTGCGTAGTGGGTTCCTCAGGGACACGCGTACGAGAGCCATTGTTTGTTTATCCTTCTTGGGTCTCGACGTACGTGGTGATTTTGGGATCTTTTTCACAACCCCAGCACCTTCTGGAACATCCTCCAAAGTTAGGGCCTATGCGGCCTCGCCGTTGGTTACCTCTTCTATTCCCATACCATCCTTAGTTGTTGTCATCATATCTAGGCTGTAATCTGTCACTCGCGAATTTAGGGGCTCAATCAACACTCGGCTAACAATGATCAGGGCTCTGCTCAATTTCTCAATTCTCAAATGATCAAGTGTTGTTTGTTTGGAAACCATTTGTGGTTTATAATGCTTTTTGAATTCGAATTCGACTGTTCCCCCCAATTCTGGTTCATTAATGCTTTCTTGGCAGCATATTTTCCCAAATCTTGCCCATAACGTGCATCTTAAATGTTCGCTGCCTGCTCCATTTGGCCTCAAGTTGATCATCCCATCATGAACAGTGACATCAATGGTCACTTTTTGGCCAATCTGCGTAGCAGCGCAGTCCCCTATGTGCGGTCATGGACCTTGTGACTCTCTGCTTCTGCGCACAGCAACTCCCGGGTAGGATAGCTTATAGTCCCGCGCTCCCTTCCAACTATCTGGAGCACTAAGACTATCCTTCCCTTGGCTAGTTAGGTGGTCACATCACCTATGTAGAGCTCCATCCTGTCCTCCATCACGGTTCATGGAGAATCCCCACCTTCTATGGTTGCGCACTTCCTCATCTGCAATGCGCTACCCTAGTCACTATGCGTGGCGAGATGTGGTCCAAGCCAAGGCATCAGACTAACCAATTCACAGCGATAGTTCTCAAACTTGTCAGTATGATCATACACACCTTGCCTTATCATCCTAGTTTCTTCGGTGAGAAACTCTTCCTTTAGCTCGTACTCTAGCTTCTTGACCTCAACATCCATCAAAGCGCTTTTCTTTCTTAACCGTACCCTTTCTTTTTCAAGTTTGCGGAGTCTAAGGTTTCCCTGTTGGATTTCTTCCTCAAGTCTCATGTGTTCTGTCTCTTGCAGCTGTGTGATTCCTTCTTTCTGGGGTTCACAAACCGTCGTATCTACGGGTGCTACCATGTGCGGACTAGGCTTTGCATGCTCCATAGGGATTAGAGAAATCTACTTCATACTTAAATGTCAGAAGTGCCCACATAGTCAGGGTTTTGCACATGGTCCTATAGGCCCATAGAATTGTTGGTACGTGCAGATCCCAGTCAATGCATCTCACCTGGTGGACCGTGTTCAGTCTTGGCATACTTTGTCAAAGGCTTCCATGCGGATAATCTGCAACGCGCTTGGTCTTATCATACTTTGTCGTTCGCACCATCGTCTTGCCCGCTCCTTCTTGTTGGTCCTATTTCCTATCACAAGGATAGTGTGTGTTTTTGTAGGTTGCGTACCATACGCCTGTACCCATCTACAGAGGTGGGCACGCAGGCTGTTTTGTCCATCATACCCAACTTTCATCTGCACCTGAGACTTTCTGAATCACATGAGCATCATCTTTTTGCATTCGCACCAATCCTCAAAACTTCTTTAATGTGTACCCCACCATCTTGCGGGCGTAGCGCGCAGTACCCATTTCAGAGATCGAACCGCTGTTGTTCTGGTACTTCCTTTTAAAATTTGTTCAGGAAATCATCCACCGCTATCAACCCATCATACATAGGTAGATCTCTTACCTCTATTGTCACACAGTGTAGTGACCTTATCATCATGTTGCAGTTGAGTGTGGTTACCTCGTGTAACCATTTCTGCCATCATTCTATTTCCTCGTCTGAATTTGAGGTGCAGGAGCTTTCGCGCTCCCACGAAATCCTGCCATCTGCTATTGGGTTCACCCAGTGCTGCTCCCACATGGTTATCTTGTAGATACAACCTAGATCATCATCACTCTCGTCGTCGCGCACTGGCTTTGTGTAGCGTGATGCTTCCGCAAGGTCTAAAGGTACCACTATGTGTAGTGACTTTTTCTCAAAAATCATCTTGCGCTTCTTTAGATTTATCACTCCATTCATGTCAGTGGCCCAATCTATTCCCAGTAGCACAGGATAGGGATTGTTGTCATCAACAATCTCTATCACTTAGAAATCCGCAAGCGCGCTCACACCTTCGATGTCTACTGTTATTCCCTGTAATCTTCCCATCGATAGGATATTTTGCTGGTTCGCCATTCACAATTGAATAGGAGACCATTGCAACACGGACCTGCCCATGCACTTCCATGTCTTCTTTGGCAAGACATTCGTGTCCAATCCTAGATCCAAAATGACTTGATCCATCTCATATTCCTTGATTTGCACAGTCAATCTCATCTCCCTTCTTGTTTGCGTTGTGTGCTTCCCGAGCTTCCAGACTATGTGCGGTTCTTCTGACCCAGCGCATCTAGTGATGAGTTCTTGCAGTCCCTTCATAGCCTTTCTATCGCACAGCAACTTCATTCATGTCTCCAGAAAGGTAGTGAGCATTAATGGGTCCATCTCCGTTCTAGTTTGTCTTTACTACCTAAAGTGGAGGCCTCCGTGAAGTTATTATTAGCTTCCATGAATGTCTCCTTCGTGCGCTCCAAATCAAACTCTGGTTCCTTTGTTGGAGCCTTGAGAACCAGGGCACTCTCTTTGAGATGCTTTCCCTTGTCATCACCTATTGTGATACCACTTCGGAGCACGATGTTTACGTTCGGGTCCTTCTCGCGCGACTCACACCTCATTATTTGCAGGTTTTGAGTCGGGGGAGGTTGGAGTGTTCCTTTACCATGCAACCTCGCTATCAGTGTGGGGCAGTCCTCCATATCATGATCAAACTGGGTACAATATTAGCATGATAACCTTGTCGAATTTGTACAATCGTGGGCATAATGCCCTGGCCCTCCACAATTGCAACAGATTAGTTGTTCGCGACCCCTTCCTAATCCCATTCCACCTCGACCTCGTCCGCACCCCTAAAATCCAGTGCACGCCATCCCTGCATTTTGATTGAGGGCTTGTGTTTCGGCTTGAACTCTGTAGGTAGGAGTCTGATCCATCATTAGTTCATAACTTCTACAAGTACACTCATCATGGCCTACTGATCTGCAAAAATTACAGAACAACTGTTGGGACGTCTACATACACTTCTATAATAGATGGCAATTATACATGGCATGCTTCCCTCCTATTTGACAAATCGCGCACCATAATGCGGGCATCGCTCTCGGTCCTGCTTGTGCCTCTGGTCTCAATGGAATTAGCCCTTCTCCCACTTGGTAATTCGTGGAGACTGGACAATGGTCCTTATCATGTCCCTGGCCTTTGCACTTTATGCACCATACCTCCTCGCGCACCTCTGGGCGAGTTGTCCTGTCTTGTTTCAAACTCTGCATATCAAGACATAAGTTTTTCAATTGCACGTGGATCTATTGGACTCTTAGGTTAGGATCTTGTATTGGGGTCTCGTGCAGTCTCATTGCGATTTCCAAAGCTTTGGCCTAAGTGGATAGCTTCTGTTGTGACAGCATGGTCCTTAGATGCGGTGTTAGCGATGCTACAAACCATGCTCAGTGTTGCCCATCTATCAAGGTCATGTTGGCTTCCCAAATCATACCCTTCAGTCTCTAGTCTAGCTCCTAGGGGTCTCACCCAGAAGCATCCCGATTTCCTTAAACCCGATAATCAACTATATCTATGATTTTGGCCTGCTAAATTCCCTGTTTAGCACAGCTTGGATACCCCTGATCACATCATTTGGATTGTCATTTGAATGCTTAATGTACCACATTAGTGCACGATCCTACAATGCACTGACTAGCGTTGCTTTCTTTATGTTGTCATCTGTGACTCCTTGTGCTTCCCATATAGCCTTTACCAGAAACCAAAATTGGTCTGGATCTTCGTTCCCTACTCCTTTGAACACTGACAACTTTATCGTGCTCGCCATATTGAACTGTGGTGGTGGCAGAGGTGGTGTGGGCGGAGATGAGGGTGAAGATGGTGAAACTGGTGGTGGTGTAGGTGGGGATGGTATGCGTGGAATTCGCTGCCTTATCAAACTGATTGCACTTCTTGGTGAAAGTTTCATGAGCTCTTCCTCGCTTTCTTGCGGAGGTGAAATCAAGGGGCTATTTTCTATCTTTGTGCTACCTTCGTTTCTATAGATCCTCCCACTTTGCGTAGCCCCAAACACCAATTTATTTGCATAACCCGCTTTTCACATAGTATCATTTTAATCCAAGTATTCAAAGATTTAATGTACTTACCTCACGGTCCTTTGAGGAAGTGTCATTCCGCCTCGCTATATCTGATTGAAGTATCTACTGCGAACTCGGTGATAAACCCTCTTATAATTCGATCAAGCCAGTGGTCCACAACATGTGCAAACTTATCTTCTCATGCTTCTAGTCTGCGCACCAACTCTGGAGTCCACACAATTGGTTTGTCTAGCCTACACCTTCTCTGACTGTCTGCTAGCTTCGCGATCCACTCGTACAAATCAAAGGGGAAGCATGCAAAGAAAATTTTGTGGATTTTTGTATATAAGTAGCACTCTAACCACTCTTCCTTCGATACTTACGGATTCCTGTTTTCCTGCGCTGCGAATTTGTGAATTTTTCTGTCCAACCACTCTTCAATTTCTTTCTTTGTCGGATTCTAGTGACACGACATCAGACATCTCTTATGTAGATCCTGATACCAGCAATGTAACCATTTGTTGGCTTATTGGGTCCTGACCCAGGTTCAAAGGTGATTTAGCCAAACAAATCCTTGTACTACTGGCCTTTTCGGCAACAGTCCACGGAGCGCAGACAGAGGTCTCACCTGAAGTAGTATGGGAGGGTGCTAGAACCAGGTTTCTGCACTGTGGAGATGTCTGATGAGTTCAAGTCTTTCGTGTTTCAACCCTGTGCGCACATCACTACGTGCACTTTCCATACCTCACAGCCTGAGATTCTGCCTTCGCGCAGCCCTACTCGGGGGCCGAACGTTGTTATTACCCGAGTCCTTACGAGTATTCCAATGTTAGTTGATTATTTTAGCCTACTTGTGTGCTTTATGTTATACTTAACAACATAAATCATTCATACAGGTGCACACAGTAAATAAACAGTATATTTGCAAATTATATCAAACTTACATTAACCCAAGAACAGATACACAAATTGGTAACAAAACTTATCTTTATTGATTTCTTCTTCGGTTATAGACTCGACTCCGCCCTGCGCACTCAGCTGTAGGGGTCCGCGCACTCAGCTGTGGACTACTAGGCCTCTACACACTCAGCTGCAGAGCCTTCTCCTACCCTATGACCCAAAGACACACTTAGATGCTTAGACTCTTTCTTTTCTCTACTACTTCCTTATGCTATCTTTTACACTTAGAGCCTCGCTCTATTTATAAAATCCCATGGTCCACGGATCACGGGTAGGCCAACCTTACATTACAAGACTAGGGTGGACAACCCTGTGACTCTATCATACATTTCACGCTTCGCGCCCGCAATTCGTTGAGTATTTTCAACATTATCAAGTCAAAACTTGGGCTTTCAGCCCAAAAACATGCCTTGGGAAGATTACATGCCCAACATGAATGGAAGAAGCATGATGAGAAAGAAGTAGTCATATGATGAAGTTTCCAGATATGAAGAAGGCTACTTTCCATGAAGAAAGTAATGACATGATGAATTAAGGAGGAAAGTGACTGATGATTGTTTCCCTACAAGAAAGAATCTCAAGTAACTTTCATGACATCAAGGAGAGAAGTTAATCAAGCAACTGAAGAACCCACAAAGAAGAAGTTGTTGATGTATAGAAAAGTCCCTAGCTAACAGGAAGCTCTAACAATTCCTTGATCAAGAGGGAGCTTGAATTAGATCACCCCTGACTACAAAGTAGTGACAGTTATGTTTTTCTATTTCATGTGTCATGCACTAGACTGAGACTAACAACCATAAGTCTACGTGAAGGCCATGAATGGAAATGTAAACACATGATAGACACAACATTCTTGTCTTCACCTGGGAAGAAATAATGGAGGGTTGGGTAATCATCTGGCATCCGATAGTCTTTGAGGATGTGTAGGGTATCCAAGATAAGAGTAGGCAAGAGGACCAATATTCTTTGAGGGTTGGGAACCCAAGATAAGAATAGTCCTAGAAGGTCATACTTAGTGAACACCCGGGTGGGTATGTGCCTTGAGAGACAATGATGAAGGTGTCTATAAATCATTGGTCTCGCGAACATTGTAGCTCATGTTCTCGTAGAGAGATGGAGTTGTTAGTCAAGGCCTTTCACTATGACAATATTGGTTGATATGATGCTATACAGATGGGATTACCAATATGATTCTTCTTATGAGAAATTCCTTAGATTGAGAATGACCAAGTACCATTGTAAATACCTCCCTAGTTAAGAGGAGTGTTGAAGAAAAGTGTAACTAGGTTCCGTATTTGTAAATGTAATTTTGACCTTTGTACTTGTTAAGAAAAAAATATATTATTTTTGTAACTTATTCGAAAGAGTTTCTTGCTCATTCATGAGTCTACAACAATCAAAGAGTCAAATTCAATGTCATGCTCTTATTGAGCTCCTGTCTAATGTATACAAGTACACTATGTCACAATTAGCCCTCCAAGAAATAATAATCCTCTTGATGAAGTCGGCTAGTAAAACGAAGCAAAATCAATCATGTCGAATTGCATAAATGACACACCTTTTCAATGGTTCAAGTCGACCTATTATGGAGAAAAAAACTACTATATATACCCTATAAGGTCTGCGCAAAAGTGTGATAAGAAGACCACAATTTCCTCTATGATTTTTGTGGGTATAAGCTACAGATCTCAAGTGTCTCTGAAGTTCTCAATAAAACCACAGTGAGAAAACAAAAGGACCTTACAATCTTAGTTATTCGGATGGGTTATATAATAAGGATCTCATAGCGAGCAGTGAGCACACTTAGACGCAACATATCTATGATGATAGGAGGATGCAATTATGACCTCGGTGCAATGAAGAGAACTCAGCTACATTGATCATAGTTTCGACCTTCCTACAGTGTTGGTCTCCTCGCTATCTCGACATTCTTCACTGAAGCAACTCCTTTGTCTTGGCATTCTTTTGGACACACTCTCATCATAAATCTCGGTGCAAGATGAACTAAGCATGATCTCGGTACAAGCATAATCTATCTCGAAATATTAAATGAAGTCATGATCTCGGTGCAAGTATACTCTGTCTCGACATCAACTAAACATAGTCATGATCTCATTGCAAGCATAATCTATCTTGACATGAACTAAACGAAGTCATGATCTCAGTGCAAGCATTGATCACGAAAGGATCTCAATGAAACTATCATGGATATATTTATATATATCTCAATATCGAGATCTCATAATATTAATGATGATTTTAGAGCTATAAAAGATCTCAGTGAAAATGTGAACAATATAACAACATTAATGATCTCGTCATGAATATCTTAGTAAAGGTGCAACAATGGTGTTGCAACAGTAACAAAGATCTCTATGGTGCAGTGAAAATGAAGATCTCAATAGTGTCCAACAAGAGGATTGATGTCTTGGTCTTGGAGAGGTTCATCTAGGTCTAGGGTCATGGTCATTTTCGTCATTTGGGATCTCTATAAGAAGAATTATGTGCGGGTTTTCCTCTCCAAGAGGGAGAGGTTTTGGCCCTGGCAGGATGCCAACTTCCTGTGTTGTTGTCTCTTTTTTTTGGTAGCTATTTGATGAAAGAAGTAACGTACACTTTAATAATGTCAAAGAGAAAATTGTGCTAATAATAAAACTAAAAATGTCTCACAAATAGTTATCAAGTCAGAGAAGAATCTCATTAACTGCATGTACCCTAGATTCTTCAACATGGGCCAACCTGTGCTTTTAGTTTGAATTGAGCCTTTTGTTTTCTAGGAAAAAATGAACATCATCCATGTTCATCATATGCCATATATATTCAAGTGCAAAAATCCTCATTGGGAGGAACACCAGTAATTTGTAAGGTGGAAGCTCGCAGCCATAAATCCTGATATCTGTGAAATTCTGGTACAAATACCAATCTTCAACTTTAGACTGCTCACTCAAATGAAAAATCCCTTTGATCTCTATTGAAACTCTAGGAACTACATCACTAAACAAAATCAGTGAAAGAAAATTCTTCATAGGTTTTCCTCACTAATGAGGTCCAATGAGTCACTCACTGTGGTTTGCCTTCAACATCCAATTTCTACAAAGGAAACTTGAACCTTTCTAACTGGTGATATAAGAATAAGTAAATCAAAACTGATTGGTACTTGAATGAACCTTCAACACTGAACTTTAAAAATTGATCATGGATTGCATCACACATAAACTTATTTTAGTTGAACAAGCTTTATGGTTTTTTACCAAAAGAAAAGACTCACAAAAGCCATAAAATTACCTTATCTACCCCTTGATCATTGGGATATCCTAACAGACAAGAAAATAGGGAAATGACCTACCTAGACATCTCAGGGAAGATTGCAGAGGGATAAGGTGGGTTTGTTCTGGGTAATTCTAAGTTTTCTAATAAAAATAACTCAAAAATATATGTTCTTTGTGAAAAAGAAAGTCTTTGATAGATCTTCATTAAAACATCAATGGAAAAATGGTGAAGGGATTCTTGAGAATTTAATTGGAGGGCCTAGCATAATGACTCAGGGGTTATATAAAACAGGGTTTCATTATTCTGAGAAATAACATCTCTTTAACTAGGAATATATCAGGCTACACACCAAGTGACAAAATTGGAAAAATGATATGTTTGAGGCATAATAGGGATTCCCACAAAGAAAAATTGTCACTATCATCTTGAGACTTATAAAAAGCCCAATTGTAAAGTTTGTACAATTCGAATTCACAATTGGCCTCGAAAATTTTGACAAGGGTATTAATAAAGTGCGATTCATCTAAGTTAACTACAGGGGGGAACATAGGATTGTCTATAGTTATCTCAAATTTTCCTTTGTGGGAAGCCATTGGGGGGGAATAGAATTGTTGAGGACAATTAAATAATTGCCTGGAGATAGCGATGACCAAGAGTTGGAAATCACCAAAATTCAGTTGCATTGTTGTACTAGAGCTTTGTTTGCAAGCATAAATGGTGAAAGAAGGCATTTTGAATAAGGGAGCAACTTTTATTAGGGTGATTGTAACAACTTTCAGTTACACTGACCGTTATTTGTGTGGAGAAATTAATGATTTTGAATGTTGGCAGGAGAATTTAATGGTTAACTATCACCTACTAAATTTATCGGAAGGTTTGGTGATGACTAAGTGTAGCTGAAAGTTAGCGGTGGGTGAAATCAACAAGAGGTTTGGTGGGAGGAATGAGGAGAAACAAGCGAGAGAAATGGTGGTTTGCGGGGGTGGAAGTAGTTTGTGGTTTTGAGCAGAGGGGTACCACAATCATTGGGAAGGCACCACATATCAAAGGTGGGGTTAGGTAAAACAACTTTACGGACTCCCCCACCCCTATGTTATCTTTCAACACTGCAGGGGGGTCGCGCAATGTATTGAGGGCCTTTGATCTTGGCAGGCCTGATCTCGTCCACTCAAAGTTGCATGAATTTAATTTCTTGGTGATGATCAATCACATGAAAGTTATTGCAATAAAATAATTTATTTAAAAATGCTAAGGTTAATAAAAATACAAAAGAGGCATTTAAACATGCTTGCTACAATTAGGGATATAATATACATTTTTTTATTATTCTTTTCTCCCTTTATTTTCATTTTTTTCTTTGATTTTTTATTTATTTCTATTTTATTTTCTATTTCTTTTTTTTTTCCTCTTTTTTTTTTTTTTTAAGTGAAGGAAAAACTACAAGGGTAAAAATAAGTTACAACAGGTCCTAGGAGGGGTTCCAACGGTACTAGTACTAGACCAAGTGACAACAACATGACAAGGATCCATTGTCACCTTAGTCAATGTCCCATTCTCTTTACGGACTTTCACTGATGGGAGGAGTCCCGGTATGGTGGAAATCACTAGAATGATGAGGTCAATAACAATGTACAATGTGATTTCCAAAGCCCATTCAAAGGAAAGGCTCGGATAATAGGTTGCTTGTTTTAGAAACAAAGGAATGGCTCTCCAAGAAAGGCTTTAGGGAAGGCATCCTAGACCTAGGTGAAAGGATATTCAATAGAAGAATTATGCCTAGATCAAGATTTCTTAGAGAGGGAGGAGGACCTCTCTTAAGGTTTTGTGAAATATATATCATACAAATGTTGGGACCACAAGAGATACCTAGGGGATCCAAGTGAGACCTAGGGTTTGGGATGATTATTGAAAAATTACTAGATCAAGCAAGGATGATAGGAATGTTAATGATATATGAAATTCCTTTTAAAGTGTAAATGACCCTTGAAAAGCCACTACCCAAGAAGGAGGCTAGAGAAAGCAGTACTATATCTAGGGCTTGGTATATCTCACAATCCAATCACGTGATTGGCCTCAAATTTTGAGGGTTTATAGGAGACTCACCAACGCAATTTATTTCCTATTTTCACCCCAAGGAGATGTCTCTAATTAAATTCATACAAGGCCCTAGTCAACCTTCTAGGGTTAGGGAAAAAAGAGAGAAAAATATGAGAAAATGGTTTTAGGGTGATCACACTAGGATTTAAGACCAATATGTGGCTAAGGAGACCTAAAGAAACAACTTCACTATCTAGGGATGCAACTACACAACAACTTTAGGCATTTATACTTTGATGGAAAATATTATGGATTTTAAAGGATGCAAATAATCCCCTATGAACATTCATTCATTCATTATCTTTATGAGTAACACATGCAACATTTTCCAAAAGTATCAAAGACTAAAACAATTTCCCATCAATTAGGGCACAATAATAACCATAAGAAAGAAATTCCATGCATTAGAAAATCATTATTTCATAAATATAGCATTAAAAAGGAACATACAAGATAATGAAGTATATATCCATCCACAATAGTGCAACAAGAAGATCCAAGAAAAGATAGCAAGATTTCTAAATGTCAAAATGCATTTATTCCATCCAAATCACTCCACAAATTTCAGGTCAAAATTATCAAGAAGAGCTAGCGAAAATCCCAAGTCATGATGAGTTACTAATGAGACCTCACTTGTATTTATATTAGCCTCTAACAATTCAAATGGGTTGAATTTTACCAAAAACCTATAAAAATGACTATAATGTGTAAAATAACACCCTAATTGGTGACAATCCTTGCAAATAGCTATGTACTATGAAAAATTAGTCTCTTAAGAGGGTTGAAAGGGTATTACAATAGCTATGAGGGTCGTTGGAAGGCCTAATGAAGTCCCTCATGTCCCATAAATAATATGAGGGCTCCAATAATAGTGATAAAGGGGGTGGCCCCTTGATCTCCAAGAAAATGACGTGTCGTGCTCCCAAATGGCTATGGGGGCACAAAAGCATCCTCATCGGTCTCCAACTGAATCGAACAAGTATGCATCTTATTTGCAAGGGATGGAACAATGATGCAAGCCCTCCCTTGTCCCTCATGGTGATAAAAAACCTCATATTGGCCCTGGATCAACTGTCAAGTGTTTGGTGCAAGTGCGTAGCTGGTTGGGAAAGGTGTTCTAGCTACATTATCATCATCAAATAAGTTAGACACAACCGAGTAATCAATGGTGCTAAAGGATGCCATGGCATGGTTATCTTCTCTCTAATATAGTGGAGGCACATGGACCTCTACGCACACCCCAAAAAATGCTAATATGGCTGTTTCGAAACGCGTCAATGAGAATTTTCCTTATGTGACTTTTGCCGAAAGATGCTGGTACAATAAAAAATATGATCAAAATAAACACTAGGTCTCAAGTGAAATTTTGAGGACAGATTTAGTACAGAATTGATTCAAGGGGTATAATGGAAACATTTTAACATGATATTTATAGGGAAGCTATCCCTTGTAATATAGTTTCCAAATCAATTTGAATAACCTCAATCTGATATCATATGAAAAAATTATGCTCAAAATACTAATTGCTTGTCGAAAAATCTGCATGGTGACAATTCTAGGTCTTGACTGTTCATTGGCATATTTAACATACTAAATCATCTTATTTTCAAAACCTGTTTATCTTTGAGATATATATTCAAATTTGTATCAATAAACAATTTGAATCATCCCATTTGGAGGACAAATGAAAACGTTATGCCACATTTAGTGACCGCATGTCTTAAAATCAACATAGTGAAACTCTGCCTCCTAAGTCTATTCATCAACAATTTTGTTACATAAAACCTAAGGATTTTAAAGACATGTTTCTACTGGATATAAAAAAATTAATCTACTTTAATCTCCAAGTTCAATCACATCGATATAATCTTTAACGAAAATGTTACACTCCAAATATTGACCGTTGGTCTAGTCGCAAATTCACAAGCAGCTCTATCAAACAGGGTACTCTCCATCATTTTTAGCATATCATTTTAAACCATTTTGAAAACCTGTTTATATTGAAAGTATTCATATGAATTCACTTTAACTTGGCTTTGGAATCACTCTAATTCGACATTAAAAAAAATATTGTGAACAAAATACCACTAGGAGGTCTAGGTTGGCCACCATTCCTCAAGGGGTAAACGAATGCATTTTATTTGTATATCATCTTTGGAATTGCTTTTAAAACATTGCTTATAATTATTTTACATATTTATTAGAAGAAGAGATATTATACACTTCTCTTTCTCAATCATCTAATATTGTATTGCAGGCAAATGCTATGTTTTTGCAAGTCCCGGGAAGATTTGAGGCGTCAATTCCATGGAGGAAGGATTTTCAAAAAAAATATCTAAAAATTAATATATGAGAATATGAAATGAAAATATCCAAGTCAAAGTAAAGTGAAATTCACCTGATGTTGAGTTCATTCAAAGAAACTCAAAACTCTTTAAGCTTTCTTTGAGTTGTTGACCAACAACAACCCTACAACATGAATCGAGGTCGAGGAAAAATGCATGAAGCTAATCATCAGAAGAATAAGTCAAGTTTTTGTACCATGACAAGTCACATCCATTGCCTAAGAAGCCTTTCATAAGCCATATTGTTCATGATTTCATTCATATACCATATTGTATGCTAAGCTTCATAATAATTCAGATCTACCATATTAAAGTCCAGATATATTATCTATCTATCCATCTACTCCTAGATCATGAATTCAACCTATATTACTTTCATAAGATTTCCATACTTCCCTACTCCATTATACCCCACCTCCATCCAGAAAAGAAAAAGAAAAGAAAAAAATAATAAAGGAGTTTGGTTGTGAAAATCCAGGATACTATCACAATACAAGCTTGAATTCATATCAGAAAACCAACTTGTTTGGCCAATATGAATTCTCTTTTATCTTTTTCAATTTCATTTTGCAGAATCATCCTCCAAAATTCAAATACTTGAGGACAAGTCTCAATATCAGCAAGGGGGGAGGTTCATAATAAACCAACAAACTATGCAACTAGTTTAATGTCCAGTAGTTGTATTGCAGAAGGGACTTGAGACATCATAATCAATATTTATTAGTAAAGGGACCTGAACAAGATCAATGTCATATGTTATTGCAGAAGGGACCTGATTATTAATCTGAAAATAAATATGAAAGGGACCTTAGAAGCAGCTACAAGCATCTACAATCCAACAAAATCATTCAACATAATTCATTTTGAGCTCAAAGTATCATCGTCATTAGCGAAAGGTCAAGTGTTGAAAAAAGAGCTAAGGTAATCATCAACAGAATAAAATCATTAACAATGAGCTATCAAGCAAAAGGAAAGCACTGTAAGTTTAAAGTATTCTTAATGCTTTCGATTTTGAAATTTTTTATAAGATTGATAAACTAGTTTAAAATTGAATATGCAGTACCCCTATCCATGTATATATCATCCTACATTATCCTACATTACCCTATATCCTACATCACCCTACATTATATACATTTACCTCTTACATTATTCATTCACCGTATTACATTAATTAACCTTATTATAACCTTACATTCATCAATTCATCATTCACTCAACCACATTCATTTGCATTTTTTATCAAACTTTTTGGTCACATCTCCTTTCTGGGCCAATTTTTATTTTTTGCCTCATGGAAAATTGCCTACAAAACAAGAAGGATTAGTCTCATATGCCTACAAAATAAGAACAAAGAGGGTTAGTATCATAAAAGAAAAACAAAAGAGAATGATGTATGGTTCAATGATGTATTTTTACTCTAAGAATTGAACTGACCTTGAAAATGGTCATTTCAAAAGAGCTACCTCAAAATCATTTCCAAAGAGTAATAAATGCGTCATGAGAAAATATGAGCATCATGTAAAAAAACATGCATCAAAAGGACGAGGAAGAATAAATTATGACCAAGAAGAATTTGCAAAAATCATTAAATAAAATATATATGAGTATGATTTTAATGGATATGAGTATGTAATGAAGGTGCACAATGGTTCCAAAGATGAAAAATACAAAGTATGCATATAATTCAAAGAGGGCACATATGTGCAAAGGACATAAGATTTAATTAAAACAACATATGGTGCAAATAACCATAATACCAAAGGGCTCATAAAAGTCATTCAAATCAATTTTTTTTTTGAAATATCAACAAAGCGATGGTGTATGGTGAAAATAACCATAACAAAAAGGATTACAATGAGTTTCAATTAAAATCAATTTGTTTTGAAATCAAAAAATCATGCAAAGTGATGGTCATAGAGAAAACGACAAAGGTGAATGGACAAGTGTTCGCCACGATGGAGAGGAAATTCAAAGTCTGTTAAACATCCACGAAAGAGAATGAGCAATGGTCATCATCAATGTAAAGAAAAGAACAGAGATACAGATCCATCACCTTCATGCAGAGGGGAGAAACAATTCATCATCTACGCAGAAGGGAATAGCAAATACAAAGGGTACCTTCAAACAGAACTCAATGAGATTTTGACACCTCGGCTTAGGTAAGAATGCAACCCAATGAAATAAGAACAGAGGAATATGGTATGCATGAGTTTTTAATAGCAGAGGATAATGCCGAGTGATTATAATCCCGCCAAGAAAAACGTTGAGATTTCCAACTATATCCCAAGAATTCTACAATCAGTACGAGTAAGATTTTATTGCAAGTAATTCAGATCTTGAGTTTAAGATTGAGTTAAATGTTGTCAAACAGTGTAGCAGTTAAATTAAACTCTGAGTAGAAAAACGTTGGAGGAAATTCAAGTTTTGATTCTGTGGTGGCATTATTTAGGCTCCAAGTGTGAATAAAACTCCAGTTAAACGGCACTACAAAATCCAAGCAAAAGGTTGGTGTAAAATCTAAATTTGCTACTGCACAATAGAAATCTGCATTCAAACTATAAGTCTGCATTCAAACTTGAGGTGTGAAGTTGTTACTTCAGTGGTATTAATTACATTCAACATCAAATCATCGATTTCTTCCAAGCTTTGATTTCTCAAGTTCAGTGAACACTTAGAAAACTCTGATGATCGTTGTATATCACCCAGGAATTTGCTTCACATCTAATAACTCAACTTCCGAACAGTCAATAACTTCATGCAAATGATTATTGAATTCGATTTCAAGTGCTAAGAAGACAAATTAGAGATAGATTTCGATTTCTGGAAGAATAGAGAGTTAATTAATCATTTCCAGAATTCGATTTCAAATTTTGAGGAGACAGAGGAAAATCAATTTCAATTCTTGAGGAAGCAAAGAAGGTAAAATTGAGAGAAATTGTTTAGGTTTATTTCCAAAATTTGATTTTTGATTTCTAAAGAAGGCAAAGAAGGTTGATTATTATTTTTCTAATTTCGACTTTGAGGAGGATTATACAGCTAAGCAAAATTGTAATCAACCTGTGGGTTATTTTCATTCCCATCTCCAAAATCGATTTCTCAAAGGCAGTAAATGATTGGTTTTGTTGCATACAGTGTATTTCCAATTTCGATTTCTCTAGGTCATCTTTTCCAATTCCGATTTCTCCAGGTTAGAAAATATTTTCCAATTTCTATTTCTTTAGGATAGAAATTGTTTTTCCAAAAACGATTTTGAGGGACAAAAGAAGAGTTTATTTCTAAAATCGAATAGAGATTCATTTCTAAAAATTATTTTGAAGGACAAAGAAGAGTTTATTAAAAAAAATCAATTTTGATTTTGAGGGATAGAGAAGAGTGCATTTCTAAAATCGATTTTGAAGAACAAACAATAGGGAATGAGGAGAAGTTTTAGAAATTTCATGCAACAAGAAGTATCATACATTATCCTTCAGGCTACAAAGGATGAAGCTGCAGGATCAGGAATAGTGGGAGCATCATAACTCAGGAGATCCAAACAGAGGAGGCAAGCATGAGGACATGCTTGAACATCAACAAGGGGGAGATGTTGGCCCTCAATTTTGGTCATATTTTCCTATCCTAAATACATTGATTTACCACCATATTCCATCCTATTTCACCTATATATGCCTCAATTTAATCGTATTTTCCATATTTAGGTAACTAAATTAAGTTTTCCAATTTCTGGAAATTTTTGTAAAAATTAGGTTTTAAGAGTAAATTTGGACTGCATTAAAAATTCCCGTAATATCTCCATGGAAGTAATATGTGTAGGACACCTGGGCGAGGTCTGGGTGCATATTTGGAAATCTTGGGAACCACGGATGAAGAAACAACTATTGGTTTAGTCAAACTGAGGAAAAACATGCCTGGTCAATGTCGGTCAAACTTGACCTATCATTCAAGAATTCCTAGTAAAAAAGAGTAGATTTATTATTTTGTGGGATTTTTCCTGATTTTGTGAACTAAACTTGATGAGTTTGACCTGTATGGATGGATTAGGATTGATAAGGTTATTAGATCCATTATAGCAAAGTTTGTTTATGGTTTGATTATTTAAACAGAGTTTATGGACCATTCAAAAAGAGGAGAGTGGTAATTTTGTATTAAGATTATTGGAGACTTTTGAGATAATTTGAAGAATCGTTTCTACTATTATATTTCTTTTTTCATGCTATGGATTCTTTATTAAGTTAGTTGTAACTGAAGAGTTCTTCAGGTGTACAAGGAAAGGTTGGAGGGCCCCCATACCAAGCTAAGTACACTTTGGTTAAATCTTAAATAAATTAACATAGTTTTGATTCAGTTTTTCTTATTTCTTAGATGTGTTATGATTTCTGTATGATTTTTGGATGATTTTGGTTTAAAATATAATTTTCGTATGAAATGACAACCAAGGATTTAATTTAAATTCTCTTTCTATCAAATTATGGATCACAACTAAAAATCATCCTTTTGCATTTCTTGAATTCCAGTTTATGATTTGATGCAATGGTAGTGTTGTTGGAGTAGAACTGTGAGGAAGGACAAAAAAGACCTCCTAAGTTAGGAGCCTCTTCTCTTTCTTTCTACACATCACAAACTACTTCTCTTTAATTCTCTTCTTGAGGACAGTATTGTGGGGAAGGACAACCAGGACCTCCTAAGTTAGAAGCCTATTCCTTCGATTACTTTATCTTGAATTAGAGACTTTTTAGTTTCTTTAAACTTAGAATTCATTTGTAATATGCATTTCTTTTAACCTTTGAGTCTTGCCTTCCGAAATTGCCTTTATCTAAAATCCATATACTTTGGACGTACTTTCAAGTCTACAAACTCGGATTGACAAGTAAAACACCTGCGTTAGTTTACTTCGTAAATTGACCTGACAATTATTCCATCTCTTTATGAAGACATACTCGAATTGATCAATTCTTGAATACTTCCTGGAGGGAGGTTGGAACACCAGTCCCTAGCCTCACCCTTAAGTGACAATGTAAAGAGAATCATAAAGAAATCATCATCATCATCATCCTGATTTGGCATCCATAAGGTACATTCTCGTATAAAGTCAACCATATATTTCTTGGTGTCAAAATTACTTCCATAAAACTTGGGAAACCATTTATAATGTTTAGCAATTAACAAGTGAGGAGCAATGGAGGAGGCCCTCAAGTTTAGTGATTTAAATGAATTGAGGTGTTGAATGGCATATTAAACTACTTTTAGTCTAAGATTCTCATGTGTTAGGAAGGTTCAACTAAAGTGGATAAATAAGGGATACTTTTAGACTTGCATGATTTTTCAATATAGTCCCTATATTTGGTTCCAATAGAGATGAGGAAGGTATAAATCTGAACATCTTCATGAATGATGTTGGAATTTGATATATATGCCTTGAAATTATCCACATGGTTAACTACTAAAGATGGGTCATCATCAAACCTAGGAAATGGTTCCCTATGATTACAATTAATGGCATTTGGGTATCATAGAACCCATTTAATATTCAATGTTGGGTTATCTGCAACCCAATCCCACATGGTTTTGAGTGTTCTATAAATATCATATGTAGAGTCTCTAGGGTGATTGAAATTTCCTTCATAAATGCTTGCTTCATCCTACAAGCATTGAATTTGGATTTTAATGAGGAATAATGGCTTCGTTCCTCCGACGGATTCGCCAATAGATATGCCAATATTGTTGTGAGGGAAAAAGACACATGTCTCATGTCCCCGACAACAAAGCCAAAAATGTTACCACTCAAACAACTAGCAAGGGTCATAGGAGGGGTTTCCTATAGAGTAACTATGTAGTACCCCGCTCTAGTTGACTAACAATGATATAACATTAAGTTTTATTTAGCCCTAAGACCCGCTCTTTATTCTTTGAGGACCTTAGGTTGAGGATCTGGACACATGACTCTATTATTAGTGGGTGTGATGGTTATGTATGTTCTCTATTGATATTATGATGATGATAACATTAAAGGATATGTATGCTCTCTATTGATATCATGATGGTGATAACTTCGATGGATATGTATGTTTTCTATTGATGTTACAATTATGATACGTTTGATGGATATGTATGTTTCCTACTAATGTTATGATGATGATAGCCATGATGGATGTGTTTTATGTTAGATACTTACATTAGTTCTAGTTCACAATGAACAACGATGTGAATGACTAGGTCATGTTGATGATGCTATTATGAAAATTAATAACATTGAGAAACTTTGTTACTAATGATTATTGAGTACAATAGGAAACCACCAGAGGCACTCGCATGTGATGAGTTGACGACATTTGGTTTGATGGAAATTAATATTTTATCTTTGAAATTCAAAGTTCGGCTTCAAACCTACTATATATATATATATATATATATATAGATATATATATATATATAGATATAGATATATATATTATGATGATACATTAGTGGTTGTAGGAACATGTTATTTTCTTTTCCGAATGACTCACACATGGGTGATGGGGTTGTACAACTGGATGGAACTACACGGGAGGGGTGGGACAGTGTCCCTGATCTCACCTGCTGGCACTCCCACTGTGACTTGGGCTCGAAAGGTCGAAACATGTTCGCCTTGAAGATTACGATGTCGTGGGGGAAGGTTCCAAATTTGGGTCACTCATGAGGATTTTATTGTGGGGCCCGCATCAAGGCAGATTCCTTGATCCCAAACACCATTAGTCTCGCTATAGCAAGCAACATAAGAGATGATAGTGATATTTTTCGTTGCACTTAGACTTTCCCCTCTTAGCCATTGGGTGCTTGAAGGGAAAGTGGTGTGGTACCCTTGGAACTTCAAGGGAAGTTATTGAAGGGCATGATTGACTTGGCACCCTTAGCATCAAAAATAAACTATTAGGCATGGCACCATTGGAACTTTGAAGGGAATTTCTTGAAGGGCATGACCAACTTGGCACCCTTGGAATCATTAAAAATAACTAATAAATGTAATCAAGATATGAAAATCCTACAAATTCACATCAAGTGGTAAATGACGTTGGAACTGAGGCAATTAAATAAAGAATAAAACTTGGGGTAAGGGGAGAATAGGAAGAAATAAAATATTTACCTTGAGAGATTTACCCTTACCATGTTGAAAAATACTAGGTAGATAATGTACATAAGTAACTTAATTAGGAAAAAGTGGGAAAGAGGGACATAGATTTAAGTATAAAGATTAATCTTAAAATAATTAAACTTCATTTAGAGAAGAGGGTGGTGAAATAAAATAAGATTAATAAGTTAGAATTAGAGAAATTTAGAGAACCTCCATGTGGCAAGAGCCAACCTAAGAATATCCATCTAAGAGGAAAATTGAGTTAAACTAAGAGGTAGTTAAGGGACCAAATCTGAGACTTATCAATTGACTTCAATAATGAAGACAAATTAAGGAGTAGAAAAGGGGGATCAAGAGATAACTAGGAGAAGAAATAGGAAGTCTTGTTGGGGTGAGGAAATATATTATTTTTGAATTAAAATTGAAGTAAATCATTTTGGAGAACCATGGTGAGAGGGTGAAACATGGGTGAGAGAATAATTAAACTTTTGAATTAATAAAAATAATTTAGTATGCATGAAATACCAAGTGTCACCTACGAATCCTCCTATAAAAGAAGGGGAAAACCATGGGAGAAGGTACTTTTTACCCTATTGTTGGATGGATGAGACTATGTCATTGTAGTGGATACGAGCTATAGTTGAGTTTGGTAAGGTAGAGGAATTTAGAGAGGGGACTCTTGAGCCAAGGAGTGCACACCTCTGTCAGCTAGCACATGTCCTCCATCGTACAATCCCATTGCATCTCGAGGGTCTGCAGGGAAGGAGAGTACCCAAGGAGTATGTTTTGAGGTCAACTGGTGGGTCACTACATTAGGTCCAAACATGTCAACATTCACACTTGGAGGAGGACGGCAACAAGGGATTGCAAGTAGCTGTAAGTCAAAAGGGAATCGTGTTTCCTCCTGAATGATACCTATGTTATTTATGATGTTATTTTATATGATTTCATTGTGCCTATAGTTAATAGCATGTAGAATAG
The DNA here is from genome assembly GCA_031772625.1 of Pinus tabuliformis. NCBI lineage: Eukaryota > Viridiplantae > Streptophyta > Pinopsida > Pinales > Pinaceae > Pinus > Pinus tabuliformis. Next base: position 140,574,059 of record CM062812.1, read on the forward strand.
ATGATATGTGTAATGCAATGAAATTCATGGATGTTTGACATAAGTGCTTAATATTTCTGAGTTCCCAATATTATCTGTTTATGGTTAAATTCGTAGTTTATTTTATTATTCTTTATAAAAAAATAATATCATATGGTTGGCTCCTTTCAAACTACTATGTAAGAAAATAGGCTATGGGGGGTAGTCCCTAGGGAAGATGGAAATGCAAGACCTATTGGCAACCAATAAGTTCGGGAAACACAATTGAAAGGCCTAGCCACTTGGTTGATTATAACAAGTTTTAAAGATTTGATTAGATTTATATATGAGACACTTGCCTTATGGAGCCAACTACTTTCTTTAGATCAATTGGAGACCAAATGACCGGATGAAAAATCATTGATTAAGGAATTCTTATATATTCTAGATGAAATGCAAACCCTATGACCTAGGTGAGATGCAACAATATTGATTGATTTTAATTATGTGTTAAACACACATGGACAGCAAAGACAATATGAAAGATAAAACATGCAATTCATTTTTTATTAACATGAGATATACATTTATAGTACATTATGTGACTCTTGGGTTTCAGATCCCAAGGTCTCTTGGACTACTTTCGTCCATTCGACTTCCACACTAACCCATTTAGGATTAGGTGTCCAATATTCCCCCCCTTAATCCAAAGGGTTATGTATGAGTCCAAGAAGAGTGCTGTAATACAAAATGTGCAAAAAATGCATGGCAGCACTAGGTTGAATGTGCTCTATGAAATGTTGGTATAAAGGGCAGTGGTTTAAGGATGACCACAAACACTGGAACGCTTAGTGCAGTTCCCGTAACTCTTCCAAAACTGGCAAGAAACTGAAGTTTTCTGCTAGAGGAAGTGATCCTATTGTTTTAAAGAGGGAAACCTTCAACCATAAAAGGGAGGTCTCACCCCGCATAAAAGGTAAAACTTCAACCTGAAAAGGGAAGTCTCAACCTGTGATGGTTTAAGGATGACCAACAACTCTGGAATGCTTAATGCAATTCCTGGAACTCTTCCAAAGCAGGCAAGAAGCTGGTGTCTTCTGCTAGAGGAAGTGTTCTCAATTGTGTTCCTAGAATGCTTCCGAAACTGGCAAGACGCTGAAGTCTTCTACTAGAGGAAGTGTCCCAGATTGCCAACTGAAGGCATGTTCAGGGGCATCTTTGTCGCTGGCTACAACTCTGAAACTAGTGTGGCAGGTTGTGGCTCAGGCTCGCTTGATGTGACTTTGAAGCTTGTAGATGACCATCATTTCCCCCCCTGTCAGATACAAGGTGAGATGATGGAGAAAACTCAACTGCAAGACTGTTCAATATTCTGGAACAAGTTCTGACATGTGTTTGGAATATCTTCTTGGCTGTTGATGCCCATTGCCAAGAAGCGATCCATCCAAGATGAATTTTTGTTCTTGCAGGGTGTTTGCTGCTAAAGCATCTGTGTGAATAATGGCTATTTTTATGACAATGCTTACATGGATGAAGATCAAAACAGTGATCTTTCAGATGGCCAACTCGGTCACAGTGTTGGAATTTTACAATCTGTTGTTGTTGTTGTTGTGGAGGAAGAGGAGAAGAATCTGGAACAGCTGGAGGTGAACTGTCATGAGGAGCAGGTGAAATGTCATGAATAAATCCAGCACACTGAAACTGAATGGGCTTGGCGTAGTCTGGAATATGAAAGGACAAGTCCTTGTCATATCCAAGACCAGTTCTGTGCTTGTTGTGGATAAGTTGTTCCCAAGGTCTGATGATGGGCTTGGGGAGTGCAGACTGAGTTTCTGCATCTGCATGTACAACTGCTGCTTTATTGGGTACTAGATCTGAATCAACTGTAACATTATTGACTTGCTTCTGATGGGTTGCAGTGTCAGTGTTCTGAACAGAAACATGTTCAGAATGACTTCTCTGTTTTAATTCTTCTTGTTGTAGCTGAGATTCAAGCTGCAAAAATTCGATCTTTTCTTGTGCATCATGCAGGCAGGTCTGAATGTCACAAAGAGTGTCTTTGCTAACATTTACCTTCCCACCAATAGTGGAGTGTATTAGTGTATTCAGTAACTCTAATACATCATCAAATCTAGCCATTGTCTCAACAAAGAAATGAACACTCAACAATCCTAGTGGAGACTATAGCAAGTCTAGACAAACCCCAGCTATTGAAGATTTCAAAAATTAAGAATATCAGTTTGAAAAGTACATTGTCCAATACCAGACTTTCAGAGATTCTGTTCTTTAAATTCTGTAGAAATTTCACATCTGACTAGACTTTTTTTTTTAAATTAAGTTACGTAGTTGATTCCTTCAAACTTTATAGAACTTGCCTCTATATCCCTTCTGGAAGCTCAAGAATGCAAAAAGAATAAAAAATCCGCGAATACCAGCAATGGAGACACAACTCAAACTCCACGAATATACACAAGGGTAGCTCGACCTCTTCCTTCAATAATAAACCCAAGAATCTCAACCCCTTTTTTTATTGGAAATGACCCCAATGATGTAAAAAACTTCACCGAAGGTATTCAAAAGGCACTCAACTAATACCATATGCAATGTGTTAAAAACTTCAGCAGGGCTTTATTATGTATTCTGCCCTCAAAATACAGAGATTCCAGCTAGGAATTTAGCCAATCACTAACAGATTTGTGTCCAGCAAGAATGAGAGGCTCAAAGTCCTTCCAACACAGATACAATAGATATGTTTCACCCTTAAAATGCTCAGGTATACCAAGATACGCTTTGTATGGATGCACAACTAAATGACTTCTTCCTTCTTTGAAATTCGAACTTCAACTACAGGAATGGATTACATATACCTCTGATATATCAACTCTAATAATAACAGAGATCTGAAGTAGAATATACCAGCAAATGTTAGGAAGAACAGTGGCTGTAGATAAGTGTTATAACATCAAAGAAGCTCCATCATTACAGAGAAAACACCACAGTGATAATATATGCAACGTATTCAGCTCCAAGACAGAGAAATAAATATGGAGTGTCTTCAATATATTCACAGCCACACATCCAATGAGATGAGGAAGTTTGAGACCCTCTATAGCAGAGGTACATCACCAAACATCACTTCCAATAGTCTATACTCATTAAGATTTCAAGCACAGGTATAGTGATATGCTGCTCAACTGAAACAACCACAGAAAATACAAGTTTGTAGCCTTGGGGCTAGATCATTCTTTATGCCCTTACCCTCTCCCCAACTACAACTCGCACAATCTTTAAGCATCGCAGCACTGGAAAAACTTCAGGAGTTCAAAGTCCCCTTCGCAGTCAAAAGCTCTAGCACATCTCAAGTAGGTCCAAAAATCCGCAGGGTTTGATCAAACGACAGAAGATCGCCGCTCAAGACTCCTGTACAATTCTCACCAAATCTTTGCCGATAAAATTAGTTTCAGACAGCAACAAATAATTGCCTTTCCACCGATATAATTCACCACCAAAAGCACTATTTTCTCTGGCAGGCAGATCAAGCCAGCACGCCTCGGCAGACAACTCTCTGTAATTGGAATAAGATAAGAAAGGAAATATGAAAGAAGAATTTTTTTTAAACCAACAGGAATGATACGATGAAAACGTCAAAGCCAAATCTTTTAGAAAGTGCAATGAAAAAGTTTTAGGAGATGCATTTTCCTTCTGTGGCCAAATCCTTGAAATTAGTGTGATAGTCGATCGTGATAGTGGGAGGTCGAAAGAGGTAGCATGATAGTCGATCGTGATAGTGGAGGATCAAACGGGTATGGCTTTGTGCAATTTTCCCCTGAAATGGAAATAGATAATGCTCGGACCAGAGGATTTAGCCCTTACTTTCGCAGCTAAGAGGTAGAACGTTTACGAAAGGTTACAAGTTCAATTCTTGGGGAGAGCATTTATTGCTGACCCAAGACTGGTCACGGCGGCGGAGTTGGTCTAAGGCACAATTTCAGGAACTTGTTCGAAAGGGCATCAGTTCGAATGCCATTCTTGACAACAAGCTGTCTTCAGTCTTTTTGCTACTTCCCGAAGATACTAATGATTAGTTCTCTTTAATTCGTTGTCGCTCACTGAAAAATAGGGTTCCGGAATACGTTTCACTGAAGACTCTCCTATTGATTGAGAAACATATACAAAACCGGTGTATACCAAAAACCGCAGAGCCCATTCAACGTTCAATAAACCATTCAATGAACCAAACGATGATTCCACTGGATAGCGTTACGCATACCATTCAATATCGATCCATAACGCATTCAACAGGAGCATTCAACTTCATAACGCATTCAAACTTGAATCATAAGCATACCATTGGCATACCAGGAGCTGGACCTTCATCGATGGTGGCATGTCAGCCTCAGCGCTAAAACTGGAAACGACACTGCTATGATTTAATATACAGCAGCGTTCAAACAACCCTCATCAGCATGTCAGGCCAGTGCAACGCAGATTCATCATACACCATTCAGCATTGTCAGTCATGAACCAGCGCTATTCATGAAGAAATTTAACGTACAACGTTTATGAGGCAGTGCTGGAATAAGGCAGAGGCAGATTATTCCAGATCTGAGCACAGAATAATCAATGGAGGCGCAGGTGCAAAAAACGCCCTTTTTAAACGTTTATGGCAGTCGGAGATATGAACAGTCAGAGAGAGGGGCAACAAATTTAAACGTTTATGGCAGTCGGAGATCTGAACAGTCAGAGAGAGGGGCAGCAAATTTTATGGACAACAGACACCAGCAGCAGTATAATCAGGTTGCAGTTAAAATTGAGTTGAAGAAATATTCATGAATTTCATGGCAGAAATAAACTGCACAAAAAGGCCATAAAACAAATGGCTCAAATTAATTATGCAGGGCAGGAATACGCCTGCTCTGATACCATGTTAAACACACATGGACATCAAAGACAATATGAAAGATAAAACATGCAATTCATTTTTTATTAACATGAGATATACATTTATAGTACATTATGTGACTCTTGGGTTTCAGATCCCAAGGTCTCTTGGACTGCTTTTGTCCATTCGACTTCCACACTAACCCATTGAGGATTAGGTGTCCAACAATATGCCTAGCTAAATGTATCCCTTGATCCTTATCTATCTTGATGCTAGTCTCTAAAGTAGGTGATAGAGAGAAGTCAAGGTGAAGCAAGCAAAGGATTGGTTAAAGATACCTCTCCTTGAAATCTAACATACCATGTGCCTCCGACGTTGCAGAGACTATGGCTCTGATTACTGCAAGGTCATCATTTTAACCACTAGAGAGGGTCTAGCATTCACAAGCTAAGAGATGAAGAGTGTTCCTATCTCTCTATCAACAAAGTTTATGCTTGGAGGTAAGTTAATTAATGCAAATATATGCCTAGGATGCAAGTGCAAATTGATTGAGTGCTCTTGATTTAAGATTGGTTATGGTATTAAGCACTTATTTATGATTATAACAAAGAGTACTTAACAATGAATGAATGTCAATCTTAAACACAAGATAAAAGTGCTCAATTTCACTTAGTGCCCACAATAATACAAGAGATGACCAAAAGATAATTTCCCAAGTACAAGAGATAGGATTAATACTCTTCATAATGATCTACTAATATGCCAAAGATAGACTTTTCATCCAAAATAGATATTAGCCATGAATCAATAATGACAATAATGACAAGTAAAAGAAACTAGAGAACTTTTAGAACAAAATGCTCTTGCTAACACTTATGTGAGATAACACATGGATGAAAAGAATATTAATGGCACTTGCTCAAGCAATAGAAAATTAGATGATTAATGTTCCTTACACGATTAGAAATTCCTCAAGATATGTTATCAAGATATCACAATGCCAACATTATGTATAAAAATTAGATCCTCAATGCTAGTTGTGAAAGAACAAGTGACTATGCCCAAGTTCAATTGATCAATTAGATAACAACAACTTAACCAAAGTAAACCATTCAACAAGATATTTAACCCTTGAGATTAATGTGTGAGGTGATTATATGAGTGAGTTACTTAAGTGCAAAATTGTAACCTTGAAGTTCATGAAACTCACAAGATACAACAATGTGTTATCTCCTTAAGAAATATAACCAACTTGCCGATTTTCATAAACAATTCAATGTAAATGATCCTTTCCACAATGTAGAATTCAAGAAACCTTATGCAATTTATGTTTTAATGAGAGAAAATCCCACCTTTAGGATCACAGTAAATAAGTGTTATAGCACCATTTACCACTCTTGGTAGATCTAATGCTCTGGTTATTGCCTAGGGAAACCCTTTCTTCCAAACTTGGTCCAAAATCTAAAAAACAGTGTTTTATTTCCAATACGCTACTTTTCCCTGTGATAAAAGCATGTACACGTGGGTTAGCATATATCCAACCCGCGTACATGTGTTAAAACACTTAAAAATATTTAATTTCCTTATTTTTGGGTGGAGTTCATGGGCTTTACCTGTTACGCACCTCCTATAGCCCGTGGCACAACTGAGAAAAAATAATAATATATATATATATATATATATATATATATATATATATATATATATATATATATATATATATATATATATATATATATATATATATATATATATATATATATATAATTTGGAGAAGTATAAATAAACCTCCATGGGAAGGAGCCCGTGGCCCAACTGTTTCCCAATTGAAAAAAAATAAATAAATAATTGGAGAAGTATAAATAAACCTGCATGGGAAGGAGCCCGTGGCCCAATTGTTTCCCAACTGAAAAAAAATAAAATAAAAATAAATAAATAAATAAAAATAAAAAATAAAAAATAAAAATAAAAATAAAAAATAAAAATAAATAAAATTAAAAAATAAAATAAAATTAAAACTAATTTGGAGAAGTATAAACCTCCATGGGAAGGCCTTAGGGGAGAAGAAAGGAGATATTAATATTATAGTTGATTGATCCATGATAGAGTCTGATGAAATCCCTGTGCTTCCTGCACTCCCCAAAGCTTTAGGAAACCCTTGTTTCGTCTTTTGAGATATCCTTCATCCTTCTTGAGATATCCTTGTGTATGATGATGGAGGAAAATTGCTGGGACCGAGAAAGGATGGATCTGGAGGACTGTTCCGCTTGGAGTTGTAGGAAGACTTAGGTTGTAGTTTTACACTTTTCATGTAGCTTACATCAATAAAGAAATGTTGTTTTGCCCTGATATTAATCATGTTTATGCATTGATATATATTGTGATTTGTTTATAAATCTTATATTAATGTGTAATTGTTCATTTGTTTATATGATCCAACGTATATATCATGAATATGATTTATGTTTCTACTGTTGTATATTCTTTGCTTGAATAATTTACAGGTTTTAAAGGCATCATAAGATGTAGAGAGTTTGCACCCTGCGGGATCTACCCAAACGTAGGACCTCCGAATAAGGACACTTCTTCCCAGTTCAGTAGAATAAGCATTTAGATTGTTTGTCTATGAATTTCTTGTTGCTATTTTCCCTCCGCTCTGTTGGGGTTTTCAACCCAAGACCCTAGGGTGTTCTCACCCGCAACAAAATTGATGACTCCATTAGGGATAACATTCTTGTTATTCCTAGTTTGGGTTGTTTGTACTCAATTAGGGTTTGTTTTATTGATTGCTTGCTTTTACAGTGTTATTTGACTTATTATCTTCCCAAGCATCAAGTCTGATCTTCTAGATCAAGCCTTAATTTTTTTTTTCTTAATTGATCCTTGTATACAATTTTTTCTTGGGTTACAATCACATATACATGCACGTTTCCTAAAAAAGGCTCGCGTATACGTGGGTTACTTGTGTTAGAAATGCGTGTGCATGCCTCTGTGGCTTTACACAGTCACGTATACATTTTTTTGAATCATTTTTTCAAATGTTTTTGCCCAGTTAGGTCTGTTGTCTAGTGATTTCTATTATTTTATGGTGATCCACTATCTGAAGAGCTATGTTCTCTTGCAAGTTTTCTTTTTCAAATCTCCTTCTCAGTGAAAATCCTAGTTGGCCTAGGATTGCTTTTTGAGAAAGTGTTTGGTTTGTATCTTGGGTTCAAGGCTTCTGTTTGAAGTTCTTTGATGTTCTGGTTTTCCAGAACAAGAAATTGATTTCAATTTTGTTTGTAACCCAGATTTCAATTTTCCTTTCTTTGCTTTTCCTTTTGATTGGCCTCATTGATTTTTGTGCTTTTTGAGTGTCTTTTTGGCAATTTTGAAAGTTTTTCTTTCTTGACATTTTGTCAGTTTGCTGAAGTCTTTTACTGTTGTTTGGATCAGTTTGTGTGAGTTTGTAGTCCTTCTTGTTTCAAGTTTCATTTATTAATGATTTTTATAACTTGCAAAGTATAAGGATTCCTTGTGCTTCTTTTTTATCTTTCGAATTTAGTAGTGCTTTTTGTGACCTCAAAAGTTTCTTTAGTTTCCTTAAAAGAAAAACACAAAAACATTGTTTTTGCTTTTCTTTTTTCCAAGCTTTAGGCTTTTGGTTTATTTTGTTTTGCTTGTTGAGAAATTGTGATCTTATTCAATTTATTTTGCTTACTTTTGAGGGAAATTTGTTTTTAAAATTTTTGTCCTCTTCCTTATCAAGCTGGCTTATTGACTCCATAAATAAGCACGTTTTCTTATAGTATGAGTGTTTTTAGGATCTAGCATAGTCATTTAAATTTGCATTAGGCTAGTTTGCATCATAAGAATTCTTAGTCTTTTTAGATTTTGAGTGTGTGTGGAGTGTTTCAAAAAAGAAAAGAAAAATATTTTGCTTATATAAGTTTTTTTATAGAACCCAAGTAGAAATCCCTCTTCATCGAAAGAAAATAAATGCATTCATATAATTAAGTTTCTATTGATTTATTTTGCGTCCTAAACATCATCAGATTCACTTTTGTAATACCCTTGACTTAAAGAACAACCCTATAAAATCAACATTTAATAAAATGAACTAGAAATTTTTTTTTTTTTCATTAACAAACACCAACAAGTTTAGGTTCATTAGGGCCTTGGAATAGGTGAGTGGATATTTAACTCTCCAAGACCGCTCAAATTATCAAACATAGAAGTTGAATAACGAGGGAAATCCAATATCATTAGAAATACCAGGAAAGCTCCGTGATTGGGAGTTAAGCACGAGGGAGAGTGAAGACAAGGAAGAGAGATACCCCCTCTCCTACTTGTTGGATCCCGCCTCACAATTGTTTCGCCTGGATTTTGATACGAGTTGGTGCCCATAGTTTCCTTTCCTAGGGATCTCATAGGTGGCTGCGGAGGGGAATCCTGTGGCACCTGAGGCATACATTGCATCACATTCTTCAGTACTTCTCGAGGGTACCCTTTCGAAGCTTGGGTGCTTGCACCAACAAAGGTTGTTGTCTGGAGGTCAACATAACTGCTTTTGATAACTTCGCTAGTAGGCCTGAGCTGTCATTACTCCAGACTATTTTCGAAAGGTCCCTGATTTTTGCTTTCTTGTATTTTGGTGTTTGGTCCTCATCGCCCGAAGCAAAAATACTCGAAAATAGTTTGATTGACTGCATATTTAGGGATTTTTAGAGAGTGCTCTTTTCTCCTAGTGGGCTTAACTTTATAACTTTTTTGAGTCTTTAATTAAATTTCTTAAAAATAATTCAAAGTGGTTGATCGACCGGTTTGTCAATCTAGGAGACTTCGTGGGCTTTCACCTACGAGTCTTGAGCCTTCTCCTCGAAGGTGTAGGAGAAATTCTGCCAGTGATTTTCAATCAGTGGCAGTAGACACATTAGAGATTGATACTCCAGTTGGAGTTATTGATTCACAATATTGACCTAGTACAAGTAGAGAGTTGGAGAGGAACACTCCAATTATTTCTAGAGTCATCTTCCAGTCAGAAGACGTTATTGAGGTCGAAGAGCTTCAAGAGCCTCTTTTGGATCCTAATTATCCTCTTCCTCCCAATCACCCAGACATTTTATTATAAGTCAAGACTTCGATAAACAAGCCTTCAAGCCCAAGTTTCTTTCAACCTTTTCCTTTGATGACCATTGCTGGAAGCATGGCGTCGACCATGAGTGCTACTAGTATGCAAACTCTTGTATCCATACAAGGAGGAGGAATGATTTACATACCTTCTATTACTCCTAGCACTTCTATATTTGGCTTTCCTTCCATTCCATCTTCGAGTGGAAGTACTCAAGCTTTTTCCTCTAGCATTGGCTTTTTCCCTTTTGGAATGCCGACCAGCATGAATCCTTCGGTTCCATTAAGTATTCCATCAGCTACCTCCACATCCATGACTTCCATGGTAAGTGGGTCAGCTTCTTTCCAGTGTTCCATTTTGGGAGTGGTCATATACCACATCCCAACCCATCTTTGGGATCAATACCCTTTCCTTCTAGGGGTCAAAGTTATAATCCTTTTCAAGGCTGGACTAACCCTGCGGTTAGTGGGTTTGGAGTCGGGAATCAATATTATTTCGGCCAACAGGGAAATATGTTGTATTCATCTGTTAGTTCATTCCAGAAATTTTCTCCCTATGATAATGCATGGAACCCTTACCAAGGGCTCTCTGTGCCTTTTAACACCTCTCTAAGGGGCAATTTTACAGGCTACGAAATTTTTTGGCAGGAGTTGGTCAAACTCCAATTTTTTCTAGACCAAAAGAATATCCTTATGGTTTAGGTCAGTCTACAAATTACTTTAGGCAACCTAATGCCTTCATAAATCTAGGGCATTATTTTTAGAACATTGGGAATTCCACCCACACCGGGTGGAATCCTCAAGGTCCTCCGTGACTACCTTTCCTAGCAACGTTAAACTTGCCAGATCTTTCTAAATTGACTAATGATCTGATTAGATATAACCTGGTTTGGCCTCCGTCCCAACCAAACTTCCCTCAGATATACCTAAATTTGAAGGGAAGACTGGTGAACATCTAGGTGACCATGTAACCACTTTCCACTTATGGTGTTCGTCAAACTCCTTGATAGATGATTCAATCAGGTTGAGGTTATTCCAATGTACCCTAATTGGAAATGTAGCTAAGTGGTACATTGAACTTCCAAGGGGCACCTTGTAATAGCCAAAAATAAACATGTAATTAATCAACTAATTAACATCAAGTTCAAACTATGAGTAGCACTTACCTGTGGTTGAAGTCTGCTTATCGCAACACTCTCCACCCAACCGTAGGCTCAATTACGCAAGGACTTACTACAACTAGCCACCCCCGAGCCTTCAATCAACGTACTACTACCAATGACTCCTCTGTCTTAGAACACTATTCTCCCAAGAGAATGAATGATAGAGTCTTGGAATGATGGAATGCCTCCCATCTTCCTCACCATCTAATAAATAGAGCAAACATTGGAAGGGGAACCACATGCACACACTCCATGTGTCAACATGCAACTTTCTGCTTTCTTGTTTTATTCTTTTGTTTTTACTTTTTGATAGTTTTACTAATTTTTACTATTTTTCTTGTTTTATTTCTTTTGTTTTTACTTTTTGATAGTTTTACTAATTTTTACTATTTTTCTTGTTTTATTTCTTTTATTTATATTTATTTAGAGCATGTAATTAATTTATTGTTTTATTATTATTTATTTTATTTCTTTATTTGTTATTTATTATTTTATTTATTGTTTATTATTTAATATTTAATATTATTTATTATTTATTATTAAGGGACATTACATTTATTTTCTTATTTATTACTTCATGTAACAGTCCCAGCACCCTCTGCTACACTAGTATAACCAACAAGCATCGAAATTTTCACAACACCCGGGAAATCCCAAGGAATCTCTATCCTTTTTCCCACTTTTGGAATCAGGCATAAGCCTTCCACTTTCGGAATCAGGCATAAGCCTCCTCGGTCTATATCCTAGTCCATGGCTGGCTCAAAGGCTCGAGCCTGACTCAGACCTCATCTGCCCCAAGGCAGACATCTAGTACAGTGCTCAATGTCACCAACATCTCGCAAGGTTGGCCCACTCCCTCCACAACTCATTAAGGCGCACAACCCCAGGCATTGAAGTCTTTACACCCCCACCAAAATTTGACATCCCAATACAATACTAGGAACCTAGCCTAGAACATCAGGCACTTGGCCTCCTCAAGATGGTCCCATATCAAGAGCTACACAAGACAAAGGAACCACTGGCATATGTAGTGTTGATTGAGTTTGTCCCTAGCCCATATGGTGTTACTTATTCTCCCTCGTGCATATGGACTTGCACGAGATCATCAGATAAATCGACCCTCATGGCCCATTGTGGAGTCCTGTCAATCATCACACCTCAACATGCAACAATGCATTAGCTATACCATCATAGTATCATAGAAAATAATCCACATGCCAAGTCTTGCATGTCATTATGAGAACATTCATCATTGTGAACTACGTGTTCATGCATGTCATAAATTTGTATGCAACTATTACATGCTTCACCCCATGAAATACCATCATAAGTTATAACATCAAAGATATATCATGACTTCACATAATAAATGAACCACATGTCAATAACCTCATACCATAGCATCACAATTCCTATGCAATGTATGCATATCATATCTATCATGAGTATTCAACATTAAATACCTATCATCATGTAGTAAATGAATATGTTAATATACTTTGACATAACATCATAATAGCTCTGCATATCATAAGGATACATCATTACTATAAGAACCACATGTACATCATTATCCTCCTACCATCATATCATGAAACATCGTCAATATGAGAAACATCTCAATACTTATCAAATATAGAATAATACTGTATAAGAATTCTTATCATGATTCATCAAAAAAATCAATTTCATTTACTGTACAAACATTGAATACCAACTATGCAATAAGATTATTCAACGTATCCCTAGGATCTAGGTTATCTTACCTATCTTATTAGTGTCATGTTTTCATCAAGGTACCCATTAGTTTTTCAATAATCATTTCCACTTCTTTCAACTAGGAAGTTGACCATTTACACCATAGGAATAATCATCTAAGTACATCGTTAAATTTCACATGAGCCTCATCATCTTGAGTCTTAATCTCTTGTCATATATTCTTCCTTCCCCAAGGAAATTCTAGTTATACAATCATTATTTAAATCATCTATCAAAATTAAAATCCCTTGGTTTTACATCCATTTACCCTTTGGCTTACCAATTCCAATATCGCTATATGAAATTGCATATAAACACTAGGTCATCATGATTTAATTTTATATCGTGCTTAATTTACTTGCATGATGGTTTGTTGATCCATGTTGACCTACATCACTTAAAAATTATCATTTTCATCGACAAATATTTTCTTATCCCGTCAAGTTCCTATCTCAATACCACTTGATTGCTTTATCGTAAATTCACCCTTCACCAAGTTGGAGAAAGACTCTTTCTCATTAAATAGTATCATTATTTTAGATTTTGAAACAGTTGGAAACACTACTACCATCGTTGTCCATGAAAAATTTAAATGTGTGGTGTTATGTGGAAACAACCTCTTTTAACGCTATGGGAACAAAACTTCTTCACATTTTTAACTATGTAGATCATCACTATGACCATTACCAATCATATTTCTCAGTCCACTCATCAATACCCTTAAAAGAAATTTCTTCTTGATAGAACATCCCTTCATTTCCTCCTACTAGATATTCATAGATATATATTCTTATTTTTCTCCTAATCTTAATTTCCTAATATTCCTTGTCTACTAGCTTCAAAAATGGAAACTTCTTCACTTCATTCTATTTTATTAAATTGACTTTAATTTCTCACCTCCAGTCACTATGGTTTCTTTTCCTCCTCTATTAAAAGCATAGCACTGATATACTTTGGAAATGCTATTACTATTTCCCAACTTGGGTAATACCTAATAAATAAATTCATTAAGATGGTTACAAATGTAATCTGCTTATCATTTCCTGTTTTAAGACATCAACATAATAAAATTGCCTGATCATACATCTTGTTATCCATAATTCATGTATATAGTTAGTCACCTATGGAAAACCTTACAGTGTGGCTCTCCCATTAGAAGGAAAAACTATTATAGATGTTGTCATGCTCATAACTTATCTCCTCCAATTGATCAATTTTTCTTTGTTATTATACCTTCTAGGTTCCTTCAGAATGACCTTCATTATTACCATGATTATTCAACTTCATTAGTTGATTGCCAATATTTTCTTCTTTATGTGCACCATCCTTAGATAGACCTTATAGTGATACCTTTAGAGTACCAAGTTATGATTATACCAAATTCTTCCATTATGTTCTAAAATAGATTGCCTCTTCTTATTGATTTCTTACCCTTGTTGTGACACTTCCTCTCAACCACCTTAAGCATCTGATCCAAGTTGGCCATAATCACATGAGCTATCATTAGTTATCATCTTTATAAAATTTTCAAGTTTCTCCTTTCCATTTCTCGTTAGACAACTTTATCCACTATATGCAATTAATCTTGAATCATGAACCTCATGTAACATTATACTCAACATCGTAACAGTTAAATAAACTAAATTGAAATCCTAGTGTATGATTTAGATGTATCATAAAGTTTAAACAATACAACATGATTTAGATGCTTCAAAACAAGTATCCATCTTAGCTAAGTAAGCACTCCTAATTAGTTCACCACATCTTAATCATAAAGGATTTGTTGTCATCGTTAGAAGGTCCTGTTCAGAGAGTTGTGTTCTTGTAATAATAGACCAGAGAAATGCCAAGCAAACTGCTATCGCTAAAGGACAATGAGAACGGAAATCCAACCCAATTAATTAGTGAATAATATGATCAGCATTCAAGGAATGTTATCTCTGTGTTTTTAGATCAGATTGAAACCATAAAATAATGAACAGATGCAAGTGAACAACAATCATCTAAAGGTAATAAGATATTAGTGTTTATACCATTGTGAATTGGAACAAATTTCACTATTTTAGAGCACCTCAAATGGTGACGATATTACAAATGTAAACATCATTTATCCAAATACTTCAAGCACTATGTAAACTGTGTTGTAAAATGAACCGGTGGTGGGTAGTTAAGAAAAGACAGCAGTATTAAAGATTTTTTCTTCCACAGAACATGCTAGTATCAATAGTGCTCAAAAATTTTAGGGACAATGCCATTGAATGTGTATTGAATCATGTCAGTTGACGCATTGTTCAATAACAAGAAATGAATGTTTAGGATGTGAAATTCAGTTGTTTTTATGTTTAACATCATAGCATGGTATCACAAGATTCTCAAGGAAAAATTCATGTGAAAATAAGTTGATAGAAAGGTGTCATCACTATATGGAGGAAGTACTGATTAACAGTTGCAAAAGAAGAAATTTGTCTCAACATAAAATCAAAATTCGAAGGAATAAAGCTTAAGAATATTAGTGGCATTATTGTTTTAAGAAGGTACTTGAATTCTGAAAGAAAATTTATTCACCATGACCTTTAACCTTTATGACCAATATTAAGTCCATGACCTTTATGTGCTAGGATAAATTGAAATTCTGTGTTGTAAAGTGAAATATTTTGAGTATATGTTTAAGAAATCATAACTTATGTTAGAAGAAAGATGTTATAAAAATTTAAATGCACTGCCTTTAACAAAATAAATCGTTAAACAAATTTATTGAATGTATTATGACCATTAAATGATTACTCTAAGGGCTTTAAGAAATCAAACAACCAAGGAGATATTCCAACAGAAACACACCATAAACAAGAGGAGACACCGCCACCCGACCCAAAACTAGATCAGATGACTGGGATGGTTATCCCTTCCAAAAACACAAAATAGAATCATTTTATTAATAAGATGGCCCACCTACAAGTGCACCCGCGAAGGCAACACCATATCAACCCTTAACAAAGCTTTAATAGCTACCGAGTTTTACATTCATTAATTACAACATAAAGATCGAAACAATACTAGGAAGCTCTGAACAAACCTATTGGCTACAATAGATTTAGCTATAATGATTTTAGCGCTTTGAATTCTTGCCAAGAGAAGGAGCTTCTTTTGGTGCTTGGGCTTGAACAGATATGCACTTCATTTGAGGTAACCTTGTGGATCATTTTTATCTGCAAATGGCTGTAACCTGGATGCTACACAAAGAGATTACACAAACCTAAATTCCAAAGCTTTTTCCACCAAAGAGTCGTACTGACTTCTTGTTAATTTGGAATTTATTAATAATATAAGCAATGAAAGAGTGTGATCTGCAAAAGCTAACGAATTGTCAACAGATCATTTTACCATTAAGTCGTTAAAAGAGTGTGATCTGTAATAAAATAATCATAGTGATGGAGTAAAGAGATCAACCTGGATTTAAATTCTAGATTTCCGTGAAAGGTGGACAAAATTTAGCACATGCAAATAAGTCCCTGGATCAAATCTGGTGAACAACTTTTGAAGATTTTTTTTTTTTTTTTTTTTTTTTTTACTTTTTGATAGTTTTACTAATTTTTACTATTTTTCTTGTTTTATTTCTTTTATTTATATTTATTTAGAGCATGTAACAAAATTTAGCACATGCAAATAAGTCCCTGGATCAAATCCGGTGAGCAACTTCCTAAGATTTTATTTTTCTTTAGAAGAAGGAAAATCGACAGAAGGGTAGAGATGATCATTAATTGGGAAAAGAGATTCATGAATTCATGAATTCCATGGAAAGTCCAGTGTGTACAAGTCAATTTTCAGCGACAATCTCTCAAATTTGGATTTTCAAAACATATCGCAATAGATGAAAGGCAATGGCTCAAATTCTTTAAATTTAAAAAGGAATTAGAAGCGGTGATCTCATATTTTTCAGTTGCAATTTTGTATGTTATTTTATTAGGATTGAGTAGAAATAATCCATCCCTATCACATCCAACAATCCCTAAATGAATCCAAGCAGAACCAAGAATATAGAACCTAGTTCCACACCTACCGAATGAATGTTACATCTTTCTATCGAAGTCAATCGAAGATCTCCTCTGCTTCGATGAAGGTATCTATCTCTATGCGATAAAAGTGGTGATTTCCATGCGAGTAATTACCATGCCTTTCTATAAGAATAATTACCAAAGATGATGAAGTTCCAATCTATAGAGCCATCAACATATATTCAGTTCCGCTCTAGCAACACAATCTTCGTTGTTTCCATTAAATTAATATTTACTATATCATAAGTCAATTATTTCCCTCGAGATTTTAAAACAATGCACCCTATACCCTTAGTAAATCATGTTGATAGAATCAGTGCCTAACAAAAAAAAGTTCAAGAAAGTCTATCATATGAGGTTCTCAAGGGTAGAAAAACTTCTAAATTCACCGAAAGCATACAAACCAGAATTAATAAAAATACACTCCCAACTTTCTTTTTCGCTTAACTGTAAATCCAGTTATTTAATCACCATAGCTATCATTAACCATTCAAGTCACCATAATTACCCAATACCCTATACATCCATAAAATACCATAAAAGTAAAGTATAAGAATTCAAGATCAACCCATCTGCAACAGATTAAGATAATATACATGATATCTAACATTGCACAGAGGCGCAGAAAAACATAACAATAATGTATAAAGCTTATGTAACATTTTTAAAGTGTAGTAAATTATTCACACCTCATTATCCTCAATCATTATGTGCTTCCCGTGACCACTATTACTACCATCGATCACTCAAGTCTTCCCTGGAAACTCTCCATATCTATACGTCTCTAGGCTAAAATATTCAACCAATAAATAAGCAAACAGGTTTAACTCAAATATGGCGATGGCCTCAAGGATGAGAATAGTTTCCATATTGAGAAATAACTCATACTTCCACCCTTTGAATGTGAAAGTAGAGAAGCGCATTAAGACATTTTGCCAAACCAGCAAGCTGTCAGAGGCAATGGATTGATGGTGGATGGATGCATTGTTTGTTTACAGACTTATCATTGCGATAGGCATTGTTCTAGATCTGATAGATTTGAACATCGTCATGAATTGTCACTGTGAAATTGGTAGAATTAATTGTGCATACAAAGTGTTTGAAGAAATGGAACCGCATGGATATGTTCCAAATGTGGTAACCTTCACTATCCTTATCAAGGGGCTTTGCAGGAAAAGCAAAATGACGGACGCTGTCAAACTTTTCCATACACCTTTGACATTGGCCTTATGAGGCTATATGTTATGTTTCAAATAGGCATTGATGGATGGAGTTACCAACTTAAGTACGCTAAAAAAAAAGAGAACAATTTTACATAGAATATGATTTTATTTCCTTCGGCACAATTTGGGTTATAATCCATAGCTGATAGAAACCAAATTATAAAATTTAACCGAAACTGTGATTCTGAGTTAAAGAGTACCCACTTCATTAGATGTTGAGGCTACGAGTATTGAGGTAAAAACAAGAAAAAAACACATGATTTTTTTTTGTTTCCTCTCTACTATTGTGTTATATAATGGATTCTAGCTGAGACATCATTCAGCGGAAATTATGCATGCTAAATAAATTTAGCAGAACGCTATGACTAGAACATTATTCCTGATATGAAATATATTATAGTAAGAAGAAGAAAAAATTAAAATATTTTCTTTTACCTCAAAGAGAATTACAGGAAAAAATACATTATTCCTATGAGAGTGTTAAAAATTAGAATATAATAAAACTACAACCAGTGACCGAAACTAGGTAGTTAAAATCAATGGTATACCAAATATTACAAGCAAACTGGTTGTTTAAACTACTTATTTATTAAATCAATCAGATAGAAGAGATCACTCGACGACTACAGGTATGGAGTATAGAATAAACAGAGAGGGCCTGAGTTGAAATCAATACAATGCTGACATAAAAGCAAAATGCCAAGAATAGTAGCTATTTTTCCATACATGTAACAAATTTGGAGCAAAAGTTAATAAAATTAGCTCATAGACTCCAAAACATTACCACACAATGAAGAAATATGGTTCCTATTATGAAAAGAAAAACCCTAAATACCATCTCAGGATTACAAATTTTATGCTTAAATCAAGCTGAGGGTTCCATCCCTACAACGACTCCTATTGTACCAACCATTAAACTAACTTATATTTCCCTGCACTGAAACTTAATTAAAAACATTC
Source organism: Pinus tabuliformis (assembly GCA_031772625.1). Classification (NCBI taxonomy): domain Eukaryota; kingdom Viridiplantae; phylum Streptophyta; class Pinopsida; order Pinales; family Pinaceae; genus Pinus; species Pinus tabuliformis. The sequence goes on from CM062812.1 coordinate 140,593,164, forward strand.
CAGATGCATCTTACTTCTCTCTAAATCCTCTGGATACAATTCTGGCAAATGAAAACAAAGATCTACTCATAGGAATGACTTTAAAAATGAACACCATCAAAATATAACTATCCAGCATAAAAATAAATAAATAAATAAATAAAAAATTAATTAATTAATTAATTAATAAATTAAAAATTTAAAAAATAAAATTAAATAAAATTAAAAATTAAAAAAAAAAAAAAAAATACGTGTATAGCGAGGGTTTGCAAAAAAAAACATGCAGCCTCCCGGAAGTAACGATCCTGTAACTTTCAAAACAAGAGTTAAAAATCCCAACAAAACAATTTTTTTATTTTTTTTTAAGATGCCCATAGGCCTTAAGGGTTGGGCCTAGCTCTGATACCATATGTAACAACCCAAAATAAACATGTAATTAATCAACTAATTAACATCAAGTTCAAACTATGAGTAGCACTTACCAGTGGTTGAAGTCTGCTTATCGCAACAAGGTTTTGGGGATGACTCTCCACCCAACCATAGGCTCAATTGCGCAAGAACTTGCTACAATTGGCAACCCCCGAGCCCTCAATCAACATACTTCTGCCAGTGACTCCTCTGTCTTAGAACACTATTCTCCCAAGAGAATGAATGATAGAGTCTTGGAATGATGGAATTCCTCCCATCTTCCTCACCATCTAATAAATAGAGCAAACATTGGAAGGGGAACCACATGCACACACTCCATGTGTCAACATGCAACTTTCTGCTTTCTTGTTTTATTCTTTTGTTTTTACTTTTTGATAGTTTTACTAGTTTTTACTATTTTTCTTGTTTTATTTCTTTTGTTTTTACTTTTTGATAGTTTTACTGATTTTTACTATTTTTCTTGTTTTATTTCTTTTATTTATATTTATTTAGAGCATGTAATTAATTTATTGCTTTATTATTATTTATTTATTTTATTTATTTATTATTTATTAATAATAATTAATAAATAATAAATAAATAAAATAAATAAATAATAATAAAGCAATAAATTAATTACATGCTCTAAATAAATATAAATAAAAGAAATAAAACAAGAAAAATAGTAAAAATCAGTAAAACTATCAAAAAGTAAAAACAAAAGAAATAAAACAAGAAAAATAGTAAAAACTAGTAAAACTATCAAAAAGTAAAAACAAAAGAAGAAAGCAGAAAGTTGCATGTTGACACATGGAGTGTGTGCATGTGGTTCCCCTTCCAATGTTTGCTCTATTTATTAGATGGTGAGGAAGATGGGAGGCATTCCATCATTCCAAGACTCTATCATTCACTCTCTTGGGAGAATAGTGTTCTAAGACAGAGGAGTCACTGGTAGTAGTACATTGATTGAGGGCTCGAGGATGGACAGTTGTAGCAAGTCCTTGCGCAATTGAGCCTACAGTTGGGTGGAGAGTCGTCCCTAAAACCTTGTTGCGGTAAGCAAACTTCAACCACAGGTAAGTGCTACTCATAGTTTAAACTTGATGTTAATTAGTTGATTAATTACATGTTTATTTTGGGTTGTTACACACCTTCGCTTCTTTCAGTGATTTGGCTACCATCTTTTTGAATCATTTTCAGTTCCATGTCCGCTATGATGTTGGAATTGAGCTTTTGGTTAATTTTCACCAGGATCAGGAAACCCACATTTCGGATCATATCCAAGAATGGAGGAGAAGGAAGAGGCTCATTAAAGCCGATATTCCACAAGAATTCCTTCTTGAATGGTTTCTTAAATCTTTACAACCTGATATCTCTAAGGACGTGTCGCTCTCTAGTGTGTTCATCGAAGAACAAGCTATTTTTAGGGCCCAACAGTTAGAACTTATATATTCTCAATCTGGGGTTCTTCAAAAAATTATGCTGGATGCTCCTAGGTCCAAGGTTGATATAGCTAAGCCAAAGCCAGTTCCCCATGCCGATGGGTTAGTCGGATCGATCGATGCTAACACAGCTAACCTGCTGAATCAATTGCAACAGTTGTCTTTACAAACTGCTTCTTCTATGTAGGCATCGCCATCAACACCTATGCCTTCTCAACCTACGTCTATAAATGTCATCCAAACTTCTAACCCCAAAGGAAACCAACAATCCAATGGGAAGAAGAAAGGACGAGGTAGGAAAAAGAACCAAGATGGGAAGGGCAATGCAAACAAACCTGACAATGATGTCAGAGGGGGTAGGAAAGAGTCTAAGAAAAAAGTAAAATTTCCATGCAAGTTATGCAATGGAGATCATTTGACTCATCTTTTCCCTAAGATCCAAGATGCTCAGCGCTTATTAGTTTAGCAGGGGTCTTCTAGCTCCCAGGCTATCCTCACTAACCCTTTTCCCCAAGGGCAGCAATTACTTGTTGGCACGAACTCTAGTACTGGTACCCCCACAGGGGGCAACCAGGAAGGGGATAATACATCAAATGTCTACATGATGAGTTCACATATCGACGTTGCCATGCGATCATGTGATTATGGTGAATCAAAGTCATCTAAGGCTAATTCTTCTTCTGATGTTTCAGAGCCACTCCATATTGAGAGGCCCTCTGTTGAGTCTATACCTCGAATGCCAAAAGGCTTCGAAAAATGCTCGACCATTAACCCTAATTCTAGGGCAACCCAGAACTACTTGATTGTAGAAGATCTGGCTCAGAGGCCTTGTGCTATGTCGGTGTTAGAGGTACTCTAGTTGTGCCCTGCGTAAAGGAGTGCATTACTCACTGCAATTGGAGCAGTTGATCCAAAAAATTCTCATGTGATTACATTTGATATGTCAAACATCAAGAAGAGACTTCCATATCATATGGCTTTCCAGATAAAGTCTACATATCGAAAGACCAATATCTTTCGAACTATTATCGATAAAGGAGCTTCCACATGTGTAATGTCCATGTCATGTTGGAAGGCTATTGGATTGCCTCAAGTTGTTCCTTCACCAAATTTGTTGACAGCATTTGATGGTCATTCTCATAGGTCACACGGGATTATTCCAGCCTTTCCCATCTATTTTGGGGGAAAGGTGGTAAATATTGAAGTATAAATAGTTGATGTGAATCTGAATTACAACCTCCTTTTAGACATGAATTGGATTTATGAGATGGATGCCATTGTATCATCATTATTTTGCATCTTTTTCTTTCCTCATGAAGGGAGAAGTGTAAAGGTTGATCAGGTGGATTATTCTCTGGGTGACTCCCACGTATCTTCTAAGTCTATTGTTCCATTAGTGGACAATCCCAAACAATGTATAGAGAATTTAGGAGTTGGAATGTACTCTTCCTTAATGGGTACTTTTGATCTTCCTTCTCTTATAGCTAGAATTAATGTTATTTCATTGTCCAAGGGACCTTCTTGAAGAGAGTTCTTCAGAACTCACTATTTTTCGGACCCTTGGCCTTTACCCTCATCTACTACCACATTAGATGAAGGGCGGGGAGGTGGAATGGCATGTCCTATTTCTATAGTATAAATTGCTTATCAGTCTATTGTTAACTCCGCAGACTCTGATCCTACTCCTTTTTCACCAAAGGAGTTGGATGGAGATGTGGCTCTAGCCTGGACCCTCGATTTGACTTCTACTTAGGATTGCTTAGATATTGTCTTACCATCTGAAGAAGCAATTATAGAAGCAATGATGGGTGTTGATAGACCTTGGCATGATTTGCATCGTCATTTGTATTTCCTCCCTTATTTGTTGGAAGTTGAGTCAAGTTTGTCCAGTCCTTCTACTAGGGATGTTCATGTAGTTTTAAACCCTTTGGTCCCAGCACAGTTTTTTTCCGAAGGTAACATGTCTATTATATCACAAACTGTACTAGTGAACATCTCTAGGAATCCCAACATTATTGAAAATGTCTTCATTGGAGCTGACTGTTCCCCTTAAGAAATTCAAACTTATACCGATATCTTCAAAGAATTTCGTGATGTGTTCACTTGGTCTTATGAGGAAATTCCTAGAATAGATCCATCTATAGTCCAGCATGAGATAAAGACGTACAAAAATGCTAAACCTATTTGTTAAAAACTTTGACCGGTCAATCCTAGAAAGGAAGCAGCTATCAAAGTTGAAGTTGAGAAGTTACTTAAGGCGGGTTTCATATACCCCGTTCATTTAACTGAGTGGGTCTCTAATCCAATCCCCATAGACAAAAAGCAAGGAATGATTTGGGTATACATTGACTTTAGGGACCTAAATAAGGCTTGCCCTCAGGACAATTAGCCCACGCCCTTTATTGATCAAATTATTGACGAATGTGCGGGTAATGAGATTTTTTCATTTATGGATGGATTCTTTGGTTATAATCAAATTATTATCCATCTAGAAGATCATCAAAAGACAACTTTTATTTGTCCCTGGGGTACGTTTGCATACAAAAATATGCCTTGTGGCCTAAAAAATGTTGGAGCTACTTTTCAGCGGGCCATGTCTTACACTTTTCACGACATCAAGCACATTATTGAAGCATATCTGGATGATTTAGTTGCTCTTTCTCGAAAGAGAATTGATCAACATAAACATCTCCGGTTGATTTTTGAGCAGTGTCATTTTTATAAAATCGGTGGAATCTGAATAAGTTTGTTTTCACTGTCACATCTAGTCGGTTGTTGGGATTCATCGTGTCAACAGAGAGGATTCATGTAGATCCCTTCAAGGTTGAGGCAATACTTCAGTTGCCTCCCTTGTCTTCCGTACGTCAACTTCAAAGTCTCTAAGGAAAAGCAAATTTCTTGAGGAGATTTATAGCCAATTATGCCGAGATCAAAAAAGGATTTATGTGATTGCTTAAGAAAGGGGTCCCATTTTTATGGGATGATTTCACACAAAGATATTTTGATGCTTTGAAAAAATCATTAACCTCTGCTTCATTGTTGCGTCCAACTAATTATAGCATAAATTTCCTCTTGTATATTTCTGCAGTAGAATCAACCATTGGTATGGTTCTGGTTCAGGAAGATGATGCCTTATGTGAGCATGTAATTTATTATCTAAGCCGAGGCTTGGCAGGTCCTGAACTACGCTATTCTCCAGTTGAGAAATTATCTTTGGCAATTGTCCATGTTGTCCAACAGCTTTGACATTATATTCTTCTTCGAAAAATTTTTGTCTTAGTAGCCGTCAATCCATTTCAATTTGTTCTCAGTAGTCAAGTGTTTGGGGGCAAATATAATAGATGGATTGTCATTTTTCAAGAATTTGGCCTCGAATTCATGTCGGCTAAATCTAAGAAATATTTAGTATTTGCAGAGTTTATATCAGAGTTGCCTTGCAAGGAAGAAATCATTCACAAGGAAATTTTTCCTGATGAACATCTATTTCTTATTTCCTCACAAGATCCTTGGTATGGAGATATCATTATATATCTCCACACATCGAAGTTTCCACCTGCTTTTTCCAAGGACGAGCATAGAAAATTGCATCACCTTGCTAAGAATTATGTTATTATAGGTGACACCTTATATCGTCACGGGATTGATCCAATCCTTAGACGTTGCTTAACCTTGGAAGAGGCTGAGTCAGTGCTTAATGATTGCCACAATGGAGCTTGTGGTGGTCATTTATCTGGGCTTGCTACAGCCCAAAAGAATTTGCGAGTAGGCTACTTTTTGCCTTCAATCTTCAAAGATTGTATTGAGGCAGTCAAGAGATGCCATCCTTGTCAGGTCTATACTTGGAAAATGCACGCACATCCAGCTCCGCTTTTCCCTGTTATCACCGTCGGTCCTTTCACAAAGTGGGGCATTGATTTTACTACTTGTAATCTGCCTTTGGCAGGAAATCACAAGTATATCATCGTGGTCATAGACTACTTTACTAAGTGGGCTGAGGCCATGCCTACTTTCAAGAATGACAGTGAAACAACGACCTTGTTTCTCTTCAATCAAGTTATTTCCCAGTTCAGTATTCCTAAAGAGATTTTCACTAACCATGGTAGTCATTTCCAAAATCAATTGATGTCTGAATTGGCTCTCAAGTTGGGTTTTCGGCAGGAGACCGTATTATCCTCAGGCCAATGGGAAAGTCGAAGCCATGAAAAAAACCCTTAAAATCATCTTGCAAAGGATGATTAACAAAGCTAGATCCATTTGGCACATCATGTTGTATCCGACACTTTGGGCATACCGAATGTCAGTTAAGACTTGCACTGGTGTTACTCACTTTCAACTGTTTTACGAGTTGGAATCTATTTTTCCTGTTGAATGTGAAATTCTTTCCCTTAAACTGACTGTAGAACTTCTTCCTAAGACTTCTAGTCTCGAAAAGCACCTCGTTCATTTGGAGCATCTTGATGAGCAGCGTCGAGATGCTACCACAATAAACGAAGCCCATAAAAAGAGGGTAAAAACTCAATATGATAAAGTTGTCTGTCCTAGAAATTTTTCTGAAGGCGACCTTGTCTTGGTCTACGACCAAGACAAATATGCCTTGGGGGTGAGCAAGTTTAAGTCTATGTGGTACGGTCCCTTTATTGTCAAGTGAGTTTTGAAAAAGGGAGCTATGAATTGATTAAATTTGAAGGAAACAAGTTGGCGGAGCCCAGAAATGGGCTTTATCTTAAGAAGTATTTTTCTTAGGTTTCGACCGAGCATTTACTTGTTTGTATATATTATATGTTTGTACATATCTATCTATCGGTTTTAATGATGTCAATATTTTTTTATCTGCTTTGGCAGGTATTGATGGACAATTTAATATATCTAGGGTTTGTCAATGGTGCCAGTAGACACACTCGGAACCTTGCTTCCGTGGCTTGGGTGATTTATTATCCATCTGGCCAGTTGATGGTTTCGAGAGGAGTATGTATCAATCCTCCTTCGAATAATATTTCCAAATATACTATCGTCATTAATTTACTATCTGAAGCGATATCTCCTTATATTGATTTGTTAGTAGTCTATTTAGATTCACAACTAGTGGTATCTCAACTGAATAACATCTATCAGGTACGGGATCCTTATTTGTATCGCCAATTCCTAAGAGTGTGATTGTTGTAATGATCATTTGTTCACATTCCATGATCAGAAAATTCCTTAGCATATTCTATTGCTAATCAAGCATTGGATTGGCATATAAATCATTCATTAAATTAAAAAACATAAAAAAATAATCGAAGTATCATCTATATATATGATCTTCATAAAATCGTCTGTATATAGATAAAGTGTTTGTGTCCAAAATAATATACAAAAATCGAGAAAAAATGCCCTACAAAATTTGGGCTTATGTCCATCATCATGTCTAATCACAAAAAGATCTGATCATCTATCTAACGCTCATGCTCAGGATGAGTAGCTAGAAAGTAAATGACAGCATTGGCCACACGCCGAAATAGTCGGACCCAGTCTCGTGGTACTCCTACCACGTGGCACTGCATCTCCTCTGGTAAGTCCTCTATGGCCACCATGGGTACTTGGTGAGTCAATCTCACTAAGTTCCTCTAGACTGCATGGAGAACTCTCTTAGTCTCATCTGCAGCCCCTTCAACATCTCTTCCACAGTGCCTATGTCATGGAAATTTGTCAGGTCTCACTGGTCCCACATCTAAAACATGATCAATAAAATTTTGTAAGTGTCTTTTCTCATCAAAAATATTTTTAATTCATTTATATTAAAAATCCAAAAATAATAAAAATAATAATAATAAAAATAATAAAAATAAATAAATAAATAAAAATAATAATAATAATAATAATAAAAAAATAAAAATAATTAAAAAAAATAACAATAAAAAAATCATTAACACCTATGGCACCCCATGCTGCATTTGGTGGTAATACTAGATTCGGATCTCCCCGGAAATCCATTCCGGCATAGGGGTAGTCGTCGACCGCAATGACCTGTTGATCCAACCAAAGTAAAATCTCGTCATCAAAAGTCATCCCAGGGACCTCACCACTCCCTAGGCATTTCATCAAGTCAAACCATCTACCCATCCGCAGATCTCTCAGTCTACTGATGGTAGATAATACCTTGGGACAAAGCCTAGGTACTTTCTCAAAAAATAACGAGCATAAGATAGTGTCGTATCTGAAATTCTTTGTTTTACCCTTCTGAATGGAAGTGAGTTGGTTCTTCATGTTGGTCAGAAGAGGTGTACACCAATCAAAGACAGTAGTGAGGCAATCCACTGTTAGGCTCATGGACACACGTGAAGCCTAATGTAGAGAAGCAGAACCATTTACCCTGGCTATTGTAAATAGTAGGATTTTCAATGATAAACTCTCTACGTGCTTGATTGGAATTTGACTTCCAACCTTTTCGGGGTGGCTAGGACAGTATATGCGGACATAGTCTTCTACACTAAGACTACCTCTTGTCCTGCCAGTTGACTGCACTCTCTCCCCTTTGGGAAAGACCTGTTATGAAATAAATGTCTTCTACCTCAATCCTCAAGGGCATCTAATCAATCATGAATGCATCATCTTCTGCACTCCAGTAGTGAATCAACAACTCAAGCAATCGAGTATTCGCCTTCATGTTTGGCATTTTGAATAATTTTAACAAACCACAACCTCTCAAAGCATCTAAGGCATTTTGATCCTCCATCACTTGGTTATCAATGGCACTATGCTCCCTTTCATGCCAGGTAATTGTCATCCTGCCAAAAAAGATGTTTCAAATCATTAAATCAATGTTTGAAATTTTTTACTCGTGCACACGCGGGTTCCCTTTTTACACAGTCACATGTAGGGCCCTTGTATACACGGGTTACCTGTATCCAACCCGTGTATACGCAGAGTTGAAACTTTAACATAGTTTCCTACGGTCAAAATTATGAAAAAACATTTAGAAAGGATAAAAAATTATCAAAAGCAGGATTAAACCTAGAAGATTTGAAGTAATTTAAACGGTTGAATTTGACAGAGGAAGTTTGTTTGAGTTTTTCTCCACAGCTCCTTGCTTAAAAGACAAATGACAAAAATGTGAGTCCAAAAGTCCTTATATAGGTTGAAAAATGAAAATTATTTTTTCTAAAGTTGATTTTTATCTTATGGACTTTTTGACATTTTGGCTTGGATTGTCGGGAATGGGTTGTTTTTACAGGATATTTTGGAGACTTTTTTGAGAAATCTCTTCGATCCCATAACTACAGACGCATCATGGCAGGTATCGCTTTCTTATTGGCATATAGGTTAGAGAATATCACTTTCCACTACATTTTGCATACTAGCCTCCATATTGCGATATTTTTTCCATAGGGTCGACCCCATCATGTCTTGATTCACAAACCATTTTCACTCGCCGACTTTTAAAATCATGACGTGATGGTAGAGCCAACCTTTACATGGGCATCTTAGTTAGATCCTCGCTGACATATGTTGCTCATGATGGTATATTTAGTAGGCTCGAGATTCCTCTTTAATCCTGCCATGACTTATGCGTTGGAGACTCATTATCGTTCTTGTTTGCTATTTTTCTAGCTTTATACCCTAGAGGCTCCTTTGTGTCGAGTTGTACTGCTACATTGCATATTGACTGTTTACACCTTTTGGCCTTGAGCTGGATTCACTTGGACTTGTGTTTAAGCCACTTTTTGACCATGTCTTCTACAAAATCAACCTTGCAATCACTTAGCCTCTGCAACTTGATGCACCCTTTCACCCATGGAAAGAACATTCCTTTGAGTGCCATTTACCAGTTTCACCAACTTCCATTGAGCATAGGAATGTTCCCCTCCCAAGAACTAGAGCATATACTTTTTCGACACTCATTCTTTCCACTGTACTATAGCATTCTTTTATTCTTTTTCAGGCTTCATAAAAATGAAAAAGACAAAAAATTTATATATCCCAAAAAAAGAGCTGGGGAACGAGACATTATTTCCATATGTGATGGCAGCTAGAGTTAGTTGTGTCGCCCTTAAACAAAACACTCAAAAAATAAGTCTTTCCTCAATTGGGATGGGCTTTAATTTGACTTAGGAGAGCCTTAACCTTGTTATTGAGTGAGTACTCCTCCGGTTGGTTATCTCTTCCAATCATATGTAGAGTTTGCTTATGCGTCCTGCATGACAAACTTATACGAATTTATCATATTTTTCCATGTAATCATAGTTGAATCGTGCTTTTGTTCAAGGGAAGTAAACCCAAGTCGGCCCCTCTGCAGTGTCTCTTGACCCATTTTTCACTCGGCCATCCCTAGTTGTCAGAGTCATGTTCATTATCACGTCAGTTATTTGGTCCTTTGCTCATTCTAGTTTGAGAAGGTCCCCACTGACTTCTTGCTAGTAGGTCTTTCTCTTATCGATTACGAAAAATTTCTCTGAGAGCAGATCTAGAACCACACCCTAGCCCTATTTTCATTATTAGTAGGTCACCTTGTGCTTGGCATCAATCAATATCATGGCTCTTTGACTGAGTGATTCCCCTTGTGTTCGACATCAACATTCATTATCACACTTTGGGATTCGTGCAGTGCCTTGGTTTCCTTTTGACCCTATTGGTGGATTCCTCACCTCTGTGACAACTTTCATTATTGGTTGGTTTAAATGGTTTATATCGTGCACTAGCTACATCTTGTGTACGTTGGAAACATGCTTCGATTGGGTTACTACATCTTTATTCATCTGATTCCTTCCACATTATGGGCCTACGGGTTACACTCGCGCTAGATTGATGAAGGATACCTTAATTCCTTCCTTCTAGCGGATCTTTTCCCATTGACTTCAGCTCATTGCTATGGGAAAGAGATCTAGAGTCCATTTGGTAGTACCTTAGGGTTTGCAGTAATCAGTGGCAGATTCCTTCGCTATCGATAGTGGTAAAACATCATTGTCTCATGATTGATAGATTCTTCCAAGTGTTCAACTACAGTTCATTTATTCACACTTGTTAGATTGTACTAGGTACCTTGGCTCTCATCATCATTATCGATGAGTAGTCTTGCGTTTGTTAATGGTATACATCAATCACTGGTAATCAAACAATTTCTCTCATGGTCGACTTCAGATCATTTATTCCCAATGTGTAGAAATGTACCACGGCGGTTGGTGAAGACCTCGGGTTTGCATCAACATTTCTTGGTTCAACAAATTTGCGATCCCGGCCAACAAATTAGCGACTCCGGCCAATAAATTTGGCTGAATCCACACAAATGTGTATTTTGTGTGGAAATGGGTCGCTTACTGGGATTTATCATTTCAAAGGCTAGCATTTGTGTCGACCCCTTGAAGGTTGAAGCTATCGTCAATCTACCTCCTCCTTCGACTCTTCGCCAACTCCAAAGTTTGCAAGGGAAACCAAAATTTTTATGTCGTTTCATTCCTAACTACGCTGAGATAATGAAAGGTTTTACTAGGTTGTTAAAATAGAATATTCCATTCTTTTGTGATGAGATCGCTCATAAATCTTTTGATGCACTTAAACATGCGTTAACCCATGTGCCGTTACTACATCCTCCCAATTACAACCAGGACTATTTTTTGTATCTCGCTGCCTCTCATTCCACCATTGGCATGGTTTTAGTTCAGGAAGATGAATTCAACAACGAACATGTGATTTACTATCTTAGTCGAAATCTGCATCCGACTGAGCTTAAATATTCGCATGTGGAGAAATTGGCCTTGGCAGCTGTCCAAGCTGTCCAAAGATTTCGTCACTACATCTTATTACGCAAAACCACAGTAATTTCTGATTGTAACCCTATGATGTATATCTTGACTAAACAATTGCTAGGGGGCAAGTATTCCAAATGGATAGTTATCCTGCAGGAATTTGACTTGGAATTTGAAAAATCCAAGGCAAAGAAATCTTTGGTTTTTGCCGAACTGATGTGTGATTTCCCACGTACTGATATTGAAACTGTGGCGGAGCAGCCCATTGCAGATGAATCCTTGTTTCTTATCAGTACTCTTGATCCTTGGTATGGAGATATTATTGTTTATCTCCAAACCCAATCTTTTCGGCTTGAAATATCACAGTCTCAGCGACGGAAAATACGTTTCCAATCCCAACAATACAATATTATTGGTGATACACTTTATCGTCATGGGGCAGATTTTGTTTTCCGACGTTGTCTAGCACATGAAGAAGCTGAAAAGGTTCTGAATGACTGTCATTCTAGAGCATGTGGCGGTCATATGTTTGGGTATGCCACAGCCCAAAAGATATTACGTGCTGGTTATTTCTAGCCATCTTTATTCAAAGATTGTATCTATGCAATCCAGAAATGCCATAATTGTCAAATCTTTGATCGTAAAATGCATGCTCCCCTTGCTCCTCTTCACCCTATAATTGCTGTCGGTCCTTTCGCAAAGTGGGGTATTGAATTTATTACATGTAACCCTCACTCGGCCAGGGGGCATGCGTATATTATCCTAGCGGTAGATTATTTTACTAAGTGGGCCAAGGCAATGCCTACATTTTCGGCAGATGGCAAGACTGCTGCAAATTTTGTATTCAATCATATAATTGCTAAATTCAGTTTTCCTCAAGCTATTATTACTGATCATGGAAGTCACTTTCAAAATATCATGATGACTGAACTGACAGATCAACTTGGCCTATGCCACGATATTTCTACTCCCTGTTACCCATAGGCTAATGGTCTAGTTGAAGATATCAATAAAGTTTTAGTCGTTATGCTTAAACGAATCATTGGTATTCATAAGTCAAATTGGCATACCATGCTATTTTCAGCACTTTGGGCATATCGGACCTCAATGAAAACATCGACTGGTTTCACTCCTTTTCAATTGGTCTACGGTTTGGAAGCAGTGTTACCTATTGAATGTGAAATTCTATCATTACAATTAGCCATAGAATTACTCCCAGCTACTTCTGAAGAAGAGAAACGTTTTTTGTACTTAGCTTAGCTAGATGAGAATCGACGCACTGCTACAATAGCAAACGAGACTCATGCAAAACGAATGAAAGCTCAGTACGACAAAAGTGTTACACCTCGTAATTTTTCAGAAGGAGACCTAGTTTTACTATATGATCAAGCGAACGATAAGCTATGGGCTGGAAAATTTGTATCTATGTGGCATGGTCCTTACATTGTTAAGCGAAAGCTGAGAAAGGGGCCTATGAATTGATAGATTTTGACAGTGTCTCTTTGGGTAAACCCAGAAATGGACTTTATCTGAAGAGGTATTATGCTTAAATTCTATGTGGAGATTTTTTGTTAGATTAGTTTCTTTACAGCTGGTGTGTTTTAGATTAGAAAAGTGTTCCTAGTTTAGAGAGTGCTCTTATCACTATTCCTGCTTATCTTGATTTTACTCTTGATATTGCAGATGTTGACATCTCTTCAAACATACATTGGTTTTGCTGATGGTGCTTGTCGTAGTACATGGAACATTTCTTCTACAGCTTGGATTATCTATTCAACCTCTGATGAGTTAGTGTCTATGCATGGCGTAAGCCTCAGTCAAACAACGAATAACATTGCAAAGTATAGTGCAGTGATTGAGTTATTATTTGAATCCATTTCATTTGGGGTTCAGAGTTTGATTGTTAGGTTGGATTCTGAACTCGTTGTATTATAGCTTAACAGGGTTTATGCCATTAGAAATCCAGTGTTATTAAGGTTATTTTTGAGAGCTCATCTCTTGGAATGTGAATTTGATTACATTGAATATCAGCATATTCCAAGACATTTAAATACATTAGCAGATGCAGTTGATTCTCATATGATAAATAGACATTTGCAATAATCAAAATAGTAAATTTAATAACATTCGATAACATGTTACATAAGATAGCTGGTAATAGTGATATATCATAGCATAGAATTATTTTTCAAAAATATACATTGTCTTTGATCATAGGTTGAAAAATACCTTATGATCGGAAAATATGATAATACAAAAAGACAAAGAAAAATGTCGTGAGTCTACAAAAACGATCATCCTATCCCTGGTGATGATCATGATAAGAAACTACTGCTTGGGCCACCCTACATAGGAACCTCCTAAAAGGTCCTGGGACCCCAATCACATATCTATGTAACCTAAGTGGAATATCATCTATATCAGTCTCTGGAATATCTAGTGTCAAGCGCTCTAGATGATGCTCCAAGTCGGTCTGAATCTCTACTGATTGGTCCTGTGGGGCTGGTGCTGCTGCAGCTAGGTGTCTTCTCTCGTAAGGTTGGAGAGCAACTGGTCGTCGTGGACCCACATCTGCATTTAAACTTTTAATTTTCAGTTTTGGATGATTTAAAATAAATAAATAATTAAATTAAATTAAATTAAAACTTAAAAAGTGTTGAAAATGATTTTTACCTGAATCATCCCATTGCTCTCCTGGTGGAAGAATCATGTTTGGATCATCGCGGTAATCCATCCCGGCGTATGGAAAGTCTTGAATCACAAAAATTTGGTTGTTCAACCAACGAAAATATTCAGGAGGAAATCAAACAACCTCTATGCCCTTAGCATGACGGGCCATCAAGGCAACCCAACGAACCATTCTAGGCTCTCAAGGAAGACCAGCATCAATAAGAATATGTTGCGGGGCTAACATGGGGATCCTCTCTAGAGCAAAGGTGACTACGATAAATCCATATCCAAAGTTTTTCAGCTGTCCATTCTTTGCTCTGGTTAGTTGACCTTTCACATTTTCCAACACAGCCTCGCACCAATTGTATATGGTGCCTCGAAAAGAGTCTACAGCCATCTCCATCTGGGATCTAGTAGCCACATGCAATGTCGCACTCCCGCATAGTCTAGTAACAGTGAATGCAATAACTTTAAGCTCAGGACGACTGATAGTTTTAATACCGTTTATCCTTGGGGTCTGCTTGATCATCGCAAAACTCTAATCGGAGACTAGCGACAAACTGGCCACCTGGCCTAGTCCTGAAAAGAGATAATTGTTCGCCCCTCTTGGACAAACCAGCCAAAAAGTATATGTCCTCCAGCTCGATTTTGAGTTGTGGCCACCAATCACGAAGCACTGGTCCTGTGTGTTCCATCTGTCTACCAGCCATGTCAAGAGGTATACTTGGGCCCTCATGCCTGGTATGGCTCAGAACTTATATAGTCCACATGCTCTCAATGCATGCAATGTGGGCATATGACTTATTGTGGCATTATCTACATCCTGGTGCTTGCGTTCTTGCCAAATAAGCATTTTGAATGTCCGACAATGCATAAAAAGACATGTTAGAACAAGCTTGTTTGAATAATTTTGGGCAAAAATGGAGAAATTTAAGCTTTAAAATTCATTGTGCGGGGTCTGCACCTTCTTCTTACAAACAATGCGTAGGTCCGCATGGGTTGTGAGCAATAGGTGCGGACCCATGACTTTTTTCTTTGTAGAAAAAAGTCGAGGTCCACAGGGCCCACGTGTTGCACCTGCGGACCCCCGCGGGCGATTTTTTAAACCTATTTTTCCTTTAAAAATCAAATTTAATGCCTAAAAACAAAATGTAAACAGATGAAATGCAAGTTAAGGAGGATGTGGATTACCTAGAGCTGACGGTTTTCGATTCTAACAGATGGATTTTCCAAAATCTTCACAGGAACTTTTTACCCAAAAGCTCTCACTTCTCACTCTGAACTCAAATGGTAAAAATGAATTTAGAAAAGTCCTTTTTATAAGTTTTTCGAATAAATGAATTTTTAATTTATTTATTTTTCATTTTAAAAAGGTAATTTTTTAAATACATTGTTAATTATCTTAAACAAGTATGTGTAATGCATTGTTAATTATCTTAAATAGGTATGTGTAATGTTTTGAGTTGTTGTGCAGAATATTGGATTTTTCGGGAAAATTGATCATTTTTCAACAAAGAGCATACTTTAATCACTTTTTCAGACTCTTTCAAAATTTTATGAAAAAGCGAAACATTGGAGTCCTCTTTAAGCCCTTTTTAGACTCTCGAAAATTGAAAAGATTGCCGAGCACTTGATTGTTTGAACTCGTTAAAATAAATGAATAGTCATCCCTTCAGTATAAGTTTACCCCTTTTACGGACTGAAATGGACTAATTACGAAAAAGGTATATATTGACTAATTACGGTCAATAGAGTTCTCTCCCACATTATTTTATCCTTTTTCGGGCTCAAGGAACTAAATTTACGAAAAAGTACCCCCATGGAGTTTTCTTAAGTTTTTCTTCTGACTCCCTAAAATTGAAAAACACTGAGTTTTTCCTATACTCTACTCATTAAAATTTAACAGTAAAGGACCTGTTCAATTTTAAACAGGAACGAACCACTCCTTCTAAGGGTTCAAATTTTAAACTAAGTTGGACTCATCCGAAGGATGAGCTTATAAACAAGCAAATGTTATCCTCCTCAAGCTTGTCAAAAATAAAGAGGTACTTGCTAGAAATGGTGGGGGAAAAGAGAGAAAAATGAACCTATTTGTTACACTTTGTTTTTTAGAAAATCCGTTAACCACTCTTGAACACGACACTTTTTGTTCACCTGGGTTGGGAAAATCCTTTGCCTAACAGTTAATCAAACCACATTGAAAGTCTTCAGCCAGTTTCTGGGTATTAGCTTTGGGTCAATTGTCACCAAGCCATCTATAGTGTCGTTATGTGTTCAAGAGAATAGTTCAAACAAACCATTCATCTGCAAGATGTCTGTCATCCATTTTGACCATACCTGAGTTAGTCCTTGCCAATATATTCCTTCAAAACTTGATCTATGACTTCGTGTTGTGGGCTTGTCTACGACAGATTGCTTTCTATCGACTTCAACTCATTATCTAGGAAGTTGATCTAGAAATCATCAGTACCTTGAAATCTACATGCCCTAATGGAAAGTTTCTCGCCTTCGACAATAGGTTTCATCATTGACCTTCGATCGAATGATTCTATGACATGTTCGACTTCAGCTCATTTATTCAAATTTCATGGATTATACTGAGTACTTTGAGAGCCATTGACATTACTGGTGGTCTCTCTCACACTTGTTAACAGTCCACATCATTGACTGGTAATCAAGTGGTTTCTACCATGTTCGACTTCGACACATTCATTCACATGGATAGAATCGTACTAGTTCGAGAAGCGGAAATCAAGACCCTAGATCTAGTTTCTACCATCTAGGGTGCAAGGAATTTTGTTATTCATTATACAGTGGACTATTCATAGACAAATGGTTGTGTCCATACTGTGTCTACACATGTTTATACTCTTGATTTATTACAAAATCATTCCTATATCAGAACAGTTTAGTCAGTTTTCTAGTCATTTTTTATCTGAGTATGGGAATGCCTACCTCAGCGATGCTATGTCTATATATATATATATATATATATATATATATATATATATATATATATCATTGGATGTTTTTACAGGTTCTGACTGGGGTGTCCACAAGATGATCCTTGAAATGATAAATTACTTCACTCTTCATCTATTACAGACTTCGCACTTTAGGGGGAAATCTGTTGCACTAAAAATTGTCACCTTGACATTCTGCTATCTGTGTGAGTTCATTACCACTCATACTTTCCTCCTCTGCAAGTCTAAAACATCAGTTCCTCATATCAAGCCTTGAAAATAAGAGAAAAGCTCTCAAAAGTTTTTAAAACTCTGGTTCTGCACTTTCTCTTTGTCTTACTTGTGGTCCCGCACCTAATGGTCATGTCTCCAGTGCACCTGACCGCACTATCTCTGTGTTAAAGGTGTGGACCCCTGTAAAAGTTAAAAAGGCGCAAGTATATTCTAAAAAACTCACTTTCAGTTATTTCTAGAAGCTTCTAGAAGGAATCTTGAGGTGGCAAGTTCGCTCTTTTAAGGTTCATGTATCCCATACCTTAAGGAGCTAACCCCTTGATGTGAGGAGCTTATTCCTTTGAAAGAGGATTCTATCCCTTCATAGGTGGACCTGTAACCTCCTCCTCTGCACTATAAAAAGAAGCATTGAGCTGGTTAACTGGTTAGAGTTAGAAGCTTACTATTTTTTGAGGGAAAATGTTGTTGGAACTTAGTCTTCTTTAGTTGAGTTTTTATGAGGAGAGATTACATACCTCTATGAATCTCATTTGGAAGAGTGCAAGACTTGTCAAAGTAAAGGAAATTCCTATTTCAGACCCCAGGAAGAACTTGTTCAACATCAAGGTTGAAAAGGTTGTAAATTTCTTCTACTATTCAAAGTTAATACAAATATATTTGTTTTTCTCAATAAGTTGTTAATTCATGGTTTATTTTATGGATTCCTTGATCACCATAATAGGCATGATTTATAATATTTTCTATGCAGGTGCTATTTAATGTTTGCTTGTTTGTGATTGCAGGTCTTCAAAGATAACTCTTTCGAACGATTGGAGGATGACTACAATGAACAAGCACTGGATCTAAGGTAGGATCTTAACACCTTCGTAGTATTTATTTATAAATCGCATATGTCTAGAGAAAGATAGGTTTGTTTGTCTATTTGTTGCTAGACTATCTTTTGATACTAGGGAGATCGGTCTTGTCCACAAGATCGATTTATCCGGCCAACACCATTATGTATTTTCAGTTCCTTTATACTTATGTGTATTGGATCCACTTTTGTACTTGACATGCAGAAATGATTTACTATCTCTGAGCATGGGTATGCCGGCCTCAGACAATAGTTTCTTTCTGATCTCTTTCACTGGCTTGGCAGGTTGAAATATGGTGAAATCCTCCTTGGTCTCAGCATGATTCCTTCTATACACTTAATATATTTCAGCCATCAAGTACCCCTTCTGACCTCATATATTAGGGGGCATCTATTGTGGCACCATTTATGACTCTTGGTAGATATGATGCTCTGGTTATGGCCTAGGGTAACCCTTCCTTCCAGACTTGGTCAAAAATCTAAAAAAAAGTGTTTCATTTCCTATACGCTACTTTTCCCTATGATAAAAGTGTGTACATGTGGGTCAGCACATACCTGACCCACGTACATATGTTAAAACACTTAAAAATAATAAATTTCCTTAATTTCGGGCAGAGTTCACGAGTTTTACTTGTTACTCACCTCCTATAGCCCGTGGCCCAATTGTTTCCCAACTGAAAAAACTAATTTGGAGAAGTATAAATAAAACTCCATGGGAAGGCCTTAGGGGAGAAGAAAGGAGATATTGATATTATAGTTGATTGATTCCTGAATGAGTCTGATGAAATCCCTATGCCTCCTACACTCCCCAAAGCTTTAGGAAACCCTTGTTTCCTCTTTTGAGATATCCTTCATCCTTCTTGAGATATCCTTGTGTATGATGATGGAGGAAAATTGTTGAGGCCGGGAAAGGATGGATCTGGAGGACAGTTCCGCTTGGAGCTGGAGGAAGACTCGGGTTGTAGTTTTCCACCTTTCTCGTAGCTTACACCAATAAAGAAATGTTGTTATGTTCTAGATATTAATCATGTTTATGCATTAATCTATATTGTGATTTGTTTATAAATATTATATTAATATGTAATTGTTCATTCATTTATATAGTCCAATGTATATATCATGAATATGATTTACATTTCTACTGTTGTATATGCTCTGCTTGAATAATTTACAAGTTTTAAAGGAATCAGGAGAAGCAGAGGGCTTACACCTTACGGGATCTACCCAAATGTAGGACCTATGAGTGAGGACACTTCTTCCCAATTCAATAGAATAAGCATTTAGATTGTTTGTCTAAGCATTTCTTGCTACTATTTTCCCTCTGCTCTGTTCGGGTTTTCAACCCAAGACCCTAGGGTGTTCTCACCTGCAACAACAAGTTATGACAACAATGAGTTAATCAATGCCAAATGTGCCCAAATAGTCCCAAAATTATCTTAATAAGAGCACTTTAAATGAAATTACAAGCTTACGCCACTATTATATTTCAGACCTTAATATTCACTTCAAAACCATAACACAATCACCAAAATTGGTGAAACAAGTTAAATAATTTTTACCCAATTTATCCAATGATCAGTTAATGAACTTAGGTAACTTATTGACGATTTTTTAGGTCACTTAATTATATTTATACCATTGTTATCAAATAATCATATGACTGTTAGCAAAACAATGAGGGAAAAAGGATTGAAAGAGACAAACCAATAGGCCTTTAGGCCTAGAAGATGCCAATGAAACTTGCCTAAAACTTCATCAATGGAGTGACCACCTACAACTACCAATGTTAGCATGATAATTGCTGCAAACACCAAGTGTTAGAGATAAAATGTCAATCCCTTGAAGAAACCCTTGTTTCCAATGAGATATAGCCCATGTAAGGCTTATGACCTTCTTAATGCTTGTAAAATAGGTCCCAAACACTAGCCTTTTAGGTTAGGTAAGGGCTAGGGCCTTTCGAAAATGGCTTTGTTCCCGAATATGCAGATAAGAAACATGCAAAAATTGGCTCAAAAACATTAGATGTTTCACAAGAAAATGGAAAAATAAACTCCTAAAATGGCTATATACAATGAAAGATGATTACAAAAGTTAGTAAAAAAATTATTTACAAATTTATTTACAATATTCACAAATAAAATTTAAGTTCTAACTAGCAAATTAATTATTTTTAGCACAAGATCAAATAAAAATTATTTTTGAGAATTTTGAAATAAAATTTATGGATGAATAATTTCTTAAGATAGGCAAGCCAAAACCCTCTTGCAAAATAATTTACCAAAATGAAAGCTTATAGCCCAAACAAGGTCGACTCTTCTCCACAGTCTGTGAACTTGGAACCCAAAGGCTAACATACCTATAAATCTTTATAAAAAATTATCAAGCTAAATTGTTAATTCATATAGTGAATCAGATCACCTAAGATAACTCGTACCAATAGAATGTTCTTATCACCGACAAATGAAATAACAGTTAAAATTCATTTAGCACAATATAGGATAAACACATAGCTAACACATACCATAGATCAACAGATAGAAGAACACCATGAACTGAACCCCAAAGTATTTCTATTATGATAAACAATGTTCCCAACAAAGTTGTAGACCAGTAAAAAAAAATCACCTCATCTAAATATATCAAATAGAAGCTCAATATATTCTTTATATAGAGAAACCCCTCCAAGTGGAAAATAATGGCTAATTGGTTTGAACTTCATCAAAATAATATTGACCGTTGAAAATAGCTTGATCATCTTTTAATCTCCATCGTCAAATTTTTTATTTTGAGGAAAAAATTGAATTTATCTTAAAACCCACTTTTAATTAATCCAAAAATTAATATTTTGGATTAATTTTCTCAAAAATTTGACTTTGAATTAACCACCGAGGTCCAAAGGCTCAATTTTTTTTTAAATATCCATTTTTCACTTGGTGGGGGACTTTCAAAAATTAACTTTTTTTTGACCCAAAATTTTTTTATTATTTTCTGCTTTGAGAGAAATCAATTTCTCTATAATTTTTTTTGACTCAAAATTAATTAATTTTTTGGCTTAGGATTTGATTTAATTTAGCCAAAAAATTAATTAATTGACCCTAGAGGGGACTAATATTTTCTCCACCCTCGAATATTTTATCCATGTTGTCTAAGTATAAGGGACCATGCACTAAAATATTTTTACATCAAATTTTACAATTAATTCAACCCTTAAAGGGGAATACACATTTACATATAAACTCTCATGACTTGACCCAATTCAGTGACACAATATGATCTAGTATAGACCAAGTTGTTCATAATAAAACAATTTAGCCGAATGCGTTTAAATTATTCCCAAACCATTTTTACAAAGATTTGATATAACACTATGACTCACATAAGACCATGTCAACGAATTCCACCCTAGTTTTGGGGTTTAAGCTCGAAGAAAAACTTTGTCGATTATTTGTGTTTAGAAACACACATAATTTGACAAGGTTAAAAAACTTCATAGGATGAAATTCGTCACCAAGATCAGACACTTACTTAGGTGTTGTTACATAATTAAACGGTCATACGAGCACCATTACAATATATGTTGCAGAAATTGGATTTACAATGATACAATGTTTTGGCTAATGACTTTGAACTTTAAAAAAAAATCTTCATGTCTTTGTATTCTACTTCATCGGACCGTTGACAAAGTGTGGTCAACATTTGGCTCTACTTGGGGACATGTTGCTTCACTGAAGGAATGTGAGAATATAGAATCTTGTATCCAAGAAAATTGAAGTCCATCAAATAAATATCCATTAAAAATCCAAATCATC
The DNA here is from genome assembly GCA_031772625.1 of Pinus tabuliformis. Taxonomy (NCBI): domain Eukaryota; kingdom Viridiplantae; phylum Streptophyta; class Pinopsida; order Pinales; family Pinaceae; genus Pinus; species Pinus tabuliformis. Next base: position 140,615,244 of record CM062812.1, read on the forward strand.
ATGTATATATAGAACATTTGCTGGAATAGCAAAATATACTCTAACAAAATCAAAACGTAAAGACCTAAAATTAAATGAATGAAAGAAAACTAACAAATGACATAAATAAAATCCTAGTTAAGAGTGTAGGGTTAGAAATACAAAGGATGCTCTATGACATCAGATGTCTTCAACATAGTGCATACTGAGCATCTGTCGACTTTTATACAGGTCCGTGGGTTGCTTTCCTGATGTGCCATGCTGAATTTTAAAGATCCTAGGACTTTGACTTATCTAAATATCAAGTTGTTCTTGACCATTGGATGCATCAAAACTCTTCATTCTTCTCTTCCACTTTTTACATTTTCTTTCTTTAGGATGTGATGTTGATGATAATGATGATGATAATGTGGTCGGTGTACAACTTCCTTCATGATCTGAAAAATGCTCATGTGGAAAATTTAAAACGTACAAGACTTTTGTGGCTCGCTCTTCTTTAATTTCATGAACCTACTATGTCAAGGCTGATGGATTAATCCTGCAACCATCAATCTGATTCCCCTCAGTTTCCTTCCTACCTGGATCATCTTCATTTAGCCATTTCTTAATGGAATCAATTCTTTTTTCATAATAAGATGAAGTTTTCTTTAATGAGCTGGGAGGCATATGCTTTGGATCCTTTGGTCTGAGCTGGAACTCCTGGAACTGTGATTTTTCCATCATTTGCATCTTATTCTGAAGAGTGATATGTTCAATTCTCATGGCATTCATTTGATTAGAATGCTCATCCTTCATAGCATTGATTTCCCTGGCATGATTTTTCTCTATACTATCCATCATGTTCTAAAAGGTGATCATCTAATTATACTAAGTAACCTCCATTTCTTGTAACCTGATTTCCATGGAACTCATTTCCTAACCATGATTCCTAACTAATTTTTCTTGATTAAGTTCCATGCTCTGAATTGCTTGCACTTGATTCTTTATTATTTTCATGTATTCTACTCCATGATGGACATCTAATTAGAATTACTAAATTCTATGGATTTAATCATTTGAGATAACTCCTTGATACGATGCTTATCACTTTCATTTTCATCATCAAAAATGATTAATTTGGTTACTAGTCCCTGCCTTTCCACTATCGAGGATTCTTCTTGCAATAACACTAGTAGATTCATCATGAAAACTTTCACAAGATTTGCAATACAACCATGATTGATCGTTATTATTCTACAAGTCATTATCTTGAGACTTCTCCATATTAATTAGGCGATTCTTCATAGCAATGACTTGATTTCTATGCTCAACTTGCATACTTTTAATGATTTGTGTTAATTCTTTAACCTGATTAATTATCTTTTCCTCAACTTCTCTCTCTGGAATCTCAGACTTCCGAGATGCTTTTCTGTCCTTTTCTAAATCTTCAACTAAGGTCTGAGCATCTCTTACATCAGTAGGTTTCCCATGCCTTAACTCATAATAAGTATCATCATCAAATGCATCCATATAATGGGAAAAAAGAGGCTTGTTTGGAGGTTTATAATCCTGAGATAATCCTCTAATAGAATCATTAAACCTTTTATTGAATTCACACACTATCTTACTTTTATCCCTTTTCTTCTGTAAAAGGAACGAAGCAGCTTCATTTGATATATTTGATCCCCATATCTATTTTTTAAAGCGCTAACAATAAATTGCAAAGAAACAAAAGAATTATCGGGAAAATTATGAAACCAATCCATAACATCATCTTCCAGAGAAAGGATAAAGAGTTGTATCTTGATGTCTTCATGATTATAATGTGCAAAGTTGCACCACTTATTCATACAAAGGATAAAATTCTTGATATGATCATTAGCAGTAATTGCATTACTACCTTGAAATGCAAGAAAATTATCAAAAGCTTTCTCTCGAAGGTCATGAGGATAACCTTGAATGTCAGTAAAATAACAAGGGGCGAACATGTCATTCATGATGACTTGTTTAAGGGGAAAAGGAAACAAATGGATATCAAAGAGATATCCTTGTTCAAGAAAAACATGAATTCTATAAGAAGAGAGCTTCTAGCAAAACCTCTTGCAAAAAATGAAAGAAATGGAGTCGCCACTTGAACATGAATCTAACTCTAAAATCCAAAAGGAAAAAATTGAAAAGTTAGTGGAGAACCAGGAAAAAAAAAACTCTATCCCTAGGTCAAGGAAAAGCAAGTGGATATCAAGAAGGGTTTCCTATCTGAAAAAAAAAAAAAAAAAAAAAAAAAATGAATGATTACTAGAATGTAATTTCTTTAACCGAGCTCTTAGAGTAGGGTTAAACAAGCTACCAATATTTCTTCTAGTATAATATCTTGTGAATGGATGAATCAGTGGAGTCGCCACCCAAACAGGAAACTAACCCAAACATCCAAGCGCTAAAGGTGCATATAGAAACAGAGATGGTGTGATGATGAAGATGAGAAGATGATGGATGAGAAAAGATGTTAACGATGCCAAAATGTGACTTTTTTTCATATTTGATGAAAATATGAAAGAATGGAGAAAATGTCGTTGAAGCATCAAGAACAAGATAAACTTATGCCCGAAAACAGCACCAAAAAAATTTGTTGCTTAAATTATAGCAACAACGACTCAGGGCAGGGGTTGTCACTTTGATCCCTGCCCTCTCCATTCTAGTTATCTCCCAACAGTTAGCTATGGGGGATAGTCCCTATGGAAGATGGAAATGCAAGACCTATTGGCAACCAACAAGTCCGAGAGACTTGATCAAAAGGCCTAGCCAATTGGTTGATTATAGCAAGTTTTAAAGATTTGATTTGATTTATATATGAGACCAATGCCTTATGGAGTCAACTACTTTCTTTAGATCGATTGGAGACCAAATGACCGGATGAACAATCGTTGCTTAAGGAATGCTTATCTATCCTAGATGAAATGCAAACCCTATGACCTAGGAGAGATGTAACAATCTTTATTGATCTTAATTATATGCCTAACTAAATGATTCCCTTGATCCTTATCTATCTTGAGGCTAGTCTCTAAAGTAGGTGGTAGAGAGAAGTCAAGGTGAACAAAGCAAAGGCTTGGTTAACGATAACTCTCCTTTAAATATAACATACTTGGTGCCTCAAGCATTGCAGAGACTATGGATCTGATGACTGCAAGGTCACCGTTTTAACCACTAGAGAGGGTCTAGCATTCACAAGCTAAGAGATGAAGGGTGTTCCTATCTCTCTATCAACCAAGCTTATGCTTGCCAGAGGTAAGTTTATTAATGCAAATCTAGGCCTAGGATGCAAGTGAAAATTGATTGAGTGCTCTTGAGTTAATATTGGTTATGGTATTAATTACTTTCTTAAGATTTGTCTTATAACAAAGAGTACTTAACAATGAATGAACGTTAATCTTAAACACAAGATAAAAGTGCAAAATTTCACTTAGTGCCCACAATAATACAAGAGATGACCAAAAGATAATTTCCCAAGTACAAGAGATAACATTAATGTTATTCACAATGATCTACTAATATGCCAAAGATAGACTTGTCATACACAATAGATATTAACCATGAAACAATAATGACAATAATGGCAAGTAAAAGAAACTAGAGAACTTTAAGAACAATTTGCCAAGGTTCTTGGTAACACTTATGTGAGATAACACAAGGATGAAAAGAATATTAATGGCAATTTCTCAAGTAATAGACAATTATATGATTAATGTTTCTTACACGATTAGAAATTCCTCAAGATATGTTATCAAGATATCACAATGCCAACATTATGTATAACAATTAGATCTTCAATGCTAGTTGTGAAATAACAAGTGACTATGCCCAAGTTCAATTGATCAATTAGATAAAACCAACTTAAGAAAAGTAAACCATTCAACAAGATATTCAACCGTTGAGATTAATGCATCAATTTCTTATATGAGTGAGTTACTTAAGTGAAATATTGTAACCTTGAAGTTCATGAAACTCACAAGAAACAACAAGGTGTTAGATCTCCTTTAGAAATATAACCAACTTACCAATTTTCTTAAACAATTCAATGTAAATTATCATTTCCACAATATAGCTTTCAAGAAACCTTATGTAATTTATGTTTCATGAGCAACAATCCAACCTTTAGGACTATCGTAAAGAAGTTATGACAACAGTGAGCTAATCAATGTGAAATGTGCCAAAATAGTCCCAAAACTTATATAAATAAGAGCACTTTAGATGAAATTACAAGATTACGCCATTGTTATATTTCAGACCTTAAAATTCACTTCAAAATAGTTAGGAAGTCACCAAAATTGGTGAAACAAATTAAATAATTTTTACCCATTTTATCCAATGAATAGTTAATGAACTTAGGTAACTTATTAATGATTTTTTAGGCTATTTATTTAGATTTTTATACCACTGTTATGTTAGGTCCCTATAATCCTAGTGTATTCCCTCAATGTTATTAGTGTAGCTCCCTTATTCTAATTGTTGTGCTCCATAGAAGCCCACTACTGTTTTTGTTGTGCCCTTACATTATTATTGTTATGTTGGCTCTCATTATATTATGACCCCTTAGACTCCTATATATAGAAAGGAGGTTTTGTCATTTGAATAATCCAATAATTATTCATTTGTGTAATGTAAAGGATGTTCCCCCCTTGGATAGGATTATTTTGAAGTCGTTTATCTATCTCTTCTTCTATTTTGTGAGTTGGTTGCATAACATTTGGTATATGAGGTTTGAATTATAGGGTTTCGCTGCTTCAAACAAGACATCATGGACGTTTCTCTATAACGTTTTTTAATACGAAGCTTCAGATGCTCAAATTAAAACCAATTTGAGCCGACATTTTGATGAACCTTGTGACCGAATTTCAGATCTTGTCTCTCTATATTGTCGAAGATATGAACTAAGGAATTTAGAGTTTGAGGAGGCTCAAGAATTCGATCTCAAACAGGCGACCTTGGGAAAATTGTCATAACTTTTTATCTGAGCATCAGATTGAAATTTCGTAGAACATGACAGAAATAAGATATAATTTAGTTTTTTGGGTATCGTTTGCAGGGCTAAAGGTCGAAACACTAACATGTGGCACTTTGTACAAGTTCGCTCTACTGAACCAGTCTATAATCAGGCCATCGTGGGAGATTTGACATAACTATTTCTTGGAGAATCCAATCTCGATCATACCTGTGGGGTTGGAAAGAGGACGCAGAGGGCTACAACAGCAAGAAATTTTAGACCTTCAAGATACGAAATTATATAGATACAACATATTCAATATCGATCACCTACAAAGCGAAAAAAAAGGTGTGTAGTCTTTTTAAAAATTTGCATAAGTTTTGTTTGAAAAATTAGTTTGAAGTGATTCAAAGGGAATAGTGAAGAATAATTATCATTAATTGATGTACCGAAGAAATAAAATGGAAACACCTAGTAAGCGACCTGAAATCTCTACTATGACTCATGAAGAAGAGGAAGAAATGGAACATGATATATCAAAATTACGCGACCAAGTGCAACAAATTTCGCTCTCACAAAAATTAACAGAAGCTAGGTTGGATTGCTTGAAGAATGGAATGGAAGCTAAGATGGATGTTTTGAAGAATGTTTTAAAATCAGACATGGAATAAATGAAGACTGACAATATAGATGGGTTGAAGGAAGGTTTGGCAAAGTTGCTAGAAGAAAGGCGCCCGAGTGGTGACAATGCAATTCATGAAAATCATGATGAAAACAAAAGGAATATCAATTACGATTTTAAAGACTCTAATGGGGGGTTTAAGAACCACTACATTCTAAAGATAGATATGAGGAAATTTGATGGCAAGGATTTGGTAACTTGGATACTACAGATGGAGCAATGTTTTGATCTACATGATGTGCAACCCTCACAAAAGGTATGTATTGTATATTTATATTTAGAACCCAATCAGTTTGTATGGTATAGATGTCTTTGTTCTCGTAAACCACTTGTCACCTAGTCATTTTTTGCGGAGGACATGATAGCACATTATCAAGATACAAAGAGAAACACCTTCTTTAGCCAATTGATAAATCTCAAACAAAAGGAGTCAATGGTGGAGCACATTGAAGACTTTCAAAAATTGAATATTAGGGTAATTGATATTCCAGAAGGGCATAGGATTGATGTCTTCATAGGGACTTTAAAAGATAACATCCAACATGAAGTTCACCTTTGGGAACCTAATTCATTGGGCAAGGCATTCAGGGTGGAAAGAAAAGTTGAAAGCAAAATTATGGCAACAAGGAAGTCCACCACTCACAATTATAACTATGGAAGTATTGTTGCTCCTAGTCTTCCACAACATACAAGGTTGACACCACAACAATTGGAGGAAAAAAGAGAAAAAGAGCTTTGTTACATTTGTGATAACAAATACACTAAAGGTCATAAGTGTGCTGAGAAGAAATTATTCTACACAGATTGTGAAGAGGAGGAAGAAAAGGAACAAGAAACATCAAAAGAGGAGGATATACACCAAGAACTAAACCCAAAGAAAGAAGAAATGAATATGACCATATATTTTAATGCGTTAGTAGGAATTACCACTCCTCACATTCTCAAGATAGAAGGATATATCAAGAAGAAAAAGGTAATAGTGTTGATTGATTTAGGTAGTACCCATAATTTTATTCATTGTAAGATAGCCAAGGAATTGAATTGCTCCTTATATCCAACACCAAAGTGTAAAGTGATGGTTGCAAATGGAGGAACTATAAATTTCTCTAGAAAGTGTCATAATATCAAGTTAACCATGGGGGAATATGTATTGAATATTCCAATGCTTTCCATTCCAATTGGTGGTGTTGATGTTGTACTAGGAGTCTAATGATTACAATCTTTGGGGATGATAGCTTTCAATTTTCAAGAACTCTTCTTGAAAATTTTTTGGGAAGGAAAGGAAGTTGAATTAAAGGGTATCACAGGAAAACTAGGAAAGATAATTAGCTCTAATAGTATGAAAAATCTTCTAAAGAAAGAAAAACGGGGCGTAATTGCACAGTTATGCTCACTAGGGGTTCAAACATCAAAATTACACATTTCTCGAGATCTCCAAAAAGTCTTGGACAATCATTCCAAGGTGTTTGAGATGCCCAAAATCCTCCCACCTATTTGTGATCATGATCATGCTATTCATTTGATTCCAGGAAGTATTCCTCCAAAAATCAGGCCTTACAGATATCCCTATGCCCAAAATAGTGAAATTGAATGTATGGTTGCAGAAATGCTAGAGGCTAGTATAATTCAACCTAGTCAAATTTCTTTTTTTGCTCCAAAAGTATTGGTGCACAAGAAGGATGGATCATGTCCCATGTGTCCAGATTATAGGGAGCTCAACAAGCTCACTATTAAAGATAAATTTCCCATTCCTATCATTGATGGATTATTGGATGAATTACATGGAGCAATTTACTTCGCTAAGTTAAATCTTCATTCAGGATATCATCAAATAAGAATGAAGACTAAAGAAATTCGAAAAACAACATTTAGAACTCATGAAGGTCATTATGAATTTTTGGTCATGCCTTTTGGCCTTAGCAATGCACCTTCTACATTTCAAGTTTTGATGAATTCCATTTTCAAACCTTTCCTTAAAAAAAAATGTTATTATTTTTTGATGATATACTAATCTACAATAAGTCTTGGAAGGATCATGTTGACCATGTTAATATGGCGCTCAAGCTATTGGAGGAGAAACAATTATATGCAAAAACCTCTATATGCAAAAACCTCCAAATGTTTCTTTGGAGTACATGAAGTGGAATATCTGGGTCATATTGTATCTCATGAGGGCATTAAGGTAGACCCTAACAAAATTAAATCCATTAAGGAATGGAAAACTCCCACATCCATAAATAATTTGCAAGGATTTATCGGCTTAATAGGGTATTATTGCAAGTTTGTTAAGAATTATGGGAGAATAGCATCACCTCTAACAACATTACTGAAGAAAGATGCATTTTCTTAGACTCCGGAAGCAACTAAGGCCTTTGAGCATCTTAAAGAGGCAATGTGCCAAACACCGGTCTTAGCTACTCCAAACTTCACAAAAACCTTTATTGTGGAATGTGATGCCTCAGGAAATGGAATTGGCATTGTTTTAATGCAAGAAGGAAGAGCCATTGCTTTTGAAAGTCGTCCAATTAAAGGAAAGAATTTACACAAATCTATTTATGAGAAGGAAATGTTGGCAATACTACATGCACTTGAGAAATGGTGACCTTACCTACTGGGAAGGCACTTCAAGGTAAAAACAAATCATGATAGTATTAAATACTTTTTAGAACAAAACTTATCTTCAAAAGAACAACAAAAATGGGTCACAAAGAGGTTGGTTTATGACTTTGAAATCATCTACAAAAAAGGGAAGCAAAATGTTGTTGCAAATGCATTCTCAAGAAAGGATGAGGATGTGGAAGCATTTATTTGTATCATTTTTATTATCCAACTAGATTAGATAACCGAAGCAAGGGATGAATGGAAGAATGACAAATAAGTGTGAGCACTCATTCAAAAGTTGCAGCAAAATCCTAGTACATCTGATACATTTACCTGGAATAGTGATTCATTATGGTACAAAGATCGCTTATACCTTTGTAAGAATTCCCAACTCAAACAAAATATTCTTTTGGAATTTCACACCTCTCCCTTAGGAGGGCACTCAGGATTTTTAAAAACTTACCACAAAGTTAAAAAGGAATTTTTTTGGGATGGCCTTAAATCTGATATTCAAAAGTTTGTGGCAGAATGTTTGGTTTTCCAACAAAATAAAGTTGGGACAATTAAGACCCCAGGTTTGTTACAACCTTTATCCATTCCAAGTCAATGTTGGGAGGAAGTTTCAATGGATTTTATCACAAGTTTACCCAAGTTGAAAGGAAATAGTGTCATAATGGTGGTAGTTGATAGACTTAAACAACATAAACTTTGAAACGGGAACTGATACTGTTATCTGTTTCGTAGAGATAGCAAATTATTGATCCGATTTTGAAAAGGGGCGATGCAGAACACACATATTTTCCTTAGAGCATAGTTTTTGGCACTTTAAATAACCGATACGATTACCCATTTCGTAGGGGTAGTAAAAACGTGACCCGATTTTGAAAAGTGGTAATGTAGAATACAATTCTTTTTTTTTGGATAATATTTTTGACACTTTAAATTTTCTTATGTATCAAATATAAATATTTGTTTTTAAATATTAGTGATTTTCATGCTGATTTTGAAACGTGTTGATGCAGCATGCCTTTTTTTTAGACTTATTTTTCACACTTTAAAATTTATTATGTCCATTTTTTTTTAAATTATGATTAATTAACGAATTTTCAAGTTGTTTTATTTTTTTTTTTAAATGTTGATTACTTAAAAAAAACAAATATAAAAAATATATATAAAAAAGACAAAAAACAAAATAAAAAATGTTAAAAAAAAATAGATTATTTGATAAACCATAAAAGAATTTGCAAAAAACAAAAAAACAAAATTTAAAAAAATATATATAAAATTATGTAAGTTAAGAGGGAAAAAAATAATAATAATAATTAACAAAGACTAAAAAAAAATTAACCATAAAATAAATAAAAAACTAGTAAAATTAATATTAAAAACATTTAAAAAAAAACTCAAATTATATATATATATATATATATATATATATGAAAATTTAAAAGTATGTAATTCTTTTTCAAAAAAAAATAAAAATAAAAAGAGAGAAAATTTAAAACATTTAAAGTTGTAAAGAAATACAAGCTTATATTTTTTTATTTAAAAACAAAAAAATAAATAAATAAACAATAAAAAAAATTATTTTTTTTTTTAAATATTAAAAAAAAAAAAATTAAAAAAAAATTAAAGAGTTTTTTTATTTAAAAATAATAATAATAATAAATAAAATAAATAAATAAATATTTAAAAAAATTAAACACATTTTTTTAAAATAATTTTTTTATTTTTTTAATTTAAAAAAAGATTAAAAAATTAAACAATTTTAATTTTTTATTAAAAATTAAAGCATTTAAAAATTAAAAATTAAAAATATTATCAAAAATACTGTGGTGGGGCAGACCCTCCACCTAGGGCCGCGCCACCACAAGTGACGGGCGGGCTGAGGGGCCATGGGAAAAAAAAAAAAAAAAATTATTTAACCAAAAAAATGTTAAAAGAAAATCAATTTTTTTAATAATATTTTTAATTTTTGTTTATTTTAAATAATTGTTTAAATTTTTTAAATTTTAAATAAAAATAAATAAATTTGTTTAAAAGAAAATACTTAAATTTTTTAATGATTTTTTTTTTAATATAAATAAATAAATTTTAACAATTTTGTTTATGGTTTATGAATTTTTTTTTTTTTTTTTTTTTTTAACATTTGTAATTTTATTTTTTGTCTTTTTTTATATTTTTTTTAATCAATCAACATTTTAGTCTTAATATTAGTAGTATTTATTTATATTTATTTTTTTTAAATCTACTTTGTTTTTAATTTTTATTTTTATTTTTATTTTTTTGTTAATGTCTTTTAAATTTTTGTGTTTTTACCTACTTAATTTTATAGTTTTTTTTAATGTTTTTTTTTCTTTTCCATTTCTTTTTTCTTTTGCCATTTTTTTTTTTTTTTTTACAAGTTTTTTTTTTTTTTTCCCATTTTTTTTTTTATATTTTTTTTTCCTTTATCATTAATTTGTTTTTTTTCTACATTTTTTATGATTGATTTTTTTTTTTGTCTTTTTTATATATTTGAATTTTTTTTGTTTAGTATATATTTTAATTTATTTTTGTTATTTTTTAACTTTTTTTCGTTTTGTGTTTTTTCATTGTTTTAATTTTTTAATTTTTAATTTTATTTTATGTTTTAATTATTTTATTTTTAAATTTTATTGTTTTTCGGGGTCATGATAAAATATTTTACGCCATTATTTCGAAATGTTGAAATTTTACCCTTGAAAAAAAAAAAGTGTTATCCCAGCATCAACACTTTTCGTTTTGAGAGTGTTTTTTGGACAATTTTTGCACAAAAAATTGGTTTCACCTCCATTTTTAAAACATGTTGAAAATTTACCCTAGAAAAAAAAGGTGTTATTCGAGCATCAGCATTTTTCGTTTTTAGCACTGTTTTTTATGTTTTTACGGGGTTTTTTGGCCAGAGTTCCCATTTTGAGTTTATAGTTTTTGTTTCAAATTTTACATTGTTCTTACCAAGTATGCACACTTTTTTGCATTATCTCATTCATTTAAAGCCAGTACAGTTGCTACTGCATTTATGGAAACAATTCAAAATTTACATGGAAACCCAAAGATTATTGTAAGCGACAGAGATCCTATTTTCACTAGAAATTTTTGGACGGAATTGTTTTCTTGTCTGGGTACTCAATTAGGTCATAGCTCATCTTATCTTCCTCAATCAGATGGGAAAATTGAGATAGTGAACATGTGTTTGGAAAGATATCTTCATTGCTTTTTATTTGATAAAAAGACACAATGGCTCAAGTGGTTACCTCTAGCTGAATGGTGATATAACACTTCCTTCCATACTGCTGATGAGCCTCATCATTGGGTAATTATATGGGCCTTAGTTCACCTCCTAGCTTAGTCAAACCAACTATTCTCACAGCTTATTGCATACTTTTGATTATATTTTGTTTATGAGATGAGTTAGAGTTGGATATTTTGCTTTGTGTTCTAATGTGCATTTAATGCATGATTAAAGGATAAAAGCAAAGAATTTTGGCAAAGACCTTGGTCAAAACTCGAATGGGACAAGGGAGAGGAATTATAGGAGGTAAATCCTCCTCACTTACTACCCCTCCATTCTAATATTCCTCCATTAGCTCGGAGTGCAAATAGCCAAATCATGAGGACTAGAAGGTAGCCGGGCAAGTGAAAGACAAAGCACCAGTTTATCTCGAATTTGGGAGCTGAGCCTCCCTAATTTTAAGGAAGTCATTGGAGACTTTAGATGTATAAGTAGAGAGGCGTAGGACATCAATAGGATTCAGATTTTTGATTGTAAAACTCTACTCTTTTCAAGTTGCAAGACTTGTGAAGGTTTTTGATGTAATCCATGGTTTTGATAATAAGAATGAGTTTTGTTTTGAGCTAACATTGAGCTAACTCAGAGGTCTGAAGCTCTTAGGTTAGGGCCCAACCCTAGAAGCCAAGGCTCCTCTTTATTGTACATATATGCCAGCATAGGTTCATGGTTTCATTGTTCATTTGCTTAAGTAGCTGCTTTTCCATTACAACATAGTAGAGTAGATTGGTTGTATTTTAGTTTGCTTTCATTGTGCCTTCTTTCAATTAGCAGTGTAGAAATTCCCACTATAGATCAGCAGATTATGCAATATAGTAAAACACAATACAAGATCTACTTCTACAACACTTTGTCGAAGCTTAATCGAATTGAGCAAGATCAAGAGAACACATATAACTAAGAATGAGAAATTAATCAAACATAACACAGAAGAAATAAACAAGGGAAAGCATCAGCCTAAAACCCCAATTTCTGTATTATCATACAAGTGGAAATCTTGTTCAAGTTACAAAAAGAATCATCTCTCAAGCTATCCTGCTCTCTCTGTAATCAAACAATACTTCTCATAGACAGTCAAAGGCTCTCACAACCTTCTCCTCTGCCCTACAAGCCTCCTATTTCCTTGTGCAGTTTTTCCTGGGGTCCAGTGCTTCCACTTGTGTGAATTCCCACCTCACACAGCTCACTTGGCTCAGAAATAACTGCACAAACCTGAAGGAGATAATTCCTTCTACATGGATGAGTTTCCTATATAGGAAAAATCCTCCAACTGATAGTACATTGTCCCTTCCTATGATCTCAACTAGGTCTCTGACTGAACTGACATGCATGAGTTATTTATGAGAGAATATTCAGTTATCTGAAGTGCAGCAGTTACCTGCATGCAAGCGTTAACTAAATGAACTCACAATTAATTCAACAAATTATTTGAATTAATCTAACTGGACTTGACTCAGTTAACTGAGCCAACTAATTACAACTCAATATTTACAACTCATCATTATCTCTTTAACTGATGAATAAATTCCTCAATTAATGGAGAAATTGTTGCATGTCCCCACATAGACTTCATGTTTGATTTTTTACAACTAATTAACTCATGGTGAATTAATTAATTATTTTACAAACAACTGCTAAGATCAAATTCGAATTTTACTTCTTAATTTTAGTTCAGGGACTAACTAAAATAGGAATCTATCCCGAACTGCTATTTTTAGCAATGCTATTTATAACACTTACATTTTTAATTCCTTGCTGCTATGTCCAACACTGGTACCCGAAATGCTATTTATAGCAGTGATATTTTTAGAACTTCTATTTTTAGCATTTCTTGTTGCCATTTTCAATACTCCCTCTCAACAAGAAAGGCATTCAACTCAAACCCGATCATGAACCTTTGGAATGTTCTACATGCAACACTTCTCCCAAGTGTTATTGCTCCAACAACTCTAAAACCAAAGAAATCTCCCAACTGACCTCCCTGTTGGGCTAGAAACATCCTCTGATGCTGAAGCTCCCTCTATTGCTGACAAGTGCTCCCTCTCTGACCTCTGAGCTGCTGCAACACTCCATGCATCTCACACTGTTGCACACCTCTCTGTGCCATCCTACACTGGTGCAACACTCATGTGCCTCTCGCATTGTTGCAGCCTACTAGCTCTGCACTATCTTGGGATTCCTGCACTGTAGCTCTCTCTGCCGCTCCATCTGCATCTGCTTCTACCCACTCAGCCAGTCCTGCTGCTCCTCGTTGGGGCTCCCGTAGCAAGGTCTAATCAAATATGTTGGGTACTTCAATGATCCTGCCCCTATTCCAGCCTTCTTAGGATTGTCACTCCACATCGCCCCACCTCCTACCTGTAGGTATGGATGCATGTGATCCCTCTGCACACTTGGCTCAAAATTTCCCCCTATTGGAGGTCTGTGCATGAGTAGATGCCTCCACTCTGTCTCCTCTCGACTTCCCTAGTTGTGGCTACTCCACAACCTCCTGAAGTTGCTTCACCAATCGTGGCTCCTCCACAATCGTTTAAGACTTCTCTTGTGGCTGCATGCTGAGAGGTAATGTACTCTCCCTCTCAACCACCAAGTCTCCATTAGTTGCCTTGCTCCTTGAACCTCAAGAGCATACAGATTCTTGACTTGTGAACTGATCTGCTTCACCTGCCTCATGGTGATGTGTCGAAGGAAAACCTTTCCCTTACTGAAGACTACATCATAGCCTTTGTCTTCTAGAATTGCGATCAACACCAAATTTTTCTTCAGTCCTGGTACATACTTGACATCGGTCAAGGTAATGCAAGCTCCATGCTCCCTCTGAAAAACAACTGTTCCTACACCTAAGACACTATATTTTTCATCTTACCCATCGCTATGAGTATCTGGATATCTTTCTCCTCCAATGTACTAAACAAACTCTTATCGTCGGTCATGTGGAAAGAAGCTCCACTGTCAAGAAACCAACCACATCCCACCATGGATGAAACCATGCATGTGAAGAGGGTGAAATCCAACTTGAACTGTGAGGCCAATGCCTCACCCTTAGATCCTTCCTTGGATCCCATCTTGGATTTCTTCAATGGACAATTTGAAGCAAAATGGCCAACCTCATGACACTGAAAGCATCGCACTTTCAATTTTTCAAACTTCTTCCCACCATGGGAAGGACTGGATTTGGAATGAGAATCCTTCTCCTTCCTCCTCTTCGCCTTACTCGCTAAGGTGCAATTTTCTTCATCCTCCTTGGATGAAGAACCATCTCGGGTGCTTCTTGTTATCTCCTCCTGCATCAGATCCGACCAAAGTCATTCCCAATCTAACAGTTTTTCTCTTCCATTAACCGAGTCTTAGTAGCTATGCCAGCTCTTAGGAAGATCAAGGAGTGCAAGACTCACCATGTCATCATCAGCAGTCGTGATCCCTACACTTCCAAGCTCATCCCTGTAGGTGGTGAGCTTGTTCAGATATGTAGAGATTGTGTCGCCCTTTTCACACTTGATTTTCATAAGCTTGTCTTTCAGTGCCAGCTTCCTCTGATCGCTGCTATTCTGATATAGATCTTTCAATGTTTTCCACATCGAAAATGGTGTCTTCTTCCCATGGAGACTCGAGACTATGTGGTCTCGAACTCCCTCCAGAAGGATTCTCCTTGCTCTAGCCACACATTTCTTCCATTCCGCCAATTGAGTAACATCAGTCGGCTTGGGAACTTCTTGATCAATGAAGTCCTTTAGATCGTTATCCTCTAATACTGCTTTCATGCGATCCTTCCAGGCTATATAATTCGACTTGCCATCAAGGGCATACTTGGGTCTTAAACCGCTGAACGCCATTGGTGAAATTGAGATGTGATAAGAACTCGATTTCTATATTCAGGAACCACAAACTTTGAACTTCTCCCTTCTTGTATATTATTCTTCTCCTTTGATCATCTTTGCTCTGATACCATGTAGAAATTCCCAATATAGATCAACAGATTATGAAATATACTAAAACACAATACAAGATCTACTTCTACAACACTTTGTGGAAGCTTAATCGAATTGAACAAGATCAAGAGAACACATATAACTGAGAATGAGAAATCAATCACACATAACACAGAATAAATAACCCAGGGAAAGCCTCAGCCTAAAACCCCAATCTCTGTATTATCATACAAGTGGAAATCTTGTTTAAGTTACAAAAAGAATCAGCTCTCAAGCTATCCTGCTCTCTCTGCAATCAAACAATACTGCTCGTAGATAGTCAAAGGCTCTCACAACCTTCTCCTCTACCCTCCAAGCCTCCTATTTCCTTGCTGTTTTTCCTGGGATCCAGTGCTTCCACTTGTGTGAATTCCCACCTCACACAGCTCACTTGGCTCAGAAATAACTACACAAACCTGAAGGAGATAATTCCTTCTACATGGATGAGTTTCCTATATAGGAAAAATCCTCCAACTGATAGTACATTGTCCCTTCCTCTGATCTCAACTGGGTCTCTGACTGAACTGATATGCATGAGTTATTTATGAGAGAATATTCAGTTATCTGAAGTGTAGCAATTACATGCATGCAAGCATTAACTAATTGAACTCACAATTAATTCAACACTCTGTTTGAATTAATCTAACTGGACTTGACTCAGTTAACTGAGCCAACTAATTACAACTCATCCTTATCTCTTTAACTGATGGATAAATTCCTTAATTAATGGAGAAATTGTTGCAAGTCCCCACATAGACTTCATGTTTGATTTTCTACAACTAATTAACTCATGGTGAATTAATTAATTATTTTATAGATAGCTACTAAGATCAAATTCGAATTTTACTTCTCAATTTTAATTCAGGGACTAACTAAAATAGGAATCTATCTCGAACTGCTATTTTTAGCAATGCTATTTATAGCACTTCCATTTTTCATTCCTTGATGCTATGTCCAACACTGGTACCCGAACTGTTATTTATAGTAGTGATATTTTTAGCACTTCTATTTTTAGCATTTCTTGTTTCCATTTTCAACAAGCAAGTTAGCAAGGAGAAAAAGATCACCATAAGGTTGTCATCAGGTGTCTCAGCCTCACCTCCTCCCTCTGGGACCATGACTTGAGGAAGAGACCCTTCAGAAACCCCAAAAACACAGATTTCTAGTTCTTGCATGAGCTTTGGAGTTTTTTGTCTTGATTTAGTACTTGGTTCATTTCATTGTCATCTTTTTCTAGCACTCTCTTTCTGCAATAAGATCTCATTCATGCTCTCATTTCCTTCAGCACTTTCTTCATGCATAATATGGGAAATTGATTCATGCTTTTCTAGTTTATGAGAATGTATCTTGTTGCATAGTTCTTGGAAGACACACATGTTTTAAGCATTGTAGGTACTTCAGGAGGAGGTCTATACTTCATCACCAACATCCATCTTCAACCTCATCCACCTCAACCATCTCTTGGTCCACCATCACCCTCACTAGTTTTTTTGTCTTTTTTCATTGAACTTCCCCTAGACACATTGAGTGAATCTAGCCATCTCTTCTCTTGGATATTGACTCCTGAGTGTTCCTAGACCTTTTAACACCCTATCCCACTCATCACACACATTTTCCAAGCTTCCCAACACCTCAAACACCTCAAAATTAACTTTCGGCTACATCCTGTAAGTTTCCTGTAATTCCTATAGGATCATCCTATAGGTTTTCCTGAAACGTCATGTTTTGTGGCTGAATTGATGGGGAACCTCTAGGAAGTCACAAAAAGCCTCCTATGACCCTTCCACACCATCCAACCACTCCCTAAACCTTCTAGCCATCCTCAACCACCTTCCATCCACCTGTCACATCCACAAGAACAATTAAATTGCATGCTTGATTTTACCAAAGAAAACCAAAAAAGTGAAAACAGATTTAGTTTAGTTTTCTTACTCACACATTAGTATGGTTTGATGCTCTTTACTTCTGTAACTTAGATAGCAACATTAGGTTAGTTTTGATTTAGCAATTTTTCTTAGCATAGCTGTTTAAATGGTTAATTAGGATATGGTGTGATTTAACATTTCATGTTGTTTTCTTCATTACTACAGTAGAGTAGCTCTCTTAGAATAAATTTTCTCTTCTTCCATCAAAGAATCAAGCTTCTTCTGACTCTATAGAAGACTAGATTGGAACCCCTGGGGTCTCTCGCGGGATGAAAAATGACAATAAACATGACCGTCACTTTTACTTGTGCATATAGCACTGTTACCCCCAAGTTTGTACAAACAACGGGTTGATAAGTAAAGCTGGTAGCCCAAGGGTTGCAGCATCCTTGCTACAATACTGGCACTCATCACCTTTTTGGCGTTGTTGTCGGGGAGGTGTCTGAGTAGAATGTGATTACTGCTTTTTTTTCTTCTATTTCTAGTCTCCAATCTTCTGCCATTAGTTTATTTTTGCAAAAGTAATCTAGTAGCTTCCTTTCTTTTAGTTGTAATTATATGCTTTCCTTTCCATTCTAAAAGTAGAATTTCAATTCAGCAAGTAGTTTTTTATTTATGTCAGTAGTTTTCATTCAATCAACAATTTCATTTCTGCAAAGAACTTTCCAGCTTAATTTCTTTTATAAAATCCAACCCAAAAAATTTCCTTTCATGCCTCGTAGGAATAGGGACAATTTAGGGAAATTCTTGCCAAATACCCCCACTGCATCCAACAACCAACCTTCTCTCTTCTTTGGTGGCTGTGAACTGGAGGAACCTTTCGGTGAGCAAACTAACATATTTGGATAACCTACAGGGAAAGAAGAAGAAGAGGAACCCATTCCTACTAAACCAATGGCTGAAAACCAAAATGACAGAGGGAATAGAGAGAGAGTTGAGGGTTCATTCCCCATTAGGGAAACCAATGGGGAGACCAAGATGAAGAATATAAGCCCCTCTGCCCTACCTCATTTCCATGGCCTGACCACAGAGGACCCTAACACTTTCCAATTTGACTTTATTGTTATATGCTGAACCTATGACTATACAGATGATGAGAAAAAGTTAAAACTATTTCCATCTACCCTAAAGGATACAGCATTGCACTGGTTCATGGGTTTACCTGGAGATAGCATCACAACTTGGGCTCAGATGCAGCAAGCTTTTAACAACAAATATCGGGACTACTGTAGGTCAAAGGATACTAAAGAAGAAATTTTTAGGATGACCATGGGCTAGGATGAATCCTTAGAAGACTACGAAGAAATATTCCATCTCAGTTACAAAAGGGCCAGGTGCACACTTGACCCCGAGTCACTAAAGTTGGTCTTGCTCAGAGGAGTAAGGGAAGATCTTCTGGATACCTTACATTTGTTAGCAGGAGGAGATATCTACCAATTACCCTATGAGGATATCAAGATTGTCTTTAGAAACCATTCTAGGGCAGCTAGGAAAAAGGGTAGGAGTAGTCAACCTATGGCCAGTACATCATCTTCCAACTCATCCATCAAGGGTGAAACTGGAAATATTCCGGAAGATTTCAAAAGTGAGATGCTACAAACCCTTGCCTTGCAATTGGACACCATGAATATCAAAAGGAAGCAAGAGGAAGCAGAGAGAGCCTTGGCCATCTTTTGTCTTAGATGCATCATGAGGCATCCTAGGAATGAATGTCCATTAAACTGTATTAAAATTTGCTCGGTCTGTGAAGAAAACCACTCCACGGACAAGTGCCCTTCGTTATCCAGACTCAAATTTGTATATCAAGGAGCTAAAGGGGTCACTGAGCAGCTTTGCTACATCAACCAAAGGAGACCTCCTGGGCCTAAACCATACCAGCAGGGTATGCAAGGGTCATCCCATGCATATTTGTTGGGCATGGAATCCCCCTAAGGCATGTTTTGGGGCTTAAAGCCCAAGTTTTGACCAAATATTTTTTGTAAAAGCTCCGCAAATTGTAGGTGCAAGGCGCGAAAGTATAATAGAGTCACAGGGGGTTCCACCCTAGTTTTTGTAATGTAATGTTGGCTAGATAGACCTACCCATGGTCTGCGAACCATGGGCTTGTATAAATAGAGCGAGGCTCTAAGTGTAAAAAATAACTAATAGAAGGGAAGCATGAGAAGTCTAAGTGATTGAGTCGAAGTGTAAAGTGTTTATGTAGGTCATAGAGTAGGAGAAGGCTCTACAGCTGAGTGTGTAGAGGCCTAGTAGTCCGCAGCTGAGTGCACGAACCCCTGTAGCTGAGTGCAGAGGGCAAGTCGAGTCTGTAACCGTTGGGAGAACCAATAAAGAGAAGTTTTTCTATAATTATGTGTATATTTTCCTGGTTTAATGCATGATTGGATATAATTTGCAAGTATAATGTTGATTTAATACGTGATCATGTATGAATGTTTGGTTTTGCTAATTATAACTTAAGACATTCAAGTAGGCAAAGGTAATTAATTAACACTGGAAGATAAGTAAGATCTCGGGTAGTAGCATAGAGAGCAGCACAACCCCTAGTTAGGGTTATGCGAAGGCAGTGTATCAGGCCGTGAGTAATGGGAAGTGTGTGAAGCAGGAGCAAATAGAGGACCAGTCGTGCCTCTCAGACATCTCAAGGGTACAGAAACCTAGTTCTAGCACCCTCCCATACTACTTCGAGTGAGACCTCAGTCCACGCTCTGCGGAATGTTGCCGAAAGGTCCAGTAGTACAAGGATTTGTTTGGCTAATTAATTATGAACCTGGTTCAGGCCCCAACAAGCCAACAAATGGTTTCGTTGCCGGGACCAAGATCTGCATAGAGATGTCTGATGCCGTATCACTGGAATTCGACAAAGAAAGGAATTGAATATTGGTTGGACAGAATAATCCACAAGTTTGCGGTGCAGGAAAACAGGAATCCATGACTATCAAAGGAAGAGTGGTTAGATTTCTACTTGTATATGGAGATCCACAAAATTTTCTTTGCATCCTTCCCCATTGAGTTGTACGAGTGGATCGCGAAGCTAGCAGATAGCCAAGGAAGGTGTAAACTTGACAAACCTATTGTGTGGACTCTAGAATTGGTGCGCAGACTGGAAGCATCAGAAGATAAGATCGCGCGCGTTGTCGATCACTGGCTCGATTGAATCATAGGAGGATTCATCACCAAATCCATGGTAGATACTTCAGCCAGCGATAGCAAGGCAGAACGATGCTTCCTCAAGGGACCATGAGGTAAGTACGTTAAATATTTGAACACTTGGATTAAAATGATACTGTGTGAAAAGCAGGTTATGCAAATAAATTGATGTTTGGGGCTACACAGAGTGGGAGAATCTACAGAAGCGAAGGTAGCACAGAACTAGAAACTAGCCCCTTGATTTCACCTCCGCGAGGGGGCGAAGAAGAGCTCGCCAAGGTCTTGCCAAGAACTGCGATCAATCTGATAAGACAGAGAATTCCGCACATACCACCCCCACCCACACCACCACTAGTTTCACCGTCTTCACCCCTGTCTTCACCCATACCACCTCCGCCACCACTAGGAAGCAGTATGGCAAGCACGATAAAGCTACCAGTGTTCAAGGGAGTACGGAATGAAGATCCGGACTAGTTTTGGTTCATAATAAAAGCTGTATGGGAAGCACAGGGTGTCATGGCCAACAATATAAAGAATGCAACGTTAGTCAGCACTCTGCAGGATTGTGCGCTGACCTGGTACATTAAGCATTCCAATGAAAATCCGAATGCGGGGATCGCAGATATCCAAGCTGCGCTAAACAAAGAATTTAGCAGGCCAAAGTCAGAAGCATAGTCAATCATTGGATTAAAGGAAATGACAATACTACTAGGCGAGACCCCGTGGGAGTTGGATCAAAGACTAAAGTTCACAATTCACGAAGCGAACATGACATTAATAGATGGGCAACACCACGAATGGTTCGTAGCATCGTTAACACCGCATCTACAAAACGTGTTGTCGCAACAAAGGCTAACCACTCAGGCTGAGGCTTTGGAGGTCGCGATGGGATTGCATGAGACTCCAGAACAAGATCATAACTTAATAGTTTAGCAGATTCATGCACAGTTGAAAAACTTGTGCCATGAGATCTAGATTTTGAAACAAGACAGGACATCCCACCCAGAGATGTGTGATGAGGTATGGTGCGTAAAATGCAAGGGCCAGGGGCATGAAAAGGATCATGTTATGAAACCAGCTCAAGAAAAGATAGAAAAGAGAGATCAACGCCTTAGAATTCAGCCTCTTCGAGGGGGCAACCTCCTTTACATTACATAAATGAACAATTCTTGGATGATACAAATGACAAAACCTCCTTTCTATATATAGGAGTCTAAGGAGTCACAATATAATCCAGCCGACCTAACAATAATAATATAAAGCCACAAAAATAACAATAGAGGGATTCTATGGGGCACAGAAATAACAATATGGGGGTAATAGGGGCACAACAATATAAATAGGGGGTATAACTACAATAGTAATGGGGTAATCACTAGTATTATAGGGACCCAACATGCCCCTCTCCTTCAAAAAAGTGTTGTCCTCAACGCTTGAGCAGTTCTGGATACTTCTGCAGAAAATTCTCATCCTCCCATGTGGAATCTTCAGCGGATAAGTTCTTCCACTTGATAAGATACTTTGAAATTGATCGATTTTGTAGCTGTCGAGTTCTTGTTTCTGTGATTGCTTCCGGTTCCAATATAATTTTTCCTTCCTCGTCAAGTTCTGGCAATATTGTTTGAACTGGGAGCTTGTCACCTATAACCTTCTTTAAACATGAAACATGGAAAACTGGGTGCAATCGAGAAGCTGCAGGAAGCTCCAATTTGTATGCCATAGTACCAATCTTTTCCAACACCTTGTACGGACCATAATACTTTGGTGATAATTTATTATCCTTCTTAGCTTGCTTTAGGGACATTTGCTTATATGGTTGTAGCCGTAGGAATACCCAATCACCTACATCAAAACTTCTTTCACTGCGATGTTGATCTGCCTGTTGTTTCATTCTATTTTGTGCCAACGCGAGGTTATCCTTTAAGAGTTGGAGGACTTGTTGTTGATGTTCGATGTGATGTTCCACTGCCTGAACCTTAGAATTTTCTCTTAAATATGATGTGATGGATGGTGGTTGATACCCATAAAGTGCCATAAATGGGGTCATTTTTGTTGCTGTATGGAAGGAAGTGTTATACCACCATTCAGCTAGAGGCAACCATTTGACCCATTGTGTCTGTTTATCAGATACAAAGCAACGAAGATATCCTTCCAAACATTTGTTTACTATCTCAGTTTGCCCATCAGATTGAGGATGATAAGATGAGCTATGAGCTAACTGAGTACCAAGACAAGAAAATAATTATGTCCAAAAATTTCCAGTGAAAATGGGATCTCTGTCACTTACAATAATCTTTGGGTTTCCATGTAGCTTTTGAACTGTTTCCATAAATGCAGTAGAAACTGTACTGGCTTTAAATGGATGTGATAATGCACAAAAGTGTGCATACTTGGTAAGTCCGTCAACTACCACCATGATGACACTCTTTCCCTCAGACTTGGGTAAACCTGTGATAAAATCCATTGAAACCTCCTCCCAACGTTGGCTTGGAATGGATAAAGGTTGTAATAGACCTGGTGTCTTAATTGTTTCAACTTTATTTTACTGGCAAACCAAACATTCCGCCACAAACTTTTGAATATCTGATTTAAGGCCATCCCAAAAAAATTCCTTCTTAACCCTGTGGTAAGTTTTTAAAAATCCTGAGTGCCCTCCTAAGGGAGAAGTGTGCAATTCCATAAGAATCTTTTGTTTTAGCTGGGAATTCTTACAGAGGTATAAGCGATCTTTGTACCATAACGAATCATTTTTCCAGCTAAATGTATCAGAAGTACTGGAATCTTGTTTTAGCTTTTGAATAAGTGCCCACACTTCTTCATCGTTCTTCCATTCCTCCCTTGCTTCATTTATCCAATCTGGTTGGATAATAGAAATGGCACACAACAATGCTTCCACATCCTCATCCTTTCTTGAGAGTGCATCTGCCACCACATTTTGCTTCCCTTTTTTGTAGATGATTTCAAAGTCATAACCCAACATCTTTGTGACCCACTTTTGTTGCTCTTCAGAGGATAATCTTTGTTCTAAAAAGTATTTAAGGCTATCATGATCCGTTTTTACCTTGAAGTGTCTTCCCATTAGGTAGGGTCGCCATTTCTTAAGTGCATGGAGTATTGCCAACATTTCCTTCTCATAAATAGCTTTGTTTAAAAACTTTCCCTTGATTGGACGACTTTCAAAAGCAATGGGTCTTTCATCTTGCATTAGAACAGCACCAATTCCATTTCCTGAAGCATCACATTCCACAATAAAGGTTTTTGTGAAGTCTGGCGTAGCTAAGACCGGTGCTTGGCACATTGCCTCTTTAAGATGTTCAAAGGCCTTTGTTGCTTTCGAAGTCCATGAAAATGAATCTTTCTTCAATAATGTTGTTAGAGGTGTTGCTATTCTCCCATAATTCTTAACAAACTTGCGATAATACCCTGTCAACCCAAGAAATCCTCGCAGATGCTTTATGGATGTGGGGATTTTCCATTCCTTAATGGCTTTAATTTTGCTAGGGTCTACCTTAACTCCTTCATGAGATACAATATGACCCAAATATTCCACCTCCTGGACTCCAAAGAAACATTTGGATCTTTTTGCATATAATTGTTTCTCCTCCAATAGTTGTAACACCCTTCAACATGTTCAACATGATCCTTCCAAGACTTGCTGTAGATTAGTATATCATCAAAAAATACTAACACAAATTTTCTAAGGAATGGTTTGAAAATTGAATTCATCAAACCTTGAAATGTTGAAGGTGCATTGGTAAGGCCAAAAGGCATGACCAAAAATTCATAATGACCCTCATGAGTTCTAAATGCTGTTTTCGGAATGTCTTCAATCTTCATTCTAATTTGATGATATCCTGAACGAAGATCCAACTTGGTGAAGTAAATTGATCCATGCAATTCATCCAGTAATTCATCAATAACAGGAATGGGGAACTTATCTTTAATAGTGAGCTTGTTGAGCTCCCTATAATCTGGACACATGCGCCATGATCCATCCTTCTTGTGCACCAATACTACTGGAGCTGAGAAAGAACTTTGACTCGGTTGAATTATACCAGCCTCTAGCATTTCTGCAACCATACGTTCAATTTCACTTTTTTGGACATATGGATATCTGTACGGCCTGATGTTTGGAGGAACACTTCCTGGAATCAGATGAATAGCATGATCATGATCACGCATAGGTGGGAGACCTTTGGGAGTCTCAAATACCTTGGAATGATTGTCCAGTACTTTTTGGAGATCTGGAGAAATAGATGATTCCAATGTGGAAACATCTAGCGAACATAATTGTGCAATTACACCTCTTTGCTCCTTTTTTAGAAGCTTTGTCATGCCATTAGAGCTGATTATCTTTCCTGGTTTCCCTGCAATACCCCTTAATTCAACTTCCTTTCCTTCCACAGAAAATTTCATGAAAAGTTCTTGAAAATTAAAAGCTATTGTACCCAAGGATTGTAGCCATTGGACTCCTAGTACAACATCAGCACCTCCCATTGGAATGGAAAGCATTGGGCTAGTCAATACATATTCTCCCATGGATAGCTTGATATTATGGCACTTTCCAGAACAATTTATTGTTCCTCCATTTGCAATCATCACTTGACACTCTGGTGCTGGATATAGGAAGCAATTCAATTCTTTTGCTACCCTACAATGAATAAAATTGTGGGTGCTTCCTGAATCAATCAACACTATTACCTTTTTCTTCTTGATTTGTCCTTCTATCTTGATGGTTTGAGGAGTGGTAATTCCTGCCAATGCATTACAAGATATGGTCGGATTTATTTGTTCTTCATCTAGGCTTTGTTCCTGGAATATATCCTCTTCTTTTGACCTTTCTTGCTCCTTTTCTTCTTCCTCTTCACAATCTATGTAGAATAATTTCTTCTCACCACACTTATGACCTTTTGTGTATTTGCTATCACAATTGTAACAAAGCCCTTTTGCTCTTTTTTCTTCCAATTGTTGTGGTGTCAACCTTGTAGGTTGTGGAAGACTATGGGCAACAACACTTCCATCTTTATAGTTGTGAACGGTATGCTTCCTAGTTGCCATAATTTTTCTTTCCATTTTTCTTGCTAATCTGAATGCCTTCTCTAATGAATCAGGTTCCCAAAGGCGCACATCATGTTGGATATTATCCTTTAAAGACCCTATGAACACATCAATCCTATGCTCCTCTGGAATATCTTTTACCCTTATGTTCAATTTTTGGAACTCCTCAATGTGCTCCATTATTGAACCCTTTTGTTTGAGACTTATCAATTGGCTAAAAAAAGTGTTGCTTTTTGTATCCTCATAATGTGCTATCAATTCTTCCGTAAAAATTGCCCAAGTGATAAATTGTTTACGAGAACAAAGCCATTGATACCATACAAACTGATTTGGTTCCAAATATAAAGTTGCCGTACGTACCTTTTGTGGGTTTTGCACATTATTGAGATCGAAGAATTGCTCCATCTGTAATATCCATGTGGCGGGATCCTTGCCATCAAACTTCCTCATATCGATTTTTGGAACATGGTGAGTCTTCGATCCAACATTAGAGTCTATGGAATCATGATTAACATTTCTTTTGTTCTCATCATGAGTTTCCTTTACTACCTTTTCACCATTAGTGACCCTTTCTTGTAGCAACTTTTTCAATTCATCCATCTTATCATCCATGCCATCAATTTTAGCATCCATGCCATCCATCTTAGCTTCCATCTTAGCTTCCATGCCATCCATCTTAGCTTCCATGCCCTTTATCTTAGATTCCACGCCATTTACCTTAGATTCCACGCCATTTATCTTAGATTCCACGCCACTTATCTTAGCTTCTGTTAGCTTTTGTGAGCGTGACATTTGTTGCACTTGTTCTTGTAATTTTGATATATCATGTAGCATTTCTTCCTCTTCTTCATGAGTCATGATAGATCTTTCAGGTTCCTTACTAGGTGTTTGCATTTTCTTTCCTCGGGGCATCAGTTACTGATAATAATGCTTTACTATGCCCTTTGAATTCCGTTAAACCAAGCTTACACAAAAATTTAAAAAAAAAACTACACACCTTTTTTCACTTTATAGAAGCCTGATATTGAATCTGATGTATCTCTGTAATTTCGAATCATCCAGTTCTAAAATTTCTATCTGTAGTAGCCTTCTGCGTCCTCTTTCCAATGCCACAAGTCTGAGCCAAATTGGATTCTCCAAGGAAGAGTTATGTGAAATCTCCCACAGTGACTTGCTTTTAGACTGGTTCAGTAGATCGAACTTGTATGACGTGCCACAAGTCACTGTTTCAACCTTTGAATCTGCAACTCAACCACAAGAAACTACAGTCCGTCCTCTTTTTGTACCTTTTTACGAAATTTCAATCCGATCCTCAGAGAGAGAGTTACGACGATTTTCCCCAGGTCACCTGTTTTGAATGTAATTCAGGAGTCTGCAAAAAGGCCAAATTCCTCAGATCATATCTCCGAAACTATCACGCGAAAAGCTCTGAAATTCGGACCCAAAGTTCAGCGCCAATTCTTATCAAATGGGTTTTTTTTGCGACTTCTTAAACGTCACAGAAAAAAAGTTATAGCGAAAATGCCACGATGACCTATTTGGAGCAGCGAAACCCTAGAATCCAAAGCTCTGATACCAAATGTTATGAAACCAGCTCAAGAAAAAATAGAAAAGAGAGATCAACACCTTAGAATTCAGCCTCTTCGAGGGGGCAACCTCCTTTACATTACATAAATGAACAATTCTTGGATGATACAAATGACAAAACCTCCTTTCTATATATAGGAGTCTAAGGAGTCACAATATAATCCAGCCGACCTAACAATAATAATATAAAGCCACAAAAATAACAATAGAGGGATTCTATGGGGCACAGAAATAACAATATGGGGGTAATAGGGGCACAACAATATAAATAGGGGGTATAACTACAATAGTAATGGGGTAATCACTAGTATTATAGGGACCCAACAGATCACTACCTGGCGTTCATGAATTACCTTACAGGAGGAGGGCTAATGCCACTAAGACCGGAGGTACAAGTAGGACCAAGCGCGACACCTGCACTATGGTGTGAAATTTGTTAGATAAGAGGAAAGCATGCTACAGATAACTACCATCTATTATAGAAGTATACGCAGAATTCATAGCAATTGTTCTGCAATTTCTGCAGTTCAGTAAGACATGATGAGTGAACCTGTAGAAGTTATGAGCTGATGATGGATCGAACTCCTAGCTACAGAGTTAAGGCAAAACACGACCCCTCGATCAAAACGCAGGAATGGCGTGAACCGGATTTCAGGAGCACAGATGAGGCCGAGGTGGAGGGGGGCCAGGAAGAGGTCGCAGACAACAGATATGTTACAATTGCGGAGGGCCAGGGCATTATGCCCACGATTGTATGAATCCAACGTGACCATCATGCTTGTATTGTACGTTGTTTGACCATGAGACAGAGGATTGTCCCACACTGATAGCGAGGTTGCACGATAAAGGAGCACTCCAACATCCCTTGACTTAGAACCTGAAAATGATGAGGTATGAGCCATGTGAGAAAGACCCTAATGTAAATATCATGCTTCGGAGTGGTATTATGATAGGGGATGAAAAAGGCAAGCAACCTGAAGAAAGCACCTGGGTTCGCAAGGCTCCAACGAAGGAACCAGAATTTGATTTGGAGCGCGCTAAGGAGACCTTCATGGAAGCTAAGAGGAGCTTCGTTGATGCCTCCACTTCAGGAAGTAACGACAGACTGGAGCCGAAAATGGACCCATCGATGCTCACTATGTTTTTGGATGCATGCATGAAGCTGTTGCGCGACAGCAAGGATGTAAAGGGGCTGTAAGAACTCATAACTAGATGCGTTGGGACCATGCTAGGAGAACTGCGCATAGTCCAAAAGCTCGAAAAGCACACTACACGAACAGGAAGGGAAATGAGATTGACCGCGCAGATTGGGGAATATGAGATGGACCAAGTGATTTTGGATCTAGGGTCGGACATGAACGTCCTACCAAACCAGACATGGGAGCACATGGGCAGGCCTGCGTTGCAATGGTATCCTCTCCAACTACGAATGGTGAACTAGCAAAAGATCCTACCTATGGGGAGATTACCGGGAATCACAGTAGATATTGAAGGAGCAAGCACGCTAATAGATTTTGAAGTAATAGAGACTGTTGATGACAACAATCCCTACCCCGCGCTATTGGAAATAGATTGGGCCACTGACATGAATTGAGTGATAAATCTAAAGAAACACAAGATTATCTTTGAGAAAAAGGCTCTGCGCATTGTGGTACCTTTAGACCCTACAGAGGGATCGCGCTACACGGAGCCGGTGTGCAACTATGATAGTAATGATGATTTGGACTACATCTACAAGATAACCACGTGAGAACAGGATTGGGTAAATCCAACCGCGGATGGCCGAATCTCATGGAATAGCAAAAGCTCCTGCACTTCCGATTCTGACGAGGAGATAGAACGATGGTAGAACCGGTTACACAAGGTAACCACGCCCAACTGTAACATGATGACAAGGTCATTGCATTGCATAGCAACAGAGGTAAGAGATCTGCCTACGTATGACGTGTTAAACAAGGTGGATGACTTCCTGAAAAAATTTGAAAGAGAAGTATCGGAACAGCAATGTTTCGAGGCTTTAAAATGGGTACTACGAGCTACGCCCGCAAGATGGTGGGGTATGCACCAAAGAAGTTTTGAGGAGTGGTGCGAATGCAGAAGGACGATGCACATGTAGTTTGGTAAGCCTCAAATGCGATTGAAAGACAAGTATGATGGACGAACCGGCCCGCACACCCACCTATCCAGGTGGATACAGGCATATGGTGCAAAACCTACACGAATGCACACCATCCTCGCGATAGGAGATATGATCAGTAAGAAGGTGCGGGTAAGGCATGGCGCGAATGACCCCTCCGGTTGGGACCATGAAGTATGGAAAGACCAAGTGCACAAAAGAATATCCACACAGAAGCTTTTAACAAAGTACACGAAGCGCTGAACAAGGTCCACAATGTGAAGCGGACTGACTGGGACCTGCGCATATCAGCGATTCTCTGGGCTTATAGGACCGCGTTCAAAAACTTGCCCACACAAGCATTGCCAAGGCTTGAGTATGAAGCAACCACAATAAGCCCTATAGTACTTAGAGAGCTTAGACTGCACATGATAGCACCGGTAGATACGACAGTTCGCAGAACCTTGGAAGAAGAAATCCAATAGGGAAATTTTAGACTCCAAGAACTTGAAGAAGAAAGGGTACGATTAAGGAAGAAAAGTGCTCTGGTGGACGTGGAAGTCAAGAAGCTGGAGGATGAGATAAAGGAAGATTTTCTCGGCAAAAATATCAGGGGGATAAATCAAGATGTGCACGATTGCGATGAAAGGTTTAAGGCCTACCGCTGCGAATTGATCAGTTTGATGCCTTGGCTTGGACCGCACATTGCTAAGCGTATTGACCAGGGTAGCGCGTTGCAAATGGTAAAGTGTGCGATGCCGAACGTAACAATAAAAGGTGGGTATTCTCAAGGAAACATGATGGATGACAGGATGAAACTTCACATGGGTTGTGTGACCACCTGACTAGCCAAAGGAAGTATAGTCTTAGTGCTCCAGGCAGTTGAGGTCCGCGACTGCACATAGGGGGGTGCGCTGCCACGCGGGTTGGCCAGAAAGTGACCGTTGAAGTCACTATTCATGATGGGATGCTCGACTTGAGACCAAATGGAGCGGGCGGCAGGCATTTAAGATGCGATTTATGGGCAAGATTTGGGAAAATCTACTGCCAAGGGAGCATTAATGAACTGAATTTGGGGGGAACGGTTGAATTCAAATTCAAAAAGTGCTATAAATTACAAAGGGCTGCCTAGCAAACAACACTTGGTCATTTGCGAATTGAGCTATTGAGCATAGCCTTGATTTTTGTGTGTCGAGCGTTGATTGAACCCCTGAGTTTGCTAGTGCTAGATTTCTAGACGGACACGATGGCAACAACTGAGGACATTATGGAGATAATAGAACTGACCACCAAAGAAGTTAAGTAGGTCCTGACTGAGGGGGATGCTCCGGAAGGTGTTGGTATTGTGGCAGAATTGGTGTCGCAGAATCAGCAGCTGGTACAGGTAATAGACAAAGCTTGCCAAAGCATCCCGGAGCTGGCCATCCCAGCAAACATACCAGCTGAGGTGCACATCCACAGGTTAGAAGTAGGGGTGCATGAGGTGCAGGAGGAAATGACAAAGGTTCAGTTGGATCTCAACCTTCACATCGCCAAGCTGTGGTTAAAGGCATGGTCGTCCTCCCCTTCGGAAGTCAGAGAACAGCGCGCGAGCGCTATCACAACGGGACTGGACGAAATTGGCAGTGCAGTGCGAGACTGCACCAACATGTTCAAAGAATCATTTAAGTTCCTCACAAATCTGTAGGAGGACCCCCAACATCCAATTCTTAGAGACAGAGGCACGAGAACTCCTCAAAGGAACTGCGCAGACGATGGCCCTCACTTAGGGGCTCGCGCAGATGCAACAGGTTAAATCGCTGAAAGAGCAGGTGGATGCGGCACGACACAAGGAAGCAGTCCTGAAGGCACATGTTCAGCCTTGGATCGATGAGGCCTTCACCATCACAGCAGAAATTGAAGGCAAGCTCGCACAAATGTAGGGGATGCACGCACTGATGCAGAGAAGCACTTCTGACACAAAGGTCTCGGAACAACGTATGCAGCAAATCCAACAAGCAGTAGCTTAGTGTGTTGCTTACCTTTCTACAGTTCGAGAATGGTTGGAGGGACTCCACGCAAAGATCTCTACGCCGACAGAGTGACTTGAGGGCGAGTCAAGATGTTTGTGTTGGGGGCCTATTGGGCATGGAATCCCCCCAAGGCATGTTTTGGGGCTTAAAGCCCAAGTTTTGGCCGAATCTTTTTGTAAAAGCTCTGCGAATTGCGAGCGCGGGGTGAAAAAGTATAATAGAGTCATAGGGTTGTCCACCCTAGTTTTTGTAATGTAATGTCAGCTGGATAGACCTACCCATGATCCGCAGACCATGGGATTGTATAAATAAATCGAGGCTCTAAGTGTAAAAAATAACTAATAAAAGGGAAGCATGAGAAGTCCAAGTGATTGAGTCGAAGTGTAAAGTGTGTCTGTGAGTCGTAGAGTAGGAGAAGGCTCTGCAGCTGAGTGCGTAGAGGCCTATTAGTCCGCAGCTGAGTGCATGGACCCCTGCAACTGAGTACATAGGGCAAGTTGAGTCTGTAACCATTGGGAGAATCAATAAAGAGAATTTTTGAAATAATTATGTGTATATTTTCCTGCTTTAATGCATGATTGGATATAATTTGCAAGAATATTGTTTATTTACTGCGTGATCGTGTATGAATGTTTTGTATTGCTAATTATAACTTAAGACATTCAAGTAGGCCAAGGTAATTAATTAACACTAGAAGATAAGTAAGATCTCGGGTAATAGCGCAGAGTGCGACACAACCCCTGGTTAGGGCTGCATGAAGGCAGTGTATAAAGCTGCGAGGAATGGGAAGTGCGTGAAGCAGGAGCAAACAAAGGACTAGTCGTACATCTCAGACATCTCAAGGGTGCAGAAACCTGGTTCTAGCACCCTCTCATACTAGGTCGGGTGAGACCTCAGTCCGCGCTTCATGAACTGTTGCCGAAATGGCCAGTAGTACAGGGATTTGTTTGCCTAATTAACTCCAAACCTGGGTTAGGCCCCAACAAGCCAAAAATATTACAACCCCAACCAAACCACAGTTATACCTTCTTGCAGGCCCCCTACTCATCCTTCCTGGTCTACACCCCCTCCTTGGTCCTATGCACCTCAGTATCATTCTCAGCCAGCCAGCCAGTCATTTCAACCTTACGCTCCGCCACAACCTCAGTGGAGTCCACCACTCCAAGGGTGGAGGCCCCATTACAACAATGCTCCAGCTCTATTGCCTCCACCACCTACCCAACCACAACTCCTACACTATGCTCCACCCAAGCAACCCCAGATGCTTGCCCAGCCAAATCTGAACCTGAAGAATAGGCAGGCTCAGCAAGTATACAGTGGAAAGACATCATACCCAACTTATGTTGTAGAAATCTAGGAGATCAACGTAAGATCTAGGAGAATTCACCCAGATAACCAACCTCCCTCTCCACATAGGGAGGTTGAGGAAGAAAGAGAGGAAAGCAACCTTAAAGTAAATCCATCCTTTTCAGAGAAATTATCCCAACCACTCCATCCTACCCCAGAAGAAACTAAAATTCTGGGAGAATTGAAAAATCTATGTGTAAAGATCCCCTTCTCTGGGCAATAAAATATGTCCCCATTTACAATAATTTGATTAAGGAGAAGTGCTTCAAGCATCCAGGAAGAAGAAAAATTGATGCCCCTATCATTAATGTCATTGAGCAGCAGGTAATATGTCTAAAATATTTGGACCCTGGAAGCCCTGTAGTAGATGTGCACATCAATGGCACCATCATCCCACACACTCTGATCAATATTGTTGTTGCCATTAATGTGATGACCAAGGACCCCATGCTCAAGCTCAACCTCTAAGGTTCATTGAGGAAGACCACAACAATTCTGCAACTTGCAGACCGTTCCACAGTCACCCCTGAGGGAATTGTGGAGGATGTAATGGTCTCCATTGACTCCTGGGAGTACCCTACAGATTTTCTAGTTTTCTAGCCTAAGGCTAAGCTTACTGGTTACCCTCTCATCCTTGGGAGGCTATGGTTGGCCACAGCTGATGCTTACATTAGCTACAGAGCTGGGAATATGACCATCAATAACGGGCATATGTCTAAACAGTTAGTCCTATACCCTCCTACTCAACCTTCTCTAGAGCAAGATTTACCTTTATGGTTGGAGGAGGAGGAAGAAGATGAGGTTTATTCCGCCCCACTTTATGCTTTGGAAGCAACCATAGGAGGAGGACAGCAAGATGAGGATGACTTAATTGAATACCTGCTCCAAAGTCCAACTCCTGGTTCGTTACCATTAGAAGAAGAAGTAAGGGAAACCCAAAACAATCATCCAATTGACTTATGTTTGGCCGATTCCAACCCACTTTGTGTCAAAATCATAGAATTTGGCCCAGAGAAAACCTTGAAAATTAATCCATCTCTTTCTTCTCTCGAAGAGGAAAATTTATGCAACATGTTGAGAGAAAACCTAGAAGCCTTCACTTGGAGTTAAAAGGAAATGAAGGGAGTACACCCCTCAATGTGTACTCACCACATATACATCAAAGAAGGTTGCAAGCCAGTCCAGAAACCACAAAGGAGGATGAATCCAGCTCTTAAGGATATAGTCAAAGAAAAACAACAAAAACTGCTAGATGCAAGATTCATTTACCCTATCTCCGATAGTGAGTGGGTCTATCCTTTAATGCTAGTTCCCAAGAAAAATGGTAAGTGGATAAATTGTGTCGATTACAGGGAGTTGAACAAAGCCACAAAGAAGGATCATTTTCCGCTACCCTTCATTGACCAAGTGCTGGATGACCTGGCAGGGAAGAATTTTTTTCCTTTCCTAGATGGATTCAGTGGGTACAACCAAATCCAAACCTACCCATAAGACCAGGATAAGACCATATTCACTTGTCCTTGGGGTAATTTTTCCTATAGGGTCCTTCCTTTTGGTCTATGAAATGCTCCTGCCACTTTCCAGAGAGCAATCTTTATTATTTTCGCCGAATTAGTACATGATGCAGTGGAAATTGATATGGATGATTTTACACCTTATGGCTATGATTTACAAGAAGCCCTGACTAACCTAGGAAAATTATTGCACAAATGCATTGAAATGAACCTGTCTCTCAGTCCGGAAAAATGTGAATTCTTAATGACTGAACGGACTGTGCTAGGTCATTCAATATCTCAGCAAGGACTGCAGGTGGACTCGAACAAAATAGAAATCATCCAAAGGATCCCACCTCCGCAAAAGAAGAAAGATGTTAGGAGTTTCTTGGGGTTAGCCGAATACTACCGAAGGTTCATAAACGACTTCAGCAAGTTGGCCTCTCCTTTATTTGGGTTGTTGGCCAAAGAATCTGAGTTTATATGGTCAAAAAGTTGTCAAGAGGCCTTGGACATTCTAAAGGGTAAGCTAACAACTACACCAATTCTCTGAGGCCCAAATTGCGCCCTCCCTTTTCATATTCATGTTGATGCCTCACACAAAGCCATAGGAGCAGCCTTAGGTCAGGTAGAGGAGAAACTGCCCAATGCCATCTATTTTATCAGTAAGAACTTGTCAAAGGCTGAGCTAAATTATACAGTGACCGAAAAGGAACTCCTGGTTGTTGTGCATTCATTAAACAAATTTAGGCATTACATTACAGGTTATCAAACATTTTTTCATACTGACCATGCTGTAATCAAATATTTAATGAACAAACCAGATGTGAATGCTCAAATTATAATGTGGTTACTTTTATTACCGTAGTTTGATCTAACCATTGTTGATAAGCATGGAAAAGAAAATGTTGTTGTAGATTTTTTGTCTAGGGTGAATTTGCCTGCAGGTGAAGAAGGAATGGTGGATGACAAGTTACCAGATGAGCACTTGTTTTCTATTTCAATTCTCTCTCCATGGTTTTCTGATATAGCAAACTATTTGGTATCAGCACAATTCCCACCAAACTTTCCCTCCAAAGAAAAGAGCAAGATAGTCAAGAAGAGCACCCCCTTCACCTGGATTGGGGGAAATCTTTTCAAACTTGGCCCAAATCAAATATTGAGAAGATGTGTAAGGGAAGAGGAAGTTTTTGACATCCTTCTGACCTATCATGATGGGCCTTATGGAGGTCACTTTGTAGCAAAGAGGACAGCATTCAAAGTGTTACAATCAAGCTACTATTGGCCCACTCTTCATCAAGATGTGAAAAAGTACATTAGTTAGTGTGATCAGTGCCAAAGGATGGGAAAGCCTACTCCAAGAGATGAAATTCCCCTATAGCCTCAAGTGACTTTTGAGCCATTTGACAAGTGGGGTATGGACTTCATTGGGACTATCAACCCTCCTTCAAAGCAAAAATAGTACATTATTTTGTGCACTGATTATTTGAATAAGTGGGCTGAAACCAAGGCAATTAAGGCAGCAACAGAAGAGAAGGTGGCTGAGTTCCTAAGGGAGAATGTATTCTACAAATTTGGGTACCCTAGAGAGCTAGTCACAGACCAAGACAGCCAGTTTACCTCCAACATGATTGAAGAACTGCTTAACCATCAAAAAATCAATCATAGGACCTCCACTCCCTATCATCCACAAGCTAATGGGAAAGTGGAGGTGACCAAGATGTCACTGGAAAGCATCTTAACCAAGGTAGTGAGTAGGAGCAGAAAGGATTGGGCAGAGAGACTAGTTGAGGCCACTTGGGCCTATAATACAACATGGAAGACCACCACTGGATTTACACCTTATGAGCTGGTCTATGGGAAAAAGGCTTTGTTGTCCATTGAGTTTGAATATAAAACATTAAGGATGGTAGCCCAACTAGATTTGGATCTCAGTCATGCACAAAAAGAAAGATTGTTCCAATTGAATGGCTTGGATGAATTCAAAATGCAGGCCCTCCTACATACAGAGATAATTCAACTTCAAAGGAAGATCTGGCATGATAAACATATTAAGGAGAGGCAATTTAAAGAGGGCGATTGAGCATTGTTATATGATTCTAGGTATAAATACTTCAAGGGAAAGCTAAGGACAGGATGGCTCGGACCTTATGTGGTGGAGAGATGCCATTATAATGGTTCAGTGCAAATTAGAACTATAGATGAAGAAGCCATTCCATTTCTTGTTAATGGACACCGATTGAAAATGTACAAGAGGCCTTTATCAAAGCAAGAGTTCACTAACAATATCAATAAAATAGTGATGATGGTGGAGCAAGTTCCAGCTCCTCCCTCATCAGTTCACTAAGAAAAAAAAAAAGAAAAAAAGAATAAGGACTCAGGTGAAAACCTCCATGAGGCGCCTGAGTCCCATATTTGGGTTGAAAACCTCGTGAGGCGACCCAAGGATGAGAAAAAATAGAAATAAGAATAAGAAGATCCCTAGGAGAAAACCTTCCTTGAGGTGGCCAGGGCAAACATCTAGGGTGAAAACCTCTCTAAAGCAGCCTAGGTGTTTTTCAAAAAAACAAAAAGGAGAGAGAAAAAGATATAATTTTTATTTGCAGGTGAGCGAGAAAAATAGTCAAGAAGCAAAAAGAGGATCCAAAGGCAACCTTGCCTCACACATGTCCATATCCTCCACTCCTTACCATGCATCACTCCATCATTTCTATCATTTTCCACTCCACTGCTTCAATTTATGCATAGACTGTGTTTTCTACAAGATCCCCTGTATTCCTACAGGATCCCCTGAAAACCTATAGGATGATCCTGTAGGAATTACAGTGGCCTGGAAAACCTACAGGAAGAAATCCGAGGGTGAATGGTAGGGTTGGTAGGTCCCTAAAATTCATCCTAGACATGATCTAACACCTCACCTCGTCCATTATCATCATCCCTGCAATCACCATCCAAAACAAAAAGAGATCAGTTTCTGCCAGTTATGAAAAAAGAAAAAAAATGGAAAAACAGAGGAGAGTAAGAGCATTACCTGAATGTCCCTTGCTCCACACACACTCCTACTCCCTCTGTCCATTCATTGCACCATCCTCACAGCCCCAGCCAACAACATGATTAAGAAATTCTAAGGGAGAAGCAGCTACAAGACATCCTATAGGAAATCCTATAGCAGCCTATCCCACAGAATGTCAATCATCAGCTACAGGTCTTCACTAGGATGATCTAGGAGCTCCACAGTAGCAGCAGCATCAGATCTTCAGTCACATACACCTGCAAAAGCCAAGAAACCATCAGCAGACAACAAGAGGAGAAAGAAGAATGACCATGCAGAAAATAAACAACACAACACCTTTGATCTTTGACAACTGCAGCATGGCATTGAGACCATAGGTAAGTATCCCGCTCACTCACTCATATGCATCATTGATCAAAAGTTGTAAGAGTTATGACATAGTTGGTTTATAAGTGAAAAGGTGGCCAGTTAACTTGGCCACCTTCGTTCAGTCATCACATGCAAAACCGGGTGTCCTCTCACACGTGGCTGCAGTCAACTCAAAGACAGAGGAGGAGTAGGACAAGAGGTGGTTAACTACAGATCTACAAGGTGGGAGTTGATTATGAGGAGAGAAAATGATGAGGTGGTAGTGGGGACCAATGGTCCAAAAATGGCAACGTACCTCTGCTGCCATCACAGTACCTTGCCCCGAAACATCATAAAGGGAAATAAAACATCGTTTGCATGCATTCATGCATTCCACCTCCTTGAAACTCCCTCACTCAAGTTGCTCTCATAAATCTGGCCACCCACTAGAAGCAAGGATCCATCGTTCTCCAAGAGAATTTCTATAGGAACATCCACAGGAATTTCTAAAGGCGCAATCTACAGGATACACAGAGGCAGTCTACAAGATAGGCAGAGAAGAGTTCAAGAGGGGATATCACGGTAATTTTCCACTGCCACTATTCTAAGGAGGTAGATCTAAAAATCCATCCCCATTTACAAGAAAATGAACTAGAAATTCTCCAAAATCTAGTGGAGTTAGCAACTGTAGGAGGTAAATTAGATACATAGTAAACATTGTTTTCCTCATGAATTTAAAAGTTTTGTGTCAAACCTCTCATTTTCTCCTCAAGCCTCACAAGCAAGATGACAAGAGGGTTTAATAGGAGAGAACCCAAAAACACTATGAGCATACAACAACACCCACAAGTGCTTGAAATCTTTACAAGACACAACTGGATGGGGTTTTTCGAAAAATTCACAGGGTATGATGATGAGGTGGCTCAAGAATTTTCTCATTCCCTCACCCCACACAGCAGAATCCATGCCACTGTTATAGTTAGAGGGCTCACTATAGATCTCACCCCAGAGCTCATCAGTAGGGTCACAACACTTCCCTTAGGAATTCCATGGATAAAAGAAGACAAAGCAGACAGTCAGGTGGCAAAAAGGAAATTATTTTTAGAAGGTGAAGAACCCACAGAGGATAAAAATGGAGTAATGAGGGACAGTCTACCATACCCATGGAGTGAGGTAGGATACCAACTCATCAAATATATCTCATGTGAGGGTAGATATAGTGTTTTTTATGGCTAGCACTTTAGGATCCTTGAAGAATTAAGATTTGGGGTAGAGACACTAGTTCACCAAAGACTCAGCGTACTGTATTTCCCTATGCAATCACTCATAGACTCCAACAACAAAGTAAAGGAAGGGAATTCCCAACAATTGGCTCACCATGGGTTGATCATGATCCTCATTGAGGCTTCCCTCCAAAACCTCAGGATCCCTATAACATGGTCAATCTTCAGAGACTTTCCAACAGAGAATGACATCAAAACCCTCACCTATGATGTTAGTCCTTTTGTCAGTGAGGAGGATGAAAAACAAGAATAAGAAGATACAAAGCTACATGGGGATGAGATGGATGAAGAAAAAACTAATACAGAGGAACATGATGAAGCAGAAGAAGAATAGGGAGAAGATAAATAGGATGATGTTGAAACAGAGGAGGAAACTAAGGAAGAAACCGATGGAGATGAGGAAGAACAGCAAGAGGAAGAAGATAAGAAAAACAGAGAGGAAGAAGGCATTGAAAAAGAAGGGGAAGAACACAAGGAGGAGTCACCTAGGGTGTCTCCAAAGGCCCCTGAGAGGGAGGTAGCAGCTACCCTTACTGCTCTCAGCACCCTACTTAAGCAAAAAGGGAAAAGAAGGAAGCAAAACCCCTCTATATTTCAGAACAAGAAAGAGCACAAGAATCAAACAAGGGAAGCCACAAATATCAACAAAAATCTCTATTGAGATTGAAGATTCCCCTAC
This sequence comes from Pinus tabuliformis, assembly GCA_031772625.1. Classification (NCBI taxonomy): domain Eukaryota; kingdom Viridiplantae; phylum Streptophyta; class Pinopsida; order Pinales; family Pinaceae; genus Pinus; species Pinus tabuliformis. Next base: position 140,654,752 of record CM062812.1, read on the forward strand.
ACAAAGAGACAAAATTTCTTCCCCTAAGTCACCAATCACATATGTAAGGAGGCCTAGTACCAGATCAACTTCCTTAAAGGGGAAGGCCATCCTACAGGATCCACAGCAAAACTTATAGGAAGAAAAAACAATCCTACAGGATACTCTGCAAAAACTATAAGAAGCACAGAAATTGGAAAGCAAGGTAGGTGAGTAGAAAGAAACAAAAGAGGAAGACACTGAAACAAAGGGACCAAGTCCCCAACCTAACCTAGACTCCTACTACCAGTTTATTGAAGGAGGGAGGGTGATACCTCAAAATTTTTACATCCCATTGTTTTTCAAACTTGAGAAGGAGAGGGCTAGAACCCACCGATGGATGAAAATCGCCAAGTCAAAAGGGGTGGAAGACATTGGGCACATGGAAGAGAAGCTCAAAGAAATGGGAAAAGAGCTAAGTGGTTTAAGGGACAGAGAAGCAATAATGAGAGATCAACTTGAGAGGGAAAATGCATGGCTGAGGGGATGGCTGCAGGAAAAGGAGAACCAACTAGCATGTATGTCTAGCCTCTCCTTGGACGCCATCCAGTGTAGGATGCTAGCTAAATCCTATGCTCTTTACCTCAAAGAACAATGGTTGCAGTTTCGGATTAAAACACTAGCACAAAGGGTACCATGCCATTTCAGGACTACAGGCAGTTTATTGATCTTTGTGATCAAAGTACACTATAAGATAGGGCCAAAATGGCCGAGTTCTACTTGAACAACATGGCCCTCACAGACATGAATTTTTGGGATCCTGATGCCAAGCTAGGAGACCTACAATTAATGGCTTTGGCATCGTGGATGAACAATAAGGAGTCAAGGGTTGCAGAGATGAAAAGAATATTTGCTAGAGAGCAAAATGAACCTCTTTTAATCAGAGCTGAACAATCAAATCCCATGGCCCTAATCAACACCCACAATCTGATTGCAAATGATCCTCAGCTAGCACCTAAATATCTTGCTGCCAAAGAGCAAGCAATTTCACATTTTGAGGATATGTTTAGGCTGCTAGGAGATGATAGTATACATGCCTGCCTAAGGATATAGAACACACTGCCACACAACTTGAAGATCAGAGAATACTACTCCCCTCAAAGGTTGAGAGAGGCAATCAACAGGTAACCTATGTATAAGCAATAAATGCAAAGGTTGAAGGTCAATTGGATAAGCCTAAAACTCAGTCCACCACTACTCCTAGGGATGCTAGAATGGAGAAAATAAGAATAGGAAAAGAGGCAGTGGGAAGAAGTAGAAAAGAAAGCGGACTTCTATGAACAAGAAGAAGAGACCACAGTAGAGGCATGGGATGTCAGAGAGTCTACCAGAGCCATGAAGGACATGGACATTGACTAAGTTGCTCAGAGAATGAGCAACACTTTCAGTAGGGGGATGATGATGAGCCTCATCATTGGGTAATTATATGGGCCTCAATTCACCTCCTAGCTTAGTCAAACCAACTATTCTCACAGCTTATTCCATACTTTTGATTATATTTTGTTTATGAGACGAGTTAGAGTTGGATATTTTTCTTTATGGTCTAATGTGCATTTAATGCAGGATTAAAGGATAAAAGCAAGGAATTTTGGCAAAGACCTTGGTCAAAACTCGAATAGGACAAGGGAGAGGAATTATAGGAGGTAAATACTTCTCATTTACTACCCCTCCATTCGAATATTCCTCCATCATCTCAGAGTGAAAACAACCAAATCATGAGGACTAGAAGGCAGTCGAGAAAGTGAAAGACAAAGCACCAGTTTATCTCGAGTTTGGGAGCCGAGCCTCCCTAATTTTAAGGAAGTCGTTGAAGACTTCAGATGTATAAGTAGAGAGGCCTAGGACCTCAGTAGGATTCAGATTTTTTATTGTAAAACTCTACTCTATTTTCAAGCTGCAAGACTTGTGACAGTTTTTTATGTAATCCATGGTTTTGATAATAAGAATGAGTTTTGTTTTGAGCCAGCACTAAGCTAACTCAAAGGGCTAAAGTTTTTGGGTTATGGCCCAACCCTAGCATCTAAGGATCCTCTTTATTTTACATGTATGCTAGCATAAGTTCATGGTTTAATTGTTCATTTGCTTAAGTAGTTGCATTTCCATTACAACAGTGTAGAGTAGATTGGTTGTATTTTAGTTTGCTTCCATTTGTGCCTTCTTTCAATTAGCAGGTTAGCAAGGAGAAAAATATCACCATAAGGTTGTCAGCAGGTGTCTCGGCCTCACCTCCTCCCTCTGGGACCATGACTTGAGGAAGAGACCCTTCAGCAACCCCAAAAACACAGATTTCTAGTTCTTGCATGAGCTTTGGAGTTTGTTGTCTTGATTCAGTACTTGGTTCATTTCATTGTCATCTTTTTCCAGCACTCTATTTCTGCAATAAGATCTCACTCATGTTCTCATTTCCTTCAACACTTTCTTCATGCATAATATGGGCAATTGATTCATGCTTTTCTAGTTTATGAGAATGTATCTTATTGCATATTTCTTAGAAGACACGTTTTAAGCATTGCAGATACTTCAAGAGGAGGTCTAGACTTCATCACCAGCATCCATCTTCCACCTCATCCACCTCAACCATCTCTTGGTCCACCATCACCCTCACTAGTTTTTTTGTCCCTTTTCATTGAACTTCCCCTAGGCACATTGAGCGAATCTAACCATCTCTTCTCTTGGATATTGACTCCTAAGTGTTCCTAGACCTTCTAACACCCTATCCCACTCATTACACACCTTTTCCAAGCTTCCCAACACCTACAACACCTCAAAATTAGCTTTCGCTGCATCCTGTAGGTTTCCTGTAATTCCTAAAGGATCATCCTGTAGGTTTCTAGTACATCCTATAGGTTTTCTTGAAACGACCTGTTTTGAGGCCGAATTGATGGCGAACCTCTAGGAAGTCACAAAAAGCATCCTAGGACCCTTCCACACCATCCAACCACTCCCTAAATCTTCTAGTTGTCCTCAACCACCTTCCATCCACCTGTCACATCCACAAGAACAATTAAATTGCATCCTTAATTTTACCAAAGAAAACCAAAAAAGTGAAAACAGATTTAGTTTAGTTTACTTACTCACACATTAGTATGGTTTGATGCTCTTTACTTCTGTAACTTAGATAGAAGCATTAGGTTAGTGTTGATTCAACAATTTTTCTTAGCATAGCTGTTTAAATGGTTAATTAGGATATGGTGTGATTTAGCATTACATGTTGTTTCCTTCATTACTACAATAGAGTAGCTCTCTTAGAATTAATTTTCTCTTCTTCCATCAAAGAACCAAGCTTCTTCTGAATCTATAGAAGTCTAGCTTGGAACCCTTGGGGTCTCTCGCCAGATGAATAGTGACAACAGGAAGGACCTTCACTTTTACTTGTGCATATAACATTGTCACCTCCAAGTTTATACGAACCCCCGGTTGATAAGTAAATTTGGTAGCCCAGCAGTTGCAGCATCCTTGCTACAATACTGGCGCTCATCAATTGCAGAAAAAATGAACCCATTTATGGCACTTTATGGATATAATCCACCATCCATCACATCAACTTTAAGATAAGATTCTAAGGTTCAAGCAGTGGAAGATCACATCAAGCATCAAGAACAAGTTCTCCACATCTTAAAGGATAACCTCACTTTGGCGTAGAATAGAATGAAACAACAGGCAGATAAACATCGTAGTGAAATAATTTTTGATGTAGGCGACTAGGTATTTTTATAGCTACAACCATACAAACAAATTTCCGTCAAGCAAGCTAAGAAGGATAATAAATTATCACCAAAGTATTATGGTCCTTACAAGGTGTTGCAAAAGGTTAGTACTATGGCATACAAATTGGAGCTTTCTACATCTTCTTGAGTGCACCCAGTTTTCCATGTTTCATGCTTAAAGGAGGTTATAGGTGACAAGCTCCCAGTTCAAACAATATTGCGAACCTAAAGCAGTCACAGAAACAAGAACTCGACAGCTACGAAATTGATCAATTTCAGAGTATCTCATCAAGTGGAAGAACTTACCAGCGAAAGATTCCACATGGGAGGATGAGAATTTTATACAAAAGCATCCATAACTACTCAAGCATTGAGGACAACAGTTTTTTGAAGGAGAGGGGCATATTAGGTCCCTATAACACTAGTGTATTCCCTCATTTTTATTAGTGTAGCTCCTTTATTGTTATTGTTGTGCCCCATTGATCCGAATTTAAACAGGAACACAACAAGTTACAAATATAACCATAAATACAGAGATGCAGCAGAAATAACACTATCTGTCATTAATATCAAATAATGAAATATGCTTACAAACAGAATAGAAATGAGACTAGCTCGGCGATGGTAGCTTATCTATGAGAAGAGATGTGGCGGCTACATTCCTCTGAACTGAGTTACAATGAGTCTCAAGGGCCTTTTTATTATTGAACAAAAAGAGAAAACCCTAAACAACTAAAACCCTAACCCGAGGAGATGTAACACCAAGAGTTTATGGGCCCCGTTGGGGTTACTTGGGCAGCCAACTTCTCGGGGTCGTAGCTTGGTCATATTATCTCTGTTTGATGTGCATGATACCTCGTTAGAAAAATCTCTCTGAGGACTACAAATGAAAATGCGATCTCCATGAGATCGCTTAGATCAAAATTGCCAAAAAAACATCGTTTAGGGCCTCAAAATGGCCCCAGAAATTCAAGACCCAAAAATTGCCAAAAATAGTAAACTTTGCTACAATTAAGGAAACTGGAAAACTGAAAGAAACAATGGTGGGGGTCCACATGGAATAGGCGGGTGGCCACCAATATCCACCTGGATCATTCCTCCCCCCTTAGGAAGTAATGGTCTCCATTACAATGAGTTCCTCCATGAGATGGGGAAACTTTTGCTGAACTTGGTCCCTAGTGAGCTATTTTCCTTGGTGCAGGAGCTGGCCAGCCTTGACAACTCGATACAGTTGGATCTTCTACTGGCGATTGTTCTTGATCTTTGTATCCATGATCTGATCAATTGCAGCTTGTTCCAAGAAATCTAGATTTAAGTTTGTTGGTGTGAGCTGTTCTGCAATGTCAGATGTGTCCAGTAATGGTAGAAAGTATGGCCGAAGGTGATCCACATTGAACACTGGGTGCAGGCCAAGGAATGGGGGAATGCTAAGCTCAAAATAATTATCTCCCACAACCTTGGTAATGGTGTATGGCCCATATCAAAGCGGATGAATCTTGCGGTGCGGCCCACCAAGGCGCTCCTTCTGCAGATGTAGCCAAACTTCGTCGCCCACCTGGAACTTGTGCGGCACCCGATGTTGATCATGTCACTGCTTGTACTTAGCATTGGCTTTGTCCAATATGTCATGGACCTATTGGTGGATGTGTTGAATGTGCTCAATGAAGTCATTTGCCTTGTCAGCTTCGGACTGGACATGAGCCGACTCTGCCTGAGTCACTGCAAATGGTATGGCCACATTAATGGGACATAGTGGATGGAATCCCAAGCCCACCTGAAAAGGGTCTTGGCCAATTGAGCTGTGGAGAGCCTGGTTGTAGCTATGTTGGACATAGGGGAGGCTCTCATCCCATGTGTCTAGATGCTTTGATTTATACATGCGCAGAATGTGTACAATCATCTTGTTGATGACCTCTGTCTGGCCATCAGTTTGAGGATGTGAAGATGTGGACTTCATGAGCTTGGTGTCCAACATCGAACAGAGGCTAGACCAAAATGTACTGAGGAACCTTTTGTCCCGATCTGAGATGATAGACTATGGGATACCAAAGTGTACCCACACTCGTTCAAAGAAGATTTTAACAATGGCTTCTGCTGTGATACTCTTCTTGCAGGCTGTCATAATGGCCATCTTCGAGAATCTGTCGACAACCACAAAAACACAGTTGTTGCCATGCTTAGTAGAAGGAATTCTTGACAAGTAATCCATGGAGATGGATTCCCAAGTTCGACTAGGGGTAGGCAGTGGAGTATATAGACCTTGGTTCTTGAAGGTCAATTTGGAAATGGTGCATGGAGTGCAAGATCTGATGTACTTTTCGACATCCTGTCGAAGATTTAGTAAATAGAAATACTTCTGCAGTACTACCATTGTTTTCTCGACCCCGAAATTCCCAGTGGCCCGACTATAGTGTGCTTCCCAAATAATCTTCACACGCTCGATTGAAGGAACACAAAGGTGTCCCAGGTGGCATAACATAACATCCTGGGGGTGAAAATATGGAAATTGTAGACCCTTCAAGAGTGTATGGTATGTGTGGCCGAATTTTGGGTCATTTTTGTAGAGAAGTGGCCAATCAGAAGACTCGTGCCCCCAAGAGTTGAGCACGGTGTTTAACACCATGATCGAGGGTCGGTTGAGGTAGTATGCAACATTATTTGTGCTGCCCTTCTTGTACTTGATATTGAAATGGAATTTTTGCAGGTATGTGGACCACTTCTGATGGCGATCATTCTGCAACTTCCGTTGCATCTGTATGAACTGCAGTGGTTGGTGGTCTCTGTGGATGACCGTTTCCTTCCCCAAAATGTAATGCTCCCATTGTCGGTAGGCCTGCACAATGGAATACATCTCTTTGTCATATGTGGGATACTTCCGAACTATTTTTGAAAGTGTCTCACTGTGATATGCCACTAGATGCCCTTGTTAAGTAAGGACTACCCCAATAGCATATTCAAAGGCATCTGTCTCGACCTCAAATGGTTGTTGTAAGTCCGGTAACGTGAGCATTGGTGCAGAGCAGAGGTGATGTTTCAATTCTGCGAATGCCTTCTATTGAGATTCAGAACAAAATAATTTTTCTTTCACTCCTCCTTTGGTGACTTGACTCAAGGGCCAAGTGATATGAGAGAACCCCAACATGAACCTGCAGTAGAAATTGGCAAGATCCAGAAAGCTACAAAGCTCCGTCAAAGTGGTTGGGGCTCGCCAATCCTGAATGACTTGGATCTTGGCTGGATCCACATGCACCCCCCATTCATCAATAATTTATCCCATATACTTAACCTGGTTCATGCCAAAAGTGCATTTCTCCCAATTGACACACAACTTGTGTTGTCACAGTGTTTGGAGAACCTGTCGGATGTGGTGGAGGTGCTCTTCCCAACTCTGGCTGAAGATCAGGATGTCATCCAAGTATACCACTATAAAGGAGTTGGTGAATGGCCACGATATGTCATCCATAAGGCTCATGAAGGTTGCAGGAGCATTTGTCAACCCGAAAGGCATAACCAACCATTCAAAAAGGCCCTCCTTGGCTTTGAAGGTAGTCTTCCACACATCGGAGGGTTCGATTGTTACCTGGTGATATACGGACTTCAATTCAATCTTGCTGAAATATTTTCCCCCCTTGAGTTGGTCTAGAAGGTCATCAATCTGCAGGATCGGGTACCTATTTCAGATAGTGATATTGTTCAGCGCCCGATAGTCAATATAGACTCTCCAAGTCCCATCCTTTTTCTATACCAACATAATCGGCTCCCACAGGGTAATGAACTCGGCCGAATGTTACTTTTCTGCAGTAGCTCCTAAATTTTCCTCTTGATTTCATAGTTCTCCAAAACAAAGCACCAATATATTGTTCCATTGGGTTATGACGCACCTGGGGTCAAATCAATGGAGTGCTTGACCTGACAGTGCAGAGGCACCACTGCAAGGGAGGTGAAGATGTCCTCGTACTCCTCCACGATCTTGTCCATCTATTGTTGTCTTATGGAGGGGCCCTGTATGGAGGTCATGGCCACCATCTTTTTCTTTCCTTGAGGGTGTATCATCAAGAAAACAAATTTCCTGGTTTTTGAAATGAGCTTACTACATTTTTTTGCAGTAATCAAAGAGATGGTGATAGGTGGTGCTACCTCTGGTATCCTGTACAACTTATTTCCCAATGTAACAATAACAATGCGAGGCCTTGACTCATACACAACATGTCGCTTCCACAAGTATGGTTGGCCTAATAATACATCAAAAACTTCAAGGGGAGCAACGTCACATAATACCTCATCCGTGAAGGGCTTAATTTTGTATGGAAGGCAACATTGTTGGCTCATGCGCAGATTCCATCCTTGGTGAAGCCACCCAATGGTGTACGGTTGTGGGTGTGTTGTGGTTGGTAAGCCCAACCGCTTCATGACCTCTACTGCAATGAGGGTCTTTTGGCTCTTGCTGTCGACAATGAACTGTAGCAGGGAACCCTTTACCCACATCTGGGAGTGGAAGAGACGCTCCTTCTCCTATGGATCTTCGGGTTCCTACTTTTGGATCTTTATGGTGACGATGGTGACGTTGGGCTCTGCATCAATAATCTTCTTCCTTTTTTCATTCCCCTTGTCGGGTTCTGACTCAGAGTCAGAACAAGCATCTTATTTTGAAGCCTTCAGTTCATCCACCAATGGCTGCTTGGTCTGACACTCAATTGTGTTCTGGGTGGAGCTCTTATGGAACTCACACCACTTTCCTGTGTCCTTCTTCGGCTTCGCAGTGTTGTCCTTTGCTTGTGTCCTTGGCACGTTGTCCTGGGCCACCCCGCCATGGCCTTATCCTTTGTTCTGCGATTTGGGGGCACCTTTCCCTTACTTTCGATTCGCAGATCCAAAGTCTTGCTTGTTTTGTTTAAACTTCTGCTCGATCTTGACAGTGTATCAGTATGTCATACTGAGTGAGGAGATGTCCAAGAACTCCATCTCGTCCTAGATGTATCTATGTAGGCAGCCACAGCACTTGAGTACCAAATGTTTCTTAGAATCCTTGATACCCAACTTCGTGCAAAGGGTATGAAAAACATTGGTAAACTCTGGCACATCTTAGTCCCTTCTCTACTACAGCGTGGTCCACTTTATGTATATGTCCTCGTAGCTCCCGACAGGATAGTACTGCTCCTTGGTGACATCCTGGAATAAATTCCATGTGGGAGTGGCTAAAAAAAGTGAGGTCGTACTTTCATCCTTCTTCTCACAATAGGTTTCCCACCAGTCCTTGATATGGGGGGTGGCTTTGAGAAGAGAAAAAGTAATATTATCTCGGTTGGAAAAATCATGAACAGAAAAATATCCTTCTAGTAGATTCAACCATTTATCTACTGCGTCTCCATCTATTTGGCCCTCAAATATGGGAATGTCAAAGTTTATTTGCACCTTAAAAGGTGTGGAGGTTCCAGAGTGGCTGTTGGATGTGGATCCGCCACCGGTGGGCAACCGTTGAAGGATTTGGCCAAAGTTATCCATAATTGCATTCATTTATTTCTCGAGGGCCTCCTCGAGCAATATTTTGATAGGATCTCCTGCTTCCTCATCTTTCTTTTCTTCCCCCACGGGAGGCCGTCAGGATTTCCGATGCTAGTCTTGCAAAGGTTCGATCAGTTCAAGCCCTAACTCCTTATATCCCGACCTCGTTGGGGACATGCAAAGAAAAACAGAGAAAGAGCAGACCACTCTGATACCACCAATCTGAATTTAAACAGGAACACAACAAATTACAGATATAACCATAAATACAGAGATGCAGTAGAAATAACACTATCTCTCATTAATATCAAATAATGAAATATGCTTACAAACAAAATGGAAATGAGACTAGCTTAGCAATGGTAGTTTATCTTTGAGAAAATATGTGGCGGTTACATGCCTCTGAACTGAGTTACAATGAGGTTCAACGGCCTTTTTATTATTGAACAATAAGAGAAAACCATAAAAAACCAAAACCCTAACCCGAGGAGATGTAACACCAAGAATTTATGGGCCCCATTGGGGTTAGTTGGGCAACCAACTTTCCGAGGTCATATCTTGGTCATATTATCTTTGTTTTACGCGCACAATACCTCGTTAGAAATATCTCTCTGAGGACTATAACTAAAAAGATGATCTCAAAGAGATCAATTAGATCAATATTTCCAAAAATGTCATTTAGGGCCTCAAAACGGCTCCGGAAGTTCAAGACCCGAAAAACTACCAATAAATAGTAAACTGTGCTACAGTTAAGGAAACTGAAAAACTGAAAGAAACAATGGTGGGGGTCCACGTGGAATAGGCAGGTCGCCACCAATATCCACCTGGATCACCCATAGAAGCCCACTATTGTTTTGTTGTGCCCTTACATTATTATTGTTATGTCGGCTCTGATTATATTATAACCCCTTAGACTCCTATATATAGAAAGGAGGTTTTGTCATTTGAATAATCCAAGAATTATTCATTTGTGTAATGTAAATGAGGTTTCCCCCTTGATGTGGCTTATTTTAAAGTCATTTATGTATCTCTTCTTCTATTTTGTGAGTTGGTTGCATAACATGTTATCAAATAATCAAATGGTTGTTAGCAAAACAGTGGGGTAAAAAGGATTGGAAGAGACAAACCAATAGGCCTTTAGGCCTAGAAGACGCCTATGAAACTTGCCCAAAATTTCACCAATGGAGTGACCACCTGCAACTACCAATGTTAGCTTGATAATCGCTGCAAAAACCAAGTGTTAGAGATAAAATGTCAATCCCTTGAAGAAATCCTTGTTTACAATGAGATCTAGCCCTTGTAGGGCTTACGGAAAATAGGTCCCAAGCACTAGCCTTTTGGGTTGGGTATGGGCTAGGGCCTTCCGAAAATGGGCTTCTTCCTCAATTTGAAAATAAACAACTTGCAAAAATGGTAAAAAAAGCCCTAAACGTCTCACAAGCAAATGGAAAAATAAAGTCCTAAAATGGCTATATACAATGAAAAATAATTTCAAGGGTTAGTAAAAAAAAGTATTTACAATATTCACAAATAAAATTAAAGATCTAATTATAAAATTAATTATTTTTATCCCAAGATCAAATAAAAAATATTTTTGAGAATTTTAAAATAAAATTCATGGATGAATAATTTCTTAACATAACCAAGCCAACATCCTCCTTCAAAATAATTTACCAAAATGAAACCTTAGAGCCCAAACAAGGTAGACTCTTTTCCACAGTCTGTGAACTTGGAGCCTAAGGGCTAACGTACCTGTAAATCTCTAAATTGTTAATTCATATAGTGAATCAGATCACCTAATATAACTCATACCAATAGAATGTTCTTATCACCGATAAATGAAATAAAAGTTAAAATTCATTTAGCATAATATAGGATAAGCACATAGTTAACACGTTCCACAGATCAACTGATAGAAGAACACCATGAACTGAAACCCAAAGTCTTTCTATTAGGATAAAAATGTTCCCAACAAAGCGATAGCCCAGCACAAAAAAATCACCTCATCCAAAAATATCAAATAAAAGCTCAATAGCTTCTTTATATAGAGAAACCCATCCAAGTGGAAAATAACAGCTAGTTGGCTTGATCTTTGTCAAAAAAATCTTGACCGTTGAAAATAACTTGATCATCTTTTAATCTCCATTCTCGAATTTTTAATTTTGACAAAAAAATTGAATTTTTCTTAAAACCCACTTCTAATTAATCCACAAATTAATATTTTTGATTAATTTCCTCAAAAATTTGACATTGACTTAACCACCAAGGTCCAAAGGATCAATTTTTCTTAAAATATCCTTTTTTCCCTTGGTGGTAGACCTCCATAAATTAACTTCCCTTTGACCCACGATTTTTTATTATTTTCCATTTGGAGATAAATTAATTTCTTTATAATTATTTTTTGACTCAAAATTAATTAATTTTCTGGCTTAGGATTTAATTTAATTTAGCAAGAAAAATTAATTAATTGAGACTAGAGGGATTATTAATTTTTCCACCCTCGAATATTTTAGCCATGATGTCTAAATATGAGGCACCATGAATTAAAATATTTTTTACATTAGATATTACAATTAATCCTGCCTTCAAAGGGGGAATACACCTTTACATACAGACCCTCATGACTTTACCCAATTCTATGGAAAAATATGATCTAGTATAGACCAAGTGGTTCATAATAAAATAATTTAGCGAAATGTGCTTAAATTGTTCCCAAACCACTTTTACGATATAATACTAGGACTCAACTAAGACCTTATTAAATAATTCCTCCCTAGCTTTGGGTTTTAAGTTGGAAGAAAAACTTTGTCGATCATCCATGTTTAGAAACACATATAATTTGGTGAGGTTAAAAAACTTCCTAAGATGAAATTCATCGCCAAAATCAAAGGCTTACCTAGGTGTTATTACATAATTAAACAATCATACTCAAATCATTTACAATATAACTTGCAGAAATTAGATTTACAATGATACAATGTGTTGGCTGATGACTTTGAACTTTTAAAAAAATGTCTTCACATCTTTGTATTGTGCTTCCTTGGATTGTTGACAAAGTGTGGTCAACAATGGGGATTTCTTACTTTAGAAGCAAGGTGAATGGATCTCCAAGAAGGACTTGGAGGACACCTAAACTTAGGGTTGAGGGGTATTTCTTGATAAGAAGTGCCCTAGACCAAAGAATCTTGGAAGAATAGGGTTTCCAAGCAATCCTTGTGAAAATGGAGTGACAAGGTTGCAGGACCACAAGGAAGCCTTATTGGACGCAAAGGAGGTCAAGGGTTTGGGATGAAACTTCAAACAAAGGGGCTTGACCAAGTGAAGGAGAAGAAGAAGGATCAAGAGATTGGACTTGACTTTAGACTTTAATACAATGATCCTTGATAAAGCCACTAAGCAAAGGAAACCTAGGGAGAATGGTTTGTGAGCTAGGGCTTGCCAAAATGTGACATTCCATTGTCAATAGCTTCAAAATTGGAGGACCTATAAAGCACATACCAACGAAACTCTAGACCAAATATCATCAATTTTGGATGGCTGCGATGGATTTTGTGTGTTGCCCTAGGAAGCCTACTAGGGTTGAGCTTAGAAAGAGAAAGAGAAGTGAGAAAGTTCTTCGTTTTAGTGATCACCTGGGACTAGACCAATGCCTAACCTATTGGTAAGATGGAGTCAATATGATTCAATGTTTAGAGATTCTTATACTCAATCAAGGAGTTCCCCAACAACTTTGCATGGCCATAGAAGCAATAATTAGGTCACTAAGAAAATTTATACTTCTTTGATGTAGGAATTGATGACTTATCAAGGCAATTATGAACAATCATATACCCTTACGACATTTATTCACTATAATTTTCATGAACATATGAAAAACCCCTCACAAAGACAAGATTTAACAAATTCACATTTCATTAAGGCAATTACTCCAACTTCATGAGCGAAAAATTCCATACATTACATATGTGACATAAATATGAAATAGATCATAAAGGAGACACTTAGATGTATAGTGAAAATCATCTAATCATCAATTAACAAAAATCGAAGCTCCAAGGTTAAAGACAAGTTCTCCCAAACATCGAAATGCATTAAGATTCCAATTCGCCCATCTAAAAGGCTAGCGAAATTCTCAAGAAGAGATACAAGTCCAAATCCAAGTGATGATCAAAGGAAATGATCATCGCATCAATACATATCCTCCCTATGTTAAAATTTGGGTACCAGAGGACAAGTGGTTCCCTAAGGCTTTGATCTTTGGCCTAAGGAAAAGTGTCCAAATTTATTTGTACTTTTCTCCTAAAGTGACTTTATAAGTGGTAAAGTTACATTCTAATTTAAAAGTGACTTTATAAGTGGTAAAGTTACATTCTAATTTAAAGGTGACTTTATTAAAGTCAATGAAGAATTAGAAAGTGAAAAAAATGACTATGGAAATGAAAGGCTAAGTGGGTATTTATTTAAGTGGGTGAGTTAAAAAATAGAAAGTGAGAATTAAATGCACATTTATTCTCATCCTTAGATCTAAATGAATCCAGCCATTAGATATTAGGGTAACCCAAGAGATCATTTAGAAAGTAAAAGGAGAAGAGAATAGGAAAAGATCATTCATTCTTTCATGAGCATTTGAGAGAAAGAGAAGAGAGAGCAAGGAGAAAATTTATGACCAGTGAGGAAGTGAAGGAGAGTAGCAAGAAGACATTTCAACAAATCTGGGTAGCATCATTTATTGGCACGCATCCCAAGGAAAAACTGTACAGCAGGAGAAAGGCACAAATATCGAGGAAGAGGTACAGCATAGAAATCGAGGAAGAGGGACAACAACAATGGCAAAAATTTCAAGGCAAATTTGGGCATGATTTTCAAGGTAGCCATACTATTGAAATTTGTACAGTCCTTACAGTTCGTACAACAAATTCTAAGCAATTTTTTCGAGAAAGACTATATAGCATTTAATGTTGTTTTATTGCTATAAAAATTTTTGTTTTGGCTGTTTGCTGATTGGAATGATTTTCGAGGTGGAGTTCAAGCACAGAAATCGAGATAAATTGAAATTTGTGGTTGCTGGAATTTTTACTGTGTATTTTAGATTCTCTGTAAAAGCATTTTCAGAAATGAAAAAGAGCTCTCAAACTGGTTTTTCCCAAGAGTTGTAGGGGGTTTTTCCAAGGTCACATTCACCAAAAATCATTGTGTTATTTTTTGTGTGTGGCTATCATAATTTTGTTGTATTTTATTTCTGCAATTTCAGCAGTTGTGAAATCTCTAAATTTGTGTTTTCAGAAAAATATTGTCATTTCCATATTTTAGAATTTTTATCATGCTTGGATTTAAAACTAAATGCATGGAGTGATAAGAAAAACTGATAACCGGAGTGGGGGTTGAAATTTTTTCATGATATCAGAGCTTGGTTGGCTAAAAAGTGCAGTTTGGGACAACAAAGTGAAAATTACAGCAAGCTGATTTTTACACAGAAAACGAAAAACTTTACCATAGATTTGGAAATTTCAATTTGGTAGGACAACGAAACATGTCTTTGGGTTTGAGAGTTGAAGACAGGTTGGATGGGCAGAACAACTACAGTGCATGGAAGGAGAGAATCTAGAGCATCTTTGAGAAAGCTGAAGTTTGGGGCATTATGGTAAATACCACACAGAACCTAGTAGTAGTATCTGCTGACCCTGTACAGTTTTCAGAGTTTAACAAAAATAATGCTAAGGAAAAAAGATTGATTATGGAAGGAATCAAAGACCGTGTCATTCCTCATGTGAGAGGAAAGACTTATGCACATGAGATGTGGAGCCTTGACCAGTCTTTACCAGAGCTCAAATGAAAACATAAAAATGGTCTTAAAAAGAGAAACTGAAGGCCATTAAAATGGCTAAATCTAACGGTGCTACAACATACCTCACAAAAATCACTTCAGTGAGAGATGAGTTGGTAGTGGTAGGTGAGATCATTGAACCCACTGAGTTGGTGAGGATTGCTTTAAATGGTCTTCCCAAGACTTGGGAGATGACAACTTCTGCAGAGATAGAGAGCTTCTCAGAGAGCTTTGATCAAGATTTTGGGTTCATAGCTTGCGAGGCCACTAGTGCAGGATCACCTGCCATATAGGTTCAGAGGGAATGTGTATTCCCTGCTACTAGTAGAGCATCTTCTAGCATTTGGTATGTTGATAGTGGCGCTTCCCGCCACATGACAAGAGTCAGAGAGTACTTATCAAAGCTTTCAGAGGGTGATACTGATATGGAGGTAGCACTTGGTGATGAAAACATTGTTAAAGCAGTCGGTGTGGGGACATTAACATTTGATAGGGGACCCAAAACCCCCTTGAAAGTGTCAGATATTCTATATGTTCTTGGAATGAAGAAGAACCTGATATCCGTCTCAGCACTTGAGGATAGAGGGTATGATGTGTTGTTCAGGAGAGGGCAGGTGCTTATATATCATAGGGGAACTCCAGCTTCTTTAGCTAGAGAGATTGGTGTGTGCCATGCCAAGGTGTACAAGTTCTCATTCCGGCCCCTGATGGCATTGAGTAGCAGCACCCGAGACAGGACCGACAACAGATCTAGCAGTTCAGAGTTGTGTGAGATTTGGCACAGCAGGATGGGGCACATGTATCATGGGGCCTTGAGTACATTGTGGAAGATCACCATTGGTGTGCCAGATTCAGTTCTGATCACCTTGATGTATGCAAAGGATGTGCTATGGGGAAGTTTTCCAGATCCCCTTTTCCCATCAGTGACAACAGAGCGACCAGGATCCTTGACTTGGTTCATACCGATGTGAGTGATCGGATGTCTCATGTATCCTTGAGTGGCTATGAGTACTATGTTTTATTCATTGATGACCACTCCAGGAAGATCTGGATTTATTTCTTGACGACCAAGAGTGAGGTCTTCAAGCAGTTTCAAGAGTTCAAAGCTCTTGTGGAGACCCAGACAGGTAGGAAGATCAAGGTCCTCAGGTCAGACAATGGAGGGGAGTATACTCTTGGTGAGATTATTGATTTTTGTGCTAAGGCAGGCATTAGGAGGTAGTTCACAGTTCCTTACAACCCCTAGCAGAATGGGGTTGCAGAGACGAAGAACGGATCCATTGCAGGGGCTGCCAAAGCCATGCTTCATGATCAGGGGTTACCTTTATTTTTGCAGACAGAGTCCTGCAACACTGTTGTGTACTTGTAGAACATGAGTCCACATCGTGCTTCGGGGAATGTGACTCCAGAGATTTTCTGGGAAGAAGCCTGATGTTGGGCACTTTTGTATCTTTGGGTGCCTTACATATTACTATGTCCCCAAGGAGAACAAGACCAAGCTAGAGCCCACTGCAGACAAGGGCATCTTTGTGGGTTATAGCGAGACCTTGAAAGCTTATCGGATTTATATTCTTGCGCAGAGGAAAGTGGTTGTCAAGCAAGATGTGAAGTTCGAGGAGGAGAGAGCTTTCAAGAGGTCACGGGAGTTAGAGTATCCAGAGTCACCAAACCATTAGGAGCAGTTGAGTCAGTTACAGGGATCCAGTGGTTAGGATCAAGAGGTACATCGATTATAGTGTCAGGTCCATCAGTGAGCAGTGGCTCTCAAAGTCAGGTGGGTGGTTCTTTGGGTGGCATGCAGGGAAATCCGTAAAGCATTTCACAGGATAGTCCACTAATGGACAATTCGCACGGTACTTTAGCATCTACAGGCACAGAATCGGGCATGAGGTCAGTTGGCAAGCCTTCAGGAGTTCAAGCTTCTCGTGATGATGAGGATTCTTTCACTCTGATGGGAGAAGTATGCTCAGGAAGAGGAAGCCCAGGTGGCTTCAAGATACCTTGCGTGAGGCCACATCAGTTGTTGGGCCAAAGAGACAAGTTATAGAGAGTAAACCACCTGTGTGGTTTTGTAGTTACATGGCATTGGTAACAAGTATTGTTGACTCCAAGCCTTCTAGTTATGTGGAGGCAACCAACCAGCAGGTCTAGAGAGAGGCCATGATGGAGGAGTATTCTTCTATTATGAAGAAAAGTGTTTGGGAGGTAGTATCGAGGCCTGAAGGTAAATCAGTTATTACTTCCATATGGATCTACAAGATAAAGCATGTTGCAGATGGCAGCATCGAGAATTTCAAAGCTCGATTTGTGGCGAGAGGGTTCTCATAGGTAGAGGGAGTTGACAATGAGGAGACCTTTGCTCCCGTAGCTCAGCATACATCTATTCGCTCCATTATATCGATTGCAACAGAGATAGGTTGGAAGATACACCAGATGCATGTGAAGACCGCATCTCTCAATGGCTTCATTCAGGAGGGGTTTATATTGAGCAGCCACAGGGCTTTGAGGTGCATGAGAAGGAGTCCCATGTGTGCAGATTGACAAAGGCACTCTATGGATTGAAGCAAACTCCCAGAGCTTGTTACTCGAGGATTGATACATACTTGCAGTAGTTGGGTTTTACAAAGAGTGAGGTTGATCTGAACCTATACTTCATTGTGGTGGGTGAGGAGCCTCTCATTCTAGTGTTGTATGTTGATGACTTGATCATCACTAGTGCAGAGAGACTCATTGAGGGTTGCAAGAGAGATCTTGCTTCAAAGTTTGAGATGAAGGATATCGACTTAATGCATTATTTTCTGGGATTGGAGGTGTGGCAGGAGGAGGGGCATTTCTTCCTGGGACAAGAGAAGTACATTGTGTATATTCTTAGCAGATTTCACATGGAGGACTGCAAACCCATATCTACGCCTATGATCACTAACTGGAAGAAGCTTCACGCTTCTGATTCCAAGTTGGTAGATCCTACTCTATACATACAACTGATTGGTTGTTTGATGTATTTGGTCAACACTCGACCAGATATATGTTTTACAGTTAACACTATGAGTCAGTTCATGTCTGAGCCCAGGAGAGTTCACTGCATGGCTGCAAAGCACTTTTTTCGTTACTTGCAGGGTCTGTGGATTTTTGTCTAGATTATAGACAGGGTGATGGAGTGAGACAGGAAGGGTATACGGATTCAGATTGGGCAGGTTGTGCTTCAGATATGAAGAGTACTTCCGGGTGTTGTTCTAAGTTGGGTTCGGCAGTTGTGTCGTGGATAAACTGAAAACAACAGTTAGTTGCATTGAGCTTAGCTGAGGCAGAGTATATGGCTGCTAGTTTTTCTAGTTGTGAGGCCATATGGCTTTGCAAGATGTTGTTTGGTCTATTTGGTCAGGCATTGAGACCTTCAGTAATTTACTGTGATAATCAAAGTTGCATAAGATTCACGGAGAATCCAGTTTTTCATGACATGCTAAAGCATATTAAGATCAAGTATCACTTCATTAGAGACTATGTCCAAAAGGGAGTTATCAAGCTTGAGTACATTTCCACAAATGAGCAGGTTGCAGAAATTTTCACCAAAGCCTTACCACAGGGCAAGCATGTCTACTTCAGAGACAATATGGGAGTGGTGAGGAACACTTTCCTCGGTAAGAGGGAGTGTTAAAATTTGGGTAGCAAAGGACAAGTGGTTCCCTAAGGCTTTGATCTTTGGCCTAAGGAAAAGTTTCCAAATTTATTTGTACTTTTCTCCTAAAGTGACTTTGTAAGTGGTAAAGTCAATTTAATTTAAAAGTGACTTTATAAGTGGTAAAGTTACATTCTAATTTAAAATTGACTTTATAAGTGATAAAGTTACATTCTAATTTAAAATTGACTTAGAAATAAAAGGCTAAGCGGGCCTTTATTTAAGTGGGTGAGTTAAAAAATAGAAAGCGAAAATTAAAGGCACATTTATTCTCATCCCTAAATCTAAATGAATCCAGCCATTAGATCTTAAGGTAACCCAAGAGGTCATTTAGAGAGTAAAAGGAGAAGAGAAGAGGAAAAGATCATTCATTCTTCCATGAGCATTTGAGAGAAAGAGAAGAGAGAGCAAGGAGAAAATCTCTGAGAAATGAGGAAGTGAAGGAAAACAGCAAGAAGACATTTCAGCAAATATGGGCAACAACATTTATTGGCACGCATCCAAGGGAAAACTGTATAGCAAGAGAAAGGCACAGATATCAAGGAAGAGGTACAACACAGAAATCGAGGAAGAGGGACAATAGCAAGGGCATAAATTTCGAGGCATATTTGGGCATGAATTTTGAGGCAGTCGTACTATTGAAATCCGTACGGTCTGTACAATCCGTACAAGTTCTAAGCACATTTTTCGAGGTAGGTCATACTACATTTAATGTTGTTTTATTGCTGTAAAAATTTCTGTTTTCGCTGTTTGCTGATTAGCACGATTTTTGAGTTGGAGTTGAAGCACAGAAATTGAGATAAGTTGTAATTTGTGATTGCTGGAATTTTTACTATGTATTTCAGTTTCTCTGTAAAAGCATTTTCAGAAATAAATAAGAGCTCACAAACTAGTTTTCTCCAAGAGTTGTAGCAAGTTTTTATAGGGTCACATTGACCAAAAATCACTGTGTTATTTTCTATATGTGGCTGCCATAATTTTGTTGTGTTTTATTTCTACAATTTCAGCAGTTATGAAATCTCTAAATTTGTGTTTTCATAAAAATATTGTCATTTCCATATTTTATAATTTTTATCACACTTGGATTTAAAACTAAATGCATGGAGTGATAAGGAAAACTGATAACAGGAGTGGGGGTTGAAATTTCTTCACCCTAAGGGGTTTGATTTGCCTAATAAGGCCTAATAATGCCTGAACTAATAAAATGATGTGCAAAATAACATTTCTTGGTAACAAGCACACCAAGATAGCTCCATAATAAAAAAAATAAGCCTCCCAAGAGGGAAAAATAATAGATACAATAGTTTGAAGGGCCATTAATGAGGCCTAGTGGAGTCTACTGTGTTCTAAGATGAATGAGTGAGCTCCAAACATAGTGATAAAAGGGGTGGCCCCTTAACATCCAAGAAATGACCTGCGGTGCCCCCAAGTGGCTATGGGGGAGAAAAACATCCTCATGGGTCTCCAAATGGATCAAAGAAGTCTATATCCCATCTATAAGGGCTAGAAGAATGATGCAAGTCCTCCCATTGTCTCCTATGGCAAGACATATCTTCATTTGGGCCCTGGATCAGTTGCCAAGTGTGTGGTGCAAGAGTGGAGTCAAATGTGTAAGGTGGTCAAGTGCATCATCATCATCCAATAGGTGGAACACGAGCAAGCAATAGGTGGAACTAAAGGATCCCATGAAGTGACACTATGCTTTCTACTATAGTGGAGACCCATGGCTTTCAACCCTTACCCCACAAACGCTAATATGACCCACTAGAGGGCTTGGATCCCGTATAGGGAAACCAAAACCTAGAAGAAGACCCACCTACAATCCTATATAAGATCCAATGCGTCTCCTCACCTTTTAGTACAACCAAACATTAGTGAAAATGAATAAATGAGCTTACAAGTCATGGAACCAAGTGGACACTTCATGGTGGCATGCCCTTCCATAGTGGGATTTAGAATGTGCAAGTCTCTCCAAGTTCAAGAAGAAGTTTAACAAAGGACCCTATTAAGTAGTTTCAACCTCTAAAGGGGTGACATGTCCATGCTAGATCCATCAAATGGAAGGTGGCACGTGATATAATGGTGGAATGGAATGGGGCATCGCGGTAAGTCTCCAAGCCACATGCCACAGTACAAGGGTATTTATAATAAGGGAAGACTAAAACTTGGGTATAAGAATGTAGGAGGGAGCGATCATGGTACATGAGTTGCCCCAACCTTTGTTTTTCCACCCTTCTTCTTATTCATTTTTCCCTTTATTTATTTTTCTTACATAACTGTTCGGGGCTCCAGTGGATGAGAGAATGTTGTGTAATATATAGCAATGGATACCCCTTTAAGGTGGGGAAATTCATTGCCCACCAGGGGTTGGGACAATCATGGGTTCTTTAATGATAAAAGAGGTCAATATGAGGGACCCTAAGAACCAGGGTGATGACCATAATGATAGGAGTAAAGCTCATGTTTGGATTTTTCCCATGTGGTAAATTTGTATGTTCCAACCATCTTTTGCATTTTGTGGGACATTTTTTGTTGAGAGTAGCCAAATTATGCTTTTTTGTATTCTTTTTAGCTGCATCAACCTCTGGGGCATCGTTCCAAGCCCAACCCAAGGTGTGAACAAGGAGAGGGGGAGGCTAACTCCTTGTGGACCCAATGGACAAATGTGGACCCGGATGGGAAATATGGTGAATGAGATTATGATGAGTGGAGGGAGGTGATGTATATGGTGTCGAGAAGCGATACCATGCAACCAAAATTGGGGTTTCCCATGTAGTGTCACCCCTAAAGCTAGTAGCCAATAAAGGAGATCCCACAGGACTAGGACACAAGACTAACCATCAAATTGGACAGAGGATACAAGAGTACATACCAAGACCAATATTTCCATTGAATCCCGCCACTAATCCATGCCTGAGAGTTCCCATGATAAGTAAACAAAAATACCCAACTACACAATGAAAATCCATACCTTTAGGGTTGGAAGGCCCACCTTCAAACATACAATCATAACAGATGGGCAAGAGAGCATGCAGATAGCTCAAGTGGTGGAGATAATGGCACATCGAGCTATCTAGTGGTTGTTGGATGCTGGTGAAGGATCATGTAGGAGAAAAAAATTCTCCTATGGATACTACCCATGGGTGGTGGGTAACATGACCACTTTCATTTTTGAAGTATGCGCAATAAATCTTTCTACATGATCAGTTGCAGATTGTGGATTACCATCAAACACGGGAACCCCATGTACCATCCTCCTTGTGACATGATTAAGGTTCCTAGGGATGCTAGTGATATCCAAAGCGGGAAAATCATAAAATAGAGACATCCTATTGAGATATACATTCAAATTATGTAGGATTTGCTAGGGTGAATTTAGAAATGCCCAGAGAAATGCTTGCTCCACCCTACAAGCATTGACCTTAAAGTTCAATGAAGAACTAGGGCTTCGTTCTTCCAATGGAGTCACCAAGAATGATATATCAATAATGTCATAGGGGAAATAAGACACATGCCTTGTGTCCATGGAAATGATGTGAAAATGTTACCACAGTAGGGGTTCTAACAAGACTACTACTAGACCAAATGACAACAACAAGACAAGGACCCACTGTCACCTCAATCAATTTCCCTTGCTCTTTACGAACTTTCACCAATATGAGTTACGGTATGGTGGCAATCACTAGAATTATGAGATCAATAAGAATGTACAGTGTGATTTCCAAAGCCCATTCAAAGGAGAGGCTCATATAATAGGTTGCATTAGGGGAATTTTGAGGTCTATAATGGGCCTCCTAAGAAAAATGTACAACCAAAATAAACTTTATAAGAACCAATAGGATTCAAGATGATGATGTCAACCATGGGGGATGATCCACCATTTTTGGAGTAAAAAAGTAAAAATATTAAAAAATAATAAAATAATAAAAGTACTTTTTCGACTCGTATTTTCAATTTATCTCTCTAACGTTTTACTCAAATTTCGAGAGGGAGTATTCATTGGATACAAAATTTAATTCCTCATCCAAAAAGTACCCATGTTGCATGCTTTCAATTGACCCTTCTCCACGAAAAATGAGAAATACATGAAAAAATGTGATTGCAATTACATTTTTCATGTATTTCTCATTTTTCGTGTAGCGGGGTCCATCAAAAGTATGCAACATGGGTACTCTTTGGATGAGGAATCAAATTATGCATCCAATAAGTGTTTATACTCGAAATTCGAGTAAATCCATAGTGAGATAAGTTGAAAAATTGTTTTTTTGTTTTTTTGTTTTTTTGTTTTTGTTTTTGTTTTTGTTTTTATTTTGTTTTTGTTTTTATTTTTTTATTTTTATTTTTTTTTCTCTCTAAAATTTGATGATGTCATTTAATCTTATTTTATTATTTCCATTATTATTTTACAGTTATTTAATCTTATTTTATTATTTCCATTATTATTTTACAGTTTCCTTAGGAGGCCCATTTTAGACCTCAAAACTCTCCTAATTCTTATTTTAGAAGCAAAGGAAGGGCTCTCTAAGAAAGGCTTGAGGGAAGGAGTCCTAGACCTAGGTGAAAGAATATTCAATAGAATAATTATGCCTAGATCAAGGTTTCTTAGAAAGGGAGTACGTCTCTTAAGGTTTTGTGAAATATAGATCGTACAAAGCTTAGACCACAAGAGAGACCTAGGGGATCTAAGCGAGACCTAGGGTTTAGGACGATTATTGAAAAAATGACTAGATCAAGCAAGGATGGTAGGAAGGGTCAATAAGAGATGAAATTTATTTTAAAGTGTAAATGACCCTTGAAAAGCCACTACCCAAGAAAGAGGTTAGAGGATTTGGTCTTATAACTAGGGTTTGGTGTATCTTCCAATCCAACCACGTGATTGGCCTAAAATTTTGAGGGCTTGTAGGAGACTCACTAGCACAGTTGCTTGCTAATTTGCACCCTAAGAAGATGTCTCTAATGAAATTCATACAAGGCCCTAGTCAACCTTCTAAGGTTAGGCAGAAAGAGAGAAAAAGGCGAGAAAAGGGTTTTAGGGTAATCACATTAGGATTTAAGAATAGTGCCTTGCTACTGGGAGGATTGGAGTCAAAATGATTCTAACTTTGTCACCTTTTCTCTTCAAGGAGGCCTAAAGCAACAACTTCACTATCTAAGGATGCAACTACACGACAAATTTAGGCATTTATACTTTGATGAAAATATTATGGATTTTCAAGGACGCAAGTAATCCTCTAGGAACGTTCATCCATTCAATATATTTAAGAGTAACACATGCAAAATTTTCAAATAGTATCAAGGCCTAAAACAATTTCCCATAAATTAAGGCACAATAATAACCATAAGAAAGTAATTCCATGCATTAGAAAATCATTATTTCAGAAATGTAACATTAAAAGGAACTTAAAAGACAATGAAGAATACATCCATCCACAACACTGCAACAAGAAGCCCCAAGAAAATATAGTAAAGATTTCCAAATGTCAAAATCGATTTATTCCATCCAAATCACTCCACAAATTGCAGGTTGAAATTCTCAAGAAAAGCTAGCGAAAATCCCAAGCGATGATGAGTTACAAATGAGACGTCACTTGTATTTGAGTTACAAATGAGACCTCGCTTGTATTTATATGAGCCTCTAATAATTTGAATGGGTCAAAATTTCCCAACGAACTCCTAAAATGACTCTAATGTGCAAAATAATACCCTAATTGGTTACAAGCCCACCAAATAGCTCCATAATATGAAATAAGCCTCGCAAGAGGGCTGAAATGGTAATACAATAGCTAGGAGGGTCATTGGAAGGCCTAGTGAAGTCTCTCATATGCCATAATGAATAGGAGGGCTCCAATAATAGTGATGAAGGGGGTGGCCCCTTAATCTCCATGAAAATGACTTATGGTGCTCCAAAGTGGTTGTGGGGGTACAAATGCATCCTCATGGGTCTCCAACTGAATTCGAACAAGCATGTATCCTTTCTGCAAGGGACAGAACAATGATGCAAGCCCTCCCTTGTCCCCCATGGTGAGACAAAACCTCATCTGGTCCTTGGATCAATTGTCAAGTGTGTGGTGCAAGTGTGTAACCGACTAGGCAAGGTGGTTGAGGTGCATCATCATCATCAAATAAGTTGGACACAAGTGAGTAATGAATGGCACTGAAGGATCCCATGGCATGACTATCTTCTCTCTGTTATAGTGGAGGCCCGTGGCTCTCAATGCACACCCCACAAATGCCAATATGACACTCTAGAGGGATTGGACCCCGTATAGGGAGACCAAACCCCAAGATGAAGACCCACCTGCAATCCTGTATAAGATCTAATGTGTCTCCTCACCTTCTGGTCCAACAATTCATTAGTGCAATTGAGCAAATGAGCTTACAAATCATGGAACCAAGTGGATACTTCATAGTGGCATGCCCTTCCATAATGGGCTTCCAAATGTATAAGTGTCCCTAGGTGAAAGTAAACGGTTAATCAAGGACCCTATTTGGTGGTTCATCCTCCAAGGTAGTGACAGGTCCATGGTACATCCCTCAAATGGAAGGGGTCATGCAACATAATGATGGAATGGATTGGGGGGCATCAAGGAAGGCTCCAGGCCACATACCATGGTGCAAGGGTAGCAATGATGAGGGAAGCCCACACATGAGTGTATAGATGAAGGAGGGAGAAATCGTGGTACATGAGTTACCCCCAATCTTTTTTTTTCCACCCTTCTTCATATGTGTCTTGTCTTTTATTGTTTTTTTCTTTTTATAAATGCTCGGGGCTTCAGGGAATGAGGGCATGATGTATCAGATATATCAATGAATAACCCCTTTAAGGTTGGGTAGTTCATTTCCCACCAGGGGTTGGGACAATCATGGGTTCTTTAATGATGCAGGGGACCAACATAGGGGTCCTAGGAACTAGGGTGATGGTCATGATGATAGGGGGTAGAGTTCATGTTGCCTTTTTCCCACGTTCTAAATTTGTATATCCCGACCATATTTTGAATTCTATGGTACATTTCCTATTGAGACTGGCCAATCTATGCTTTTTACTTTCTTTTTAGTTGCATTAACCTCTGGGGCATCATTCGAAGCCTAACCCAAAGTGTGGACAAAGGAAGGGGGAGGCTAACTCCTTGTGGACCCAATGGACAAATGTGGACCCAGATGGGAAATATGTGGAAAGGAGTTATAATGAACGAAGGGCAATGATGTATGTGGTGTTGAGAAGCGGGACCACAAAACCAAAATCATGATTTCCCATGTAGGGTCACTCCTAAAGCTAGTAGCCCATAAAGGATATCTCGCAGAACTAGGATACAAGGTTAACCACCAAGTTGGACAAGGGGAAAAGGGTACAAACCAAGCCCATTCTTTCCATCGAATCCCCCCACTAATCGATGTCCGGGAGTGTCCATGACAAGCAAAAATACCCAACTATATAATGAAAGCCATGCATTCGAGGTTGGAAGGCCCACCTTCAAACATACAATCATAACATATGGGCAAAGGCACATAATGGTTGGCTTAGGTGGCGGAGATGGTGGCACATCGAGGTATTTGGTGGCTGCAAGGGGTTGATGGCTGTCGACTGAAGACAATATAGGAGAAAAAATTCTCCTATGGGTGCCACCCACAGGTAGTGGGTAACAAGCTCAACCCACTTTTGTCTTATATGGGTTTTTGTATTATTGTATTTGAAATAAAATATGTAAGTTGAAGTCCAAGCGTTGGAATATGAAAAGTCATTAGTTAGGAAAAAACAAAAGAAGTCAAAGAGTCATGAGAGTAGCTCAAAGGTTACAAAGGGAGATGAAAAATCATCTCATTTGTTATAAATAAACCCTCATAACTCAAGTAAAGGGCTTGGAATCGAAGACTTGGAAGCTTAGATTTGGAGCCTTGGCTTCTCTAAGTTTAGCATAGGAGGAATATCATTCTTTGGAGAAGCAAGTGTTGGCTTCATGTTCCACTATTGGGGCTAGTGTCTTATCAATGTAATTGTATGCTTGGAACTTTCACTCTATAATAAAAACTCAAAGTCGACATGCCTTCATGCATATGTCATGGATGTAGTAAGACTATACTTTATATATTTGTTTTGTATGTTGTTTCACTTACACTAATGCTAATGAAATAACTTGTTTGCTTTAGTATGTATCTTGTTGGATATGTGTTGTGTATGTTATTGTGATCGTTGTTATCTTGTGAACTATTTTGCAAGTTAACTAACGATTCTTTTTTATTGCTTGTGAATCAATTCTAAGTTAGTACTATTACTTGCTTCTAAGGGGCTCACTTATTTCCTTCGATGTGATGGAACCTTTCATGCATTACATTTGTTACTTCACAAAGTTCATACACTTCTTGTCACCAAAACCATGCATATATCATTTTATGTGTTTATCACAACCAAGGCACATCCATAAAACCATCACTTTGGCAACCGGTTATATTCTAATTGGACTCCTACTCCAAACAACGTTGGGTCTAATTGAGACTTCACAATGGGGAGACCCCCTTCCCTATTGGTGGCTGCCAACACTATCAACAGGTTTTTGGCACTAGAAGGAGGGCAGATGACAAGCTGAGTCGTGAAGTCTGTTTGAACATTTTCTTATCTTAAAATGGCTTCTTCCCAATCTTAACCCCAACATGTTTTTCTAGAGTTGCAAATCTGAAAGTGCCTTTGAGGATAATTCATGACTTGTCGAATCTAAAATTTGATGACGAGGGTGGAACAACCATTCTTGAGCACACCCTCCGCTTTCTTGAATTTTTCAATTCTCATGAAATTAATTATGACAATACTGCTTGCAGGTTGTTCGTCTTTACATTCAAAGCACATGGTGTTATAAATTAGCAAATGCCTCTATTCATTCCTTCCAACATCTTGTCAAGGAGCTCCGTCAAGCCTTTGATAGGTATGAATACAAAAATGTTTATAAGAAAATTATTCATCTCAGATAGGAACCTGATGAATCTATTGAATATTTTCATGAACAATTCATTCATTTCTGTTATGAGTTTTCTAAGGATGACATAGACTAGAATTTTATTAAAGAGAAATTTGAGTATCTTATTCAGATTTCTTTGTTTCTATCTAATTCTAAATCCTTCGAAAGTATTCCAACATTTCTTGGTTATGGAGCTCTCAAATCTTCAAAAGAAGAAATTGTTGTTCCCTGTGAATTTTTGTCTTCTTGCAATTCTTCAGTGAATCAAGCAACGTCATGCACCCAAGTAAAGGTTGGAGAATTCGATTATCAATTTGTTGATCTAGTACCATCTCCTCCCTCCCCTCATATTCAAGGTTTGAACTCAAGTTTCAATTTTGAATCCCATTTAATCAGTGACACTATTTCTTCCCATTCTCCATCGATTATTTCCTCTGATCCTCCTGATTTTGAGTTGTCATATCAACTTGTTACAATTGTTTCTTTTGATTCTCAAGAGGATCAAGTCCAAGATGGAGTTAGTGGAAACCAAGAAACTTGTATCTTTCATAATGAATATGTGTGGGACTCTAATTATGAACAAGCATTTGTGATCAAAGATGATCTTTCCATTTCTTCCCCTTTCAACCATTGTCCTAACATTTTCACTAATTCTATCGCACCTGTCACATCTTTCGATGATACAATTTTAAATTGTATTGAATCTTATTGCAATCAAGAATGGTGGAATGTTGATTTCAGATCGAAAGAAAGTGGGGAAGAATTCACTTGTTATAATCTATCTCATTCCTTGTCTTTTGAATGTGAAGAAGAAGAGAATGCAACTTCATGTTTTCAATCAACCCCTCTATGATTCATCAGATAATGAGGATCCCCTTCCCTTGCATAAAAAATCAAACTCTGATCACAATTGTCCTAATACATTCATTGATTCATCCAATAATGATTTTGTCTGTAACTGTCGATTATTCCAAGCGACTTGTTTTCTATTATCTATGTTCTGATATTTCCCAACCATGTCAAGATGTTGAGACACTTCAGCTGAAGTTGATGGTTATGTCAAGATATCGCGATCATCGTGGTTATTCCAAACATGATCAGGTTGACACTCTTCCTCAGGAGAACCCTCATGAGTTGACTGTAAATGTTGGAAATAAATTTATCTCTCAAATTCACGATCCTTCACCTATTTATCGTGATCCAATTACCGAATGGTTGGAGGAATCCTACTTGGAAAGTACTTTTGCTAAGAAAAAATTCTTATCTTTATTCATGCTTGCCACGATTGAAAGTTGGAATGGATGCTTTGATATGAGAGTCTATCACAATGTGTATGAACATTATGTTGCGTCAGCAGAGTGTTTAGTGCAAGCATTTTTATCATACTTCTCTGCTCGTGTTTTGTGCCTTTAAATTTTGGAACATGTTGTGATTTATCTTTCTTGTCGTATGTTTCTCTAGATAATCTTTCTCGTTGCTAATCCCCTCGTCGGTCTAGGTCAAGAGATGATTCGTTGGTTCCACTAGAAATTTTACTTTACGTAAGCCTAGCCTATCTTATTTTAGCTTAGGAATAGGTTTAGTTTAGTTTCGTTTTGCTTGTTTTGACTATGTTTTGTTTTGTCTTTCATTACACGCTTTTCTTTTCTTTTTTCGTAATAAGCCTTGTGTGAAGGTTGTCTTTGGTTCTGAAGAAGCATGGAAAATTTTGAAAGGACATCGTACAACTATAATGCTTGGTTAATTGTTCATTCCTATTCTTTGCATAGGCCTTGTGTATGATGCTTAGACAAAAAATATGTTCTTTCTCAAAGATAACCTTAGTGGATCTACGATGCTCGAACCTATAAATAGGATCTTCTTCAATCTACTTTTATGTTTGACCAGTTAAATTGTCAGCTTGGTCAAGTAGAGAAAGCAGAGGAGGAAACTTTAAAAAGTGGACTATATTTCAGAGGTGTATATATATCCTTCTCTAAAGGGACAACCTCTTCTGCTCGCAATAAGTTGGGATCCCTCTTTCGCCCCATGAAATAATAAGTGTCGAAGCACAGTTCTATAAATAAAATAAATAAAGTGTGAGAGAAGAGAAAGGCTTCCTGTGCAGAGAGGTAAAGCAAACAACTTCGTCGGGGTACTGAACAATCTCGTTGACAGCAAAACAATGCTTGTGTTCTTGTAATGACTCCACCGAGGTATTGAACAAGCTCGCTAGCAGCGAAGCAACACCAAAGATGAAAACCAAGACTCTAATAATCATTTTCACTTGCATATCTATACACTCCTTATCTCCAATCGAAACAACCAAAGTTTGACTTTATTTTGATATTGTGTCACCAATGAAAATAATGAAATAAAGTATTTCTTTAAGTTGAGCTAAATAAGGAAGCTATGGTGACTGACAGAATGAGTAATACTTTTTGAAGAGCTAGACCTAGTTTATAGAGTTAGCCCCCATACAGAAAAGTTGGATTTCTACCAGTTTATTTCCAAGTGTTGTAGCTACTACAACCCCCCTCCAAAATTTTACATACGCTTCAATTTTGGAGCCTACATTTTGTCAATACAATCTTATCTTTCACAATCCACAAGTGTTCCTCTTGATTGTTTAGTGTCGTAATCTCTTATTCTTTCATGCAACACTTGTGTTTTACCTTAGCTGAGTCTTATCGTTAACAATTGAACAACTTTGATGACAAGTTACTTTCCTCCAAACACAAGCTAACTCCTATCCTGATCTAGCACTGATTGCTAGTCTTGCTTCTGGGAACTGCGCAATCCCCTGCCACTGGAGACTATGTAATCCCTTTGAGGAAGTGAACTACGCAATCATGCAAGACAGGCAGTCACTGAGCAAGTGAAATACACAACCTTTCACTAAGAATCAAAACTGTGCAATCCATTGTGATTGGGAATTGCACAATCCTTTCTACGAGTGAACTGTGCAGTCCCCCAGAATAAGAAATTGTGCATCCCTAGAAAACAGGGAGTGCATAATCACCTATGGAAAAGTGGCTCAAAGTTTATATTTTCAATCTAAGGACAAGTTTCGCTTTCTCCTTCATTTTTGGCATGTCCGACATAAACCCTAACCTAACCTTGTGGGGGCTAAATCTATATAATATACGCTTGTAGAGCTCATTTGAACACTTGAAATTGGAGCTCTAGCCTTCCCATAAGATCAAGGAGCTTTAGATTTGGTTTGCAACGCTTTTCTGGTTAAGTTTCTAAAGTGTTGCTTTTTACTAATTTTTACGTCACTTTTGTCACTTTTGTCTTTACAAGTGTCACTTTGTCCATTTCTTCTTGTAGTTACTGACATTTCTGATATATTTACCTCGTACAAGTGTTGTTTTGGTATGTCGTTCAATTTTTACAAGTGTCGCATCCCTCCCAAGCTTTTTTGCCTACCAGTAGTTACTGTTGTCGGGTCTTTTTGTGCATGCATGTTCTTCCTTTTACATGATCTTTTCTGGTCAATGTTAATGATTGATTAAACTTATCTTAAGGCCAATCTACCGTTGTTCCTTCCTCAGGTTCAGATCTTGAATTTTTCCTCTCTCCTGGGCAAGACTGCACAATTTTCATGAGTTGGTGCCTTCCCCAACTATGCATTGTGCAATTCCAAGGCTTCAACTCACCCCTTGCCAGTTGTGACAATGCAATGCATAATCACTGGCTTTCCCATCTATGCATTGCATAAGTCCAAGCATCAGTTGCCTAGTCTTGTCCTCTGAGACTACACAATGCATATTTCTCTCCCTCTTCTGCCCAGTTGGGACTGCGCAATTGCGCAGTCTCAACCCTCAAGCCATTCCTCTGACAGCTAATATTGCACAATCCTCCTCTATCAATGTGCATTGTGCAATTCCTAAGCTCAATCTGCCCTCTTCCAGCCTAGAATTACGCAATCTCTCTCCTCATCATTGTGTTGCTTCTTTTGATTGATTAAGGAGCTGATTTGTCTTAGAGCCACTTGCTTTTGTTATGAGTGCATATTTTTCCATAGGTACTTCAGGTCTCAAGCATACTTCTTTTAAGCAACATAAAACATCATGCCTCCCAAGAGGTCAGCATCTAAAGAGGCTACAAAAGCAGTACCGATGAAGTGCTTAAAAGTCCTTCATCCTTAATTCCCATTTTCATTGATACACAATTATACATTGAGAAGGACTTAGATATCACATGGCATACTGTTAAAGATGCATTCACAACCACAGAATTCAAATATTTGAGGATATACAGGTCTACATTAACATCCAGTGATAAGGGCTTCACAAGGTTGCTTGCAAATTCTCGATCTTACCTTGTGCAGATGTCATCAAATGGATTCTACAAGGATTTGACACCAAGAGCATGCCCTTGAACATCACTAATGGGCAGAAGCTTGCCTCCTACCATCCACATGACATCCACTTTATCTATCACTTGCATAAGCCTGAACAACATATGGACTTTTATTTCTATGTAGCAACAAGTTATCTCAATACTAAGGATGTGGTCAAGATGTGGGTGAAGATACCGTCAAAGTTTTTCCAAACACCGAAAAGCACTTATAAGACCAATTTACTCAGAAATGTGTTTCAATACTTGATAATATTATGTTGCCGAATTTATGGACAAAATAATACTGAATCCTTCCCGGAAGGATGGGTTTACATGATGTATCAAATTGTCTCTCATGGGAAGATATTCAACTGGTCTGATTTTTTGTCGCAACAACTGAAGATCAATGTGAATAAGGTGAATAATCCACCAAAAGGCAAGCAACAACAATTCTATGTTTTCCTAGCTACTGGACGATATAAGTGCTCACAATGCTTTCCCTGACATGGATTGGAAATGGACTTCCAAAGACCCTCCTATCCATATCTATTATAAGTTGTTAGCAGAATACAACTACAAGGGAGTCTTTGAAAAGATGGATGATCATTTCTTCAAGGTCCTATACCAGATGATTTTCAAAGAAGAGGCCCCTTGCATGTCTTGCGAGGCAATGAGTGTAGTATCAGAAGTTGCAAATTGGTTCCCCTCACTAGACAACACATACCTTAGAGTGTTTGGTTGCTAGAAACCATCTCATTTCTTACTAAGGTATGCCACTAAAAAAATAGTGTTGTAAAGGAAGAAGAAAGCGCCATGGCCTACTCTTCCCTTGCAGGTGGGATCTTACATGATTAAGAATTTGAAGGCTACAAAAACTGAAGCAAAACCATTGAAAGACTTCAATTTTGGTACAATATACTACCATCAATATGATCCCAAAGCATTTTGTAAGAACCATTGTACCAAGTTACATTTTGCCTCGCCATATGGGACCTATGCCTGGCCGGAGGAAGAAAAGATGAAGAATCGCTATAATGCCTCTCAGTCATGTGCACCAAGAGATTAGGCAGGCCCTTCCAATGCAATTCCAAAACAAAGTGTTCCTCGAAAAGCCAAGCAGCGAGAGGAGCGCTCTCTACTAAGTATTCAATAGAAGAATAAGGTTGCTGAAAACCCAACAGAGCGTTGAGAAATCTAGGGCATTAAGTATTAGATGATTTCTCTTCAGTTAGTAACTACTTATGAGTGATTTTTACAACTTTAGATTAGGATCTTCCCTTCTTAAGTTATTAGTGTTCTTCTTCATCAAAAATCTACCAATGCATGAACATAAATAGACAAGAGATAAAATGTAGGTTATGAGCCAGGGCCAAAACCTCTCACTCTTTTAGAGGAAAACCCCCACAAATTCTTCTTATAGAGATTCCAATTGATGAATGCCAAGACCAAGATCCTTGACCTAGTTGCCACTCCAAGACCAAGACACAAATTCTCTTAAGAGTCTTTTGCTCTTTTCCTCTTCTTGACCCATCTTCCATTTCGACCTTCTTAACACTGAGAGATTATTATCACTGAGATCTAATCATTGTCACTGAGATCACTTTACTGTATCATCACTGAGATGGAGACCTTCTTTCTAAGATCTTCTTTCTGTGGTAGTAGCGAGATCCTTTAGCTTTGATGACAACAAAACCTTCTTAATGAGGTGGCACCAAATTCTCCTAACTATGGTGACACCAAAACCAGAAATTGCACCGAAACTTGACTATAGGAGATAGCACCGAAATGTGGCTTCTTCATAACACCAAATTGTGGCTTCTTCATAGCATTGAATTGTGGCTTCTTCATAGCACCGAACTGTAGTTTATACACCCTTGATGGAATTGTATGCCTCTGTTATAGCACCGAGACTTTCACTCTGAAAACATTAGGGGATTTTTTAGGTCTAAAATGGGCCTCCTAAAGAAATTATAAAATAACAGTGGAAATAATCAAATAAGATTAAATGACATCATCAAATTTTAGAAGGAAAAAAAGAAAATTTTGTTTTTTCAACTCATATTCTCAACTTATTTCCCTATGGGTTTACTCAAATTTCGAGCGAAAACACCCATTAGATGCATAATTTGATTTCTCATCCAAGGAGTACCCATGTTGCATACTTTCGATGGACCCTGCCACACGAAAAATGAGAAATACATGAAAAATGTGATTGCAATCACATGTTTTCATGTATTTCTCATTTTTCGTGTAGCAAGGTCCATCAAAAGTATGCAACATGGGCACTCTTTGGATGGGGATTTAAATTTTGCATTCAACGAGTACTTCGGCTCAAAATTTGAGTAAAACTTTAGGGAGATAAGTTGAAAGCACGAGTTCAAAAAGTAGTTTTATTATTTTTTAATCTTTTTACTTTTTTACTCCAAAAATGGTGAATCATACCCCATGGTTGACATCATCATCTTAAATCATATTGGTTCTTATAAAGTTTATTTTGGTTGTAAATTTTTCTTAGGAGGCTCATTTTAGACCTCAAAAGTCCCCTAATGATTGAACTTATGTTCCTGTGATTAGTCCTAAAGATCCTTGTTGTGCCTACCTATCCGAGTTCCTTTCTGCGATTTGACATCTGAACCATCCACCCGAAATCAGAGAGATTCGAACTTGTTGATTGTCTCAAATGCGAAGATCCTACAAACATATATATAGTTGTTGTCCCATATAAATAAGTCAATCTGTGAATCCGAAGAGCTGTGTCTCCATTAAGTGAGTCAACATGAGTCTTCGACTTCATCTTGAAGCTGACTTTGAGAGGAGAACTTGTGCTTGTCTTTGGAGGGCTTCATTTCAATTCTAGACTCATATACATTCACAATTCGCCCAAGAAGGGTTCTTCATACATGACATTGACTATTTTTTACTTTAATGACAAAACCTAAAGGCTCTCAATGGGAGCCATCTAAAAATAAAATATCTTGCTTATGAAACCCATGAAGCAAGCATTACAATAATTATTTTATTTTTCTTCTTTTCATCATTTGCAAAAATCACAAGTACGTGTCATTATGAAGACCGAACCTAGTTACACTTTTCAACACAAAGGAGCAAAGCCGCAAATTCAAGGCAAATCCATCTATTTTAAAGGCGACTTTGGCAGCAAAAAGGAGAAGGAAGCAACGAGAATTGGAGAGGAAACTAGAAGAAGAGCGGATACAAAAGCAAGAATAGGCGAGGAAGGAACAGGAGGAAATGGAAGTACAAGAAGAGCTAAGAAGAAAGGAGGAATAAGAAACTAGACTGAAGCAGGTGGAAGAAAAAAGGTAGAAGCAACTTAGGAAGAAGAAATTAAGCAAAAGTAGGATCAAGAGCTTGTTAAAGAGATAGAGGAGCAGATAGTAGCCCAAGACATTGAAATAGAACAAGGGGAGCAAAACCAGGGTGTTGACCTCATGCCCACTACAAAACAAATCATCAGTCAGCTTTTGCTTCCCCCTACGGATGGGCAAGCCCCAAGTGACGAAGATGAAATCTATCCTCTAGATGAGGACCTGATCATGGATATCTCAAGCTTAACCTTTAATGACCTCCAAATCATAATTGTGTAGGAAAGAAAGAAACATTTTCCCAATGATTCGGCACATCTTGCTTTCATTCATACAGAGAGGGTGATCATCACTAATACAAGAAGGAATCCTCAAACCATCACTACAACTAACTTAGCCTTTGCAAGTGCTTCGAAGACAAATACACATTTCCTAATGGTTGATAACAAATAGATGGCAACGAATCTAGAAGTTGCAAAGCAACAAATAAAACAACTCCAAGCAGCGAATCAGAGACCGTCTTATTACTATTACTTGAATGCTAGCCATAAATAAAACATTTCAATGTCCACCTTAAGTAAAATAATTTTATATTAGCTTTATGTATATGTATATGTATATATATGGATATAAAGTAATTAATAGTAAAAAAAAAATTCTTATTTCGATTTCGTTAATATATGCTCTCTACATCCTAGTATAGAGATGTGTAATTAGTTATGTGTTTAATATGGAATTAACAGAACATTTTAAAAAAATCAATGCTAATCATAAAAAATGCACTCAACTTTATATATATTCCAAATTTATCATATGCCGAGAAGAATTAAATCTTCAATCTAATTTTTTTAGATTAGAAAAACTTATATATATATATAATCATTTTTATCAATCTCAAAACTTTATGAGTACCACAGTTCATTACATGACCCATCAATATAGTTGCCAGTACATATCATATAAAACATATTTAATGCGTAAATGTTTTACCACACTTTCCATATAATAATATGTTGTGTGGATTAAAGTAAGACAAATTCATTATATTTCCTTCTACTCAATAGTTGACTTCCTAGAATCTCATTATCCTGCACTAAACCAAATAATAATATGTTTTGTGTGGATTAAAGTAAGACAAATTCATTATATTTCCTTCTCCTCAATAGTTGACTTCCTAGAATCTCATTATCCTACACTAAACCAAAAGAGAGGGTTGCTTAGCTTTAGAAAAGCATTTCATTTTATCAAAAACTTGTTGGCTTAAAGAAAGACTTTCTATGACTTCTATGACAAGAGAGTTAAATTTTCGCAATATGCCTTTCATGCTTACTACTTGTAAATCTCCTGGAAGACACAACCGAATGCAATATTTTTTTTACATTATGAAGCTTGCAATGGCATGAATCTAACCACAAATTAAAGAAAATATAAAAGCAAAATGAATCACAGTTTTTAAGTCAAAATCAACTGTCAATAAAATATTAAAGCAAAATGAATCACAATTTTTAAGTCAAAATCAACTGCTAATATTCATCCAAAACATCAACAATTGCTCTATTGAGCAAAAACTTTCTCCATAAATTTCATTATTTAGGTGAAAATGATGTTACAATCAAGAATGTCCTTTTCTGTCGTACATATGATGCCAATAGAAGAAATGTCGTCCTCTCAATCACTAGTAGAAAAGGCCCCTTTCAAGTGGTGCAACGCTCCGGGTCCACCTTATTGGGATAACCCAATAAAATACAAGCTTGTAAAGGCAACTACGAAGACACAACTTCACGCTAAGTTTGAAGGGAAGCAAAATTATAAATATCAGAAAACTGTTTAAAATGCAATCAACCAATTATTCACATCGTTTAGTCTCTGTCGCCTGATTCAGTATTTTCCATCTCCACAAGCGTGAAAGACATATTCCGGTATTTTTTAAAAACTGAATCTGGTCCCAAATACATGTCAAAAAGAGCATGGCACAAAATTGGTGAATGGATAACTGCTCTTACACTGAACACAACATTAAGGATTAAGTTAGTTTTTCATAAAACTCGTGCCTGAAATATATAATCATGTGATTTCCAGAATTGGATATATTTACCGTATAACTTTAAAATAATGTATAAGAAAAGTTCAAACAGCCTTTAAATAAAGCCATGATTTCTTAACCGTCCAACTTTGCATAACTATGTAGAGAAGAAAGATAAAACAGTAAATAACATCCAAGCTAGAATAGACTAGAAAATAGTAATTGAAAGAACAGGTAAGGGCTCACCGAAAATTAACATGGGTGCAACTAAACTCACCAAAAGATAAGTAAAATTTGATAATATACAAAAAGGGGTGTAAAACTTCTTATAAGAGATATTTATACTCCAACAAAAACCGAAATCACAGGCAGAAGTAAGATAGCCATAATATTTATACTGCACCAAAAACCAAAATCACAGGCAGAAGTAAGATAGCCATAAAATGCTAAGAGATTAATTTGCAGTGGTATAAATGGGAACAAATATCCTGGAATGAGTCGTATTTGCAGACATCCCCATTTTCTGCATAATGTAGTCTAACTCTTTGATGTTTTGTTCCTTCTTAGGCATATTCTCCCATCCATTTTGACCACAATTTGGAATGGATTTGTTGGAGTCCTAAGTTTGAGCAGTGTAATCTGCACAATCCAAGTGCCCAGGAATTTATGCATTCAAAAACACAATTTAATGAAAGAAAAATCACAATCTTGCCAAAATTGCATGGCTGTATTCTGGCCAAAAAAGGCCAAAACATCGAATAATTAGACTCTGCCTTTTCCAGAAGAAGTCCTCAGAATGAGGGAAGATTTATTTACTTTCAAGGGCACTTCTGGCCATCGCACGTCAAACCGGGGAGCAATTGAGGGTAATCCCCATTTTGGGATGTACCAGTGCCCCCAATACTTTTTCACTTGTAAGAGAAAATTAGTCGAGCAAAATACAAACAGAAAAAAGAAGCTGGAAAAAAAGTCAATAATCAACCCTACAAGGACCATATGTACAAGCCATTCATGATGCTAACCAACATTTTCTTCATTTGCAACAGCTACAACCTGCAAACTAGTGAACAGTGCACAGTTGAGGATTTTCGCCGCTGTAGATTTACCACAGTCAACAATGAAGGAGATTCTAAAACTTATCATTTTTCACAGATGAAAAAGATTCTATTTTCACTGAAATGCTCTCAGTTTATGTTTTTTCCTATGAGAATGTTTGGTGTTCCCTATCACCCGGACGAACCCTGGTATTGTGTATCTGATAAATTAAATATTCGTATCTATTATTAATATGTTAACCATTAGATGAATTGATATTGCCCCCGAGAATCACAGCCTATCCTCTAGCTTTTATACTTGCAACCAACAGTGCTACAAGGTATCTTGACGCATCTAGTGATCAGAGTATCTTATTATTGATTCAATATTGACGTTTATTATTTTAACCGTGCCCGCAAAAAGTGGTAATAGAACAAAAATTTGTTACCTATGAGTTTGCATTTGCTCTCTTTCCATTTGGTAAGGTGAAATGAAGAGTAACTTTAACAAAACAAGTCTTAGTATAGTTTTAAAAGAGAAGTCATGGGAGCATTAAGACAGTGTCAGGGCCATTGGGAAAGTGGAGTCAAGAATTAATCGCAATAGCTATGGGATTGAAAGTGAATATAGATCTGATAAAAGATCTACAAACTATTTATCTTGTTGTTCACCAATGTCAAAATTTACCTATACAAATTCTTGCATGTATGAAGGTTTGTCTACAAATGGACAACATAAATATAGCAGCAAATTCAAATAAAGATAAATGATGATACATTATAACACCAGCCCAAGAAACAAAAATAAATAAGAGGGTCATAAGCCACAATTAAAATCCTCTTGACAAGAGAACCATCTTCTTGATTAAGAATAGATATTACCCATATCAATTCATCCATTCAAACATACTTGATGCAAATGATCTCTAACATAAATTTTCAGGAATATCAACACACCCCCCAAAAAAAACGTACCATAAGAGTAAAAAGCTCCTAATCTTCCCTTGCCTTCAAGATCTTCAACAAAGCTCAAAGGGTAGAGTCCCCAACTTCAACCATACAAATAAGGGAGGAAGCAAACCCTTGATCTCAACTCCTCTTACAATAAAAATGTAACTGTTTTCCTAGTTGTCCAATGAATGCAATAAAATATTACATTTCTATCCTACTCAACAAATTCCTTACTATAATTAGAAATGAGCTATTGGGATCCACTCTCCCCTACTAGAAGAAGCAATAAAATAATCATCCTCTTCTTCAAGGAAAACAATATCCTAATGCCAACTCCTCATCACAAGTCAACAATGAATAAATATTGGATTTGGTTATGCTATGTAGCTCTCCCCAAGAGGATTTAACCATGCCAATAAATACGAACATCTTCCACAAAACAAGATCTAAGGATATCGCTCCACCAAATATGAAAGAGATGTCATATATCCAAGGCATGTCAAATAAAAAGCAACCACCTCATAATGATCCAAGATCCCCTATATTCTAAGTAGAAGGGATGGCCCCTGCCAATAAATGTGCCAAGCCATAAGAAAGGCAACTTAAATTATTGAATTTGCCTTATTTAAAAGCATAAGCTTGCCAATAAGAATAGTTCCATGAAAAAACTCAACTTGGACCTGTGACCCACCAAAAAAGTGGGTAACCCATAGGAGAAAAAAAATTCTTCCTTGGACAGCCAATAAGCCAACACCCCTATTCAATCAACACATAATATGATGCCAAGATCCCCCACTTCTTGCTCTGGTTAGACCCATCTGGCATTCCTTCTTGAAGGATGGTGGGTCACCCATTGATAGGTACTTTTACTATTTTGTAATCATGTGCTTTCACTTAATGTTATGGGCATACTAATATGGATCAAGGGGAAAACTAGATACTTGATCGAGCTTTGATTGTATTCGTGTTCCCTCATTTCACATAGGAGGTTAGTCTTTGACTCTAGTCTAGTGGGACCTCCTTTGAGGCCTTAGGGTTTTAGGAAGGGCACTACTTGGGAGGCTTTGATTAAAGTAGCACGTCCAAGATATTCAATATTTACCACATTACATCTTTGCCATCTCCATTCTTCAGGATAGTAGTCATTGGTCATGGGAATTAGCACCCTTTCATCGTCATCCTTGAGTCTACACTGGAAAACTTTGACCCGAAGGTTGATGTAGCTAAAAGAAAGATAATAACATAAGAAAGCCACAATGAAAGAAAAATATAAAATGCGAAATATGGTTTTGACATTTGATTAACATATGGACAAAACCCTAGCATGAGTTCTACCCACCCTCATTAGTTATTGCCCAATTCCTCAAGCACATGATGCTTCATCTATTAAAAGGAAATTTTGTATTGTCCCAACCCTGATGAGCAATATTAAATGCAAAATATCAAAAAGCAAGCTTGGGCTCCTGAGCTATGCACCCAAATCAAAGCAAAGTAAAACAACCGCTAGAGGGGTGGAAAAAGCAGGCCGAGGAAAGGGGTAACTCATGCCTCCACAATTGCTCCCTCAAATTTATACACTTGGGATATTGGACCTCCATTAGTTGGTCACTTGGCTATGGCACCTTGCCCTGAAGTCTTTCCCACTCCACTGCCACCATTCTCACACACACTTATGAATTGATTATGAATTGATAGGCTAACTTGGAACAAGTCACTTCCCCTGGGGGGTTGAAAACACCTAATAGGGTTATCCATCTTACCATCCCTAACATAAGGAGGTAACTTGTTGACGAGACTTGATCTTGTTAGACATTTGAAGGTGAGCTCTATGTGAAGTATTATTGTGCCCCCAACATTAGGTATTGTCCACGATGATGCATGTATGGTTATTGTCTCTAATGATTAATGATTTCACTTGATCATAAGAGGGTTTTGTCGAGTAGTATTATCACAACAATAGAGGGCATTGGAGATATGATTATCACTCCATCCAACAACATACCAAAAGTTGTTTTACACATTCCAGAGAGTAGATGTGACCTTGTTGGTGCAACGTTACCCACCTAGAGCAGAGCATTGGACTACTTGATGATTCCACATGGTACTTGACACTCCAAGGTACCCGCAGATGATGAAACGTTGAGCCTTGAAAACTTGGTCTTGAATATATTGATGATGTGCCCAATGGACCCAGGATGCCCCCAGGTTGGCCTTAACACTATTTGATGGGTGTTACTTATTCCAAAGCCCGAATAATGATGATTTTCCCTGAGATAATGAGAGACCACTTGTACGTCACTTTTTAGCCCCAACACTTGTTCCCTATTTCCCTTTAGAGTGTAATGTTTGGCACCATGGTGATGACATCTTGGTTTGGAGGCATTTTCATGGACATGGACCTACTCCTTAGAGTATGGAGCATTCATTAGCCCACTTAACACACACTTGTGGCATTTAGAACTCATTTGAAGGATGAGTAGAGGAGGCATTTTCTCCCACACGTGTGGGATTTTTGGCATCTTTTGTTATGTTTTTGAGCTATGAGGTTGACTTGTAACCTCTCTTGCAGAACACTCAAAGTAAACTTGTAATTAGGGGTTTTTACTAGTATTATTGTAGAAATGAGGGAGATAAGTCTCATATAAATAGAGACCCCCCTTATTTCAACTTTTTCATCATCAACATTTTATTCTCTTTTCTCCAAAGCGAGTGTGAATTAGTCTTCTTTGCTACAATGGGAAAGATGTGATTTTTTATGGTGAGATTTCCTGGTGGAGTTAATCTTTTGCATGGAGATGTTATTATGGGATTGAAAGAAGTACTTCTTTAAAGGATTTTGTAAGTTTAATGCTTTATTATTGATATTTTGCATAATGATTACTCCCTCTAAGCCAATGATTACTCCCTCCCCCATATCAAAAAAACCCTCCAATCTACGATCCATCTAAAATCCAAAATCTATCTTAACCCTCCTCTGATGTCCAACGTCTCCTTTCCTTATATCACTGAATCATTGATCACATTTCAAAAAAATTAGAAAAAAGGAATATAAGAACTCTATTTAAACCCCATACTACCCTTAAAGAGTTGTTTAGATATGCCAATGACAAATCAAATTCTATGCTCGACCCAGGAGTTTATCAAATCCCCTACTCCTGCGGAAAATTTTACATAAGCCATGTTACCTGTGAAAATTCTATCACTGCAACATCTGATTTATTTTTCCTA
The DNA here is from genome assembly GCA_031772625.1 of Pinus tabuliformis. Lineage (NCBI taxonomy): Eukaryota > Viridiplantae > Streptophyta > Pinopsida > Pinales > Pinaceae > Pinus > Pinus tabuliformis. Next base: position 140,697,312 of record CM062812.1, read on the forward strand.
CTTATTTCCAACAAGTTATTTATGAAATTCCTTCAATAAATATTAAAATAAATTATGCTGCAGATATCACACCATAATTCAGAAACAAATATATGCACAAGAATCAACACGTCGACACAGTTATTTTTGACAACAGTCCTCGGAAAAACCCAATGTGGGAAAACCGGTGCAGCAAGGGAGGATTTTATTATTCAACAATTTTCGTACAACAGGGCGCCAAATTGGCTTACCCAACAGAGAGAAAAATTCTCCAGCACTTCTCCCAATCCCAGCGTCAGCCTGGCTGTACTCTGTGTAGCTCCCAGACACTCTGCGTCAGCCCTGGACCTCTCTGCATCACCCACGCAGGCCCTCCAATGACTGTGCAGTCTGTTGCTGCCTCTGCGTCTACCTCTTTTGTCTCTGCGCTGGTCTTCTAGTGCTAATCCTGACTCTCTGTTTCGTACTTGCTGCCTCTTGCTGCTCTCCAAACCACTAGTTCGAATTTCTCAACTAACCCCGCTCCAGAAATCGAACTGACTGGTCTCCCTCAGTGTGTCCTCCAACTAAACCTCAAGCCTCTTCTTATACTTTTCCTGTTGGTTCTTCAACGGCTGAGATTAAATCTCTAATCAAAGGCTAAAATTAGATTTGGCTTGATCCATGACTTTTGGAACCTTCTAGCCCAATTTTATATTAATATCCATTAATATTTTATTCTTCCTAAGTTTAGACTTAGGAACTCTATTATAAATATTAATTATTTTAATATCTCCCAAACCAGTTAGAATCTGCCCAAACCATTTCTAGGCCTTGGAGATCTCATGTGCTTTAGCCTCTCCACCAATTTTCATGGCTAGAGCACATCCGATGCTACCCCAAATCAACACTCCCTCTTAGCGAGGACTGTGCTCTAGTAATACTCCATATTGAGCATTACTCTGATCATACGACATCAGTACCTGTGCTGATGCTAAGCCTCCCCGCCCAACATCCTCTGCACTATTGCATCCTTTACTGCTGCCCTTGGCTCTATCACTGCCACTGCTACATCTGTACTATAGCTCCCTCTGCATCCGTGTTGCTACTGGTCCATCTTCACAACACTACATCTGCACTGCCACTGCTACATCTGTACTATAGCTCCCTCTGCATCCGTGTTGCTACTGGTCCATCTTCCCAACACTACATCTGCACTGCAACTCCCTCTGCATCTGTGCTGCTGCTAGTCCTTCTTCCCAACACTGCATCTGCACTGCGAAATCCTACTCATCATGTTGCATTGTCCTACTGCTAACTGCTACTGCACTACAACATCATACCCATTTCTGCTACTGAAATGGATTCTTTATCATCCCCATCTTCTCCCTGAAATAACCAAACGTGGTTCTTCCAAGGGCCTTGGTGAGGATGTCTACCACCTATTCTCCTGTAGGAGTGTAGCTCAACTGTACAGCTCCTCCTTGGACACAGTCTCTGACAAGTGACACTGGATATCAATATGCTTTGACCAATCGTGAAACACTGGATTCTCAAAGAGCTTGATGCAACTCTGATTATCACACATGATCTTGGTCGCCTCCATTTTTCTTCTGAATAGGTTCACAAGTAGTTTTCTAAGCCATATGGCCTCACACGAAGTTGTGCTCGCCGCCATATATTTTGCCTCATATGAGCTCAGAGCCACAGACTTTTGTTTTCTATTACACCAAGAAGTCATTCCTGATCCAATGTTGAAACAGTACCCAGAGGTACTTTTCCGGTCCACTAAACTTCCTGCCTAATCTGCATTAGTATATCCACTCAATCTGATATCCTTACCCTTGGTGTACAAGAGTCCATAATCCACTGTTCCTTGTAAATACCTAAGAACATGTTTGGTTGTTGCCCAGAGCGCCCTCTCTGATTCCACCATAAACTGACTGAGGGTGTTAACATCGTAGCAAATGTTTGGCCTAGTATTGACCGGATACATCAAGGACCCTATGAGCTACCTGTATAAGGTGGGATCAACATCCTTGTCTTCTGATGCATCAATCTTCTTCCAATTGGTGATCATTGGAGTAGCCATGGGTCTACAATCCTCCATCCTGAATCTTTTCAAGATTTTTGTAGCATACCTCCCTTGCCCAAGGAAGATCTCTCCCCTTTGCTGCCAAACTTCCAACCCTAGGAAATAATGCATTCGTCCCAAATCCTTCATATCGAATTCTATGGCTAGATTCTTCTTGCAGTCCCCAATGGGCCTGGATGATCCTGTCAGAAAGAGATCATCCACATATAATACTAAGATTAGCAGCTCATTCTCTACAACCAGATAGTAGAGATTTGGATCCGTGTCACTCTTGACAAATCCCATCTTCTGCAAGTAGCCATCGATTCGAACATACCATGCTCTAGGTACCTGTTTCGGCCCATACAGGGCTTTCTTCAACCTGCATACATGAGACTTCTTCTCATGTGTCTCAAAACCCTCTGGTTGTTCAATGTATACCTCTTCTTCTATTACCCCATTCAGAAAAGTTGTTTTGACATCCAACTGATGAAACTCCCACCCCATCTGTGCTGCAAGAGATATCACGGTCCTTATAGATGTATACCTGGCTACTGGGGCAAAGGCTTCCTCATAGTCAATTCCTTCCTTTTGAGCATACCCCTTAGCCACAACCCAAGCCTTATATTTCTCAACACTGTCGTCTGCAGCGTATGTGATCTTGTAGATCCATCTCGAACCTACCACTGATCTGTCTTGAGGCCTTAGCACTACCTCCCAGATATCGTTCACCATTATGGAGTTGTACTCCTCCACCATCGCATTTAGCCAAACCTGATGTTGAGCTGCCTCCTAGAAACTGGCAGGCTCCGCATCTTGAGCTACTAATCCCTGATATCTATCTGGTTGTTTTCGCTCCCTCTTATTGTTTATTGGCGCACTGATGAAGTCCTCTGCATCTTGCAGAATCTGACGAAGTTCCCTGCTAGCTCTTCCTCTACCAGCAAGTGCTTCTGTTAGCTCCTCCTCATCCTGTGAATCTTCCTGATCCGAGGAAGAATTCTTTATTTTCTTTGGTTGAAGAGGTTTAACCAACGGTTCCTCTTTTGACCGCTCCTCGGAAGGCATCTCACGAGATTTTCTGAAGGCCTTGTCCTCCATGAACTTCACATCTCATCGAACCACTACCTTTCTGCTCCCAGGAAGATAGATTCTGTATGCCTTAGTGTTCTTGCTATTTCGCAGTTTGATCCAGCTTTTTCCTCTTTTCCTTGGGTACCCAGCAATATGCTAAGCTCCCAAATGTCCTGAAATGACTAACTTCAGGTGTCTTCCCCGTGAAAACTTTCTCTAGAGTAATCTTGCCCAACGCCCGATGGGGAGTCCTGTTCTGAACATAGACTGTTGTGTTGCATGCTTTTGCCCACAGGAATTTTGGCATATCCTGATCATACATGGCCCTAGCCACTTCTACAATAGTCCTGTTCTTTCTTTCTGCTACTTCATTCTGCTCCAGATTTTGAGTTGTCCACTCTCTTCTGATGCCCTCCTTAGCGCAAAAATCAGTGAAGTCCTTATCGACATACTCTCCACCATTATCTGAGCGCAAAACTTTTATTTTCTTCCCAGCCAGATTCTCCACCAGAGCCTTGAACTCTTTGAATCGACAGAAAACCTCGTCCTTGGTTTTCAGAAAATAAATCCAAGTTTTCCTTGAGTGGTCATCAATGAAGGTAAGTAAGTACTTGGCACCACTCAAAGCTTTAGTGAACATAGGTCCGCAGATATTTGAGTGTATCAATCCTAGGACACTCTTGGCCTTGTTTTTACTTCTAGGAAATGTTGCATTGGCATACTTTCCTAGAGCACATCCTCTGCATACATCATCTCGTTCCGTACTGAGATCTAAAACTGTTGTTACATTGCTCCTGAGAATTCTCAGAGCCACGTGGTGCAAATATCCCATTCTTCTGTGCCATAGTTCCTTCAAGTCCTTGTCTCAATGACTGCCTATTAGTGCCATTGGTGACTCTAGTTGTAATCTATACAACCTGTTACTTTTGATCCCAATTTGCACTTTATTTTTCTAGCTCGGGTGTTTGACGTATACTTTCTCCTTAATGAAGAAGATGTCATAGCCCTTGCCTTGAAGTTGCAACACGGAAAGTAAGTTCATCCCTAATCCTGGTACATGCAGCACATTGGTGGCACGGAACCGTTCTCCCGATTCTGTTTGAAAAACTATGGTACCCCTCCCTACTGGAGTACACTTTGCCTTGTTCCCCATGGTGATCTAAAAGTTCATCTTCTCTTCTCGACAATCTGACAAACATTCCCTGATTCTCGTCATATGCCAAGAGGCTCCACTATCTATATACCATACTTCTGATGATGTAGAACTAGTCATACAAGCCACTTCTTCTTTCAGCCTGGAAGCCAACATAGATAAATCAAATCACTTTCTCTTGTGCAGATTTCTGAAAATCTATGCGAGTCTCCTCAACGGCCGAGATTAAATTTCTAATCAATGGCTAAGATTAGATTTGGCTTGATCCATGACTTTTGGAACCTTCTAACCCAGTTTTATATTAATACCCATTAATATTTTATTTTTCCTAAGTTTAGGCTTTGGAACTCCAATAAAAATTTTAGTTATTTTAATATCTCCCAAACTGGTTAGAATCTTCCCAAACCATTTCTGGGTCTTGGAGATCTCATGTGCTTTAGCCTCTACAACAATTTTTGATGCTACCCCAAATTAACATTACCCACCAGAATGGGTAACCCCACAAGAGAAAATTTTTTCTCCTATCTTGGATAGCCAGCCAACCAAGATCCCTACACATTTGATTATTGATGACGATATGCCAGTTCCCCTACCATTTGCACCAATCATGCACCTCTCAACATTCAACATTCCTCTTCGATGAAGATGGGCTACCACTGAACAAGTACTTTGATCATTTTGCAATTGAGTACTTTTACTCAATGTTTTGGACATTTAGTATGGATAAAGGGGTGATCTGGATGATTGATCGATCTTGATTGTAAACTTGTTCTCTCACCTTACCAGGGTGGTAAAATTTTACCCCTAGTCTAGTGTAATCTCCCTTATGTTGATTTTGGGTAGCATCGGATGTGCTCTAACTCCGAAATTTTGTGGAGGGGCTAGAACACATGAGATCTCCAAGACCTAGAAATCATTTGGAGAAATTCCACCTGGATGAGGAATTATTAAAATAATTAATATTTTTAGTGGGTTCCTAAGTCTAAACTTAAGAAAATAAAAATATTAATGGGTATTAATAAAGATATGGGTGAGAAGCTTCTAAGAGACGAGGATCAAGTCTATTTTAATCTTAGCCATTGATTAGAGACTTAATCTCGGTCGTTGATTCATCAACAGGAAAAGTATAAGAGAAGACTTGAGAGTCATTTGGAGACACACTGGGCAAATACTCAGTACCCCGAAAGAAATCGATTCTCAAAGAGAAGGAGTTTGATTTCAGAGGGAGAGTTGTAGGGTGGAGGAAGGGGAGGGCATCAGCAGCAGTCAGTGACTGAGGAGGAGGTGACGCAGGGCATTCGAGAGACACCGCAGAGGGAAGAGCAGGCAGACAACACCATTGGAGACGCAATCATCACGTAGAGTGGCGTAGATTGATGCAGAGTGACGTAGAAGTGACAGAGAGGTGGGTGAAGGGTCTCATGTTGATTTGGGGTAGCATCGGATGTGCTCTAGCCACGAAATTTGGTGGAGAGCTTGGAGCACATGAGATCTCCAATACCCAGAAAGGGTTTGGGTAGATTCTAAATAGTTCAGGAGATATTAAAACAAATAATATGTTTAATGAAGTCCCTAAGTCTAAACTTAGGGAAAATAAAATATTAATGTGGATTAATATGAACTGTGTTAGAATGGTCCAAAATACATGGATCAAGCCAAATCTAATCTTAGCTGTTGATTAGGGACTTAATCTCGGCCGTTGATATGTCAACAGGAAAAGTATAAGAGGAAACTTGAGGGTCACTTGGAGAATACACCAGAGTGAGCAATCATTCTATTCTCTAGAGCGGGGTTTGCTAAGAGAGATAGAATTAGTGATCGGGAGTTGCAGCTAAGAGGCATGGAGTATAGAGAGACAGGGAGGCAAAGATAATGACGGGAGAGCAGCGCAGTAGCCGGGTAGAGTGACGCAGAGCCAGCTAGGGCTCATGCAGGGCCACGCAAAGGCGGCCGGGACTTGCACAGAGCCTCAGAGAGGCCAGCGTTGCTGACGTAGAGGGCCAGAGGACTGACGCAGACCCATCCAGGGTGACGAAGGGCCAGCGCTGTGCAGAGAGGGGCTAACGCAGTCCAGAAAAGGCAAACATTGGGGTTTCTGGTGTAGATTAGCGCTGAGGAGTTTCCGGAAGGATTATCGGGGTTTCAGCTAGGAAATTTGTCTCAAACTGAGAGGTATTACTGCCAAGGAAATTATTTGTTGGGTAGGCCAGTTTTGGCACCCATAATGTACTTTGATATTGCTTAATAAGAAAACCCTCAGATAGTTGCATCGATTTTCCCACATTGGGTTTTTCCAGGGACATTTGTCCAAAAATAATGGTGTCATATGGTGTGATTGTTTCTATTTCTTTCAGTTGTTGATATGTAATATGTTGAGCATGCACTAGTGTTTATTTTCAGTATTTATATTGGAAATAACTTGTTAAGTAACGAAGCAAGTAGGTAGGAATAAATTAGATAAAGTGCATGGAGGGTTTCTAACTAAGTAGACTTAGAAACTTCAACATCTCAAGGGTGTCAGAACTTCTCCAGGAGGAGGAGAAACTGTCTCGGATGTTTTCTCTCAGAAGTGTCTCAATTTCTCTATAAAATCATTCCTTGTAAAGCGATTATTGCTGAATATTAATAAAACCCTCATCTACTGCATCGGTTTTCCCACATTGGGTTTTTCTGGGGACAATTGTCCAAAAACAATTGTGTTGATGTGATTGATTCTTGTGCTTGTATATCACTGTTATTTTCTCTATGTAATTATGTGATAACTGTAGTAGAATTTATTTTAATGTTTACTGAAGGGTTTACGTAAATCACTTATTGTGAGAGATAAGTAGGTGAAATAAATCAGTTGCAGTAGAATTTCGTATTAGAAATTTTCACATGGTATCAGAGCAGAGATCGAGCAACGGGATAGAAGAATCTGCTATGATTCAGGAGCATGTTGCCGACACATCAACTCAGAGGGACACACGCAGATCTCCAGAGAAAGAAGAGAGCATGAAGACCATAGATCACGATTATTCTGTTAGCTTCCAAACTGGAAGACGAAGTCGCTTGCCTAGCAAGTTCTGCCTCCTCTGAGGTTTGGTATATAGATAGTGGAGCTTCCTAGCATATGACAAGAATACCAGAATGTTTTTCAAATTATCAGGAAGAAAGGATGAATTTCATATCACCATGGGAAATAAGGGAAAGTGTACCCCCGTAGGAAGAGGTACTGTAGTCTTTCAAACAGAAGAAGGGGATCAGCTTCAAGCAACCAATGTGTTGCATGTGCCAAGATTGGGGATGAACTTACTCTCTGTATCCTGTTGAAGTTTCTAAGTTTACCTAGTTTAGAAACCCTTCATGCACTTTTTCTGATTTATTCCTACCTACTTGTTATTTTTCTTTAACAAGTTCTTTACAAAGTAAATACTGAAAATAAACACCAATGCATGCTCAACATATTACAGATCAGCAACTAAAAGAAACAAGAACAAACACACCACATGACACCATTATTTTTGGACCAATGTCCCCGGAAAAACCCAATGTGGGAAAACCGATGCAGTTATCTGAGGGTTTTCTTATTAAGCAATATCAGAGTACAATTTGGGTGCCGAAACTGGCCTACCCAACAGAGAATTTCCTTAACATTTATACCTCAAATTTTGAGAGAAATCTCCTGGCTGAAACCCCTGAAAATCCTTCCAGCAGTTCCTCAGCACAAAACTACTCTGCAACCCCAGCGTCTACCCAATCTGGACTGCGTCAACCCCTCTTTGTCTCACGTTGGCCTTGCGTCAGCCTTTCTAGGCATGCGTCAGCCCTAGGAGGCCTTGCGTCAGCTCTAGGAGCCTCTGCGTCAGCTGCACTGTCCCTTCTAGTGCTCTGCGCAGACTTGGTTGCCTTTGTGTGAGCCCATGATAGCTCTGTGTCACCCTCCTTAGCTGTTGCGCTACTCTCCCAACACAATCTCTGCCTTCTCTGTTTCTCTGTACTCAATGCCCCTCAGCTTCTCTCCTGATCACTGATTCTATCTCTCTTAGCAAGCCCCGCTCTAGAGAATATAATGACTGATCATCTAGTGTATTCTCCAAGTGACCCTCAAGCCTCCTCTTATACTTTTCCTGTTGACATCTCAACAGCCGAAATTAAGTCCCTATCAATGGCTAAGATTAGATCTGGCTTGATCCATGTCTTTTTTCCACTGCCACTGTTGCATCTGTACGACAGCTCCCTTTTCATCCATATTGTTGTTGGTCCTTTCTCCCAACACTGCATCTGCACTACACCTCCTCTCATCATGTTGCATCGTGCTGCCCACTGCTGCACTGCAACTCAATTACTGAGAAGTAACTAACTAATCCTCCAACTGACCTCCCTGTTGGGCTAGAAACACCCTCTGATGCTGAAGCTCCCTTTGCCGCCGACAAGTGCTCCCTCTCTGACCTCTACATTGTTGCAACAACTCTCCTGCATCTCGCATCGTTGCACACCTCTCTGTGTCGTCCTGCACTGGTGCAACACTCCTGTGCCTCTCACACTGCTGCAACCTGCTAGCTCTGCAATGTCTCGGGACTCCTGCACTGTAGCTCTCTCTGCCGCTCCATCTGCATCCGTCTCTACCCACTCAACCAGTCTTGCTACTCCTCGTCGGGGCTCCCATAGCAAAGTTAATCCAAGAGGTCGGGTACCTCGAGGATCCTGCCCCTCATCACCTGTAGTCCACCTGACTACAGCTCGATGTCTCCCCACTTCCACTCAAGTGGCATGTGTGCACTCATGGCACAGTCATCATCTGTCAAAACTTCCTTCTCTGCCCTTTCTGGCGCTGCCTTAGTCTTGGAAGACTCTCCCTTACTCTTCTTCCTTCGGCGCTGGGTCGCATAATGACCCATCTCCTCACAGTGGAAGCACTTGATCTTGGAGAGACCTTTCTTCTTCCACTTCTCCTGCTTTCTCTCAGATGCTAGGGCCACATCCTCCTCCTCCTGCTGAACCTTGATCCCTTTGCTGCTACTACCTGTCTTTGACTGTCGTCTGATCTCTTCCTGGCGAAGAGCCGCCCACATCTCGTCCCAAGTTAGGAGAGTCCCTCTGCCCAGGATACTCTGGACAAACACTTCCCAATCTTCTGAGACAGCATTCAGTGTTGTCCTCACCATAAGCTCCTGATCCAGTGTCGCTCCTATAGCAGTCAACTGGTCTTGGATCTCATTCGGTCTTCCGAGGAAGGTGTCAATCGATTAACCCTTCTTCATTTGATACGACCTCATCTGGTTCTCGAGCAGCAATCTTCTCTGCACAGAAGTATGTTGGTACAGATTCTTGAGAGCCTCTCACATCTCAATTATCGTTTCCTTCTCGGCTATATGTGGTACCACATGATCTTTGACCCCGTCAAGGATAATGCACTTGGCCCTCGCCATCGCCTCTTCGTACTTGTCATTATCATTTGGGTTGACTAGGATAGCTATTGTCCTCAAGGCGAAGTTCTTGACACGATTTTTGTCTAGCACTGATAAGATTATGGTCTTCCAAATTGCGAAGTTCGATGCTTCGTCCAGTCTATCCTGGTCTCTTACCCCATGAAGTGCCATGACGCTCCTATACTTCCCTCCTGGAAGTTCTCTATTCGACTCCTCTGAGTCTCTACTTCCCGTCTGGAAGTTCTCTTCTAGACTCCCTCTGAGTCTTGATTTCCCTCATGGAAATCCCTATGCCACTTGTTGAGATGCCCCCTACTCTGATCGTCTTGTGCAACTGCACTGCTGATCCAGGTTCCTCAACTCGAAACCCTCGGTAACAACTCCTCTGGCCTTGCTCTCTCAGGTATTGTTCTGACTACATTACCTCACCAGCTCCACTCTGCAATGTCTTTGCAGCCTTCTAGACTCCAGCAATTGTCTCTCTGTGAATTGCATCAGCCCCTCTCTGCCTCACGCTGGCTCTGCGTCACCCTAGATGGATCTGCGCAGCTCCCGGCTTCTTCTGCGTGGCTCTGCGTCACACTTCTTGGCTTCTGCGCTGTTAGAAACAGCTTCTATCACCTCGGGACAGTTGTTTTCTGCTGCTATTGCTCTGCTCGGCTGATGTCTTTTAGTCCTCCTGTCATCTGCAATCACTCTCTGATACCATGTTGAAGTTTCTAAGTTTACTTAGTTTAAAAACCCTTCATGCACTTTTTCTGATTTATTCCTACCTACTTGTTATTTTTCTTTAACAAGTTATTTACAAAATAAATACTGAAAATAAACACTAGTGCATGCTCAACATATTACAGATCAACAACTAAAAGAAACAAGAACAAACACACCACATGACACCATTATTTTTGGACCAATGTCCCCGGAAAAACCCAATGTGGGAAAACTAGTACAGCTGTCTGAGGGTTTTCTTATTAAGCAATATCAGAGTACAATTTGGGTGCCGAAACTGGCCTACCCAGCAGAGAATTTCCTTAACAGCAATACCTCACAGTTTGAAAGAAATCTCTTAGCTGAAACCCCAGAAAATCCTTCTGGTAGTTCCTCAGCACAAAACTGCTCTGCAGCCCCAGCGTCTGCCCAATCTGGACTGTGTCAGCCCCTCTCTATCTCACATTGGCCCTACGTCAGCCTTTCTAGGCCTGCGTTAGCCCCAGGAGGCCCTGCATCAGCTCTAGGAGCCTCTATGTCAGCTACGCTGTCCCTTCTAGTGCTTTGCGCAGTATTTCGCTGCCTCTACTGACTCTGGGTGAGCCTTTGCTAGCTCTGCATCACCCTCCTTGGCTGTTGCATTGCTCTCCCGACACAATCTCCGCCCTCTCTGTTTCTCTGTACTCAATGCCCCTCAGTTGCTCTCCCAATCACTGATTCTATCTCTTAGTAAACCCCACTCTAGAGAATAGAATGATTGATCATCTGGTGTATTCTCCAAGTGACCCTCAAGCCTGTAACGACCCATCTAAACTAATTAACTAATATAGAGTTCTAAACTTTATATTAAAACTGATATGATAAACTTCATACTAAAAATAAACATGAGTTAAACTTTAAAATAAATATGAATTAAACTTTATAATAAATATAAATTTAAACTTTATAAAATATATAAAATTAAACTTTATAATAAAAATAAAATTAAAACCTTATATAAAAGGTGACGCATAAACCAAACCTGGTGATATAAACAAAGTACATGTATAAACAAAATAGATCAGATGGATAAATATCTGAGAGTCTGAAATGCATGCGAAGGCGTGGCGGGAGGAGGAAGAGCGGTGGCTGCAGGCGGGAGGGCGGCCACCGCCAAGCCCGCAATTATAAAACCGCAGATCTGAGCCGGGCACGGGGGGGAAGAACGCAGGAAAAGGAGGAGGAGAAAATCAGGAGAGAACGGAGGGCAAACCAGAGGAAGACAATTGACCATTGGAAGAGCTTTAGGCATTCTGAGGTTCTGGGCACGGGGGACAGTGAGCTCCTGTGAGAAGCTTACTGGATTGAGCAGCCAGGCTCTGCTCAGTCTGGCTGGGTGGAATTGGTCTCCCGATAATTGGAGCAGAGCAGTGGCAGCATCATCAACTACACCAGATCAGATAGCAGTCCAGGTAGGTACCTGCTTTTAATTTCTTTATTGTTACTGTCTATTAGTTTTTGGTCTTTACATGTGATAAATTCCTTACTGCTTTCTTTACTTCTGTTCTCGGCCCTTACAAAGCCTCCTCTTATACTTTTCCTGTTGACATCTCAACCGCTGAGATTAAGTCCCTAATCAACGACTAAGATTAGATCTGGCTTGATCCATGTCTTTTGGAACACTCTAACACACATTAATATTTTATTTTCCCTAAGTTTAGACTTAGGAATTCCATTAAAAATATCAATTATTTTAATATCTCTTGATCTGTTTAGAATCCGCCCAAACCCTTTCTGGGTATTGGAGATCTTATGTGCCCTAACCTCTCCACCAAATTTCGTGGCTAGAGCACATTCGATGCTACCCCAAATCAACAAATCCCAGCTTCAAAACAAAGGCTATGACGTTTTCTTCATTAAGGAGAAAGTATATGTCAAACACCCGAGTTGGAAAAAGAAGGCCTAGATTGGAATCAGAAGTAACAGGCTGTATAGATTACACCTAGAATCTCCAATCGCATTGATAGGCAGTAGTGGGGATAAAGATTTGAATGAACTATGGCACAGGAGGATGGGACACTTACACCATGGGGCTCTGAGAATTCTCGGGAAAACAGTATCAGGAGTTCCAGAATTAAGTACCGAATGAGATGATGTATGCAGAGGATGCGCACTAGGCAAGTACGCCAAGGCAGCATTTTCCAGAAGCAACAATAGGGCTAAGAGTGTTCTGGGATTGATACACTCAGATATCTGCAGACCCATGTCCACAAAAGCTCTTAGTGGTGCCGAATATTTCGTCACCTTCATTGATGACCATTCTAGAAAGACTTGGATCTACTTTCTAAAAACCAAGGATGAGGTTTTTGGTTGATTCAAAGAGTTCAAGGCTCTAGTTGAGAATCTGACAGGAAAGAAGATAAAGATATTGCGCTCAAACAATGGTGGAGAATACATCAACAAGGACTTCACTGATTTTTGCGCAAGGGAAGGCATCAGAAGAGAGTGGACAACCCCCTATAATCCGGAGCAGAATGGAGTAGCAGAAAGGAAGAACCAGAGTATTGTTGAAGCAACCAAAGTAATGTTATATGATCAAGATATGCCCAAGTTTTTATGGGCAAAAGCATGCAACACGACAGTGTATATCCAAAACAGGACTCCTCACAGGGCATTAGGTAAGATTACTCTGGAGAGTGTCTTCACCGATAAGAAGCCTGAGGTGAGTCATTTCAGGATATTTGGGAGTTTGGAATACTGTTGTGTACCCTGAGAAAAGAGGAAGAAATTGGATCAAACTGTTGAGAAAGGATATCTTGTAGGATATAGCGAGAATGCTAAGGCAAATAGAGTCTATCTTCAGAGGAATAGGAAGATCGTAATTCGATGGGATGTAAAGTTCATGGAGGACAGAGCCTTTAGAAAATCCCAAGAAATGCCTTCCGAAGAACAGTCAAAGGATGATCTGTTGGTCCAGCCACTTCGACCAGCAGAAACTAGCGCTTCTCCTAAAGACAAAACTCCAGAGATGGAGCAGATGGATATACCAACTACTAGTAGTAGAACGAGCCAGGAACTTCAACAAAAACTACAAGATGCAGAGGATTTTGTCGGGGCGCCCAGGAACGAGAAAAGGGAGCGTAGACAGCTAGACAGATACCAAGCTTTGGTAGCTCAGGTTGGAGAACCCTCCAGTTTTCAAGAGGTCATTTAGCATCAAATATGAGTAGATGTTATAGTGGAGGAATTGTTAATTTGGGATAGCATCAGATGTTCTCTAGCCACAAAATTTGGTGGAGAGGTTAGGACACATGAGATCTCCAATACCCAGAAAGGGTTTGGGCAGATTTTAAACAATTCAGGAGATATTAAAATAATTAATATTTTTAATGAAGTCCCAAGTCTAAACTTAGGGAAAATAAAATATCAATGTGCATTAATATGAAACTGTGTTAAAATGGTCCAAAAGACATGGATCAAGCCAGATCTAATCTTAGCCGTTTATTAGAGACTTAATCTCGGCCGTTGATATGTCAACAGGAAAAGTATAAGAGGAGGCTTGAGGGTCACTTGGGGAGTACACCAGATGATCAATCATTCTACTCTCTAGAGCAGAGTTTGCTAAGAGAGATAGAATCAGTGATCAGGAAAGTAGCTGAGGGGCATTGAGTACAGAGAAACAAAGAAGGCAGATATTGTGTCGGGAGAGTAGCGCAGTAGCCAAAGAGAGTGACACAGAGCTAGCAAGGGCTCATGCAGGGCCACGCAGAGGCAGCCAAGTGCTGCGCAGAGAGGCCAGCGTGTCTGAGGCCCAGAAAGCTAACGCAAGGCCTCCTAGGGCTGACGCAAGCCAAAAAAGGTTGACGCAGGGCCAACGTGAGACAGAGGGGCTAATGCAGTCCAGATTGGGCAGACGCTGGGGTTGCATAGCAGTTTTGTGCTGAGGAGCTGCTGGAAAGATTTTCCGAGGTTTCAGCTAGGAGATTTCTCTCAAACTGTGAGGTATAGCTGCTAAGGAAATTCTCTGTTGGGTAGGCCAGTTTCGGCACCCAGATTGTACTCTGATATTGCTTAATAAGAAAACCCTCAGATAGCTGCACCGGTTTTCCCGCATTGGGTTTTTCCAGGGACATTGGTCCAAAAATAATGGTGTCATGTGGTGTGTTTGTTCTTGTTTCTTTTAGTTGTTGATCTATAATATGTTGAGCATGAACTGGTGTTTATTTTCAGTATTTACTTTGTAAATAACTTGTTAAAAAAAATAACAAGTAGGTAGGAATAAATTAGAAAAAGTGCATGAAGGGTTTCTAAACTAACTAAACTTAGAAACTTCAACATGGTATCAGAGCATGATTGTAGATCACAGGAGGACTAAAAGAGATCAACGGAGTAGAGCAATAGCAGCAGAAAACAGTTGTCTCGAGGTGATAGAAGTTGTTTTTAGCAGCGCATAAGCCAAGAAAGTGTGACGTAGAGCCAACCAGAGCCATGCAGAAGAAGCCGAGAACTGTGCAGAGCCTCAAAGAGGCCAGCGTTGTTGACGCAGAGGGCCAGAGGGCTGACACAGACCCATCAAGGGTGACGTAGAGGCAGCATGAGGCAGAGAGGGGCTGACGCAGTTCATAGAGAGGCAGTTGCTGGGGTCTAGAAGGCTGCAGGAATATTGCGGAGTGGAGCTGGCGAGGTACTGTAGTCAGAATAGTACCTGACAGAGTAGGGCCAAAGGAGTTGTTACCGAGGGTTTCTAGCCAAGGAACCCGGATCAGCACTGCAGTTGCACAAGACGATCAGAGTAGGGGACATCTTGACAAGCGACAGAAGGATTTCTAAGAGGAAATTAGGACTCAGAGGGAGTCCAGAAGAGAAATTCCGGACGGGAAGTAGAGACTTAGAGGAGTCGAACAGAGAACTTCCAGGAGGGAAGTAGAGGAGTGTCATGGCACTACACGGGGTAAGAGACCAGGATAGACTGGATAGAGCATCGAACTTTGCAATCTGGAAGACCAGAATCTTATCAGTGCTTGACAGGAATCGTGTCAAGAACTTCGCCTTGAAGGTTATAGCTACCCAGTCGACCCCAATGATAATGACAAGTACGAGGAGGCGATGGCGAGGGCCAAGTGCATTATCCTTGACGGGTTCAAGGATCATGTGGTACCACATATAGCCAAAAAGGAAACAACAGTTGAGATGTGGGAGGCTCTCAAGAACCTGTACCAGCATACTTCTGTGTAGAGAAGAATGTTGTTCGAGAACCAAATGAGGTCATATCAGATGAAGAAGGGTCAATTGATTGACTCCTTCCTCGGAGGACTGAACGAGATCCAAGATCAGTTGACTGCTATAGGAGTGACACCGGATCAGGAGCTTATGGTGAGGACAGCCCTGAATGCTATCTTAGAAGAGTGGGAAGTGTTTGTCCAGAGCATCTTGGGCAGAGGGACTCTCCTACCTTGGGACAAGATGTGGGCAGCTCTTCGCCAGGAAGAGATCAGACAGCAGTCAAAGACAGGTAGCAGCACCAAAGGGATCAAGGTTAAGCAGGAGGAGGAGGATGTGGCCCTAGCATCTGAGCGAAAGCAGGAGAAGCAGACGAAGAAAGATCTCTCCAAGATCAAGTGCTTCCACTGTGGCGAGATGGGTCATTATGCGACCTAGTGCCCAAGGAAGAAGAGTAAGGGAGAGTCTTCTGAGACTAAGGCAGCGCCAGCACGGGCAGAGAAGGAAGTTTTGACAGACCATGAGTGCACATGTGCCACTTGAGCGAAAGTGCGAAGACATCGAGCTATAGTCAGGTGGACTACAGGCGCTGAGGGGCAGGATCCTTGAGGTACCCAACATCTTGGATTAGACCTTGCTATGGGAGCCCCGAAGAGGAGTAGCATGACTAGCTAGGTGGGTAGAGACGGATGCAGATGGAGCGGCAGAGAGAGCTACAGTGCAGGAGTCTCGAGACAGCGCAGAGCTAGCAGGCTGCAGTAGTGCGAGAGGCACAGGAGTGTCGCACCAGTGCAAGATGGCATAGAGAGGTGTGCAACAGTGCGAGATGCAGAGAGTTGCTGCAACAACACAGAGGTCAAAGAGAGGGAGCATTTGTCAGTGGCAGAGGGAGCTTCAACATCAGTGGGTGTTTCTAGCCCAACAGGGAGGTCAATTGGGAGATCAGTTACTTATTTCTCAGTAACTGAGTTGCAGTGCAACAGTGGGCAGCACAATGCAACCTGATGAGAGGAGGTGCAATGCTGGGAGGAAGGACCAGCAGCAGCACGGATGCAGAGGGAGCTGTCGTACAGATGAATCAGTGGTAGTGGCAGAACCATGGGCAGCAGTACAAGAGGCAGAAATGCAGAGGATGTTGGGCAGGAAGGCATAGCATCAACACAGGTACCAATGCCAGATGATCAGAGTAATACTCAGCGAGGAGTATTGCTAGAGCACAGTCCTCGCTAAGAGGGAGTGTTGATTTGGGGTCGCATCGGATGTGCTCTAGCCACAAAATTTGGTGGAGAGGTTGGGACACATGAGATAGCCAATACCCAAAAAGGGTTTAGGCAAATTCTAAACGGTTCAGGAGATATTAAAATAATTAATACTTTTAATGGAGTCCTTAAGTCTAAACTTACGGAAAATAAAATATTAATGTGCATTAATATGAAACTGTGTCAGAATGGTCCAAAAGACATGGATCAAGCCAGATCTAATCTTAGCCGTTGATTAGGGACTTAATCTCGGCCGTTGATATGTCAACAGGAAAAGTATAAGAGGAGGCTTGAGGGTCACTTGGGGAGTACACCAGATGATCAATCATTCTATTCTCTAGAGCGGGGTTTGCTAAGAGAGATAGAATCAGTGATCGCGAGAGCAGCTGAGGGGTATTGAGTACAGAGAAACAGAGAAAGCAGAGATTGTGCCGGGAGAGAAACGCAGCAGCCAAGGAGAGTGACGCAGAGCCAGCAAGGGCTCACGCAGGGCCACGCAGAGGCAGCCAAGTGCTGCACAGAGAACCAGAGAGGCCAGCGTGTCTGACGCAGGGCCTCCTGGAGCTGACGCAGGCCAAGAAAGGCTGACGCAGGGCCAATGTGAGACAGAAAGGGGCTGATGCAGTCCAAATTGGGCAAACGCTGGGGCTGCATAGCAGTATTGTGTTCAGGAGTTGCTGGAAGGATTTTCCGGGGTTTCGGCCAGGAGATTTCTCTCAAACTGTGAGGTATAGCTGCTAAGGAAATTCTCTGTTGGGTAGGCTAATTTCGACACCCAGATTGTAATCCGATATTGCTTAATAAGAAAACCCTCAGATAGTTGCACTGGTTTTCCCGCATTGGGTTTTTCCAGGAACATTGGTCCAAAAAGAATGGTGTCATGTGGTGTGTTTGTTCTTGTTTCTTTTAGTTGTTGATCTGTAATATGTTGAGCATGCACTGGTGTTTATTTTCAGTATTTACTTTGTAAATAACTTGTTAAAGAAAAATAACAAGTAGGTAGCTATAAATCAGAAAAAGTGCATGAAGGGTTTCTAAACTAAGTAAACTTAGAAACTTCAACAAGAATACATTTCCATAATGGTCAATGATGTCTGGGAAGTGGTACCTAGGACTCAGGACAGGTCAGTTGTAGGTTCGAGATGGCTTCACAAAGTCAAATACACTACAAACGGCAGTGTAAAAAAATACAAAGCCAAGTTTGTGGCCAAGAGGTTTGCTCAGAAGGAAGGGATAGACTTGAAGAAACCTTCGCCCCAGTAGCCAGGTATACTTCTATTAGACCTGTGATATCCCTTGCAGCGCAGATGGGGTGGGAGATTCACCAGATAGATGTCGAGACGACATTCTTGAACGAGGTGATACAAGAAGAAGTATACATTGAACAACCAGAGGATTTTGAGACACATGAGAAGAAATCTCATGTATGCAGATTGAAGAAAGCTTTGTATGGGTTTAAACAGGCACCTAGAGCATGGTGCGGTCGAATTGATGGCTACTTGCAGAAGATGGGATTTGTCAAGAGTGACACAAATTCTAACCTCTACTATCTAGTTGTAGAGAATGAGCCTCTAATCCTGGTTTTATATGTGGATGATCTCTTCCTGACAAGATCATCCAGCCTCATCAAAGATTGAAAGGAGAACCTAGCCACAAAATTCGACATGATGGCTTTGGGACGGATTCATTATTTCCTAAGGTTGGAAGTTTGGCAGCAAAAAGGTGAAATTTTCCTTGGGAAAGGGAGATACGCTACAGAGATTCTAAAAAAGTTCAGAATCCAGGACTATAGACCTATGGCTACTCCAATGATCACCAATTAGAAGATTGATGCATTTGAAGATAACAAAGTCGATCCCACCTTGTACAGGCAACTCATAGGGTCCCTGATGTATCTGGTCAATACCAGGCCGGACATTTGTTACGCTGTCAACACCCTCAGTCAATTCATGGTAGAACCAAAGAAGGCGCACTGGGCAAAAGCTAAGCATGTTGTCAGATATATACGAGGAACGATCGAGCATGGACTAATGTACACCCAAGGCAATGACATCAGGCTGAGTGGGTTCACTGACGCAGATTGGGTTGGAAGTTCAGTAGATCGAAAAAGCACCACTGGGTACTATTCCAACATTAGATCAGGGATGACCTCCTCGTGTAGTAGGAAACAGAAATTTGTGGCTCTGAGCTCAGATGAAGCTAAATATATGGCAGCTAGCACAGCTTCATGCGAAGCCACATGGGTTAGGAAATTGTTTGTGAATCTATTCAGGAGAAAGATGGAAGCAACCAAACTGCAGAAAAAGGATATTTGGTGGGATATAGCTAGAACGCTAAGGCATACAGAATCTATCTTCCAGGGAGCAGGAAGGTAGTAGTACGACAAGATGTAAAGTTCATGAAGGACAGGGCTTTCAGAAGATCTCGCGAGATGCCTTCCGAGGAGCAGTCGAAAGAGGAGTTGTTGGTTAAGCCTCTTCAACCAACAAAAGTAAAGAATTCTTCCTCAAAACAAGAAGATTCTCAAGATGAGGAGGAGCGAACAGAAGCACCTGCTAGCAGAGGAAAAACTAGCAGGGAACTTCGTCAGATTCTGCGAGATGAAGAGGACTTCATCGATGCACCAAAAAACAATAAGAGGGAGCGAAAACAGCCAGAAAGATATCAGGCATTAGTAGCTCAGGATGGAGAGCCTGTCAGTTTCAAAGAGGTAGCTCAACATCAGGTTTGGCTAGATGCGATGGTAGAGGAATTTAACTCCATAATGGTAAACGATGTTTGGGAGGTGGTGCCAAGGCCTCAAGACAGATCAATGGTAGGTTCAAGATGGATCTACAAGATCAAATACGCTGCAGACGAGAGTGTTGAGAAATACAAGGCCAGGTTTGTGGCTAAGGGGTATTTTTAGGCCCCTATACTACTAGTGTAACCCCTTATTGTTATTAGTACAACCCCCATATTATATTGATGTACCCATGTAGTGCCCATATTGTTACTATTGTGCCCCATAGAAGCCCATTATTGTTATTATTGTGCCCTTACATTATTATTTTTATGTCAGCTCTGATTATATTATGACCCCTTAGACTCCTATATATAGAAAGGAGGCCTTTTCATTTGCATCATCCAAGAATTGTTCATTTATGTAATGTAAAGGAAGTTGCCCCCTCAAAGAGGCTGAATTCTAAGGCGTTGATCTATCTTTTGTATCTTTTCTGAGCTGGTTTCATAACATTTGGTATCAGAGCTTTGGATTCTAGGGTTTTGCTGCTCCAAATAGGTCATCGTGGAATTTTCGCTATAACTCTTTTTCTGCGATGTTTCAGAAGCGAACAAAAAAACCCATTTGAGATGAAATCGCGTTGAACCTTGGGTCCGAATTTCAGAGCTTTTCGCACTATATTTGCGGAGATATGATATGAGGAAGTTGTCTTTTTGCAGCCTCCTGAATTACATTCCAAACATGTGACCTTGGGAAAATCGTCATAACTTTTGTTTTGAGCATCAGATTGCAATTAAGTAAGAAGTTAAAGAAAGAGGACGGACTGTAGTTTCCTGTGTATATTTTTTAGACTCGAAGGTCAAAACAATGACACGTGGCACTTCATACATGTTCTCTCTTTTGAAAAGGTATATAATCAGGTTATCTTGGGAGATTGTGCATAACTCTTTATTGGAGGATCTAAATTCGATCAGACTGGCGGCATTGGAAAGAGGACACAGAGGGCTACTGCAAGTCGCAATTTCAGAACAGGAAGAACCGAAATTACAGAGTTATATTCATTTCAAGATCAAGCTCCTAAAATCAAGAAAGGCGATATGAGGAAGTTTGATGGCAAGGATCCGGTAAATTGGATACTTCAGATGGAGCAATATTTTGATCTACATGGTGTACCACTATTGCAAAAGGTATGTATTGCATCTTCATATTTAGAACCTGATCAATTTTTATGGTATAAAGGGCTTTGTTCTCGCAAACAACTTGTTACGTGATCAATTCTCACGGAGGAAATGATAGCACATTATGAGGATACAAAGAGCAACACCTTTTTTAGAGAAACACCACAACAATTGGAAAGAGTAAAAGGGCTTTGTGACATAGTAGAAAGTAAATTATGGCAATAAGGAAGTCTACCCCTCACAGCTATAAATATGGAAGTGTTGTTTCTCCTAGCCTTCCACAACCTACAAGTGTTACACCACAACAATTGAAAGAAAAAAGAAAAAAAGGGCTTTGTTACAATTGTGATAACAAATGCACTAAAGGTCATAAGTGTGCTGAGAAGAAATTATTTTACATAGAGTATGAAGAGGAGGAAGAAAAATATCAAGAAACATCAAAAGAAAAGGATATACGCCAGGGCCCAACCCCAGAGAAAGAAGAAATGAATCAGACCATATCTTGTAAAGCATTGGCAAGAATTACCACTCCTCAACTCTCAAGATAGAAGGACATATCAAGAAGAAAAAGGTGCAAGAAGTGAAATATCACATCGAGAAAGAAGAAATGAATCCAACCATATCTTGTAGTTCATTGGTCGGAATTACCACTACTCAAACTATCAAGATAGAAGGACATATCAAGAAGAAAAATGTTCAAGAAGTGAAAGATCACATCGAGCATCAAGAAATGAATCCGACCATATCTTGTAAAAGATTGGAGGAAATTACCACTCGTCAAAAACTCTAAATATAGAAGGACATATCAAGAAGAAAAAGGTTCAAGTAGTGAAAGATCACATCGAGCATCAACAACAAATTCTCCAACTTTTAAAGGATAACGCCACTTTGGTGCAAAACCGAATGAAACAACAGGTAGATCAACATCATAGTGAAAAATGTTTTGATGTAGGTGATTGGGTATTTTTACTTCTATATCTCAAGCAAGCTATTTATGAGAAGAAAATGTTGGCAATACTACATGCACTTAAAAAATGGCGACCTTACCGAATGGGAAGACACTTCAAGGTAAAAAAGGATCATGATAGTCTTAAATACTTTTTAGAACAACTATTATCTTTAGAAGAACAGAAAAAATGTGTCACAAATATGTTGGGTTATGATTTTGACATCATCTATAGAAAATGGAAGCAAAATTTTGTTACAGATGCACTCTCAAGAAAGGATGAGGATGTGGAAGCATTGTTTTGTGCTATTTCTATTATCCAACCAGATTGGATAAACGAAGCAAGCGATGAATGGAAGAAGGACGAAGAAGTATGGCCACTTATTCAAAAGCTGCAAAAGATCCCAATTCAAACAATATTGCCAGAAATTGAAGAGGAAGGAAAAACCATATTGGAACTTGGAGCAGTCATATAAACAAGAACCCGACAGCTACGAAATCGATCAACTTCAGAGTATCTCGTCAAGTGGAAGAACTTACCCGCTGAAGATTCCACATGGAAGGACAAGAATTTTATACAAAAGCATCAAGAACTACTCAAGCATTGAGGACAACACTTTTTGAAGGAGAGGGGCATGTTAGGCCCCTATACTACTAGTGTAACCCCTTATTATTATTAGTACAACCCCCTTATTATATTGATGTACCCATGTAGTGCCCATATTGTTACTATTGTGCCCCATAGGAACCCACTATTGTTATTATTGTGCCCTTACATTATTATTGTTATGTCGGCTCTGATTATATTATGACCCCTTAGACTCCTATATATAGAAAGGAGGTCTTTTCATTTCTATCATCCAAAAATTGTTCATTTATGTAATGTAAAGTAGGTTGCCCCCTTGAAGAGGCTGAATTCTAAGGCGTTGATCTATCTTTTCTTGAGTTGGTTTCATAACAGGTATGCTCAAAAAGAAGGGATTGACTATGAGGAGACCTTCACCCTAGTAGCCAGGTATACATCTATTAGAACCGTGATATCTCTTGCAGCCCAGATGGGATGGGAGATCCATCAGATGGATGTCAAAATGGCATTTCTGAACGGGGTAATAGAAGAGGACGTATACATTGAACAACCAGAGAGCTTTGAACCTCATGAGAAGAAGTCTCATGTATGTAGATTGAAGAAAGCCTAGTATGGGCTGAAACAGACACCAAGAGCATTGTATGGTTGAATAGATGGCTACTTGTAGAAGATGGGATTTGTCAAGAGTGAAGCGGATCCGAATCTCTACTATCTGGTTGTAGAGAACGAGCCGCTAATCTTAGTATTGTATGTGGATGATCTCTTTTTGATAAGATCATCTAGACTCATTGGGGACTGCAAGAAGAATCTGGCCATAGAATTCGATATGAAGGATTTGGGACGAATGCACTACTTCCTAGGGTTGGCCGTTTGGCAGCAGAAGGGAGAAATCTTCCTTGGGCAAGGAAGGTATGCTACAGAAATCTTAAAAAGATCCGGGATGGAGAACTGTAGACCTATGGCTACGCCAATGATCACCAACTGGAAGAAGATTGATGCATCAAAATACAAGGATGTTGATCCCACCCTATACAGGCAACTCATAGGGTCCCTAATGTATCTGGTCAATACCAGGCCAAACATTTGCTATGTTGTAAACACCCTCAGTCAATTCATGGTGGAACCAAAGAAGGCACACTAGGCAGTAGCCAAACACGTTCGTAGGTATTTACAGGGAACAGTCGATTATGGGCTCTTGTACACAAAAGGTAAGGATATCAGTTTGAGTGGATTTACTGACGCAGATTGGGCAGGAAGTTCAGTGGATCAAAAAAGTACCTCTAGGTACTATTTCAAAATTAGATCAGGAATGACCTCCTGGTGCAGTAGGAAACAAAAGTCCGTGGCTCTGCGCTCATCTGAGGCAAAATATATGGCAGCAAGCACAGCGTCGTGTGAGGCCATATGGCTTAGAAAACTAATGGTGAACCTATTCAGAAAGAATAAGGAGGCGACCAAGATCATGTGCGACAATCAAAGTTGCATCAAACTCTCTGAGAATCCAGTGTTTCATGATAGGTCGAACCATATTGATATCCGATGTCACTTTGTCAAAGACTGTGACCAACAAGGAGCTGTACAGTTGAGCTACACTCCTACAGGAGAACAGGTGACGGACATCCTCACCAAGGCCCTTGGAAGGACAAAGTTTGACTACTTCAGGGAAAATATGGGGATGGTGAAGAACCTGTTTCAGAAGTACATGCTCAACACTTTACAGATCATCAACTGAAGGAAACAAAACAAGCACACAAGTGACACCGTTGTTTTTTGACCAATGTCCCCGGAAAAACCCAATGCGGGAAAACTGGTGCAGCTATCTGAGGGTTTTAATTATTAAGCAGTTTCATAATACAACCCAGGTGCCAAAACCAGCTCACCCAACAGAGAATAATCTCGACAGTAGTACCTCTCAGTCGGAGACAGATGTTCCAGCTGAAACCTCAGATAAACACTCTGACGGCTCCTAGCTCCAATCTGCCCCACGAAAACCCCAACATCAGCCTCTAAGGACTGTGTCAACCCTTTCTGGCCTAGCATCACCCTAGCTCGCCCTGCGTCAGCCTCTGGAGGCACTGCATCAGCCCTTAGAGCCTCTGCATTAGCCACACTGGCTCTCTGAGGCACTGCGCAGCGCCTAGCTGCCTCTGCGTGAACCCTGGCTAGCTCTACATGAAACTCTAGCTGGCTCTGTGTCTCTCTCTCCCATCTTTTGCGTTGATCCTCCTGGTGCTATCTCTGCCTCTCTGCTTCTGTATTCACTGCCCCTCAGCTACAACTCTGATCACTCTTTCGACTTCCTCAGCAAACCCTGCCCCAGAAAATCGAAATTTTGATCAACTCGGTGTGTTCTCCAAGTGACCCTCAAACCTCCTCTTATACTTTTCTCGTTGACAATTCAACGGCGGAGATTAAGTCCCTAATCAACGGCTAAGATTAACTCTGGCTTGATCCATGACTTTTGGACCCTTCTAACACAGTTTTATATTAATTCACATTAATATTTTATTTTCCCTAAGTTTAGACTTAGGGACTCTTGACCACTGAAGTGACACTTGATGATTACATGAATATTCCATGCCCAAGGATGATCCAAAGGACACTTGTACCATCAGATATCGTCAGTCAACAGAGTTTTCAACTCTACTTCTATCTTCTCATCATCTTTCTTGTACCTAGATTCCACACCCTACGGGGAATTGTAATAAGTGATACTAGTAATGATGAGTTTTGAGTCTGTAACAGGCCTAGGATGTTGGGACTCGATCAGCAAACAAATACACCTTGGAGTGTTTTTTTATCTAGTTAATTATCCCTTCTTTTTCAGAGGTAGATAATTTTCTGGGTTTTTTCACTCACGTTTTACCCCAAAGCCGGGGTGACGGTTTGAAGGTTAAGCCCCTGACACATCTTAGTGTCTAGATTCGATGTATATTACCATACTAGATCACACAAAAAATTTCGTGGAATTTGGTTAGGTCTAGGTAGTCATTTTCAATTTTTTAAATTTCTCGCAGGTCAAAAATTGCAAATAAAATTGTATTTAAATTGTAATAAATGTAGTCCAGAGAAGTTGTATGGAGTATGAATAATCAAAATTACACCTCTCACCCTCAACTTTCTACTATGACACACTTTGAGGGGTTAATAATGTGTTTTCAATTTTGGACCCTCAAAACCCACTTTTCTCAAGTTTAATGGGAAATCTGGCAATTAATTAAGCCATAAATTAAATAAATGGAGAAAAATAAATATCCACACATGCTAAATGTTGTGGATATGAGGTGGAAAATTATGGGGCAGTTAAAGTGAAGTCCCAAGGTGACGTGGACTCCTAAAATCAAGGAAAGGACATGTGCTCAAATAAAATCGAATTTCTGGCATTAAATGAAGAAGATGCTTGGAAATTCGAATTTGTGAAGTTAACGCACATTTCAGAGGATTTGGGAGAATATTTGGTGGAGATTTTTGTGGGAAATTGTCCCCACATGGGTTAGCACCCATATACACTTGTCATTCCATCATAAAATTCGAATTTGGCACATAAGGGAAGAAGAAAATGATGTCCACTTGCCAAAATTCGATTTTTACACTTGTCATTGGAGCTCCATTCAACAAATTCAAATTTGTCTTTGGGGTTGTCACCTCATGCCACTTGTTTAATCCCTTCTACATTGGGATGGGCACCAATGCCATTTGTCATTGTCATTCTTCATTGGGATTTGCTCCCAACTCTCTATATAATAGAGCCATGGTCTCTCACATTGATAATATTGTTACTAGCTATTGTGCTTGCAGAAGCGCTACTGCCTTGTACACTTTCAGAAATATCAATAAAGACTTTGGGGTTTCATTCATGAGGTGTTTCTCCTTTTCGAGTGTGATGAATTGTCGAGCATTCGTATAATTCCTTTTACTCATGCTTTGATCTAATTTGCTTCCATATGTTCTTGTAGATTTGTTAATGTAGAGCTATCTTGCATTGACATTTGATTTAGAAATATGCTCTAGGTATAGAATGCTCTAGTTGGTTTTATATAAATCTCTAGAGTTTCTTATCATTGTTTATTGTTAAATCTATATGGAACTAATTCTTGATTGAAATTTTGTAGAGGGAACATCTTGTTGGGATTACAGAATCAAACTCGAGGGGAATTCTTTGGAGAGACCAACCCACTCTTGATACATTCCTAAAAGAGCTCTCATTTGTTCCTTGAACCTTCATAGTCTTATCTTATAAAGTGGTTTTGCAGGGATTTCGGCACATAGATTTTACACAAGCTGAGAACTTCTAAATTTAAATCTCTTTTAAAATAACATTGTACTTCATTTCTTTCATTTGTTATCTAAGAGCTTGAAGATGGCTAAGCAAAGACGAGAGTTTACTCTCACTCTTTAGCTTAACCTTTTGTAAATTATAATTGTACATATACATTTTATCTTGCTGATTTTTCCATTAATACTTAACTTATTTTCAGCCATTGTTTGGATTGTTTGCTAACTCTTGTGTGGCAAATTTTGAAGAGCAACTTCCCGCAACATCTAACAAGTGTTTGCAGAACCTTTGGCAAGTGTTGGGGGTTCGATTTCCAAGGATTTCATGAGCCCTTTTGAGGCTTATTTTGGCCAAGTCGAATTCACTAGAGGGCTGCCCATTTTCCTCTTTAAGCCGTGGGCATTTGGAGGAAAATCACACCTTGTTTCCCTTGCATAAGTTTTGTGAGATCTTGTCACTACTTTCTTAAGAAAAGAGGTCTAGTGTCCAAGTTTCAAGCAATTATTGTGAGGACTCTCCTTGAAGTATATTTGAGAACTTTGAAGGGCTCTCTTCTCATTGTAATATTAATAAAAGATCTAACTTGCTTGTGGGAACTTGGGATTTCTCCCATGGTATCCTATCTCCCCATTTAGAGGGAGGCTTCTCTTAGGTGGATTGACATTTGCATGGTTTAAGCTTTCATACTTCATTCACTTACATGCATGCTTTAATTGGGAATTAACACAACCTCACTATCACATTTCATTAAGTTAAAGTTTGTTACAATTTCATTTGAGCTTTGCATTTTCTTTTTCATTGTTGCTTGGAGCTACAAGCTTACACTTTACTTTGGGCAATTCACCCTTTACATGCAAGCATTTTATATTCTTAACAAACTTTGATTCGTTTCCATTTACCTTGGTAAATTGTTTCATGAACACTTGAATACATGCTTCCATTGTATGCTACATTGTTATCTTGATTATTGGAGCAATTTATTGTCATTGTCTATTTGAAACAAATTTTACTTTCAAGCAAATTACTTGTATCATTTTAATTCATTGATGAAACACATGCAACACTTGTAAGCTAATTTTATTCCTCCAGTTGAAGTTATAATTGCAACTTATGTTGAACACTATTTCATTCTCAAGCATTGCAAATCAATCTCTTTGAATCATTTGCATGTATCATTATTTTAATTTGGGGAATTAACACAATTTGCATTTCATCTAGGCATTTTAATGTAGAAAGGCCCCAAGCCTCATTAAAATTTTACCTCCAACATAAGTTGGTTGAAGTAGACATCTTAGGGATCCTCTACTCCTCTATTGACTCCTCACTATGAGATCCATATCATTGGGCGAGGATGAGGTCTGAAGATTGAAGAGTTAAATTGTAATCTTGTTGTAGACCTAATTAATAAAATTAACCAAGAGCACTTTCCATTACATTTACTTTACTTATCTCTTGTGAGTTTTCATATGCAAAGTCTATTCCAAAAGCAAGTATTGTAATCATTTCAAACAAGTGTTTTCTTTTCATGTTTCAAGTCTAATCGCATATTGATGTCTTGGTTTAGCACTTCCTTTCTTTTACATTTCCAAGTTAATTACTAATTTTTGGGTTTTGGCAAGATATATTTCACATGTTTTAATTTATATCTCAAAAGCATTTTGTATCTTACATATCTTGTGCTAACATTTCTTATTTACATTTCAGGGTTACTTTGTTTTCTCGTTTGAGAGCCTTGCATTTTACTTTGAACAAATATATCTTTAAATTGTTGAGCAAATTCCTTATAACGCACTGGTTTTATGGTTTTTAATCATATTAATGATTGGCATTGTTATTTCAAGTTGCTCACTTCATATTTGCTCATAAATCCTTAAAAGTAATCCATTTTCACTATAACACTCTCCTAGAAACTCACATATTTTAACTTAACTTTTCATTAGGGACCACCCCCCTTAGCTAACCTAGGAGATAGCTCAAACAGAGAGAGTCGAGATTAGTGTCACAACCCCTTCTCTGAGTTCCCTGCCACCAACCACACCTTGTGGGGTTGAAGGCTTTTTCTCACTGACTTGTAGGTAGGCATAGGAGGCAGGGTCAACAGGGACTCCATTAAAAATATTAATTATTTTAATACCTCCCAAACTGTTTAGAATATGCCCAAACCATTTCTAGGTATTGGAGATCTCATGTGCTTTAGCCTCTCCACCAATTTTTGTGGCTAAAGCACATTCGATGCTACCCCAAATCAACATACCCTCTTAGTGAGGACTATGCTCTAGTAATACTCCTCACAAAGCATCACCCTGATCATCCGGCATCGGTCCCTGTGATGATGCTAGGTCTGTTGCCCAACATCCTTTGCATTGTTACATAATGTACTGCTACCCATGCCCATGCCACTGCCACTGTTGCATCTGTACGACAGCTCCCTCTGCATCCGTGCTACTGCCCATGGCCCTACCATTGCCACTGCTACATCTGCACTGCATCTCCTCTCATCATGCTGCATCGTGCTGCCCATAGCATTGCCACTGCTAACCGCTGCACTGTAACTTAGTTACTAAGAAGTAAGTAACTGATCCTCCCAACTCTGACATCTCTGTCAGGCTAGAGACACCCTCAATGCTGCAACCCCCTCTATCGCTGACAAGTACTCCCTCTCTGACCTCTACGCTGTTGCAATAACTCTATGCATCTCGCACTGTTGTCTCATGCTGTCTCGGAAATCCTGCACTGTAGCTCCCTCTGATGATCCATCTGCATCCATCTCTACTGACATCCGCCAGTACTGCTACTCCTTTTTGGGGATCCCGTAGCAAGGTATAATCCAAGAGGTTGGGTACCTCGAGGATCCTGCCCTTCATCGCCTGTAGTCCATCTGACTACAGCTCGATGTCCCCCCACTTCCTCTCAAGTGACGTATGAGCACTCATGGCACAGTCATCATCTGTCTCTACTTCTTTCTCCACCTTCGTTGGCGCTACCTTTGGTCTCTGAAGCCTCTCCTTTGCTCTTCTTCCTGGGAAATTGGCTCGCATAGTGACCCAGTTCCCCACAGTTGAAGCATTTGACCTTGGAGAGGTCCTTCTTCTTCTGTTTCTCCTGCTTTCCCTCAGATGCTAGGGCAGCATCCTCCTCTTCCTCCTCCTTAATTCTAATCCCCTTGCCACTGCTTCCCGCCTTGCTTAGTCTTATGATCTCTTCTTGGAAAAATGTTGCCCACATTTCCTCCCAATCTAGAAGGGTCGCCTTGCCCAGTATGCTCTGAACAAACACCTCCCAGTCTTTTGAGACTGCGTTCAGGGTTTTTCTCACCATCAATTCTTGATCCGGCATGGCCCCTATGGAAGTCAGCTGATCCCGGATCTCCTTCAATCAACTGAGGAAGGTGTCTATCTGCTCCCCTTTCCGCATCTAGTATGACCACAGCTGATTCTCAAGTAGCATCCTTCTCCACACAAAAATATGCTGGTACAATTTCTTTAGGGCCTCTCACATCTCATTTGTCGTGTCCTTTTCGGCAATATGTGGTACTACATGGTTCTTGATCCCGTCAAGGATGATGCTCTTGGCCCTCGCCATTGCCTCCTCATACTTGTCGTTCTGGGCTGGGTCAACTGGGATCGCTATCGTCTTCAAGGCGAAGTGCTTGACACGATTCCTGTCTAGAACGGACAAAATTTTGGTCTTCCAGACTACGAAGTTTGAGGCTTCGTCCAATCTATCCTGGTCTCTTACCCTGTTCACTGCCATCTCACTTCTCCTCTACTTCCCTTCTGGAAGTTATTGGTGTGACTCCCTCTAAGCCTCGATTTCCCTCCTAGAAACCCTTCTGCCAATGTCGAGATGTACCCACTCCGATCATTAGTGCAACTGCACCACTGATCCGAATTTCTTGGCTAGAAATCCTCGGTAGCAACTCCCTCCTCCTTAGTCTTGCCCTGTTAGGTACTGTTCTAACTACAGTACCCCACCAGCTTCACTCTGCAACTTACCCACAGCCTCCTAAGCTCCAGCAAACTGAAGGTTAGAGCTTCTAGGCTCTGCGCAATCCCGGCACCAGCAAAATCCACACCTCCTGGCCACAGGTGTCAATCCTTCCTGACTTAGAAAGATTTCCAGGCATTGTGTACGTCGATTCTGCTCCCCTCTACCACTGCATTGATCCTCTTCCCGGCTCAAACTTGATGACGTAGGCATTGCGTCACCCCTCCCTTACTGCTTCTCTGCTAGGAACAGTTTTTGTCACTCAAGACAGTTGTTTTCTACTGCTGCTGCTCTGCTCGACTGATGTCCTCAGTTCTCCTGTGATCTGCAACCATGCTATGATACCATGTTGAAATTTCTAAGTCTAATTGTTAGAAACCCTTCATGTACTTTTCTGATTTATTTATGCCTACTTGTTCTGATTAATTAACAAGTTATTTACCATGTAAATACTGAAAATGAATACAAGTACATGCTCAACACATTATAGATCATCAACTGAAGGAAACAAAACAAGCACACAAGTGACACCATTGTTTCTGGACCAATGTCCCCAAAAAAACCCAATGCGGGAAAACCAGTGCAGCTATCTGAGGGTTTTAACTATTAAGCAGTTTCAGAATACAATCTGGATGCCAAAACCGACTCACCCAACAGAGAATAATCTCAGTAGTAGTATCTCTCAGTCAGAGACAGATGTTCCGGTTGAAACCTTGGATAAACACTCCAACAGTCCCCAGCTCCAATCTACTCCATGAAAACCCCAGCATCAGCCTCTAGGGACAATGTCAACCCTCTCTGGCCCAGCATCTGCCCAGCGTCACCCTAGCTCGCCCTGCGTCAGCCTCTGGAGGCACTGCGTCAGCCCTTGGTTGTCTTTGCGTGAGACCTAGCTAGCTCTACGTGAACCTCTGGTTGGCTCTACATCTCTCTCTCCCGGCTTTTGCGCTGATCCTCCTGGTGCTATCTCTGCCTCTCTACTTCTGTATTCACTGCCCCTCAGCTGCAACTCTGATCACTCTTTCGACTTCCTCAACAAACCCTGCCCCAGAAAATCGAAATCTTGATCAACTCGGTGTGTTCTCCAAGTGACCCTCAAGCCTCCTCTTATACTTTTCTCGTTGACAATTCAACGACCGAGATTAAGTCCCTAATCAACGGCTAAGATTAACTCTGGCTTGATCCATGACTTTTGGACCCTTCTAACACAGTTTTATATTAATTCACATTAATATTTTATTTTCCCTAAGTTTAGACTTAGGGACTCCATTAAAAATATTAATTATTTTAATATCTCCCAAACTGTTTAGAATCTGCCCAAACCATTTCTGGGTATTGGAGATCTCATGTGCTTTAGCCTCTCCACCAATTTTTGTGGCTAGAGAACATCTGATGCTACCCCAAATCAACAGCGTGTTCCTCTTATCCTTAGGAACATGAATATCTACAGGACAACCAAAGATTTTCATGTGTCCAACCTCTAGCTTCCTTTTGGAGAATGCTTCTTCAGGGGTCACAACTTCCAAAACTTTATGAGCACTTCTATTTTGAATGTACACAGTTGTCTGTTATGCCTCACCCCACAAGAACAATGGCATGTCCGAATCATGCATCCTATCCTTGACAGATTCTTCAATGAACCTGTTCTTTCATTTAGCTACACTAAACTGTTGTGGATTATAGGGGACAATTAGCTCCCTCTTAAACCCATCCTACTTGCAAAAAGCAACAAGCTCCTTTGAGGTGCATTCTCCTCCGTTGTCAGATCTCAGTATCTCAATCTTCTTGTTTGTCAAGTTTTCCACATCAACTTTGAATTCTTGGAACTTGTCAAATACCTCATCCTTAGTCTTCAAAAGATATATCCATGTCTTATGGGAGAAGTCATCAATAAATGTCACATAGTACAACGAACCACTAAGCGATTTTATAGGCATCGGACCACACACATCAAAATGAATCAAATCTAAAGCTTCTTTCGATCTGTTGTCACTGTTTGGACCTTTGCATACACCATCATTCTTTATTTGCAGTTCAGGAACCCCTGACACTATTTGACTCAACTCATGCAATGCCCTGAAATGAAGATGTCCATACCTTCTATGCCATAGCTCAATTGGATTTATCTCATCATGTACTAGTACTTGATCTAGTTGACTCACAAGTCTATACAACTTGCCATCACAAATCCAAATAACCCTACAGCCCTTGGACCAAACAACTACTTTGCCATCCACAAAAGCAACTTTATCTCCTTTATCTTCTAAGCAAGGAACAGAGACAAGATTATTTTTCAAACCTAGTACATAAAGAACATTGTTGAGATGTACATTTTTACCAGATTCCAGCTCTATGGATGCTTTTCCAACTCCTTTGACTAGATAGTTCTTATTGGCTCCCAGTTCAACCCTTTGAGACAACTTATTTTCAATGTGTTGAAGAATCTAGGGAAAATAAGTGTAGCGTGATTCTTCATTACTTTATAATAATTTGTGGAGTCTTTTTACTTTTTCTTGTTAGCTTAATCTTCTTCTTGTTATTATTAATGCATGTGTTTGTACTTCATGAAACTGCTACCAAAACATAAGAACAAGAACACAAGATGTTGGCTCTCTGCCAGGACCAAAACCTCTCTTCTCTTGAGAGGAAAATCCTTTAGTAAGTTTCTCTTATTGAAGCTTCTTATTGATCAATGCCAAACCCTATACCCCTGACTTGAATATCCTCCAAGCACAAGTCAAGTCCTTTCGGCACTTTGCTTTCTCAGCACTTCCTCCATCTGGCACTTCGACCTCCTTCTTCCGGTACTTCGTTCTTCTCTCAATTGTTGATAGACCTTGTTGCACTTGCTCTAGAAGAGACACCTTTTGATAAGTCCCTTTTCTTGTGATGATCCCTTCATTCTACTTGACCAGATGAGTTCTTTCTTCAAGGTGTAGTTTCAGACTTGATATAACTGTCCTGCAGCCCTAGATTTCCACACGTGTGGTGACTTCCTTTATATGGTAAGCTCTTTTCTTCCTTCGGTTGAGTGTCCTTCTCTTTCACTTGATTGGGAGATCTTATAGGTCTAGTTTCGTAGTCCAATTAGAGAGATATGCCAACAGTGAGTTTCTGCTGCTTTGGCCACACACAGACCCTTCGGCTTTCGCACGTGTGCCTTATGTTCACCCTAGAGACAGTCCTTAATCTTCGCTTCTCTCTCTTCCTTCGCTGCCCTAGAAGACCTCCTTTTCATCCTTTTTCTTAGTCTCTTGTTCCCTCGGATTTCAGAGCTCTTGATTGCGTTGTAATGGAGTGGGCAGCCTCTATTTAAAGAGGACTGTCCCTCCTTTTAGGCCGACTATAAGGCCGACATGTTAACTATTTGTAGGCCGACTTCTTGAGCAGACTTCGGATGGTTTCTACGCTGGTGTAACATGCTTGAAGGAGCTTCTTTGATGGTGCCTTTGCATAGGAGGAGACTTGACTTTGCTTGGAGGTATTCTCGACTTTAATACATAATCATAGATGGCGTAACATGCCCTTAAGGCCTTCAACATTTCCTTTTGACTATTTGACTCACTATAGCACTTAACAAATACTATCTCTTCCCATAAGGCTCACAGCCTCCCTTACTTAGCACACAAGACATAAATAAAATTAATATTTTAATATGTTAATTCCTATTCCCTCTCTAATATCTAATGGTCACCTATAAAGCCCTTTCCTAAACCTTAATGGTAATCCTAGTAATCTATAAAAAGAAGCTTTGTCTTGCCTAATGGGTATAGAAGAAAAAGGAACGACTTTGTGAAAATTATCTATCTGAACTTTTTGGTCACCCTACAGGAGTATTAACGCAGGTATCTTAAGGGATAGGGTTTGGTAACTTTGATTTGCTTGGAGATTTGATTTATTGCAGGGTATGTTTGTTATGAGCAGCGAATGATTAAAAGACTCCTCAAGGCATATTTAGGATGGTCTTCAAGGGTTTCAGACCTGTAACAAGATATTTTGTTTAAGGCATGAGCACAGTCAATTTTTGGAGCGAACCTACAGCCAAGACTAGAGACTCGGACCTGTAATTTGACTTGAAAATTTGTCACAAAAAATCTATATTTGTTGACTGTCAAGGAAAGCGAAGTCATTTGGAGCATGTTGTAAGCAGCCATGATGCAAGTCTAATTACAGATTTTTACAACAGCAAAGGTTATCCTGCAAAAAGGAGTGAAGGATAACAAGCCAGTTAACAAATCTATTTACAGTCTTCAACAAATGGACTACAAGGAACAGCACACCTAAAGGTCTCAGCACTTAGGAAATTGCATTATTTCAGGACAGCGAGGGTATCCAAAGGTTGTTTCAGGTCTCGGTCTTCCACAGGTCCTCATTGAAATACATGTGAACTTCTGCAAGCAAATATTCGTGGCACTAGTCTCCAATTTCGGTAATTTGTGTTGCATACAATTTGTGTTTAAGTTGTATCTGAAATGGCACTAGTCTCCAATTTCCGTAAGTTGTGTTGCATACAATTTGTGTTTAAGTTGTATTTGAAACAAGTCTCAGTTCATGTCTTGCATCAGGACAATTCTTTTGAGCCTCGTATTTAAAATTCAAGGTTTGTACATATTTAAATTCCTTTCATTGTGTACTTTAATGACTGTTGTTATATTAAATTGAGGACTGCACAGTAGTGTGTAGTAGGCTAGTTTTGAGTTAAGCTGCAGTTGAATTAGTACTGTAAGTTGTGTTCAGTTTGATAGCTATTGAAAGTTCTGTCCTAAGTGTGTCTAGACTGCCTTGTCATCGTTGTGTCTAAGGCTTATAGCTACAGTCTTCATTGGTGTCTAGTCCTGCTTAGAATCTAGGTCAGTGTCGTGGTCTGTTTTGGTTAAGAACTAGTTGAATAAGAAGAGTGTAGGCTGCTGCAACAAGTCAAGAACAAAAGGGACATACTCAAAACACAAGCACATCTCAGGTACGTATTGTAATGATTTAATTTTGTACTTTCACTATTATGTACTTACATGTGTATTGCAGACAGAGGTAAGTTGAAGGGTATTTTGTTTTCGTTTGGGATTGGGTCTTGTTTGGGAAACTTTGCATGCAGGTAGAAGAAGACATACAAGAACTTGAAGTATCAAATCATCATCTCTTGAAGGCAACGTTGCAACAAGGACATTTCTTGAAGACAGAGCAGCTATACTTGTCACATCATCAACATTTGTTACATGTATTAAGAAGCGTTGTCAAGGTCAACAGTGAAATCATTGTAACTGGGCCATTATCTCTGGTATGAGAGCCCATATTTGTAAAAGAGTCAAATTGCCTAAGACTTGTAGAAGGCATTGTTGGGGAAACCCAGTTTTATTGTCAAAGTCTGTTGGGATAAAGGGTATGGTACTAGTGTTATTTATCGTGTATTGAAAATCATTGTAACATGGATCATTGTCCCTGGTACGGGAGTTCACATCTTTTTTTTATATTGTCTTTTTAGGGTTGTAGGGTGGTGCTAGGCAGGTGAATGCAGTCACCTAGAAGTTGGGGCAAGTAAACACTTTAGGGTGGTAGGGTGGTGCTAGGGCGAGTTGTGGCTTTCTAGGGTGTTGGGGCTGTTGATTTGAGGTAGCATCGGATGTGCTTTAGCCATGAAAATTGGTGGAGAGGCTAAGGCACATGAGATCTCCAATACCCAGAAAGGGTTTGGGTAAATTCTGAACAGTTTGGAAGATATTAAAATAATTAGTATTTTTAATGAAGTCCCTAAGTCTAAACTTAGGAAAAATAAAATATTAATGTGAATTAATATAAAACTGTGTTAGAATGGTCCAAAAGTCATGGATCAAGCCAGATCTAATCTTAGCCGTTGATTAGGGACTTAATCTCGGTCGTTGATTTGTCAATGAGAAAAGTATAAGACAAGGCTTGAGGGTCACTTGGAGAACACCCTGAGGGAGACCAGTCAGTTCAATTTCTGGAGCGGGGTTAGCTGAGAAATTGAACCAGTGGTCTGGTGCGCAGCCAGAAGGCAACAAGTACGGAACAGAGAGACGGGATCAACCACTAGAGATCAACGCAGAGGCAGGAGAGTCAAACGCAGGGCATTTCGAGACTGGACAGTCATTAACTGGGCATGGGTGACGCAGAAAGGCCCAGGGCTGACACAGTCAAGCAGGGGCTGACGCAAAGGGTCTGAGAGCCACGCAGAGATCAGTCGGGCTAACGTTGGGATTGGGAGAAGTGCTAAAGAATTTTTCCTCTGTTGGGTAAGCCAGTTTGGCACCCTATTGTACTGAGGAATTGCTGCATAATAAAAACCTCCTTTGCTGCACCGGTTTTCCCACATTGGGTTTTTCCAAGGACTGTTGTCCAAAATAAATGTGTCAATGTGTTGATTTTTGTGTATGTGTTTGTTTCTGTATTACGGTGTGATATCTGCAACAGTATTTATTTTAATGTTTATTGAAGTAATTTCATAAATAACTTATTGTGGAATAAGTAGGAAAAATAAATCAGTTGCTGTAGTGATAAAATTTTCACATGACATTAGAGCGAGTAATCAAAGACAGGAAGGGAAAATCAGTTATGGGTCGAGACCACGATGTAGAGGCATCCACGTTAGGGGACTCACACAGATTTTTAGAAGATTGCACAAGAGAAAGAGATTTCGATTTCTCTATGTTAGCTTCCAGGCTGGAAGAAGAAGTGGCGTGTATGACTAGTGTTGCATCATCAAAAGTATGGTATATAGACAATGGAGCCTCGTGGCATATGACGGGAATCAGGGAGTGTTTCTCAGAATATCGAGAAGAGAAGATGAACTTTTAGATCACCATGGGGAACAAGGCAAAGTGTACTCCAGTAGGGAAGGGTACCATAGTCTTTCAGACAAAATCGGGAGAACGGTTTCATGTTACAATGTGTTGCATGTACCAAGATTGGGGATGAACTTACTTTCCGTGTCACAACTACAAGGCAAGGGCTATAGCAGAGAAGAAGAGATAGTGTCGAAGGATCAACGCTGAGGCAGAGAAGGTTGCGCAGAGCCAGCAAGAGCCACGCAAAGGGCCAGAGGGATTGCGCAAAGGCTACCAGGGCCTATGTGAGTGACACAGAGGGCCAGATAGCCAGCGCAGAGCATCAGGAGGCTGACGTAGAGGGTACCAGGTTGACGCAAAGGCCAAGAGGGCTGACACAGAGCCTCAGAGAGGGGTTGGAGAGATTTTCGTGGAGCAGACTTGCCGAATATCTGCTTCCAAAGAGAGGTTTTACTGCCAGATTGATTTCTCTGTCGGGTGAGCCAGTTTGGCACCCAGTTGTACTCGAGAAAAGCTCCTTAATAATAAAACCCTCAAAACTGCTGCATTGGTTTTCCCAAGTTGGGTTTTTCTGGGGAAGATTGTCCAAAAATAACGGTGTCCCTTGTGTGTTTGTCTATTTCTTTCAGTTGATGATCTGTAGATGGTTGAGACTGCATTTGTGTTTATCTTCAGTATTTATATGGTTAAATAACTTGTTAAGAAATTAAACATGTAGGTGAAATAAACCAAATAGTGCAGGAAGAATTTCTAACAAGTTAGACTTAGAAATTTCAACACAAACTTCAACCAACACCCAAAACAGAGACAAAAACTTCCATCACAAATCCCAATAACCCTCAAAAAATATCAATCCTATTGCCTACTCTTGTCTTGGACGCCCTACACATCCTCAAAGAGCATCGGATGCCAGATGATTACCCAGTCCTCCATTCTTTCTTCCAAAGTGAAGACAAGAATGTTGTGTCTATCTCTCTGTCTCAACTAGGGAAGATATGCCCATAACTTGAAGGAATGTACCCAAGCTCCCTCTGATCAGGAACTTACCCATGCTCCCTCTTAATCAGGGACTTTTCAGAGCTCCCTCTTAGCTAGGAACTCTCCTATACATCAGCAACTTCTTCTTCGTAGGTCCTTCAACTGCTTGATCAACTTCTCTCCTTGATGTCATAAAATTTAGTTGAGCTTCTTCCTTGTAGGGCAACAGCCATCGATCACTTTCCTCCTTAGTTCGTCATGTCATTCCTTTCTTCATGGAAAGTGGCTTTCTTCATATCTGGAACCTTCGTCATATGGCTACTTCTTCCTCATCATGTTTCTTTCAGGAGTTTCCATTCACCACATGAATGCTAGTTGTACTTGTACTTTCAATTCTTGTTCCAGTAGCCCTGCATGAATTCATCCAGATATTATTCAAGAAATCATAACATTAAATTAAATCGTACCTTTCGAGATGGCTCTTCACCATGACATCTTCCTATAGGTATCAACATCCTGCATACATGTTGACACATCTCCCAAAGATATCCATTGTCAAGGGTCTTCATCTTTTCAGACTTTTATCAGAGTCTCCATATACTTCCGGGAGATTTCCTAGTTAAATCTTCTTGGTCTTTTGGATGTTGATTGCCTTCATCAGGGTTGCATATCTCACAATCTCTTCCTTCTTCACGCATTCTATTCCTAGGAGTTTTCAATCAGAGTTTCCTAATTGTAGTCATCCACTTCATACTTCATCTGAGGACATATTATGTTGATTTCATCTTAGTGTGACTTTATGCCTTCCTGCATCCTTTCAGAGGAGGAGATCCCTTTCCCTTGATCATGCTTCTCAAGATAGAAGTAATGATCCATGTTACCTGCAACCATATGACATGACATTATAATATTAAATACAAGCATACATACCTTATTTTACCTTTAGGTCATCTAGGCTTTGTTCAGCAGCTTCCTTGAATGAAGTGTCTTCAACCCCTTGATCTGCTTCTTCTCTTATGTCACCATCATCCATGAATTCCACAAGTTAAAGTTTATTATGAAAGATTTGCTTCTTCTCTAAATTAGCGAACCCTCCGATGAGGATTCCATTAGAGAATCTTGAGGATCTTTGTATATCCCCATCTGGAAGATGCTTCCTTTCTGACTTGATGTAGGATGAGCCTTGTCCTGGATGACTTCTTTCTTTCCTTCAACGTCCAATGAGGTTCCTGAGAGCTATATCCTTCATGTTTGACTGCCATAGATTTTGTCCTCCATGATTCCATGGTGATGTCACAAGCTCTTGTTTCTAATGATTCCATGATGCCACGATGCATCTTATTATCTTGGTCATATCTATAACACAAGATTTAGGAGCTTATGATAGGACCCTTTTATGAGGGATATCATTTAGATCATAGTAGAGATCTGTTACTCCCTCTTTCCTTGGTCCTTTTCTTCAGCTTCCTCCATCTTTCCAGTGATATGAGCTTCTTTCCATAATCTTTCCATAGCATTGAATCTTATACTATTCTATCTTGTTTGAGGACCAAACTTTCCTTTCCTTTCTACACATGATTGTGTCCTTCAACACTTTTTCCTTTTATCTAACATAGATACCACAAGTTGTCGAATGAGGTAACCTTCTTTGTTCATGGATATTTGTTACCTTGATGATTATCTTCTTATCATCTGTCATAGATCTCCCAATTGAGATCTCATGAAGATATTCTTTCTTTCTTTGATACCTTCAATCAGGTCTAAGTGATATGACCTTCTTCACTTCATTTCAGAGAGTATATCTTCTAACATTTCATATATCTCTTTTATGTCTCCTTTCTTGCTACATAGAGATGAGAGGACCTTGAGAGTTCCCTCCCATGAATTCAAAGGAGACCTTTTTCCTTGGTATGTTCACTGACTTCTCTTATCTTATGAGGATTATGACAATCCTCCTTATTCTATGCAAGGAATTTTGATGACCCATCTAACCTATAGATCTCCTTGCAATTATGAAGTCATTTTACCAAATTGATTAATGAAAATACTTACTTGAGATGTGAAGATAAAATCTTCACCTTGATCTTGTTGGAAGTAGTTGAAGCAGATGCATTAGTGTTAAGTTATGGTATGTTCTATGCTTATAACAATTTACTTCTTTTCTTATTATATTCCACAAATTTGCAATCACATGTACATAAAGTAAAGTGCAGATATAACATTAAACGATCGACAAAAAACAAGCCAAGACAAGAGACACAAGATTTGGCGGCTAGCCAGGGACAAACCCCACAATGTGTGGGGAAACCCTTTGATCAAATCTTCTTTTATCTTCAATAATTCAGCAGAGAGAAATAGTACAATAAATCTGATTTATATCAGCAGTAGCAAACCCTAGATCAGCAGCATCAGCATTAGCGGCTTCATCATCAAAACTAGGGCAGTTGATATCTCACAAACCAACCATCGGATCGGCTTGATTCCACCACCAAAAGTTGCAGCCTTCAAAGGAGGTTCAGATGAACCTACAGCACAGATCAGAAGAGGAGGTATGATGGTCCACGCTGATCAAACTTTGGATCTACAATTGCATCTTCAGTTTCAGCAGCTTCCTTCAAACTAGGGCAGTCGATATCTCGCAAACCATCCGTCGGATCGACTTGATTCCACCACCAACAGTTGTAGCCTTCAGAGGATGTTCAGATGAACCTACAGTGCAGATCAAAAGAGGAGGTTTGATGGTCCACGCTGGTCAAAGTTTGTATCTGCAGTTGCAGCTTCAGTTTCAGTAGCTTCCTTCAAACTAGGGCAGTGGATATCTCGCAAACCGTCTGTCAGATCGACTTGATTCCACCACCAAAAGTTGCAGCCTTTAGAGGAGGTTCAGATGAACCTACAGCACAGACTAGAAGAGGAGGTTTGATGGTCCATGCTGGTCAAAGTTTGGATCTGCAGTTGCAGCTTCAGTTTCAATGGCTTCCTTCAAACTAGGGCAGTCAATATCTCGCAAACCGTCTTTCAGATCGACTTGATTCCACCACCAAAAGTTGCAGCCTTCAGAGGAGGTTCAGATGAACCTACAGCGCAGATCAAAAGAGGAGGTTTGATGGTCCACGCTGGTCAAAGTTTGGATCTGTAATTGCAGCTTCAGTTTGAGAAGCTTTCGGCTTCACATGTGTGAGAGAGAGACCCTTTTCTGCACAGTAGAGAAGAGACTCTTTTCTGCGCAGTGGAGAGAGAGAGAGATGTGATGAGATGAGTGAATGCAAATGAGGAAAAGTCCTCTTGTATTTATATACAACGTTGATGTTTGAATAGATGCCACTATTGGGCTTCTAAGCCTACATGAGTTGTAGGTTAGCTTGATAATAATTCCATAATCAAAATAAATTCATATCTCCATAAATACTTATCGGAATTAGATGATCTTTAGATCAAACCTACACCTCTCGACGATAGGAATGTAATAAAACTATTATTAGCCATGAATAAGATGACCCACATGAAGTTTGGCCCTAGTTGCCAATTTAACACTCCCTCTCAACTAGGGAGAACTTCATCTGCAATCTGTCTGTCGGTCGCTACTATTCATCCATCAAATGCACTGCCCTGTACAGCTTGACCCTTGCACTGCTCTACTCTATTCTGCCTATTCTGCTTTGTCTTGTTCTGCCCTGTACTGATCTGTACTGCTCTGCTCTCTTTTGCTCTGCTCTGATTTGCTTTGTTCTGCTCTACTTTTGTTTTGTTCTGCTCTGCTTTTGTCCGAATTATGAAGAAGAACAAATGATCAAGCATGTATCGTACTGACTTAAAGTCAGCCTCAGAGTATGTATCACTGGTCCCAGACCAGTCTCAACCGACCCGAAGTCAATGTCATAGTATGTATAACTCCTACCACTGGTCCCAGACCAGTGACATCCTCCACTAACTCAAAGTCAGTCTCAAAGTGTGTACCACTGGTCCCAGACTAGTCTCAACTAACCCGAAGTCAATGTCATAGAATGTACCACTCCTACCACTTGTCCCAGACCAGTGTCATTGATCCCAGATCAATGGAGGTCATCCTAACGTAGGGAGTACAGTAGATACAACGATGCATCCATTGGTACTACTATGGTCCCTAACTTCATTTCCCTGCTCATTGATCAGATGAGAGGTACTTCCCATGAGTCCCAGACTGCATGGGTGGGATGCCTCGACAGGAGAACTAATCAATCTTGTCCTCACAGGAGAACACATCAATCTTGCTACAATCGCCATGAAGAACACATCAATCCAAGCCTCATAGCAGAACACATCAATCCTGCTACAATCGCCATGGAGAACACATCAATCCAGGCCTCACAAGAGAACACATCAATCCTGCTACAATCGCCATGGAGAACACATCAATCCAGGCCTCACAGGAGAACACATCAATCCTGCTACAATCACCATGGAGAACACCTCAATCCAGGCCTCACAGGAGAGCAAATCATCCTGTTCCACAAGAGAGCGAATCATCTTGTCCCACAAGGGAGCGAATCATCTTGTTCCAGTGTGCACCACCAGGGGAGGGTGAGTCACCCTGTGTTCGTATGTTGCTCTAGTAAGAACCGCAAGCCCTCAAAGCTCCCAGAGCTCAATGGATGCAACATGCAAGACCCTTGTACAAGGGTTTCTTGACAACTCCAAGTCGTTTGGGAAAATCACAGATTAGATCTTTCCTTGGGGCTTTGACAAGGTGTATCGACCTGTACATCATCTTAATGCGATGGAGCCTCCTTGCTCATCGACTTACCATATCCCGGATGATGTCTATCTGTTGGAGCAATCGACGAATACGGGATTCCTCAATAATTGAATCCCACCTCTGGTTGTTATAGAGAATCACAGTGGTATGTGTTCAAACAGCTCACTGAAGAGCTTCCCCAACCAGGCAGCTTCATACGAGATCATACTCGTAGATATGTATCTGGTCTCGACGGTGCTTATGGCAACTGACTTCTGCTTCCTGCTCATCCATTATATCGAAGCAGAATCCAAAGAGAAACAACACTAAAAGTGCTCCAGTGATCCTCCACACTACCTGCCTAATCAGCGTTCGAATAATCATGCAGTTTCATATTTCCGGCAATGTATCTCAATCCATGAGAGTTTGTGTCCTGAAGACATCTCAGAAGATTCTTGGCACCAATCTAGTGAGGCTCAACCAAATATGAGCTCACAATGCTAACTGCAAAACATATGTTTGGACGGAGATTCACCAAGAACATCAACGCGAATGAGTTTTGAAACTCAGAGGCATTTCCCAAATTTGGTCCAACATCACTTCCATATAACTTCTGAAAGTTAAGATCCTCGAGGTAGTCACAGGCTTGTAGTCCATCATACCAAATCTTTTCAGAATCTTCACCACATATTTTCCTTGA
Source organism: Pinus tabuliformis (assembly GCA_031772625.1). Lineage (NCBI taxonomy): Eukaryota > Viridiplantae > Streptophyta > Pinopsida > Pinales > Pinaceae > Pinus > Pinus tabuliformis. Next base: position 140,741,035 of record CM062812.1, read on the forward strand.
GATGGGAAAATTTCCCTTGGCTTCTGCCACACTTCAAGTCCTTGGTTCTTCATTTCAAATTCAGAAGCCAACTCCCTCTTACATTTGTGAATGAGAGGGTATGCACCTATTAGAAAGAGGTCATCCACATACAACACCAGTATGAGAGGCTTGTCATCTTCAACCTTAAGGTAAGGGTTAGGATCGGCTTCACTCCTAGTGAATCCCAGCTTCATCAAGTAGCTATCGATCCTCTCATACCATGCTCGGGGTGCTTGCTTCAGCCCATAGAGAGCCTTCTTCAACCTGCATACATGAGATTTTCAATCATAAATCTCAAATCCTTCAGGTTGCTCCACATAGACCTCTTCTTTGATCGAACCATGCAAGAACGTGGTCTTGACATCCATTTGATGTAGGTTCCATCCTTGTGAAGCCACAAGGGCTATGATCAAGCGGATAGTCGTATATCTGGCAACAGGTGCAAATATCACATCATAGTCTATACCTTCCTTCTGGGAGAAACCACGAGAAACAAAACGAGCCTTATACTATTATGTACTTCCATTTGCTGCAACTTTATCTTGTAAAGCCATTTTGAAGTAACAATTGTCTTTTTTTGGGGTCTGGGAACTACTTCCCAAACATCATTCTCCATAATAGACTCATATTCTTTGGTCATAGCATCCTTCCATACTTGATGCTTGACAACATCTGAGAATGATGAAGGCTCATTTTGTATGATCATGCTCATGATGGTCAGGTATCCCCGATACCTGTTAGGTTTCTTACATTCACGGAAGGTTCCTCGGGGTGCAGCATGACCTTCAGCATCATCAAGTATCACCCTAAGCCATGAAGGCCTCTTCCTAGAAGAGGAAGGCTCAGATGGATAAATAGGATCCATGGGTTCCTCCACATCGACATTGTTACATCATCTACCCATAGAGACAGCTTCCACAATCGTACGGTTCTTCTTTTCCGCCACACCATTCTGCTCAGGAGTATGTGGTGTAGTAGTCTCCCTCTTAATGCCAGCCTCAGATATGCCTGAGTGAACCAACTGTAATATATCGGAGATCTTGCTTTGGCTTGAGGGGAATGGTCCCCTTTCGAGCTTTCCTTCGGCACATCTTGAACATAAACCTTCTTTCTCTACTTGGAATTCGGGCATCCCTGTCACCATTTGTCTTACACCGAGTAGAGATTTATAATGAAGGGGGGCAAACCTCCGATGCCAAAGTTTGGACTGAAGAGATGTGTCATAAGACATGACACCTAGCGGACTTCCATCGGCCTGATATAATGAATCAACACGAAACCCAAGAGTAAACGCATCTTTAACATTATTTTTCCATATACGTACCTTGCCATCGCTGAAGGTTACCTTGTAGCCTTTGTCTTCCATTGCCGAGATGGACACCAGGTTCTTTTTTAGGTCAAGTGCATTTGATACATCTTGGAATTTCTACCCTTCTTGAATGGTTGTCCTCTTCCTTGATTCCTAGCTCTCCTCTTACCTTTGCTATTGAATTTGTCATTCCTTTGATTGCCAGAGGGATTTTGATCATCGTCCCGGTGTGAGTCCTTTCTATCAGGGCACTCCCTTACATAGTGACCTGCTTTATCGCAAATGCAACATCGTCCTTTTCTTCCACCCTTAGGTCCAGCCTTTCCTTTTGATTTAGTCCCGGAATTATTTCTTTTCTTAGCATGAGAAGAAAACACAGCAAGAGGACCTTTAGGCATGGGCATTTCTTGCTCTTTGTTGACACCTAATCCTCAAGATTGGGTGAATTCATGTAAATAATTAATCAGGAATGTGGACAGTCATTAGAAGATGAACTAAACTGTCACATCCTTTTGTATATAACAATAACATGCCTGATGGAATAAGATGAATCAGTTTTACTGCCTATTGGAGTTACTGCCTGGCCTGACATGGTATCAGAGCCAAGTTCTCAAAATAGTTGTAACTCCATTCACTTTTGCTACTATGTCTAAGCACTATCATAAAACGTTCACCTGAACGTTGTCCTGACCTGAGCGTTGTCCTGTCCTATCCTGATTTATGCTGCTAGCCTGCTCCATCACTAGCGTTGTACGTTAAATTGTTTTTGTGAATGTTTTGACATTATAATTGAACGTTGGTTCTGACTTGTTTCAGTCGCACCATTCCATTGAACGCTGCTCTGATATGTCACACCATTCCATTGAACGCTGCTCTGATATGTCACACCATTCCATTGAACGCTGCTCTGATATGGTATTGATATCATATGTCTGAACGATGAATGTTTCATAGGTTTTGAACGCTGGACGTTTCTAGTTAAAATAGCTGCCAGGAAACGAGCTCTGGCCTCCATACCTCAACGATGTCCCACCTCTTGTAATTCACATTACCTCGGTTGATTGAGTTGCAATATGGAGCCTCAGCGTCTCAACCCTCTCCTAACTACACATTGCCTCCCGTTGAATACTACACTGCGTTTTTAATAAATCCGCTCCCACAAATACTTGTGTATGCTTCACGCTGCCATACTTCATACGTTGATTACTGTTGTAATACCTTAATATTTCCGTTTCCGGTCTACCTGCTCGCTGCTACTTAGCCACTAGCGTTCACGGATTCTCCTTGGAACTAGCCAGCCTTTAGTTGTGGAAATTTATGAGAAATTCGGGGGGCATTAGGGGATGCTGCTGTCGGAAACAATTTTTATAAGATCGATCAGTCGCTGAGTGCATCATTTTTTATACAGCTGGGGTGAAAATCATTTATTGAGGTCCCAGGGACTGGACGAGAATTTATTGAATTTTTCAGGGATTTAAATTAAATTTGACATGTATTTGGTATTTGTAAGTGTAATGGGATTCTTTTGAGAGGTCCCAGGTTCGAAGATGGCGCCCACCGTAGGCGTGTGAAAAGATTGGGCATTGTTTTGATGTGTTGCTGATGCGTTGAAGCATGGCATAGTATGCTGTCGCTGATGCATGTGCTGCTGATGCGTGAAGACTGAAACCGCTTCCCTTGAATGGTACTTTTGAATGGTGTTGATACCTTTGCGTTAGATATGTCTTGAAAGACAGCCATATGTATTGTTTAAACATTGTATTATTTGTTACATTGCACGAGTGATATCATCTCCACCATATAGGAATTGGTAATACCTTTGTCCTATAAGAGTGCAACCTTTTTTACAATTTTTTACACCAGAGCTACATTTTTTCCTCCACGAAAAGTACAATTTTATACATTAACAGCAGAAGTATTTTTCTATCAGCAGAAGTTTTTTTTTACAGAATGCATTCAATCATCTCCATGGTAGGGATAGTTCTCACTGGCAAGGAGAACTATCCTGAATGGTCCCGGATGATAAAACACACCCTCATCTTCAATGAGTTGTGGAAAGGAGCATGTGTTGGAGAAGGAGACAATGACCCAGTACAGCCTACCTCAGACAAAGAGCTCGTCATTTGGGAAAACAAGAACAGCAAAGCCTATTCATTAATCACAGCATCTGTAAATGAAGAGGTGAGTCGCCATATTTCATCATATTCAACTGCCTTTGAAGCTCTACAAAAACTGAAAGAACTCTATGACTCACATTCTGCACTTGAAGTTGTCCAACTCATGATTAAACTCTTCACTCTTGAACTGCAAAATAATGATCCTCTTGCTCTTGCATCTGAAGTAAAGTCTATAATGCATGATATCAAATCTACTAAGGTTGAGCTGGATATCCCTCTTATTGCTTTTCTCAAGGAACATTATCCTACTTCAATTATCTTGAGTCTTTGCAAGCAAATGAAAATCTCAAAGATATAACCTTTGACTCTCTTGTGAAAAAGTTCGCTGAAAGAGAGAAAGCTTTTGGAAAGAAGACAACCCCTGAGTCTTCAGAAGAGACTGTGTGCCTTGCTCATAAAGAAAAGCATCCTGCTCAAGATTCTACAAGAGGAAGAGGTGGCAGGGGGGGCAGACAGGGGGGGCAGACATTCTCAAGGAGAAAAGGCAGATCTGCATTGCATTCGCTGCAAAAGAAATGGATCACATGATGCCTCTACATGCAAGCTACCATAGGACAAAATTGAGCAGAAAAGAAACCAACAGAAAGGTAAAACTGATGATGTAGACAAAGGTAAAGCACCTGAATCCGCTCACTATGTTGAGGCACAATGTAACATTGGAGTAAATGAAGATTTGTTTAATGCTTCACTTGCCTCATGGAAAAATGATTGGTTGCTTGATTCAAGAGCAACCTGTCACATGACTCATGAAAAGATTTTTTTGAAGATTTTACTGACAATGTTGATGGAGCAGTATACTTTGCAGATCAATCAAAAATCAAGCCATCAGGGCTTGGCACAATCAGGCTTAAACTGCTTGGTCTTCCAGACTTTCTTCTGGATCATGTTCTATATCTCCCACAGCTCAAGAGAAACTTGTTGTCCTTGGTCCACATCCGCCAGCAAGGTCACTCCATTCATATGTTTGATGGCAAGCTTGAGGTAGGAAAAGCATCTGACCACTCACTTGTCATGAGGGGAATAGAAGAAGAAAGGCTTCTCAAACTGCAAGGAACCTCTGCTCATGCACAACATTTCTCATATATTTCTCATCATGAAGAAGGTACACTTCCATCAAGTTTATTATGGCATGCTAGATTTGGACATTTAAACTATGACAGTGTTAGCTTATTGAAGAAAAATGGTGTTGCTGGTTTGCCTACAATTCCTAGGAAACTTAAGCAATGTGATGGTTGCATTCTAGGAAAGCAAAACAAACAGTATTTTCATGATTCACATTCAAGAGCACATAGGAAGCTTGAACTCATTCATTCAGATTTATGTGGTCCAATGCCTGTTCCTTCTGCAAATGGAAATAAATATATCATGACATTTATTGATGACTACACCAGAATGTGTTGGGTTTATTTATTGAAGAACAAATCTGATGCTTTTCAAACATTCAAGAATTTTCATAAATGGATTGAAAATGATGCACAATCTCATATTGGGTCTATTCGCACTGATAATGGAAAAGAATATACATCAAATGAATTTGAAAACTATCTTCGCCAACATGGGATCAAACATCAAACAACTGTGCCTTTTAATCCCCAACAGAATGGTGTAGCTGAAAGAATGAATAGAACAATCTTGAATATGGTACGATCCATGCTTTTCTTCAAAAATGTAAAGATAATGTTTTGGGCTGATGCTGTTCTATGTGCTGCATATATAAAGAATAGATGTCCATCTAATGCTATAAGAAACAAGACTCCTTATGAATTGTGGTATGGACATGTTCCTTCAGTAAAACATCTCAGGGTCTTTGGTTCCACCTGTTATGCTTTAATACCTAAGGTACATAGAAACAAACTTGGTGCTAGAAGTCGCAAGTGTATCTTCCTGGGGTATTCAAACACCTCCAAATCATACCGCCTCTATGATGAAGTAAATAAAAAGTTTGTTGTATCTAGAGATGTAATTTTTCTTGAATCATCCAAATCTGACAATGTTGTTGAGCGGCAACTTAATCGCTTGGATAGATTCACAAAAACAAAATCATTTCAAGAATTTGATAATCAGATTCCACATCTTGAAGGGGGGATTCCTATTCTAGATCAACATGTGGAATCTTCTTCTGAAGAACAATCTCCCCCGAATGAAACTCCAACAACGGATGATGCTTTAAGTGATGTAATTGATAGAATTGGGAGACTCAATCTTGATTCAGTCCCAGCTCAATCAACAGAGCAGCCTGGACCATCTCAGAAAGGTCCCCCAAAGTGGCTGACAAAAACACTTGAAAGTGTTCATCCTGATGAAATTGGAAAAACAGGAACCAGAAATTCAAACCGACAAAATGGAGGTGATGTAGATGACTCTAATTCACCTGTTGATATGGATGTTTCTTATGATTGTGAATTGAACTTGTCTACAGATTTTGAACCAACTTCCTTCAAAGAAGTTGCTTCTCATGATGAATGGAAAGAAGCAATGGAAAAGGAGTATGATGCCCTCATAAAGAACGGCACTTGGAAGCTGGTTGATCCTCCATTTGGAACCAAACCAATTGGCTGCAAGTGGGTCTACAAGAACAAGTACAAAGTTGATGGCTCACTTGACAAGCACAAAGCTAGGCTTGTGGCAAAAGGTTTTGCACAGAAGGAAGGGGTCGATTATAAGGAAAGTTTTGCCCCCACAGCAAAATGGGCCACCATCCGGACACTCTTTGCACTAGCAGCTCAGAACGGTTGGAAAGTCCATCAAATGGATGTAAAAACTGCTTTCTTGAATGGAGATCTAAAAGAGAATATTTTTATGTCCCAGCCTAAAGGTTTTGCTGTGAAAGGACATGAACATAAAGTATGCAAACTTGTGAAGTCCTTGTATGGCCTCAAACAAGCACCTCGAGCCTGGTATGAAAAACTAACTGAGCATCTTCTGAAACTCAATTTCAAACATTTTGATCTTGATGATGCAACTTTATTTGTCAAGAAAGTTGGCAAAACAGTTGTATATCTTGTGGTATATGTAGATGATCTTTTAATGACAGGGAACAATGAAAGCTACATTGCATCCATAAAGAAGGAATTGGGAAAAAGTTTTGAAATGACTGATTTGGGCTATGTTCATTACTATCTTGGCATTGAAGTAACCCAACATCCAAAGTCCATATTTCTTTCTCAAAAGAAATACATTGGAGATCTGTTGAACAGGTTTGGCATGACAGAGTGCAATCCACTTACTACTCCAATGGAACAAAACTTAAAGTTCACATCTATTGAAGGAAAAGAATTTGAGGATGCAACAAAGTATAGACAGCTTGTAGGAAGTCTCAACTACCTCACTACTACCAGACCAGACATTTCATTGCCTGTTGGAATCCTCTCCAGGTTTATGAAAAAGCCTTGTGAGGGACATTGGTCTGCTACAAAAAGAGTTCTAAAGTACTTGAAGGGAACTCAAGACTTTGGAATCAAGTACACACAGGTGGATGACTTCAGCCTGATCGGATACTCTGATTCAAACTTCGATGGAGACAAAGAAACTGGGGTATCTACTTCAGGATATGCTATGAGTCTTGGATCAGGAGTTGTCTCTTGGAGATCACGCAAACAATCAGTTCCAGCAGATTCCACAACAGAAGCAGAATACGTGGCAGCAGCTGAAGCAACAAAAGAAATTGTGTGGCTCAGGAAAATTCTTGAAGATTTGCAAGTAAAACAAGTACAATCAACTCCACTCATGATTGACAACACCTCTGCAATAAAGTTGGCCAAGAACCCAAAATTCCATGATCGAACAAAGCACATTAATACTAAATATCATCTGATCCGACATCATGTTGAGGCCAAAACAATCCATCTCCGTCATTGTTCCACAAATGAGAAAAATGCAGACATCTTCACCAAAGCTCTTGGAAGGGAAAAGCTTGAAAGATTCATAATGATGCTTGGACTCACCAACATCCCTTCAGATTAAGGAGGGGAATGTTGACACCTAATCCTCACGATTGGGTGAATTCATGTAAATAATTAATCAGGAATGTGGACAGTCATCAGAAGATGAACTGAACTGTCACATCCTTTTGTATATAACAATAACATGCCTGATGGAATAAGATGAATCAGTTTTACTGCCTATTGGAGTTACTGCCTGGCCTGACACTCTTCTACCCTTGTTTCTTCTTGAATGTATCTAGCCATTAATTCCTCAAAACCAGGAATTATATTATTGTTCAGAAGAGTAGTCCTGAACACGTACCATTCGGATGGTAATCCTCCAAGAGTCGTGAGTGCCATTTCTCTGTCAATAATAGTCTCCCCAATAGATAGGAGATCGTTCTTGTTCTTGGTGATTCTTAAAAAGTATGCTTGCATACTCTCATCTTTACCCTTGATTTCCCTCAGCTTATTTCTAAAAAACAAAACTTGATTTGCATCGACTTTAAATAAACTCACCAGTCTATCGTAGATTTCCTTGGAGGTGTCCAGTTCAGAGATGTAGGCCACCAAGTGCTTGTCGATAGAGTCCCGAATGATCTTCTTTGTTTTTACTTCTCAGTTTTTCCATTTGTTCCAAGCAGCAGCGGATGCATTTGATGGAGGCTCAACAATATTGCCTCTCACATGGTCCAGCACTCCTCGATCTTCTAGGGTTAGTTCGATGATCCATGTAGAAATGATCTCGACCGTTGATGAGGATCAAGACATCTCTTGATCTCATCCGTCGATTTATTCAATTAATTTTTTATTATTATTTTTTAAATTTTTTAAATTTCTTAATTTTTATTTATTTTATTATTTTATTTCATGGATCATCGAACTAAGCCTTTGGAAACATCACCTAGGACCTAGGACTTAGGACTCACGAGGGGATTTAAAACATTTTCAACCCCCAAGACACATTTCATGATGACTTTTTTACAATTTACATCTCAAGGGGACAAACCCACTTAATACAGACCCTCATAAATCACCCAGTTCTGCGACACAACTATAATCTAGCAGATTAACACACTAGGATTCTCCTAAAGTTCTAATGACAAAATCCATCCCGGCTTTGGGTTCAGGTTTGAAGGAAAACTCTGCCGATCCATGGATCGGTGAGACGAAAAACCTTCCGGGACATAGATTATCATAGAAAGTTAGGTCCACCTAGGCAATTTTACATACATGACTCTGATCTGCTTAGATTATTTACAATTCATACATGCAGACTGGGTTTACAATTGAAATGATCAAGCTGCTAATGATTGTAGGCTGGCACGGACACGTCGTTCAGGTGCTATCTCTTTCTGCCAAGAAAAGAGGGTGTACCGCATGGGAAGATGACCAGTAGTGGTCAACATCTGGCTCTACTTGGGGACACGTTGCTGCTCTGTAGGAATGTGAGAATCCAAAATCTGCATCCATGCAACACACAACAAAATATAAGTAGCGTCCGTCCAAAATCATCATATACATTAAGCACAGGAAAGATAAAAGCTCTTCATTTATTGACTATCTAAAGCAGAAATGAAAATGCGGAAAAACAAGGAGTAGGGTTAGAAATACGATACAAAAATGCCCCATGGCATCAGATGTGTTCAATATAGTGCATACTGAGCATTTGCCTGCTTTCAGGCAAATCTGTCGGCTGCTTGTCGGATGTGCCATGTCCAATTTTGCATCTGGTAGGACTTTTTCCTATCCGAAAATCAAGCTGCTCGCGGCCGTCTGATGCGTCAAATCTTCTTCTTATTTTCTTTCTCTTACGCTTTTTCTTTCTGGCAGGTTGAATTACTGATGACCCGGAACTTTCTGTTTCAAAGCTATCAGATGAAGTATGTAAGATATGCGAGCTATGTCTTTCTTTATCCTGCATCTGATCTTTATCATTCTTAAATCTATCCGGATCACCTTCAATTAACCATCTTTCAATCGAATCAATAACCTCCTCATAATAAGATGGAGCTTGTTGCAGCAAATGAGAAGACTCCTGATCTGTTGATGTTACCTGGTTTCTTTCATCTTCCAATTGTTGAAACCTTTGGACCTGTATTCTAATGGCATCCATCTGTCTAGAGTGTTCATCCTTTATATCACTGATTTGTCTGGCATGATGTTCTTCCATGTCTTTTATCATTTTATTGTTCTTTTCCTTTATGTCCATCAAGTAATGCTGCATGAAATTTATTTCTTCTTTATGATTTGCTTGCATGTCAGCCAACTGATTATTATGATTGAACGTCATGATAGTCATTTCCTCTTCCATAGTTAGTAACTTGTTTTGCATAGAGTCAATTTCCCTATCATGGTCAGCTTTCATGGTCACCATATTTTCCTCTAAGACTGACATCTTGCTATGCATGTTTCCAATTTCTGTTTCATATTTAGTTTTCATGGCCTCAATTTCTTTAGCATGCTGATTTTGCGTGACCTCAATCTCCCTATTACGTCTTTCCAGGTGGGTGCATAAAGTTTTCACATCATTGACATAATTAGTTTGATTGCTTTCCATATTTCTTACCATCATCATTAGATCTTGTAAAATTTGCTTTTGCTCTTCCCTTTCATTGTCATTTGTCCCTGATTTTTCACTATCATGAACTTGATCTGCAATATTTCCGGTGGATGACACATTCTGACATGATGAATCGTCTTGGGGTCTTTCAGCTGGACTTCTTATCAAATTACTTTCATCCTGTTGCACAATTTTAGAGGTAGAAGGCAAGCTCTTTGGATTATCATATCTATCTTTAAAAGCATTGAGAATGTCTTGTAAAGAAGTGAAAAAATCATTAGGAAAATTATTAAACCAATTCAAGGCATCACCCTCTAAAGAATGGACAAATAGACGCATCTTGAAATCTTCATGATTATATTGAGGAAATCTACAATATAAGATCATTACACAAGTAAACCTATTTAAATGCTGTCCAACAGTGACCGAATCACCACCCGAGAACTTAAATAATTTACCAACGGCCTCTTTCGGAAGATCATGGAGATTATCAGTAAAATGACATGGTTTAAATGAATAATCCATGATGAACAATAAGGGATCAACTGGATGATAGAAAAAGATTTCTGCTCAAGAAAATTAAGAGATGAAAGAAGTGGAGTCGCCACTTGAACAATGAATCTGATTCTAGGATCCAAAAAGTAATCAACAAACAGATGTGCGGGAGGCTTCTTGTCTGGGAAAAAATAAGAAAATGGAGTCGCCACCCAAACAAGAAACACACCGAAGATATGCTGATGATATGGCGAAAAATAAGGCAATAAAAGATCAAAATGATAACCTTAAAAGTCGAATCTGCCAGCTCAAATGAGAGATGAGAACGATGAGAAGATGAATGATTGATGAAACTCCAGGAACAGAAAAACTCTATCCCCGGCAACGGCGCCAAAAAATGTTGTCGCGCATATTGACACGACAACGCTCAGACCGGGGGCTGTCACTCTGATCCCCGATCCCTCTGTTTAAGCCTATCTCCCGCGACTAAGGGGGGTAGTCCCTGTGAGATGATGAGGCCAACTGTCGACCAGTTGGTTGGGAGACACGAGATACGATGTAAAAAGCACTTGATGGATTTGATTAATTGAGCAGACCAGTGCCTTAAGAGATTATGGTTAAGATGATCACTTGTTGGATGATATAGAGAAATAAACCGTGAACAACAATCATTTGTCATCAAAAGGTATCAGCTAAATCGCGATGACCAGAACGATATCCAGCAACTAAAAATTTAGAAAGATGAATGCTTTAAACCACCACGAATCATAAAACATTAACCAGATATCAATTTCGCATCTCGACTAGAAAATTTTAGATCTCAGCATGAAAGATGATAAATCCCGAAAATGACTGGATCTGACGAAAAAAATTCCACAAAAAAAATTTTTATATTTTTTTTCGAAATTTTTATTTTTATTTTTTTATTTTTCTAAATAAAACCTAAAAAAGAAAATCTAAAATCTAAAGAAATTTAAATTATTTTTTTCTTTTATATATTTTAAAACAAAACTAAACTTAAAATCTAATTAAAACTAAAATCTAAAAAGTTGAAAAATCTAGAAATAAAACCAATCTAACAAACCCTAAAAAAAAAAAAAAAATTTATAAACAAATCCCTTTTTTACTTTTTCTTTTTTTTTATAAATTGAAAAATTTAAATCTATTTTAAATGCAAAATAAAAATGTCACTAAATTAAAACTAAATTAAAAAATAAAACTTAACAAATTCTAAACCAAAACACTAACCAACATTTTTATTTTTTTTTAATTTTTTTATTAAATTTAAAAAAAAAAAGCCAAAACTATAAGAAATTTAAACTACGCTAACATCTAAATTACAACCTAAATTCAAAATAAAAAAAATTAAAATCTAAATATAACAAAATCCTAATTCTAAAGCTTACATATACATATATACAAAACTAAATCGAAATATATCTAAACCTATTGAGACCTACGCTGCTAACATAACAAAAAAAATCAAAACGCATTAAAACGAAAATGAGAACCAAAACTATATACAATACCGAGCTGCTAACTGAGCGTATCAAACAAAACGACGGCAGGGAAATATTGATTCGAAGCTTAAACGCAGGCGTAAAAATTTTACCTGAAGCCGATACGAATACCTGTTACCAACGCGTGCACACGAAATGTATCTGCGTCCTCGCTGTCTCATGCAGGTTCTTACGCTATTGCTGGCACGCGATATGGAAGTCGAAGGAGGTTTATGTGCGTGACAGAACTTCGGTACAGATGCTGGTTTGACATGATGACCAGAACGACATCCAGAAACTGCTATCCACGATTTGGCTGCGGTAATGAGTCTTCTGGTCCGGAAACGAAACTGACGGATTGACCCTGATATCCTTGAAGATCGCCCAACCTATAACCTGATACGCAAATGCATTAATTGTTTGAGAAACTTCAACCTGAGCCGCAGATTTACTTGGTTTTCAAATCGGTTTAGGCACGGGATTGCGTTTTGAAAAGCTGCAACAATGGAGATGGCGGTAGACGGTATTCACGCGGAAAAATGCCACTGTTGAACGCTTTTTTCTCTGTTGCCGGCGTGAATGAAGATCGATGCCCAGCGATTTGATAATCGAATCTCCTTACAACTGAATCGGCGGCCAGAATAACAGTGGTGACCACCAGATCTACGACATTCCATGGCTATGGCTATGATAAATACTGCTGATGAAACTCATGATATAATTTCCGAACCCCAATTTTGAGTCTGCTGATTTTGATCGGCTTGACGTGGGATTTGATGCCTGAGCAGCAACGCCAAGAAGAAAAACGATTCCTCACAGGCCCAAAAGATTATCACGGATGATGCATTGACGGCTCAGCAGATTGGCTTGCTTGATGTAAATCACTTATTGACGGCTTACTGCAGAGTTTCAATGCCTGATAGCGTGGATACAATGAAGATGACGGCGGAAAACTTGTGTTTGTGCATGTATAAACCAGCAAACCAAAGAATGCCTTTCGTTGAAATCTGTTGCTTATGCACAGTGTGTCGGCGTGTTACCCTTGATGGCAGTCCTGTAGTTTCAAGAGAAAACAAAAGCCCTAATTAAATTTGTACAAAACAGAAATTTAAAACCCTAGATCAAAAATTTGAAACCCTGAAACAACTGATTAATGTACAGATTTGGCCCCTTAACAGCCAGATTCGGCAATAAGCACGGAAATATTTTAAGGAAACAGAAATTTTAGGTTTTCACTGTGAAGAACTTCAGAAAATCTCTCATGCAAATTAGAAAAATAAACCGAATGATAGACCCAGGATCAAATCCAACTGGGCTCAGCAAAAAAAATGCTTGCGGGAGTTGGCTGGTTCAGCCGAGAACTTCCCCGAACGCCCACAAAATTCCTTCAGAAAATGTTTTCTGCACAGCTCAAAACAACCGTCAACAAAGAGGGCAAAAATGCTGCTAGATCTCAAACAGTAATGGAGATACCTGCCATTACTTCAGAAACCCTAACAGCACTCAAACCCCAGCAAGTGAACAAGATACCTGTGCTCACAATACTCTACGAAAAGCTATTATTAACGGCTGAAAATAACATATGCAGAAAATGAAACAATCTCACAGCATTTTAAGAGAGTAACACCAGCAAGATATGGACCCCAAAGTCTTCTTTTATTAACCAGAAACAGATTTACAAGAGAGCTTCTTCAGTATCAGACTCACAGATCCAATTCCTCTGAAATGACCATCTAAGACTCTATATAAAGGAAATGATCCCAACGGCTAGTTTGAATGATCCATGTAGAAATGATCTCGACCGTTGATGAGGATCAAGACATCTCTTGATCTCATCCGTCGATTTATTCAATTAATTTTTTATTATTATTTTTTAAATTTTTTAAATTTCTTAATTTTTATTTATTTTATTATTTTATTTCATGGATCATCGAACTAAGCCTTTGGAAACATCACCTAGGACCTAGGACTTAGGACTCACGAGGGGATTTAAAACATTTTCAACCCCCAAGACACATTTCATGATGACTTTTTTACAATTTACATCTCAAGGGGACAAACCCACTTAATACAGACCCTCATAAATCACCCAGTTCTGCGACACAACTATAATCTAGCAGATTAACACACTAGGATTCTCCTAAAGTTCTAATGACAAAATCCATCCCGGCTTTGGGGTCAGGTTTGAAGGAAAACTTTGCCGATCCATGGATCGGTGAGACGAAAAACCTTCCGGGACATAGATTATCATAGAAAGTTAGGTCCACCTAGGCAATTTTACATACATGACTCTGATCTGCTTAGATTATTTACAATTCATACATGCAGACTGGGTTTACAATTGAAATGATCAAGCTGCTAATGACTGTAGGCTGGCACGGACACGTCGTTCAGGTGCTATCTCTTTCTGCCAAGAAAAGAGGGTGTACCGCATGGGAAGATGACCAGTAGTGGTCAACAGTATGTTCTATGCTTATAATAGTTTACTTCTTTTCTTATTATACTCCACATATTTGCAATCACATGCACATAAAGTAAAGTGAAGATAGAACATTAAACGATCGACAGAAAACAAGCCAAGACAAGAAACACAAGATGTGGCGGCTAGCTAAGGACAAACCCCACAATGTGTGAGGAAACCCTTTGATCAAATCTTCTTTTATCTTCAATAATTTAGCAGAGAGAAATAGTACAATAAATCTAATTTATATCAGCAGTAGCAAACCCTAGAGCAGCGGCATCAACATTAGTGGCTTCATCATCAAAACTAGGGCAGTCGATATCTCACAAACCGACCGTCGGATCGGCTTGATTCCACCACCAAAAGTTGCAGCCTTCAAAGGAGGTTCAGATGAACCTACAGCACAGATCAGAAGAGGAGGTTTGATGGTCCACGCTGGTCAAAGTTTGGATCTGCAATTGCAGTGTTAGTTTCAGCAGATCCGGCTTCACATGTGTGAGAGAGAGACCCTTTTCTGCACAGTAGAGAAGAGACTCTTTTCTACGCAATAGAGAGAGAGAGATGTGCTAAGATGAGTGAGTGCAAATGAAGAAAAGTCCTCTTGTATTTATACACAATGTTGATGTTTGAATAGATGCGACTATTGGGCTTCTGAGCCTACATGAGTTGTAGGTCGGCTTGATAATAATTCCATAATCAAAATAAATTCATATCTCCATAAATACTTATCAGAATCGGATGATCTTTAGATCAATCCTACACCTCTCGACGAGAGGAATCTAATAAAAATATTATTAGCCATGAATAAGATGACCCACATGAAGTTTGGCCCTAGTTGCCAATTTAACAATTACAGATTCCTCTTGAATGATCTTCTTTCAAATGAGAAAGCCTTTTCCTTAATAGAAAAGGTTGCTCCTTTGATGAGGATGATTTGTTGCTTCCTTGGATGAATCTATGGCAAGGAGATGATCCTTGCTTGATTTATAGCCTTTAAGGTAACAATACCTTCTTGCCTTTAATATGTTTTGCCTTCTTTTGTAGTGTCGATCAGGACTGTTGCTAGGGTTTCAACCTGTTCCAAGATGATGTGATCTTTGATTTTGAGGTCCTTTGCTTTGTAGACATCTTGATGAGGGTCTTGGTGGCCTTTTGATGATGACTATGGAGATAAAAGCTTCTTGTTGTTGTAGACTGTCTCCTTGATTATATAGACAAAAACCCTTGCTATTGTAGATTGCTTGTTGTAGACTAATCCTTCAATCTTGACAAAGCCCTTCAACTTGCTTTGATGCCCTTCTTGAAAATGGATCCTTGTATGTCTCTTTTTGCTGCCCTTCCTTTGACTTCAGCACCTTAGCTCTGACACCATGTTGAAGAATCTAGGACACTTAGAGTTAATGAGATTTTTCTTGGCATGATAACTATTTGTGAGGTATTTTAACCTTTTCTTCTTAGCACAATCTTCACTTGTTATTATTAGAGTGTGTGTTCTTAGTTCATCAAATAGCTACCAAAACAAAGAGACAAAAACACAAGATGTTGGCTTTCTGCCAAGGCCAAAACCTCTCCCTCTTGGAGAGGAAACCCGCACAAAATTCTTCTTATAGAGATTCCAATTGACGAATACCAAGACCATGACCCTTGACCTATTATGCCACTCCAAGACCAAGACACCAGTCCTCTTCTTTGTCACTGCTGAGATCATCATCATTGCTGCACCATGACTGCTTCTTCATAGAGATCTTCATTACTATTGCACCAATGCTACACCTTCAACGACAACTTTATCACACCAATTGTTGATTTGGGGTAGCATCGGATGTGCTCTAGCCACAAAATTTGGTTGAGAGATTGGGGCACATGAGATCTTCAATACCCAGAAAGGGTTTGGGCAGATTCTAAACAGATCAGGAGATATTAAAATAATTAATATTTTAATGGAGTCCCTATGTCTAAACTTAGGGAAAATAAAATATTAATGTGTATCAATATGAATTTGTGTTAGAGTGGTCCAAAAGACATGGATCAAGCCAAATCTAATCTTAGCCATTGATTAGGGACTTAATCTCAGCAGTTGAGATGTCAACAGGAAAAGTATAAGAGGAGGCTTGAGGGTCACTTGGAGAATATACCAGATGATCAATCATTCTATTCTCTAGAGTGGGGTTTGCTAAGAGAGATAGAATCAGTGATCGGGAGAGCAACTGAGGGGCATTGAGTACAGAGAAACAGAGAAGGAAGAGATTGTGCCGGGAGAGTAGCGCAGCAGCCAAGGAGAGTGACGCAGAGCCAACAAGGGCTCACGCAGCACCACGCAGAGGCAACGAAGTGTTGCGCAGAGCACCAGAGAGGCCAGCGTGTTTGACGCAAAGGCCCAGAAAGCTGACGCAGGGCCTCCTAGGGCTGACGCAATCCAAATTGGGCAGACACTGGGGTTGCAGAGCAGTTTTGTGCTGACGAGTTGCTAGACAGATTTTCCGGGGTTTCAGCCAGGAGATTTCTCTCAAACTGTGAGGTATAGCTACTAAGGAAATTCTCTATTGGGTAGGCCAGTTTTGGCACCCAGATTGTACTCTGATATTGCTTAATAAGAAAACCCTCAGATCGCTGCACCGATTTTCCCGCATTGGGTTTTTCCGGGGACATTGGTCCAAAAATAATGGTGTCATGTGGTGTGTTTGTTCTTGTTTCTTTTAGTTGTTGATATGTAATATGTTGAGCATGCACTGGTGTTTATTTTCAGTATTTACCTTGTAAATAACTTGTTAAAGAAAAATAACAAGTAGGTAGGAATAAATCAAAAAAAATGCATGAAGGGTTTCTAAACTAAGTAAATTTAGAGACTTCAACACCAATGAGATCTCCATTTAGACGTATATATAAATGATAGCTGTACCGAGGTCTTCATCATTATCTTGACCTTGTCTTCATTAGGATCATGACTGATATCATGATTGCAATTATGTCGCAGACATGATTGTGTCTAGGATGTATGCTACACCAAGATCCTTCTCATTATACCGAGACTATGAGAGGGTGTTACTGTGAGATCACCTAGATCCTTCACATCACACATGAGCCGAGACTATGACTGTGTTAGGTATGCTGAGACAGAGATCTTCAAGACTTCAGGGAGGCCGAGACTTTATCTGAGATACTCATCCGAAAACCACAGGGATCCTCCTCCATACGAAACACTGAACTGTTGTCTTCATCCGAGATTCCTGTACCACTTTACTTGTCCGAGATTTTAGAGAGGTATGCAAAGATGTCACTGTAAAACTGCGAGGGTACAGGCTCCTTTATATAGTTGTTTGTCCCTGTATTTGAGCCAACATGTCCATTGAAAGGATGTGTCTCCATATGTGAGCCGACTTGATATTTATATATATTTTGAGGCCGACATGACTGCTTTCTACATCATTTTGCTGGATGACTTCTTCTTGTGCTTGTCTTGGAGGGCTGATCTAGACACTAGGTTGACTCATATACATTTTATATATGCTCAAGAAGAGCTCTTCAATATTTTTCTTTGACTCTTTGACTTTCCTATAGCACTTTAACATGTGCTAGACCTATGCAATGAGCAAGAAACTCATTTTTATAATTTACAAAAATAATATTTCTTTTCTTTTACAAGTACAAAGATCAAAATTACATTTATGAAGACCAAACCTAGTTACACTTTCTTCAAATGAGGTACCATGCTCCATGATCATTAAAAAGTAATAACAAGAGCATGATCATCAATCTACTCAACCACAAAAAGCATCATCTCCAAGAAAAAATTCAAAGGTGTATGTATATAATCCATCAAAAATCCATGCATATCATGTTGCAAATCGTATCATTTGATGAAAATAACAAGAGACCGTCATGCAATATGATGGGGTAACATTTTGGCTCAAGCTTGGGGACATGTGCTCTGAAGGATTAGTGCATTAACACATTAGGATTCTTTGGTGATACTTGCATGAGAGGACTTAGAAAGAAAGCAAGAACCATGTGGCTGGATGGATCAACATCCACAAACACCAAGTTAACCCAAAGAACAATAACAAATATTAACTATTGGTAAAAAGTTAAATCATTCTTTTACCATGTTTCAGAAATGAAAATACTGGCATCAAATGAATAAAATACCTTGAGTTGATTGAAACAATGAGTGAATCATCAGGTCTCCACACCTGCAATAAAAAATGTCAACTCAAGAACCTTCATGATTGATACCATCATTCAGTTAATAACTTACCATTAGATGCTATGACAGAAGCATCAAAATTTCCACAAATAAAGTCTTATTGGCAATGGGACAATTTTCCGTTTGTGAAGCTGTTGCTAGAGTTGTTTAAGATTTTTTGAATGACATAAAATTAATCTATTTGGAACTGTTATAGTAAAAATAAGATCTTGACCTCTATAGCCGGCAGGACACTCTCTTCCTCCAACCCT
Source organism: Pinus tabuliformis (assembly GCA_031772625.1). Taxonomy (NCBI): domain Eukaryota; kingdom Viridiplantae; phylum Streptophyta; class Pinopsida; order Pinales; family Pinaceae; genus Pinus; species Pinus tabuliformis. The sequence goes on from CM062812.1 coordinate 140,759,938, forward strand.
CCTATACATTTATTTCATACACTGAAAATGCACCCAGAAACTGCACTCAACTCCTTACTTGAGATGATTATCTGTATCTGAGAATCATAATCTAAACTTCAAAATATTTTCTATATGATGTTTGAAGTAATAGACTTAACTTACAATTAGAATTGTGTTAATCGATAAAGATTCAATAATGAATCTAAATTCTGATTCATGGAACTATGCACATTTATCAGAAAGATCAAAACTAGTGGAATTTATGTTCAATCTTCCCTGTTTTTTTTGTTGAACAGCAGGACCCAGAAACAGAAATTCGACTGTCATATGTTATGTAGCCAAAAATGCACAAGGTGTGAGGAGCTGAGTACCGCAGATAAGTCACATATCTTGGTTGATCCTCTAGAGCACCAGTGAGCATCACTGCTGATGACTCGGATGGGATTTTCACCCATATGAGGTCTTGATATCAGTTTGTGCTTGAAAATTTTGGGTTAAGTAAAAATGTTTTGTTACACGGCAGGTGTTTCTGGGTGAATGAAAAACCCAGTGATTTGAAGGTTGGACCACATGATGGAGGGGCCCTTAAATTCAAGGGAATAGTTGAGTGTTAGAACAGGAAAAATTACTCACTTTCAAATTGGAGATCAAGTTTTACGGCAGCTATCTTGCATCTCACAGTGGTGAAGATACAGACATTGGGCTTTTGAAGCATATAAGCATCTACAACAGATAATGGTTTCTTTTGCAGCAGATGATAATTTTGAAAATGTTCAGAGCTTTAGACGTTTTATTTTTTAGAATCTATCATGTTTTTTTTTTTTTTTTGGGGGGGGGGGGGGGGGGGGGGGGGGGGCGGCGCGGGGCGGGAGGGGGTGTTTAAATTGTAACTAGGTATGGTCTTCATAATTGTACTTGGATTAATATGTATTTCATGTAAAACAAAAAAAGAAAAATTATTATTATTATCAAGCATGTTCTTCATGCTTTATTTTGGTCAAAAGATAAAGTCAAAGTGTTGAATTTGTAATTATGGTCAGTCTTCATAATGTACATTTGGTCACTTGATGTAATTGTATTTATCATTGTAAAGCATATTTATAAATACCTGAGTCAAAAGAAAATTTATCTTGAGTCAAAGTCCCATTGTGACTTTTGAAAGATAAAAATTTGAATTTTCGAAATGTAAATTTTGGCTCCAAAAGTGACAAGTCAGCTTCCCTCGAAGTCAAGTCGGCCCTGAGCAAGAGACACGTCCATTCACCCAAGACAGACTACTATATAAAGGCAGCTCAACATTCATATTCTCTCACACAAGACAATTTATGGGCAAGTGAGCAAAGGACAAGAAGGACAAAGGAGGATGAAAAAGAAGGTCGAGTTTTCTATCTTTTCTCTATCCCTAGTATCTCACACAAGTGGAGTAATCTCTCTCTCGGTCGTTTGCATTTTTCTGGGGAAACTATTGCAGGGGGCCAAAATTTCTAGGTTGTCAGGGCAACTGTTGCAGGACCAAAATTCTTGGGTAATTGGTTATTGCATAAGGGCCGAAATTCTGGAAGTGCAACATCAAGAGCGAAGTGCAGGATCAAATTGCATGACTTGACTTGGAGGAAAAGACCAGGTTTGCCCATAGGTCTGGGTGTGTCTCTCATTGAACAAGAAAAAATTCTCAATTGAAAAGATTGTTGAGATTTTCCCTATATTGGGTTTTCCCAAGGTAAATCTTGTGTGTTGTGATCTCTACTGTTCTATTGTTCTTTATGGTTGAATCTCTAACGCGTAATTGTTGAATGATATGTTGAAATAAGTTAAAAGAAGATCTGCATCAAAAGTAATTATCAAGATTTCAGAAATATTGTGCTAATACTAATTGCCTAAGAAAATCAACATGTGTTAAAATTAGCAACTAGGACCAAACTCCATGTGGATCACCTTATTTATGGCTTCTGATATTTTACCTAGATTCCTCTCATCGAGAGGTGTAGGATTGATCTAAAAATCATCCGATTCTGATAAGTATTTATGGAGATATGAATTTATTTTGATTATGGACAAATTGTCAGAGTCGGCCAGCAAACTTATGTAGGCTCAGAAGCCCAACGGTCATGTCTATTCAACCTCAACGTTTGCATATAAATACAAGGAGCATTCTTCTCATTTGGACAATTCAATTCACTCATCTTCTCTCTCTTTCCTACGCATAAAAGGAGCCTCACTCTCTCACACGTGTGGCTGAAAGGAAGATGTCCTAGGGCAAGGAAGATGCAGAAAGAAAGACGCTAGGGAAGCAGGTCATCTCTTTGACCAGCGTTGACCAAGCGTTGACCTTCCAAAAGTGCGGATTGGGTGTGGTTGCCTCTCCTAGGCAGGCCGCAATTTTTGGCATGAAAATCGAGGTGATTTGACCTCTAGTTTGACCGGTGTTGACTGCCCTAGTTTAGAGTTGCAAGTTGACTTCAGAAATCTGCAAATTCACTGAAATTTGGGGTTGTTCAAAGGTTGTTTCTTCAGTCTGTTCGAGGACAAGTTGACCCAAAATTGACCAAGTATTTTAGAGGTCAATTTCAGCTAGTTTGACCAAGTTTGACTTTGTTGATCGAGGGTTTGCTGCTGCTAATATAAAATTACAGAATTCAGATTTTGTACTATTTCTCTCTGTTGAACTATTGAAGATAAAAGAAAATTTGATCAAAGGGTTTCCCCGCATTGGGGTTTGTCCCTGGCTAGCCGCCACATCTTGTGTCTCTTGTCTTGGCATGTTTTCTGTTGATCATTTAATGTTCTATCTGCACTTTACTTAATGTATATGTGATTGCAAATCTGTGGCTAATAAGAAGAAAAATAAGTAAATTGTTCTAAGCATAGAACATACCATAATTTAACATGGTTAAATGAGCTGAGGTGAAGACAAAGCCCAAGCAAGAGCAAGAGCAAGAGCAATCACCGAAGAGAAGGTTGGCAAGGCTATCTTAAAAAGAAATCATGGAGTCCTCAACACACTTCCCTGCTGAAGACAAACTCCGTGAGAAGTTTGACTATCACGGATGGAAGATGTCTCTCGATCTAACATTAGAAGAGCAGGAAGTGTTGGACCATGTGAGAGGCGGGATTGTTGAGCCTCCATCAAATGCATCCGACACTGCTAGGAACAAATGGACCAAGGGAGAAGTCAAAGCAAGGAAGATCATCTAGGACTCTATCGACAAGCGCTTGGTGGCCTCTGTTTCCGCGCTGAACATCTCCAAGGAAATCTATGATAGACTGGTGAGTTTATTTAAAGTTAATGATGCAAATCAAGTCTTGTTTCTTAGAAATAAGCTGAAGGAAATTAAGAAGGGCAAAGATGAGAGTATGCAAGCATATTTCTTAAGGATCATCGAGATCAAGAACGATCTCCTATCTATTGGGGAAATAATTCCTGACAGGGAAATGACACTCACAACTCTTGGAGGACTGCCATCTGAATGGTATATATTCAAGACTCTCTTCTCAACAATAACGTAATTCCTAGATTTGAGGAATTAATGGCCAGATGCATTCAACAAGAAACAAGGATGGAAGAGCAAGAAATACCCATACTTAAAAGTCATCCCACTGCCTTTTCTTCTCATACTAAAAGAAGAAACAATTCCGGGGCTAAATTCAAAGGAAAGGCTGGACCAAAGGGTGGAAGAAAAGAACGATGTTACAATTGCAATAAAATGGGTCACTATGCAAGGGAGTGCCCTGATAAAAGGGACTCACACCGGGACGATGATCAAAATCACTCTCAAGGCAATCAAAGGAATGGCAGGTCAAATGGCAGAAGTAAAAGAAGTGTCGGAAATCATGGAAGAGGACAACCATTCAAGAAGGCAAGAAATTCCAAGTATGTTCTAACACTGTTAACAATAAGCAAGATGAATATTATCTACCAGCAACTCCATCTACTACTGCTCCCCCGGACTCGCTGGGAAATTGGCTTATTAATAATGGTGCCTCAAGGCAATTCACTAGTTACAAAGAAGCTCTCTATAATCTGGTAGAGAAGGAAACCAACCTGGAAATTGTTCTTGGAGATAATTCAAAATATCTCATGAAAGGCATAGGAAATGTCACTCATCAATTGAATCAGGGTAATACCATCCACTTACAAGATGTATTATATGTACCTGATCTCAAAAAGAACCTGGTGTCCATTTTGGCAATGGAAGACAAAGGCTACAAGGTGGCCTTCAGTGATGGCAAGGTACGTGTATGGAAAAAGAATTTTAAAGATGCTTTTACTCTTGGGTTTCAAGTTGATTCATTATATCAGGTCGGTGGAAGTCTGTTGGGTGTCATGTCTTGTGACACATCTCTTCAGTCCGAACTATGGCATCAGAGGTTTGCTCACCTTCATTATAAAGCTCTACCGATGTCAGAAAAATGGTGACCAAGATGCTCGAGTTCAGATTAGAGCAGGAAGGTGTATGTCCAGGATGTGCTGAAGGGAAGCTCAAAAGGGGACCATTCCCCTCAAGCCAAAGCAAGACCTCCGATATATTACAGTTGGTTCACTCAAACATATCTGGTATGATTCCTGTGAACTCCTTGGGAGGATATTTATATTACCTCACTTTTATAGATGATTATTCTCACAAGACTTGGATATACTTCTTGAAAAAGAAGGATGAAGTGTTCTCCTGGTTTTGGCACTTTAAAGCCTTGATTGAGAATCAAACCGAAAAGAAGATCAAGATCTTAAGGACTGATAATGGGACTGAATATGAATCCAGTGAGTTTCATGACTTTTGCAAAGAGGCTAGCATTAAAAGGGAGACTACTACACCATACACTCCTGAATAGAATGGTGTGGCAGAAAGGAAGAATCATACAATTGTGGAAGTTGTCCGTGCTATGCTCCATGATCAAAGACTTCCGAAGTTTCTATGGGTCGAAGCTGCAAATACCGTCGTATATGTACAAAACCGATGCCCTCATCAAGCATTGGGTTCCAAGAATCCCGAAGAAATGTTCACCGATAAGAAACCTGATGTATCTCATTTTAGAATTTTTGGAAGCACTGTATATTTTCATGTGCCTAAAGAAAAAAGGAATAAATAGGGTGCATCTGGAAAAAAAGGAATCTTCGTGGGCTATAGCGAAAATACTAAGGGCTATAGAATCTATGTAGCTAGTCAAAGGGAAGTTGAGATTAGTGATGATGTCACCTTTGACGAAGATATGGCTCTTAGCAAGATAGACAATCTTCCTACTTTAAGGGGATCTAAAGAAGCTGACACCGGGGAACCGAAGGAAAAAGAAGATGAGACGATCCCTGATGTGGAAGAACCTATGAATCCTATTGATCCTCCTCCGTGTTGATGCCTCGAAAATCGTTGCATCAACATCGGGGAAAACCACCCGGTCCGGACCTTAAAGGCAGCTCCTTTTCCATTTGGTGTGGTGGCTCCGACTGGATATAATGGGACCAGTTTCCCAATGATTTATGAATGGGATGGATAAGTGTTTAATTTACTCATGTCTAATGGCAAATGATAAAAGATTTATTCTAAAATGCAATAATGTAATTAACTATTCTATCCCGGGAAGTCTTTGTTTTAGTGCAACTCTTAATGGTTCTTATTGAAAAGTAGGCATATAGATGACTCTACTTTTAAACAAAAATATGCATTCATATGATAATTACTTTGTTCAAATAGTTGAACAAAGTAATAATTAAAACATTATTGCACTGATCTTTATATGTCATTGACACATATATAGATGAAAGATAACAACTCTTGAACATTCAATAGTGATAAATAAAAGAGATTGCTGTAAGAGCTTATACATACATCAATAATAGCAAGAATGAATGAATGCTAGTTCACATAAAAGAATGAAGCAAAACATAGATAATAGTACCATATGTGTTTGAATCCCCTCATACATGAATTTGCATAGGAAGCAGTAGTGCATATCAGAGAAAAGTACTCTTCGTTATAAACTCAGAATTTAGGTCCAGTTTCATAAAAATATATATATATTGGAAGCACAATAGTGCAATGTTATGTAAAAAATTAGTTTATTTTAGGTTATTGTTTAATTTTAGGTTTAGTTAGATGAAAGGGCACGATCATAAGATCATGCCCTTTCCCAAAGGGTGTCCGTGGCGGTATATAAGCCAGGAACCCCATTGTAATCAATCATCATCTGTCTATTCAATTATTAATAAAATATTTCTATATATATTTCTGTTATCCAGAAGTTTTTACACTTCATTGGTATCGGAGCGAGTTGATTCTCAGAGCGCTTCTCCTGCTACACAACTCCTCATACACGGTTCTGTCATTATTTCCTTCATCTGAATTTGCTTCATATACTCCTCACTGCCTTGTTCCGCTGCCATTTGCGTCCCCTGTCCACACCGCATTCCACAGCAGCCACAATCGCTTTCGTTAGGATCACCGATTACTGTAGCAGGCCGAACTCACGCCACCGAATTCCTGTGCAAACGTCCACAGTGCCCGGTAATCTCTGCGGTGATATACGGTTCGGTCAAGTTTGGACTTGGAATTCCTGTGCAAACATCCACAGTGCCGTGTAATCTCTGCAGTGATATACGGTTGAGAAAAGTTTGTTTTTTCCTTTGAATGGTCAATGGAGGTGACCCCCCCCACCAGCAAACGTGACGGTCAGCGGAACTATCAATATATACACTGCGTGTAACATTTATTTGTATATATATAACGTGAAATATATATGATATAAAATATATATAACGTTTATTTATATATAATATATATAACATATATATAATTATATTATATATTATATATAATTTAATTAATTTAATTACTTAAATTTATTTATTTATTTATATATAATATATATAACATATATATATATAATTATAATTATATTATATATAATATATATAATTTAATTAATTAAATTTATTTTAATTAATTAAAAGTTTTATATATATAAAAAGTTAATTTAATTAATTAAATTAATTTTTAATTAAAAGTTATATATATATAATTTAATTTAATTAATTAAATTTATTTTAATTAATTAAAATTTATTTTAGCTAAAATAAAAAAAAAAAGGAGGGAGGAAAAATATTTTAGCTAGCAAATAAATACACGCCCCCGCAAACCCGTTCAATGTCGACAATGACAATGGCGGATTTCCAAAAAAGGTTGTTGGATGCAGAGCATAAGATAAATAACAATCACGACGAGGTCAGTAAAAGATTAAATGAAGTCGAGAGCAAGCTGGGGGAGCAAGCGAACAAAATCAAAAATCTTGAAGATACGACAAATCAAATAGAGATAAAAATGGAAAGTCAACACGTCCAAACAGAAGTAAACTTCAAAGAGGTCTTAACAATGCTAAAAGTTCTGTGTAAAAGGTCGAATCAGTGTTGCACGAAGCGCCCCCCCCCCGGTTCCAAGCCCCGAAGCGCGTCCCGTACGGAAGCGCCTAGGAAGCTTGGCCGGAAGCGCGCTTCCGAAATTTTTAGACGCTTCCTGGAAATTTGGAAGCGTTGGCGCTTTCGAAGCGCCGAAGCGCGCTTCGTACGGCGCTTCCCAGACGCTTCCCAAACGCTTCCTAGGCGCTTCCCAGACGCTTCCCAGACGCTTCCGTACGCTTCCAGAAAAGCTTCCGGAAAAGCATTTAGAAAATCGTTTTTTTTTCAATTTTTTTTTAAATTTTAGGTGAGTTTGCTTGTTGGGGGTGGGTCCACCTTGGGTTAGGGTGACAAATGAAAGCAAAAAAAAATATAAATATAGCAGATGCTCCCTCATGGTAATGTTAAATTCTTAAAGTAAAAGTGACATTCTCCTTTATTTTTCATTTTCATCCTTTTACTTAAATTTTTAACATTACCATGAAATGACTCAGAATGTTTGAGAGTGGTTCCAGCCTCATTGGACTTCATATGGAGAAAATAGAATTTCATATCCTATTCAAAATTCAGCAGACTTAACAGTTTTCAGGTATTCAGGATCAATGGGATTGTGGCATTTCATTAGATTATATCAAGTATGAAGGTATGCGATTAGCATTTAATCAAGAGCACCAAGCCCTATATGTACCCTGGTGTTGGTGGTGTTAATTGTTGAACTCCTTTGTCACGCGGCACGCCCTTAGCAAAAAATTACCTTTCAATCAAGTCAAAATCATCGATCAAACATGTTAAGCTTTTTCTACCATATTTTAAGTCTTGAATTAGGTAGTTTGATCAAAATTGGGCAATGTTGACTAATATCCCTAGACAATCGAGGTAGAGGCAAAGGCTAGACAAGAGGAGAAGAATCTAGATTCTAGATCATTAATGTACAATGGATGTTATATCTATCTTGATTTATGCAAAAATATGCATGTTTTCATGTCTTCTACAATTAATTTGGTATTTGGGACGTTTGTTTTGAGTATAAATGCAAAAAAATATAAAAAATATATATATATAGCAGACGCTTCCGCGGACGCTTCGCTTCCTAGATTTTTGGAAAATGACGCTTCGGCGTCCCTGCTTCCAAAAAACGCTTCCGCTTCGCTCCCGCTTCGTGCAACATTGGGTCGAATTGTACGCCTGAACAACTACTGAAAGAAGGTGAAGAGAATCAAGAACACGTATCATCGAATTCAACTAAGTCCACAAACTCTCATGACAAGGTTGAATCCCCAAAAAAATCAGCAACACCCCACCAAGAAGCAAGTAACACAGTCTTTACAAACAAGCAACTCTGGGATAACTTTACCAATCAACACCCTTTTTTCGCTCAACCAGTGGCAACATACCAGCGAAGGGCAAAAGTCGAGATGCCTAAATTCGATGGCAACGAAAAAAAAAATGTTGCATGGATAAATAAAGCAGAAGAATACTTTGAGATATATGACATCACTGACGATGACGAAAAGCTCAGACATGCATCCATGAAAATGGAGGGAGAAGCATATAACTGGTATATGTGGTGGAAAAAGACAACACATGTCATTAGCTGGAGGAAATTTAAAGATGCATTCTTCAAAAGATTCCAAGGTGTAAAGGAAGAAGAGTTCTTTTCAAAACTCATCAAACTACGACAAAAAGGAAGTGTCGATGAATACACTCAAGAATGGGAGACCTTAGTAACACGAGTACCTGGGTTATCAGAATCTCGTCTAATTCAGTCATACATCTCGGGACTCAAAACCCATTTACAAGCAGAACTTGAGATGCATGATATTACATCTATAGAAGAAGCAAGACGAAAAGCAAAAACAGCCGAAAAGAAATCCGAACCAATATTTTGGTCAACAGCGGAAAAAGCTTATGCAAGACGAAGGATACCCCAGTATGTGGACTCAAATAATACAAGATATGTTCCACCACATCGTCGTGAAGATGAAAAATATAATGTGGAAATGCAAAGGATAAAAGAGGGTAAATGTAAATGCTGTGGTGAGAAGTGGGACCCCAAACATAGATGTGCTAAAGGAAAAGAACCAAAGAACCTATATAATTGTGAAGCAACCAATGATTCAAACAGTGAAGATTATGACGTAGAAGACACACAAGACGCCCCAGAATTCTCACCAGAACTAGATGATGGAAGTATTCCACAAGTATCATTATCAGCTATGACAGGTATATCACAACCTCAGACTTTTAAAGTTAAAAGGACACATAAAGAAGAACAACGTAGTGGTTCTCGTCGACTCTGGAAGCACACACAATTTTTTAGATGCAACCGTGGCAAAGAGACTCAATATCTTTTCGTTTCCCTTACCAAACATGAAAGTGATGATAGCTAACGGTAAGAAGATTGAAAAGGTGGGAAAATGCCATAAGGTTAAATTGCAGATTCAAGACTTCAGTTTAGAGTCTCCGTTTTTCACAGTACCGTTAGGAGGAGTAGATGTAGTCTTAGGTATCCAATGGCTACGAACTTTAGGTACTTATGCCGCCAACCATCAATTACAATTTATAAAATTCAAATGGGGAGGTCAGAAGTACAAACTACATGGATTCCAAGCACCAGAAAATCATGATGTATTATCATCTCAGATGATGAAGCTGAGTCGAAAAAGAGCACCTACTTATGCAGTACAATGTCACCAATTAGAAATGTTATCTGCAAATATGACCAGAGAAGAGTCACCAGAGATACAAGATTTGATTCGGAAGCATGAAAAAGTATTTCAAGACCTACCTATGAAGATGCCGCCTAATAGGGAAATTGAGCATACAATAGAAGTCAAGGCAAGACCAGAGCCTGTTAACATCAAGCCATACCGATATCCACATCACCAAAAAACGAAACTTGAGAGATTAATCCAAGACCTTTTAAAATGTGCGACCTTGATCATCTTAGAATATCTGATCAAGTGGAAGGACTTACCCGAAGAAGACGCTTTCTGGGAGAATGAATCATTCTTCAACAACATCCGTCGTTACTTATGCTTTGAGGACAAAGCATTCTTTCGAGAGGAAGGCAATGTTATGTAAAAAATTAGTTTATTTTAGGTTATTGTTTAATTTTAGGTTTAGTTAGATGAAAGGGCACGATCATAAGATCATGCCCTTTCCCAAAGGGTGTCCGTGGCGGTATATAAGCCAGGAACCCCATTGTAATCAATCATCATCTGTCTATTCAATTATTAATAAAATATTTCTATATATATTTCTGTTATCCAGAAGTTTTTACACTTCATGCAACTACCAATCCAAGTCTTCATACAAAATTTTAGGACCCTTTCTAAAAACATGAAAGGGTCTATAGATACTATCTAAACTAACTAACTATGAAATAAAAATGTTGTGAGTTGGTGTAATCGAATCACAAATACATGAAAATCTCCCCAAAATAGATATGCTTGCAGTCGGTAAGGATGGTTCATTGTTTCGGCTGACTATCTTTTGGCTTGAGCTGGCATATGGCGAGCATCGGTTGCAGTTCTGGAGGATGACTCATACGCGAATGCAGCTGGGCAGTATAGGTGGCATCAGTAATTTCAAGAATCATGTAACCGATTGCATCGGTCAGGCATTTGATTGTTGTCCTTTGACTATATGGTTTCACAAGGAAGAACCAAAAGGTTTCCCATGTTAAAGTTTGGATGCCCACGATTAATCTCTGCCTCTTTTCCAGCTCATGTTTCCATGTCTGCTCCAATGCTTTGACTGATGGTAATTTCCCTGGGGTACATTCTGAAATTAAATTTGACAAATAAAGAGTATTATTAATCAATTCCACTAGATTACCAGTCGCCGATTTACATCTCAATGTTGCCCTTTCTACTTTCATCAGTTGAGATTGCCACTCAAGGAACAAGATTTCTTTGTGTGATTCCAGAATTTGGGGCAAATTTGCGGCTTGTCCTTCCTTGGTTTCTTGCCAGGAGAGGAACTCTGTTAGTGTTTCATCTGCCTGCTCCAACTTTTGCCTGTCGTCTACTGACTTATCAATCATAGACGAGGAAATTTCACAGAAGGGAAGAACAAGAGAAATATTCTTACATAACAAGTTCAACTGAGTAGATAATGCTTTAGTAATTTGGAGAGCCTCTAATTTGAATTCCTCCACTTGAAGAAATTCTTTGAACCTTTCTATTTGCAATGATAGTTGAGCGATCTGTTCATCTTTCGATTTGCTCAACTGTTCATTCATTGTTTTTAGTTTGTTCAATGCTTGAGATAGCTCTTTTTGCTTTTGAACTACATGTTGATCTATCCTCTGTTTCTCTTTGAGCAATTGGTCGTTTGAATGCTTCTGTGCTGTTCACTAATGCTCTAACTGCTCTATCCTCTTTTGTTTTTCCTGTACCTATGTCTCCAGTGAGATGATCGCTTGATCCTTTTCTTTAAGCAAATTGCTGACTTCCGATGCCTTGTCCATAGTAGCTGTTGTATATGCCCCGGCATACTGAGAGAGTTTAGTAAGATCTTCGGAAGGGTTGACTTCCTCTCTCCATACCACATTAGTTATCTCCATCTGTGTAGGTAAAAGAGAAGATTGATCAAGTTTTCTCTTTTTCCTTTGTCTCTTTATTACAGCCCTATGCTTAGGGTTGTAGAAGACATCTAAGGGTGGTATTTCTTCTACACGTAGAACAATCTCATCAGAAGGGTTCTCTGGAATCATTTCAACATCTGTCTGGGTCATGGATGGGCCGCTAGTTCCTTCAGTTGGAACTGTATTAGTTGTTGTCTTCTGTCCAGTTGTTACTTCAGGTGTACTAAATCCCTGCAAGCTCTCAGTATTGTTGATAATTGAGTCAAACTGTTGCCATTCTTTGAGTAGTTTGGGATCAATATGAATGTCTGAATCAATAAGTTCACTGCCCTTTTCTTGTTCTTGCTCCTGCTCTGGTGTTTTTTCCTTCTCAGGAACTTTTTCTACTGCAAGAGCTTTATCAACAGCTTGCTGTTCAGTTTCGCTTGACTGGACTGTCGGGGTTGTGGCTAATAGGTCTAAGGGCAGAGTTTTCAACCTCTGGTCCCTAAGCCTATTAAACATTTCTAGCCCTTCATCTTGATACCTCATCCTAGCCAATGTTTTAACTTGAAATAATGATTCAGCTGAGGAAAATAGATCATTGAATTCATCAGCTTTATGATCAAACTTAGCAAGTTTGGCTTGAGATGTGACATTATAAGCAACCTGTCTTGGATCATATGGCCTGTTAGGAATTGTGGCCAGATTCAGCATTAGCATCTTTCCCGTCTCCTTCTCTGCATGCTTGTAGTCATGTAGAGTGAAAATGTCGCACCGTAAAAGGAAGATTGACCACATGTGCTTCTTTGAATCCTTAAGGGTTTTGGATGTCCCTTCTATTGTTATTTGGTAAGCCAACTCCCAAGCTAACAATTTATCAGGCACATACAAGGGAAGAACATGGGGTTTAGTGAGGCTACCAAAAAGCCTTATATAAGTAAATTTCTCATTCCCGAACCAACTGCCTACTACTGTTAAATCAATTTCTGCTTCCGGGGATATCCTTGGAGCAGGTTTATTAAAAATAGAATAATATACAGGGAGAATAAAACCATTGCAAATTTTATACAGATGATTTTTGTAATGCGCCTTGTATAACTGTTGCTGGTAAATATGGATTGGATTTAGGTCTTAAGGAGTCCATTTCCACCCGAGTATTGAATATTCATAATTAAAGCAAATAGTATCCATAATATACACACTGTAATAGAACGGGGAATAATCCGAGAAGTTTTATGTGCATTTGTTCTGTACTCTAAAATTGTTGTGGCTAGTTTATCAGACAAAATATTAGCCTAATCCATCACATAACCATTGATTGCAGCTTCCATTAGGGGGACCATTTCTATGGTGAATTTGGCAGAATCATGTATTCCCCACACCCTACACATCATAGCCCCAGCGTAACAATAAGGGAAAGCCAAAGAGTCAACAGAGTACTTACCCGATGACTTGTGCTTGTGCTTTTCGGGGAAATGTCTCCATTGCTTTATCGGGGCTGACTCCGAATCATTTTCCTTTGCGAACGCTTCTAAGAACGCCTTGTTGTATCGCTTCTCAGGTTGAGGTAAGTGATACATCTTTCTGAGATCTTCCAGCTGGAATGAGCCAAATATCCTTCCATCAGTTGTGCAAGAGGTTCTATCCGAGACTAGAATTTTTTCCACCACCCATCTTACTACGTCAGTGTATGGCAGGATTTTAGCTCGCGCTGCTATTCTATGTAGATAGGAACAAGCCAATTCTTTAAAAGTTCCTTCCAATTTGTTAGTTGGGTCAGCTGTGGCTTACTCTGATAATTCCTCGGGCTCCTCTGCTTCTATCAGATTGTAAGTGCTCTCCCAACGAGTGTTTCATAGACCAAGGCACGTCGTATCTGAGATTAATCCTTTCTTACTTGGTCCGAGATCTTTGACTGGAGGAGCTGTTGTTGTGGGATTCTTTGATTTCTTACCCATTTTCTCTGGATCTCTGGTTTCTGAAGAATTTTGCACAAACAGTTGCAAACCATGATACAGAGAAAATGTTGCTGCAAGCCAATATGATAATGAATAGAATTACGTCGATTGGCATAAAATAAAATATAGTTAAGGATTACCATGGATGAAATCCTTTGAAAGATCCATCCTTAACTGCAATATTGAATAGCTGTTTAAACTGTCAATCATGGTAAATAACATCATAAATTCCCATCACGTCGCCCATATGCCGAATGATTGTTTCAAGCATGCCTTAGATTTTATTGATGAGCGATCGGGAGTGTTAAAGAAAAGGCTTTTAAAACTTGCTTTAAATATCTTCGATCACCGAAAGGTAATACAATATAATGCATGCGAGATGTGCCCCCAATTAATAGATCGCAGTCGGGATTTGGCATGGTCTTTCATATCTTTATCATGTGACTCCGCCGAGTGCCGATTGCGGATTGCGATTAGCTTTATCGCATCAGGAGTTTTTGGTTAGGCCTCTTCATATGTCCCTTTATTATTGACATGGCCGATTTTCCGATTGCGATTTGCTTTATCGCATCGGAGGAGTTGAGGGGTTTGCTTTATTGTCCGTTTGGAATTTGTTCTCCCCGATTTGCCGATCGCGATTACCTTTTCGGATCGGAGAATTGGGTGAGGTTTTGTTTTTTGTGTGTTTCCCTTAATATTGCGATATGCGATCTCCAACCGCTTTAGCGCGATATAGAATGGTTTTTTAATATTTTAAAGGAACACTTTATTTCTTATTTAAAAGGTTCTATAAAATGATTTATTTACAATGGGGCTTTTAACGAGGGTTTTTCTTGTGATGAGGTACATACCATTTTATTCACACATCTAACTAAGTTTATTTTTTAAGGGACCCATTTCATATAGAGGTTTTGTATAAAAATTTGTATGAAATGGGGGGTTATTGTACAGCACAACACTCCGCAAGAGCCTTCCTCTTCTAGGAAGAGGCCTGCATGGCTTAGGGGGACACTTGGTGATGCTAAAGGACACATTGCACCCCGAGGAACCCTCTGTGAAGGTAAGAAGCCGAACAGGTATCATGGATACCTGACCATCATGAGCACGATCATCCAAAATGAGCCTTCGTCATTCACAGATGCCGTCAAGCATCAAGTATGGAAGGATGCTATGACCGAGGAATATGAGTCCATTATGAAAAATGATGTTTGGGATGTGGTCCCCAAACCCTAGGACAAAGCAGTTGTCATTTCAAAATGGCTTTACAAGATAAAGCATGCAGTTCATGGAAGTGCGGAAAAGTATAAGGCTCTTTTTGTCGCTCGTGGCTTCTCCCAGAAGGAAAGTATAGACTATGACGAGATATTTGCACCTGTTGCTAGATATACCACCATCCGCTGGATCATAGCCCTTGCTGTTCGCAAGGATGGAACCTACATCAGATGGATGTCAAGACTGCGTTCTTACATGGTTCGATCAAAGAGGAGGTCTGTGTGGAGCAACCCAAAGGATTTGAGATTTATGATCGAGAATCTCATGTGTTCAGGTTGAAGAAGGCCCTCTATGGGCTAAAGCAAGCACCCCGAGCATGGTATGAGAGGATCGATAGCTACTTGATGAAGATGGGATTCACTAGGAGTGAAGTCGACCCTAACCTTTACTTTAAGTTTATAGATGACAAGCCTCTCATACTGGTGCTATATGTTGACAACCTCTTTCTAATAGGTGCAGACCCTTTCATTCACGAATGTAAGAGGGAGCTGGCTTCTGAGTTTGAAATGAAAGACCTAGGACTTATGCACTATTTCCTAGGACTGGAAGTCTGGCAGAAACTAGGGGAGATTTTCCTATCAAAAGGAAAATATGTGGTGAAGATATTGGAGAGATTCGGCATGGTGAATTGCAAGCCCGTAACTACCCTATTGGAGCTTGACTTCAAGAAGTTAAGCGGTAGTGCTACTAGACCTGTTTTACGAAATGCTACCAAATATCATCAACTCATCGGAGCATTAATGTTCTTGATGAACTCTCGTCCGAATATATGCTTTCGCAATCAACACATTGAGTCAACGTATGGTTGAGCCTCACCACTCACATTGGATTGGTGCCACGAATCTGTTGATATATCTTCGTGGTATAATCACTCATGGGTTGAGATACACTGTCGGAGATGTGAGGCTACTTGGGTATACTGATGCTCATTGGGTAGGCAGTGTGGTGGACCGAAAGAGCACTTCCGGGTGTTGTTTCTCTTTGGGATTTGCCTCGATATCCTGGATGAGCAGGAAGCAGAAGTCGGTGGCTTTGAGCATCGTTGAGGCAGAGTACATTGCTGCTAGCATGGCCTCCTATGAGGCAATTTGGTTGCCAAAGCTCTTCAGTGAGCTGTTTGGATTTACATTGGATACCACCGTGATTTTGTGTGACAACCAGAGCGAGATCCGTTTATCAGGGAATCTCGTATTTCATGATCACTCCAAGCATATCGATATCAAGTACCACTATATTCAAGATATGGTGTAGTGAGGAGCAATAAGGCTCCAACATATCGGTACAGATGAACAGGTCGCCGACATTTTAACAAAGCCCCTAGGAAAGGTCAAATTCCTGACTTTCCGAGAACGACTTGGTGTCATTTAGAGACCCTCTTATGAGGGTCGAGTATGATGTATTGAGCTCTAGGAGCTCCAGGGGGGCGCGGGGTACTTCTTGGAGTGACATGTGACCACAGGGCGACTCACCATCCCCTAGTGGTGCACTATGTACAGGGTAAAGGTTCAACCTTCCCCTATGACACCCCGTGGTGACTGTGGAACAAGATGATTAGTTCTCCTATGGGCCAGGATGATTCGTTCTCCGTGGCGACTGTGGAGCAGGATGATTAGTTCTCCGTGGCATCCACTGGACAGGATGATTCGTTCTCCTGTGGACAGGATGATTAGTTCTCCTGTCGAGGCATCCTACCCATGCAGTCTGGGACTCATGGGAAGTACCTTTCATCTGATCAATGAGCAGGGAAATGAGGATAGGGACCATAGTAGTACTATTTATGGACGCATCACTGTATCTACCGTACTCCCTATGCTAGGATGACCTCCATTGATCTGGGATCAATGATACTGATCTAGGATCAGTGAGAGTGGTTCACACTCTGAGACTGACTTCGAGTCAGTGGAGGATGGTATAATACATCCTCAATCATTTCTTCTTCTTCATAGTTTGAGCAGAGCAGAGCAGAGTGGGGTCAAGCTATACAGGACAATTCATTTGATGGATGGATAGCAATGACGGTCTGACAAATTGCAGATGAAGTTCTCCCTAGTTGAGAGGGAGTGTTAAAATTGGCAACTAGGGCCAAACTCCATGTGGATCACCTTCTTTATGGTTTCTGATATTTTTCCTAGATTCCTCTCATCAAGAGGTGTAGGATTGATATAAAGGTCATCCGATTCCGATAAGTATTTATGGAGATATGAATTTATTTTGATTATGGACAAATTGTCAAGATCGGCCAACAAACTTATGTAGGCTCAGAAGCCCAACAGTCATGTCTATTCAACCTCAATGTTTGCATATAAATACAAGGAGAATTCTCCTCATTTGGACAATTCAATTCACTCATCTTCTCTCTCTCTCTCCTATGCATAAAAAGAGCCTCTCTCTCTCACACATGTGTGGCTGAAAGGAAGACGTCCTAGGGCAAGGAAGACACAGAAAAAAGGATGCTAGGGAAGCAGGTCATCTCTTTGACCACCGTTGACCAAGCGTTGACCTTCCAAAAGTTTGGATTGGGTGTGGTTGCCTCTCCTAAGTAGGCTGCAATTTTTGGCACAAAAATCAAGGTGATTTGACCTCTGGTTTGACCGGTGTTGACTGCCCTAGTTTAGGGCTGCAAGTTGACTTCAGAAATCTGCAAATTCACTGAACTTTTGGGGTTGTTCAAGGGTTGTTTCTATTAGAGTCGGTCTAGTAGCCCTCCACCGGAGATCAAAGCTCTTTGCATTTCATGATTAGGTGTCCCATCAGTGTGATCATGTTACATTCCGTTAGGCATGCCGTAATTCTGGTGGAGGAGTTTGTGTCTTTTATTCCCCTCCTGTTTGGCACTGTTGGTTCAGGTTTGCTTAAGTAAATAAAATCTTCAAAGGGTCATTCATCTTGTTTTAACTTTCGAGGTCTTAGGTCTAGGGTTGAGTCAATTTTTGTCTTGAGGGGTCATAAAGGACCAGTAGGCCAGAGGGATGTCCTTCATAAAACATCATTTCAATAATTCTCACTATTGTACAGCTAAATTTTCACCTTGTTTTCAAAACTCTAATTTTGAAAAACAAAAGTCATTATCTCGTTTTTGTAAAAATTGTCAAAATTTCAAATTCTCCAAATGTTGAAGCGCAACCTTGGTCTCCTTTGCCAAAGCATCTTAGAAGCTATCCCTGCAAAAATTTTCAGAAGAAATCATCATTTCAACCAATTTTTTTCAAAGAAAGGAAACCAGAAGTCAGAGCCAATTAATTCAAAAAGTGTCAACACTCAAACATTATAAAGTGGGTTTTGGGCAAATAAAAATCAAAAGGGAGCCTATAAAAGCACATCACTCTTCATTAGCAACTCATTTGCCTCTCACAAGCCAAGTGAATCCTTGCAAAGGCGATTTCAAGAGTCATTGAGCAAATTGGGCAGTTTCAGGGGCGCGCTACGCATCAGGGTGGGCGCGCTACGCGTCAGGGGCGCGCTACGCATCAGCGCGATTTTCTCAGTGTAATTTTGTTCAGGCGCTACGCATCAGAGGGGCACTAAGCGTTGGGCAAGGCGCGCTACGCGTTGGGTTTTTCGCCCAATAAACTGCCAACAAGCTACCAAATCCTCTTTTCTCTCAAGCAAATTTCAGGTAGGCCTCTCCTCCATGGCTAGTTTTGGTTTTGCAAGATAAATGAGGAATTAATATGTTAAAATGCCATGAAAATGAGAAGTTAAACCCTACATTGCTGTGGAAAATTTAAAGACTTAGTGGTGCTAGGGTTTCAAAGTATTTTGCTGTCCAAGGTTGCCCATTTTTTATCCCTCTTTTCCCTCATCTTCACCAACATTCTCCTTCAAATTTTCCCATAAAATTTTATAATCTTCCTCTCTAAAATCCCTAAAACCTACTAAATTCCCAAACCCTACTTCACCTTAAAATCCCACAATTTTATGATTTCCCATGTTGCCTTCCCTAAATTCCTTATTTATGTTTATTGTCCCTAATTCCCTCATGTTCCCCTATCCCTAACAATCCCCTTGTATTTATGTCCCCTTGGTGACAGCATTTGAAAAAGTCAAACAGCAGTTAATTGGGTGCAAAGTCAGCAATACATTTCAGCCATCTTGCCTTCAAAACCATGTCAGAAACCGAATTAGATTATGGGCAGAGTTATGACAGTGATTCAACACCGGAGGTAGAAATGCCAAGGAGGCATCACAAGGGTGGTAAAGGTGGTCGGCATGTCAGGGAGGAGCCCACTTCTTTGGCTCATTTGCAAGCTTGTCCACTTGCAATGACATGTTTTCAGTATCAATCATGCTTTGGATATTGTGAGCGGATCTCACAAATTCAACATCACAGAGAACTAGTCTGCTTGTTTGTCCTACATTTGCACAATGGTCATGTGAACCTTGCAGGAGTGGACTTCACCCTATCACCCGAAATTGTTGCTCAAGCCACCGGGATACCAAATGTTGGGGAGGAGCGGAACAAGCGCCAGCAACTAGAAAGATTTCATTATCAACCATATATCAAACCCGGGTGTATGAGACACCTAACTATTGTTTTTCCCTTCAGATTCCTAAGGGATGAGTATGCACCCTTGATGAGGCTCATTATGCGCTATTTCACTTGTGAGGGCAGATTTTCACATTTATATTCATACCATATCCGTTTGTTGATGCATTTCACCCGGGTACGAATGATGAACATTCCATTTTTCATGTGCCGAAATATAGAGAGGATGGTGCCCTTAGTGCAAAGGAAGAACCCCGCACAGCAACACAAGAGTATATATCATTATGCACTGATCGAGATCATAGTGATGCATCAGTTGGTACAGCAGGGTATTGCTTGGGAGGATTTCATCTCTCGCGACTTCTTCACGGTGCCACAGCCACCCCCTGAGATTGTCCATGATGAGGGAGGGCCTTCACATCAGTTTCACATCCCAGAGCTTGAGCATGTCAGCACTCCAGCATGTGTTACATATCAGAGAGGCCATAGGGCCTTATTTGCATCTGCACGGCGAGTATTATCTCCACACCAGGTGGAAGGGGTCTCGCCTTCTTCATCAGCACAGCGAGTGTTATCTCCACATCAGGTGGAAGGGGCCTCGCTTTCGACAGCAGCACAGGTACAGGAGAGAGGCAAGCAGCCCATGATTGATGAGGAACCATCAGGTGATCCGGAAATAGACATTATTGACCTTGACATCAGTTCTCCTAGCTCGGAGCTAAAGGAGATCATTCAACAACAAAAGGCTGAAAATCACTTGTTGCAGCAGAAGTTGGAAATGGCAAATTGGACAGTCAACTACTTAGAGCAGCGCAACAAACAGTTAGAAGATGAACACACTCTTGATGAGTTGCGGAGGATCCGAGAAGACCGGAACTTGGCTCGCAAGAGACCCGATGATTTGACACCTATTGAGCAAGGGTCTATGCTCATTTGGGTGAACACTCATTTAGAGAAGTTGCTAGCCAAGGCAAACAAGGACAAAGATATGCTCCGCCACATGAAGAATCATTATTGGGCCCGCATGCATGTGTGCAAAGCGAAAATGAAGGTACTCAAAGGACGATTGGCCAAGGCACTAAAACGGAGGAAAAGGCCCGATCCACTTCAGATTTTGGCTGAAGCCTCCTTGAAGGAGCATGGTGCTCAATGATACACCCCCAGCTCAAAATTCAGAAAATTTGGAGCAATTTTGGTCAATTTTGAATTTTTTTTTGCTAAAAACAGGTTTTTGTCCTCAACGCATAGCGCGCCGCGCGCTACCCTGAAGATGGGGAGGTCCATTTCACAAAAACTCTGCATTTTTGGATTTGTCATGACAAATTACACTTGCTCAGCCACTGCCAAGACATTTCATTGAGGTTTGGGCCCCCAAAAGGTCAAAAAACAAGCAAAAAATGACCTTCTGCCACTTTTTGGACACACAGGAAGCAGTCTTGGGAGATTGCATTTTTGGAGGGGCAAATGGGCACCAAATTGAGAAATTCCACTTGGGCTGGAGAGTAGACATCCAGACCTTTCCAACAAGCCCACTTGAGCCTCATTTGGATGTCGAGAAGTGCCCCAAAAGTGGGCTCAAAGGCGCGCTACGCGTTGAGAAATGGTGCGCTACGCATCAGGGAAATTTGCCAGGTTTTCATCTACAGCTCAGGACAACGCAGCTTTTGACTAGTTTTGACTTTTCATGGGATTTTTCACCCTCTTTGATGTAACTAATGTATTTACATGATGAAATGACAGTTTTTTATCTATTCTAGAAGATTCATTCATAAAATAGCAAAAAATTAATAAATGAATTGGTTTCCTAACTTATAGAGGCAAGTTGTTTTGATTGCCTAGATTGTACTGCTCAGTTTAGAATTGGTTGAAACAGCTCCTAGGATGATGAGCTCGACCCCTAGAGGCAAGGAAATGTGTTAGCTTGCCTATATTATATACTTTCTTAGTCATTTTCATGGTTGGACTCTTGAGGGATAAGCTTAGACTGTATTACTCTTTGTATCTCTACAATTTTGGCAAAGGAAAGACAAGGGTTTTGCAGCACTATTTGCGATTCCTGTGGTGATTTGTGTTGATGGTGTGTTTCTCTCATGTACTTGTAAGTATGTTATGTGTATCATTTTCCTACTCTTCTCTTCTGCAAATTAAGTAAATGAAGTGTTACGGTAGAATTCATGGTTTCTATGCTCTGCCTTTAAGTTTGCTTAATATCTATGTTTTCATCTGTTTAAGGAGAACTCCTGATGGTTTCTTGCTCGCCTTAGCTCGTCACCAGTCATACCTATCCATTCACTTCCTTCAAAGGCATCAAGACAATCTCCTACCTTGCCCCAAAAAGACCTCTGCAAAAACTGTGTCTCATCCCCGCACCCAAAATTGTTGTGCTCAGGTTTCCAACAAAACCCTAAAAATTTGAAATCAAACTTTCCCTATCAGTTTACTAGCCTAAAATCAGTGTTCTTTATTGGTCATCTCAGCCCTTTGAAAACCTTTTGCCGAGATAGACTCAGAGAGAGCCCTCTCCTGTTCTCGTAGGGCTAGCTACGAGGCTAAGTGGTTTGATGTTGCCTTGGATTCTGCCTTCCTCAGCCTGAGGCAAATTCGAGTACTAACAGTTTCTTCAGTCTGTTTGAGGACAAGTTGACCCAAAATTGACCAAGTATTTTAGAGGTCAATTTCAGCTAGTTTGACCAAGTTTGACTTTGTTGATCTAGGGTTTGCTGTTGCTGACATAAAATTATAGAATTCAGATTTTGTACTATTTCTCTCTGCTGAACTATTGAAGATAAAAGAAGATTTGATCAAAGCTATGTTGCAGGAAACGTGGGGTAGGAGGGCGTTTCCGTACAGAAACGAGTACGAAACGCTGAAACGCGTTTGGTACGGCCTTGAAACGCGTTTCAGGCCGTACTACCACGTTTCACGAAACTGAAACATGGCTAGTACGGCCTGAAACGCGTTTCAGGACCGTATGACCCATGTTTCAGCATTTACTTGTGTTTTTTTAATTTTTTTTTTTATTTGTTTTCTAATATATTCTTACGTTAGCCTAGTGACTTCTAGTTGCTTCCAGATGCCTGTCTAAAGTTATAAAGTGAACTTTTGCCCTAGTGTTGATACGCAGTTCATGGTAATGTTAAATTCTTAAAGTAAAAGTGATATTCTCCTTTATTTTTCATTTTCATCCTTTTACTTAAATTTTTAACATTACCATGAAATGACTCAGGATGTTTGAGAGTGGTTTCGCCCTCATTGGATTTCATATGGAAAAAGTAGAATTTTAGATCTCACTCAAAATCCAGCAGACTTATCTGTTTTTCAGGATTTCAGGATTGGGGGGATTGCAATGTTTCCATTGGATTTTATCATGTACTAGGGTATGGAACTTGTATTTAATCGAGAGAACAAAGTCCTTTATGCAGGGGAGACTCCCAATAATCAAGAGAATGTAGGGTACTAGGGTATGAAACTTGTATTTAATCAAGAGCACTAAGGTCATTCGACCATGTAGGAGGAGACTCCCAATCAAGCACGAGACAAAAAATTAGAAATTTCTCGTGGCTGATTTTGGATATTTATATTTTCATTATGTGATTATTCATGAGTAAATGTAATGTAAATTTAGATACTTATAGTTTATGCATTGACAATTGACAATTTTATCATAATGTAATAAATTAGAATGTATCATATATGCTTTATGATTGCACAAATTTCTTAAATGTTAAATGTCCTAAAATATATATATATATATATATATATTCGCGTTTCCCCGTTTCCAAAATTTGGGGAGGTCGCGTTTCGTATCGCTTCCCGTTTCGGAAACTCGTACCCGTTTCCCCGTTTCGTGCAACCTTGGATCAAAGGGTTTCCCCGCATTGGGGTTTGTCCCTGGCTAGCCGCCACATCTTGTGTCTCTTGTCTTGGCTTGTTTTCTGTTGATCATTTAATGTTCTATCTGCACTTTACTTAATGTATATGTGATTGCTAATCTATGGCTAATAAGAAGAAAAATAAGTAAACTGCTCTAAGCATAGAACATACCATAATTAACAACATGGTATTAGAGCCTTGGTGAAGGAAGAAGGGAATATTGAGCTCACCTTAACAGAACCCTAGAGTGCATTTTATTCAAATTCTTCTTGTAGATTGGTTTCTATGGCTTCCTCTTTGAAATATGAAAACAAGCTAGAGGGAGCATCTAATTTCGGAGCTTGGAAGGTTAGAATAGATATTCTCCTTGCCAAGAACAACGTTTTGGATATTGTGAAAGGAAAGGTTGTTGAACCAGAAGATGATGCAAGAAAAGCAAAGTTCAAGGAGGATGACATCAATGTTATGAGCATCATAGTGGACTCCATTAGGGATCATTTGGTTCCCTACATTACAAAACTTGATACCTAAAAGAAGATGTATAATGCCCTAATGAATCTCTACACAATCAAGAATGTCAGTCAATCAATGAGCTTGAAGATTGAACTTCGAAATACAAGGATGACTAATGACGATATTGTGCCTTCTTATTTTGTAATGATTTCCCAAATAAGAGATCAGATTCAAGCAATTAGAGAATCCATCCCTGATCAAGAACTAGTAATTACAACACTCAATCTTCCTAGATCATGGGATGCTTTTGCCACAAGTATAAGCAGTTGGATGGAAGCGCCTACATTTGAACAACTATGGACATCGTTTGCTGAAGAAGAAGCAAGATTGATGACTAGAGATCGTCAAGAAGAGGAAGTTCAAGCCCTTGCAGAGCATTTCAAGAAGAAGGGAAAGAAGAAGTTTAGACCTCAACACAAAAAGTAAATAAAAGGATCTTCTTCCTCGAAAAAGAAGAACGACTTATCAAAGATACAATGTTATGGTTGTTAAAAATATGGACATTTCAAGAGGGATTGTCCTCATATGGCTAACAAGAAAAGAAAAGGGAAACAACATGCTTCCGCAGCAGAAGTTGAAGAAGATGAAAAATCAAAGAAGACCAAAGGTGAAAGGGATTTCTTCTACAATTCTATTTTGACAGGTTCCTTTGCAGAAGATGATGACATGTCGTTGGTAGATAGTGGTGTTAATTTTTCTTAGGGTTATACTGTTCTTTGCTTTGATAATTGCATTTCATTATTTCCATATTTAAATATGCCCCATAGCATCATATCATTATTCAAATTTGCATCATTATTCAGCAACATATGCAATTATGTAGAAAGAACAATATTGTCATCGTCATCAATGCAGTGGAACATAAAGGAACAATAAGAAAAGCATTCACATATAGAGATACCAGGATTGGTCGGAGACCAAGGCAAAACCCACCATGGGAAAAACCCTTTCAAATTCTTCTTCTTATCAGATTGTCATTAAATGATTTAGCAAAAGAGAGTATAATGATCCATATCTTCATCCATACAACTATCCAGCAAAAATCAACTAAACAACATCCATGAAATGAACCCAACAATGCTCATACTCAAAACCCCGATTCAGAAACTTGTAATGAACGGTCACTGTCTACGGTCAAATGTCGAACGCTGCAGTCAACGAGTGAAAACTTCAGACAACTGAAATTTCAACTTTTAGGTCCCAGTCGTATAGAGGAGTCATGCGTGTGACTAGGAGGTTTCAGTCACTCCCTTGAGCCTATAAGCCAGCGACTGCAGTCAAAATCAACGTTTGGAAAGCCTGCAACTGTGACTCAAACACCCTAGATGCCAATCGCATGGAGCATGTGTTGTGTGTGTGACTGAAAACTTTCAGTCACACAGATGAGCTGACTAGCGAGTGACTACAGTCAAGATCTCTCTGTGTCACGCCTGCGACTGAGGCGCAAAACCCTAAAACAGAGATGCAAGCTTCGCACCCTACAATTTCTCTTTCGTGTGAACCCATTCTTCGCGGATGTGCCTCAAACCTGTGCGAGCCAAAACCAAGAAAGAGAATAGAAGAATGTACCATGATGATATCCAAATGAGGTTGAGGTCACTTGTATTTATAGCCTTCCAAGGGCGTCGAATTTGCTTTAGGGCCAACCTGATCAAATATGCACATGCGGGCTCATAATTCAAAAATATACTTTTCCTAGTCCAAACTAGATGATCTTTAAATCGATTTTGGTCCTCTTGAAAAGAGGAATTCAATGCAATCATCATCTCCATCAAATGAGTTGTCCAAAGTGGAACTTGACCCTAGTTGCCAATTTTAACACTCCCTCTCAACTAGGGAGAATTCCACCTACATCATGTCATGTGTATCCTATCATCAAATCATATCCAATCTCAAGTATCTCATCATCACGTATCGTCATTGTTCATCTCGATTCATCTCTTGCTTATTCCTGCTTATCTCTTGATTGTCCCTGCTCATATGTTGAACATTCTTGAATCTAAAAGAAGAAGAATTTGACATTGGAGGGGAGCCTAAGCTACCACCCTCTATTCATCGGGGAGCCACTGCTACCACCTAGAATCACTGCTAGTGGGGAGCCCAATGCTACCACCCGGGAAACATCAGAGGGAAGCCAAATATATGACTCGCATCAACATCGGAGAGCATATCATTAGGGAGCACATCTCAACCTGGAACCACATCAAGGAGCACATCTCAACCCAAAATTTCATGGCGTAGCTAAACATCTACGACCCCATATCGAGCAATATATGATATAGGGGAGCACATCTCAACCCATCCTATTGTCTGTCGACCTTCCCATCAATGACTCTCAAGAGTCGTGGTAGAACACTTGCATCATAATCCAAGCTCAAGCTAGATACCCGACTTACCAAAAGGTAAGGATCACATGCCTCAAGCCTCCTCAACCCGTTGACCAGACGGGGAGGGATAATTCCAGCAAGCCCGAGTTGTGGGTATGAAGCTAATTGGGGTCTTATAAACATGATCTTGACTCCTTTGACTCATGACACTAAATCCTGAAACCTAACAAACCCTAGAAGCAAGAGCAACATGCTTTACCTAGAAGGCCATCAATAAGAAGCATGAAACCCATGCTTTCATAATAATAACTTTTTCTTTTCTTATTTTGTTTGTTACATAGGATACATATTGAAATGAGTACAACAACAATTATGAACACTAAAACTAGTTACATTTTCAACACTCCCTGTTAACTAGGGAGTTATTTATAATTGTACAAATAGTACAACATCATTCTCAAATTGAAGAGTTCTCAGAAGAAGAGTCAGATTGATAAGCCAACTGTAAGCATCATCATTATGACCAGCACTGTCTTTGAGGTCTGTTACCCACCATTTTGTGGGTAATATACCTAGGATAAAAAATTTATCCAAGATGGTCCTCAGCCAACAGCCCCTTGCAACCATTAGCTAACTCATTGTGCCATTTCTCTGCCATCTGAGCCAGCCATGTGGTCCCTCGCCCATCCCTGATTGTATGTTTGAAGATGGGCCTCCTGAATCTAAAGGTATGCCTTGTCATTTTGAAATTTAGCATTGTAGTTTTCCTATCATGGACACTTCTAGGTATGGATTAATGAGGGGGTTTGACGAAAAGAATGGGCTAGGTCTATGCTTCTGTCCCCTATACCCCTTTTAGGAATTAACCTTGGATTCTAGTCCCGTGGGATGTCTTTTACTGACCATTTGGTTCCAAGGATGGTATTTCACGAGAAACCTGATTTTGGTTGCGTGGTCTCGCTCCCTTATCCGCTCATATTACTCTCTTTCCATTCATTATTATGCCTCCATCATTTCTCCCACATGGGTCCACATTCCTCAATCAGCTCCACATAGGGTCGGCTCGCCCCTTCTCCTTTCCCACACCTTGGGTCATGGCATGGAATGAAGCCCGGAGGTTGATGCAGCTGAAAAGAAAGTTAAAAGCATATATGGCCTCATTCAACAAGAAAATTACCACAAAATGAAAAAGATGGTCGGGACAAAAGCATTTAGCACATGGGCAAAAGCCAATACATGAGCTCTACCCCACCATCATGGCCATCACCCTAGTTCCTACAAGGTGTATGAACCTTCTTCATCATATAGGAACCCATGATTGTCCCAAACCCTGGTGAGCAATGAAACACCCCACCTTAAAGGGGGGAATTCACTGCTATATCTTATACATCATGCTCTAACCCCTTGAACCCCGAGTAGTTAATCAAACAAAATCATAAAAATGCTAAAGGCATATAAAGAAGGGTGGAAAAATCAAGGTCGGGGCACCTCATCTACCACGATTGCTCCCTCCTACACATTATAAACCCATGTGTGGGCTTCCCTCTTATTAGCTACCCTTGTACTCCAACATGTGATGCAGGGCTACCCCTTCTCATCCCCTACTTCATCCACCTATATGTCACATGCCACCACCTTTTGACAGATGTACCTTGACTATATTATCCCCTTTAGAGGTAGAAACCACCTAATAGGATACTTGGTTAACCCCATTAGGAGTTTAGGAGACATTGGCACATCCCGAAGCCCATTATGGAAGGGCAAGCCATTATGAAGTCCCCACTTGTGGTCCATGATTAGGTAATCTTATTTACTCTATTTCTCTAATGACTTGTTGTACTGGAAGGCTAGGGGACACATTGGATCTTATGCAGGATTGCAGATGGTTTCCATTTGGGGTTTTGTCTCCCTATACGGGGTTCTAATCCTCCAGAGGGCTCCACTGGCACATATAGGGTGAGCATTGAGAGCCATGGGCTTCTACAACAACAGATTGCACTTCATGGATCCCCACAGCCATTTAGATATTGCTCGTGGTTCACTTATTGGATGAGGAGGATGCACCTGATCCATCACGCCCTGTTGGCCCCAGATCTACACCATGCACTTGGCAAATGGTCCAGGACTTGTATGATGATGTGGCATCACCTACATTATCATCCTAGCCCTTGCGGCAACCTACAGGCATCTTCGATTTGTTTGGAGACCCATGAGGAGACTTGTGTGCCCCCACATTTCATTTGGAGCACCACAGGTTATCAAAAGAGGACAACCCCTTGTCCACTACTTTTGAGGGTCCTATTCTTCATTGTGGCACCCATGGACCTCATTAGGCCTCCTAGAGGGCCCTACAACATGCATAGATTATTATTTGACCTCTTGAGAGGCTTACTTTTTCATTTATAAGCTAATTTGGTGGGCTTGTCACCAGAAGGTTGTATTATTAGCACATTATTTTATTTTTGGGGCTTATGTAGACAAAGGAGGCTAATTGGAACTTGTGTATAAATACAAGTGAAGTGAAATCATTTCTCATCATCACTTTGGATTGGATCTCTCTCTTCTTTGGAGGAATTTCACACTTTTTTCTAGAGGATGAATTGGAGCATTTATGGATGAATTTTGATGTATGGTTATTGGTCTATCTTCTCTTGGAGCTTCTCTATTGCCATTTGTGAATGGTTGGAGTGAATGGTTGGATATACTCTACTATATGTAAGTACGAAATTTTGATGTTATTCTTGTTACTTTTGTCATATATGTTGGAATGGGATTTTCGTTGTTTTAGGGCTAATTGTTGCATGCATATTATTGCTTAATATTGTGGAATTGTCTTTATTATAATGTTCTCTCCATTGTATGGGCCATGTAGTGTGAGTGAAATCTCCTAGGGTAAAATTTGACCTTGACAAACCATTCCTCTTGTGCATTTGAAGTCTAAAAGCTGCAAGATTGCTTTCACCTGATCTAGGGGGTTTGTGAAGTAATTTTGAGGCTTCTTTGACTGGGAACCAAGGAATCTTACGGATAATCAACATACACTCTATTCTCCCAAGGACTAAGGCAAGGATCTACCAAGAGTGGTCACCAAAACTATCATTCTTTCACCTTCTCCCAAGTCTGGCCACATTAGGGTGCCTAGGGCATCAATTTCCCAACAAGCTAGACACTAAAAAAAATTGATCTCCTAGGGTCTCATGTGTTTGCCTTTCCTCTAGCCCTCCTCCAAATTTGAAAACATTCTGAAAGTGGAATTGGGAGAAAAGCCAAGCCCTAGCTTCGGGACCAAAACTTGCCCTACTATCCCCAAGGCTAGCACTTCCCAAGGTCAAACCAACATCTTTGAGTAATTATATTTTCTTTGATCCTCTCTCCACCTTGTCTAGGGTAAGAATAATATTGGTTGCTACATTTCTTCCTCATACCCTAGACTGGGTCCACTTGTCCTTGTGTGGTCCCACTCCTTTGAAAGACCATTTTTCAAGAACCATCTGGGATACCAATTCGAAAAAGGATTTTAGGGATTGGGAAACTCCTTCACAAGTCTTATCCCATAAACGTAACCCTCAAATCCTCTCTTCCTTTCCCTAGTTTACCTAGTACCTTGCTTACAAAGCAAGCAATATTCATCCTTCAAATTATGGGAAAGGATTATTCGGGTCACTCATATCCATTGACTTATCCTTCAATAGTGACTCCGCACATATCAGGTCTCCTCCCATTGGTGAAAGTCCATAAATAGAAGGGAGCCTTAGACAGTGGGCTAAAATTCCATTTGTTGCCCTTGGCCTAGCATTTGCCCTTTAGGGATTCCCCTTAGGTTCCCTGCTAGTTTGAGCGATAAAAAGGTCTAACTAGACAAGCTCTACTTCATCCAAGAGCGTTATGTTCAGAGGCTTTATGTGTGATACCACACTACCTCTACAAAGCACATACCCCATCCAAGTGTTCACAAGGCATGTCCTTTTGGACTTTTCTTATCTTGGATATCCAATCCTGAGCCCTCAAAGAATATTGGTTCTCTTTGATCACTCTTATGTTGGATATTTGTCTTATCCTCAAAGAGTGTTCGTACCTTTCCTTTCTTAGATTTTATATCCTCAAGGAAACCACAGATGCTTATCCAATCTTCCACCATTCTCTTTTCATCACCTGAAGAAGAGAATGCACATGTGATGTCCAACATCACTCCCTCTCAACCAGAGAGGATAACCCTATTCCCTCTTGTCCAAGGAATACATCCTTGCTCCTATTTAGGGAGACTCCTTTGATCCCTCTCAAATCTAGAGGAGATCTCAGACTTCCTTTCTATTTTTGGAAGTCAACAGCACAAGCCTTATAGCTTGTCTTCATAAGAGTATCAACTTCCAGTTCTCCATAGTTGCCTGGCTCCCTCTTTTCCTCCACATCTTATTGTATCGAGCTTTCTTTTTTTCAAGGTATCATGGAACCATCTTCCCTCTTCAATCTCGTGACAAGATCTAGGTCAATTTTCTTGCTCATCACTTTCATCTCAACATCATAGATGAAGGCATTGCATTGAGCCTTTCCAAACTTCAAGTTGATCATAGCTTCCTTATGAAAGTGATTTCCTTTGACCTTTAGGTTATCTTCTTGCACTGTTGCATTTCAATCCCAAGATGGACACAACTTGACTTCACAATTGCCAGGTGCCAGATATTGAACTTCCCTCAATATTCTTCACATTTCCATTCATCCAATTTGAACTTGCCTCAACTGTCATCATGTATTCTTACAACATTCTTCCAGGTGGTAAAATAATATGTTAACCAAATAACCAACAATAATTAAAAACCAGACTTACCTCATCTACATGACCTTCTCGTCCAATCAACATCCTTATGGTCCATCTCCATATGAATCTTCCTTCATTCATCAGAATGCCCAACGATCGAACTGTTGAGAAATCCAATAGGGTGGCAAGTTAATTGATTTCTCTTATTATGACATTATCTTGTGACGTTTTATTATTAGTTTTCCTTCTTTCGATTTATCTTTTTCTTATCATCAAGACCAATGCCAAATCACAAATAGAAAAGGACACGAGATGTAGGCATGCAACCAGGGAAAAACCCCTACGTAGGGGGAAACCCAGTCAAGTAATTCTTCTTCCTGTAGATTCAAAACAAAATTGAGATGACCAAGACCCTCACAACCTAGACTAAAGACTCCTTCCATCCATCAAGTCATCCTTGTTACATTTTTCTTCAGTTCTGAGTTTTGTGAGTAGTATTTTGTTCTTCAGACTGTTCTCAACACCCCATTCCTGCAACAATATGATAACCGTTGACATATTTCGGTATTATGCTTTAGTCCTGCAATAAGATTATGTTTCGGTCTTGTAGAGGTATTATTCAGGTGATAACATAGTCTGTCTATGGCAGCTATCTCGTGCTACGGTCCTTACCATGCTTCGATCTATGGCGGCCTTCTCATGTGACATCCTTACCATGCTTCGATCCTGTGGAAATTTACTTATGTTTCGGTCCTGTGGCATCCCTCGTCATACTTCTAACATACTTTATTAGTGTCATCTTACTTCGGTCCTACAATGATCTTCATACTTCGGTCCTACAATGATCTTGAAACAAAGTTATACTTCAGTTTTGTATTGGTATAATAGTGGTGTCAAACTTATGATAACATATTCCTTTAGTAAACTTTGGTTCTGTAATGATAGCCCAATACTTCGGTCCTGTAATAATAGTCCAATCCTCGGTCCT
The DNA here is from genome assembly GCA_031772625.1 of Pinus tabuliformis. NCBI lineage: Eukaryota > Viridiplantae > Streptophyta > Pinopsida > Pinales > Pinaceae > Pinus > Pinus tabuliformis. The sequence continues at coordinate 140,792,050 of CM062812.1, forward strand.
GCGGTGGTAGCCCTGTTTCACACTTTGGTTTAGCTTAGCTCTCGCATCCGGTAGTCATATAGTCCTCTTATCCATATTATCTTCCTCTCTGTTATACCGAACTTCATCTTCTGCCTTCTGTGGAGTGAAGTCAACACGTTTATTGATCCAGGTGGATATTGGTGGCCACTCGCCAATTCCACTTGGACCCCCACTCTTGCTTCTTTCAGTTTTTCAGTTTCCTTAATTGTAGCACAGTTTACTATTTTTAGCAGTTTTTCGGGTCCTAAACTTCTGGAGCCGTTTTGAAGCCCTAAACGACGTTTTTTTGGAAATCTACCGCAGCGATTTTCTATCTAAAATCGTCTTTTCCATCGTAGCCCCTAGAGAGATCTTCCCAACAGGTTATCATGCCCATCAAACAAAGATAATATGACCAAGTCACGACCCTGGGAAGTTGGTTGTCCAACTCACCCCAACGGGGCCCATAAACTCTTGGTGTTACATCTCCTCGGGTTAGGGTTTTGGTTGTTTAGGGTTTGCTCTTATTGTTCAATAATAAAAAGGCCCTTGAGCCTCATTGTAAGGCAGTTCAGAGGCATGTAGCCGCCACATCTCTTCTCAGAGATAAGCTACCATCGCCCTAGCTGGTTTATTTCCATTTCTGTTTGTAAGCATATTTTAGTATTTTACATTAATGAAATGAAGTATTATTTCCGCTGCATCTCTGTGTTTATGGTTATCTCTGTAATTTGTTGTGTTCTTGTTTAAATCTGGATCAATGGTATCAGAGCGGTCTGCTTTTTTTCTCTGTTTTTCTTTGCATGTCCCCAATGAGGTCGGGATATAAGGAGTTAGGGCTTGAACTGGTCGAACCTTTGCAAGACCAGCCTCGCAAATCCCGACGGCCTCCCATGGCGGATGAAAAGAAAGACAAGGGGGCAGGAGATCCTATCAAAATCTTGCTCGAAAAAACCCTCGAGCGACAAAGGAAAGCGATGATGGACAGCTTTGCCCAAATCCTTCAGCGACTACCCAGAGGCGACGCATTGGCTTCCAACAGCTACTCTGGAAACGCCACACCGTTTAAGGTACAAGTTAATTTTGAAATCCCCATATTCGAGGGTCAGATAGACGCAAATGTTGTCGATAAATGGTTAAATCTGCTAGAGGGTTATTTTTCTATTCATGATTTTTCCAGTCCGGAAAAGATTATTTTCACTCTTCTCAAAGCAGCCCCCCACGTCAAGGACTGGTGGGAAACTTACTGCGAGCAGAAGGATGAAAGTACAGGATCACTATTTTCATCCGCACCCACTTGGAATTCATTCTAGGATGCCATCAAGGAGCAGCACTACCCTGTCGAAAGCTATGAGGATCAATACATAAAGTGGACCATGCTGCGGCAGGGAAGGGACCAAGACGTGCCAGAGTTTACCAATTTTCCATACCCTTCGCACAAAGTTGGGTATCAAGGATTCGAAGCAACATTTGGTAGTCAAATACCGCGGCTGCCTGCACAAGTACATCCAGGAAGAAATAGAATTCCTGGACATCTCCTCGCTCGGCACGGCATATCGATATGCCGTCAAGGTCGAGCAAAAGTTTAAACAGAAGAAGCGAGACTTTGGATCTGAGAATCCGAAGCAAGGGGAAGGTGCCCCCAAACCGGAGAACAAAGGACAAAGGCAATGCAGGGCGACCCAAGACAACCCGCCAAAGCTGCAAGCAAAGAACAGCGCCACGAAGCAGAAAAAGGACACGGGAAAGTGGTGCGAGTTCCATAAGAGCTCCACTCACAACACAAGTGAGTGTCGGGACAAAGAGTCACTCGTGGCCGAGCTAAAGGTTTCAGAATCAGATGCATGTTCTGACTCTGAGTCAGAACCCGACAAGGGGAATGACAAAGGGAAGCAAATTATCGATGCGGAGTCCAACGCCACCATTGCCACCACGGAGATCCAAAAGGAGGAGCCTAAAGATCCAAAGGAGGAGGAGCGTCTCTTCCACTCCCAGATGTGGGTAAAGGGCTCCCCACTATAGTTCATTGTCGACAGCGGGAGCCAAAAGAACCTCATTTCGGCAGAGGTCGTGAAGCGGCTGAGCTTACCGACCACAGCACATCCACAATTGTACACCATCGGGTGGCTTCACCAAAGACGGGATCTTCGCATGAACCAGCAGTGTCGCCTTCCATACAACATCAAGCCCTCCACGGATGAGGTATTGTGTGACATTGCTCCCCTTGAAGTTTGTGATGTATTCTTAGGACAACCATACTTGTGGAAGCGACATGTTGTGTATGAATCAAGGCCCCGTGTTGTTATTGTTACTTTGGGAAATAAGTTGTACAGGATACCGGAGGTAGCACTACCTACCGCCATCTCTTTGGTTACTGCAAAACAATGCAGTAAGCTCATTTCCAAAACCGGGAAATTTGTTTCCCTGATGATATGCCCTCAAGGAAAGAAGAAGACAGTGGCCACAACCTCCAAACAGGGCCCCTTTGCACGACAACTACAGATGGACAAGGTCGTGGAGGAGTACGAGGACATCTTCACCTCCCCCGCAGGGGTTCCTCTGCACTGTCAGGTCAAGCACTCCATCGATCTGACCCCAGGTGCGCCGCTGCCCAATGGACCAATCTATCGGTGCTTCATTTTGGAGAACGATGAAATCAAGAGGCAGATTCAGGAGCTGCTGCAGAAAGGTCACATCCGTCCGAGTTCATCGCCCTGTGGAAGCCCGATCATGTTGGTGCAGAAGATGGGACTTGGAGACTCTATATTGACTATCGGGTGCTGAACAAGATCACTGTCCGTAATAGGTACCCGATCCCACTGATTGATGACCTCCTGGACCAACTAAAGGGGGAAAAATATTTCAGCAAGATCGATTTGAAATCAGGATATCAAAAAGTACCAATCGAACCCTCCAATGTGTGGAAGACTGCCTTCAAAGCCAAGAAGGGCCTTTTCGAATGGTTGGTTATGCCTTTCGGATTGACGAATGCTCCTACAACCCTCATGAGGCTAATGGATGACATCTTGCGGCCATTCACCAACTCATTTGTAGTGGTATACTTGGATGACATCCTAATCTTCAGCCAGAGTTGGGAAGAACACCTCCACCACATCCAACAGGTTCTCCAAACACTGCGACAACACAAGTTATGTGCCAATTTGGAGAAATGCACTTTTGTTATGACCCAGATTCAGTATCTGAGATACATTATTGATGAACCCGGGTGCATGGGGATCCAACGAAGATCCACGTCATTCTGGATTGGCCATCTCCAACCACTCTGACAAAGCTCCGCAACTTTCTAGGTCTTGCCAACTTCTACCGCAGGTTTGTGTTGGGATTTTCTCATATCACTTGGCCCTTGAGTCAAGTCACCAAGGGAGGAGCGAAAACAAAATTCTTTTGGTCTGAATCTCAACAGAAAGCATTCACAAAGTTCAAATATCGCCTCTGCTTGGCACCAGTGCTCGCATTACCAGACTTGCAACAACCATTTGAGGTCGAGACAGATGCCTCTGACTATGCTATTGGGGCGGTCCTTACTCAACGCGGGTATCCAGTGGCATATCACAGTTCGGAAGTATCCCACTATGACAAAGAGATGTATTCCATTGTGCAGGCCTGCCGACAATGGAAGCATTACATTTTGGGGAAGGAAACGGTCATCCACACAGACCACCGACCCCTACAGTTCATACAAACCCAAGGGAAATTGTAGAATGATCGCCATCAGAAGTGGTCCACATACCTGCAACAGTTCCATTTGAATATAAAGTATAAGAAGGTCAGCACCAATAATGTTGCAGATTGCCTCAGTCAACCACCGATCATGGCGTTAACCACCGTGCTAAACTCTTGTGGACATGAGACTTCTGATTGGCCACTTCTTACAAAAGCGACCCAAAATTCGGCCACACATACCAGACACTCTTGGAGGGTCAACATGTTCCAGATTTTCACCTTCAGGATCCCCTGTTATGCCACGTAGGTCACCTTTGTGTTCCTTCAAGCGAGCATGCCAAGATGATTTGGGAAGCACACTACAATTGGGTTGCTGGGCATTTCGGGGTCGAGAAAAAGGTGGCAACACTACAGAAGTATTTCTATTGGCCGAATCTTCGACAGGATGTCGGGAAGTACATCAAATCATGCACTGCCTGCGCCATTGCCAAATCGACCATCAAGAAGCAAGGCCTCTATACCCCGCTGCGCACCCCTAGTCAACCTTGGGAATCCATCTCCATGGATTACATGTCAGGCCTTCCTTCCACTAAGCATGGAAAAAACTGTCTTTTTGTGGTCATCAACAGGTTCTCGAAGATGGCCATTATGGCGGCCTGCAAGAAGAATATCACAGCCAAAGCCACTGCTAAACTCTTTTTTGGACGAATGTGGGTACACTTTGGGATCCCACAATCTATCATCTCAAATCAGGACAGCAAGTTCCTCAGTACATTTTGGTCCAGTCTCTAGTCAATGTTGGACACCAAACTCACTGAGTCCACAGCCTTCCATTCCTTTAACTAATGGCCAGACAGAAGTTGTCAACAGGATGACATACACATTCTGCGCATGTACAACTCATAGCATCCACGCACATGGGACGACAGCCTCCCCTATGTTCAACACAGCTACAACTGAGCTCTCCACAGCTCTATTGGCCACAGCCCTTTTCAGGTGGGTTTGGGATTCCAACCACTATGTCCCATTGATGTGGCCATGCCATTTGCAGCTACTCACACAGATTCGGTTCATGTCCAGTCTGAGACAGATAAGGCAAACAACTTCATTGAGCACATCCAACATATTCACCAACAAGTCCATGGCATTCTGGAGATATCAAATGCCAAGTACAAGCAGCGACATGATCAACATCGGGTGCCACACAAGTTTCAAGTGGGCGACAAAGTCTGATTGCATTTGCAAAAGGAACGCCTTGTCGGAGCCTATCGGAAACTCAGACCACTCCAATATGGTCCCTACACCATTACCAGTGCTATGAGAGACAATGCATTTGAGCTCAGCACTCCCCCATTCCTTGGCCTGCACCCAGTGTTCAATGTGGACTGCCTTCGGCCATACTTTCCACCATTACTAGACACATCCGACATTGCAGAACAGCTCACAGCCACAGAGTTAAATCCAGATTTCATGGAACAAGCTGCAACTGATCGGATCATGGACACACAGATCAAGCAAACTCGCCAACAGAATATCCAACTGTATCGAGTTGTCAAAGTAAGCCAACTCCTTCACCAGGGAAAGTGGCTCACCAGGGCCCAAGTTCAGCAGAAGTTTCCTCATCTCATGGAGGAACTCAATGCAATGGGGACCATTGCTTCCTAAGGAGGGAGGAATGATCCAAGTGGATATTGGTGGCCACCCGCCAATTCCACTTAGACCCCCACCCTTGCTTCTTTCAGTTTTTCAGTTTCCTTAATTGTAGCACAGTTTACTATTTTTAGCAGTTTTTCGGGTCTTAAACTTACGGAGCCGTTTTGAGGCCCTAAACAACGTTTTTTTTGGAAATCTACTGCTAGCGATTTTTTGTTTAAAATCGTCTTTTCCGTTGTAGTACTCGGAGAGATCTTTATTATCATGCGCGTCAAACAAAGATAATATGACCAAGTCGTGACCCCAGGAAGTTGGTTGTCCAACTCACCCCAACGAAGCCCATAAACTCTTGGTGTTGCATCTCCTCGGGTTAGGGTTTTGGTTGTTTAGGGATTTCTCTTATTGTTCAATAATATAAAGGCCCTTGAGCCTCATTGTAAGGCAGTTCAAAGGCATGTAGCCACCACATCTCTTCTCAGAGATAAGCTACCATCGCCCTAGTTGGTTTATTTCCATTTCTGTTTGTGCGCATATTTCAATGTTTTATATTAATGAAATGAAGTATTATTTCCGTTGCATCTCTGTGTTTATGGTTATCTCTTGTTGCGTTCCTGTTTAAATCTGGATCATCTATATATAGTTGTTTCCCATAGAAATGAGCCGACATGAGTTAATTAATGAAGCCTACTTGTTGATTATTAATTTGGAGGCCAACTGCAAGGAGACTTAATCGAGGAGGATTTTGACATAACAAAATAGATTTTGACTTTGACTTACAAATCCTAAAAGTGTACAATGGAGGCTTGACCTATGACACTTGACCCAAGCATGAAACCCATGCTTTAACAAGTCAATTTAATTAATAATAAGATTTATTTTGCCTTTTTTTATAAATATATTTTATGAAGATTGAACCTAATTCCAGTCTTCAACACGAACTTGATTACCAAGTTAGAACTTTTTCTTCCGAAGATTATACTGGATGTTAATCATTATTCTATATACATAATCTAGAGAAAGTCCTAATTATTTATTCATCCTTGAGTAAGCCAAACTCTTATCATTAAAAACATCACATAATCATATAAAGCATGTTATAAGATTCTACCCACATGAATCTTATCCAAGAGTCACTTCCAATGTGTATCCCTATGCCTCTTATTCCATCATCTAGCTATATGTCCCATAATGAATCTGCATCCTAACCCATTGCATTCCTTCATCCCTTTAATAGTATTGTTTCCACATTACATGGAATGTATACTAACCTTGTCATAATGCTTTCCCCAAGAACCTCCAAAATGATGGTTCTTATAGGATCATGATGATCCACCTTAGCAAGATGAGCACCTGTAACATAATGTTAGATAATGTTTGTTGACCACTGGAGTGGCACCTGAAGATTTTTTTTAAAGAATACATGCCTAAGGATGTATCAGAGGCTTCATCTACTATCAGAGTTCACTATGTCATCAGAGTTTTTCCACTCTATTTCTTCTTCTCATCTTTTTCTGTTGTACTCAAATTCCACAAGCCTTGTGGGGATAATATAAAAGTGATGCTATTATGATGAGTTGAGTCATGTAACAGGCCTAGGTAACTTGGGACCTTGTCATCAAGTGAGTTTACTCTAGCAGGTTTTATTCACTTGGTTAATTATTAGGTCCTTACGAAAATTTAATAATTAATCGAGTTTATTTCTCCAAGCATAACCCCAAAGTTGGAGTGTGGCTTGATGATGAGTCCTAGTGTCTATTTAGGATCATTGTATATTACCATACTAGATCACACAAAAAGCTTTGTGGAATTTGATTAGGTCTCGGGCTCATTTTTTTATTTTTTTAATTTCCCGCAGGGCGGAAATTTGAATAAAATCTGAATGTAAAATGTAGTAAGCGATGTCTAGAGAGGTTGTATGGGGTATGTGTACTCAAAATTACACCTCTCATTCTCAAATTTCTACTATGACACACTTTGAGAGGTAAAAAATAAGTTCTATACCCTCAAAACCCACTTTCCCCAAGTTTAGTGGGAAATCTGGCAATAAATTAAACCAAAAATAAATTAAATGGAGAAAAATAAATAACCCCATGGAAATAACTTGGAAAATATCTCAAGTCAAAGGAATGAGTCAAAGGACAAGTGGGAGATGATTTGGCACATAGTTGCGGGGGAGCGCCCCCCCCCCCGAACCCGCTCCCGAATCGCGCTCCCAAAATCACTCCCGGACGGGAGCGATTTTCGGGAGCGGCTCGGGAACGCGCTCCCGAAAAAAAATTTGCGCTCCCTACCATTTTCGGGAGCGTTGCAGGGGGCGATCGCTCCATCGCTCCCGTGGCGATTTTTAACGCCCGGGAGTGATCGGGGAGCGATCACTCCCGATCGCTCCTGGGCATTAAAAAATCGCTTTGGGAGCGTTTCGACGGGCGCCGGGAGCGATCCGGCAGAAAAGAAAACAAAAACAAAACAAAAAAATTCCGCAGACGCCAAAAAAAATCGAATTTAAAAAAAAAAAAAATGTTTTAAAAGCCCAATGGGCCTAAAAAAATTTCATTATCACTTCATTGAGCAAGAGCTTGGAGCAAGAGCAAGAACAAAGGAGTGAGGAGCAAGTGCTGAGGAGCGAGGAGCAAGTGCCGAGGAGCGAGGAGCAAGCATGCAGAGGTAAGTAACTTAGTAATTTAGTTAGTTTAGTTAGTTTAATTTAGTTAGGTAGTAATTTAGTTAATTTAATTTAGTTTATTGAGTTTAAAAATCATGATTTTAAATTAAATTAATAAATTAAATTAATCAATCCCAATAAATTAAATTAATTTGTAGATTCAAGAATCAAAACCCTACAAACATCAAACACCATGGACCTGGCTATATTTCTTGGCATTTTCCTCTTCCTGGTCCCTTTTATGGTTATTATGGTGTTGGAGAGTAGGAAACGGAGGGGCCAAACTGAAGATGGGGATGAAGAAGCTGGAGAAAGTCAAATTGGTGAAAACCCCGGTGAGGAGGAGCTAGAGGAAGGTGAACATGACCCTCAAAAAGCTAAACAAGACCAAACTCCATTGTGGAAATATGTTAACAGGGCTGAAACAAGGAGAGGGGGTGGAACCACTAAATTTCATTGCCCCCATTGCAACATTGATTACAAGGTTCATACACCCGTGCTAGAAGACACCTCTGCGGGAAAAGGCCATGGGATGGAGACAAACAAATAGGAATCAAAACTTGTACAGCGGTGTCAGCAACGGATAGAGCCAAATACATAAGGGAAGAGGAGGAAGCCCAATACAGATCAAAAAAATCAAGAGGTTTCTTTGAACCAAGCTCACAATCACAAAGAACTCCTTCAGCATCCTCCCAAGGCAGTGGATATGGAGGCACAGGGTCATCATCTTTAAGGCGTAGAACCATATCAGATTTCCTTGATGAGGGGTGTAGGAATGATGTGGATTCAAAGGTTTACAGGTTTCTCTATGCATGTGGGATACCATTCAATGTTCTTCGCTCACCTTATTGGCACGAAATGGTTTCTGCCATAAATGATGCCCCTAAAGGATACAAGAGCCCTGGGTATGACAAGGCAAGAACCGTTGGCCTTAATCATGAAAAAGCAAAAATATCACATTCTTTGAATAGAATGACAAGTTCTTGGACTGACCATGGGGTGTCCATTGTATCTGATGGATGGACAAATGTAAAAGGCAAGCCATTGATAAATGTTCTTGCTGTGTCTGTTAGTGGTCCCATCTTTCTAACTGCACATGATTACTCAGACAAGTTCAAGACCGCCATCAACATTGCAGAAGCATTACTTGAAACAATTGAGCGTATTGGCCCATACAATGTCATCCAGGTCATCACTGATAATGCTCCTAATTGTAAGGCAGCGGGAGCAATTATTGAGGATAAATACCCCAACATATTTTGGTCTGGATGTTTGGTTCACACATTGAACCCTCTGTTGCATGATATTGTCAAGAACAAAAATGAACAATACCAATGGATTGGTGATTTGTACAAGAAAGGCAAACAAATGATAAAATTTATTACAAATCATAGCAATACCCATGGCCTTTTCCGCAGTCACTCGAGATTGGAGTTGTTGAAGATTGCGAAGACCAGATTTGGTAGCTATTACCTCACCTTCAGGCACCTTTTGAAGGTAAGAGAGGCATTAGCTAGCATGGTATCAAGTCCACATTGGCAGGTATTAAAGGAAAGGGGTACAAATGCAACTGACATGGGAGGTTTTGAAATGGTGGAGGAGGTCGCTCTTGATGGGCAGTTTTGGACAAGTGTGAGGCAAGTATTGGATTTCACCAAGCCAATTTATCACATGATTCGGTTTGCAAATACAGACAAACCAGTGATTGGCGAGGTGTATGAGCAAATGGATACCATGTTGGGGGAAATAAAAGATATTGTTCATAGTAGAGATCCCAACTTGTACAAACTGATTCATGATTGTGTGTGTGAACGGCGGAATAGGCTTAATCTTCCACTAAATTGCTTGGCGTATATCCTTACGCCAAAATACTACTCTACATCTTGGTTGGGCCAACCTGTAGCAAGGGGTGGGGTTAGGACCAAACCCCATTTAGATCCAAAGGTAACTAAAGGATATTTGGAAGCATTAGAAAAGTTGGTACCTGACAGGGAGGAATGTGCAGTTGTGCGCCTTGAAATAGGCAGATACTTCAATGGCACTGGTTTGTATGGTAACTTCCATGCAATGGACGACAGAGATAGATTTGATACTCTCACATGGTGGGAAACATATGGCGGCCACGGACTTTTGCCAAAATTGGCAAAAAAAGTTCTTTCACAGGTTGTAAATACTTCTTCTGCAGAGAGGTGTTGGAGCACCTACAGCTACATACATAATGTGAAAAGAAACAGACTCAATGAAAACCGAGCAGAAAGCTTGGTTTATATGCATTACAACTTGAGGTTGTTGAGTCATTACTGTGATCGGGCTTATGAGGATCCCACATATAAAATTTGGGACAATCACCCAGAGGATGACAATTTGGAGGATGGCATTGTACATATTGAAGAACTGGAAGAGGAACTTGTAAGGGATGAAGATGAAGCAGCCATGCCACCTCCACCTCCATCTCCACCATCCAGTAGCAGTGCTCGAGGCCCGAGTCTTGTTCCTTTGCTGTCGCCACCTCCATCTACACCCTCACGTGGAGGTTCTAGTTCTGGTTGTCGGTCTGTGCGGGATACTCCTAGAAGACCACCACGACCTGCTTATACTCCTGGAGACTCTCGTGGCAAGGGCCACATGTAGATTTACAATTTACTTGTCTTTTTTAGTTTCTATTAGACTTTAGTTTTCATAACTGTTGAGTTTTGAGTCCTTGACTCTTGACTCTTTCATATCATAATGATATTTTTTGTAAACAATATATCACTGTGACAATGAAAATTTGATGTTTGAAGTTGGGCCTTGGCAATTATAACTCATTGGTAATGATTGTGAATTATGAATATGATGCTTCGTGAAAGACTAAAGTTGTTTCATTTCATTTCATTATTCATGTTTCATTTTATAAATTTATAACATTTCATATCATGTTAATAGTTAGAAGTTAGGACTTAGAAATATCTTAGATATTACTTCTTGTAATGGTTAAACTTAGCTTACAAGTACAACTTTGGTGATCAATGATGATAAATGTTATTGAATTTTCAATTTTGAAAGCTTGAAGTTGAAACTTTAAGATTGAATTTGATGAATCATGATTCATGAGACTCAATATGTTGTAGTTGTAATATGTATTTTACTAACTTGTGGACATGGTTGATGACGACTATAATTTCTAGATGATTGATGTGATATGGTTCAATGATCAATCTTTGCTTTTTTATGTTTTTTATGTCTAATTCATCATTCTACATGTTTTTGTTGACATATATGTATCAAAAATTAAAAAAAATATAAAAAATATATATATTTTTAAAAAATTGCTCCCGGATTCACTCCCAAACCGAGAGCTTCTGAAAATGGTCGCTCCCGCTCCCGTTTTCGCTCCCGCTCCCGCTCCCAAGCATCATTGATTTGGCACCTTGCATCATAAATACATGGCCCACACAAGGAAATCGAATTCTTGGCACTTAATGATGGAGCTACTAACTTGGAAAATCAATTTTTTGAGTTAATACACATGTGAAAATATTTGGAGGATATAGATAGAGATTTTCTTGGGAGTTTGTCTCCACATTAGTTCCTACTCCTCTACACTTGGCACATTCACATGGATCAACGAGTTGGCAAGGAGGGCCTACGCATTCCTTGAGGAGATCTACGCTTGGCACATTGGGTACATCAACTCGAGGTGGCATCTCTTGGCTTGGTTTTTGAGAGTTTAACTCTCTCCCATTGCACACTTGGCTTTGCTTGACTCTCCACATGGATAATTCGATTTGCTGGAAGATATTTCGACGGCCACCTATGGAATTTGATTTGGTGAAGGCTCCACACTTGGCATCTCTCATCCACACTTGGAATTCAAGTTCCTTTCTTGGGATCTTCTCCATGTCCATTTGTCACTTGGTTGTTACATTGGGATTTGCTCCCATTTCTCTATATAATAGAGCCTTGAGCTCTCACTATGTATCATTGAAAACGAGCTATTGTGCTTGGGGAAGCTCTTCTCTTGTGTACACTTACTTTCAATTGCAATAAAAGACTTTGGGGTTCACTTATGAGGTGTTGTTCTTCTTGAGCATGGTAATATCTTGATCATTGTGCTTCACGTTTCTACTTATGTTATTATGCCTCTGATTTCCATATTGCTTTTAGAGACTTGTTAATGTGTAGCTATCTCACTTGGGCATTTGGTTTTGAGAATTTGCTCTAGATAGAGAAAATTTTACTTGATTTTCTAATAAATCTCTAAGATCTCTTTATCATTGTATTTCTTTAACCCATATGAATCTAATGTGTATTTAAAGTTGTGTAGAGACATATCTTGGATCAAGCCTCCAGCGTGAGGGGAAACTCTTGGATGAATCATCCCACTCTTGAGCAAGTTCATTGAAGAACCCGCATTTGTCATCTCCCAAGGCCTCATCTTATGATTTTGTGTTTGCAGTTATCCTTGGCCTTTAGTTTGTGTTTCAAAACCAATTTCATTTAAAATCATTTGTCTCAATTTCTTGTGCTAATAACATTTTATTTTGCTATTGAAGAGCATGTTGAAAATTAAGCAAGAATTTGTGTTTTGCTCCAATTCCTTAGTCTAAATTTTGTAGAATATTTGTAAATTATATTTGCTAAAATTTCTCTCTCCTTTCCACTAAGTTTGAGTGTTGGTTTTGCAGAGAAAGTTCAGATTTATTTATGGACGATGCTCACCCTTTGTGTTGACAGAATTGAAGAAGCTAAAGCTTGAAACCTTAACTATTTGTTGTAGGACCCCAAGAGCACTTGAGCATCAACTTTAGGGAGGTCGTGGGCAATCTTGGACAGCAGCAAATTAGCTTGGCCATGGGTCTTTGGGCACTTGTAATTTTCAAATTTCAAGAGTTGTTCATTGGCCATTGTGGTTGCCACTTCTTGGAAGGAGATCTTGGTTCCTATAGATTCCTATTTTGTACCTTTCCCTTCCATCTTTTGGGCAGCCCACTAAGAGGCCTTACTCTCATTGTAACAAGTTAATAAAATATCTATTTTCTTGTGGGAGAGTGGGTTTTACCCATGGCATCCTCTCTCTCCATTTAGGGAGAGAAATATGTGGGTGGATTGACTCTTTGCATTTTTATTCTCTTACTTTTTCTTTTAACTTACATGCATGCTCTAATTGGGAATTAACACAACTGCACTATCACATTTCATTTTCTAAGTTAAAGTTTGCTACAATTTTATTTGAGACTTGCACCAATCTATTTCATGTTGCTTTGAGCTACAAGTCAATATTTTACTTTAAGCAATTTACTCTTTTCATGCAGACATTTTTACAATTTCTAACGAGCTTTAAATTTAGTGTATTGACTTGATCATTTGAAGTACATGCCTCATTGCTATGCTACATTGTCATATTGAATATTGAAGCATTGTATCATCATTACTTGAAACAAGTTTTATTTTTCAAGCAACTTACTTGCATTGCAATCAAGCTAATTCCCATTTATTTCTCCAATTGAAGTTATAGTTGCAATTTATGTTGAGCACTCTTTCCTTATTTTGAAGCACTTGCAAACTAATATTTCTTTGGGAGAATTTACATGCATTCCATATAAGCATATTAGTATAGATTGCATTTCTACTTCAATTAACCTCCAAGCATAAGCTTGGTTGATAGACATCATAGGGCAAAGATTTTCTTAGAGAATTCTTCCAACTGGTACGAAGTAAGGTAAAGGTGTGTGACCCTATAGTTATGGAGGTGGTTTGTCCCCTTGTAGGAGCGAAGGCACACACTGGCTCGTAACGCTGAGGGGAAGGGTATCATTAATGACACCTGGGTGTCCTCAACCCTTCTTCCTTACAATAAGCCCAATGTTTACCCTTTGGCAAGAGTTTAAAAAGATCTCTCACTTGGAATAGGCATTTAGTATAAAATTAATCAAGATAATTACATCTAACCTTAGTTAAGTGCATTTCACCTTAACTCACTTCACTTTCAAAGTATTTTACTTGCAAATTATTTATATGCTCGTCATGATGAACATTTATTGAAGTAATCATTTTATTGAAGTATTTCATTGAGCAAGTGTACTATCCATCTGTGCAAGTAAAGTTTTAGTTTAATTTCATCTCATATTTGCAAGTTATTTTACATGTTCAATGGTTATATTTTGACTTTGAAAAAGCATTTCTTTAGGAGCAATTTTATATCTTGAAAGTTGATATCATCTTTTCTAATATTATTTGATTTGCAGGACTACTTGGCGTTTCATTTTGAAACATTTCATTTTTTTTAAAGCAAGTGTTATTTATTTTGAAGCAATATTGAAGGCACTGGTTTTAGATGTTCATCTTTGATTTATGTGTTGATGGTTATTGACAATATATTTCATTTCATATTGTTCATCATATTTGTTGAAACTCTTTAAAAGTGCAACTAGGTTCAGTTTTCATAATGACACGTAAATATGATTTTATGTAATGAGATGTAAATAAGAAAAATGAAATTATTTTATTAACTTGTTTCATGGATTTCATGAGCAAGCATTTCGTTTTTGAGTCAAGACTCCCATTGAGAGTCTAGGATTTATTTGTCATCTAGTCATAAAATGTATGAGTCATTGTCATGTAATGAAGTCGTGTTACACTTTGTAAAAGATCATCTTGTCTATGTAAAAGTATCCTCCAAGAACTTGTCACCTAACCTCTTCAAGTCGGGCTACAAACGATGAAGAATTTGTTAGATAAAGTCAGCCTAACTCCAGTTGTCAAGTTGGCCTAAAGGTCAAGTGAAGAAGTGTATAAGTAGCCCAACTCAGCCTCATTTGGAGATGCACAATTCAGACAAGCAATTCAATATAATATCAAATAGAAAAGTGCGAAGAGAAGGCAGAAGAAAGGAATGAAGAAAGGTCTAAAAGGAGTGCGAAGAAGGAACAACAAAGAGAAGTGTGAAGATTCTTTTGGGAGACTTTCTTTGGGTATAGCGAAGTTTCTTCTGGGCAATGCAAAGTTTGGGTAGCAAAATTTCTTCTGGGCAGTGCGAAGTTAAGGCAGTGAAGTTTCTTTTGGGGCAGCAAGAGAAAGATTCTTCCAAGTGATCAAAGTGGAGACCAAGTTTCTCTATAGAAGACCTAGAGACCGAGATTCTTTAGGGAAGATGTGAAGTTGTAGTAGAAAAGATAGAAACCAAGTTTCTCTAGAAGAAGCCAAGGTGAAATAGTTCAAGGTCAAGAAGAAAGGCAACGAAAGGAAGAGGCAAAGCATCAAGGTTAGAGACAAGTTTCTTGGGAGGATACTAGAGTGAAGAGTCTTGGCCCTGACTGGAGAAGCCTACATACTATGTCAGTTGTCTTTATTTATTTTGGTAATTGTCTTGATGATAAGAACACACTAATAAGCTAACAAAGAAAAGATCATAAGCTAAGAAGTAAAAGCATATCACAAGCAATTATCAAGCAAAGAAATTGTTAACTTTGAATGCACTAGATTTCTCAACATGGTATCAGAGCTTAGGTGTTGAAGACAAGAAGAGGCAGTTAAAGCAAGTTGACACACAAGAATCGATCTTCAAAGAAAGCATCAAAACAAGTCAAAGGCTATCAACAAGTTCAAAATCTACATCAAAGAAACCCTAGATCAAAGGAAGCAGGAAGAAAAACCAAAACCCTAGAAGCACTTCAAAGAAAGTGGAAGCTCTTCAAATCTAAAGAAAGATTAAATCAAAATTCAATCCTCTCTCTATTGAAGCAAAGATCTTATAGAAGGCAGTCCTCCCTCACCAAAAGATTTGAAGTAAGAAGCAGCAATTTCATCATCAAGTTGAAGATTTGATCTTCTCAAGTAAGTACCTCTTATTATAATACAATCTAGTAAAAATGACTTCATGTTTTAAGGAAGACCAAAAGCTGGTTGGGATATCAAACTTCCTTGTTTGGAAAAGAAGGATAGACATTGTCCTCGAAGTAAATGAAGTCATTGATCATGTCCATGGGAAGGTCTCCAAGCCATCTGAAGAACAAGCATTGTCTGAATACATGGAAAGGGATCTCAAGGCTCAAAAGATTCTCAAGGAGTCCATCAAAGATTCACTCATTTCCTACATAGTCAAGCTAGAGACATCTAAAGAAATATATGATAAGTTGGGAGAACTTTTCTCTAGAAGCACGATAGAAAAGATCATATCACTTAGATCTGATCTTTAGAAATTGAAGGTGTCAAGGATGAAGGGATATCGGCATGTCTCTCTAAGGCATCTCAAATAAAAGGTCAATTAAAGGACCTAGGAGAGATAGTATCTAATAACGAAATAATCTCCCTTATTCTAAATGCATTAACTGATGAACAAGGTAACCTCATTGCCACTAAGGAAGAAGAAGTTATCCCATTCATCAGGTTATGGTCTTTCTGCAAGGCAGAGGAAGACAGGATGAAGAATGAAAGTGATGAAAGATCAAGTCGAAAGGGAAAATTTGAAAAGTTTAGTAATCCAAAGAAGAAAAAGAACATGGCTAAAGAAAGATGCCATGGTTGAAATAATTTTGGGCACTACATAAAGGATTGGCCTAATCGCAAGAGGGACAGGGAAGAAGACTATTCTACTGATGAAGTGTTAGGCCCCTATACTACTAGTGTAATCCCTTATTTTTATTAGTAAAACCCACTTATTCTATTGATGTACCCATGTAGTGCCCATATTGTTACTAATGTACCCCATAGAAGCCCACTATTGTTATTATTGTGCCCTTACATTATTATTGTTATGTCGGCTCTGATTATGTTATGACCCCTTAGACTCCTATATATAGAAAGGAGGTCTTTTCATTTGTATCATCAAAGAATTGTTCATTTATATAATGTAAAGGAGGTTGCCCCCTCGAAGAGGCTGAATTCTAAGGCGTTGATCTATCTTTTCTATCTTTTCTTGAGCTGGTTTCATAACATTTGGTATCAGAGCTTTGGATTCTAGGGTTTCGCTGCTCCAAACAGGTCATCGTGGCATTTTCGCTATAACTTTTTTCTGTGACGTTTCAGAAGTCGCAAAAAAAACCCATTTGAGAAGAAATCATGTTGAACCCAGTGTTGCAGGAATCGCCCCCCCCCCCCTGGATCCGAGGCCGGAATCGCGTCCCGTACAGAAGCGTTCCGGAACCTCTCCCCGAAGCGCGATTCCAAATTTGCTGAAGCGCGATTCCTGTTTTTTATCACGATTCCTGGAATTCTGGAAGCGTTGGCCCGGATCCGCGCTTCGGAGGGCGCTTCGGGCAGTAAATAAAATGACAACGCTGACATTTCCCACAGGGCATTCATCTACACGAAGAGTGACTGTTGAAATGGGAGTGCAATTGAAAGTTTGGTTTGATTACGGTGTTTGTGTTAAGGTTAGCATTTGGGTGCCAAGCTGCAGGCTGTGCACTGAAAGTCGCATTGAACCCCTAAATATTATAATCCTCGCGTTCAACAGAACCACCGTCATTCCAGGCTCCGTTAGATGCATTGAAATGAAATGATATCAAGTATATAACGCAATGAGTTGTTGATGAATTTGCAAACAAAATTTATGTGAACAATAATATAAAAATTATTTACATTGTGAAGCTCTGGCATTAAATAAAATGACAACGCTATCATCTCCCATAAGAAATTCGGCTATAGGAAGAGCAATCGTTGAAATGGAGTGAAATTGATGAGTTTAACATCTAGAGTATGGCCCGCGGAAGAATGAGCAGCCGAAGAAGACAATGGAGAGGCATGGAATCATTAATTAACGACACACATCTTATTATTAAAAAAATATTTTAATGGATGAGTGGATTAGGGCGGAAGAATGGAAGTGGTGGAAGACAATGGAGTGGATGAAAAATAATATTTAAATTTAATTTGTAATTTTTTTGATATTAAACTGAACAATTATTAAAATATTTTTTATTTTATCAAGATGGTGTATTAGATGAAGAATATTCTTCAACCTGAAATCTTGTTTATTCATTTAATAAAAAATTAAAATTTCTTGAGTTCAATTCCAATATCTTTATGTGTAATTATATGATGTTATAGTATTTCATGAGAAATGGTTGAATTGTGTTATGAAGTATTGTGTAAATTATCAAATTCAAAGTTCAAATTTTTATTGAATAAAGCAAAAAAAATTATATAAAGAAAATAGCATAGTCATATAAATTAAATGGCATATTTATCAAAACACATCACAAAAAAATAAAAAATAAAAATCATAAAAAAAATTATATTATAATTTTATTATTATTATTATTATTATTAGTCAAACATATATTTAGTTAAAAACGAATAACAAGATTGTCCACATTCACATCTATTTTACTATGCAGGTTCTTAATCTGCAAATAAGCTTTGTTATAATACCATAGACCAACACCATGCCCTCCTAATATCACATGCTTCAAAGAACCTTTAAATTATGTTGATATGACACATGTTCATATGACATTTTTTTAGTTAATCAATTTAATTGAAAGTATATAAAGAACATAACCATATTCTAGAGTATTTTTGGACGTCAAATCCTTACCATCCACGTAATAATCATTGATAACTAAATTAGAATTATGTCGACCTATTTGAAAATAGAAACACCTATGGACGTAACTAGTGTAACTAGTATAACTACATACTACTTAGCCTAGTTATATAAATTTAATTATATATACATTTAAAAAATCATGTAACAAGTATCTTAACCATGTAGATTTACTCTCATTTTGTCATTGAGATTCTTAACCTATAAATAGGCTTTGTTACAATACTCTTAGTCAATATCAAAAATATTGATTTATGCAAAAAAATGCATGTTTTCATGTCTTCTACAATTAATTTGGTATTTGGGATGTTTGTTTTGAGTATAAATGCAAAAAAATATAAAAATATATATATATATAGCAGACGCTTCCGCGGACGCTTCGCTTCCTAGATTTTTGGAAAATGACGCTTCCGCGCTTCGCGCTTCCGCTTCGCTCCCGCTTCGTGCAACATTGGTTGAACCTTGGTCCAGAATTTCAGATCTTTTCGCGCGATATTTGCGGAGATATGATCTAAGTAAGTTGGTCTTTTTGCAGACTCCTGAATTACATTCCAAACAGGTGACCTGGGGAAAATCGTCATAACTTTATTTCTGAGCATCGAATTGAAATTTCGCAAGAATGTACAGAAAGAGGACGGACTGTAGTTTTCTTTTATATATTTTTCAGAATCAAAGCTTGAAACAGTGACACGTGGCACTTCATACAAGTTCGCTTTACTGAACTAGTCTACAATCAGGTCACTGCGGGAGATTGTGCATAACTCTTCCTTGGAGAATCCAATTTGGATCAGACTAGTGGCATTGGAAATAGGACACAGAAGGCTACTACAGGTTGCAATTTCAGAACTTAAAGATCGAAAAGTACAGAGTTACAGTCGTTTCAAGGTCGAGCTCCTAAAATCAAGAAAAAGCAAGATGAGGAAGTTTAATGGCAAGGATCCGGTAAATTGGATACTTCAGATGGAGCAATATTTTGATCTACATGGTGTACAACTGTTACAAAAGGTATGTATTGCATCTTCATATTTAGAACCAGATCAATTTTTATGGTACAAAGGGCTTTGTTCTCGTAAACAACTTGTTACGTGGTCAATTTTCACAGAGGAAATGATAGCACATTATGAAGATACAAAGAGCAACACCTTCTTTAGAGCAACACCACAACAATTGGAAAGAGTAAAAGGGCTTTGTGACATAGTGGAAAGCAAAATTATGGAAACCAAGAAGCGTACCCCTCACAACTATAAAGATGGAAGTGTTGTTTCTCCTAGCCTTCCACAACCTACAAGGGTTACACCACAACAATTGGAAGAAAAAAGAGAAAAAGGGCTTTGTTACAATTGTGATAGCAAATGCACTAAAGGTCATAAGTGTGCTGAGAAGAAATTACTTTACATAGATATGAAGAAGAGGAAGAAAAGGATCAAGAAACATCAAAAGAAGAAGATATACGCCAGGACCCCACCCCAGAGAAAGAAGAAATGAATCAGAACATATCTTGTAAACTATTGGCAAGAATGACCACTCCTCAAACTCTCAAGATAGAAGGACATATCAAGAAGAAAAAGGTGCAAGAAGTGAAAGATCACATCAAGAAAGAAGAAATGAATCCGGCCATATCTTGTAATTCACTGGTTGGAATTACCACTCCTCAAACTATCAAGATAGAAGGACATATCAAGAAGAAAAATGTTCAAGAAGTGAAAGATCACATCGAGCGTCAAGAAATGAATCTGACCATATCTTGTAAAGGATTGGAAGAAATTACCACTCCTCAAACTCTAAAGATTGAAGGACATATCAAGAAGAAAAAGGTTCAAGTAGTGAAAGATCACATCGAGCATCAACAACAAGTTCTCCAACTTTTAAAGGATAACGCCACTTCGGTGCAAAATCAAATGAAACAACAGGTAGATCAACATCATAGTGAAAAATGTTTTGATGTAGGCGACCGGGTATTTTTACTACTACATCTAAAGCAAGCTATTTATGAGAAGGAAATGTTGGCAATACTACATGCACTTAAAAAATGGCGACCTTACCGAATGGGAAGACTCTTCAAGGATGAGGATGTGGAAGCATTGTTTTGTGCTATTTCTATTATCCAACCAGATTGGATAAACGAAGCAAGGGATCAATGGAAGAAGGACAAAGAAGTATGGCCACTTATTCAAAAGTTGCAAAAGATCCAATTCAAACAATATTGTCAGATATTGAAAAGGAAGGAAAAATCATATTGGAACCTGGAGCAGTCACAGAAACAAGAACCCGACAGCTACGAAATCGATCAATTTCAGAGTATCTCATCAAGTGGAAGAACTTACCCGCTGAAGATTCCACATGAGAGGACAAGAATTTTATACAGAAGCATCAAGAACTACTCAAGCGTTGAGGACAACGCTTTTTGAAGGAGAGGGGCATGTTAGGCCCCTATACTACTAGTGTAATCCCTTATTGTTATTAGTAAAACCCACTTATTTTATTGATGTACCCATGTAGTGCCCATATTGTTACTAATGTACCCCATAGAAGCCCACTATTGTTATTATTGTGCCCTTACATTATTATTGTTATGTCGGCTCTGATTATGTTATGACCCCTTAGACTCCTATATATAGAAAGGAGGTCTTTTCATTTGTATCATCAAAGAATTGTTCATTTATATAATGTAAAGGAGGTTGCCCCCTCGAAGAGGCTGAATTCTAAGGCGTTGATCTATCTTTTCTATCTTTTCTTGAGCTGGTTTCATAACATGAAGTGAAAGAACCAAAGGCAAAGAAGCATAAGAAGGAAGAAGCGAAAAGATGACTAAGTTGATCTTCTTCATTAGAAGGTTCTTTTCACTTATAAGTTATAGATAGGAAGCAATGTAAATAAGATAGGATGCATCAAGTTAGAAAGAAGCATCGTGATAGAAGCATTAGAAGAGCTCATGACATGGAAAGTAGAAAGTATGTCTGGTACAAATTACAAAGAATAGGAAGCTCTTAGGAAACCTCATTAATACTTATAGAAGCAGAGGTCATCATCGACTGGGACCATCATAGAAGAAAACACCTGCAGGGTGAGGATATGAAACATCCTCGAGTTTCTCTGAAAGAATTCTCATCAAAGGATTCACCAATGTAGAAAGGAAGCAAAGGTTTTCATCAGGAATTTCAACTCGTGGGATTCAAGGAATGATGGTATAACAGGAAAGCAGGTCTGAAGGATAAAATCCTTTCGAATGAAGCTGCTATAGGAAGTCTAAATGACCGAAAGAAAGATGAGGTATGTATGCTTGCATAGATTATTATGAAAGTCATGTCATATGGTTGCAGATAACATGGATCACTATTTCCATCCTGGGAAATATGATCAAGAAAAGAAAGGATTTCCTCCTCTGAAGGATTGCAACCAAAAGCAAAAGTCACACTAGATGAAATCAACATAATATGTTCTCACATGAATCATGAGAAAGCTGACTAAAATCAAGGAATTATGATTAAAACCTCCTGGGAATGAAGTGTGTGTGAAGAGATAGGAAGAAATCATAATAATATGCAACAAAGATAAAAGGCATTCAACATCTGAAGTCCAAGAAGATTTGACTAGAAGATCTCCCAGAAGGATGTGAAGACTCTGATGGAAGTCGGAAAAAGATAAAGACCCTTGACAAAGGATATCAGTGGGAGATATGTCAATCTGCATACAGGATGTTGATACTTACAAGAAGATGTCATGGTGAAAGATCATCACAAAGGTAATTCTAATTTGAAATGATTGATTATGTTTAAACTAACATTTGGTTGGGCTTATGTAGAACTATCAAAAGGAAGGTTTGTGAATGACTTCCAAATAGACCATATAAAAGAATGTAATGTCCTTCCGAAAAATATGGTATAAAAACAAAATGAAATGAAGCAAAGCCAAATGGAAAACCTGATGGATCACTTTCTGATGAGTTGAGGACATGACTGACTCATGAACAAAAGTGATGAACGATTCGTGCCCTGTTGACCCTACCGCCTACACCTACCTACAAGTCAGTGAGAAAAGCCTTCAACCCCACAAGGTGTGGTTGGTGGCATGGAACTAAGCGAAGGGGTTGTCACACTAAATCCCCTATCTCTCTGTTTAAGCTATCTCCTAGGTTAGCTATGGGGGGTAGTCCCTAATATGGAAAACTAAGATAAAAGAAATGTGAGGTTTTAGGAGAGATGTTAAAGTGAAAGTGGATTACTTATAAAAATTATGAGAAAAATATGATATGAGCAATAAAAATCATTTAACGTAATAAAACCATAAAACCAGTGCCTTAAGATAAATTGCTCGACGGGAATGAAAGATACATTTGCTCAAAACAAAAGTAGAATGCTTCCAAAAATAAAATCAAAGTAATCTTGAAATGGAGACAAAGATGTTAGCATGATAATCAATAGAAAATATAAAATGCTTTCAAAATATAATCAATGTCTAAATCAAAGCAGATAGAGATATCTTGAAAAAGGAAAAGCAATTAGTGTTCTACTTGCAAAATGAAAATGAAACAATGCTTGCCAACATAAAATATTCAATAATGACAAGTAAAATGGACAATTGCAAGTGAAATTATAAGATGTATTAACATGAGATGCAGCTATATTAGATTTGAATGTAATTAGTCTTGGTTATTGTTAATCTAAAATTCCTAATCTAAATGAGAAGTCCTCCTCTTGAGCTCTTACCAAAGGGTAAAAATTGGGGTGAATGTAAGAAAGAGGGGGCGAGGGCATGGAGGTGTCATTAACGATACCCGTCCCCTGAGTTTTACGACCAGCATGTGCTTTCGTTCCTACAAGGGAACAAGCCACCTTCATAACTGCAAGGTCACAACACTTTTACCTTACTTCGTACCAGCTGGAAGAACTTTCCAAGAAAGTCTTTTTTCTCTATCCTTTCTATCAACCAAGCTTATGCTTGGAGGTTAATTGAGTTAAAATGCAAACTATGCTAGAATTTGTAAATGATATGCAATTTTTCCCAAGGAGATTTGCAATGCTTCAAAATAATGGAAATGAAATAATGCTCAAAGTATATTGCAAATGTAACTTCAATTGGAAAAAGGTAGCTTGTAAGTGAATGAAAGTGATACAAGTAAGTTTGCTTTGCAAAACACAAAATTATCTCAAGTGTTGAAATTTCTAAGTCTAACACATCAGAAATCCCTACTGCATTATTTGGTTTATTATCTCCTACTTGTTCTTTCCATTAACAAGTTATTTATAAATAGCGAAATAAACACAAATGCAGCCTTAACTCATATACAGATCAGCAACTGAAATAACTGAGACAATCACACAAGGGACACCGTTATTTTTGGACAATCGTCCCCGGAAAAACCCAATGCGGGAAAACCGGTGCAGCAGATATGAGGGTTTTATTATTGTGCAATTTTTTTAATACAACTAGAGTGCCAGAAATGGCTCACCGTTCAGAGAATTTCCTTGGCACAAGTACCTCTCCTTGGAGACAAATATTCTGACTGATCAACAACCGAATGATTGATCCCACAGCAACTTCGATAGTTCCTTTGTTGAACAGCAAACGCTGCTCCAAGCTTCTCTCTAGAACTATGTCACCCTCTTCTGCTTTGCATCTGCCTCTCATCTCCTAGTCTACCCCACAAAAGTTCCTCAACGCTACCTCTTCAGCACAGCATCAGCTCTACCAGCCTCTTAGCCCTCTACATCACCTACGTTGGCCTCCTCAGCCTCTGCGTCAGTCCTGGCTGCTTCTGCGTCAGCCTTCCAAGGCTCTGTGTTGTCTCTTGGCACTTTCTCTGCCTCTCTTATATATATTCTCGGCCTTTTGCCGAACTGCCCCTCACTGCAACAGATCACTAACTCGATTCTCTCAGCAAACCCTGCCACAGAAAATCAAATTCATGATCAACTTGGTGTATTTCCAACTAACCCTTAAGCCTCCTCTTATACTTTTCCTATTGACGATTCAACGGCCGAGATTAAGTCCCTCATCAACGGCTAAGATTAGATTTGGTTTGATCCTCCTTATTTAGAACTTTCTCACCCATATTATATTAATACACATTAATATTTTAATTTTCCTAAGTTTAAACTTAGGAACCCCATTAAAAATATTAATTATTTTAATATCTCTTTATCCGGTTGGAATTTCCCCAAACGATTATGGGTCTTGGAGATCTCATGTGCCTTGGCCTCTCCACTAATTTCATGGCTAGAGCACATCCGATGCTACCACAAATCAACACTCCCTTTTAGCGAGGAATGTGCTCTAGTAATGCTCCACCACTGAATAATCACATTGATCCTCTACACCAGTACCTGTGCTGATGCTTGGCCTGCTGCCTCACATCCCCTGCACTGCTACTCTGTTTACTGTTGCCCATGACACTTCCACTGCCACTGCTACATCTGTACTACAACTCCCTCTCAACATGTTGCCCATGCTGCCCTTAGCACTGTCACTGCTAACTACTGCACTACAACTCAGTTACTGAAAAGTAGGTAACTGACTTCTCCCAAATACTGACATCCCAGTCAGTTTGGAAGCCTCATGATGCTGAAGTTGCCTCTGCTGCTATCTTGTGCTCCCTCTGCTGCCACTGCGCTGTTGCATACACCTTTGTGCCTCTTGCACTGCTGCAACCTCCACTGTGTTGCCTTAGACTTCTACACCCAAGCACTGCCTTGTTGCTCCACTACACTTTGCTCCACCCGACACCTGTCATCATGCTACTGTCGTTAAGGGCTCCCGTAGCCGGATGTGATCCAAGAGTTTGGGCACCTCAAGGATCCTGCCCCTAGTATGTAGTCCTCCTGACTACAACTCGATGTCTCCCCACCTCTTCTCTAGAGGTGCATGAGCACTCATGGCACAATTGTCATCAGTCTCGACCTCTTTCTCTGCCTTAGCTGGAGCTGCCTTTGAATCGGAAGCCTCTCCCTTGTTTTTCTTCCTAGGACACTGGGATGCATAATGTCCCAGCTCCCCACAATGGAAGCACTTAACCTTGGAGATGTCTTTCTTCTTCCTCTTCCCTTGTTGTCTCGCAGATGCTAGAGCCGCATCCTCCTCCTCCTCTTTCTTGATTTGACCTCCCTTGCAACTACTCCTCACCTTCGTCATTCTCCTAATCTCTTCCTGGCAAAGAGCTGCCCACATCTCCTCCTAACTGGGAAGAGTAGCCCTGCACAAAATACTTTGGACAAATGTCTCCCATTCCTCGAACACTACATTCAGGGTAGTCCTGACCATAAATTCTGGATCCGGTGTAGACCCCACAAAAGTAAGCTGGTCACGAATCTCCTGCAAACTGAGAAGGAATGGATCTATCTGCTCCCCCTTCTGCATTTGATATGACCGCAGTTGATTCTCCAATAGCATTTTCCACTGCACAGAAGAGCCCTGGTATAAGGTGGTCAGGGTGTCCAACATCTCCTTTGTTGTGTTCTTCTCGACAATATGTGGTATGACATGATCTTTGACCCCGTCTAGGATCATGCACTTCGCCCTTGCCATTGCATCCTCATACTTCTCATTCTCAACTAGGGCAACTGGGATAGCCATAGTTTTCAAGGCATAGTCCTTGATGCGATGTCGATCTAGGACTATCAGGATCCTGGCCTTCCAAATGAAAAAGTTGGAAGCCCCGTCCAACCTGTCCTAATCCCTTAGTCCGTTCACTGCCATTTCAGCTCCTCTTCTGCACTCCCTCTGAGTGTCAACTCCCCTCCTAGAAATCTCCCTATAAGTCCTGATTTCCCTTCAGGAAATCCTCTGGCCAACTGTCAAACCGCTCCTCTCTAATCCACCTTCCAACTGCAACTCGGATCTAGATTCCTTGGCTAGAAATCTATCGAGGTAGTGACTCCCTCTACCTTGGTACTGCCTCCTTAGACACTGTTTTGCTTTGACAGAAACAGCGTCCCACCAACTCCACAAATCACAGTCTGCCCACAGCGTCCCAAGCCTCGACAACCGAAGAAACTGAACCTTTCAGGCTCTACGCAATCCCGACAAAGGTTGAATCTGCTCCTCCTGGCCACAGTGTCGATCCTTCCTGGCTGAGAAAGATGACCAAGCACGTGTAGGTCTGATTTGCCCCTCTTTGCCTTTGCGCTGACTCTCCTCCTGGGTCGAAATGATGATGTCGGCTCTGCGTCACTTCCTCTCTTGTTGCTTCAGCTCTAGAACAGCGTTGTCTCTCGGGACAGCTGCTACTGCTCCAAATTTCGGATTTTTGTTGGTGCCTTCAATCCTCCTGTGATCTACAATGCTTTGATACCATATTTAAATTTCTAAGTCTGACACATCAGAAATCCCTACTACATTATCTGGTTTATTATCTCCGACTTGTTCTTTCCATTAACAAGTCATTCATAAATATCGAAATAAACACAAATGCAACCTAACTCATATACAGATCAACCACTGAAATAACTGAAACAATCACACAAGGCACACTGTTATTTTTGGACAATCATCCCCGGAAAAACCGGTGCAACAGATATGAGGGTTTTATCATTATGCAGTGCTCTGAATACAACTAGGGTGCCAGAAATGGCTCACCCTTCAGAAAATTACCTAGGCAAAAGTACCACTCCTCAGAGACGGATATTCCGGCTAATCAGCAACTGGATGATTGATCCCACAGCAACTTCGACAATTCCTTAGCTAGAAAGTGAAATTTGCTCCAAGCTTCTCTCTGGAACTGCATCACCCTCTTCTGCTCTGCATCTGCCTCTCAACTCCCAGTCTGCCCCACGAGAGAGCCTCAATGCTGCCTCTTCAGCGCAGCGTCAACTCTGTTGCTTCTGCGTCAGCCTCTTGGCCCTCTGCGTCAGCCTCTTGGCCCTCTATGTCACCTGCGCTAGCCTCCTCAGCCTCTACATCAGTCCTGGTTGCCTCTGCGTCAGCCTTCCAAGGCTCTGCACTGTCTCTTTGGCACTTTCTCTGCCTATCTGATATGTATTCTCGGCCTTCTACCTACCTGCCCCTCGCTGCAACAGATCACTAACTCGATTCTCTCAGCCAACCCTGCCCCAGAAAATCGAATTCTTGATCAACTTGGTGTATCTCCAACTGACCCTCAAGCCTCCTCTTATACTTTTCCTATTGACGATTCAACAGCCGAGATTAAGTCCCTAATCAACGGCTAAGATTAGATTTGGCTTGATCCTCGTTATTTAAAACTTTCTCACCCATATTATATTAGTACACATTAATATTTTAATTTTTCTAAGTTTAAACTTAGGAACCCCATTAAAAATATTAATTATTTTAATATCTCTCTATCCGGGTGGAATTTATTGATTTGGGGTAGCATGGGATGTGCTCTAGCCATGAAAATTGGTGGAGAGATTAAATCACATGAGATCTCCAAGACATAGAAATGGTTTGGGGAAATTCCACCCAGTTAGAGAGATATTAAAATAATTAATATTTTTAGTGGAGTTCCTAAGTCTAAACTTAGGAAAATTAAAATATTAATGAGTATTAATATAAAACTAGGTGAGAATGTTCTAAAAGACATGGATCAAGCCAAATCTAATCTTAGCCGTTGATTAAAGATTTAATCTCGGCCGTTGAAGACTCAACATAAAAAGTATAAGTGGAGGCTTGAGGGTCAGTTGGAAATACACCAAGATTGATCAGTCAGTTCGATTTTCTGGAGAAGGGTTTGCTGAGAAAATTCAAACAAATGATCTGAGTTGCAGCGAGGGGTAATGAGTGCATAGCAAAGAGGCAGAGATAGTGTCGGAGGGCCAGCGCAATGATTAAAGAGGCTACGCGGAACTAGCAAGAGCCATGCAAAGGGCTATAGAGACTGCGCAGAAGCTAGCAGGGCCTGCGTGCATGACGCAAAAGGCCAGAGAGCTAGCGCACAGGGCTGACACAGGGGATTTCAGAGCTACGCAGAGGCCAAGAGGGTTGACGCATAGCCTTAGAGAAGCGTTGGAAGGATTTTCGTGGAGCAAACTTGCTGAATATCTGCTTCCGAAGAGAGGTATTACTGCCAGATAGAGATCTCTGTTGGGTAAGCCAGTTTGGCACCCTAGTTGTACTCAAAAAAGTTTCTTAATAATAAAACCCTCAGAATTGTTGCACCGGTTTTCCCAAGTTGGGTTTTTTCGGGGACGATTGTTCAAAAATAACGGTGTCCCTTGAGTGTTTGTCTGTTATTTCAGTTGATGATCTGTAGATGAGTTGAGACTGCATTTATGTTTATTTTCAGTATTTATATGGTTAAATAACTTGTTAAGGAATAAATAAGTAGGAGAAATAAACCAAATAATGCAGTAGGAATTTATGATGTGTTAGATTCAGAAAAATCAACATGGTATCAGAGGATTACAGATCACAAAAGAGATGAAGGCACCAACTAAATCAGAAAATTTGCAGCAGAAACAGTTGTCCTGAGAGATTGAGTTGTTCCTAAGCAAAAGGCAGCAGAGAAGGAGTGACACAGAGGGCCTGCGTCATCATTTCGAGCTAGATAGAGGGCCAACACAGAGGCAGAAAAGGCTCATGAAGAGCCACATCATCCTACTCAGCCAAGTAGGCTTGAAGCAGTTGGCCGGAGGAGCGATTCAGCCTTGCTGGGATTGCACAGAGCTAAGAGGCTCAGTTTCTTCAGCTACTGGGGCCTAGCGAGCTGTGGGCAGATTGTGGATTGGCAAGTTGGTCGGGTGTTGTTGCTGTCAAAGTAGAACAGTACCTAACGGGACAGAACCAAGGTAGAGGGAGTCGCTGCCTTAAGGGATTTCTAGCCAAGAAATCCAGATCCGTGTTGCAGGTGCATAGAGGATCAAAGAGGAGCAGTTCAACAGTTGGCGGGAGAATTTCCAGAAGGGAAATCGAGGCTCAGAGGGAGTCTAGGAGAGAACTTCCAAGAGGGAAGTCGAGACTCAGAGGGAGTCCAGGAGAAGAGTGAAGATGGCAATGAACGGACTGAAAGATCAGGACAAATTGGACGGGGCCTCCAACTTTGTCATCTGGAAGGCCAGGATCCTGTCTATTAT
The DNA here is from genome assembly GCA_031772625.1 of Pinus tabuliformis. Taxonomy (NCBI): domain Eukaryota; kingdom Viridiplantae; phylum Streptophyta; class Pinopsida; order Pinales; family Pinaceae; genus Pinus; species Pinus tabuliformis. Next base: position 140,821,601 of record CM062812.1, read on the forward strand.
GGATAGACATCGCATCAAGCGCTTCAGCTTGAGAACCGTGGCTATCCCAGTCAACCTAGTTGATAATGAAAGGTATGAGGATGTAATGGCCAAGAAAAAGTGCATAATCCTTGATGGGGTCAAGGATCATGTAGTACAGCTTATTGCCAAGAAGAACATGGCAAAGGAGATGTGGGATACCTTGACGGCATTGTATCAAGGCATTTCTGTGCAGAGGAAGATGCTACTGGAGAATCAACTACGGTCATATCATATGCAAAAGGGGGAGCAAATAGATCTATACCTCAGCAGATTGCAAGAGATACGGGACCAACTCACTTCCATAGGAGCTACGTCGGATCAGGAGTTCATGGTGAGGACCGCCCTGAATGTTGTCTCCGAGGATTGGGAGACATTTGTCGAAAGCATTTTGGGCAGAGCAACTCTTCCAAGATGGGAAGAGATGTGAGCAGCTCTTCACCAAGAAGAGATCAAACGATTGACCAAGGCGGGAAGTAGCTATTGAAATTTGGTACCGGAGGACAGGCGGTTCCCTTAGGCTTTGATCTTTGGCCTAGGGAAAAGTGTCCAAAAGAATTTAATTTTTCTCCTAAAGTAACTTTATAATTTTTATAAAGTTAAATCTAATTTAAAAGTGACTTTAAGTGATAAAGTTACTAAGTCTAATTTTAAAGTGACTTTTATAAAGTCAATGAAAAATTAGAAATGAAAAGTGACTTTGGAAATAAATGACTAAGTGGGTCTTTATTAAAGTGGGGTGAATTAAAAAATAGAAAGTGAGATTTAAATGAGCATTTAATCTCAGCCATTGATCTAAATCTATTTCAGCCATTGGATTTAGGGATCACCCAAAAGTCACTTAGGGTTGGGTTAAGGGAGGAAAAGGAGGAAAAGATCATTCATTCTTTCATGAGCAAATTGAGAGAAGGAGAGCAAGAGAGCAAGGGAGATTTCTGGACAGCTGAAAGCGGAGTTTCAGCTAAGCGGAGTTTCAGCAGCTGAAAGCGGAGTTTCAGCAAAGCGGAGTTTCAGCAGCTGAAAGCGGAGTTTCAGCAGCTGAAAGCGGAGTATCAGCAACAGCAGCGGTGTATCAGCAGCTGTGTATCAGTAGCAGCAGCGGTGTATCCGCAACAGCAGCGGTGTATCAGCAACAGCAGCGGTGTATCAGCAGCTGTGTATCAGCAACGGTGTAACAGCAGCTGAGAGCGGTGTAACAACGGTGTTTCAGCAAGGCTGAGATAAGTTGTAAAAGTCTGTTTGTTGATTTTTTGCTGAACATTTCTCTCACTGTAAAAAGGCATTTTCCAGAAATAAAGAAGAGCTCTCAAACTGGTTTTCCCCAAGAGTTGTAGGGGGTTTTTCCAGGGTCACATTGACCAAAAATCTCAGTGTTTAAATGTGTTTTAATGCCTGTTTATTACTGCTGATTTCTATTTCTGCAATTTCCAGCATTCTGTAAAATTTCCAGAATTTGTGTTTTCAGCAAATTTATTTTTTTCCAGCTTGTTAAATGTATGGTTATGGGAAAGGGCATTTAACTATATGGGAGAAATAAGGAGAAACTGAAAACCGGGGTGGGAAAACAGAAATTTCGACATGGTATCAGAGCTTGAGTGCTGAATGGCAGTTTGGGACAGCAAAAGGAAAAATTACAGTTGCTGATTTTTCATTCAGAAAATTCCAGCAAGCTGATTTTTCATAAACAGCAGTTTTATCTTTACCACAGCAGTGCTATTTTTTCAGTTTTAGGACAGCAGGATGTCATTGGGATTGAGGGTGGAGGATAGGCTGGATGGGCATATAAATTACAGCGTTTGGAATGAGAGAATGCAGAGTATCTTTGAGGAGGCAGAAGTCTGGGATATCATGGTGCATACAACACAGCACCCTGTTGTTGTGCCTACTGATGCTACTCAGTTGACAGCTTATAATAAAAAGAACAAAAAGGGTAAGAGGCTGATTCTAGACGGAATCAAAGACCATTGCATTCCTCATGTGAGAGGAAAGAGCAATGCCCATGAGATGTGGACAGCATTGTCCAATCTCTACCAGAGTACCAATGAGAACCGAAAAATGGTCCTGAAGGAAAAGCTGAAGAACATTAAGATGGGTAATGATAGTGCAGCTGGATATCTCACCAAGATTACTAATGTGAGAGATGAGTTGGCAGCAATTGGAGAGGCCATTCCACCCACTGAGTTGGTGCGGATTGCAGTGAATGGCCTCCCCCGTTCATGGTTGAACTTTGCTGATGGGGTTTGTGCACGTGAGACCCTTCCCACATGGGAGAGGTTTTGGGATGATTGCATTCAGACAGAGATCAGGAAAGGACAGCTTGGGGCAGCCAAGCCAGTTGAGCAGGATGAGGACGTAGCACTGGTGGCAGGAGGCAAGAAAGGCAAAGGGAAGAAGCAGGCTTCCACAAGCGGTGGTGGGGGCAAAGGCAAAGGTAAAGGTAAACAGGGGAACACACAGAAGGACTATTCCAAGGTGAAGTGTTGGAATTGTCAGAAGATGGGACACTATGCAGTTGTGTGTCCGGAGAAGAAGAAGAAGAAGGGGAAGAACCAGGACGTGGCAACTTCAGCAGAGATTGAGGACTTTGCAGGTCGTTTTGACCGGGAGTTTGCATTCACTACATGTGAGTCCTCTAGTGCAGGATCACCTGCCACACAAGTTCAGAGGGAGCATGCTTTTCCCTCGACTAGTGGAGCATCTTCAGGTATCTGGTATGCGGACAGTGGGGTTTCACGTCATATGACAGGAGTCCGTGAGTACTTCTCAGAGCTTTCAGAGAGTGGCACTGATATTGAGGTAGTACTCGGTGATGACAGAGTTGTTAGAGCAGTCGGGGTAGGGACAGTGACATTTCAGAGGGAGTCCAAACCTCCCTTGAAGGTGTCAGAGGTTCTTTATGTGCCAGGGATGAGGAAGAACCTCATATCCGTCTCAGCTTTGGAGGACAAAGGATATGAGGTACTGTTCAGGGGAGGACAGGTGTTGATGTATCCCAGGGGCACTCCAGCTGATTCAGCTAGAGTGATAGGTGTACGCCATGCAAAGGTGTATAAGTTTGCATTCCAACCCCTTTTGGCATTGAGTAGTAGTACCGACAGCAGAGCTAGCAGTTCTGAGCTGTGTGAGATTTGGCACCGCAGGATGGGACATATGTATCATGGAGCCTTGAGGACATTGCGGGAGATCACTACAGGTGTGCCAGATTTCAGTACTGATCACTTTGATACTTGCAGAGGTTGTGCGATGGGCAAGTTTGCCAAATCCCCTTTTCCCAGCAGTGACAGCAGAGCGACTGGGATACTTGATTTGATTCATTCCGATGTGAGCGGTCGGATGTCTCATGTTTCCTTGAGTGGATATGAGTACTATGTTGTATTCATTGATGATCACTCCAGGAGGACCTGGGTTTATTTCTTGAAGACCAAGAGTGAGGTCTTCAAGCGGTTTCAGGAGTTTAGAGCTCTTGTGGAGACACAGACAGGTCGAAAGATCAAGTCCCTGAGGTCGGACAATGGAGGAGAGTACACCCTTGGAAAGTTTGTTGACTATTGTGCGGAGGCAAGCATTAGGAGGGAGTTCATTGTTCCTTACAACCCCCAGCAGAACGGGGTTGCGGAGAGGAAGAACATATCCATCATAGGGGCTGCCAAAGCCATTTTACATGATCAGGGGTTGCCATTGTTCTTGTGGGCAGAGGCCTGCAACACAGCTGTTTACTTGCAGAACAGGAGTCCGCATCGTGCCTTGGGGCACATGACTCCGGAGGAGGCTTTCTCTGGGAAGAAGCCTGATCTTGGTCATCTTCATATCTTCGGATGCATTACATACTCCTATATACCCAAGGAGAAGAGGACCAAACTAGAGCCCACCGCAGAGAAGGGTATCTTTGTGGGCTACAGTGAGACCTCAAAGGCCTTTCGGATTTACATTCCTGCACAGAGGAGAGTTGTTGTCAGACGGGATGTGAAGTTCGAGGATGACAGGGCCTTTAGGAGGTCACGGGAGTTAGAGTATCTGGATCAGCCAGACCCTCAGCAGCAGTTGAGTCAGTCGCAGGGATCCAGTGGGTAGGGATCAGGAGGATCTGGAGGTACATCTATGAGGATGTCAGGTCCATCAGTGCGCAGTGGCTCGCCGAGCCAGAGGGGTGGTGCTCCGGGCAGCATGCAGAGTAGTTCACAGAGCAGTTCACTAGGGAGTCCACTGATGGACAGTTCACACGGTACCTCAGCTTCTACAGGTTCAGGTGCAGGCAGGAGGACAGCAGACATACAGTCAGGAGTTCAGGCTACTGATGGTGATGAGGAGGAGGAGTTTCATTCTCCTATGGGAGAAGCATGCTCAGGGAAGAGGAAGCCCAAGTGGCTTCAGGACACCTTGAGAGATGCCACATCTGTTGCTGAGCCGAAGAGGTCGGTCAGAGAGAGTAGACCACCTGAGAGGTTTTGTAGCTATATGGCGATGGTTACCAGCATCCTTGACTCTGAGCCTTCTAGCTATGAGGAGGCAGCTAGCCAGCAGGTCTGGAGAGAGGCCATGCAGGAGGAGTATTCTTCTATCATGAAGAATGATGTTTGGGAGGTGGTGCCGAGGCCTGAGGGCAAATCCGTGGTTACTTCCAGATGGCTTTACAAGGTAAAGCATGCTGCAGATGGCAGCATTGAGAAATTCAAAGCAAGGTTTGTGGCTAGAGGGTTCTCCCAGGTAGAGGGAGTTGATTATGAGGAGACCTTCGCTCCCGTGGCTCGATATACTTCGATACGCTCCATTATATCGATAGCAGCAGAGATGGGTTGGAAGATCCACCAGATGGATGTGAAGACCGCATTTCTCAATGGCTTCATACAGGAGGAGGTGTACATTGAGCAGCCACAGGGCTTTGAGGTGCATGGGAAGGAGTCCCATGTGTGCAGACTGAAGAAGGCCCTTTATGGCCTGAAGCAAGCTCCCAAAGCTTGGTACTCCAAGATAGATACATATTTGCAGGGGATGGGTTTCACAAAGAGTGAGGCAGATCCGAACCTTTACTTTATTGTGATTGGTGAGGAGCCTCTCATTCTGGTGCTGTATGTGGATGACTTGGTCATTATAGGTGCAGAGAGACTCATAGAGCACTGCAAGAGAGATCTTCCGGCGGAGTTTGAGATGAAGGACATCGGCTTGATGCATTACTTTTTGGGTTTGGAGGTGTGGCAGGAGGAGGGGCATTTCTTCCTGGGGCAGGGGAAGTATATTGTGGACATCCTTAGCAGATTCCACATGGAAGATTGTAGACCCATGTCGACACCGATGATCACCAACTGGAAGAAGCTTCATGCTTCGGATTCCGAGTTGGTGGATCCCACATTGTACAGGCAGCTGATTGGTCCCTTGATGTATTTGGTCAACACTAGACCAGATATCTGTTTTGCAGTCAACACGATGAGTCAGTTTATGTGTGAGCCTAGGAAGGTTCACTGGGTGGCTGCAAAACACATTCTGCGGTACTTGCAGGGGACAGTGGATTATGGTCTGGACTACAGGCAGGGAGATGGAGTGAGATTGGCAGGATACACTAATTCTGATTGGGCAGGTTGTGCTTCTGATAGGAAGAGCACTTCAGGGTGCTGTTTTGGGTTGGGTTCAACAGTAGTGTCATGGTTCAGCCGGAAGCAGCAGTCAGTAGCACTGAGTTCAGCGGAAGCAGAGTATATGGCAGCCAATCTAGCTAGTTGTGAGGCCATCTGGCTTCGCAAGATGTTGTTTGGCTTATTTGGTCAGTCGTTGAGACCTTCAGTGATTTACTGTGATAATCAGAGTTGCATTAAACTCACGGAGAATCCAGTATTTCATGACAGGTCAAAGCATATCGGGATCAGATATCATTTCATCAGAGACTATGTTCAGAAGGGAGCTGTGAAGCTTGAGTATATTTCCACTGATGAGCAGGTTGCAGATATTCTTACCAAAGCCTTACCACGGGGCAAGCATGTCTATTTCAGAGACAAGATGGGTGTGGTGAGGAACACCTTCCTCGATAAGAGGGAGTGTTGAAATTTGGTATCGGAGGACAGGTGGTTCCCTTAGCCTTTGATCTTTGGCCTAGGGAAAAGTGTGCAAAAGAATTTAATTTTTCTCCTAAAGTAACTTTATAATTTTTATAAAGTTAAATCTAATTTAAAAGTGACTTTAAGTGATAAAGTTACTAAGTCTAATTTTAAAGTGACTTTTATAAAGTCAATGAAAAATTAGAAAGGAAAAGTGACTTTGGAAATAAATGACTAAGTGGGTCTTTATTAAAGTGGGGTGAATTAAAAAATAGAAAGTGAGATTTAAATGAGCATTTAATCTCAGCCATTGATCTAAATCTATTTCAGCCATTGGATTTAGGGATCACCCAAAAGTCACTTAGGGTTGGGTTAAGGGAGGAAAAGGAGGAAAAGATCATTCATTCTTTCATGAGCAGATTGAGAGAAGGAGAGCAAGAGAGCAAGGGAGATTTCTGGACAGCTGAAAGCGGAGTTTCAGCAAAGCGGAGTTTCAGCAGCTGAAAGCGGAGTTTCAGCAGAGCGGAATTTCAGCAGCCGAAAGCGGTGTATCAGCAGCGGTGTATCAGCAACAGCAGCAGTGTATCAGCAGCTGTGTATCAGCAACAGCAGCGGTGTATCAGCAACAGCAGCGGTGTATCAGCAGTTGTGTATCAGCAACGGTGTAACAGCAACGGTGTTTCAGCAAGGCTGAGATAAGTTGTAAAAGTCTGTTTGTTGATTTTTTGCTGAACATTTCTCTCACTGTAAAAAGGCATTTTCCAGAAATAAAGAAGAGCTCTCAAACTGGTTTTCCCCAAGAGTTGTAGGGGGTTTTTCCAGGGTCACATTGACCAAAAATCTCAGTGTTTAAATGTGTTTTAATGGCTGTTTATTACTGCTGATTTCTATTTCTGCAATTTCCAACATTCTGTAAAATTTCCAGAATTTGTGTTTTCAGCAAATTTATTTTTTTCCAGCTTGTTAAATGTATGATTATGGGAAAGGGCATTTAACTATATGGGAGAAATAAGGAGAAACTGAAAACCGGGGTGGGAAAACAGAAATTTCTACAGTAACAGCAAAGGAGGACGAATCAAGAAAGAGGAGGAAGAGGATGCAACTCTGGGATCTGCGGGACAAGAAGGAAAGAGGAAGAAGAAGGACATCTCCAAGGTAAAGTGCTTCCATTGTGGGGAGTTGGGTCATTATGCAACCCACTGTCCCAAGAAGAAGAATAAGGGAGAGGCTTCTGACTCCAAGGAAGCTCCGGCTAAGGCGGAGAAAGAAGTCGAGACAGATGACAATTGTGCCATGAGTGCTCATGCACCTCTAGAGAAAAGGTGGGGTGACATCAAGTTGTAGTCAGGAGGACTACAGAAGATGTAGGGGCAAGATTCTTGAGGTACCCAAACTCTTGGATCATATCCGGCTACGGGAGCCCCAAAAGATAGTAGCAGGATGACGAATGTCGGTAGAAGCAAGATGCAGATGGAGCAACAAGGCAGTTCTAGAGTGCAGCGGTCTCCAACAGCGCAGTGAGGGTTGCAGTAGTGCGAGAGGCGCAGAGGTGGTTGCACCAATGCAGAAAGGCACAGAGGTGGTTGTAGTAGTGTGAGAGGCACAGAGGTGTTGCAGTAGCGCAGAGGCAGCAGAGGGAGCACAGGATAGCAACAGAGGTAGCTTCAACATCAGGGGGCTTCTAGCTTGACAAGGATGTCAGTAGTTGGGTAGATTAGTTACTTACTTCTCAGTAACTAAGTTGCAGTGTAGCAATAAGCAATGGTAGTGCTATGGACAACACGATGCAACATGATCAGAGAGAACTGTAGTGCAGATGCAGTGTTGGGAGGAAAGATCAGCACCAGCATGGATGCAGAGGGAGCTGCAATACAGATGTAGCAGTGGCAATGGTAGAGCCATGGGTAGCAGTACAAGATACAGTGGTGTAGAGGATGTTGGGCAGCAAGCCAAGCATCAGCACAGATTCCGGTGCTGGATGATTAGGGTGATGTTCAGTGGCGGAGCATTAGTAGAGCACATTCCTCGCTAAGAGGGAGTGTCGATTTGGGGTAGCATCGGATGTGCACTAGCCATGAAAATTGGTGGAGAGGCTAAAGCACATGAGATCTCCAAGACCCAGAAATGGTTTGGGGAAATTCCACCTGGTTAGAGAGATATTAAAATAATTAATATTTTTAATGCAGTTCCTAAGTCTAAACTTAGGAAAATTAAAATATTAATGGGTTTTAATATAAAACTGAGTGAGAATGTTCTAAAAGACATGGATCAAGCCAAATCTAATCTTAGTTGTTGATTAGAGAGTTAATCTCGGTTGTTGAAAACTCAACAGAAAAAGTATAAGAGGAGGCTTGAGGGTCAGTTGGAGGTGCACCAAGATTGATCAATCAGTTCGATTTTCTGGAGCACGGCTTGCTCAGAAAATTCAAACAAGTGATCTAAGTTGCAGCGAGAAGCAGTGAGTGCATAGCAGAGAGGCAGAGATAGTGTCGGAGGGCCAGCGCAGTGATTAAGGAGGCTATGCAGAACTAGCAGGAGCCATGCAGAGGGCCAGAGAGACGGCGTAGAAGCTAGCTGGGCCTGCGTCGGTGACGCAGCAGGCTAGAGAGCCAACATAGAGGAGCAGAGGGCTGACATAAGGGATTCCAAAGCTACGCAGAGGCCAGGAGAGCTGACACAGAGCCTTAGAGAAGCATTGGAAGGATTTTCATGGAGCAAACTTGCTAAATATCTGCTTTCGAAGAGAGGTATTACTACCATATAGAGATCTTTGTTGGGTGAGCCAGTTTGGCACCCTAGTTGTACTCAAGAAAGTTTCTTAATAATAAAACCCTCAAAACTGTTGCACCGGTTTTCCCAAGTTGGGTTTTTCCGGGGACGATTGTCCAAAAATAACAATGTCCCTTGTGTGTTTCTCTGTTATTTCAGTTAATGACCTGTAGATGAGTTAAGACTGCATTTATGTTTATTTTCAGTATTTATATGGTTAAATAACTTGTTAAGAAATAAATAAGTAGGAGAAATAAACCAGATAATGCAATAGGAATTTATGATGTGTTAGTTCAGAAAAATGAACAGAATTTCCCCAAACGATTTCTGGGTCTTGGAAATCTCATGTGCCTTAGCCTCTCCAGCAAATTTCATGGCTAGAGCACAGTCGATGCTACCACAAATCAACATCAACTAGATGGAAATGCTCACAATGATGTAACTTGAAAAAATTCTCTCAAAGTTGTACAAGACATGTAAACAGATACTTCATAAATAAATGGAATTGTAAATTGCTCCAAGCAAATGTCGCAAACCATAAACTTATAGCAATTGAAAATGAGATACAGCTAAAAAGTGAATGCTTGCTTGTAAAGTATGCTTTGAAAGTAAATGAGCAAAACCACAAATGAGCCTATAGTGAGGTAAATTGTAAAGAGAGCAAATGTTAGACAACTAAATTAAACTTGCTACACAAATTGAGATACTTGCATCTAATAAATGAGTTGCTCTAAAGCAAAATATCAACTTATAATTCAAAGCAAAAGGAATGAAAGGCAAAGCATCAAATGAAACTTGTAGCAAAATTTAACTTAGAAATTGAAATGTGATGGTGAGGTTGTGTTAATTTTAGAGCATGCAAAATGACCTAAAAAGGAAAGTTAAGAAAGATGAGATACCAAAATTAATCCACCCACACAAAATCCTCCTTCTCAATAAGGAGAAAGGATGCCTTGGGTAAATCCCAGCTCCCACAACCAAAAAAAAAAAGTCTTTTATTAAGATATTACAATGGTGTAAAATCTTCTTAAAGGGCTACCCAAAAGATGAAGGAGATTTGTACAAGATGAGAGCTAGAAATAGCTAGAATAATCGTCCAAACTATAGCCACCTCAAAGGGCAATGAAGTCCTCCTAAAATCAGAAAATGACAAGCTCCCAAACGCCCACAGTCTAGCCTTCTTTGCAGCTCCTTCTAGTGTCCACAACCTCCTTAGAATAGATCTTGGATGTTTGAAAAGTCCTAGAAGAAAAATAGAGTTTTCAATGGTCTTTCCTCAAAGCACTTGTTGTCAAAACTCCAATCAAAACTCTAACTATGGGCTACAAAATCAAGACAAAATTAGTGTAGAATGTATATAAAATAAACAAGTATGATACAAAATAATGTACAAAACCAAATCAAGTGATGGGAGTGAAGTTTGAACCCCATCACTTTCCTAGCTTGGAAAATGCTCTTAAATAGCTAAATAAATCAATGAAAGCACAATTTTTTAAAAGAGATTTAAATTTAGAAGTATATGCTTGTACACAAGCTATGTCCAATAAAACTCTTTGCAAGAAACCACTTCATAAGATAAAACTATGGAAATTCAAAGAACCAATGCAAGTTCTTTGAAGAATGTGTCAAGAGTGGGTTGGTCTCTCCAAAGACTTCCCCTCATTCTTGATATTTGAATCCCAACTAAATTTTTCTCTACAAAACTCCAATCAAACATTAGTCCCATACAGATTTAGAAAATAAGCAATGATGAGAAAATTCTAGAAATTTATTGGAAAATAACCATTTCCACACCTAAAACATACTCCTAAATCAATTGCCAATACAAGATAGTTTTACATTAACAAATCTGCAAGAGCATATGGAAATAAAATAAATCAAAGCATGAGCAAAGGAAATTATACCAATAATGAGTCAATCATCATACTCCAAAAGAAGAACAACTCATGAATGAACCCCAAAGCTTTTTATTGCAATTGAGAACAAGTGTACATAAGAGCAAAGTTTTCCCAAGCACAATAGCTCGTATTACATCATAACAATATGAGAGCCCATGGCTCTATTATATAGAGAGTTGGGAGCAAATCCCAATGTAGAATGACAATGACAAATGGCATTGGAGCCAATCCCAAGGTAGAGAGATTAAACAAGTGGCATGAGGTGACAATCCCAAAGAGAAATTTGAATTTGTTGAATGGAGCTCCAATGCGAAACGTAAAAATCGAATGCTAGCAAGTGGACATCATTTTCTTCTTCCCTTATGTGCCAAATTCGAATTTTATGATGGAATGACAAGTGTAGATGGATGGTAACCCATGTGAGGACAATTTCCCACAAAATCTCCACCAAATATTCTCCCAAATCCTCTCAAATGTGCATTAACTTCACAAATTCGAATTTCCAAGTAAGCAGCTTTCTTATTTAATGCCAAAAATTCGATTTTATTTGAACACGTCATTTCCTTGATTTTAGGAGTCCACTTCACCTTGGGACTACAGTTTAACTCCTCCATAATTTTCCACCTCATTTCCACAACATTTAGCATGTGTGGATATTTAATTTTCTCCATTTATTTAATTTATGGCTTAATTAATTGCCAGATTTCCCACTAAACTTAGGAAAAGTGGGTTTTGAGGGTTCAAAACAAATTTTTAACCCCTCAAAATGTGTCATAGTAGAAATATGAGGGCAAGAGGTGCAAATTTTATTACTCATACCCCATACAAATTCTCTAGACATCACTTATTACATTACAAATACAACTTTATTAGCAATTTCCACAGTGCGAAAAATCTAAAAAATTAAAAAATGACTACCTAGACCTAACCAAATTCCACCAAATTTCTTGTGTGATCTAATATGGTAATATACATAGACTCTAGACACTAAAATGTGTTAGAGGCTCAACCTTCAAACAGTCACCCCGGCTTTGGGGTAAAAATTGAGTGAAAAAACCCAGAAAAATATACGCCTCTGAAAAAGAAGGGATAATTAACCAGATAAAAAAAACAATCCAAGGTATACTTGTTTGTTGATCAAGTCCCAACATCCTAGGCCTGTTACGGACTCAAAACTCATCATTACTAGTATCCTTATTACAATTCCCAGCAGGTTGTGGAATCTGGGTACAAGAAAAATGATGAGAAATAGAAGTAGAATTTAAAAACTCTGTTGACTGATGATATCTGATGGTACAAGTGTCCCTTGGATCATCCTTGGGAATGGAGTCTTCATATAATCATCAGGTGACACTCCAGTGGTCAACATGCTCTATATAGAGAAGTTCCCAAAGAATGAAGACTCCTTAGTGAAGAAGAAATTCATGACATCAAAAGAAGGAGCTCTTCAAGCAACCGGTTGTTTTAGTATCTCCACATAAGGAGTTGCGATAGGTCCCTAGTTGAGAGGGACCTTGAGAAGAAGTTTCTTACTTGGAAGAAACTTGGAAATTCCTAAGCTGGAAGCTTAGGCACATTCCTCTGTGATAGGAATGAGTACATTCCTTTAATGGAATAAAACCTCCTAGTGTAAAAAGGAGTGATAGACATGTTCTAATCTTCACTTGGGAAGACAAAATAGAGGATTGTGTAATCATTTGGCATTCGATGCTCTTAGGGGATGAGATAGGGCATCCCATGAAAGAATAGTCATGGAAGACTGATATTCTTTTGGAACTGGGGAATCCAAGAAAAGAATAGTCCTTATGGAGCATATCCTGAGTGAACTCTGGTGGGGTATGTTCCTAGAGAAACAATGATGAGTATGTTTATAAATCATTGGTCTCGCTAGCATTGTGCTCTGATCGTGTGGAGAGACAGAGTTGTTAGTCAAGGTTTTGCTATATATAACAATGTTGGTTGGTATGATGCTATACAAATGAGCTACAAATCTAAATTCTTCTTATGAGAGATTCTTCAGATTGAGAAAGTACGAGTACCATTATGGATACGTCCCTAGTTAAGAGGGAGTGTTGAAAAGTATAACTAGGTTCGGTCTTCATAATGACATGTAAATATGATTTTATGTAATGAGATGTAAATAAGAAAAATGAAATTATTTTATTAACTTGCTTCATGGGTTTCATGAGCAAGGATTTTGTTTTTGAGTCAAGACTTCCATTGAGAGTCTTTAGTATTTATTTGTCATCTATTCATAAAGTGTATGATTCATTGTCATGTAATGAACTTGTGTTACACTTTGTAAAAGGTCATCTTGTCTATGTAAAAGTATCCTCCAAGAACTTGTCACCTAACCTCTTCAAGTCGGCCTACAAACGATGAAGAAGCTGCTAGATAAAGTCGACCTAACTCCAGTTGTCAAGTCGGCCTAAAGGTCAAGTGAAGAAGTGTATAAATAGCCCAACTCGGCCTCATTTGGAGATACACAATTCGGACAAGCAATTCGATCTAATCTCAACTAGAAAAGTGTGAAGAGAAGGCAGAAGAAAGGTACGAAGAGAGGTCTAAAAGGAGTGCGAAGAAGGAGCAGCAAAGAGAAGTGAGAAGATTCTTCTAGGAGACTTTCTTCTGGGTATGGCGAAGTTTCTTCTGGGCAGTGCGAAGTTTGGGCAGCAAAATTTCTTCTAGGCAGTGCAAAGTGAAGGCAGTAAAGTTTCTTCTAAGGCAACAAGAGAAAGATTCTTCCAAGTGATCAAAGTAAAGACCGAGTTTCTCTATAGAAGACCTAGAGACCGAATTTCTATAGGGAAGCTTTGAAGGTGTAGTAGAAAAGATAGAGACCAAGTTTCTCCAGAAGAATTCGAGGTGAAGCAGTTCAAGGTCAAGAAGAGAGGCAATGAAAGGAAGAGGCAAAGCATGAAGGTTAGTGACAAGTTTCTTGGGAGGATACTAGAGTTAAGGGTCTTGGTACTTATCAATAGAAGATCTAGAAGAAGATCTTCTATCAGGTTTTTCTCTCAAGAGGTAAGAGGCTTTGGCCCTGGCTGGAGAAGCCTACATACTGTGTCACTTGTCTTTATTTATTTTGGTAATTGTCTTGATGAGAAGAACACACTAATAAGCTAACAAAGAAAAGATCATAAGCTAAGAAGTAAAAGCATATCACAAGCAATTATCAAGCAGAGAAATTGTTAACTTTGAATGCCCTAGATTTCTCAACAAAAAATTGCTCATAATCTCAAAGTAATCCAATTGACTTTAACATATCCTAGAAACCTCACATCGTTTTTCACTTAGCTTTTCATTTAGGGACCACCCTCCTTAGCTTACCCTGGAGAGAGCTTAAATGGAGAGAGTTGGGAATACGTAACAACCTCATCTCTTGATTTCGCCACCAACCACACCTTGTGGAGTTAAGAGTTTTTCTCACTAACTTAGGTGAGTGTGCAAGGCAGCAACAACAATGCCTAGATGAACAATGTGCAAAATGGTCTATCTATCTACTTTAAAAGACTAGATGATACAAAGCAACTTAATCAAGTAGACTCTACATATGCTATTATCACATGCTTATCTCTATGATGCTATACAAAATCAGGTAAATGACAATGCATATTATCCTAAAGAAAAATTAATCCTCATAAAGAACTTGAGAGACATTGTGCCTTCTTCAATAGTAAAGATATTTCACATCTTCTTTCTTCTGCTTCTTCTTGTTGGAAATACTGAGAGGGGGGTGAATCATTATTTCCTATTATTTTTCACAACTGGTTAATTCTTAAAAACAATTGAGAGCATCATTATAAAACCATAAAACATATCACATGAAGAGCAATACACAAGGGATTTAGCTTTAACAAGCATTGTATTAGGTAGTGTACAATGTAAATACAATACTTTACTAGGAGAACCTGGAAGGAAATGAAATGCTCCCAAGAGTTTTCCAGCAATCTGGAAGAAGCAAGGGTCCCTGCTGGATGGGCTCTCATACTAGGGATAATGGCCCAGTTACAATAAACCAATTAACTGCTGCTACAAACATGTGGGGCTTCTGCTGCCACTGTCACATCTATTTTAATTGTTGCCACTGTTACATCTGCTTTGACTGCTGCCACACTGAAACTGTCCACTGCTTCTATCTGCTTTGCCTCTGCTGTTGTAATTAATCTACCTCTGTTGTTGCTCCAAGCCCATCTTTGCTGTTGTTGTACCTATTGTCCACTTCCACACTCTGCTTCTTTTGTTGCTGCCACACTCTCTACTTCAAGCCTTCAATTGTTGCCTCTCCTTCTGCCGCACCACTATTGTCACCTTCTACTTCTACATCTAACTGTTATCCAACACTGTTGTTGCTTCAGGCACAAATCACTGCTTCTGATGTCTACTAAGCTACTACATCTGCACATGCTGAACATGAATACTGCAACACACAATTGTTGCTACTTCTGCTGCTCCTTTTGTCCACTGGACTTCTACTTGTCATAAGATTACTGCCACTAACAATAATTAGGTCCGCTGTCACTGATATGTAAGTAGGATCACTCCTACAATCAGGGCTATATCATAACACCATTGTCATTACGGTATCAAGGTCATGGGTGCTGTTGTCATCTAGGTCATCATCATTTATTGCTCTGTCACGTATCTCTTCATCACAGTCCAACTCCTCTATCTAGAAACAAGTTGCAAAAATGATGTGCAAAGACTTGACTTCAACTATGCCTTTGCTGTTAAAGAGATAGTGATGAAAGCTTATTGATGTATACTTGAGTCAAAATTGCTTCTGCTTCTGTTGACTTATCTTGAGTGCTGGAAAGAATGTTGTTGTGCTTTTGATGATGCCTTGCTATAAGGAGAAAAGATATTGTTTAAACTTTTGCAACAAGACTCGTACTGTAGATGCCAATCTGACGCTACTCTTAATGCTGACTGATGGTGTAAAGCCCTTGCTACAAAGATAACAAAAATGTTGTGATAGTGAGGCACAGGTCTGATGTTACTGCTACACAATGATTAATAAATTGAGAGAGAAACTTTTTCTCTTCGGTAACTCATGCTGCTTGAAGGTATAAACAAAATTCTTCTATACAATAGTGGTGACCCTAGATCTGAATATACTTGTTGCCAATTTTACTTCAAGAACATAACATACTTTTTCAAAATACTGACTTCTACCTTATTGTCTCAAGATTTTTACTACAGAATATAGGATAACCATTGTAATGTGCAGACCTGGGTTGGTTGTACTTCCAACATGGACAAGTGTATCAAACATCAAGGTCTACAAAATGGTAGTCAAGTTTTGTATTCAGAATAATGTATGACAACCCACTTCAAATCACCTCCATAATTCTGCTGATGTTGTGAGTCTTCGGACTTTTAGACTTGAATAGGGTCATAAATCTATGAGTGGCATCAACTGTTCATAACCGAAGTCTTAGTGAAGGCAACGAACTTTTATACACTGATATCACCAAATCTTAGTGATCACCAGACTTAGTTGTAACCTTTAAATCTTCAGGAAAACTGTTGGACAGATATTCACCAGATGGGTATATATATGAGCGAATCTTTATGAGGAATGAGACTGGACACAGTGATTAATTCTGTTGAATGAATGGCATACCATAGATGACAGAGAATAGCCCAAAAAAGACAGATTGGAAGGTTCAAAAATGAATGTGCCACTGTCATAGTAACAATCTTCAAAAATGTGTGATCTTCAGGAAAGCGTGCCTCAGAGACTGCAAACAGAATTCGACATCCAGAGCAAAACCCTATACGGAAAGAGAGCAACAAAACCCATGACCACAGCAAAGCCCAAAAAAAAGAAAACAATCTCCCAAGAAGATAACTCTATACGTCACAAGACCGAGATGAATTTCAGAGCATAATTATGTGCCTTCCACAGAGCCGTAAGAAGTTAAGAATGCGTTGCTTCAAACAAGGATCTTCGCTCATAGCCGCAGAGGGTACTCAATTTTCATCCCTGCGATAAAATATGCACATACAAATCTTCGAAACTTAAAACGAGAACCCCAAACGAAGCCTTCCGCTCAAACTATCTTGGCCGTAGAGAAAAATCAACTTCAGTCTTCACTTCTCGGTGTGCCTTGGCAGCCGAGAAAAATAACACATTTGACTCTGACTTCCTTCCACAGAGCCAAAAGAATCGAACACATTTTTCCTTTTTGGACACAATGCAAAGGCTCCAAAATGCGTTTATTTATAATGATTCGTGAATGTAATTTTGGCAGACAATTTGGATGGAGCCAAATTCATCATTTGAATTTTTGAAATAGAGAATTGTCTAGAAAGTGGCCCTATTTTAATATATCGTTGGACCACAGCCTTTTTTTTAACCTTTTTATTTTATTTTATTTTTATTACTTTTCTTCAATTTTTTATTTAAATCATTAGCTTGACCTCCTTAGAATCTTAAATATATCTTTTTAATAAAAACTCCTTATGATAGGTGCCATAAGTTATGCTGCCACATCTTCTACTGTTGGGGTTTTGACCAAGTTGCCACATCTTTCTATTGTTGGGGTTTTGACAAAGTTGCCAAATCATCATCCGTGGAGCCACATCTTTAAGGGGTTTTGGTCTCGAAGCTGGGTCACAAACTTTGACAAGACATATCTCACGAACCAGGAAGGTCCATGAGACACTCCACATACTGTCGGAATCAACATAACGAGGAGAATCTGATGGCAAGGGTCTCTAAGGCAAGCACATTGATTTTCTGCTCCAAAAATGCCAGCGAAAGACGGGGGTCTCTTCATCATCTAAGGAACTCAAACCCTAGGGCTAGGGTTTCATTCCTACAACCTCTCATTTACCTGATACATGCACCTACTCTTGCTTTGGCATCAATGACCTGCTGCACACCTACTCAATCATCCTACAACTGCGCTCACTTTGACATCAATGACAACCTGTTCAACACTTCTCAAGTTCTCCTGTTTCCTCAGCTATGTGAGTCTCGCTTCTTTCCTTTCTCTTGTTGTCTTGTTGGCTTGGACAATCCCGCTTAAAGTGTCCATATTCATTTCACTTAAAGCATTGAACCTTGGACATATCTTTCTTCTTCGACTTCCCGAACTTTCCCTTCTTCAGCTTCTTGACTCGAGCTGCAAAGGCTTGAGACTGTTCGTCTAATCAAATGCCATCTTTTACCTTGACCCTAGATTCTTCCAGAATGCATTGAGCCCACAACTCATCAAAAGGAGTTGAATCTTTCCTAGAGTAGATGCTTGTTGCAAATCTACTCCATTCTAGTGGCAATGCATTTAATACACAGATGGTCATTTCTGAATCATAAATCGTCACTCCAAGTCCTTGCAAGTGATCTCTTAATTAAGAGATCTTCATTAGAAAGGATGCCATGTCCTCATCCTTTGATTTCTTCATCTTGTATAGTGTATTTCGCAAAGATATCTTTTGTCCTGATGTACTTACAAAGTATAGGTTCACTAGCTTGTCATACATAGCCTTGGAAGTTTTTAAATTTGCAACAAACGGAACAAGAGGATCTTGAATGGATTCAACCATGATCCTTTGTGTCCTTAATTCCCCTTTCATGTATTTTGCTAGTTCTTGAGTCTTGTCTTTGCTAGGTTTATAATTTCCCCAGTTACATATTCCATTACCTCATGTTCTATAAGTACCAGGGCAATCCTTTTCTTCCATGCATAGGAAATTGGATGCTCCAATGTGTTTATTGCTCTCCTTGCAAAAAGAACCCATATGAGTTGTAGATTCAGACATTGAGTAATAATATAATAATTACTTGATATCCAATATTTTCCTCTTCCTTGATGATGTCTTCAACTTTTCTTGATGCCCTCAAGGCCATTGAAGAAACTTCAAAAATGTACTTGAAAACAGATTTCAAGAGCGATGAATGGCACCAAGATCCTTTTGATGCTTCCTTCAAAGATGCCTTTAAATAGATCTCCTTCTCTCAAGAGACAACCTTTCTTGTAGTCTTCCTTTGACGAGAGCTTGATGAAGTCTTGACGTAGAAACCCTCATTCTAGATTAATAGGTCTTCTACTTCTTTTTCTCCCACAAGTGATTCCCCTTGACAAGCAAACCCTTCTTTGTGTCCACAAGATAATCCTTTCAGCTGCCTTCTTGTTTACCGTAGCTTTCAAACCATGTTGGAAAATTCAAAGTGCCAGCTATTAATTTCAATTTTCCTTTGACCTTAATATTTGCTTGTGAACTTAATTAGTCTTCTTGTTTTCTTTATTTAGATCTTTTCATCAAATAAATATCAAGTACAGAAACAGTAACAACAGAGGACACAAAAATTAGGCTCTCGGCCAGGGCAAAACCCCTCCAAGGGGAAAACCCGGAAAAACTCTTATCTTCTTATAGAATCTAGTTCAAATGAGACAACAAATACCCAAACCATAGACTAAGTCCTCCTCCAAGTACCAAGTCAGCCCTTCCAACAAGTCCTTCCTTGATCTGGCACTAACTAGCTTAAAAATGCAACTTCAACCTCCTAGCTTCAATACTACTCCTTCGACCTACAACTTCAACCTTGTAGCAGCTGCAGAAACCCTAATCCAACTTCCTTTTGAGACCTTCCTTAAGCAAGACAGCTCCACCGAAGGTCAACGAGGTCAAGATAGAGTATTCTTCCTTCCAGCAACAAGAGATTGCACTTCATTCTACTACAACTCGGATCTGCTATTTTCACTAGCTTGCCATACATAGGGCATCTGCTATAAGCCAATAGAGGAGATCCCACAGGACTAGGGTTGAGGATTAACCCCCCATTTAAGGTGAAGGAACAAGACTACAACCAAAACCTTCCTTCTTCCAAGTCACCCAATAATCCATACCCAAGTGTGCCCAAAAAAAATAAGCATAAGCACTCAATTGCACAATGAAAGACATACATTTAGGATTGGATGCCCACCTTCAAACATACGCTCTCGACATATGGGCGAGGGGACATATGACTGGCTCAGGGAGGCGCAAATCAATTGGCACAATATCAGCTACACGGGTGGCTGTTGGAGCTACTAGTTGTTGGCTGAAGACAAATCTAGACAAAAAAATTCTCCTATGGGGTCACCTACAGGTGGTGGGTAACAAGTCTTAACCCTAACATTTAAGTGTTAAATATAGTCACATATCTAACATAGAGTGACACACTTATCAATGAACCATAAATATTATGATGTTATCACTCTTTAACAGTTTATAAGTTTAAAGTGGGGTTTGTGTTTTACTTTGTTTTCTTTTATTTTTATTTTTTAATTGCATTTTTAAATACAGTGGTGGGGAAAACACACACAAACTTAACAGGACGAATTATAATTTTAATTCATTTGCATCAACTTAGTTCATCAAACAAAGTAAGATTTAATTTGTTTGGTTCACTCAAATAATTCACAGTGCATAGACAAATTTATTTGCCAATCAACAATATTTATCGAATTTCAATTTTTTCATTGTAATTGAACGAACATAGTAACTAATGCACTCCCTATGAAATAGAGCAGATGTTATAATAATAATATATTTTTAAGGTCACAGCCAAGCCAGACAACGAATTGGTGTATGAGACCCCCTTGTTTGTGGGACAAGGGACCTGCCTCCGTGCAGCAATTTGACTGCTAAAGTCTACGTAGGTGTACAACTACATACTCTACCCCCCTCTGGATTTGAAATTGAGACCTCTTACGAGGAAACAGACGCTCTTAACCATTAGGCCCACTCTTAATAACTAGCTAAAATAAACAAGTCAATGCAGCATATATGATGCATTCTACCATTGTTATCACACCATAGACCATTCTACTGATGATCCTAAAGCTTTTTCCAGTTGGTAATTGGTTATAACATTTGACTTCAGGTTTGTTCACTCTCAAGCCAAGAAAGATTAGTTTGTTAAAAGGTACATCCAGGAATCAGTGTAATGCAACATTCTGTTAGAACCACTAGGTAGAGTTAACATGGTCTAGCATATCTGACTGTAATGTTTTCTTTATGTTAAAACAAGATATAGATTGAAGAAAATTATCATGCATAGTGCCATGTCTGTTGACCAGTATATCTACATTGACAAAAAAAGGCTATCCTCTTATGCTTTTGACTCAAGTGCAACAATTACAATCAAAGCATCCCCTAATAGATAGGCAAACAAGTTGAATATCCATAAATCCCAATTTACTGAGAGATGAATAGAGATGTGCCATCCCTAACATGTGATATTGAAATTTAACACTTACTAGTGAAATCTCTGTGCCCTTGCATAGAATCTTTTCTTGATTGAAACAACGAGTAAAGTCCCGTAACTGCAGTGGAAAAATATTCAAATAAGTCCTCTGAAACATAAAAATAAAAAAGAAAATAAATTCCGAGAAATTATTTACCAAGTCAAATGATAAGTTTTTGAAGTTTGCAATAACAATTCAAAATCAGAAATCTGACAAGATCTGCAATGACCATTTTTCAGTGGTAATTGTTTTCTTAAGTGTGTTTACAGGGCCTTTATAATGGTCCTTACAGCATCTTTTCCCGGACCACTCTTCTGTCCTCCCTGACTCTTGCGCACACGTGACAGTAATGACCGATCAAAACCCTGATGTCAAGAAAGTGCAAATGCTGATTATATGGTTCCTATGCAATAAAGTTTGTGACATCAAAGCACAAAAATGGTTTAACCAGAAGCATTTTGTCGAAATAAGTCATAAGATTTAGTCAAATGTTACTCTAAAGAAAATAGTGCCACTCAGACATCCCCAGACAATTATTGATTTGGATAGGGGCCAAACAACATGTCTCAAACATTTAGCATAACAATTTAATGGATATATACAACTGGGCAACCTCAATGACAACAAAAGAGAAAAAATACTATGATATTAATCATTTCAAGGCACTGGAAATTGATGTTTCTCCAAACGTTTTGAAAATGTTTTACAGCACTCAAATGCTAAGTAACAGGACACATCCAAACAAGGCCTGTGTCCCATCTGACGTGTTGGACATGACTACACGAGGGCACATATCCAACACATGTTTGGCATGTGTCATATTCACAGAACACATGCCCCCAACGTGTCCCAAAAATTGTACATGTGCTTCCTGTGACAATGACCTGCAGCCCATAAAAACAAAATTTTTCTTTCACTTGTGTCATTTCACTCACCAGGTTAGAGGGTTGAGGCGATTTGGAGTGCAGCTAAGGGCTATTAGGTAGTGTTAAAAGGGATTCCAAGTGTTGGGCAAATGGATTTGTCCACCATCTTCAAGTTCTCTCCTACAACAGTCCACTGTTTTTCTCATTTCGGAGAAATCATAGCCCAATCATCAAGGGCAGATAGAAAAGGTCAAAGGAAAGGGAGGAATGCCTTCACTAATGTTGCCCCCCTCCTTTGTTTTCTTCAGGGTCTGTTATTGCTCCATCTATTGGAAGCGGGTCTCCAATGATAACTTCAAATGCTAAAAAAGACACTGCATTAGCAAGATAACAGGCTCAAGAGTAAAAGTATCCATTGTGAAAGCACGTTACAAGACAATAAGGACCTGGGGCCAAATAAAGGGGGGAGGGAATGTTCTTTGAACATGTAATCTTTTCCATCATCAGTTTAGGAGCACTTACTTCCGAGTTAAGGGACATTTTCTGGGCACACTTGGTGGACTTGGAGCAAGTCCACGATTGAGTGCATCCAAATGAAAAGAATTCGATGAGCAATAAATGAATCTTTATAACAGCAGTGAACAAACTATGAGAACAGTATGCTAAGCAATGCCAAAAAACCATCCCAAAAATTATCTCTTTTACTTGACCAAATGAAATCACTTTAGATGAGGATGCAAACCATGAAGAGATGTTTATGTCACAGTTAGGATCATACTTTATTAAGCTTATGACAGTCAGCAATAAATTATGATATGAACCAAACAGTGATTGCCCAAATGCAACCAATGACTTAGCAATATGTTAGGAAATTTAACCACTTAATTTTATGTCATTTGTATGAATATTTTACCACTGTTTTCAGATGTTTAGATGACTGTGATAAAACAGAGATGAATAGAGGGTTATGCACTTATGTTTTATATTTCAGTTTGTTAGAGTAGATTTTTCTATTCCAGCAGATATTTTATATATGCATGATGATTTTGATTATGAGCGAATATCTATTCGATGGACTTTTTTTCTCTTGGATACAGGATTCTGGATTCTCACATCACTTCAATGAAGCAACATGTCCCCATATGGAACCAGATGTTGCACCTATTTTGTCACAAATCCAAGAAAGCAGTTATACAGAATTTTTCAAAGTTCAAAATCATCAATCAGCCAGTTCTTATGTCATTGTAAACCTAATTTCTGTAAATTATAATGTAAATTATGCTAGTACGACCGTTTAATTAGGTAACAACCTAAGTCACCTAACATGGGGATTCGGGATTCGACTGATATGGGGATTCGAGTGTCGGATACTGACACGTTGACCCCCCGGAACACGACACGTTCAGCTACGTTATATATTATTGAATTGAGACTTCTGTGATCCATATCAATTTGTTGAGGAATCTTCAGCGAAAATCACATAGAAAACTTTTGTCGACGCGTTTCGAACCAGCCAGTGTGGTTCATCGTCAGGACAAGTTGAATGAGCAGATCTTACTAAGCACATTAAATAGATAGGGCAGAGAATCCCATGACTTAACGGTTAACAACCAACAACTAGAATTGACTGGATAACAGCTAGATTGACTCAGATAAAGGGTCAATTAATATTAATATAAAAAAAAATAATAATAATAATAATAATTCATTTTATATATCATTTTTGGGATTCAACTGCGTTAAGTAAGTCATTCAAACGTATGACCATTTCCATGAGAGATAGTCGTAACTGACTAATTTCTCATGATTTTTGAATAGTTCACTTAGCACTCATTGCATCGGGTGATGCTCACAGGGGTGAAGAAGTGGGATTGAAACTAGTGAAATGTGGAGAACGAATCACATAGCATCAATCATCACTTCCGGGGCTTGCACCCGGTAACCAGGACTTCCCAGGAGGTCACCCATCCCAGAACTCCTCTGGCTCAAGCGCGCTTAACTGTGGAGTTTTCCCCACAATCAAGCCCACTTAGCTTGCTACCCCATTTGCAAAACCTTAGCAAGTATTGTGCCTCATGAACCATTCAAGTAGAGATCCCCATACTTAAATTCAAAAAGAGTCAAGGGATCTCTACTTGAATGGTTCATGAGGCACAATACTTGCTAAGGTTTTGCAAATGGGGTAGCAAGCTAAGTGGGCTTGATTGTGGGGAAAACTCCACAGTTAAGCGCGCTTGAGCCAGAGGAGTTCTGGGATGGGTGACCTCCTGGGAAGTCCTGGTTACCGGGTGCAAGCCCCGGAAGTGATGATTGATGCTATGTGATTCGTTCTCCACATTTCACTAGTTTCAATCCCACTTCTTCACCCCTGTGAGCATCACCCGATGCAATGAGTGCTAAGTGAACTATTCAAAAATCATGAGAAATTAGTCAGTTACGACTATCTCTCATGGAAATGGTCATACGTTTGAATGACTTACTTAACGCAGTTGAATCCCAAAAATGATATCTAATATAATGCACTGCGTAAATCCCCCATACTTAATAATTCATTTTATTATTTTAATTAATTTTAAATTATTATTATTATTTTTTTTATTATTATTATTTTTTTGGTTCTTAATATCAAAATTAAAATGTAAGGGACAATGTTAGAATTAATATATAAATGTTGTAAATATATTAATGAATATAAATTAAAATGAATCAATCATTAATATATTTACAGCATTTATATATTAATTCTAACATTGTCCCTTACATTTTAATTTTGATATTAAGAACCAAAAAAATAATAATAATAAAAAATAATAATAATAATAATAATAATTTAAAATTAATTAAAATAAAAAAATGAATAAAGAAAAAGAAAAGAAAAAAAAAGTATATATTAATATTAATTGACCATTTATCTTAGTCAATTTAGCCGTTATCCAGTCAATTCTAGCTGTTGGTTGTTAACCGTTAAGTCATGGGATTCTCTGCCCTATCTATTTAATGTGCTTAGTAAGATCTGCTCATTCAACTTGTACTGACGATGAACCACACTGGCTGGTTCGAAACGCGTCGACAAAAGTTTTTCTATGTGATTTTCGCCGAAGATTCCTCAACAAATACGTTATATATTATTTTATATATATATATATATATATATATATATATATATATATTTCTTACACATTCTCATTCATGATACAAATTCATTGATTCAAACATAGATCTTCATCTAGATGTAAGTTTTACAAAGTAACATTATGCATACAAAATTACAAATACAATTGTGACATAAATGATAAATGATAAATTATAAATTTATAATACATATTCAATTCATCAATGATCCAATAGGAGAAAGACAAGATAGTAAGATGTTTTCTCATTAAGTTATCAAAAACAAAATGTGTTATTGTTTACATAGGTAGTGCAATGCCAATGGCAAATAGAAATAGCAAATACAAAACAACTACAACTACAAGTCTACAAGCCTCAAGGTAGTAGGTAGCTCATGACTCATGAGTCATCAATCCTCATAGTCATCATCAAAATCAGCATCACTGTCCTCATCATCATGGTCACCACTGCTCTCCTCTGCTGCATCCTCCTCCTTTGTATCCAAAGTCATCTCTGCATCTGCTGGTGTGGAGGATGACCCCTCTATAGTATCACCATCATCAAATCTGACAAGCTCTAGCACTTACTTGTTGCTTGAATCTCCTTGAAAATGGTCCCACACCCTTTGCTCCTTGCTCCCTGTTGTCGCACAGATTGTCTAGGCACCGCGACAATGGCTCAGATTGGGGGTTGTCACCCTGATCCCCAATCTCTCTGTTTAAGTTGTCTCCCTACAACAGGCTAAGAGGGGTAGACCCTATGGAAAAGTGGAATGAAGAAGAACTAGTTGGGAACCAATCAGTCCGGGAGACACAGTGAAGCGATCAAATACTTGATTAAGATTTAGCAAGACTTGTAGGGTTTGATTAGATTTTAAACGATTGATACCAGTGCCTTATGGAGTCAACGATCTTGCTAGGGAAATTAAGACCAAATAATCGATTAGCAACTGTTGCTTAGATGAATGACTATTTTATATGAAATGCAAATCCTAAAACTAATGTGAGATGCAAGAATCTTGGTTAATTTTAGTTAAATGCCTATTTAAATGTGAACCCTTCAATCCTTTCTGTGTTGAGCCTAATTTCGCAATTATTGGCAAAGAGAAGATCAGGAGAAGCACACTAAGGTGTGATTAACGATACCTCTCCTGAAATTCTAACATACCCGGTGCCTCCGGCACTGCAGAGAACTGTGCCTCTGATGACTGCAAGGTCACCGTTTTAAGTACTATTAAAACAAGTTTCTCAAGAAAAGACGGATGGAAATCTATCTATCTATCGACCAAGCTTATGTTGGAAGTAAATTTTATCTATGCAAAGTTAACTTATATGCAAATGCACTGGAAGATGAGATGAAGTTAGACTCGAGAATGGGAAAACACTTATGCCGCAAAAGCCCTCAATTACCCAAATGAAATGCTTGCCTTTTTTTAGATGAAAACTTAGAAAATAAACTCTTGAAGATATTATAATTAAAACACCAGCTTATTTCAAATCTTCTTGATACAATTTAGCTCAAAGAGAACAAAAACAACTTTGCAATTCGATATCAATGTCAACAGATGCTCAAAAAGAATACTCAGTTTATGAAACAAAGGATATGCATTTTATCACAATTCCATGACAGAGTATTTAATTTTCATAAATTAATTTTTAGGTCAACAGTAAGAAAATCTTTATGACAACAGCAATATGACAATGAAAACAGTAAGCTATCAATGATATCTTTATGCCAAAAATTTACTGAAATTTTTCCAAACTTGCCCACATGAGTTATCAAAAATTTTCAGCCTGTCATGATGTGATTTCCAAATTATATCAGATCTGATATACTTATTACAGCCAGCAATTAAAACATAAAATAAGCCTAATGATGAATGTCCAACTCAAGAAATTAATTCCTTAATGTATTAAACAATTTAGGAACTGATTTTAGGCTAACCCACATGAAGTTTTTACACTGTTATATTTCAAACTTCAGAAACAGAATTATTCAGAGATAACAGTGACCCAAAAAGTAGGTCTAGGCCAAATTCTTGATACACATCAAACATAAATGACTTATTAATGTATTTAGCAATTTTTTAGTTAATTTCAAACCACTTAGATGTGTTTTTCACCACTACTAGAAAAGTATATGACTGTTGTAGCAAACAATGAGGAAAAAGATGGTTTAGAGATCAAACCCTTAGGCCCTAGGCCTTGAAGATCACTTGCCCAAGTTGCCAAAAAAAAATTTCAATACCTGAAACACAAATTTTTACCAAATTTTCTGCAAAAACCCACCAATGATTAGCTTTAGAAAATTAAATATTCAAATTAGAAATGGAGGAAAGGAATCTAGGGCCAATGAGAGCTAGCACAAGGCCAATAGAACTAATGTTGGGCTAGGAGAAGGTAGATCTAGGCTTAGGAGCCCCAAAACTTGAAACCCTTGTTCTGAAAAAATATTTTGCTTCAGATCTTCAGATTTATTGCAAAATCTTTAATGGTTGGCCTTGTAAAAAAGATTTGGGATAAGATATTGCCCTCCAGGGCCTAGATCTATCTCAAAACCCCCGAATATGCTTGAAAAAATCTTCGATCTGAAGATTTACTTGGCTGATTTCCCAGATCTATTCCTACAAACAATCTTTGAGCCCAGATCTTGCCCTCCAAGGTCTAGATCTAGCTCAGATCTAAAGATTTACTTGGCTGATTTCTCAGATCTATTCCTGCAAACAATCTTTGAGCCCAGATTTTGCCCTCCATGGTCTAGATCTAGCTCAAAGCTGAAGATTTACTTGGCTGATTTCTCAGATCTATTCCTGCAAACAACCTTTCAACCCAAATCTTGCCCTCCAAGGTCTAGATCTAGCTCAGGTCTAAAGATTTTCTTGGAGGATTTCTCAAATCTATTTCTGCACAAGTGAAAAAAGAAAAACCCAATACCCAATATATACAAAAATAAAGCAAATCTCAAAAACCCAAGTGTTAAAATTCAAAATTATGTTACAAAATTTCAGACTTACACAAGTAAATAATAGATCTATACAAATAATTTATAGATCTATACAAATAATTTACAGATCTATCAGATCTGAGAAGTATGAGTCCAACTTCGCTCCCAGATTTGATAATCTAAGGCTCTTAATAGCCAGATCTATCAAAATTTCCACAAAATATTTAAAAGATTTTGAAATTTTAGAGAGGTACTAGCCCAAAAACACCCCGCAGAAAAAAGATTATCGTTAGATAAATCTTGAGGCTTATATGAAGTAGGCTCTTCAAAAAATATGTATTGAGAGTTGGTTGGTCCAACCAAGAACTATCCCCAAACGCTCAATGAGAACCTGAGAGATCTTCTGCAAACACTAGATCAACCATCAAATCAAGTAGAGAAATAGAACAATAATAAAATTCTGAAGAAATAGAGATATTTGCTACTTCAATCAAAATTTAAAATGTTACCTTAGATCTAACAAATTGAATAAGATATATGTATTCAGATTATTCTAAGAGAGCTATTGATTAATAGTTTTCACATAATATTAAGCAGAAATTAAAACAATGTTACCATAAATTCATGAAGAGGAACACTACAACATATTGAAACCCCAAAGACTTTTGCATTAATTCAAAAAAGTATACGAGAGTTTGGGAGCTTAGTACACGATCCAGAGATCGGATGATCTCAACTGACAACTGACCTCCTATTTAAAGATAAATCTTCCAATAGTTGGTTCGAGTGATCCTTGTCAAAGTAATCTCGACAGTTGATGAGGATCAAAGTTTCTTTTAATCTCATCCGTCGAAATTTTAATTATTAAGGAAATTTCAAATTTTTCAATTAAATGCAATTTAATTCATTCAAAAATTAAATTTTTGAATTAATTTCCTCAAAATTTTGACTTTAACTTAACTCCAAGTACTAAAGGTTTAAAATTTAGCAAAATAATCAATTAACCTTAGTCTTTGGACCTTTTAAAATTTAATTTTTAAAGGACCCATGCATTTTGCCTTTGGAAAATTTAAATTTACCTCAGACCTATAATTAATTAAATTTCCGGCTTAGGATTTTTATTAATTTTGGCCAGAAAATTCAATTAATTAACCTATGAGGGGATAAATTATTTTTCCAACCCTCAAGACACTTTACACCATGATTTTCACATTTTTTACATCTCAAGGGGGGAAACCCATTTGCCAAAGACTCTCACAGACTACCCAGTTCTGCGACACAAATATAATCCAGCAGACTAAGCAATTT
Organism: Pinus tabuliformis; assembly: GCA_031772625.1. Lineage (NCBI taxonomy): Eukaryota > Viridiplantae > Streptophyta > Pinopsida > Pinales > Pinaceae > Pinus > Pinus tabuliformis. The sequence continues at coordinate 140,850,781 of CM062812.1, forward strand.
GTAATAAAATAACCTAACCAAATAGTTAGGATTATTCACAAATCACTTTTACAGAGACTCGATCTATAACACTAAGACTCCCCTAAGATCCCAGTGACAAAATCCACTCTGGCTTTGGGGTAAGGCTGAAGGAAAACTTTGTCGACCATCCGAGAATGGATCGGTGAGACAAAAAACCTCCCAAAATGTAGATCGTCACCAGAAAAGTAGATTTACCTAGGTGATTACATACACGACACGGATTTGTTGAGATTATTTACATTATACACATGCAGAATGAGTTTACATTATAACATGATCCCCAGGTTGATGATGATAGCTAAATGGCAGAAACACATCGAACAGGCACTATCCCTTTTGCGAAAAAAGGGGCGTACTACTATGGGTCGTTGACACGTAGTGGTCAACAGTCCCAAACACCCACAACAAACTAAACAAGTGAATGTGCAAATAGAATGGGGAAATACACCTTTATAACGTCGAGCGGGTTCTTGACTTCTGGATTCAAAGTGTCCTGATCATGACACGTTTCGGATTCGAAGTGTCCTGAACGGGACACGTTCCGAATTCGAAGTGTCCCAATCGGACACGACGTGTCTTGATTTTCGAACACGAATCTGCCTGAATCGTGTCTGATTCGCTGGATTCGGGATACGTAGGGCCTGGGGGACGAATCCGTTTTCATAGGTAACAACCTAGGTAAGCCTATGATTTTGGCGATGAATGTTGATTTGGGGTAGCATCAGATGTGTTCTAGCCTTGAAAATTGGTGGAGAGGCTAAAGCACATGAGATCTCCAAGACCCAGAAATGGTTTGGGCAGAATCTAACTAGTTTGGGAGATATTAAAATAGTTAATATTTTTAATGGAATTCCTAAGTCTAAACTTAGGAAAAATAAAATATTAATGTGAATTAATATAAAACTAAGTTAGAATGGTCCAAAAGTCATGGATCAAGCCAAATCTAATCTTAGTCGTTGATTAGAGATTAATCTCAGTCGTTGATGGACCAACGAGAAAAGTATAAGAAAAGGCCTGAGGGTCAGTTGGAGAACACGCTGAAGAGAGATCAAGAATTCAATTTTCTGGGGCAGGGTTTGCTGAGGAAATTGAGTGAAGTGATCTGAATCGCAGCTGAGGGGCAATGAATACATAGCAAAGAGGCAGAGTTAGTACCCGCAGGATCAGTGCAAAAGACGGGAAAGGTTAACGCAAAGCCAGCTAGAGGCCATGGAAAGGAAGCGAGAGACCACGTAGAGGCAGCCAGGAGCTGCGCAGAGCTAGAGAGGGCCAACGTGTGAGACGCAGAGGCTCCAGAGGCTGACGCAAAGCCCCTAGAGGCTGACGCTGGGCCAGATAGGCTGACGCTGGGCCAAAGAGGCTGATGAAGGCCTAGAGGCAGCGCTGGGAGATTTTTGCGGGACAGATTGGAGCTGGAGAGCTGGATAGGGTGACGCAGTCCCTATCAGGGTGATGTAGAGCAGCAGAAGCTATATTGTTGTTGTGGGATCGTTCATCCGGTATTTAACTGGAATATCTGTCTCTGACTGAGAGGTACTACTACCGAGGGAATTCTCTGTTGGGTGAGCCATTTCTGGTACCTTGATTGTTTTCTGAAACCGCATAATAATAAAACCCTCCGAATAGTTGCACCAATTTTCCCGCATTGGATTTTTCTGGGGAAATTAGACCAAAAACAACGGTGTCACTTGTGTGCTTGACTCTTTCAGTTGATGATCTGTGTGTGTTCATAATGTACTTGTATTTATTTTCAGTATTTACATGGTAAATAACTTGTTATGTCACTTAACAAGTAGGAAGAAATAAATCAAATAGTACATCAAGAATTTCTAATGGTTAGACTTAGAAATTCCAACATGGTATCAAAGCATGGTTGCAGATCACAGGAGAACTGAGGGCATCGGCCGAGCAGAGCAGCAGTAGCAAAAACAGTTGTCCCGAGTGATAGAAGTTGTTCCTAGCGGAAAAGCAGCAAGCAAGGCGTGACGCAGTGCCTGCATCATCAAATTTGAACCGGGAGAAGGATTAGCGCAGTGGCAGAAAGGAGCAGACCTGAACTACGCAGTGCCCAGTCATCTTTCTCTGTCAGGAAGGATTGGCGCCCGTGGCTAGGAGGTGCGGATTATGCTGGTAACGGGATTGTGCAGAGTCTAAAGGCTCTAACCTTCAGTTTGTTGGGGCATAGGAGGCTGTGGAGAAGTTGCGGAGTGAAGCTGGTGGGGTACTGTGGTCAGAACAATACCTAACAAGGCAAGACCAAGGAGGAGGGAGTTGCTACCAAGGATTTCTAGCCAAGAAATCCGGATCAGTGGTACAACTGCACTAACGATCAAAGTGGGGGCATCTCGACATTGGCAAAGGGGTTTCCAGGAGGGAAATAGAGGCTCGGAGGGAGTCACACTAAGAACTTCCAAGAAAGAAGTAGAGAGACTCGAAAGAGTCGAAAGAGGAGCAGCAAGATGGCAATGAACGGGGTAAGAGATCAGGACAGACTGGATGGAGCCTCAAACTTCGTAGTTTGGAAGCCCAAGATCTTGTCCGTTCTAGACAGGAATCGTCTCAAGGACTTTGCCTTGAAAACGATAGCGATCCCAGTTGACCCGGCTGAAAGTGAGAAGTACGAGGAGGCAATGGCCCGGGCTAAGTGCATCATTCTTGACGAGGTCAAAGATCATGTGGTACCACATACTGCCGAGAAGGACACGGCAAATGGGATGTGGGATGCCGTAAAGAAGTTGTATCACCATACTTCCGTGCAGAGGAAGATGCTTCTAGAAAATCAGATGTGATCATACCAGATGCAGAGAGGAGAGCAGATAAATATCTTCCTCAAGCGATTGACAGAGATCCGGGACCAACTGACTTCCATAGGGACCACACCGAATGAGGAGATGTTGGTGAGTACCGCACTAAACGTAGTCTCAAAGGACTGGGAGGTATTTGTCTAGAGCTTACTGGGCAGGTCGAACCTTCCATATTGGGAGGAACTGTGGGCGGCTCTTCGTCAAGAAGAGATCAGACGGCTAACCAAGGCAGGGAGTAACGGTAAGGGGGTTAGAATCAAGAAAGGGGAAGAGGAGGATGCTACTCTAGCATCTACGGGAAAGCACAAGAAATGGAAGAAGAAGGACCTCTCCAAGGTCAAGTGCTTCCACTGTGGGGAATTGGGTCACTATGCGAACTAGTGTCCAAGGAAGAAGAGCAAGGGAGAGGCTTCTGAGACCAAGGCAGCGCCAGCGAGGGCAAAGAAAGAAGTGGAGACAGATGACAACTGTGCCATGAGTGCTCATGCGCCACTTGAGAGGAAGTGGGGAGACATCGAGCTGTAGTCAGACGGACTACAGGCGATGAGGGGCAGGATCCTCGAGGTACCCAACCTCTTGGATTATACCTTGCTACGGGAGCCCTGAAGAGGAGTAGCAGGACTGGCAGATGTCGGTAGAGACGGATGCGGATGGAGCACTTATCGGCGACAGAGGGAGCTTCAGCATCGGGAGTGTTTCTAGCCTGACAGAAATGTCAGAATTGGGAGGATCAGTCACTTACTTCTCAGTAACTGAGTTGCAGTGCAGTAGTTAGTAGTGGCAGTGCTATGGGCAACACGATGCAGCGTAATGAGAGGGGATGCAATGCAGATGCAGCAGTGGCAGTCGCAGGGCCATGTGTAGCAGCACAGATGCAGAGGAAGCTGTCGTACGAATGCAGCAGTGGCAGGGCCATGGGTAGCAGTACATGATGCAGCAGTGCAGAGGATGTTGGGCGGGGAGGCCTAGCATTAGCACAGAGACCGATGTTGGACGATCAGGGTGATACTCAATGAGTATTACTAGAGCACAGTCCTCGCTAAGAGAGAGTGTTGATTTGGGGTAGCATTGGATGTGCTTTAGCCTTGAAAATTGGTGGAGAGGCTAAAACACATGAGATCTCCAAGACCCAGAAATGGTTTGGGCAGAATCTAACCAGTTTGGGAGATATTAAAATAATTAATATTTTTAATGGAATTCCTAAGTCTAAACTTAGGAAAAATAAAATATTTTTGTGAATTAATATAAAACTAGGTTAGAATGTCCAAAAGTCATGGATCAAGCCAAATCTAATCTTAGCAGTAGATTAAAGATTTATTCTCGATCATTGATGGACCAATGAGAAAATTAGAAGAGGAGGTTTGAGGATCAGTTGGAGAACACAACGAAGAGAGATCAAAAACTTGATTTTCTGGGGCAGAGTTTGTTGAGGAAATTGAGTGAAGTGATCTGAATCGCAGCTGAGGGGCAGTGAATACATAGCAAAGAGACAGAGTTAGTACCGGGAGGATCAGCACAGAAGTCGGGAGAGGTTGACGCAAAGCCAGCTAGAGGCCACGCAGAGGTAGCGAGAGACCACGCAGACGCAGCCAGGAGCTGCGCAGAGCCAGAGAGGGCCAGCATGTGAGACGCAGAGGCCCCAGAGGCTGACGCAAAGCCCCGAGAGGCTGACGTTGGGCCAGATAGGCTGACGTTGGGCCATAGAGGCTGATGCAGGCCCTAAAGGCAGTGCTGGGAGATTTCATGGGACAGATTGGAGCTGGAGAGCTAGATAGGGTGGCGCAGTCCCTATCAGGGTGATGTAGAGCAGCGCAGAAGCTGTATTATTGATGTGGGATCGTTCATCCGGTGATTTAGCCGGAATATTTGTCACCGACTGAGAGGTACTACTGCCGAGGGCATTCTAAGTTGGGTGAGCCATTTCTGACACCCTGGTTGTATTCTAAAACTGCATAATAATAAAACCTTCTGAATAGTTGCACCGATTTTCCCACATTGGGTTTTTCCGAGGACATTAGTCCAAAAACAACGGTGTCACTTGTGTGCTTGTCTCTTCAAGTTGTGATCTGTATGTGTTGATAATGTACTTGTATTTATTTTTAGTATTTACATGGTAAATAACTTGTTAAGTAACTGAACAAGTAGGAAGAAATAAATAAGATAGTACAAGAAAAATTTCTAACGGTTAGACTTAGAAATTCCAACAATGAATTCCATCCTAGGAGGTTTTTTGTCTCACCGAATTACGTGTGTTTCTAAACACGGATAATCGGCAAATTTTTTCCCTCCCGCTTAAACCCCCAAGCTAGGGTGGAATTTATTGACAAAGTCAGGTGAGTGTTAATGTTATATCAGTCTTTGTAAAAGTGGTTTGAGAATAATTTAAGCTATTTGGCTAAATTATTTTATTACAGATCACTTGGTCTACTAGATCATATTGTGTCACAGAATTGGGTAATTATTTTGAGGGTCTATAACCAATGGGTATCCCCTCCTTTGAGGGTTGAATTTGTAATATCTAATGTAAACAAAAAAAATTAATGCATGGTCCTTGAAATCAGACACCATAGCTAAAGTATTTGAGGGTGGAAAAATAATTAATCCCCTCTGGTGTCAATTAATTAATTTTTCTGGCAAAAATAAAATTAAATCCTAATCCAGAAAATTAATTAATTTAGAGTCAAAGATTAAATTTCAGAGAATTTAATTTCTCCAAGTGGAAAATGACCAAAATATTCATGGGTCAAAAAGAAGTTAATTTTTGGAAGCCACCATCAAGGCAAAAATCGATTTTTTAAGAAAAATTATGCCCTTGGACCTTGGTGGTTAAGCCAAAATCAAAATTTTAAGAAAATTAATCCAAAAAAACAATTTTTGGATTAATAAAAAATGGTTTTTATGAAAAATTCGAAAATTCCTCAAAAATAAATATTTTTTATGGTAGAGATTAAAGGATGATCAAATATTTATCGACGATCGAGATTATTTTGACGGGGATCAAGCTAACTAGCCATTATTTTCCACTTGGAAGATTTATTTATAAATTAGAAGCCATTTTCTTCTCAAGTCATGATAAAAATTCCGACTCTGGTCTATGTAATTTTGTAATGTTGGTGTTGTTCCACCGATCTGCTGGGATCATTTGAATTTCATAATAGAAAGACTTTGGGGTTCAGTTCATGGTATTCTTTGTCCGATGATCTGTGGTATGTGTTGGTTATGTGTTTTCCTATATTGTGCCTAATTTTTGATAAACTTGTTTATTCATTTCTCGATGATAAGAAAATTCTATTGGTAGATTTTGGGTCTATCTTAGGTGATCTGATTGTTGGAAATTGTAACTAGGTTCAGTCTTCATTTAATGTATTTGAATCATCATGAAATCTACTTGTCAAAAGAATAAAGAAACAAATTTTTATTAGTGACTTATTAAAGAATGGGTTTCATGCTTGGGTCATCATTATATTAGTCAAAGTCCCCATTGTAGACTCCTAGGATTAATATTGAGTTTATAGAGTCATTGAATATTGAAAGAGACCCTTCTTGGGCTTTTGAATCATGTAAAAAGGTTTACTATTGAGTCAAATATAATTTATATATCCTCCACACCAAGTCGGCCGAGAAGAGATCAAGTCGGCCTAAGGACACTAATTCGACCTCACATGGAGCCTATAAATACAAGCAAGTCGAAGTCATTTGGAGCATAACAATTCAAGCTAGTTCGATATCTCAAGAGTAGCTGGAGAAGTGTGAAGTAGGACGAAGTGGGTCTAGGGAAGCTGAAGGAAGTATGAGTTTGCAGAAGTCTAAGGAGAAGAAGAAAATCAAACTTTTGGTGCCTCTCTTTGTTTCATGCCGAGTTTGGGAGATCAGAGTCTTCCAAATTTCACTGATGTCGAAAGTTGCCTGATGTTGAAAGTTGTTGCCTAGTCGAAGTCGCCGGAAAGAGGTCAAAGATCTGGGACGCTGACCTGGTGTGGAGGGAAGGTTTGGTCTTTGTCTAGGGTGAAGAGTCTCAAATAATACTATTGAAAGGAAGAATTTTCTTGATTGGGTTTTCCCCTCGAGGGGGTTTTTTCCTTGCAATAGTGCCTACATCTTGTGTCTCTTGTTTTGTGATCTTCATAACATAATATGGTAATTGCTTGATGAAAGATAAGATAATAAAGAAGTAAAAGAAGCCAACACACTCACAAATAATTATCAAGAAAGGAGAATCAAACCCTAATATAATTGCTTTGATTTTCCAACACAGTATCAGAGCTAAGGTCAGGAAGAGTTTTAGATCACTTTGTTGGCATGGATTCTCCCTCTATGATGACCTACATAAGAATGGGTATCAACACTACTGGAAGCTAAATCAAAAAAGTCATCTACTACTTCTTCAACAATGCCAAAAGTCAAGGATTCATCGTTGCTCTTACAGGATCTCTTAATGATGATAATGCATGCATCATTGATAATGGAGCATCGAGACACATGACAGGAGAAAGTAAACAATTTCATACACTATCAAAGGAACCATCTTCTCCTGCAGTGGAATTGGGTGACAACAAAAGCTATGTTATTAGAGGCCTAGGATCAACATCGTTGAAGCTGGATAATGAATCGAAGCTGCAACTCAACAACATTCTATATGTTCCAAGTTTGAAAAAGAATTTGCTTTCTATTTCTTTTTTAGAAGATAAAGGGGAAAGAATTGCTTTTGTTGATGGAAAGGTATTGGTTTTGGGAAAAGACCCTAGTATTGATAAAGCTGGGGTTATTGGAGTTCGTGTTAATTTTATATAACAATGGTATGTTCTATGCTTTAGCACGATTTACTTCAATTATCAACCCATTGACAATTTCCAATTACCTTCAGTAGCAACCACATTAACTTAAACACATTGGTAGTAAATACAGATAGAACATAAAAACATGTGCAAAAGACAAGCCAAGATAAGAGGACACAAGATGTCGCGAATGCCAGGGACAAACCCCAATGTGGGGAAACCCTTTGATGAAATCATCTTATTATTCTTCAATAGTTCAACAGAGAGAGAGAGAGTACAAATATCAGAAATACATGCCCAAAACAATTCTACCAAATCAGCAGTCAATGCAGCCCTAACCACAAAGTCAACGGCGGTCAAAGTTGCCCCAAAATGTCCTCCAAGCAACTTGGTCAAGAGCAAAATAAAGCGACCTACCAAGGGAGTCAAAGTCAACCCAAAACTAGCTCAGCCAACCAAGTCAAAGTCTGTTGTAATTCTGTGGTCAAACAAGAAAGTCAACGCAATAGTCAACTTGGTCAAACAGTGTCCAATCACCTTGAAATTCGTGCCAAAGAATGTAGCCTGCAGAAATCAATATTTTTCCCACAAAACAAAAGTCAACGTTGGTCAACGCATGCCCTAATCCCTGAAATTTTCAGCCTCCAAAACCACTCCAAAAAATTTGCCTTCTTCCACACATGCGAAGTAGAGAGCCTCCAAGTTGTACAAACCAATCAAGAGAGGAGAGAGAAGAATATGTGATGAAATGTGTGATGTCCAAATGAGAGAAGGGTCACTTCTATTTATACACTTCGTTGAGGGTTAGGAGACACATCTCTTGAGCCTACATTTGACTGAGGGCGACCTTGAAAATTTGTCCATGAGAACGAATAAATTCAAAATTCCATTTCTACTTGTTAGAATGAAATGATCTTTATACCAAAATTGTACCTCTCGAAAAAAAGAATCCAATGCAATAATCATCTCCATCATATGAGTTGTCCTAAGGTGGAAGTTGGCCCTAGTTGCCAATTTTAACACTCCCTCTCAACTAGGGAGAATTCCACCTGCCAATCATGCCAACCTGTCATCCTATACCATCCATGCCATCACTGCATTGTACTGCTCTACTGAACCATGAAGTAATAATGAAGTGATAGAGAGTGAGTCATAAGATCATACCACTCTCCACTAACTAAAGTCAGTCCTTGATCCCAGATCAAGTTGTTGAACACCATGCATCCTAGTCACAGGGAGTAAGGCAGTACACGATGTGTCCATCAGTAATGCTATGGTCCCAAACCATTTTTTCCCAACTCATTAGCCAAATGGGAGATACTTCCCATGAGTCCCGAACTCTATGGGTAGGATGTGTGTCGGGGCATCAGCAGGAGTAGGTGAACCACTCATCCTATGCATATGTCAATTGTAGGGGAAGATGAACCACTCACCCTACATGCATGTGTCTGGGTAGGGGAAGGTGAACCACTCGCCCTACACACATGTCAACCATAAAGGGGTATCACAGGGGAAGGTGAACCACTCACCCTGTATCTAGCGCACCACTAGGGGAAGGTGAGCCACTCACCCTATGGTCGCTCATAGCTCCAAGAAGTAACCCACGCCCTCAAGAGCTCCCAGAGCTCTATGTCCAACTCATACGGGACCCTCTTAGGAGGGTCGTTCCACGACTCCAAGTCTCTCTTGAAAGGTTAAGAATTTGACCTTCCCTAAAGGCTTCGTAAGAATGTCTGCGACCTGCTCATCCATCCTGATGTGTTGGAGCCTAACTGCTCCCCGTTGTACCATATCCCGGATAAAGTGGTACCTGATATCAATGTGCTTGGAGCAGTCGTGGAACACGAGATTCATAGATAAGTGAATCCCACTCTGGTTGTCACATAAGATCACGGTGGTATCTAGCACGTACTCAAATAGCTCACTGAAGAGCTTCCTCAACCAAACTGCTTCACAACAGGCCATACTTGCAGCAATGCATTCGGCCTCAGCGGTGCATAATGCCACCGGTTTCTGCTTCTTGCTCATCCAAGATATAGAAGCAGCACCCAAACGTGCTCTTACAATCCACCACACTACCAGCCCAGTCAGCATCTGTATATCCATGTAGCCTCTCAAACTCCCAACAGTGTATCTCAGTCCATAGTGGATTGTGCCCTGCAAGCGATTCTTAGCAGCAATCCAATGAATGTGACGAGGCTCGACCATATATTGACTCAACGTATTCACAGCGAAGCATACGTCAGGACGAGAGTTGACCAAGAACATCAGGGCCCCTACAAGTTGATGATACTCGGTAGGGTTTGCCAATCCGGGCCCAACAGCACTTCCACATAGTTTCTTAAAGTTGAGTTCCATCAGAGTAATCACGGTCTTGTAGTCCACCATCCCACATCTCTTAAGTAGCTTCACAATGTATTTTCCTTGAGAAAGGAAAGTCTCAGCTAGCTTTTGCCTGACCTCCAATCCTAGGAAGTAATGCATCAGTCCTAGGTCCTTCATCTTGAACTCGGAAGCCAACTCCCTCTTGCATTGATGAATGAGAGGGTCGTCACCTGTCACAAAGAGATCATCCACATAAAGGATCAGAATGAGAGGTTTGTCCTTTTCAACCTTCAAGTATAGATTCGAGTCAGCATCGCTCCTTGTAAATCCCAGCTTCATAAGATAGTTATCGATCCTTTCATACCAAGCCCTAGGGGCTTGCTTCAACCCATTGAGGGCGTTCTTCAACCTGCATACGTGTGTCTCACGATCTTGAACCTCGAGCCCCTCGTGTTGTTCCACATACACTTCCTCCTTAAGTGAACCATGCAAGAAGGCAGTTTTGACATCCATCTAGTGTAGGTTCCAACCTTGCGAGGCAACAAGGGCTATGATCAAATAGATGGTGGTATATCGAGCAACCGGTGCAAATATATCATCATAATCTACTCCTTCCTTTTAAGAGAAGCCTCGAGCTACAAATCTGGCATTGAATTTCTCAACACTTCTATCAGCTCTATGTTTGATCTTGTAGAGCCATTTCGAAGTGACCATTGACTTGTCCTTGGGTCTAGGAACAACATCCCATACATCATTCTTCATGATCAACTCATATTCCTCGTTCATTGCATCCTTCCAAACTTCTTGTTTCACGGCATCTTCGAAAGTGCAAGGCTCAGATTGTACAATGGTACTCATGGCAGCTAAGTACCCTTAGTACCTATTTGGCTTCTTACTTTCACGAAATGTCCCTCTCAGTGCAATATGTTTCGCAGCATCTTCAAGAGTATCTTTGAGCCACTAGGAGGTGGATCAATGGGATCCATCGAACCTTCAACATCGAGCATCGATTCGTCAGAGAGAGGTTCATCCTGCTTATGTGCATCAACATCATCATTGTCCTTCCTTGGAATAGGAAGATCTCGGATCTTGTAAGAGCAGAATCTTCATTGAAAGTGACATCATGACTTAATTCCACTTCCCTTTGACCAGGCACATAGATTCTATATGCCTTCGAAGTTTCACTGTAGCCCACAAACATTCCTTTCTTCCCAAATGCATCTAGTTTGTTTCTTTTCTCTCTTTCGACACATGAAAATATACGGACAACCAAAAATTCTAAAATGAGAAACAGCAGGTTTCTTACTAGTGAAAAGTTCTTCAGGTGTTGGCAGCTTCTCCCCATAAGAACTTCGGAAGACCTTGATCATGAAGCATAGCACGGATGGCTCCTATGATAGTACGATTCTTCCTTACGGCAACACCATTTTGTTCAGGAGTATATGCAATAGTGTCTCCTTCTTAATGCCAGCTTCTCTACAATAGTCTTTGAATTCATTTGACTCATATTCAATCCCATTATTGATCCTCAATATCTTGATCTTCTTCCCCGTTTGATTCTCGACCAAGGCTTTGAAGGAGTAGAACCATTTGAATACTTCAGCCTTTTTCTTTAAGAAATAGATCCATGTTTTGCGAGAGAAGTCATCCACCAAAATAGCATAATACAAATATCCACCCAAAGATGTCATGGGCAACGTACCTGATAGATCAGAATGTATCAATTGCAAAATATTGGTGGTTTGAGTCCCACTTGAGGGGAATGGTCCCCTTGTATGTTTTCCAGCTTCACATCCCTAACAAACACCTTCATGACTTAAGTTGAATTTGGGCATCCCTGTGACCATCGGGTAAGGCTTTGAAATGAAGGTGAGCAAATCTCCGGTGCCATAATTCAGATTGAAGAGAAGTATCATAAGTCATTGCTCCCAATGGACTTCCTCCAACCTGATAGAGACCTTCAACCCTAAATCTAAGAGTGAATGCATCTCTTGGGATCCTTTGCTGAACACAAACCTTCCCATCAATGAATGTCACCTTAAAACCTTTGTCTTCCATCGCAGAAATAGAAACCAAGTTATTTTTCAGATCAAGTACATATAGCACTTCATGCAAATGAAGAGTTTGACTTTGATTTAAGTGAAGAGCAACAGTCTCAATTCCTTTCACGAGATAAGTGGCATTATCCTCAAGTATAATCTCTATATTCGTCTTCTTTTCAACCAAGTTTGAGAGAGCTTCTTTGTACCCAGTGAAGTGCCTTGAGGCACCACTATCAATCAACCAATGATCCAATGTATCTGGAGGAGGCGGTGGAAAGGGCAGAAATAAGATAAAATTATTTTTGTTTTACAACATTAACTTCTTCATACCTGGAGTTTCTCAACTTCTTGAGAGGACGACCATTTCCATTTCAAGCAACGGGAGCATTCCTCTTTCCTTTGTTATTGAACCTGTTGTTCCTTTTATTGCCCTTGCCCTTGAAGTTGTTGTTATTGTTGTCATGATCTCTTGGAGTATCCTTCTTGTGAGGACACTCTCTAGCGAAGTGGCCAAACCTGTTGCAATTGAAGCACCTTCCTTTCCTTCCTTCCTTGAATCCCGGCTTGAACCCTTGTCCTTGATTCCTTGGACCTGCATTGTTCCTTATCTTAAAATGAGCGGAGAAGGTGGTAGGATTGTTTCCATTTGATGGCTTGTCACTTTCCATCATCCCTATTTCTTCTTGAGTGCATCTGGCCAACAATTCATCAACTCTTGGAATCCTGTCATTGTTGAGGATGGTAGTGTTAAACACATCCCAATCTCTTGTAATGCCTCCAAGTGCAATAAGAGAGAACTCTCTGTCACTAGTGACTTCACCAATAGATAAGAGATCATTCTTGATCTCGATAATCCTCATGAAGTAGGATTGGATGGATTCTCCTCTATCCATCTTGATATCTTTCAACTTGTTCTTGAGAAAGAGAATTCGATTTGCATTGTTTACTTTGAACATCCCAGCTAGCTTTTCATACATCTCCTTAGATGTTTCCAAATTAGAAATATAGGCAACCAAAGGCTTATGAATAGAATCAACAATAATCTTCTTAGCTTTAACCTCACCTTTCTTGTACTTTGCTTGTGCAGCAGCGGATGCATTTGAAAGAGGCTCTGTTATTCTTCCTTTGGCATAGTCCAGGGCATCATTTTCTTCTAATGTCAAATCCAAAGTCATCTTCCATGCAAGATAGTCGAATTTGTCCTTAAGCTTGTCCTCGGATTTGAAGAAAGATGTAGTCATCATTGGGACTAGTTCCAAGTCCTTGTCCAACATCTTCCCTTAGTGATTGCTTTGCTTCACTCTTGCATGAGCTTTGTCTTCACCTGAGCTCTGATACCATGTTAATTTTAGATAACAGTGGTATGTTTTATGCTTTAGCACAATTTACTTCAATTATCAGCCCAATGACAATTTCCAATTGTCTTCAGTAGCAATCACATTAACTTAAACACATTGATAGTAAATGCAGATAGAACATAAAAACATGTGTAGAAGACAAGCCAAGAAAAAAGAACACAAGATGTGGCGGATGCTAGGGACAACCCCCAATGTGGGGAAACCCTTTGAACAAATCTACTTATTATTCTTCAATAGTTCAACAGAGAGAGAGTACAAATATCAAAAATACGTGCCCAAAACAGTTTTGCCAAATCAGTAGTCAATGCAGCGCTAACCCAAAAGTCAACGGTGGTCAAAGCTACCCCAAAACGTCGTCCAAGTAGCTTGGTCAATAGTAGAAGAATGTGGTCTGCCAAGGGAGTCAAATTCAACCCAAAACCAGCTCAGTCAACCCAGTCAAAGTCTGCGGTAATTCTACAGTCAAACCAGAAAGTCAACGCAGCAGTCAACTCCGTCAAACAGTGCCCAATCACCTCGAAATTTGTGCTAAAGAATGTTGTTAGGATATTTTGACACATAGGAAATAATTAAGAATAACTTGGTCTAGAGTATAGTTAGGTAAAGTGTGTTTCTTTAGTATGTACTTTTTGTAACTTACAATCCGACGGTCACGATATGTTCTAGACATAAAGTGATCTGAAGTGATCTGATGGTTCATTCTCTCCTCAGTATTACCGACAATTGATCTGTGGCTTAACACCCGATTGGTCCATGATCTCTATTTAAAGAGCATGGAGGGTCATTTGTTAGGTGACCGTTCATGAGCGAAGCTTATGTAAAAAAATTTTCTTTTACATTAATAAATTGCCTGAAGTGGTCGCATTGGCTCAGGTCATGGATTGTTTCCCTCTTTGAGGGTTTTAACCACGTCCAGAATACTGGTGTACTGATCTGTGATCTTTTTGTGAGCAATGTCCTTTGTTGTTCTATCTATCTGATACCATGTAAATTCCCACATAGTATCAGAGCTATTCGAGGGTCGCATCTGTTGGTAATCCAAATCCGAAGCCGGTACAACTGCATCCAACTGTCATTTCCTAGATCTACTGTTTCTGACTGCTTTCGGGCCACAATGACTGCTCTATTGTGTTAATAGCATTTGTTCCACTGAGGAACCCCTTTCGTTTCACGCGAAAAGGTTTCTAGTAGCCCTAGCTACATCATTTTTAAGATCTGGAGGTATACAATCTTTATTTGCAGTTATAGTTATTTATCTCTCTGTTTATTTTGATTTATAGTCCTCTACAATTTTTTTTATTACTGGATCTATACATTTCATTTCTGCGTATGCTCTTTGCCCTGCGACTCTGTGCGATCTGGGCAAACCAAAAACAGAAAGAAATTATTTTTCTCATGCGTATCTAGTTTCCGGCCAAATCTAACTTTAAGCCATATGGTTTGGATACTTTTGCTTGTTCGTTTAGTTTGTGTGGTTGTTTTTTTGTTTTGTAGGCAAAAAAGGGTTTTTCAAGTAAGCACGCACCCCAAAGCTTCAGTGGGCAAAAAAAAAAACCCTTCCTCCTTTCCAACAATTACTAACCTTTTAAACTAGCTCACTTGGTCTAAAGTTACTTTATGGTAATAGAAGTCTTGGGTTCAAGTCTTTCTTTTTGTCGAGTTACTTTTACAATAAGCACATGTAACTTATGTTTTAAAGTTACTTTATGTAAAAGTGTTCTCACGCATTGTAAAAAGTGAGTCACTTATAGTTCTAAAGACACTTTATCTTTTATTTAAGTTACAATTTAGTGGATAGTTCATAAAGTACCATTGTAAAATTGATTTTCACTTATTTATAAAAGTGGGTCACATAAAGTAATCTTTTCTTAAAAGTGAGCTAATTAGATTAAGTTTGGAAAAGGGGGGAAAAAATTTAAATATAACATTATCATCCACTTCCAAACATTCACATGGTTCGTTGGCATCTTCAACAACTTTTCTTCAAAAAACCATAACTTCTTCATCCGGAAGCCGTTTTTTTAATCGGCCTAATTTTTCAAGATCTTTCCATTTGAACACTTAGTTTTAGCATATACAACTTCAGTTTCTTTTAAAATGGAAAGTCCATGCCTAGTTATTCTTGACAGCACCAACTACTTCCAATGGCTATCCTACATTGTGGATTTACTTAGAAGTAAAGGTCTTTATAGAATAGCCTCAGGCCAAGAGTCTAAACATCAAGATGAAGATAAGCAAGCCAAATGGGAAAATAAGCAAGATCAAGCACGTGGGTTGATAGAGATGTATATGTCTCCAGACTTTAAATTCCATATCGCAAAAATTGATACCCACGATGAAGCAATGAAAAAAATCAATAAAGTTTTTGGAATTAAAAATGAAATTAGAGCCCATCAACTCGAAAATGAGTTGCTTACATTGGACCCCAAAAAATTTTCTTTCGTTGAAGAATTTTTGTCCAAGTTCAAAACTCTTAGACTTCTCTTGGAAGATGTTAAGATTAAGAAAGAAGATGGTAGCCTTATCTATTCCATTCTTACTAAGTTAGGACCAGCCTACTCTGTGTTTGTTTCCACCTTCCATTCTACTAGAGAAACCTTTATTTCTTAAGGAAAAGACTACAAGTCCCCCTCTTTTGATGCCTTTTGTGATACTTTAATAAGAGAGCAAGAAAAACTCTTACATCTTGATCTTCTTAATACCCGAAACTCTTCTAAGAAAGCCTTAGCAGCCAAGCAACAACCAAGTCCAAAGAATCCTACGAAGCAGCATCCTAAAAAGAATGGTCCTAAACCAAACAAGGTTCCTAAGCAATTTCAGTCTCATAATGAAAAATCAACTCAACAAAATTATAAGGCACCTAAACACAAAGGGAAGAAGACTGATAGACATTGCAACTTTTGTAATCGTGATGGCCACTTAGAATCCAAATGTTTTAAGAAGATGGAAGCCTTGGAAGCAACAATGAAGAGCATAACATCCATTTGGAGCACCCTTCAACTTCAACTTCATCTCCCAGAATAGCACTTTCTACATGTGGTTGTCAAGTATCTCAATCTGGTTATGCACTAAATGTATCTTCTTCTCATTCTCATGAGTGGCTCATTGATTCTTGAGCTTCTTATCACACGGCCAAAAACAAAGCCATGTTTTCTTCTTTAAATGATTGTAACACCAAAAATATATATGTTGGTGATGATAGATCTCTTAGTGTTGTAGGGACTAGGACTATTCATCTAGACAATGGTCAATTTAATGATGTATTATGTGTTCCTACCTTATCTTGCAACCTTCTATCTATATATCGGATAACTCATTTAGGTGAAGTTAAAATCGTTGAATTTTCACCTCATGATGTTGTAATTAAGGACCTAAGAGATCCTAGACAGATTTTAGCCACTGACATTGCTGATGATTCTACAAGGTTGTATAAGTTTAACAACTTTGGGTCATCAACTCTTCCCTCGGTATTTTTTGCTCATAATGATGCAATGAACAAACTTTGGCATAAGCGATTTGGTCACTCAAACTATCGCTCCCTTCAAAATCTATATAAAGAAAATATGGTGATAGGTCTTCCTATGGTATCTTGCAGAGATGGTGTTTGTTCTGGATGTGTACTCGGAAAACATCATTGGGATAGTTTTGAAAAACATGCCTCTTGGCACGCCTCAACCCCTTTACAGCATGTGCATAGTGATTTATGTGGTCCACTTCCAGTTGTTTCATTCTCTGGCTACAAGTATTTCTTAACTTTCATTGATGATTTCTCTAGATGGACTTGGGTATATTTCTTAAAACTCAAGAGTGAAGTCTTTAACATGTTCTTGGCCTTTAAGGCCTTTGTTGATAAACAATCTAGACATCAAATTCTTAAGCTAAGACCTGATAATGGCAGAGAATATGTTAACAACAAATTCATCAACTTTTGCACTAAGCATGGAATTCAATTGCAACATATTGTTCCATATACTCCACAGCAAAATGGTGTAGCTGAAAAGAAGAATCACACCTTAAAGGAAATGGCCAATTGTATGCTTCAATCTAAAGGACTTAGTCTTAATTCTTGGGCAGAAGCAATTAACTGTGCAAATTACAAAGTAAATCGCACTCATACTAAGGTTTTAAAGAATATCACTCCAGAAGAAGCATGGAGCTCAATGAAACCAGAGGTAAGTCACTTTCATGTTTCTGGAAGTGAAGCATGGGCCCATATTCCAGATGAGAAACATAAAGCCTTGGAACCTAAGAGTGAAAAATGTATTTTTGTTGGATATTTTGAAGATGTCAAAGGATATAGACTTCTTCAACCTAAATCCAAAAACGTTATCATTAGAAGAGATGTAAAGTTTGTTGAAAATATATCGGCCTATGAGCCTAGTTCGGCAGATGTGCCACCTCTCTCTATCCCTTCTAGTTCTGAAAATATTCTTTCTTCAGATGATGACAGCAAGGATGACAATCCTCCCCCACCTTCTTGGGATCCTCCTTCAGCTCCTCAGCTTCGAAAATGGGTCCACATTACTCGGGATGCATCAAGTGCTCTTGTAGGTGATCCTACAGATCAACGTCATACACATTCTCAGTTCAATAGAGCCTCTTCTTTACTGGCTCAAGCTTCAACGAATTATGATCTTGACATCTTTGGAGAAGCTTCAGGCCATCCAAATTAGGACGCAGCTATGAATTAAGAATATTGTTCATTATTTCCAAATGATACATGGGACCTTGTTCCTCTTCCAAAGGGAAGAAAACTTGTTAGATGCAAATGGGTCTAAAGGAACCAAGTTTGGACCAGATGCAAAATTTGATAAACATAAAGCTCATCTCATTGCTAAGGGTTTTTCACAAGTTGAAGGCATTGACTATACTGAACCTTCTCCCCTATTGCCAAAATGAACTCTATCCGCCTTGTTCTTTCCCTTGCTGCCTCTTTCAAATGGGAATCCCATCAGATGGATGTTAAATCTGCCTTCTTGCATGGGGATTTGCATGAAGAAATATATATGGA
This sequence comes from Pinus tabuliformis, assembly GCA_031772625.1. Classification (NCBI taxonomy): domain Eukaryota; kingdom Viridiplantae; phylum Streptophyta; class Pinopsida; order Pinales; family Pinaceae; genus Pinus; species Pinus tabuliformis. The sequence continues at coordinate 140,869,117 of CM062812.1, forward strand.
ACAACCTCCTGGCTTTATACAAACAGACTCTAGCCTTGTATGTCGGCTTAAGAAATCCCTTTATGGTCTCAAGCAAGCCCCTCAAGCTTGGTATACCAAAATGGATAGCTTTCTTTTAGATACTGCCTTTTCTAGGTGTCATTCTGACAATACTATCTACACCAAAAAAATGGGTAAGTCTTTTGTCATTCTTGTTCTCTATATTTATGATCTTATCCTTACTAGTAGTGATACCAACCTTATAAACCATGTGAAGTCCAATAAGTAGTTTGAAATGACGGACTTAGGACACTTGCATTATTTTCTTGGTCTTCAAGTCTTGCAATCCAAAGAAGGTATTTCTCTTTCCCAGTCCAAGTATGTCTGTGATCTTCTACACCACTTTCACATGGAAGATTGTAAGCCAATCCCTTCTCCCTTTCAGTCTGGAGCCAAACTTTCAGTCACTTTTACTTCCCCTAAAGTTGATGCTACCTTACACCATCAGCTTGTTGGAAAACTTTTGTATCTGACCCATACACGTCGTGACCTTTCCTTTGTTGTTGGCTTTGTTGCTCAGTTTATGCAAAACCCACATGAAAATCATTGGAAAGCAGCTAAAAGAATGCTTCGTTATGTTCGAGGTATAGTTCAGTTTGGGATTCATTACAGTGCAGAAGCATCTCCTCTATTGGTTGGTTTCACTGATTCTAATTGGGCTGGTGACCCTGATGATTGGAATTCTACTGCAGGTTATGTCTTCACTCTTGGTTCTAGACCTATTACATGGGCTTGCAAGAAACAAAGTGCCATTTCTCTTTCTTCAGCAGAAGCAGAGTATCGTGGCGCCGTGGAAGCTAGTAAGGAAGCCCTGTAGCTTTGTCAGATCCTGTCAGAGTTTGGTTTTCAGTAGCAGCATCCGACTACACTTTGATGTGATAATCAAAATGCTATTCAACTATGCAAAGATCCAGTCCAACATCAGCGCAGCAAACACATTGAACTACACATGCACTTCATCGGAAAGCTCATTCATGACCATGTTCTTGAAGTGCAATATTGTTCAACTGATGATCAAGTTGCAAACATCTTTACAAAGGCTCTCACAGAGGCGAAGTTTACTAAACTTCGATTTATGGTTAGAGTTTAGGAAGTTGTCACTAGGGGAGGTAGGCTCTAATGCCTTCTTCTTTCTCCTATTGTGTCATCTTTGTACATCCTTCAATCCTATCCCAAGTTGTTCTTAAGGGGGGATGTTAGGATATTCCAACGCATAGGAAAATTAAGTGTAACTTGGTCTAGTGTAACTTGGTCTAGTGTGTGGATCCCATTTGGGATTCGAAACGTTGGTGTAAATACTCCATTACTGTGGGTTCTCCGATCAAAAATTCAAATAACACAAACCACAGATCTCTGAAATCCAATAGGTAAAATGTGTTTCTTTAGTATGTACTTTTTGTAACTTACAATCCGACGGTCACAATATGTTCTAGACATGAAGTGATCTAACAATTCATTCTCTCATCGATATTACCGACACTTGATCCGTGGCTTAACACCCGATTGGTCCATGATCTCTATTTAAAGAGCACGGAGGGTCATTTGTTAGGTGACCGTTCATGAGAGAAGCTTATGTAAATTTTCTTTCTTTTACATTAATAAATTGTCTGAAGTGGCCGCGTTGGCTCAGGCCGTGAACTATTTCCCTCTTTGAGGGTTTTAACCACATCAAGAATACTAATGTACTGATCTGTGATCTGTTTTTGAGCAATGTCCTTTAGTGTTCTATCTAAGGAACTTACCCTGTAAATTCCTACAAATGCGGCCTGCAGAAGTCAAAATTCTACCTACAAAACAGAAGTCAATGCTAGTCAAATACTCCAAGTCAACATTGGTCAACGCATGCCCTAATCCCTGAAATTTTCGACCTCCAAAACCAGTCCAAAATCTGCCTTCTTCCACACGTGCGAAGTAGAGAACCTCCAAGGTGTACAAACCAATCAAGAGAGGAGAGCGAAGAAGATGTGATGAGATGAGTGATGTCCAAATGAGAAAAGGGTTACTTCTATTTATACACTTCGTTGAGGGTGAGGAGACACATCCATTAGGATTCTTGAGCTTACATTTGACTGAGGCTGACCTTGACAATTTGTCCATGAGAAAGAATAAATTCAAGATTCCATTTTTGCTTGTCAAAATGAGATAATCTTTATATCAAAATTGTACCTCTCGAAAAGAGGAATGCAATGCAATAATCATCTCCATCATATGAGATGTCCTAAGGTGGAAGTTGGTCCTAGTTGCCAATTTTAACAATTAGTGAAGGAAGTCTTTATAGATTCATTACACCACCTCCTTAAGCTTTGGTTCATATGGAAATAAGTCCCATTGAGTTGTGGCATAGGAGGTGTTGTCACACAAAATGTCCAGGCACCGTGACAACAGATCAGATCGGGGGTTGTCACCCTGATCCCCAATCTCTCTGTTTAAATTGTCTCCCTACAACAGACTAAGGGGGGTGGACCCTATGGAAATGGAATGAAGGAGGACTAGTTGGGAACCAACCAGTCCGGGAGACACAATTGAGCGACCAAATACTTGTTTAGATCTAGCAAGACTTAAATGATTCAATTTATACAATTGATACCAGTGCCTTGTGGAGTCAACTATCTTGCTAATAAATTTCGGACCAAGTACATGATGGACAACTGCTTCTTGGATTCTTACTCAAAGGATGTGAGTGATTCCTGGTTTAAGGTTGCTTGTGTTAAGTACTTTAGTTATGGTTACTTTCAATTATGACGATAACTACTTATTAATCGAGATTAAAGGACAATCCTTAAACACAAGAGAATGGCCTAGATGAACAAGAAATGGCAATGATACGATGGATAACCAAAAGATACACTTGTCTAAGAATGAAATAAATGTGTTTCACAATGATTCACTAATATAGAGTTTTCACAATAGGTAAGTACCATGAATGATTAGAGCACTTATTCAGAGATCCTCTAGAGACAATGTCAATGACAATATTGCTTAGATAATCAATTTTAAACACAAATAGCAGCTTAGATCCAGAGCGACAAGATGCTAGAATAATAGAGACCATTCAGCAATATGTAATAAATGCAAGAAACACCAATGCCTTGGATCTTTAGAATTGCTGGGTGCCTTTTAGAGAGTGTTCTTAATGCAGAAACTTGAAGCTTTTGGCAGCTTGCAACACGTGTTAGGATGTTAAACCAATAGTAACTCATTCCAATATAACCATGACAAACAACAATGAGCCCTTTGTATGCCACTTGTATTTCAATGATTTTAAATGAACCACAATTATTTTGGGACGGCAGAAAATGACCATAAGTGTCCTCTAAAATAATGAGATGCCGAACAATGAGAGACCCATTAAGACAAGCTCATGCAAGAGTGCAATGGTGGTTATTATGAAATTGCCAGAATAGTGTTTCAGATCAGTTCAATGTCATGCCTTAGCCACTGTAATTCTGATTTGTAACAAGGGAACAATATGCAGGTGGAGAAATTATTGTTCAGACAATATGCAATTTCAGTCAAGGTAGATTTGTTATTAGAGGCAACAATGCTATGTTTAGACAAGATAGAATCCTCTTTACTTTGTATTCAAACAAGAACACTCCCTGATAATGTAAACAATGGTGACTGTTGGCAGATGGATTTCAGTTTTCAGCTACCTGCACCAGACCTTAAAAACACCGTTGTTAAGATGAGATTAGTCACTGCAAATTTTGTAATCAGTCACAAAGTCTACTTGCAAAACAGTCCAGACAATTTTGGGTAAGATAGATAAGAAGTTAGAAGACCAGTTAAAAATCTCGATGAATTATATGTGGTGAATTTAAATGATTTCAAACCCTTTAATTATCAAATTTTGTGTGAATACCCTCCAGATATCACGCTTTAGATCTGAGTTATAGACAGTCTGCAACAAGTGAATGTTGGAGAAGATTTGAACCCTCTGGGCCCCATGGCCTCACTCCTGCAAATGATATATCATGTGTGGTGATCAAATGGCAATTTCTTGGCTCCAAACCAGTGATGAAACCCTTCCAATGCTATAACGCTGACCTGCAATCATAAATAATCGACCCTAGACTATATTTAGAAAGGAAAAAACTTTAAAATGCCTGCGGCTAGAGCAAGATAGGCTCAAGAAAGCTCTGCAATCAAAAGTATGCCCAAAAATTGGCTATATGCCTGCAAAATAGTCAAACTGAGTCAAATTTTTTTATGGAAAAAATGGAGAAATATCTCAGAATTTTTTTTTTTTTTTTTAGATACGAAACCCCTGACAAAAATATGATTTGCAGTCAGGTTCAGGTTTTTAGACCAGTGGCTGCCTTAAAAAATTTAGTGAGGGTACATGGGGTCACCAGATTGTAGATTGAAGGCCTGTGGGAGCCCAGAAAAAACGTCAAACACCTGTGGCCTTGTCAGATTGGAAAAAGACCCTCAAAAATGTAATGAAAACCCCATCAGATTCAGACTTTCGGCCTTCAAGGAGTTCATCAATGTGGACCTCTCAATTCCCTCAGTCGTCTCTGAATGTCTAGATGGCTTCCTTTGAACACTGAAAACTTCAATGAAATGTTTTTCCTTTGGATATAATACCTGCAAAATGGTGAAGGAGCTAGTCGTGCAATTAAATTTGTAAGAGAAAACCCCACTAATTATATAGACAATGGAAAATGAAAGGGTTAGACAAAATTATTCATAAATTAATTACAAAGAAGAAGTATTTTGCTGTTTTGTTGACTTCAAAAAGCATTTGACACAGTCCCTAGGGATAAGTTGCGGCGTAGAATGGAAGAACTTGAAATTCCTGTGCATTATAGAACCACTGTCCATAGACTTTATGAAGAAGTGAAAGTCAAAATTAGAACCTCAGCAGGTATTTCAAAAAGATTTAGAAGTGACATTGGAGTCAAACAAGGTTGCCCTCTATCCCCTACTCTTTTTGGTCTATATATTGATAAATTGGAAGAGTGGCTAAATCTGCAAGGTGGAAATGGTGTTCGGTTGGGGAGTTTGTGATAAAGCTTCTTTTATATGCTAATGATATTGTATTGATTTCTAAATCGGCCCATGGATTGCAAATGCATTTATATGCCCTTGAGAATTTTTGTAGAGCAGTGGGGATGCAAGTCAATACTAGCAAGACCAAAATAATGATTTTCTCTAATAAAAGGAAGCAGAGCCAGCATACTTTCTTCTTTGAAGACAACATTCTTGAAGAAGTAAATGAGTACAAGTACCTTGGGATTGACTTCAACAACAAAATTGGGAGGACTGCGGAAAGAAGAGAATTTTAGGAGGGTGGAAAGCATTATATGCTCTTCAAAACAGATGTAGAGAGGCAGAGTTATGGGATTGGAAAACGATTAAAGTGCTTTTTGGACTCCTAGTTTGTCCAGTGATGCTATATGGGTGTGAATTGTGGGCTAGTAGCGTTCCCGTCTCAAAATGGAAACAAATTGAGAAAATCCAAAAACGCTTGATCATGAGCAAGTTCAAAATAAAAAGTTCAGTACCTTACGAGATAATGTTGAGTGAAACAAGGGCAACTCCCATTGAAGCAATTGCTATGATGCGGCTCATAAGATATCTAAAAAGAATTGAGCAAATGAGAGTAGGTAGATGGCCTAATGTTATCTTCAATGAAGGCATGAGTGAAAGAAAGAAAGCATGGATGAAACAAAACTACACATGGATGCAAAAATGGAATATCTACCTCAATGATTGTCCCACAAATAGCAAGGAGCTAAAGGATTTTGTTATGGAAAAGTTTCGTAAAAAGGTATGGGGAAAAGAGTTGGGTAGAAAAAAGAGATATCACTTTGAGGAATTCAACCCTACGTGTGATCTACAACAAAAGGAGTTCATTGGAGCTAGCATTTCGTGGAGGGCAAAGGTTCTTATTGCTCAATTAAGGACCAACTCACATCAACTTCGGTGTGAAACAGGATGGTGGAAAAGGTCCAAAGAAGCTTGGGAAGAACAAGTGTGTCCATTTTGCACGTCTAGAGCTGTGGAATCAGAAAAACATTTCATTTTGGAATGTGATGCATTCAAAGACATCAGAGAAAGTTATGAGAACGTGTTAGCATCAGTTTCTTGGCATTGTCTTTTTAGCAAGGGGATTGTTGGAAGGTTGGGTTAGTGCATCATCAATTTGAATCGGAAAATGATTGAATTGCAAAAAAATGAAAAACAAGGAACTAATGGTCTCATAGACTATTTTCAGTCTCGTAGACCTTAAAATATCATTTCATTTCATAGAAATTATTTTAAAAATATTTACATGTATTTTCAAGATAATCTACAAATCTAATTTATGGGTATGAGGACGCCTCCGCCCATAGATTAGATAGAGTAGCTCTAGAAAGAGCAAATAGATCATTTAAAGCTCAATAATAAAAAAATGAGATAATTAATTTAGATGAGGTACTAGCCCAGAAACGCCGAAATGATATATACAATGATGAAATTAAAAACCCAGAAAAACCCACATCAGAAAAATACGATATTTACAAACTAAAGGCTTTAAGTAGCCAGATCTATCATTATGCTGCACAGAAATTAAAAGATTTTTTAAATTTTAAAGGAGGTGCTAACTCGAAACCCTTCATGCATCACCAACAAAAAATCTTATGATAAGCCCGGAGCTAATTTAGTTGGGCTCTTCAGGAAATATGGATCGGGAGTTGGCTAGTCCAACTGAAAACTTCCCCTAACGCCCGAAGATCTAAAATCAAGATTTCCCTGCAAAACTCAATCCAACCATCAAAAATAGAGCGAGAAAATATTAATAAAATTTAGACAAATAGAGATACTTGCTATTACGTTCAAAATCTAGATTAGTATTCAAACCCTAGTGACTGAGCGAAATACCTGTACTCAAATCACTCTTCAGAAGCTATCATCAATGGCTTTAGAAAAAATTATGCATGAAAACAACACATCTTACAATATTCTCATGAAAAGTAACCCCAGCAAAACTTAACTCCAAAGTCTTTCTTTATTATCCAGAAAAATATTACACAAAAGCTTCTTACTAAGCACACGACTCAGAGATCAGATGAATTGACTGACAAATGACCTCCTATTTAAAAATAAATCCTCCAACGACTAGTTCGAGTGATCCTCGTCAAAGCAATCTCGACCATTGATGAAGATTAAAATTTCTTTTAATTTCATCCATTGAAATATTTAATTCGTGAAGAAATTCGAATTTTTGAATTAAATGCATTTTAATTAACTTAAAAATAAAAATTTTGAGTTAATATCCCCAAAAAATTGACTTTGACTTAACCCTCAAGGATCAAAAGTTTAAATTTTGGCAAAATAATTAATTTACCTTAGTCCCAAGACTTTTTAAAATTTAATTTTTAAGGACCGACAAATTTTGCCCTAAGTCACCTGACATGGGGATTCGAGATTCATAGGATACGGGGATTCGAGTGTCGGATTCGGACACGTTGACCCCCCGGGAACAGGACACGTAGGATTCATTATACATTATTTTATTATATATATATATATATATTAAAAATTAGATATTTCTTACACAAATTCTAATTAATGATACAAATTCAATGTTCATTGATTTCAAACAGAGATCTTCATCTATAGCATTCATAGTACATACAAAATTCAAATACGTCAATGGTCACATAAATCATGATTCATAAATGAAAGACAACTTACAACTACAAGATAGTAAGATAAAGACACTGACAACTCTAGTTTCTCATTAAGTCATCAAATCAAAATGTGTTACATAGGTAGTATTGGTGCAATGCTAATGGCAAATAAAAATAGAAAATATAAAACAACTACATATACAAGCCTCAAGGCAATAGGTAGCCCATGACTCATGAGTCATCAATCCTCATAGTCATCATCAGAATCAGCATCAATGTCCTCATCATCATGGTCACCACTGCTCTCCTCTGCATCCTCCTCCTCCCCTATATCCATAGTCGCCTCTGCATCTGTTGGTGTGGAGGATGACCCCTCTAAAATATCATCGTCATCAAATCTAACAGGCTCTAGCACTGGATCATTAAGATCCATGTTGGCTAATGCCAACTCAACATTGTTGTCCAGACCCATATCATCAGGAAAGACATCCCACATCTTTTTCTTTCCCCTCAACCACTCTTCTCTCTGCCTGTAAATAAGACGAAGGTTGGTGTGCACATACACCATTGTCTCTGCCCTGGACTGCTCAAGCCTGCTCTATTTCACACTATACAAATTCCCATATGTGCTCCAATTCCTCTCGCAACAAGAGGATGAAGTCACTTGAGAGAGGACCCTCATGGCTAACTGCCTTATGGTAAAAAACATAAGGAACAGCGCCTTTTTTATGCCCGCGGGTTTCAATTTAGGGGATTTGAATCCCAGAATCGGGACACGTTGCGTCCTAACCACGTTCGTACGGGATTCGTACGAATCTCATTAGGACACGACGTGTCCCCTTCTGGGATTCGAATCCCCAGCGAATCGTGTCCAATTCGCAAGATTCAAACACGTGGCCCCTTTATAACAAATCCGGTTACTTAGATTTTGCCTTTAGAGAATTTAAATTTACCTAGGACCTAGAATTAATTAAATTTTTGGCTTAGGATTTTAATTAATTTTTTGCCAAAAATTTTAATTAATTAACCTATGAAGGGATAAAATATTTTTCCAACCCTCAAGACACTTTACATCATGATTTTCATATTTTTTACATCATAAAGGAGAAAACCCATTTGTAATAGACCCCCACAAACTACCCATTTCTACGACACAAATATAATCCAGCAAACCAAACAATTTGTAATAAAATAGCCTAACCAGATAGTTAGAACTATTCCCAAATTACTTTTGCATAGATTCGATCTAAAACACTAGGATTCGCCTAAGATCCTAGTGACAAAATCCATTCCAGCTTTGGGGTAAGACTGGAGGCAAACTCTGCCAACCATCTGAGAATGAATCGGTGAGACAAAAAACCTCCCAAAATGGAGATCGTCACTAGAAAAAAAGGTTTACCTAGGTCGTTACATACATGACATGGATCTGCTAAGATTATTTACATTATACACATGCAGAAAGGGTTTACATAACATCTTGGAAGTCAGACTGATGATGATAACTGGACGGCACGAACACATCGATCAAGTGCTATCCCTTTTGTGAAAAAAGAGGTTGTACTGCTATGGGTCGTTGACACATAGTGGTCAATAGGAGGTATGGTCATCTACATTATAAGGTCATCCCTACTCTTAGTCAACTGGTTCATGGTATTCCTAATATGAAGTTAGATTATGAAGGTGTGTGGAAGGGATGCTCTTAGGGAAAACATACAAGAAAGCCATTTCATAATAGTGAAACTAGGTCTAAAGAGATATTAGACCTCATCCATTCCGATGTATTGGGGGCCTATCTAACAAATCACTTGGAGGTCATCTCTACTATGTGGCATTCATTGATGACCATTCTAGAAAGACATGGCTCTTCCTCTTCAAAACAAAAGATGAAGTATTTGATAAGTTCAAGGAGTTTAGGGCTGAAGTGGAAACCCTAATCGAAAGAAAGTTAAAAACTCTGAGGTCTGACAATGGTGGGGAATACATTTCTAAGGAATTGATTGCATATTGTAAGGAAGCAGGCATTAAGAGGGGGCTCAATGTTCCCTATTATCCCGAACAAAATGGATTAGCCGAAAGAAAGAATAGGTCAAGTGAAGAAGGCATTCAAATTATGCTCCTTGATCAAGACCTGCCAAAATTCTTATGGGGAGAAGTAGCTATGACATAGGTATACATTCAAAATATAAGTCCTCATAAGAGTCTTGATAATACAACGCCCAAAGAAGTATTCACATGAAAGAAGTGAGTGTGGATCACCTCCGAATCTTTGGAAGTCCAGCATACATCAATGTTCCAAAAGACAAGCGAAATAAGTTGGATTCTACAAGTATCAAGGGAATATTCGTTGGATATAGTCTCTCTTCAAAAGAATATAGAATCTACATCAAGGAAGGAAGATATATTGAAGTAAGCAGGGATGTCATATTTGATGAAAATCAAGCATACAAGAAATCAAAGGATATTCCTATTGATTTTGATGACGAAGAAGTTCCCATATTTGAAGAAGAAGAAGTTCATCATGAAAACTCTACTACAAATCTCAAAGAAGAAGGACCAAGTGAACCTATTCAATCGGTGGTCATCCCAACCACAAGGAAGAGGCCAAATTGGTTGAAAGCTACATTAGAAGATGTTGAAGGACATGAAGTTGTGAAAGGAACCTTCAGGGAAAGAAAGAGACCGAAGAGATATTCTGGTTATGCTGCATATATGATGAAATTGATTGAAGTCGAACCATCTACATTCAAGGAAGTTGCGCATCAAGAGGTTTGGAAGAAAGCAATGCAGGAAGAATATCAATCCATCATGAAGAATGGGGTTTGGGAAATCGTTCCTAGACCTAGTGACAAATCAGTTGTCACATCTAAATGGATCTATAAGATCAAACATGTTGTTGATGGAAGTATAGACAAGTACAAAGAAAGATTCATTGCAAGGGGTTTCTCTCAAAAGGAAGGCATTGATTATGAAGAAAACTTTGCACCCACAGCAAGGTACACCACCATTAGGTCGTTGGTTTCATTGGCCGCTACAATGGGGTGGAATATCCATCAAATGGATGTGAAGACCGCATTTTTGAATGGGACCATTGATGAGGAAGTGTACATCGAACAACCCAAAGGCTTTAGAGTTAATAGCAAGGACTCTCATGTTTGCAGACTTAAGAAGGCCCTATATGGTTTGAAGCAAGCACCTAAAGCATGGTGTGCAAGGATGGAGGCATATCTACTTAGAATTGGGTTCGAGTTTTGTTGATCCGAATATCTACATCAAGGTCGTGAATGATGAGCCCGTCATTCCTCTACTTTATGTGGATGATCTATTCATCATAGGTGTGGAGCGAAGAATTCAAGAATGCAAGAAGATGCTGCCAGCTGAATTCGAAATGATGGATCTAGTACTAATGCACTATTACCTGGGTCTAGAAGTATGGCAATGACCTAGGGAGATATATTTGTGGCAAGGAAAGTTGTTAAAATTGGCAACTAGGGCCAAACTCCATGTGGGTCATCTTATTAATGGAAGCTGATATTTTTCTTGGATCCCTCTCATCGAGAGGTGTAGGATTGATCTAAAGATCATCCGATTTCGATAAGTATTCATGGAGATATGAATTTATTTGTGTTATGGGACAATTCGTCAAGGTCGGCCAGCAACCAAATAAACCCCACTTGTGCTCAACGTTTTAGTATAAATAGAGGTGGCCTTCAAGTCATTTCAACACACTTGGGATCTCTTCCTCTCTACTTTTCTTTGGGTTTTAGTAGGAGGAGAGATCCTAAGGGATAACGCTGCCCTAATCTAGAGGGGAAAAGTCGGAACTGTCGAAACAGCCGGGAACAACCGAAACTACTCGGAATAACCGAAATTGCCGGAACTACCAGAACCGCCGGGAATAGCCGAAATTGCCGGAATCGCCGAGAAAAGCCGGAACTGGCCGAAATAGCCAGAACTGGCCGGAACTGCCGAGAACTATCGGAACTGCCGAAATTGCCAGGAAAAGCCGGAATTGCCGGGAATAGCCAGAATTGCCGGAATTGCCGGGAATAGCTAGAATTGCCGGAATTGCCGAGAATTTCTGGAACTGCCGAGAAAAGTTGGAACTGCCGGGAACTACCGGAACTGCCGAGAAAAGTCGGAACTGCCAGGAAAAGTCGGAACTGCCGGGAATAGCTGGAACTATCGGGAACTGCCGGAACATGCGGGAAAGATGACGTAGAGGGCAGTAGCCGAAACTGTCGGGAACAGCCGGAATTGTCGGAACTGCCGGAACTATCGGGAACAGCTGAAATTGTCGGAACTGCTGGAATTGATGGAACTGTCGGAATTGCCAGGAACTGCCAGAACTGCCGGGAACAGCTGGAACTACCGAAACTGGCGGGAACTGCCAGAATAGCCGGAGCATCTGTCTCTGAAGGAGAGCAGCAAGCAAGGGACAATAAGCACAAGAAGCAAGCAAGGTGCAGCCAACACATAGGTCAGTATGGCAACATGGTGTAGCAATGGCACGTAATGCAGTACAGTGACGGGTACAGTCATGATTAATGAAGCATGATGAGATGCAACATAGTGATGATGGGTGCAGCATGGTGCAACGCAGTGAGGTGCAGCATGATGACAAAATGCAGCACAACAATAGGTGGAGTCACCTTGAAGAATTAGTTGAAGCAACATGTCTTCAACTGATCTCATCTATCATCTTCTTAAAGATGATCCATGCTCTTATCTAGATAAGTCAAAGTGTTGGCTTCTGTTGTAAACGTACTATCTCTCTCTTTCTGTTGAACTATTGAAGAACATATAAGAAGAATTGATCAAGGCTTTCCCCAAATTGGGGTTTGTCCCTGGCTAGCACCACATCTTGTGTCCTCTTGTCTTGGCTTGTCTTCTGTGATTTATGTTTATGTTCTATCTGCAGTTTACTTTAATGTTGATGTGATTGCTAATCTGGAAAAGATATTGAGCTAACTATGAAAATTGAAATAAATTGCTCTAAGCATAGAACATACCTAAAATTAACACAATATCAGAGCTAAGGTGAAGGCATTGCCCAAGCAAGAGTGAAAGAGCAATCACCGAAGACAGTTGGGAAAGGAAAAAAGGATCAATGGATTCCAAGGGTGAAGTCGAAGCAGAGAATATTATCAAAATGGTGCAGCAGAAGTTTCTGATGGCCTACCTAAAGATCACTTCATTAGGAAGTCCGGATCTATGGGTGGAAGTAAAGGCAGATGCCTTAGTTGCAATAAGTTCGGCCATTATGCGAAGGAGTGTCTGAATGGCAGAGACACATCTCTTGATGAAGATAACAATCATTCCAGGGACATCTTCAATGATCAAAGGAATGACAGGTAATGCAGGTCATCAAGGAAATGGCCGACTCTTCAAAGAAAGCAAGGAACCCCTGGTATGAAGAATCAAATGTTATTTTTGATAAGATAAAGAAGCGTTATCTTGTATTGGCCCTCTCCGTCAAATTCTTTGGGAATCTGGCTTATTGATCGTAGTGCTTCAAGGCACCTCATCAGATAGAAGGGCGCTCTCTCGAATTTGGTAGAGACAGAAACAACCGTGGGATTATACTTGGAGTCGATGCCACCTATCCCGAAAAGGGTGTAGGGAATGTTACCCCTCAATTAAATGAGGGTAACTCTATTCATTTACAAGAATCTCTTTTATGTACCTAATTGCAAGAAGAACCTGGTGTCCATCTCGGAAATGGAAGTCAAAGGTTTCAGGGTGGCATTCATTGATGGAAAGGTACGTGTTAAAAAATAGAATTTTCAAAGATGCTTTTTCTCATGGGTTCAAGGTTGGCAATTTGTATCAAGTTGCAGGATGGTCCATTGGGGATCATGTCAATTGACATATCGCATCTATAACACAGGAGGTCGACCTAAGGGACCCTACCTGATGTGAGTCAGATGGTGATAGGGATGCCTAAATTCAAGAAGAGCATGAAGGTACATGTCTGAGATGTACCGAAGGAAAATCTTATAAGGGGACCATTCCCCTCATGCAGCAGGTCCACAGGTTTGGAACAACCCAAGGAGTTTGAGTTTCATGATCGGGAATCTCATGTATACAGGTGGAAGAAATCCCTCTATGGCTTGTAGCAAAACACCCCGGGCGTAGTATGAGAGGATTGATAGCTGTCTGATGAAGCTGAGATTCACTAGGAGTGAAACAGATCCAAACCATTACCCGAAGGTTGTGGATGATAGACCTCTCATACTGGCACCTTATGAGGATGACCTATTTCTGACAGGTGCTGACCCTCTCATTTGCAGAAGAGGGAGTTGGATTCTGGATGTGGAATGATAAACTGCAAGCCTGTGACTACCTCGAGGATCTTAACTTTCAGAAGCTATATGGTAGTGATGTTGGACCAGATTTGGGAAATGCCTGTGAGTTTCATAAACTCATTTGCGTTGATGTTCTTGGTGAACTTCTGTCCGGACATATGTTTTACACCTAGCACGGTGAGCTCATATTTGGTTGAGCCTCACTGGATTGGTGCCAAGAATTTTCTGAGATATCTTCGGGGCACAATCTCTCATGGATTGAGATACACTGCCGGAAATATGAAACTGCATGATTATTCGAATGCTGACTCGACAGGCAATGTGGAGGATCACTAGAGCACTTCTTAGTGTTGGTTCTCTTTGGATTCTGCTTCGATATCATGGATGAGCAAGAAGCAGAAGTCGGTTGCTATAAGCACCGCCGAGACCGAATACATAGCTACAAGTATGATTTCGTGTGAAGCTGCATGGTTGTAGAAGCTCTTAAGTGAGTTATTTGTACACATGATGAATACCACTATGATTCTCTGTGACAACCAGAGGGCGGATTCGATTGTTGAAGAATCCCGTTTCGATGATTACTCCAGCAGATAGACATCAGATACTGCCTTACCTGGGATATGGTAAGTCGATGAGCGAAGAGGCTCCATCGCATTGAGATTGATGTACAGGTCGCAGCCATTTTGTCAAAGCCCCGGGGAAAGGTCAAATCTGTGACTTTCCCGAACGACTTGGAGTTGTTGAGAGACCTTCTTATAAGGGTCCTGCATATTGCATGCATTGAGCTCTAGAAGCTCTCAGGGGCTTGGGGTACTTACTGGAGCAACGTACGGCCATAGGGCGACTCACCCTCCCCTGGTGGTGTGCTAGCTTAAATGCACCCATTAAGTGAAGAAAAAATGATAGGATAAGCAAAGGGTAAGTAGAAGAAAGGTTGCAAAAGTATGTTGATTGATTGGACAAAATGTACATTTATCATGTTTTACCATACGTCTCTATGTCCATGAGGCATTACACAAAGCAAATGAAGGTCTACAAGTCAATTAATTAACTTCCCTCATCCCCATTCATCCCTACATTTACTAATTTCCCCTTCCCACCTTCATACAGTTCATATTCATCCATTTTCCATAAAAACCCCTTTTCCTAAGGTCAAAATCCTTTTTGCCTAGGAAAAGTGAAAACCCCATGTTAAATCCTCTTTTACCCAAAAAACCCACAAAAAGATATTTAGCCTAAGTATTGATGTATTTATAAAAAGTAAATAACTCATAAAAGGCATTATACTTAGTGTATTTCCCCTTTCCGCTCATATTTCATATTAACTCTAACTTATAGTATTAAAACCCCTAAAAGTTTCATTTCTCGTATATTATTAACTACCTTTATTAAATAACCCGAAACCATTAGTTTTATTATAAAAACTATATATTTAATGAGACATTGCATCGGCGGATCGCAAGCCTATCAACATGCATGCACTCTCCCCGCATTGTGATATGAGATGAGCGACAGACCCAGACCCGACACAATATATATCATAATTCATTGCCATTTTGCATCCGCCCTTCATCGCAAGTCCCGGCTGAAACATGAACCCTCC
The DNA here is from genome assembly GCA_031772625.1 of Pinus tabuliformis. NCBI lineage: Eukaryota > Viridiplantae > Streptophyta > Pinopsida > Pinales > Pinaceae > Pinus > Pinus tabuliformis. The sequence continues at coordinate 140,884,686 of CM062812.1, forward strand.
ACCATTGCAATCTCTGATATGCAATGGGAACCTGGACCCGATCGCAGTATTATCCATGATTTATTTCCACGTTGCATCCAGCCTCTATCGCATTCCTTTGTAATGGACCTTCCTTCGCTAAATTGCGATTGCGATATGCAATGAACCTGGACTCGACGTCATTTATCCCCCCGCATTCATATTATTTCAAGTCCGCCATATCTTGTTTTACGAAGGATTTCTTTGTTAAAATGTTTTTATGGTTTAAACATAAAACCCTGCTAATCTCGATTTTTAACCATAATAAAGCCCATTACGCCATGATTAATCGCTAGGCCCCTCCATTGCTCTTTCCTCTTCCCTCCGCGCTGCTCTTTCGCTTCACCACCGTTCGATCAAATCCATTCAAATCTATTGACCCTCAGCAATTTCGGGTTGGCTCTTTGTACGAGCATTACCCACCCGAAAAGCGGTATTCCACTGACCTCCCCTTGCTACGTGTCAGGGTCAGATTGTATCGGGTGACCCCTCCCAAAACCACCCGCGCCTCATAAAGAGGTGAGATGAAAACCAAAACCACCTTTCGCATAATGACAAAATAACTACAGTTCACTATTGCACCATATTTCAAAAGAAAGTTGTTTTTCCATTTAAACACAAAAATCACCATTTTGGCTTTGTTTCGCCCGTTTACACAGTAAACCCTCATAAGCCTCTGCGACCAATAAAACCATTGTTTTACCTTCCGATACACTCTAGATTCCTTCCAATATCCTTATGAGCTCAATAAAGCCATTGATGTCCTTCCCTGTCACCTATGTTTTCTTAACAATTTCTGTGTTTTGCAGGTAAAAACTTTTGTTCCAGGCTTACAAAGAAAAAAACCGCATACAGTTTAAAGACAAATACGAAAATCTTACTGTTGAAAAACACAGTAAAAACCTGAAATGCACAGTAAAGGTAAAAAGGAAAACAGTAAAGGTCACTCAGCAGGGTCAAAGGATATTCACAGAGTTTAAAGAGTATCGGATGAAAGATCAAATAAAGGAATCAACTAGCGTAAAGGATACAAACAATCAAGTAGCTTAAAGGGCAAAATATCAAACAACAAAGCCAGCACAACCTGAATAAAAGGGACAGCAAGAAGTAGTTAAATAGTTGCCCCTATCCTCTTACATGAAGATCTTTCCTTTCCTAGAATAAATCTTAATCAGTTTTAGGATATTTTCTTAGTTTCATTATTATATAAATAACTCTCTTCTCGAGTTGTTATGGATTCATTGTTCAAGGTTCATTATTCATTGCTTGTTAAGTTGTAACTGTTCATTCTACTTTGAACCTGGTTGCACCTTTGAAAGAAGCTTCTCTACACACTTGATGTACTCAGTCTTTCTGGAACCTTAATACAAAGCAAAGGATTCTGAATTTGGTTTTACACAGTTTGTGTTATCCTATAAGTTTTTCCATTTATCAATCATTATGTTTTTCTTCATATGCTTATGACTTATAGAGATATCTAGGTAGGAATAATTGTGTCTCAATTTATTCCTATAAGCTCCTGAAGTGATCATCTATTAAAAGAATGGATTAATGAATTGTCTGTTTAGCTAATCCCCTCTAATCAATAAATCATCAACATCTTTTGTAAGCTTAAGTATATTGCCTTGAATCTTTGAAACGTTGTTTAGAAGGTTTTCATACTTATGATTGTTCTATTTTACAATCTGGAAACTGTGATAATCATATTATTTTTTGTCTTCTTCTCACCACTATTTGATCTATATCACTGTGTAAAGCTTTATAGCAGCCCTTTGCTGAGATATTTATATTATCCAAAGGATTAAGTATTTCAATTCTACATCTGTCTTCATTCATTGGTCTTCCAAAACTAAAACCAGAAACCCCAAAACAATTATTTTAGATGCTCTGGCATCGGTAGCTGACCTACTACTATCTTAGAGGTACAACATCAGACTGGCGCCATTGCGGGATTCGAATTTCATTTAAGTTTCCCTTGGGACAACGATATTCATTCATTCTTTTCCTTTAAGGTGATTAAAGGGTTTAGAAAGGTTAAAATCATTCACCTAGGCGACTCCACACTCCCAAGCTGGCACCTTTTAAACATACCAAATGTCATTTAGAAGTTGACATAGTTAGTCCTCTATCAGATCCTGAAAGGCTTCTGAGAAAAGTCAGTTCTAAAAGGGAACACCAACCATCTTCTTCTGCCTCTTCAGTCCTACAGTCTGAAGAATTAGAATCATTTGACTCCTATAGTAATATCCCATCTGATCCTGATTAATCCCATTTATCACCTAGGGTTGCTAAACTTCTAAATAAAGGAGTTGATTTTAAGTCAGCATACCTTATTCATTCATTAGAATCTCATCCAATACCCACACTACCACCAGGATCACCTAAAACTGAATCTGATTTGGGTGTTAATCTACCAGAATATAAACCCACAGATTTCATATCCCCTACCACCTATCATTTTCCTTCCATTTTTGACCGACCTGAAGCTTCTTCTTCTGAACAACCTGAGGAGACCACCTCTATATATTCCAATCCTCTCCTTGAAACAAAAGAAGGTGTTCCTTTACAGGTCCCAAAGTTAGTTCTTAAGACTCCTTTGAAGTCTTTCAGGAGATCTCCTCCTCCTTCACCTCCAACTAGTTCATCAACCCCTGAATCACCATCTTCTTCCTCTACTTCTTCTTCATCCTCTACATCCACACAAACACCTCATAGTCCACCTGGACAACCTCAAGCACCTCATACACCACTTGTTGTCATGGCTTTCCAACCTATTGTACAGGCTAGATATGTTGCTGTAGTCTTACCTAATAACCTTGATGCATTCCCAGCTAGATACTTAAAATACCTTCCCAAGTACAATGGAGAAACTGGTCCCTCAGCTGAGGACCATCTTCAAGCTTTCCTAGACTTTGCAGACAACATGAATATTGAACAAGAAAACGTTTATATGAGATTGTTTGTACAGTCACTTTAAGGAAATGTGAGGATTTGGTTTAGGCAGTTACCAACAGCTTCCATTAGAGATTGGGAAGAGCTTACAACCATATTTAAAACTCAATGGGGTGTGAAAAAGGATCCTCTTTACTTCCTCACAGAATTTGAAGAGCTTAAAAAGAACTTCAGTGAACCAGTATCAGATTTTTATCAAAAGATTCAATAAACTCTATCACAAAATGCCTGTTGAATGTAAGCCCCCTATAACAGTAGCTAAGTCTAGATTTTCTAAAGCTTTTGATGATGACTTTGTTGTTATGCTACGAGAGAGAACTTCAAGAACTCTTGAAGATATGCAAACAAACGTTATAGAAGTAGAAGCAAACAGGGCAGCCTCAACTTCTTTAAGAATTAAGGAAGAAAAGGCACAAAGAAAACTCAAATCTGTTCAAGAAGCCTCTAGTTCCTCTAAGACTAAATCAGAAGACTCAAAAATAGATGAAATAACATCTCTTCTTAGAAACCTATCAAATAGGATTTCAAAGATTGAGACCCAACCTAGGACAATACAACAAACAGTTGTTAGACCCCAAAACCAAAATCAAGGTCAGTATAAAAGAAATCCACCACTACAAATTCTTCAGAGCCATAGTAATGATCAACAGGTTCCTACTCCTCTATTGATAGATGATGAACAACCTGATGATAATACTATGACAATTATTGAAGATATTAATAGTATGGATTCTTCTTCCAATCAAACAGCCATCATTCCTCTCTCACAACAAAATCAGATTCAAGAAGATCAGGAAGCTTCACAAGTCTCTAAATATCACGCTTTCTCTGAACTAGGAGACCTCCAAAGGAAACTCCAATAATTGAACCACGTACCAAAAAACTGAAGCTCAAACAACTCTTATTCAACCCTTAGATTAGTCAATTGATACTACCCAAACTAGTAAAAACATTTTGACTACATTTAATGTTAAAAAAGAATTAAAGAGGGTTAAGATCACAATTCCACTGTCAGAACTCTCTAAAAACCCTGGTTACAAAAGCTAAGTCACAAAATGGATACAAAATAACTCGGTTGATGCTAAAGGTGATGTCGTAAGTCTGCAAAATGAAAAACCAACAGTAGTTTTTGGCCCTAGTTCAGACATGATAGATGAGATAGTGCCTCCTTTCTATGTAACTCTTAAAACAAATGATTCCATGTTGTATAATTGTATGCTTGATTCAGGAGCATCACACAACCTTATGCCAAAATCTATCATGGACCATTTGAAACTCGACATAACTAAATCCTACCATGACTTGTACACCTTTGATTCTAAAAGGGTGCCCTGTTTGGGATTGATCAAGGATCTAGTGGTTACCCTTGCCCAAATTCCAGTGAAAAGTGTAGTACTTGATATTGTTGTCACAGATATCCCTCCCAAGTTTGGAATGCTCCTTTCTAGGTCTTGTTGTGCCAAATTAGGGGGAACTCTACAGATGGATATGTCATATGCTACTATTCCTGTTTATGGAGGAGAGCAATTAAGATTATATAGAGAGGTAAGATTTGTACATACTGTTTGTAAGACTGATCAGCCAAGGAACCATCCAATTTATGCAATAGATCAATACTTTGGTTGTTTTCAACTCACTTCAAACCAACATAAAGCTCAAGTCAAAATTGAAGAGGTAGTTGAAAATCCTGAACCAAACCAAACTGATATTTGGAAACTGTCATTTGATGGCTCTTGCACGAAAAATGGGGCAAGAGCTGGAGTAGTTTTAATTTCACCTAAAAAAGAAAATATAACCCAATCATGTAAATTAGACTTCAAAGTTACAAATAATGTCGCTGAATATGAAGCTTTCCTTTTAGGATTGCAATTAGCCAAAAGCTTAAAAGTTCAAAACTTAAGTGTTTTTACTGATTCAGAACTTATTGTTAAACAAGTAAGAAATGTTTGCCAGACCAGGCACCCTAGACTTAGGTCCTACTGAAATGAAGTATGGGATTCAGTTGAAAACTTCTTTGATGCTTATAATTTGACTCATATTCCCAGAGATCATAATATTCATGCATATGCCTTAGCTGTTTCAGCTAGCTCTTTTAAAATTCCTGATCATACTGATGTACTCTATCAGATACAAGTCAAATATAGGCCATCTATCCCAAATAATCTGAAACATTGGCAAATATTTGAAGATGATGAACATTTGAAATCATTTCTGCAAGTAATAGATGATTTTTCATTTCTACAAATTGATGAAGATAGAACTGAAATAAATGAAAATGCAGATGGAAATGATACTTCAGATTTTAAAACTCAAATTGCTAATCATGACATTATTCAATTATCTAATAATTTTATTCCAAAAGGACTCATTCCCTTAGAAAAATTGTTTGAACAAAATGATGTCCTCCGAAACCCTCAGTCCATTTCTTCAAAAGATGACATAGAAGAGATTAACATTGGAACTGAAGAAGATATCAAAAACATCAAAATATGTGCATCTCTAGACCCTGAGACCAAAGCTCAATATCTTAAGTTATTGCAAAATCATAAGGATGTTTTTGCTTGGACTTATGCTGATCTAAAGACCTATGATACTTCATTAATACAGCATAAGATTCCTTTGAAGCCAGAAGCAAAACCTTATCAACAAAAACTTAGAAGGATAAATCCAGCGCTTCTACCAACTGTAGAAAGGGAGATTAAGAAAATGTTAGATACTCGGATCATCCTCCCTCTTAGATATTCTAATTGGGTTGCAAATCTAGTTCTTGTTAGAAAGAAAAATGGAGAAATAAGACTCTGTGTGGATTTTAGAAATTTGAACAAGGCATCATTAAAAGATAATTATCCTTTGCCCAAAATGGATCAGTTACTTCAAATGGTTTCAGGAGCACAAAGACTTTCTATGCTTGATGGTTTTTCAAGTTACAATCAGGCAAATGTTGATACAACAGACAGAGAGAAGGCAGCCTTTACTACACCCTGGGGAACATTCATGTACGCTAGGATGCCATTTGGCTTAACCAATGCTGGAGCAACATTTTAGAGAGCTATGGACATAGCTTTTATGGGTCAGGTAAATAAATTTGTGGTTATTTATCTTGATGACATAACTGTTTTTTCTAAATCTGATCAGAAACATCTAAAGCACTTGATGAAGGTTTTTGACAGGTGTAGAAAATTTGGAATATCATTGAACCCTAAGAAGTCCTTGTTTGCTGTCAAAGAAGGAAAACTGTTGGGCCATATAATTTCAAAGGAGGGAGTAGTAATTGACCCCAAACGAGTATCTGCCATTGAAACATTGACCTTACCTAGAAACAAGGAGATTCAAGCTTTTCTAGGCAAGATTAATTTTCTAAGAAGGTTTATTCCAAATTATGCAGAGATTGTAAAAGATATAACTGACATGCTCCGAAAGGACCATGAAGTCAAATGGACTGCCTCTTCTAGGCATGCATTTGAACAAATAAAAAGGGTTATCTCTGAAGCTCCCACCTTAGCCAGCCCTGATTATACTAAGCCATTCAGTATTTTCTCTTTTGCCTCTGAAACAACCCTTGTTGTCGTTCTATTACAGAAAAATGAAGATTCCCATGACCAACCCATAGCCTTTTTCAGCAAGGTTATGAGAGATGTTGAGCTTAAGTATGACATCATTGAGAAGCAAGCCTATGCCCTCATTCAAGCCCTGAAATCATTCAGGTTGTATGTCTTACATTCACCTATTATTGCTTATGTTCCTAATAGTGCTGTGAAAATTGTCCTAACCCAACCAGACACTGATGGGAAAAGAGGTAGATGGATCACTCAAATTCTGGAGTTTGATCTGACTATCAAGACTACCAAGCTAGTAAAAGGTCAAGGATTAGCCAAGCTTCTAGTTGAATCCAACTGCAAAGTACTTGGAATCAATTCTATTTTAGAAATACAAGGGAAGAATACACAAGAACATTCTGTCTTTGCACAAGGGAAGAATACACAAGAACCTTCTGTCCTTGCACAAGGGGAGAATCCACAAGAACCTTCCCTTCATCTTAAAGGGGAGAATCCACAAGAACCTCTACATTCTGAGCAGATTAGTCCTATAGACATTGACAAAAAATTCTTGTTGTCAAACTAGTATCAAGATTATAAATTTCTTGATCCATTTTGAGTGTCCAGCATCATTCTCCAAAACCCAATGTAAAACCCTTAAGTTAAAATCAGTCAAGTACTGCATTATAAATGCAAATTTATACTGGAAAGATCCACTAAATATTTTAGTATCATGTTTAACAGAATCAAAAACTGAAGGAATCATCGATCAGTTTCATACAGGATTTTGTGGGGGACATTATGCTTGGAGAGCAACAGCATACAAGATTCTGAGGGAAGGATTTTATTGGCCCACATTGTTCTTACAAGTAGGGGCAAAGGTCATAGGTTGTGTTCCTTGTCAAATGTTTGCTGGTAAACAAAAATTAGCAACTCTTCCACTTGTTCCATCAATAGTTTCAGCACCTTTTCTCAATGGGGATTAGATTTTGTTGGAGAGATTCACCCCACTTCAAGTAATCAGCATAGATGGATCCTCACTGCAACAGACTACTTTACTAAATGAGTGGAAGCAATTCCAGTCAGAAATGCTACTGATTCAGTAGTAATTAAGTTTATTGAAGAGAATATTTTATCTAAATTTGGTTGCCCAACTCAAATTATCACTGATAATGCAACAACTTTTTCTAGTGTTAAAATGATTGACTTTTGCCAGAAATATCAGATTCTGTTACATCATTCAACTCCATACTACCCTCAAGGTAATGGCCTTCCAAAGTCATCAAACAAAAGTCCAGTAAAGGTAATCAAAAAGACTAGCTGATCATAAGAAGAGCTGAGATTCACAATTGATTTATGCAGTATGGGCAAACAGAATTACTCCAAAGAGATCAACTGGAAAATCTCCTTTTCAATTAGTCTATGGGAAAGATGCAACCTTCCCTACCAATTTGGCCTTCCCTGTTTTAAAATTCCTGCAGGATTCTACAGATGAACCTGATGATTTTTCAAGAAAAATAAATCAGATTATTGAACTTAATGAAAACAGAGATGAAATTCAACACAAATTAAAGAAATATCAGAATAAGATGAAGGCCCTGTTTGACAGAAGAGCCAGGGAAAGGGACTTTAAGGAAGGTGATCTAGTTCTAAGATGGGATGCTAGGAGAGAAGAGAAAGGAAAGCATGGCAAATTTGACAATCTATGGTCTGGACCTTTAGCAATTGCTGAAGTGAAGGGTAACAACACTTTTGTGCTGCAAAACCTTGAGGGGCTATATTCCACTTATCCTGTAAATGGAAGGTTTCTCAAACATTACATTCAGTACGAAGAAGTTGAAATAGTTTTCATTGTAAATACTCTGGTTTTCTTTTACTTTCCAAAATGTCAGTGTGATCTTTCTTACAGTAAGGACTCCATAGCCCGAGGAGAATGCACATGGATCTGCAGGTTCTCTGCATTCTACAGGAGAAAGCAGTCCCCAGATGGAGCCAATGTTGTAGCATTTTTTTGGTTTTGATAAGATAGAATATTTTGAAAAAATGTTAAGTTAGGATATGGACATAACAATATTGAATAGAATGTTTTTAAAAAAAATATCTTGATGATGATGTTCATATCAAAGAAAATGTTAAGTTAGATGTCTTAAAAAATCAAGACAAAAAGAAAATGTTAGGTTAGAAAAAAAATTAAACAAATAAACTCTGAAAGTGAGCAAGTCCAAATGCCACTATTATTGTTTCTGCAAAATAATGGTTGTGTGCAGCTTCTCATAAATGCCACAACCCATGACAGTCAAATAGTTTAATCTTGACTGCTTCATGCTTTAAATTTGATGTTATAAATAGAGAATAAAAATCTGGCCAAACTGTTTAATCTTGGCAGATCAGTGGTTAGGTAGAGAATAATAAAGTGCTCATCAGTTTAATCTGAGCCCTTGGAGGTTATAAGTTTAGAATTAGATAGTTTGTTTTTGTAAAATAAAAAGAAAAGAAAAGGGTTTGCTAGCTTAAATGCACCCATTAAGTGAAGAAAAAATGATAGGATAAGCAAAGGGTAAGTAGAAGAAAGGTTGCAGAAGTATGTTGATTGATTGGACAAAATGTACATCTATCATGTTTTACCATATGTTTCTATGTCCATGAGGCATTACACAAAGCAAATGAAGGTCTACAAGATCAATTAATTAACTTCCCTCATCCCCATTCATCCCTACATTTACTAATTTCCCCTTCCCACCTTCATACAGTTCATATTCATCCATTTTCCATAAAAACCCCTTTTCCTAAGGTCAAAATCCTTTTTGCCTAGGAAAAGTGAAAACCCCATGTTAAATCCCCTTTTACCCAAAAACCCACAAAAAGATGTTTAGCCTAAGTATTGATGTATTTATAAAAAACAAATAACTCATAAAAGGCATTGTACTTAGTGTATTTCCCCTTTCCGCTCATATTTCATATTAACTCTAACTCATAGTATTAAAACCCCTAAAAGTTCCCTTTCCTGTATATTATTAACTACCTTTATTAAATAACCTAAAACCATTAGTTTTATTATAAAAATTATATATTTAATAAAACATTGCATCAGCGGATCGCAAGCCTTTCAACATGCATGCACTCTCCCCACATTGCGATATGCGATGCGCGATGGACCCGGACCCGATGCAATATATATCATAATTCATTGCCATTTCGCATCCGCCCTTCATCGCAAGTCCCGGCTGAAACATGAACCCTCCACCATTGCGATCTCCGATATGCGATGGAACCTGGACCCGCTCGCAGTATTATACATGATTTATTTCCACGTTGCGTCCGACCCCTATCGCATTCCTTTGCGATGGGCCTTCCTTCGCTAAATTACGATTGCGATATGCGATGAACCCAGACCCAACATCATTTATCCATCTGCATTCATATTATGTCAAGTCCGCCATATCTTGTTTTGCGAAGGATTTCTTTGTTAACAATGTTTTTATGGTTTAAACATAAAACCCCGCTAATCTCAGTTTTTAACCATAATAAATCCCATTACACCATGATTAACCGTTGGGCCCCTCCATTGCTCTTTCCTCTTCTATTCCAGGTAGTTCCAGCTATTCCGGAACTGCCTGGAATAGCTGGAACTGCCGGGAATTGCCGGAACTGCCGAGAATTGCCGGAATTGCTAAGAAAAGCCGGAGCTGCCGGAACTACCGGGAATAGCCGGAATTGCCAGAACTTCCAGGAACTGCCAAGAACTGCCGAAATTGCCGGAACTGCCGGAAAAAGCCGGAACTACCGGGAATATCTAGAACTGTCGGGAACTACCGAAACATGCGGGGAAGCTAACGAAGAGGGTAGAAGCAGGAATTGTTAGAACTGCCGAAACTGCTAGGAACAGCTGGAATTGCCAGAACTACCGGAATTGCCGAAATCGCCGGAACGGTCGGAACTACCGGAATTGCCGAAACTACCAGGAACAACTGGAACTATCGGAACTACCGGAATAACCGGAGCATCTGTCTCCGAAGGAGAGCAGCAAGCAAGGGACAATAAGCACAACAAGCAAGCAAGGTGCACCCAACACATAGGTCAGTATGGAAACATGGTGCAACAATGGCACGTAATGCAGTATAGTGATGGGTATAGTCATGATAAATGAAGCGTGATGAGCTGCAACATAGTGATGATGGGTGTAGCATGGTGCAGCGCAATGAGGTGCAGCATGATGACGAAATGCAGCACAACGATAGGTGAAGGAGTCACCTTGGAGAATCAGTTGAAGCAACATGTCTTCAACTGATCTCATCTATCATCTTCTTAGAGATGATCTATGCTCTTATCTAGATAAGTCAAAGTGTTGACTTATGTTGTAAACGTACTATCTCTCTCTCTGCTGAACTATTGAAGAACATATAAGCCTTAAGAAGAATTGATCAAGGGTTTCCCCACATTGGGGTTTGTCCCTAGCTAGCGCCACATCTTGTGTCTTCTTGTTTTGGCTTGTCTTCTGCGATTTATGTTTATGTTCTATCTGCAGTTTATTTTAATGTTGATGTGATTACTAATCTGGAAAAGATATTGAGCTAATTGTGAAAATTGAAATAAATTGCTCTAAGCATAAAACATACCTAAACTTAACAAAAGTACATCATCAAGTTATTGCAAAAATTTGGGATGATGGATTCCATGTTGATGACTCTGAAAAATCGATTACTTGATTCCCTAATGCAGCAACTGATTAGATTTCTCCTACTCATTAATTTTTGAATCAAGTTATTTACAATGTTACACAGTAAACATCGAAATAAAATCTACTGTAGCCTTCATAACTTAAAATATTGCGGAAACAAGTACTGAGCAAGAAGGAAATAGCACACGCACAATTGACACTGTTGTTTTTGGACAATGCCCCCGAAAAACCCAATGTGGGAAAACTGGTGCAGCAGTTGAGGGTTTTAATTATTATGCAGTAGTTTATGAATACAACCTTTGGATGCCTTACTGGCTTATATGATACAGAGAATCTGACTGGCAGAGAAATTAGTGAGAAATACCTCACACTATCACTGGCGATTCAACATTGATCCAGCCACTGAATGGCTAGCCCCAAGCGGCCTCTGCACATTCATTGCGTTGCTCTGCGTCACAGCTAATAGGGACTGCGTCACTTGCTCTGGTTGATCTATCTATTGGGTGGATGCTCTATCCTCTGGCCCTCTGGTCTCACACCGTGGAACCTAACACTGGATCTGATCTGCTCCTCAACAAATTTACAAATCCACTCAAGGCCTCTGTGCTGCCTCAACATGGCTTTACGTTGCCCAGCGTGCCTCTATGCTGCCTCTTCTGGATCTCTCTTTGACTCCTCTAAAATGTATCCTCGGATCAGGAAACTCTCCAACCAAAAAACTATACCTGCCCCTCACTGCAAGAAATCTCCTCAATGACTTCTCCCGCAACTAATGCGCTACACTCTTGAGAAATTGATCTCTTGATCTCACTCGACGTGTCTTTCCAAATTCTCATCAGGCCTCTTCTTATAGTATTCTCGTTGATCAATGAACGGCCCAGATTAGATTCTAATCAATGGCTCAAATCATCTTGACGTGATCCTCGTCTTTCACTAGAAGATTCATACCCAGTTTATTTAATACACTTTAATTATTTTAATTTCCTAAGTTTAGACTTAGGCATCCATTAAAAATAATTAATAATTTGAATTAAACCTCCTTCAGGTAGAATTTCCCAAAATGTTTTTTGGGTATTGTGTAATGCATGTGTCCTAGCCTCCTTGCAAAATCTTGAGGCTAGAACACATCCGATCCTACCAGAAATCAACACCCCCTCTTAGCGAGGAATGTGCTCTAGTGTTGCAACCAACTAAAGCATCACTATGACTCTGAAACACCTCTTGCAGCACTGCCGATGTCTGGCTCGACTGCCCACCAACTACTGCGCAATTCCGATATAAGCTGCATCTATGGTGCTACTGACCCTACGGAACTGTTGTCAACTACTGCATCTACACTACAACCCTCTCTCCAAAGTTGTTGCTGCAACGGCAACATCTGCAATGGGAAAAAATCCAAAATACTGAACTAACTGTGTTTAGTATGATGCATCTGTCATTCGAGTTCTGGCTGTTACTAAACTTTGCATTGTCACTAAAGCTTTTGCGTTGCTGCTGACTCTGCTTTGTGCCAACTATACTATTGCCAACACTAGCTTTGCACTACTCAATATTTGACTGCTACTAGCCATTGCATCTGTCACTCTGACACCTGATTGCACCACCTGACACTGGTCCATCCTGCTACTACTGACTATGGGCTCCCGTAGCAAGGTCTTGATCCAAGAGGTGGACCCCTTAAGGATCATGCCCATCCTGTAGCTCTTTGACGCTGCAACTCTAGATCACCCCACCTCAACCCTGGAGGCATCTCGGCAATCAGGGCAAACTCTTCCTCCAGCCTAGAGGACAGCTTGTCAATATCAGCGGATGCAGCTTGTTTATCCTGCTTCTCCTCCTTGTCCCTCTTTCTGAGAGGACACTGAGTGTTGTAGTTGTTGATTTATGGTAGCATTGGATGTGCTCTAAGCCTCTAAATTTGCAAGGAGGCTTGGGCACATGTATTCCACAATACCCAGAAATTGTTTTGGGAAATTCCATCTGGAGATAGTTTTATTAAAATAATTAATTATTTTTAATAGGTGTTATGTCTAAACTTAGGAAATTAAAATAATTAAAGGGTATTAATCAAACTGTGCGTGAAACTTCTAGAACAAGACGAAGATCAAGCCAAAATGATCTGAGCCATTGATTAGAATCTAATTTGGGTCGTTGGTTCTCAACTGAAGGATTATAAGAGGAGGCTTGATGGGCATTTGGAAAACACATCAGTGAGAGATCAAGAGATCGAATTTCTCAGAGAGGGCAGCGCAGCAGTTGCTAGAGAGAAGATCGAAGTGATTTCTTGCAGTGAGGGGCAGGGATAGTTCCGGTTGGAGAGTTTCCTGATTCGAGAATACATTGCAGAGGAGGCAGAGAGAGATCCAGAAGACGCAACGTAGAGGCCATGCTGGGCAACATAGGCTGACCCAGAAGCAGCGTAGAGCTTGAGAGGAGATCCATATTTTGCTGGAGAATTCGAGTTCTGGAGCCAAAAGTCGGGGTGTGAGACCCGGAGGGCAGAAGTCGAAGTCTCAGAGTCAAATCGATCTTCAGAAGGAGTGACGCAGTCCCCAGAAGCTGTCTCTAATATTTAAAACGGTGACCTTGCAGTCGTCAGAGCCACAATCTCTACAGTGCCGGAGGCATCGAGTACGTTAGATTTCAAGGAGAGGGATCGTTAACCAAGCCCTTGCTTGCTTCACCTTGACTTCTCTCTGCCACTTACTTTAGAGACTAGGCTCATTATAGATAAAGATCAAGGAACACACTTAGGCATATAATTAAAATAAACCAAGATTCCTGCATTTCACCTAGTTTGTAGGATTTGCATCCCATTTAGGATAGTCAAGCATTCATCAAGCAGCGGTTGTTCATCCGGTGATTTGGTCCTTAATTGATATAAGGCAAGTGGTCGACTCCATAAGGCACATGTTTCATAAATAAATTTAGTCTAATCTCATAACTTGCTAAAATCGACCAAGTGGCTATGCCATTCAATCGTGTTTCTCGGACTTGTTGGTTGCCAATAAGTCTTGCATTTCCATCTTCCATAGGGACTACCCCCCATAGCTTGTTGTTGGGAGACAGCTAGAACAAAGAGATCGGGGATCAGAGTGACAGCCACCAACCCAAGTCGTTGTCGCAATGCCTGTACAATCTAAAGAACAACAATAACCTTTGGTTGACGGCCATCCAAAGGATTACCAAACTGAAAGATACCCCTTATAATGACAACTACTCTAATTTTGTAAAACAAACAAGAGTCCTCCTTGCATGGATGGAAATGAAATTTAATACCTTGCAATCTTATGCATTTCTTGTTGAGGCATTGGGTCAAGTGAAAAAGGATTTCTAAGCATTAAAATTAGTCACTAGGCCAAGTGCATCTTCTAGGGTCTATAAGCATTGAAAGTTATCACTACAAGTTTTGCTATCATGCAATATCCATCCGTCCATTTCTCTAGGCCAACAATTGTTGTTGTCCCTTTATTCCACCATCCTATACTTACAATTTCAACTATGTGCCTACAGAAATTCCCCTCATATTTTGAAATGCACATATATAATGCCATGCTGAGCTCTGCTCTACAAGTGCTAGGTTGCAAATTTCAAAGCTATAACAGCAGCCCAAGAATCCCGGGAGAATGGTATGGGTCAGATAAACAGTACACCTGACCTTCAAGCTACAAGAATCCCAAAATGCTTTAATTTAAACTTTCAACACAGCCCCTAGAGAAAATTTACAAAGGAAAATCCTACATGCTCCTAGATGCCATGGCCTTATAAATGCTTTATATCATTTGTTAAAATCAAGGGTTGAGTTCTCCCCATATTAGCATTCATCCTTATGTCCAAGCGTGGTTCTCTTGGTTCAAAAAGTAGGCTTACCAAATTTTATATGCCATACAGACAAACTATCTGCCCACTATCATCAATTAAAGCCCACATGAAGGTAACGCCATGAAGCGAAGGGTAAGAATAATAAAAACAGGAATCAATTCAGAAAGCATCCAAAGAACCTACATTAAGTCTCTGTCATCATCATTTAGGTTTTTCATTGGAATTAACACGTTTAGAAAGTGACTAATTTTATAAGAAAAGACCAATATATATTTCATTTGATGCAAGGGCAGTTTGTGCCATTCCTGTTTTCTCTAATTTTAGCTTTTACTTAGAACTGGAAGCTCATTTTGAAATGTAATCAACTCCCATCTTAATAACATATGTATATGCAAAAAGGTTTAAAAAGAGTCTTGGTTAATGCCACTGTTAAACACAATTAGCATAGCCCTGGTGATTATTTAAACAAGGGCCTACCTTTGCTATGTGATGCCCAGCTACATCCTTGTCCATTACCAATACAAGTCTTCGAGCAACAGGTGCTCTTAGCAGTCGACTAAACACTTCCTCATTGGAATTCTGCAACAGATGCAATTCAAGAGAAAAATAAATATATAAAAAAATACACTTTAGAGTTTGTCAAAATAATGTAAAAGTACTGATGAACATAAAGAAATTATATGTCAAAAGATTCAACACAGGCATCAATAGAAGGTAATTTACAAAAAGAAAACAAATCTGTAAACAAGTAATTAATTAGTCTGAGCTGCACATTTTCAGTTGCTGGCTAAAGGCTTTCTTTTCATTTGGGATGCAAAGAGGTTTGATGCCTCTGCTTACTCTGATCAGATTGCAATATAAGTAGTGCTGAAAAACTTGACTGTACATTCGCATCTCTTGTACATATGTTGTTCCCTTTGTATATATTGTTTTCTTTGTAACATATGTGGCATTGCTGACTCCCCCCTCGTGGGTGGTAACTCCCTACCTTGATGGATATGCATATATCCTGGGATGGTGTGTGGGTATCATGGGATATGCATTGCTAGGAAGCATGGTTTAAGGCAGCACTTGCATCAATAAAGCCTTGTAAGGGTGATCACCATATGTACTTTTCCCTAACATTATCCCTTCTGATCCCAGTGCAACCCCCTACCCCACATGTGCCATGTGTCTTATGTATTTTGCACTCTCCTTTGGCCTTGGCTTTACATCCTGATAGTCTCACAATTCCCAATGCATTTGCGTCTCCCGAGGCATCATGCTACATGTTTTGAGGCAAAAAAGGTGTCCATTTGATTCTCTATGCCTAGATGAACCACTTGTCTTTCGAAGCAATCAAAACGCCCTCACATAACTCTGGTTATAGCAGTGGACCCAGTTTTGAGGCAAAGAGGCTTTTCATGTGGCATTGCAAGCAACATCATTTGAAACTCAGTGATGAAGTGGACAAGGAAGATGTGGCAAGCAACTTGTACAAGCCAAATGAGCTCAACACTCTAGCCAAGGTGGCATCTCCAAGCACTTGTAGCACACGTGTGTCATGACATCATTCTCTTTGGGGCTATTTTTATGGGGTAAAGGAGGAATATGAGGGCTAATATTGGAACTTAACATGGAAAACATGGCTGCTTGGAAGCAAGAAGCAGGAGAGGGGAGCAACATTTTCAAAAGCTCCTGGGTCGGAAGCGATTTTGGGAGTGAATTTTATATAATATATATTTTTACATACATTGATGCATATATGTCAACAAAAGCATGTAGAATGATGAATTAGTGATAAAAAAAAGATAAAAACATGGATTAAACCATATAACATCATTCATCTAGTAGTTATAATCTTCATCAACTACAAGTCCACAATTTACAAGTTCTCATTTATATAGCATGTACGGGTGCACATAACCAAACATCAAGTGCAATCCATCTTTGAACCGAAAATACAAAAACAAATAGGCTCTAGCATCCAAAAAATCATGCTACAACAAATACCTACATATTATCAAAACCATTGTTTATCTTGGAATCTTTGTCATTAATATCACCTTCTAAGCATTAACATGTCAAGTCAAGCTTTTGTTTGAGTGATGGGTACATTTTAAGTAGGGTCATCAAAGAGGAGTTCGACAACCAATGTCACTAACATCAAGGTACATAGAGGGCTTGGTGCTCTTGATTAAATATATGTTCCATACCCTAGTATTTGATAAAAACCAATGGAAACATCGCAATCCCGATGTTGTCGCACAAAATGTCTAGGCACTGCGACAACAACTCAAATCGAGCGCTGTCACACTGACCCCCAATCACTCTGTTTGAGTTGTCTCCCAATAGCAGACTAAGGGCGGTAGACCCTATAGAAATGGAATGAATGAAAACTAGTTGGGAACCAACCAGTTTGAGAGACACAGCTAAGCAACCAATACTTGTTTAGATTGCGCAAGATTTTGAAGGATTCAATTTAATTTGAGGAAAATGATACCAGTGCCTTGTGGAGTCAACTATCTTGCGAAGGAAATAAAGTTCAAGTAAAGGATGGGAAAATGCTGTTGAAAGATTCGATTGTCTTACATACAAATGCAAAGCTTAAAACTATGTGATATGCAGAGACTTGGTTAATTTTAGTTAAATGAGGACCCAAAATATGAATTATTCTGAGTTATGATGTGAGTGTTGTTTAGCTTAAGTCTCAGAAAAATTGTCTCAATGTGAAAACAAGGACTTATACTAGCAACATGAAATGTAAAATCTGCACAAGTAATTACTGAATTGTACAACAGCACTGAAATGTATAACGTTGGAAATAAAACACTTTAAATTCAGAAAATCTATTTGCATGAGGTGCTCAATCAAAGACATTAGATGCATAAGTAAAACTATGTTAGTCCTACTTGCATGAGCATGTAAAAACAAATATATTTCAGAAATTAAACTAAGTGTTTAAACTCAGATTGCATCAATGAAATATCAGTCTAGTAATCTGCTCTTAAATCAAATGTTAATGCCAGCAATATATTCTAAACCAGCAATACTATAACCATGCAATATTCAGATTTTTTCTATGTATGACAGCAGTAAATTCACATGACAAATTAATGACTAATAATTCAGAAAATTTCTGAGTTTAACTATTTATGATCTACTAATGCATTTGATCTAAAAACTCAGAAATAAATTATTGAACAACAGCAAAACAATGTTCAGAAATTTGTCAATTTAGCATGCAAAAAGTTACTGAAAATAGCCTCTATTTCTGCAATGTACAGTAGTAAAAGATGTAAATTAAATTTGCTGCTATACTTTAGCTAACTAAAAATCTATGCCAATATTATCCTTGCTTTCACTTAGATAAATGAAATGAGGAAAGGTTTAGGAAATGTGCACCCATCAGCCCTTAGGGGCTTGAAGACACCTAGAGACAAGTTGTCCAAGTCACTGAAAATCTTCAACACAAATTTTTTAAGAAAATTTTGTTAAAAAAATTGTTAAAATTTTTTGGGAAATTTTTTGGAAAAAATTTGTGGAAAATTTATGATGGAATATTTTGGTGAAAGAGGGGAGGCTTGAGGGTGGAATGCCTTGAGGCTGAGAGATGGAACTGAGGGGAGGTCGACAATGAAGAGAGGGATGGTCAACGTTGGGCCTCAAGGCCCTAAAAAAAAATTGATTTGCCCACAATCTCCTTGAAATGTCTCTTCAACCTGCAAACAAAATGGAGAGACTCTCCGGGGACTAGAGCTGGGAAGAATCCACAAAAAATCACCTGCAATCATCGGATTTGTCCCTACACAAACGAAAGATAGAAAACCCTAACATGTATATACAAAAAATATGAAATACCCAAAAACCTCAATGAACTAGAAATTTATTTTTTTTTAACCGCAACGGATATTTTATTAATGGGTGGCCAAAGCCATATCAAGTTTTACAATTTCCTGTTTCTAACAGAACAAATTTCTGCATTTACAAGATCGACTTGTCCTTTCAAGAAATGGCTGCCATATTTGGTTCTCCTGCATTTATGCTGATCATGTTCTTTTCTAGGTTACATCCAATATTTGCCACGCTGTCTGCTTCTGTGTTTAATTCTCTGAGGATGTGATAGATTTGAACTGAAGAGAAGTCCTTCATGAGTCTATTCACTCTTAATATATGTTTGTTCAGTATTGGATCCTTGAGCCCTTTCTTATTTAATAGAGATTTTATCAGCAATTCTGAGTCTCCAAACACTAGGATTTCCCTTGGGTTTCCTTTTCTGGCCAGCTGGCAAGCTTTTAAGAGACTGAGGACTTCAGCCTGATTGTTGGTTTTAATTCCGAGACCCCAGCTGAAATCCTCTTTTCTTCCATTCGGGAAATAGATGACCCCCCCAGCTCCTGACCTGCCTGGATTACCTTTCGAGGCTCCATCAAAGAAGATAGTGCATTTTCCTTGAGATTTCCACCACTTATGGAAGCTTTCCAAAGTGTCTCGAATCTGCCAGTTTTCCTTGTGATTTGGGCGAGTGATTAATGAAGGGCTCGATGAAGGAATGTAATCACCCAACCATGCTCTTTCTTCATCTCTTAGGAAGCTGTCTCTGACATTGGTTTGTCTGAGAGTTTCTATAAGTAGCTTCTTGGCCTTTTCTGCGACATTTCCTGCAGACATTTCTTTTTGATTAAAAACAATTTCATTCCGGGAGAGCCACAACTTCCAGCACACATATTTTGGAGCTGCAATCCACACCTTATGCCAAAGAGATTTGTCTGTGATGCTATAGGGATACCGTGCTTTCCAAGACAAAAACATGTCTGTTATTGAACAATGCACCGGTGGGCTAACATTCAGTCCAGCCAAGAAGCTAGCCCAGGCCATCTGTGCATACTCACATTCAATGAAAATGTGAGCTGAGGTCTCCAAGGCTTTTTTGCAGAACACGCATCGATGTGGACCAGCTATGTTCCTTTTACATAGATTTTCTCCAGTCAGTATTTTGTTATGAAACAAGGTCCAGAAGAAGAAATTGATCTTCGGAATGCTGAAGCTTTCCCAGATCTGCCTCCACACTACTTCCGGGTGCAAAGAGTCCTTTTTGCCTTGCATCTGTAAGTACCCTTGCTTGGCTGTGTAAACCCCTGTTTGTCCCCAACCCCATGAATCTTCCTCATCTTTGTGCACTGGAGAGAAGTCTGTGATTGCATCTATGAAATAGTTTAGCTGATTTTTTAGGTATGCTGGTGTG
The DNA here is from genome assembly GCA_031772625.1 of Pinus tabuliformis. NCBI lineage: Eukaryota > Viridiplantae > Streptophyta > Pinopsida > Pinales > Pinaceae > Pinus > Pinus tabuliformis. The sequence continues at coordinate 140,904,916 of CM062812.1, forward strand.
TTGGGCAGAGTCCAACACTGCCAATTGCCTTTGTTATCCCACTCTGCAATGTCCTCGATTTTCCCGATTCCTTTTGATCTTAACCAGACTCTTAAATCTGCGATTTCGTTTATGACCGAAAGAGGAGGATGGCCCATGATACGGTCTCTCCATAGCAATGTTTTTTTGCCGTTCCCAGGAATTTTATACAAATGTGTCCTGAAGAAATCTAACCCTTTGCAACAAAGCCTCCAAGCCTGTGTTCCTCCAGGAGAAGGTGCTGGGTTATAGGAGATGATCGACCGGTTTCTGAGATATTTTAGATTTAAGATCTGGCTGATTGGATGCGTGGGCTCAGATATAAGCTGCCACAGGAGTTTGCAACCCAGGGCAAGATTTGCATGTTGGGGGTCTCTAATTTGGAGTCCACCTTCAGCAGTGGGACGCTTCACCGTTTCCCAATTAACTAAGTGAAATCGATTGATGTTCCCCTTCCCACCATTCCACAAAAAATTCCTCATTAAACAAGAGATCTGATCTGTGATTTGCCTTGGAGCCATTAACAAAGAGGCTTGAAATGTGGGCAATGCTGAGAGCACCGAACGGATGAGAGTGAGCTTGCCGCCTGTGGAAAGCTAGACTCCGCCCCACGCTGCTATCTTTTTTTTAAACTTGGATATCACCTCCTCCCACAAATAATTTCGATTGGATCCCATCGTCAACGGGAGAACGAGGTACTTTATTTTTTCCCACTCTGCATAGCCTTTGAATCCCAATTCGCTGGCTATCCTTTCAATTGTTTGTTGATCGGTATTCCATCCATAAACTGCACTCTTCCTCTCACTGATAAGTGCTCCAGTGACACTACAGTACTTTTGGAGAATTGTCTTGAAGGATTTAGCAATTCTCATGGAAGCGCCCCCGAGCAGAAGTGAATCATCGGCAAAAAGCGCATGGTTCACTGGGGCTACGCCTTGCACGATTCTTATCCCAGGAATGATGCCGCTTTGTTGCTCCTGTGTTAACTTTCTGCTTAAAGTGTCCGCCATCAGAATATAAAGAAAGGGAGACAGGGGGCAACCTTGCCTCAGTCCCCTGGTGGCTAAAAAGAACTCTGTTGGTCTCCCATTTACCATTGGAGCAATCCAGATGTTTTCGATGCAGGCTTTGATAAGATTTATGAATTCCTGTCTAAACCCAAAGGCTGCAAGCACCCTGAGCAAGAAAGAACGGTTAACTCGATCAAAAGCATTACTCATATCTAGTTTAATGATCATACCTTGCTCTTTCCGAGAATGGCTGGAATGGAGAGCCTCTTGGATTTGAATGACATTGTCCAAGATTTGTCTGCCTTTCACAAATCCTCCTTGGGCTGGAGAGATGAGTTTTTGAAGAAGAGGCTTAATTCTGTTTGCCAGCAGTTTGGCTACGATCTTGTATGATGAATTACAAAGGGAAATCGGCCTGTATCTGTCAAAGGATCCTGGGTTTGTTTCCTTTGGAATTAAAGCAAGAAATGTCGATTTTATTCCTCCACCCACTTTTGCCTTCCTCAAGATTCCTCTTATCATTCTGAAGAGATCAGTTTTGATAATCTCCCAACAAATTCTGTAAAAATGCATTGTGAAACCGTCGGGACCTGAGGCTTTATCTGGTTCCATAGCCCAGACTATCTTAGTTATCTCTTCTTCCGTTACTGGACTCATCAGAAAGTCATTATCTTCCTCACTGACTAGATTTGGAATGGTTGAGAGAAACTCTGCTTCATCCTCCTCGTTCCCATTTCTTTCTGCACTCAGAAGGTTCTGAAAATGATTTACAGCTGCTTCTTTGATTTGAGAAAATCCCTTATGGACCTGACCACTGGTGCTGGTAATTTCTGTTATATGATTACGCGACAGACGGGCCCTGCACTGTCTATGAAAATATGAGGTATTTCTGTCCCCAGATTTGAGCCACAGACTTCGGGACTTTAAGCGCCAATATTCCTCTTCGTTTCTAAAAGAACAGTATACATTCCTTTGAGCAGATTTTTCATTAGCTAAATCCGTAGGAGAGGGATCTTTCTCCTCCATTTCAAGTTGTATTCCTTCCAATTGAAGAACTGCCTCCTTCCTCTGCCTATTGGGAGATTGCATGGATTTCTTTATCCAGTCTTTGAGTGCTTTTTTTGTGTTTTTCATTTTTTGTTCCCACACATAGCTTGGGGAACCGAATACATCTATCCTCCATGCTGCTTGAACTGTTTCTATAAACCCTTCTTTACCTGCCCAAAGGGGGTTGAAGCGAAATGGGAGGGGACCTAAATCTTCTTCTTCTTTTAGGCATAAGAGGATAGGCTTATGATCCGATGTGAGCTTTGGGAGAATCTTGGTGAATACTATTCTGTTGTCCATCATTAGAGAGCTGCTGATGAGAAACCTGTCCAATCTGGCAGAGATATGGTTTTCTCCGGTTCTATTGTTTGTCCAGGTGTATTTGCCTTTCACTGGTTTGAAGTCTACCAAATCCCATTGCAGAATCAGATTGCTCACTGTATTGATGAAAGGATCTCTAGACTGAATCCCTCCTTTTTTTTCTTTGGGATCTAGAGTTATATTCAGATCACCACCTACGACTAAATTTGAGGGGCTGATTTGCGCTATATAATCCAAGAGTGTCCTCCAACACTCTCTCTTTTCTTCATGCTGAACAGGGACATACAAGTTAAACAGAGCGAGGGAAAGATTGCTTACAGTGTGACGCAGCTCTGTGAAGATCCAATGTTGGGTTGCTAAGAATCGTTCTAGGGAGAAGTCTTTTGTCCAAAAAGTACCTATTCCTCCAGCCGTGCCCCTTGCACTGACAGCCTTTCCTGAATCAAATTTCCATTTCTTAGCGCTGGTGTTTAGAAGGGATTCCCCTTCTACTTTGGTCTCTTGGAGCATTAGGATGTCCGCGGTCTCCATCTTCAATAAGTCTTTGATAGCCTCTGCCTTGTTGGGATTACCCAGACCCCTACAGTTCCAAGAGATCAACTACATCATTTACCACTTAAAGGGGTAGGCCCTCCTCCTTTGGAGGCTCTAGGCCTGATATTCCTCCCTAGTGACATTTCGATGGTAGCTTGACTGCCGAGGGTTTTTTGTCTTTCTGACTCCTCTTCTCTAGCTTCCCTGTTAGATCTTCTCCCAGCCCTTTTTGTTGACCTTTCAAATGTTTCATCATCTGATGATCCCATATTCTCTATGGTTTTCTTCTTTTTTTTGATTATATCTGCGTATGAAGGGGAAGAGATATTGCATGAGATGGGGACTGAGTTATTACCTGGTTCTATGGTTTCATTATTCTCCTGTTGTGGTGGTTCTTCTTCCCCTGCTTCCGGAGGGTCTGAAGGAGGCGTGAGGATTTCAAAAGGGTTTTTGTCTCCCTCATTGCCTTTTGTTTCACTGCTACCGGCGTTTTGGTTACTTGTGCTTCCATTATCTACTTTATTCTCTGTCCCTTTAGCCTTGTTTTTGTTACTCTGTCTGCTAAATGTTGTCTTCTTTGCCTGTTTCCATTGTTCTTCTTTTTCCTTCTCTGTTGTCTCCTCATTTCTTTTTTTGCAGTATCTTGCAAAGTGCCCGTACTCATGACAGAATCGACACTTGAAAGGTAGTTGTTCGTAATCGAGCTCTTGTATGTGTGTCCAGTTTGCCACCGATAGCTGAATCGCTTCGGGTAATCCTGTTTCCAAATCGACCTCCACGCAAATCCGGGCACAAGAGTATTGGTCCTTCCTTGGGGCCTGGTCTATGTACTTTCCAAGTGCGTTTCCAATGGATTGAAGAGAGCTTTGGTTCCAGCAATGCAGAGGAAGATGCAGGAGGCGCACCCAAACAGGAACCGCCTTTGGAACGTCTTGCGCTGGGTCAAAATCAGTAGACCATTTGTTCAAGTAGAGACCTTGAGGCCCCATGAAATATGGCCCGTTTCTGAAAATCAGGCCTCTGTCCTCTGTACTGTCAAACAAGAAGACGAAAAACCCTTTGCCTACAAAATAGATCTTGATTCCTTCGTTTACCAAAGGTAGCCAGTTCCTTTTGACCCATTCTTCGACTGCTCTCGGGGATGGCCACAAACCGGTGAACTGGCCGATCAGACATTTTTCTGCAAGATTTAGCGCGGATCTGCAGATTTCCTCCTTTGGTAAGGCTACCTTGGGTATGTTGTCCAGTTTTTTGACGAATTTTTGTTGCTGGCCAGAGGTCTGACGTTTTCCTGTTGCTGAAACGAGAGCCTTGAAGGCTTCGATCTCTGGAGGGAAGGGGGGAGGGGCCGCAGGGCCGCCTCCATGCTCCATGAGGGAGGGCGCAAGCTGGATCGCTCAGAAGACGCGGCTAGGGTTGCAGACGCGTCCCGGCTAGGGTTAGAACTCGCATCAAGTGTTCAATGAACTAGAAATTTAATATTTACAAATCTACAATAATATTCTACAGAGCTAGCATATCTGCAGATCAAAGCCCTGTATTAGCCGGCTTTAAACAAATTTTGCACAAATTTAGAAATAAATTTGAAATTTTGAAGAGGCACAAGCCCAAGAAATACCCTACAAGTAAAATGTTTTGTAAGATGACTTCATAAATTAAAAACAATGGGCTCTTTAGATTCTGTGATCTAAGAGTCAGTTGATCCAGCTGAGGATTTCCCCAAACACCCAAATCATGAGTGATAACTTCTGTAAACTTAGATTTGATTGTTAGATTAATAGAGATCAAAAATAATCATAAAATCATTAAGAAATAGAGATACTTGCTACTTCTATCAAATCAAAATGATATTTTAAAAACTAAGAAATCTGTGCAAGATACCTGTGCACAGATCAATCTTCAAAGGCTATTAACCAGCAAATGCAAATAAAAGCAACAAAGTATTAAGAACAATATTACCACATAAATCTGAAAAAGGAACACAGTCTGAAACCACAGTCTTTGTGTTTTATTAACCATAAAAAGTTACAAGAGCTTTCCTAAAGCAAGTACACGATTGAAAAATAGGATCCAAATAATGGAGAGGCCTCTCATTTATAGAAAAATTCTCCAACAGCGAGTTGGATTGATCCCCGTCAAAGCAATCTCAACCGTTGATGAAGATCAAATAATCTCTTAATCATCGTCGTTGAAATTAAGTTACTTTTTGAGGAAATTCATATTTCACTTTTAATTTCCTTTTAATTAACTCAAAAATGATTATTTTGAGTTAATTTCCGCAAAGAGTTGACTTTGAATTAACTACTATGGCCCAAGGGTCCAAAGTATCTTGAAATTTTCAATATCCCTTGGCCAGGGACCTCCAAAATTTAAAAATTTTAAAACCCGCGAATTTTAAATGCTGGAGAATTTAATTTTTTCTAAGACCTAAATTAATTAAATTTTTAGCTTTACCATTTTAAGTTATTTTAGCCAGAAAATTTAATTAAATGACTCATGAGGGAATTATTAATTTTTCCGACCCTCTAATACTTTAGCATTAAAGCTAAAATATTATTTACATGAAATATTACATTTCTAACCAATGAAGGGGGAACACCCGTTCGTCATAGATGTTGATTTTTGGGTAGCATCGGATGTGCTCTAACTCCGAAATTTGGTGGAGGGGCTAGAACACATGAGATCTCCAGAACTCAGAAATCATTTGGAGAAATTCCACCCAGATGAGGAGTTATTAAAATAATCAATATTTTTAATGGGCTCCTAAGTCTAACCTTAGGAAAATAAAAAAATTAATGTGTATTAAGAAAATATGGGTAAGAAAGTTCTAAGTGACGAGGATCAAGCCAGTTCTAATCTTAGTTGTTGATTAGGGACTTAATCTCGGCCGTTGATTCATCAACAGGAAAAGTATAAGAGGACGTTTGAGGGTTAGTTGGAGACACACCAAGTGATCAAAGAATTCGATTTTCTGGGGTGAGCTTTGCTGAGGAAATCGAGTTAGTGATCAAAGTTGCAGCGAGGAGAAGTTCAGCAAGGGATTTTCATCTGAGGCTGAAGAATACATAGCAAAGAGGCAGCACAATGTCAAGAAAGACAGCGCAGGCCCTAGAAGGGCTAATGCAGAGGATGCAGAGGGTTGACGCAGTGAGACGCAGAAGCCGCAAAAGCTGACTTTGGGCCTCAAATGCAGAGCTGGGGAGATTCTGTGGGGTAGACTGGGAGCATATCAGCATATCTTGAGCCAAGAGAGGGTGACCCAGCTCCTGGAGGAGTGACGCAGTTCCAGAGCAGTGCTTGGAGCAACTTTCGTTGTCCAGCATAGGAAACAGCTAGAGTCACTGTGGGGTTTGATCGTCCGGTTGCTGATTTGACGGAATATTTGTCTCCGAATAGAGGTACTACTGTCGAGGATATTCTTTGTTGGGTGAGCCATTTCTGACACCCTAGTTATATTCACGAAATCTACTTAATAATACAAACCCTTTATATGTTGCACCGGTTTTCCCAAATTGGTTTTTTCCGAGGACAATTGTCCAAAAATAACAGTGTCCCTTGTCTTATTTTCTCAGTTTACTTCAATGCATGATCTGTATATTTGTGAAGGCTGCAATAGTGTTTACTTCGATGTTTATGCAATTAAATAAATTGTTAATGTAAAAAACAAGTAGGAGATTGTAAACCAGTAATTGCAGTAAGGGTTTCTGATGTGTTAGATTCAGGAATTTTCACAATAGACTCTCAATAATTACCCGCTTCTGCGACACAAAATATGATCTAGTAGACTAAGTGACTTGTGATAAACTAATCTAACCAAATAGTTAGAATTATTCCCAAATCACTTTTACAAAGACTCGATAAATAACACTAAGACTCATTTAAAATCCTGACAACAAAATCAACCCTAGCTTTGGGGTGAGGCTAGAGGGAAAAACTTTGTCGATCATCCGTGTTTAGAAACACACATGAATCGGTGAAGCTAAAAACCCCCTAGGATAGAAATCATCATCAGAAAAATAAATTTACCTAGGTTGTTACATACATTTGTCTTACTAGGATCATTTACATTACAAAATGCAGAATGAGTTTACAAAACTCCAGTGTACATATAGCTAATAATTATGAATTTGTGGATCATCTGAGTGCTCGCACATGATGGAAATCCATGCGCGAAAAAATGTACAACTATGGGGTAGTTGACATGGAGTGGTCAACACCCGCCAATTCTGAAATCCTAAAAAACTTATAAGTCTGTTGGATTTTGAGTGAGATCCAAAATTCTACTTTCTCCATATGAAATCCAATGAGGTTGGAACCACTCTCAAACATCCCGAGTCATTTCATGGTAATGTTAAAAATTTAAGTAAAAGGCTGAAAATGAAAGATAAAGGAGAATGTCACTTTTACTTTAAGAATTTAACATTACCATGAATATTAGGTTGCCCCACTCAAAAACTCTTGCTTCTTTGAAAAAAAATTGTGTTTGGAACATCTTTGCGAACAATGTTTTACGAAGAAAGCCAGGGAGCGAATTTTTTTGGGGGAGCGCTCTCTCGATGCACTCTCGCTCGGAGCACACTTCAAGAGCATATTCGGGGGGGTGGGGGCACTCCGTGACTCCCCTGTAACCCTAGTGGAAAATTGGAGCCCCCAAGGGCTAATTATCAAGCAAAAGTCTAATTTACTCCAAGAAAGGGACATGATATTCCTCATCAAATTGGCCATTGGTATTTGAAGCACCCAGCACCCGATATTCGATTCCCAACAATTACTAAGCGGAACGTATACATGGCCAAATTCCTAACTTATAAAAAATATAGCGGAAGCAAAATTAAATACTCAATTTGAATTGCACACACACATAAACAAATTTATGCCCAATCAACAATTCTTCATTAATATATTAGCCACGGAACTTACTTGGGCTCACATACCAAGGATAATGGCCCAACTGAGAAAATACAATATTGATCACTAGCCTCACTGCATTCTCTCGGACCTAGCATACACTCACTAAGAATCCTCTCTCAATATTGTGTTAATGTTTATGTGTCTTAGTACCTCACATTAGGCTCAATTTATAACTTTAGGCTAAGATTGAAGGCCAAAATTGGGACGTTAAGTTAACTGAAGATAACTAACATTACTTTAGTTAACTATCTTATCTTTAGCTTTCTCTACTTTAACTCAAGTACAAGTTATAAATTTAGCTTGCTTTACATGCACATCACATCAACATGCATGCAACTCAATTGCACACTTTGCATGTCGAACCAAGCTCCTAACGAAGCAAATCAAGGTCCTTCTAGTCAAGACACAAGAGTAGAAGTACCTTCCGAGCTACAAAGCTCAACACCCTGTCTTAGCGAGAAAGAACCTCCTCCACCTAGATCTGTATCCAACACCACCACGTCATTCGCTATTGCAGTTGCTCCCCTCTGAACTAGAAAACTTCCCTGCTACCTGTTTCGGAATCTGATCTAAAGACATGTTACATCCAACCATCCTCTGAGGATCTTTCTCTTGAGCATACATCAATGTCATATCATACCAGTTGAGGCTCCTAGCAGTTACCTGAAGAATCACTCTTCCTTGCCACGTGCTCCCTCTCAACAACTGACACTGAGAGCTTGGGTAGATTACTAGCATGAGCGGTTGTCCAAACAAGCGCTGAGTGGTTGGTGGGTATGTCGATGTACATGCAGGAAAGACTGGTACCTGCACATCAGCAGGTAAGTGGTATGAATCATAAGCTATTAAGATATGGATTGGTCCAATATATTTGAAATGATGCAACTGATGCTAATGATCATTGCCTCAATTTTTCTACCATATCTTATCTTCATAGACATTAGAAGGTCTGGTAAAATTCAGTCTGTATAAATGGGTAATGTAGTCATTATCCCAAATCTATGAGACCATATCGTCCACAAAAACTTTAAAATATTTTTTGGAAGAACATATCGAGAGTGTGGAGCATAGGGAATCTAGGGAAGGCTTCTTTAAGTTCAGGTGTGCGGGGAGGTGGATCAAATGTAGTGTCTGGTGATGCAACATGTGGTGTTGTTGGCTACAAGAATTTTGTTATCAAAGCCAAGAGAGAGTTAGTTAATGTAGCTCTTGGTTCATGTAACATATTGAAGTTGATTCTGAAGTGGGATTTAACAGAAGTTTTGCATAAGGTTTTCATCCTGCCTTTGGGATCAGTTTGAAGATGCTCTATTCAGATCCCTTGGAGGTCTCATGGCTTCCCAAATGCAATTAAGAGGGTTGTTGGTAGGTAGATAAATTTGAACTTGGACAATTAAGGCCCTCAAAGATCGATCTGAAGCCAAGCGCCATCACTGGAACAATTTCAAGGTGTGATTTGACTAAGTAATCCTCTCAGGTGTACAAGTGAAGTGTTTAGTTTTGGAGTGGATTGATATCAAGTGTATTGTACCTAGAGTAGATAAATATATATATATATATATATATATATGACAAATCTTCGTTGCTCTACTTTCATCGTACCTCCTGAATCTTCCTATCCAATTGCAGGGTCAGATGTCAATAAGTCATCCAAACCAAGACTTTAGGGGTCGCATAGCTAATTTTGAACAATTGCACTACCTTTATTGGGTGGCGTTGGTACGTCCCAATATTAAGTGTCAGTAAGTTGTTTGGGATTGTTTTGACTTCATTTTGACCAGCAAGGGAGGTCGAGTAAAAGCCCTTGACCGAGCTCATTTGGAGGTTGTTTGACCGTTGACTTGTAACAAGTTAGAGCATCTTTGACTGTTGTTGACTCTAACCATAATTGCAAATTGGATAGTTTGACCAAATTTGACTTTTGGGCTCACCTCTTGGATTTTGGATATTGGTTTGTTGGAAAGTCAAACTTGTTGACCTTTGACTCTTTATTGGTGAATTGGATCATTGTAATCTCTCTGTTGAACATTTACGACAATCTAATAAGAAGAACAATTTGAAAGGGTTTTCCCTCGTGTGGGGTTTTTCCCTGGTCTTTCACCAAATCTTGTGTCTCCTATTGCTCTTGATTGTCTTTTGTTGTACATTGCATTTACTGTTCTATCTACAGTTGTTGTTTGTTACTAGAAGATTAAATTGATTGCTAATTGAAGAAAAGAATTGGGCTAAAATGATTGTAACAACATCGAATAGTGGAAAATTAACATGGTATCAGAGCCAAGGTGAAGACAAGTCCAAGGAGACAAGCAATAATCTTTAGAAGAAGCTAAAGGAGCCTGTTTGACTTGGTGAAGACGTCTACCTCTTACTTCAAGGATTCTAAGAAGTTGGGTGACTCATCAAATTTTGTTGCTTGTTGAAATTTGGTACCGAAGGACAGGTGGTTCCCTTAGGCTTTGATCTTTGGCCTAGGGAAAAGTGTTCAAAAGAATTTAATTTTTCTCCTAAAGTGACTTTATAATTTTATAAAGTTAAATTTAATTTAAAAGTGACTTTAAGTGATAAAATTACTAAGTCTAATTTTAAAGTAACTTTTATAAAGTAAATGAAAAATTAGAAAGGAAAAGTGACTTTGGAAATAAATGACTAAGTGGGTCTTTATTAAAGTGGGGTGAATTAAAAAAATAGAAAGTGAGATTTAAATGAGCATTTAATCTCAGCCATTGATCTAAATCTATTTCAGCCATTGGATTTAGAGATCACCCAAAAGTCACTTGGATCACCCAAAAGTCACTTGGAGTTATATTAAAGGAGGAAAAGGTCATTCATTCTTTCATGAGCAGATTGGGAGAAGGAGAGCAAGAGAGCAAGAGAGATTTCTGAGCAAGGAGGAGAAGGAGACAGCAGCTTGGCACACATTCCAAGGCAGCAGTTGAGCAGATTTGTACAGTTGATTCAGCATATAGTGAAAGGCAGATTTTTGCACAAAAATCGAGGAGCAGTTTGCTGATTTTTCTGCACACAAAACGGAGGCCGTACAGCATTTATTGCTGTCCTGTTTGCTGTAATTTCCAGATTTCTGTGAGGCACGGGAAAGGAGATAAGTTGTAAATTTGCTTGCTGATTTTTTGCTGAATAATTCTCACTGTAAAAAGGCAATTTTCAGAGATAAAGAAGAGCTCTCAAACTGGTTTTCCCCAAGAGTTGTAGGGGGTTTTTCCAGGGTCAAGTTGACCAAAAATACCAGTGTTTTAATGTGTTTTAATGGCTGTTTTTTATTGTTGATTTTTAATTCTGCAATTTCCAGCATTCTGAAAAATTTCCAGAATTTGTGTTTTCAGCAATATTTATTTTTTTCAGTCTGTTAAATGTATGGTTATGGGAATGGGCATTTAACTACATGGGAGAAATAAGGAGAAACTGAAAACCGGGGTGGGAAAACAGAGATTTTTACATGGTATCAAAGCTTGAGTGCTGAAAGGCAGTATGGGACAGCAAAAGGAAAAATTACAGTTGCTGATATTTCACTTAGAAAATTCCAGCAAGCTGATTTTTTCATAAACAGCAGTTTTATCTTTACTACAACAGTGCTATTTTTCAGTTTTAGGACAGCAGGATGTCATTGGGATTGAGGGTGGAGGATAGGCTGGATGGGCATATAAATTACAGCGTTTGGAAGGAGAGAATGCAGAGTATCTTTGAGGAGGCAGAAGTCTGGGATATCATGGTGCATACCGCACAGAACCCTGTTGTTGTGCCCACTGATATTACTCAGTTGGCTGAGTATAAAAAGAAGAACAATAAGGGTAAGAGGCTGATTCTAGACGGAATCAAAGACCATTGCATTCCTCATGTGAGAGGAAAGAGCAATGCCCATGAGATGTAGACAGCATTGTCCAATCTCTACCAGAGTACCAATGAGAACCGGAAGATGGTCCTGAAGGAGAAGCTGAAGAACATTAAGATGGGGAATGATAGTGCAGCTGGATATCTCACAAAGATTACCAATGTGAGAGATGAGTTGGCAGCGATTGGAGAGGCCATTCCATCCACTGAGTTGGTGCGTATTGCAGTGAATGGCCTCCCCCGTTCATGGTTGAACTTTGCTGATGGGGTTTATGCACGTGAGACCCTTCCCACATGGGAGAGGTTTTGGGATGATTGTATTCAGACAGAGATCAGGAAAGAACAGCTTGGGGCAGCCAAGCCAGTTGAGCAGGATGAGGACGTAGCACTGGTGGCAGGAGGCAAGAAAGGCAAAGGGAAGAAGCAGGCTTCCACAAGCAGTGGTGGGGGCAAAGGCAAAGGTAAAGGTAAACAGGGGAACACACAGAAGGACTATTCCAAGGTGAAGTGTTGGAATTGTCAAAAGATGGGACACTATGCAGTTGTGTGTCCGGAGAAGAAGAAGAAGAAGGGGAAGAACCAGGACGTGGCAGCTTCAGCAGAGATTGAGGACTTTGCAGGTCGTTTTGACCGGGAGTTTGCGTTCACTACGTGTGAGTCCTCTAGTGCAGGATCACCTGCCACACAGGTTTAGAGGGAGCATGCTTTTCCCTCGATTAGCAGAGCATCTTCAGGTATCTGGTATGTGGACAGTGGGGCTTCACGTCATATGACAGGAGTCCGTGAGTACTTCTCAGAGCTTTCAGAGAGTGGCACTGATATCGAGGTAGTACTCGGTGATGACAGAGTTGTTAGAGCAGTCGGGGTGGGGACAGTGACATATCAGAGGGAGTCCAAACCTCCCTTGAAGGTGTCAGAGGTTCTTTATGTGCCAGGGATGAGGAAGAACCTCATATCCGTCTCAGCTTTGGAGGACAGAGGATATGAGGTACTGTTCAGGGGAGGACAGGTGTTGATGTATCCCAGGGGCACTCCAGCTGATTCAGCTAGAGTGATAGGTGTACGCCATGCAAAGGTGTACAAGTTTGCATTTCAGTCTCTTTTGGCATTGAGCAGTAGTACCGACAGTAGAGCTAGCAGTTCTGAGCTGTGTGAGATTTGGCACCGCAGGATGGGACATATGTATCATGGAGCCTTGAGGACATTGCGGGAGATCACTACAGGTGTGCCAGATTTCAGTACTGATCACTTTGATACTTGCAGAGGTTTTGCGATGGGCAAGTTTGCCAAATCCCCTTTTCCCAGCAGTGACAGCAGAGCGACGGGGATACTTGATTTGATTCATTCCGATGTGAGCGGTCGGATGTCTCATGTTTCCTTGAGTGGATATGAGTACTATGTGTTATTCATTGATGATCACTCCAGGAGGACCTGGATTTATTTTTTGAAGACCAAGAGTGAGGTCTTCAAGCGGTTTCAGGAGTTCAGAGCTCTTGTGGAGACTCAGACAGGTCGAAAGATCAAGTCCTTGAGGTCGGACAATGGAGGAGAGTACACCCTTGGAGAGTTTGTTGACTATTGTGCGGAGGCAGGCATTAGGAGGGAGTTCACTGTTCCTTACAACCCCCAGCAGAACGGGGTTGCAGAGAGGAAGAACAGATCCATCATAGGGGCTGCCAAAGCCATGTTACATGATCAAGGGCTGTCATTGTTCTTGTGGGCAAAGGCCTGCAACACAGCTGTTTACTTGCAGAACAGGAGTCCGCATCGTGCCTTGGGGCACATGACTCCGGAGGAGGCTTTCTCTGGGAAGAAGCCTGATCTTGGTCATCTTCATATCTTTGGATGCATTGCATACTCCTATATACCCAAGGAGAAGAGGACCAAACTAGAGCCCACCGCAGAGAATAGTATCTTTGTGGGCTACAGTGAGACCTCAAAGGCCTTTCGGATTTACATTCCTGCACAGAGGAGAGTTGTTGTCAGACGGGATGTGAAGTTCGAGGAGGACAGGGCCTTTAGGAGGTCACGGGAGTTAGAGTATCTGGATCAGCCAGACCCTCAGCAGCAGTTGAGTCAGTCGCAGGGATCCAGTGGGCAGGGATCAGAAGGATCCGGAGGTACATCTATGAGGATGTCAGGTCCGTCAGTGAGCAGTGGCTCGCCGAGCCAGAGGGGTGGTGCTCCGGGCAGCATGCAGAGCAGTTCACAGAGCAGTTCACTAGGGAGTCCACTGATGGACAGTTCACACGGTACCTCAACTTCTACAGGTTCAGGTGCAGGCAGGAGGACAGCAGACAAACAGTCAGGAGTTCAGGCTACTGATGGTGATGAGGAGGAGGAGTTTCATTCTCCTATGGGAGAAGCATGCTCAGGGAAGAGGAAGCCCAAGTGGCTTCAGGACACCTTGAGAGATGCCACATCTGTTGCTGAGCCGAAGAGGCCGGTCAGAGAGAGTAGACCACCTGAGAGGTTTTGTAGTTATATGGCGATGGTTACCAGCATCCTTGACTCTGAGCCTTCTAGCTATGAGGAGGCAGCTAGCCAGCAGGTCTGGAGAGAGGCCATGCAGGAGGAGTATTCTTCTATCATGAAGAATGATGTTTGGGAGGTGGTGCCGAGGCCTGAGGGCAAATCCGTGGTTACTTCCAGATGGCTTTACAAGGTAAAGCATGCTGCAGATGGCAACATTGAGAAATTCAAAGTGAAGTTTGTGGCTAGAGGGTTCTCCCAGGTAGAGGGAGTTGATTATGAGGAGACCTTCGCTCCCGTGGCTCGATATACTTCGATCCGCTCCATTATATCGATAACAGCAGAGATGGGTGTTGACCTCTACTGGTCAACTACCCATGCAGTGCACCCCGTTTTTCTTGACAGAAAGAAGCAGCACCTGATCAGCATGTCCGTGCCATCCTGCCATCATCAGCAACTTGATCTTTTTGATTGTAAACCCAGTCTGCATGTATTAATTGTAAATAATCTTAGCAGACATGAGTCATGTATGTATTTTGCCTAGGTGGACCTAACTTTCTGATGATAATCTACGTCCCGGAAGGTTTTTCGTCTCACCGATCCACGGATCGGCAGAGTTTTCCTTCAAACCTGACCCCAAAGCCGGGATTGATTTTGTCATTAGAACTTTAGGAGAATCCTAGTGTGTTGATCTGCTAGATTATCGTGGTGTCGCAGAGCTGGGTGTTTTATGAGGGTCTGTATTAAGTGAGCTTGTCCCCTTGAAATGTAATTTGTAAAAGTCATCATGAAATGTGTCTTGAGGGTCGAAAAATGTTTTGAATCCCCTCATGAGTCCTAAGTCCTAGGTCCTAGGTGATGTTTCCGAAAGCTTAGTTCAGTGATCCATTTTAAAATGAATTAAAAAATTAAAAAATGAATAAAATTAAAAAAATTAAAAAAAAAAATTAAAATTTTTAAAAATTTAATAAAAAAATAATAAAAAATTTAAAAATTTAAAAAATAATAATAAAAAATTAAGTGAATAAATTGACGGATGAGATCAAGAGATGTCTAGATCCTCATCAACGGTCGAGATCATTTCTACGTGGATCACTTGAACTAGCCGTTGGAATCATTTCCTTTAAATAGGGTGCTAGGGGTCATTTCAGATCATTCGATCTGTGAGTCAAAGACTGAAAAAGCTCTCTTGTAAATTTGTTTCTGGTTAATAAAGAAGACTTTGGGGTCCATATCTCGCTGGTGTTACTCTCTTGAAATGCTGTGAGATTGTTTTAATTTTCTGCATATGTTTTTTTCAGCTGTTAATAATAGCTTTTGTAGAGTATTGTGGGTACAGGTATCTTGCTCACTTGCTAGGGTTTGGGTGCTGTTAGGGTTTCTGAAGTAATGGCAGGTATCTCCATTACTTCCTGAGATCTAGCAGCATTCTTGCCCTCTTTACTGATGGTTGTTTCTGAGCTGTGCAGAAAAACCCTTGCTGAAGAAGATTTGGTGGGCGTTAGGGGAAGTTCTCGGCTGAACCAGCCAACTCCCACAAGCATTTTCTGCTGAGCCCAGTGGATTTGATCCTGGGTCTATCATTCGGTTTTATTTTTCTGATCTGCATGAGAGAATTTCTGAAGTTTTTTTTCACAGTGACAATCTGAAATTTCTTTTCTTTAAAATTTTCCGGTTCTTATTGTTAAATCTGGCTGTGAAGGGGCTAAATCTGTACATTAAATTAGCTGATCTAGGGTTTCAAATTTTTTACAGTTTTCATTAGGGTTCTGTTTTTCTGTTGCAGGTATAGGGTTTTGTCTTTTTTGCAATTGCAGGACTGCCATCAAGGGTAACACGCCGTCACACTGTGCATAAGCAACAGATTTCAACGAAAGACATTTTTTGGTTTGCTGGTTTATACATGCACAAACACCCAGAGATCCGCCAGCAGCTCCAACATTTCATAATCCACGTCAATCTTCAGCAATCGTTAAAAGCCCAGAGGTTATATGTTAGCAGGGCGGTTGTTTTGGATCAGGAAGAAGTTGTGGCAAGGAAGCATGCCCCTTCTGTCCATCGAAAATCTGCATAACTTTCATTTGTCGGCCGACTGGAACTGGAAAACGCATCTCATTCATCACTGCAGTTAAATTTCGACTCTCCCCTCCGTCGAACTGTGCTATCACTCTTTCATTTTGCGTTCCAAATTCAGGATCGGGATATCCAAACGCACGCAAGGTATCAAAACGTCGGCAACCAGGTGATCTCTTTCACGTTTTACGCACAGGTTTTCTCGTCCCTTTCCGCTGGCATTCACGTTGGCATATCAGTCGTTGCTGAGGGTTCAGTCTTGGTATCGTTTCAATCTACTGCGTATTTGAATGATATTCCTGTGTATGCGTGGTCTAGGGTTGCGTCGTTCAGTTTTTGCCTGCGTATTAGAACAAGTGTGTTACTATTCTCGTTTTTTTTGTGTATAGCGTAAGTCTGTTTTTATTTCGTTTTTTTTGGATGCGTTTTAGATACATTAAAATTAAAATCAATAAAAAAAAAACAAAAATATTTAAGCGTAGTTTCATTTTAGTTATGATTTTTTAATTTTTCTTTTAGATTTATTTCTTTTATAATGACATTCGTCTTAACGTTTAGATTTAGATTTTATGTTTTAGATTTTTGTTTAAGCGTTTTAGATTTTAAGTTTAGTTTAGATTTAGATTTGAATTAGATTTTAAATTTTGATTTATTTTGGTTTTAAAATAATAATAAAAAAAAAATGTTTATGTTTTAAAATAGATTTTAATATTTTAGTTTTTTTAAATTTTTATTTTTTAGATTTTTTGTAATAAAAAATAAAAAGATTTGTTTAAATTTAGTTTTATTTAAGTTTTTTTGATTTAATTTTTATATTAGGGTTTTAATTTTAATTTAATTTAAAAAAAAAAAAAATTGAAAAAATATTAAAATTTTGTGGAAAATTAGTTTTGCCAGTTTCAGTGGTTTTTCATGTTATATCTTTCATGCTGAGATCTGAATTTTCAAGTCGAGATGCGAAGTTGATATCTGGTTAATGGTTTATGATCCGTGGTGGTTTAAAGCATTCATCTTTTTTAAATTTTCAGTTGCTGGATATCGTTTTCATCACTTTAAGAGCATTGTGTTTTAGCTGATGATAGATGATCGCTGTTCATGGTCCATGTTTTTTATATCATTTAATAAGTAATCGTCTTAACCACAATCTCTTAAGGCACTGGTCTGCTCAATTAATCAAATCCATCGAGTGCTTTTTTTATATCGTATCTCGTGTCTCCCAACCAACTGGTCGACAATTGGTCTCGTCATCTCTCAGGGACTACCCCCCTTAGCCGCGGGAGACAGGCTTAAACGGAGGGATCGGGGATCAGAGTGACAGCCCCCGGTTTGAGCGTTGTCGTGTCAATCTGCGCGACAACATTTTTTGGCGCCGTTGCCGGGGACAGAGTTTTTCTGTTCCTGGGGTTTCATCGACATTCACCTTCTCATCTTCCTCATCTCTCATTTTGAGTTGGCAGATTCAATATTTTGGCATCTTTTCATCACATATCAGCAGCATCTCTTCGGTTTTGTTTCTTGTTTGGGTGGCGACTCCACTTTCTCATTTTTCCCAGACAAGAAGCTTTCCTCATATCTGCTTGTGGTTACTTTTTGGATCTTAGAATCAGATTCATTGTTCAAGTGGCGACTCCACTTCTTTCATCTTTTGATTTTCTTGAGCAAAGAGCTAGTTCTATCATCCATCTGATCCCTTATTATTTATCATGGATTATTCATTTAAACAATGTCGTTTTATTCACCATCTCCATGATTTTCCAGAAGAGGCCATTTCTAAATTACCTATTTTTTCAGGTGGTGATCCAATCGCTGTTAGAAGGCATCTAGGCTTGTTTGATCGCATCATGATCATATATTGCAGATCCCCTCAATTTAATCATGAAGATATCAAAATGCGTCTATTTGTCCTTTCTTTAGAAGATGATGCTTTGAATTGGTTTAACAGTTTTCCTAAGGAATCTTTCACTTCTTTAGAAGACATTATTGATGCTTTTAAAGATAAATATGGTTATCCAAACAGCTTGCCTTCTGCCTCTAAAATTGTGCAGCAGAATGAAAGTAATTTAATAAGAGGTCCAGCTGAAAGATCCCAAGACGATTCATCATGTCAGAATGTGTCATCCACCGGAAATATTGCAGTTCATGATAGTGAAAAATCAGGGACAAATGACAATGAAAGGGAAGAGCAAAAGCAAATAATACAAGATTTAATGATGCTGGTGAAAAATATGGAAAGCAATCAAACTAATTACGTCAATGATGTCAAAACTTTATGCACCCATCTGGAAAAACGTAATAGGGAGATTGAGGTCACGCAAAGTCACCATGCTAAAGAAATTGAGGCCATAAAAACTAATTATGAAACAGAAATTAGAATCATGCAAAGCAGGTTGTCGATCTTAGAGGAAAATATGGTGACCATGAAAGCTGATCATGATAAGGAAATTGACTCTATGCAAAACAAGTTATTAACTATGGATGAGGAAATTACTATCATGACGTTCAATCATAATAATCAAGTGGCTGACATGCAAGCGAATCATAAAGAAGAAATAAATTTTATGCAGCATTGCTTGATGGACATAAAGGAAAAGAATGTTAAAGTAATAAAAGACATGCAGGAGCACCATGCCAGACAAATCAGTGCTATAAAGGTTGAACACTCTAGTCAGATGGATGCCATTAAAATACAAGTTCAAAGGTTTCAGCAACTGGCAGAGGATAAGAGAAACCAGCAAACAGCAACAAATCAGGAGTCTTCTCATTTGCTGCACCAGGATTCATCTTATTATTGGGAGGTTGTTGATTCGATTGAAAGATGGTTGATTGAGGGTGATCCAGACAGACTTAAGAATGATAAAGATCAGATGCAAGATGAAGAAAGACATAGCACGCATATCTTACATACTTCATCTGATAGCTTTGAAACAGAAAGTACCAGGTCATCAGCAATTCAACCAGCCAGAAAGAGAAAGCGCAAGAGAAAGAAAATAAGAAGAAGATTTGACTCATCAGACGACCGTGAGCAGCTTGATTTTCGGATAGGAAAAAGTCCTACCATATGCAAAATTGGACATGGCACATCCGACAAGCAGCCCACAGATTTGCCTGAAAGCAGGCAAATGCTCAGTATGCACTACATTGAACACATCTGATGCCATAGGGCATCCTTTTGTATCGTATTTCTAACCCTACTCCTTGTTTTTCCGCATTTTCATTTCTGTTTTAGATAGTTAATAAATGAAGAGTTTTTTCTTTTCTGGTGCTTAATGTACATGCTGATTTTTGGATGGACGCTACTTATTTTTGTGTTGTATGGATGCAGATTCTGGATTCTCACATTCCTGCAAGCAGCAACGTGTCCCCAAGTAGAGCCAGATGTTGACCTCTACTAGTCAACTACCCATGCAGTGCACCCCGTTTTTCTTGACAGAAAGAAGCAGCACCTGATCAGCATGTTCGTGCCATCCTGCCATCATCAGCAACTTGATCTTTTTGATTGTAAACCCAGTCTGCATGTATTAATTGTAAATAATCTTAGCAGACATGAGTCATGTATGTATTTTGCCTAGGTGGACCTAACTTTCTGATGATAATCTACGTCCCGGAAGGTTTTTCGTCTCACCGATCCACGGATCGGCAGAGTTTTCCTTCAAACCTGACCCCAAAGCCGGGATTGATTTTGTCATTAAAACTTTAGGAGAATCCTAGTGTGTTGATCTGCTAGATTATCGTGGTGTCGCAGAGCTGGGTGTTTTATGAGGGTCTGTATTAAGTGGGCTTGTCCCCTTGAGATGTAATTTGTAAAAGTCATCATGAAATGTGTCTTGAGGGTCGAAAAATGTTTTGAATCCCCTCATGAGTCCTAAGTCCTAGGTCCTAGGTGACGTTTCCGAAGGCTTAGTTCAGTGATCCATTTTAAAATGAATTAAAAAATTAATAAAATTAATAAAATTAAAAAAATAAAATAAAATTTTTAAAAATTTAATAAAAAAATAATAAAAAATTTAAAAATTTAAAAATTTAAAAAAATAATAATAAAAAATTAAGTGAATAAATCGACGGATGAGATCAAGAGATGTCTTGATCCTCATCAACGGTCGAGATCATTTCTACGTGGATCACTCGAACTAGCCGTTGGGATCATTTCCTTTAAATAGGGTGCTAGGGGTCATTTCAGATCATTCGATCTGTGAGTCAAAGACTGAAAAAGCTCTCTTGTAAATTTGTTTCTGGTTAATAAAGAAGACTTTGGGGTCCATATCTTGCTGGTGTTACTCTCTTGAAATGCTGTGAGATTGTTTTAATTTTCTGCATATGTTATTTTCAGCTGTTAATAATAGCTTTTGTAGAGTATTGTGGGTACAGGTATCTTGCTCACTTGCTAGGGTTTGGGTGCTGTTAGGGTTTCTGAAGTAATGGCAGATATCTCCATTACTTCCTGAGATCTAGCAGCATTCTTGCCCTCTTTACTGATGGTTGTTTCTGAGCTGTGCAGAAAAACCCTTGCTGAAGAAGATTTGGTGGACGTTAGGGGAAGTTCTCGGCTGAACCAGCCAACTCCCACAAGCATTTTCTTCTGAGCCCAGTGGATTTGATCCTGGGTCTATCATTCGGTTTTATTTTTCTGATCTGCATGAGAGAATTTCTGAAGTTTTTTTTCACAGTGACAATCTGAAATTTCTTTTCTTTAAAATTTTCCGGTTCTTATTGTTAAATCTGGCTGTGAAGGGGCTAAATCTGTACATTAAATTAGCTGATCTAGGGTTTCAAATTTTTTACAGTTTTCATTAGGGTTCTGTTTTTCTGTTGCAGGTATAGGGTTTTGTCTTTTTTGCAATTGCAGGACTGCCATCAAGGGTAACACGCCGTCACACTGTGCATAAGCAACAGATTTCAACGAAAGACATTTTTTGGTTTGCTGGTTTATACATGCACAAACACGCAGAGATCCGCCAGCAGCTCCAACATTTCATAATCCACGTCAATCTTCAGCAATCGTTAAAAGCCCAGAGGTTATATGTTAGCAGGGCGGTTGTTTTGGATCAGGAAGAAGTTGTGGCAAGGAAGCATGCCCCTTCTGTCCATCGAAAATCTGCATAACTTTCATTTGTCGGCCGACTGGAACTGGAAAACGCATCTCATTCATCACTGCAGTTAAATTTCGACTCTCCCCTCCGTCGAACTGTGCTATCCCTCTTTCATTTTGCGTTCCAAATTCAGGATCAGGATATCCAAACGCACGCAAGGTATCAAAACGTCGGCAGCCAGGTGATCTCTTTCACGTTTTACGCACAGGTTTTCTCGTCCCTTTCCGCTGGCATTCACGTTGGCATATCAGTCGTTGCTGAGGGTTCAGTCTTGGTATCGTTTCAATCTACTGCGTATTTGAATGATATTCCTGTGTATGCGTGGTCTAGGGTTGCGTCGTTCAGTTTTTGCCTGCGTTTTAGAACAAGTGTGTTACTATTCTCGTTTTTTTTGTGTATAGCGTAAGTCTGTTTTTATTTCTTTTTTTTGGATGCGTTTTAGATACATTAAAATTAAAATCAATAAAAAAAAACAAAAATATTTAAGCGTAGTTTCATTTTAGTTATGATTTTTTAATATTTTTTTTAGATTTATTTCTTTTATAATGACATTCGTCTTAAAGTTTAGATTTAGATTTTATGTTTTAGATTTTTGTTTAAGCGTTTTAGATTTTAAGTTTAGTTTAGATTTAGATTTGAATTAGATTTTAAATTTTGATTTATTTTGGTTTTAAAATAATAATAAAAAAAAAATGTTTATGTTTTAAAATAGATTTTAATTACATATCATTTTTTGGGATTCAACTGCGTTAAGTAAGTCATTCAAACGTATGACCATTTCCATGAGAGGTAGTCATAACTGACTAATTTCTCATGATTTTTGAATAGTTCACTTAGCACTCATTGCATCAGGTGATGCTCACAGGGGTGAAGAAGTGGGATTGAAACTAGTGAAATGTGGAGAACGAATCACATAGCATCAATCATCACTTCCGGGGCTTGCACCCGGTAACCAGGACTTCCCAGGAGGTCACCCATCCCAGAACTCCTCTGGCTCAAGCGCGCTTAACTGTGGAGTTTTTCCCACAATCAAGCCCACTTAGCTTGCTACCCCATTTGCAAAACCTTAGCAAGTATTGTGCCTCATGAACCATTCAAGTAGAGATCCCTTGACTCTTTTTGAATTTAAGTATGGGGGATTTTAGTTTTTTTAGATTTTTATTTTTTAGATTTTTTGTAATAAAAAATAAAAAGATTTGTTTAAATTTAGTTTTATTTAAGTTTTTTTGATTTAATTTTTATATTAGGGTTTTAGTTTTAATTTAATTTTAAAAAAAAAAAAAATTGAAAAAATATTAAAATTTTGTGGAAAATTAGTTTTGCCAGTTTCAGTGGTTTTTCATGTTATATCTTTCATGCTGAGATCTGAATTTTCGAGTCGAGATGCAAAGTTGATATCTGGTTAATGGTTTATGATCCGTGGTGGTTTAAAGCATTCATCTTTTTTAAATTTTCAGTTGCTGGATATCGTTTTCATCACTTTAAGAGCATTGTGTTTTAGCTGATGATAGATGATCGCTGTTCATGGTCCATGTTTTTTATATCATTTAATAAGTAATCGTCTTAACCACAATCTCTTAAGGCACTGGTCTGCTCAATTAATCAAATCCATCGAGTGCTTTTTTTATATCGTATCTCGTGTCTCCCAACCAACTGGTCGACAATTGGTCTCGTCATCTCTCAGGGACTACCCCCCTTAGCCGCGGGAGACAGGCTTAAACGGAGGGATAGGGGATCAGAGTGACAGCCCCCTGTCTGAGCGTTGTCGTGTCAATCTGCGCGACAACATTTTTTGGCGCCGTTGCCGGGGACAGAGTTTTTCTGTTCCTGGGGTTTCATCGACATTCACCTTCTCATCTTCCTCATCTCTCATTTTGAGTTGGCAGATTCAATATTTTGGCATCTTTTCATCACATATCAGCAGCATCTCTTCGGTTTTGTTTCTTGTTTGGGTGGCGACTCCACTTTCTCATTTTTCCCAGACAAGAAGCTTTCCTCATATCTGCTTGTGGTTACTTTTTGGATCTTAGAATCAGATTTATTGTTCAAGTGGCGACTCCACTTCTTTCATCTTTTGATTTTCTTGAGCAAAGAGCTAGTTCTATCATCCATCTGATCCCTTATTATTTATCATGGATTATTCATTTAAACAATGTCGTTTTATTCACCATCTCCATGATTTTCCAGAAGAGGCCATTTCTAAATTACCTATTTTTTCAGGTGGTGATCCAATCGCTGTTAGAAGGCATCTAGGCTTGTTTGATTGCATCATGATCATATATTGCAGATCCCCTCAATTTAATCATGAAGATATCAAAA
Source organism: Pinus tabuliformis (assembly GCA_031772625.1). Taxonomy (NCBI): domain Eukaryota; kingdom Viridiplantae; phylum Streptophyta; class Pinopsida; order Pinales; family Pinaceae; genus Pinus; species Pinus tabuliformis. Next base: position 140,928,554 of record CM062812.1, read on the forward strand.
TGCGTCTATTTGTCCTTTCTTTAGAAGATGATGCTTTGAATTGGTTTAACAGTTTTCCTAAGGAATCTTTCACTTCTTTAGAAGACATTATTGATGCTTTTAAAGATAAATATGGTTATCCAAACAGCTTGCCTTCTGCCTCTAAAATTGTGCAGCAGAATGAAAGTAATTTAATAAGAGGTCCAGCTGAAAGATCCCAAGACGATTCATCATGTCAGAATGTGTCATCCACCGGAAATATTGCAGTTCATGATAGTGAAAAATCAGGGACAGATGACAATGAAAGGGAAGAGCAAAAGCAAATAATACAAGATTTAATGATGCTGGTGAAAAATATGGAAAGCAATCAAACTAATTACGTCAATGATGTCAAAACTTTATGCACCCATCTGGAAAAACGTAATAGGGAGATTGAGGTCACGCAAAGTCACCATGCTAAAGAAATTGAGGCCATAAAAACTAATTATGAAACAGAAATTAGAATCATGCAAAGCAGGTTGTCGATCTTAGAGGAAAATATGGTGACCATGAAAGCTGATCATGATAAGGAAATTGACTCTATGCAAAACAAGTTATTAACTATGGATGAGGAAATTACTATCATGACGTTCAATCATAATAATCAAGTGGCTGACATGCAAGCGAATCATAAAGAAGAAATAAATTTTATGCAGCATTGCTTGATGGACATAAAGGAAAAGAATGTTAAAGTAATAAAAGACATGCAGGAGCACCATGCCAGACAAATCAGTGCTATAAAGGTTGAACACTCTAGTCAGATGGATGCCATTAAAATACAAGTTCAAAGGTTTCAGCAACTGGCAGAGGATAAGAGAAACCAGCAAACAGCAACAAATCAGGAGTCTTCTCATTTGCTGCACCAGGATTCATCTTATTATTGGGAGGTTGTTGATTCGATTGAAAGATGGTTGATTGAGGGTGATCCAGACAGACTTAAGAATGATAAAGATCAGATGCAAGATGAAGAAAGACATAGCACGCATATCTTACATACTTCATCTGATAGCTTTGAAACAGAAAGTACCAGGTCATCAGCAATTCAACCAGCCAGAAAGAGAAAGCGCAAGAGAAAGAAAATAAGAAGAAGATTTGACTCATCAGACGACCGTGAGCAGCTTGATTTTCGGATAGGAAAAAGTCCTACCATATGCAAAATTGGACATGGCACATCCGACAAGCAGCCCACAGATTTGCCTGAAAGCAGGTAAATGCTCAGTATGCACTACATTGAACACATCTAATGCCGTAGGGCATCCTTTTGTATCGTATTTCTAACCCTACTCCTTGTTTTTCCGCATTTTCATTTCTGTTTTAGATAGTTAATAAATGAAGAGTTTTTTCTTTTCTGGTGCTTAATGTACACGCTGATTTTTGGATGGACGCTACTTATTTTTGTGTTGTATGGATGCAAATTCTGGATTCTCACATTCCTGCAAGCAGCAACGTGTCCCCAAGTAGAGCCAGATGTTGACCTCTACTGGTCAACTACCCATGCAGTGCACCCCGTTTTTCTTGACAGAAAGAAGCAGCACCTGATCAACATGTCCGTGCCATCCTGCCATCATCAGCAACTTGATCTTTTTGATTGTAAACCCAGTCTGCATGTATTAATTGTAAATAATCTTAGCAGACATGAGTCATGTATGTATTTTGCCTAGGTGGACCTAACTTTCTGATGATAATCTACGTCCCGGAAGGTTTTTCGTCTCACCGATCCACAGATCGGCAGAGTTTTCCTTCAAACCTGACCCCAAAGCCGGGATTGATTTTGTCATTAGAACTTTAGGAGAATCCTAGTGTGTTGATCTGCTAGATTATCGTGGTGTCGCAGAGCTGGGTGTTTTATGAGGGTCTGTATTAAGTGGGCTTGTCCCCTTGAGATGTAATTTGTAAAAGTCATCATGAAATGTGTCTTGAGGGTCGAAAAATGTTTTGAATCCCCTCATGAGTCCTAAGTCCTAGGTCCTAGGTGATGTTTCCGAAGGCTTAGTTCAGTGATCCATTTTAAAATGAATTAAAAAATTAAAAAATTAATAAAATTAATAAAATTAAAAAAATAAAATAAAATTTTTAAAAATTTAATAAAAAAATAATAAAAAATTTAAAAATTTAAAAATTTAAAAATTTAAAAAAATAATAATAAAAAATTAAGTGAATAAATCGACGGATGAGATCAAGAGATGTCTTGATCCTCATCAACGGTCGAGATCATTTCTACGTGGATCACTCGAACTAGCCGTTGGGATCATTTCCTTTAAATAGGGTGCTAGGGGTCATTTCAGATTATTCGATCTGTGAGTCAAAGACTGAAAAAGCTCTCTTGTAAATTTGTTTATGGTTAATAAAGAAGACTTTGGGGTCCATATCTTGCTGGTGTTACTCTCTTGAAATGCTGTGAGATTGTTTTAATTTTCTGCATATGTTATTTTCAGCTGTTAATAATAGCTTTTGTAGAGTATTGTGGGTACAGGTATCTTGCTCACTTGCTAGGGTTTGGGTGCTGTTAGGGTTTCTGAAGTAATGGCAGGTATCTCCATTACTTCCTGAGATCTAGCAGCATTCTTGCCCTCTTTACTGATGGTTGTTTCTGAGCTGTGCAGAAAAACCCTTGCTGAAGAAGATTTGGTGGGCGTTAGGGGAAGTTCTCGGCTGAACCAGCCAACTCCCACAAGCATTTTCTGCTGAGCCCAGTGGATTTGATCCTGGGTCTATCATTCGGTTTTATTTTTCTGATCTGCATGAGAGAATTTCTGAAGTTTTTTTTCATAGTGACAATCTGAAATTTCTTTTCTTTAAAATTTTCCGGTTCTTATTGTTAAATCTGGCTGTGAAGGGGCTAAATCTGTAAATTAAATTAGCTGATCTAGGGTTTCAAATTTTTTACAGTTTTCATTAGGGTTCTGTTTTTCTGTTGCAGGTATAGGGTTTTGTCTTTTTTGCAATTGCAGGACTGCCATCAAGGGTAACACGCCGTCACACTGTGCATAAGCAACAGATTTCAACGAAAGACATTTTTTGGTTTGCTGGTTTATACATGCACAAACACACAGAGATCCGCCAGCAGCTCCAACATTTCATAATCCACGTCAATCTTCAGCAATCGTTAAAAGCCCAGAGGTTATATGTTAGCAGGCCGGTTGTTTTGGATCAGGAAGAAGTTGTGGCAAGGAAGCATGCCCCTTCTGTCCATCGAAAATCTGCATAAGTTTCATTTGTCGGCCGACTGGAACTGGAAAACGCATCTCATTCATCACTGCAGTTAAATTTCGACTCTCCCCTCCGTCGAACTGTGCTATCACTCTTTCATTTTGCGTTCCAAATTCAGGATCGGGATATCCAAACGCACGCAAGGTATCAAAACGTCGGCAGCCAGGTGATCTCTTTCACGTTTTACGCACAGGTTTTCTCGTCCCTTTCCGCTGGCATTCACGTTGGCATATCAGTCGTTGCTGAGGGTTCAGTCTTGGTATCGTTTCAATCTACTGCGTATTTGAATGATATTCCTGTGTATGCGCGGTCTAGGGTTGCGTCGTTCAGTTTTTGCCTGCGTATTAGAACAAGTGTGTTACTATTCTCGTTTTTTTTGTGTATAGCGTAAGTCTATTTTTATTTCTTTTTTTTGGATGCGTTTTAGATACATTAAAATTAAAATCAATAAAAAAAAACAAAAATATTTAAGCGTAGTTTCATTTTAGTTATGATTTTTTAATTTTTTTTTTAGATTTATTTCTTTTATAATGACATTCGTCTTAACGTTTAGATTTAGATTTTATGTTTTAGATTTTTGTTTAAGCGTTTTAGATTTTAAGTTTAGTTTAGATTTAGATTTGAATTAGATTTTAAATTTTGATTTATTTTGGTTTTAAAATAATAATAAAAAAAAATGTTTATGTTTTAAAATAGATTTTAATATTTAAGTTTTTTTAGATTTTTATTTTTTAGATTTTTTGTAATAAAAAATAAAAAGATTTGTTTAAATTTAGTTTTATTTAAGTTTTTTTGATTTAATTTTTATATTAGGGTTTTAGTTTTAATTTAATTTAAAAAAAAAAAAAAAAAAAAATTGAAAAAATATTAAAATTTTGTGGAAAATTAGTTTTGCCAGTTTCAGTGGTTTTTCATGTTATATCTTTCATGCTGAGATCTGAATTTTCAAGTCGAGATGCGAAGTTGATATCTGGTTAATGGTTTATGATCCGTGGTGGTTTAAAGCATTCATCTTTTTTAAATTTTCAGTTGCTGGATATCGTTTTCATCACTTTAAGAGCATTGTGTTTTAGCTGATGATAGATGATCGCTGTTCATGGTCCATGTTTTTTATATCATTTAATAAGTAATCGTCTTAACCACAATCTCTTAAGGCACTGGTCTGCTCAATTAATCAAATCCATCGAGTGCTTTTTTTATATCGTATCTCGTGTCTCCCAACCAACTGGTCGACAATTGGTCTCGTCATCTCTCAGGGACTACCCCCCTTAGCCGCGGGAGACAGGCTTAAACGGAGGGATCGGGGATCAGAGTGACAACCCCCGGTCTGAGCGTTGTCGTGTCAATCTGCGCGACAACATTTTTTGGCGCCGTTGCCGGGGACAGAGTTTTTCTGTTCCTGGGGTTTCATTGACATTCACCTTCTCATCTTCCTCATCTCTCATTTTGAGTTGGCAGATTCAATATTTTGGCATCTTTTCATCACATATCAGCAGCATCTCTTCGGTTTTGTTTCTTGTTTGGGTGGCGACTCCACTTTCTCATTTTTCCCAGACAAGAAGCTTTCCTCATATCTGCTTGTGGTTACTTTTTGGATCTTAGAATCAGATTTATTGTTCAAGTGGCGACTCCACTTCTTTCATCTTTTGATTTTCTTGAGCAAAGAGCTAGTTCTATCATCCATCTGATCCCTTATTATTTATCATGGATTATTCATTTAAACAATGTCGTTTTATTCACCATCTCCATGATTTTCCAGAAGAGGCCATTTCTAAATTACCTATTTTTTCAGGTGGTGATCCAATCGCTGTTAGAAGGCATCTAGGCTTGTTTGATCGCATCATGATCATATATTGCAGATCCCCTCAATTTAATCATGAAGATATCAAAATGCGTCTATTTGTCCTTTCTTTAGAAGATGATGCTTTGAATTGGTTTAACAGTTTTCCTAAGGAATCTTTCACTTCTTTAGAAGACATTATTGATGCTTTTAAAGATAAATATGGTTATCCAAACAGCTTGCCTTCTGCCTCTAAAATTGTGCAGCAGAATGAAAGTAATTTAATAAGAGGTCCAGCTGAAAGATCCCAAGACGATTCATCATGTCAGAATGTGTCATCCACCGGAAATATTGCAGTTCATGATAGTGAAAAATCAGGGACAAATGACAATGAAAGGGAAGAGCAAAAGCAAATAATACAAGATTTAATGATGCTGGTGAAAAATATGGAAAGCAATCAAACTAATTACGTCAATGATGTCAAAACTTTATGCACCCATCTGGAAAAACGTAATAGGGAGATTGAGGTCACGCAAAGTCACCATGCTAAAGAAATTGAGGCCATAAAAACTAATTATGAAACAGAAATTAGAATCATGCAAAGCAGGTTGTCGATCTTAGAGGAAAATATGGTGACCATGAAAGCTGATCATGATAAGGAAATTGACTCTATGCAAAACAAGTTATTAACTATGGATGAGGAAATTACTATCATGACGTTCAATCATAATAATCAAGTGGCTGACATGCAAGCGAATCATAAAGAAGAAATAAATTTTATGCAGCATTGCTTGATGGACATAAAGGAAAAGAATGTTAAAGTAATAAAAGACATGCAGGAGCACCATGCCAGACAAATCAGTGCTATAAAGGTTGAACACTCTAGTCAGATGGATGCCATTAAAATACAAGTTCAAAGGTTTCAGCAACTGGCAGAGGATAAGAGAAACCAGCAAACAGCAACAAATCAGGGGTTTTCTCATTTGCTACACCAGGATTCATCTTATTATTGGGAGGTTGTTGATTCGATTGAAAGATGGTTGATTGAGGGTGATCCAGACAGACTTAAGAATGATAAAGATCAGATGCAAGATGAAGAAAGACATAGCACGCATATCTTACATACTTCATCTGATAGCTTTGAAACAGAAAGTACCAGGTCATCAGCAATTCAACCAGCCAGAAAGAGAAAGCGCAAGAGAAAGAAAATAAGAAGAAGATTTGACTCATCAGACGGCCGTGAGCAGCTTGATTTTCGGATAGGAAAAAGTCCTACCATATGCAAAATTGGACATGGCACATCCGACAAGCAGCCCACAGATTTGCCTGAAAGCAGGCAAATGCTCAGTATGCACTACATTGAACACATCTGATGCCGTAGGGCATCCTTTTGTATCGTATTTCTAACCCTACTCCTTGTTTTTCCGCATTTTCATTTCTGTTTTAGATAGTTAATAAATGAAGAGTTTTTTCTTTTCTGGTGCTTAATGTACACGCTGATTTTTGGATGGACGCTACTTATTTTTGTGTTGTATGGATGCAGATTCTGGATTCTCACATTCCTGCAAGCAGCAACGTGTCCCCAAGTAGAGCCAGATGTTGACCTCTACTGGTCAACTACCAATGCAGTGCACCCCGTTTTTCTTGACAGAAAGAAGCAGCACCTGATCAGCATGTCCGTGCCATCCTGCCATCATCAGCAACTTGATCTTTTTGATTGTAAACCCAGTCTGCATGTATTAATTGTAAATAATCTTAGCAGACATGAGTCATGTATGTATTTTGCCTAGGTGGACCTAACTTTCTGATGATAATCTACGTCCCGGAAGGTTTTTCGTCTCACCGATCCACGGATCGGCAGAGTTTTCCTTCAAACCTGACCCCAAAGCCGGGATTGATTTTGTCATTAGAACTTTAGGAGAATCCTAGTGTGTTGATCTGCTAGATTATCGTGGTGTCGCAGAGCTGGGTGTTTTATGAGGGTCTGTATTAAGTGGGCTTGTCCCCTTGAGATGTAATTTGTAAAAGTCATCATGAAATGTGTCTTGAGGGTCGAAAAATGTTTTGAATCCCCTCATGAGTCCTAAGTCCTAGGTCCTAGGTGATGTTTCCGAAGGCTTAGTTCAGTGATCCATTTTAAAATGAATTAAAAAATTAAAAAATGAATAAAAATAATAAAATTAAAAAAATAAAATAAAATTTTTAAAAATTTAATAAAAAAATAATAAAAAATTTAAAAATTTAAAAAAATAATAATAAAAAATTAAGTGAATAAATCGACGGATGAGATCAAGAGATGTCTTGATCCTCATCAACGGTCGAGATCATTTCTACGTGGATCACTCGAACTAGCCGTTGGGATCATTTCCTTTAAATAGGGTGCTAGGGGTCATTTCAGATCATTCGATCTGTGAGTCAAAGACTGAAGAAGCTCTCTTGTAAATTTGTTTCTGGTTAATAAAGAAGACTTTGGGGTCCATATCTTGCTGGTGTTACTCTCTTGAAATGCTGTGAGATTGTTTTAATTTTCTGCATATGTTATTTTCAGCTGTTAATAATAGCTTTTGTAGAGTATTGTGGGTACAGGTATCTTGCTCACTTGCTAGGGTTTGGGTGCTGTTAGGGTTTCTGAAGTAATGGCAGGTATCTCCATTACTTCCTGAGATCTAGCAGCATTCTTGCCCTCTTTACTGATGGTTGTTTCTGAGCTGTGCAGAAAAACCCTTGCTGAAGAAGATTTGGTGGACGTTAGGGGAAGTTCTCGGCTGAACCAGCCAACTCCCACAAGCATTTTCTTCTGAGCCCAGTGGATTTGATCCTGGGTCTATCATTCGGTTTTATTTTTCTGATCTGCATGAGAGAATTTCTGAAGTTTTTTTTCACAGTGACAATCTGAAATTTCTTTTCTTTAAAATTTTCTGGTTCTTATTGTTAAATCTGGCTGTGAAGGGGCTAAATCTGTACATTAAATTAGCTGATCTAGGGTTTCAAATTTTTTACAGTTTTCATTAGGGTTCTGTTTTTCTGTTGCAGGTATAGGGTTTTGTCTTTTTTGCAATTGCAGGACTGCCATCAAGGGTAACACGCCGTCACACTGTGCATAAGCAACAGATTTCAACGAAAGACATTTTTTGGTTTGCTGGTTTATACATGCACAAACACGCAGAGATCCGCCAGCAGCTCCAACATTTCATAATCCACGTCAATCTTCAGCAATCGTTAAAAGCCCAGAGGTTATATGTTAGCAGGACGGTTGTTTTGGATCAGGAAGAAGTTGTGGCAAGGAAGCATGCCCCTTCTGTCCATCGAAAATCTGCATAACTTTCATTTGTCGGCCGACTGGAACTGGAAAACGCATCTCATTCATCACTGCAGTTAAATTTCGACTCTCCCCTCCGTCGAACTGTGCTATCACTCTTTCATTTTGCGTTCCAAATTCAGGATCGGGATATCCAAACGCACGCAAGGTATCAAAACGTCGGCAGCCAGGTGATCTCTTTCACGTTTTACGCACAGGTTTTCTCGTCCCTTTCCGCTGGCATTCACGTTGGCATATCAGTCGTTGCTGAGGGTTCAGTCTTGGTATCGTTTCAATCTACTGCGTATTTGAATGATATTCCTGTGTATGCGTGGTCTAGGGTTGCGTCGTTCAGTTTTTGCCTGCGTATTAGAACAAGTGTGTTACTATTCTCGTTTTTTTTGTGTATAGCGTAAGTCTGTTTTTATTTCTTTTTTTTGGATGCGTTTTAGATACATTAAAATTAAAATCAATAAAAAAAACAAAAATATTTAAGCGTAGTTTCATTTTAGTTATGATTTTTTAATTTTTTTTTTAGATTTATTTCTTTTATAATGACATTCGTCTTAACATTTAGATTTAGATTTTATGTTTTAGATTTTTGTTTAAGCGTTTTAGATTTTAAGTTTAGTTTAGATTTAGATTTGAATTAGATTTTAAATTTTGATTTATTTTGGTTTTAAAATAATAATAAAAAAAAAAAATGTTTATGTTTTAAAATAGATTTTAATATTTTAGTTTTTTTAGATTTTTATTTTTTAGATTTTTTGTAATAAAAAATAAAAAGATTTGTTTAAATTTAGTTTTATTTAAGTTTTTTTTATTTAATTTTTATATTAGGGTTTTAGTTTTAATTTAATTTTAAAAAATATATATATATATATTTGAAAAAATATTAAAATTTTGTGGAAAATTAGTTTTGCCAGTTTCAGTGGTTTTTCATGTTATATCTTTCATGCTGAGATCTGAATTTTCAAGTCGAGATGCGAAGTTGATATCTGGTTAATGGTTTATGATCCGTGGTGGTTTAAAGCATTCATCTTTTTTAAATTTTCAGTTGCTGGATATCGTTTTCATCACTTTAAGAGCATTGTGTTTTAGCTGATTATAGATGATCGCTGTTCATGGTCCATGTTTTTTACACTGTTGATAATATCGGCGATATATCGGCGATATTCGGAAATATCGCGATATTTTCGGCAAAACGATATATCGCCGAGAAAATATCGCGATATTTTCAAAATATCGGAAAATATCGGCTATATTTAAAAATTTGAAAAAATTATTTTTTATGCTTGCCGATATTTGCCGATATTTTGCCGATATTTTCGCCGATATTGCCGATAAGATATTTTCTGGACCCTCGCCGATATTTTCCCGATACCGATATTATCAACACTGGTTTTTTATATCATTTAATAAGTAATCGTCTTAACCACAATCTCGTAAGGCACTGGTCTGCTCAATTAATCAAATCCATCGAGTGCTTTTTTTATATCGTATCTCGTGTCTCCCAACCAACTGGTCGACAATTGGTCTCGTCATCTCTCAGGGACTACCCCCCTTAGCCGCGGGAGACAGGCTTAAACGGAGGGATCGGGGATCAGAGTGACAGCCCCCGGTCTGAGCGTTGTCGTGTCAATCTGCGCGACAACAATGGGTTGGAAGATCCACCAGATGGATGTGAAGACCGCATTTCTCAATGGCTTCATACAGGAGGAGGTGTACATTGAGCAGTCACAGGGCTTTGAGGTGCATGGGAAGGAGTCCCATGTGTGCAGACTGAAGAAGGCCCTTTATGGCCTGAAGCAAGCTCCCAGAGCTTGGTACTCCAGGATAGATACATACTTGCAGGGGATGGTTTTCACAAAGAGTGAGGCAGATCCGAACCTTTACTTTATTGTGATTGGTGAGGAGCCTCTCATTCTGGTGCTATATGTGGATGACTTGATCATTACAGGTGCAGAGAGACTCATAGAGCACTGCAAGAGAGATCTTGCGGCGGAGTTTGAGATGAAGGACATCGGTTTGATGCATTACTTTTTGGGTTTGGAGGTGTGGCAGGAGGAGGGGCATTTCTTCCTGGGGCAGGGGAAGTATATTGTGGACATCCTTAGCAGATTCCACATGGAGGATTGTAGACCCATGTCGACACCGATGATCACCAACTGGAAGAAGCTTCATGCTTCAGATTCTGAGTTGGTGGATCCCACATTGTACAGGCAGCTGATTGGTTCCTTGATGTATTTGGTCAACACTAGACCAGATATCTGTTTTGCAGTCAACACGATGAGTCAGTTTATGTGTGAGCCTAGGAAGGTTCACTGGGTGGCTGCAAAACACATTTTGCGGTACTTGCAGGGGACAGTGGATTATGGTCTGGACTACAGGCAGGGAGATGGAGTGAGATTGGCAGGATACACTGATTCTGATTGGGCAGGTTGTGCTTCTGATAGGAAGAGCACTTCAGGGTGTTGTTTTGGGTTGGGTTCAGCAGTAGTGTCATGGTTCAGCCAGAAGCAGCAGTCCGTAGCACTGAGTTCAGCGGAAGCAGAGTATATGGCAGCCAGTCTAGCTAGTTGTGAGGCTATCTGGCTTCGCAAGATGTTGTTTGGCTTATTTGGTCAGCCGTTGAGACCTTCAGTGATTTACTGTGATAATCAGAGTTGCATTAAACTCACGGAGAATCCAGTATTTCATGACAGGTCAAAGCATATCGGGATCAGATATCATTTCATCAGAGACTATGTTCAAAAGGGAGTTGTGAAGCTTGAGTATATTTCCACTGATGAGAAGGTTGCAGATATTCTTACCAAAGCCTTACCACGGGGCAAGCATGTCTACTTCAAGGACAAGATGGGTGAGGTGAGGAACACCTTCCTCGGTAAGAGGGAGTGTTGAAATTTGGTACCGGAGGACAGGTGGTTCCCTTAGGCTTTGATTTTTGGCCTAGGGAAAAGTGTCCAAAAGAATTTAATTTTTCTCCTAAAGTGACTTTATAATTTTATAAAGTTAAATTTAATTTAAAAGTGACTTTAAGTGATAAAGTTACTAAGTCTAATTTTAAAGTAACTTTTATAGAGTAAATGAAAAATTAGAAAGGAAAAGTGACTTTGGAAATAAATGACTAAGTGGGTCTTTATTAAAGTGGGGTGAATTAAAAAAATAGAAAGTGAGATTTAAATGAGCATTTAATCTCAGCCATTGATCTAAATCTATTTCAGCCATTGGATTTAGAGATCACCCAAAAGTCACTTGGATCACCCAAAAGTCACTTGGAGTTATATTAAAGGAGGAAAAGGTCATTCATTCTTTCATGAGCAGATTGGGAGAAGGAAAGCAAGAGAGCAAGAGAGATTTCTGAGCAGGGAGGAGAAGGAGACAGCAGCTTGGCACACATTCCAAGGCAGCAGTTGAGCAGATTTGTACAGCTGATTCAGCACATAGTGAAAGGCAGATTTTTGCACAAAAATCGAGGAGCAGTTTGCTGATTTTTCTGCACACAAAACGGAGGCCGTACAGCATTTATTGCTGTCCTGTTTGCTGTAATTTCCAGATTGCTGTGAGGCACGGGAAAGGAGATAAGTTGTAAATTTGCTTGCTGATTTTTTGCTGAATAATTCTCACTGTAAAAAGGCAATTTTCAGAAATAAAGAAGAGCTCTCAAACTGGTTTTCCCCAAGAGTTGTAGGGGGTTTTTCCAGGGTCAAGTTGACCAAAAATATCAGTGTTTTAATGTGTTTTAATGGCTGTTTTTTATTGCTGATTTTTAATTCTGCAATTTCCAGCATTCTGAAAAATTTCCAGAATTTGTGTTTTCAGCAATATTTATTTTTTTCAGTCTGTTAAATGTATGGTTATGGGAATGGGCATTTAACTACATGGGAGAAATAAGGAGAAACTGAAAACCGGGGTGGGAAAACAGAGATTTTTACATTGCTTGGAAGATCAGGTTGGAGATGATATTGGATGTGTTCCCGCTCAAACTAGCAGGGGTCCTAAAAGAGGATCCTAAAGGGGCAACTACTAGGTCAAGGGCAACAATGGAGCTATAGTCCATTGTCACCTCAACTAAGGCTCCCTACTTTTTACGGATTTTCACCGATGGGAGGATACCCGGTATAACAAGGATCACGAAAACGAATGGATCAGTGATAGGATGAAAGGTGATCCTAGAATCCTATACAAGAGAAGCTCAAATATATGGCTTGCTTGCTTGGAAAGCAAGATGAAAGGCTCTCTAAGAAGGGCTTAGGAGAATTCTAAGAACTACGGTTTGAGTATATGACTTGTCAAGGAGATTTCTAGCCCCTAAAATCCTTGTGGAAACTTGGATTCCAAGTGGTCTTTGTGAAATTGGCTTCAATAAGTTGTGGGGCCACATAGGACCAAGTGGACCCAGAATTAGGTCAAGAGGATGGAATTGATCAACCAAGGATGTGCTTGACCTAATTCATGGGGAGAAAGGGATTGAAGGAGAAATTTTCTTTGAATTTGATGCAATAATCCCAATGAGGTCACTAGCCAAAGGAAGCCTAGGGCAAGAAATGGTTCAAGCTAGGGCTTGCAATATCTCGAGATCCCACCGTTGGATTCACTTCAAATTTGGAGGGCCTCTAGAGCAGACTCCAATGTCGTTGCGGACCAAAAATCGAAATAATTGGATGGCTAGATTGTGAGATAAGTGATGCCCTAGGTGACCTGTGTAGGCTAGGCGTAGAAAGAGAGAGAAGGTGAGAAAAATATGCTTTAAGGTGATCACCTATGGAGGACCAGTGCCTAATCCTTTGGGGAAATGGAGTCAAGGATATTTCAATGGTTGGAATGGATTCACTTAGTCAAGGAGGCCCATAAAACAATTTCGCATGGGAATTAGGGCATGGACAATTGCTTTAAGGTCTTTATACTTCAAAATGCAATATGTGATTACTTATCAAGATAAAATTTCAACAAAATGTCTCTAGGAACATTCACTTATTCAAGCATGGCCCATGACATGATGCAACGCTAATAAAAGACAAATTTCCACCATTTCACACAAGAAAAGCAGCAAATTTCAGCCTAGTATAGCGAAAATCCCCAGCAACATGCATGTGACATAAGAAAAAGACAAATTAGCATTGAAAGAGCACTTACATGAGAGAACAAGTATATCCAATCATCATCATATGCTAATATAGAAGCTCCAAGACAAAAATGAGGAAATCCAAACATCAAAATTCATCCATCCATCCAACTTCGTCCTCCAAAGAGAATAGCGAAAATCTCACAAGAGAATATGATCCAATCCAAGTGATGATGAGAGAATGAATCACCTCTCACCTATTTATACAATTCCTAATGAATTCGATTTAGCTAATTAGGCCTAATTTAGCCCCTAAAATAAAATAATGTTCATAATAACAATCTTTTGGTGACAATCCTACCAAACTAGCTTAATGACAAAGGAGTAAGCCTCTCAAGAGGGTCGAATGATCAATAACATGTGTTGTTGGGCCTTAGAGAAGGCCTAATGAAGTCCATAGCTGCCATAATGTGAAATAGGACTCCCAAAGGTAGTGGACAAGGGGTTGGCACCTTTTTCTCCAAGAAATAAACCTGTGGTCCTTCCAAATGGATGTGGGAGCACACAAGTGTCCTCATGGGTCTCCAAACCAATTGAAGATGCCTATAGACCATCTACAAGAGCTAGGATGATGGTATAAGTGATGCCACATCATCATATAGATCTTGGACCATCTGCCAAGTGTATGATGTAACTATAGAGCCAATTGGGCATGGTGAACCAGGTGCATCTTCCTTGTCCAATAGGTAAACCACGAGCAATCTCTGAATGACTCTGGGGATCCATGGAATGTTGTCTGTTATTGCAGAGACCCATGGCTCTCTACACACACCCTACATGTGCCAATGTAGCCCTCTGGAGGGTTAGGACCTCGTATACGAAGACAAAACCCAAGATGAAGACCATCTGCAATCCTGCATAAGATCCATTGTGTCCCCTTGCATTCCAGTATATCAAGTCATTAAAGAAATCAAGTAAAAGAGTTTACAAACCACCGAAAACAGGTGGGCACTTCATAATGGCATGCCCTTCGATAGTGGGCTTTAGCATGTGCTAATGTCTCCAAGCTCCAAGGGGGATTAAGGAAGCACCCTATTAGGTGATTTTTGCTTCTAAAGGGGGTGGTATGTCCATGGTACATCCTTCAAATGGTGGTGGCATGTGATAAAGTGATGGAACGGAGTGGGGGAAGAAGGGAAATCCTGGGTCACATGCCATGGTACAAGGGTGGCTAATAAAAGGGAAACCCAGACTTGGGTAAACGATGTGTATGAGGGAGCAATCGTGGTACATGAGTTACCTTGGCCTTGATTTTTCCACCGTTTTGTTGAGAAATCCAAGGAGGTGGTAGTTAATCGATCTCTCTTATTATGACATTATCTTATGATGTTTTCATTATTATTATTAGTTCTTATTAATTATCTTTTCTTATCAACAAAACTAATGCCAAGTAACAAATAGAAGAGAACACAAGATGTAGGGAATGTTGCCCAGGCAAAACCCCTCTCTAGGGGAAAACCCAATCAAAATTTTTCCTTTAGTAGATTCAAGATGAGACGACCAAGACCCTTACAATTTAGACTCGAGACTACCTCCATCAAGTCATCCTCCTTTCACTGTATTTGCATACCAAGATCCATGACCTTTCTCACTGTTGTGAACCCTCATCGTTGTAGTTACATTGAGACAGCGATTACATCGAAACTGTGTTAGGCACCGAGACCTTGACTATTGTAACATTGAGCCCTTATCACTGGAGTTATACCAAGGCAAAAATAGCATTGAAACTTTGTTAGTATATGAATTTTGCAGTAGTCCCAAACTATAATCTGCATCATTATTTTGAGGCTAACTATAATTGCACTGAAGTATGATATTATCCGAACTGATTCTTTTGTAATAGCACTAAAATACATCTCTCTGAAATCCGCACTTGTCTCTATAATTTTATCTGAAATTTTGTGGTGGTATAATGTGAAAACCTCAGCTTGGTATATATAGTGGTTCGTCCATCATAAATGAGCCGACATGACCATATGAATAGATGTGTCACTATATAAGGCTAACATGAATATATTGACTTGAAGATAATTTATTTGAGGTTCACTTAAAGACTTTGATGAAGAGGCCGAGTTGATGACTTGGTGGAGGAGTCTTTGACCAAACAATAAATGACTTTGACAACAACCTAAAGTTTACAATGGAGGCTTGAATTATAATTGACCCAAGCATGAAACCCATGCTTTAACAAGTCAATTTAATAATAATAATAATAAAATTTGCTTTACAAATATATTACATTTGAGTCAAATACAATAATGAAGACTGAACCTAGTTACATTCTTCAACACTCCCTCTTAACTAGGGAGGTTTTCATATAATCAAAGAGGTACATGGAATATCTCACTTTATCTATGAAAAAGCTTAGGCACCGCAATAGCATGGACTAGATTCAAGACCAGGGCAATCTATCCATTGGTCTCTCAACATTTTAGGCATCGTAATGCCACGAACTAGATTCCTGACCAAGGCAATCTATCTGAGTGGGACTATGATGGACTCAAGATTTCAGCCTCTCTAGGTACGATCAAGCTTACTCGCTAACCATCAACCAAGGGACCTAGGTGTGTATCCATGATCAGAGCTCTATGACCCATGCCACCCTCCCTACTTTGGGACCTAGACATCAACACAAAGTGTCGGCCAGATGTCCTCCCAGGCAATGCTTCACTCACAAAGCCTCTCCTTGATCCAGCAGATCAAGAACAACAAATCTCTCCCAATCAAACTAATTGGTAATCAACATGCTATCAAAACCATCAAGAGATTTAAACACAACCCCAATAATATACTTTCACATATTCATAAATAAACACAAACCCTCGGGGTTTTTCCTAATGTTGCTTCTCAACACAGTAGGCCTATCAACTGAATCTTTCCTTTTCAACTTCACATATAGCAACATATCCTTCAAACTTCATTCTCCAATCAAAACTATGCTCTCCCTCTCAACCAGGGATATTTTCTCTATCCAGGCTCCCTCTTAAACTCAGGGAGATCTCTTCTATCCAGGCTCCCCCTTGACCTAGGGAGATCAGCGTCTTCTTTTCGACAACAGAGAATCTTTCGTGGCTTTCATTCATCTCATCAGAGTTATCATTACCATCACCATTCATATCATGCTTATCACATCAACTTTTCTTTCGATCATCCTCACCACCTTGAAGATTGTGTACCTGCACAATTTAGATAGCAAGTACAACCAAAACTATAGAAGCATGAAGTTAGCCAAATCATAATCTTACAATAACGAAATCATTTTACAAACATAATCAGCAAGAGACTTGTTGACCACTACGTGTCAACTTCCCAGCAGTACACCCCCTTTTCTTCGCAAAAAAGGGATAGCGCTTGATCGACATGTCCGTACCATTCGACAGTCATCGACAGCTTGATCAATTTATGTTGTAAACCCAATTTGCATATTTAATTATAAATAATCTGAGCAGAGTTGAGTCATGTATGTAAATTGCCTAGGTGGACCTAATTTTCTAGTGATAGTCTACGTTCCGAAAGGTTTTTTGTCTCACCGATCTATGATCGACAGAGTTTTCCTTCAGCCTAACCCCAAAGCCGGAATGGATTTTGTCATTAGAATCTTAAGAGAATCCTAGTGTATTAATCTGCTAGATTATAGTTGTGTCGCAGAACTGGGTGGTTTATGAGGGTCTATGTCAAATGGGTTCTCCCCCTTGAGATGTAAAGTTGCAAAGTGTCTTGAGGGTTGAGAAATGTTTTAATCCCCTCATAAGTCCTAAGTCCTAAATCCTAGATCCTAGGTGATTTTTCCAAAATCTAGGTTCGAGGATCCATTTAAAATAAATTTTAAAATTTTAAAAATTAAAAAAAAAAAAAAAATAATAATAAAATAATAAAAATATAAAATATAAAGTAAAAAACCTAAAAATAATAAAATAATAGTATTTTGAGTGAATAAATTTTTTAATACATTAAAAAATTCGACGGATGAGATTAAGAGATATCTTGATCTTCATCGACGGTCGAGATCATTTTGACGTGGATCACTCGAACTAGCTGTTGGAAATTTTTCCCTTAAATAGGGTGCTAGGGGTCATTTGAGAGGAGGAGATCTGAAAGTCTGGTGCTAAAGAAAGCTCTCTCGTAGTCATTTTTTGTGCAATAAAGAAAGACTTTGGGGTTAAAAATCTTGTTGGTGTTACTCTTCTGAAAATGCTATAAGATTGTTCTATTTTTTTCTGCATAATTTTATTTTCAGCCATTGATGGTAGCTTAACGAAGATTGATCTAGGCACAGGTATCTTGTCTGAGCTTTGGGGTTTGAATAATAGTTTAGATTCTGAAATATAGTGGCAGGTATCTCCATTTGATCGAGGTTTCACTATTGTTTTCTCCTTCTATGTTAATGGTTGATTTTAAGCTGTGCAGGAAGTCCTTTTTTCATATTACCGGGAGTTAGGGGAAGTTTTCGGCTGAACCAGCCAACTCCCGGGTTGTGTTTTCTGAAAGAGCCCAGCCAGTTCTTGACCCAGGGCTTATCATTCGAAATATTTTTTATGAATGCATGCAGGGTTTTCTGAAGCGTTTTACATTAAAATTAAATTCTGATAATATTACTGTGATTATTGATAAATCTGGCTTCTTAAGAGCTTTCAGTTTGTAAATACTGTAAATTTTTTGATGGGTTCAGGGTTTTCAGTTTTTGTTTTATGCACATATCATTTTTGGGTGATTTTTCCTTCCAGGTTGCAGGGTTTCTAAAGATATTCAAGGTTTATCTGCGCCGTTTCGCTGTCCAAGGGTTTCAATTTCAATTGTTTTTCAGGTCTGGAAGAAATTTTACATCGGTTTCATCAATATCAGCTTCTGGGGTTTGGAATATTTTTCCAAGGACTACAAAATCGTTTTTCAAATCCCCCAGCTATCTTCAGCTGCCCAAACTGCAAATCTATTTTCACTCAATCTCGTACAGCCACCCTCATCTGCTGCAAAATCCCTTGCATAATCAATTCTTCCTGTGTTGTCTCCTCATATCTGCAAACGAAAACTGAGAGCCCGCAAATCTGAAGGCAAAATAAAAATTAAAAAAAAAGAGGAGGCAGACGTGGTTTCAAATCATTTCCCGTATCCCTCTTGTTGTCATCAATCTGTTCTCCAGATCCTGCGTATTTACTTACGGGCTGAGGCAAGAAATTATCGTTGTTTTATATGGTTGTTGGAAGCTGCAAAACGTTTTGGGTGGCATTACTGCGCTTAAAAGGCTGAACTGTGCTCACTCATCCGCCCGAAATTGTCAGATCCGCGCTGCTGCATCCTTACTTCACAATGGCCGCCGTTCAGCTGTGAACCCATGAACGTTACCCGCATTTCACGCACGTGCCATGATCTGCAAACTGCACGCAGCAAAAAAGGGAACGTTTTGAAATTTTACAGTTCTTCCCTCAAGCACTGACCTGCTCTTCGATCTACGCCGACAACATGCTCATTAGCCTCAATCTGCGCATTGGCTTCGTTTCAGACATCATCAAACTGCAGTGAGGACGGTCATGTTGATACACACGGGCCAGGTAACGTATTATGCACAGGTGAGCTATGTATGTGTAGATCTCTTTTCCGTTTGCGTAGGGAGTAGTCAATATTTTTTTTGGGTTTTCAGCGTAAATGCAATCAGGTGAGTTTAGGTGTTTAGCATAGGTTTATTTTTTATTTATTATCATTTTTAGTTCATAGCTTAGGGCCTTTTCTTAAGTTTTGGGTTTATAAAAAATATATATACGTAAAAAAACAAAAAATAGAATAAAAATTTCGATTTTCTTTTCATTTATTTTATTATTGTTTTTGTTAGATTTAAATTTTTGTTTAGTTTTTTTTTTTTATAGATTAATTTTTGCTTTTTTATATATACTAAAAAAAAAAAATTAAAATTTAAAAAAAATATATATATATATAATTTTTAAATCATAAAATAAAAATAAAAATAAAATTCCTTTTTTTATTTGGATTAGATTTTTAATAATTTCAAGTTTTGTTTTAAAATTATAAAAGGGCAAAAAGGGGTTTCTTTTATTTAGATTTTCAATTTTAAATTTCGTATTATTTGAAAAATATAAAAGTATTTTTGAAGATATTTTGCCAGCTTTTATCTTAGCCCAGGAATCTGTTACTGAGGTTAATTTTTTTTGATGTGGGGTTAATGTTTATCATTTTTCATGTGGTTAAATATGCTTGAATGATCATTTAAGGATTAGCTATATGAATATGATCTCTGGTTAACTTTTTTGAAATTGCGAGGTTGTTTAAAGCATTTATCTTTCGAAATTTTTAATCGTTGGAATATCGTTATTGAGCTTTAATCGCTGAATCATTATAAGAACATTGTGGTTTTACTGGATATCTTGCATTGTTCAAGTTATTTGATGATAAATGATTGTTGTACATGGTTTATATTTCTACAACATCTAGTAAGTAATCGTTTAAACATCGAACTCATAAGGCACTGGTCTATTAACTCAATAAAATCTATTTAGTGTTGGTTTCCTTTCGTGTCTCCCAAACCAACGGATTCACAGTTGGTCAATCATTTTCCCATAGGGTCTACCCCCTTAGCCGCGGGAGACAGGCTTAAACGGAGAGACCGGGGATCAGGGTGACAGCCCCCGTTCTGAGGGTTGTCGTGACAATCTGTGCGACAACATTTTTTGGCGCCGTTGCCGGGGACAAAGTTTTTCTGTTCCTGGCGTTTCAACGACATTCGTCTTCTCATTTCTCATCATTCTTTCATCTTTCTCATCTCTCATTTGAGCTGGCAGATTCAACATTTTTGGTTATCATTTGGATCTTTTATTGCCTTATCTTTCGTCATATCAGCAACTACTCTTCAGTTCGTTTCTTGTTTGGGTGGCGACTCCATTTCTTTTCATTTCCCAGACAAGAAGCCTCTCTCATATCTGCTTGTTGGTTACTTTTTGGATCTTAGAATTAGATTCATTGTTCAAGTGGCGACTCCACTTCTTTCATCTCTTAATTTTCTTGAGCAGAAATCTCTTTCTATCATCCATTTGATCCCTTATTATTCATCATGGATTATTCATTTAAACCATGTCATTTTACTGATAATCTCCATGATTTTCCGAAAGAGGCCATTTCTAAATTATTTAAGTTCTCAGGTGGTGATTCGGTCGCTGTTAGACAGCATTTAAACAGGTTTACTTGTGTAATGATCATATATTGTAGACTTCCTCAATATAATCATGAAGATGTCAAGATGCGTCTATTTGTCCATTCTTTAAAGGGTGATGCTTTGAACTAGTTTAATAGTTGTCCTGAAAATTCCTTCATTTCTTTGCAAGACATTATTGATGCTTTTAAAGATAGATATGGTGATCCAGATAGCTCGCCTTGCGCCCCTAAAACTGTGCAACAAAATGAAAGTAATCTTGTAAAAGGTCCAGCTGTCCAAGACAATTCTTCATATCAGAATGTGCCATCCACTTGTACCATTGCAGATCATAGTAGTGTTGACAATGAAAAGGAAGATCATAAGCAAATTATACAAGATCTATTGCTACTGGTAAGAAATATGGAGATAAATCAAACTAATTACGCCAATGATGTGAAAACTTTATGCACTCACCTGGAAAAGCGTAATAGGGAGTTGGAGATCATGCAAAATCAACATAGTAAGGAAATTGAAGCCATGAAGATTAATCATGACACAGAAATTAGTTTTATGCAAAGCAAGATGTCAGGCTTAGAGGAAAATATGACGACCATGCAAGCAAATCATAAGAAAGAGATAAACTCTATGCAGCATTGCTTGATGACCATGGAAGAAGACCATGCCAGGGAAATCAGTGCTATAAGGGTTGAACACTCTAGCCAGATAAACGCCATTAAAATACAGTTTCAGAAATTTCAACAGCAGTCAGAAGATGAAGGAAACCAGGAAGAATCAATAGATCAAGAGCCTTCTCATCCGCTGCAACAAGCTCCATCTTACTATGAGGAGGTCATTGGTTCGATTGAAAGGTGGTTAATTGAAGGTGATCCAGATAGAATTAAAAATGATAAAGATCAGATGCGGGATAAAGATCAGATGCGGGATAAAGAAAGACATGTCACGCATATCTTACATACTTCATCTGATAACTTTGAAGCAGAAAATTCCATGTCATCAGTGATGCAGCCTGCCAGGAAGAAAAAGTGCAAAAGAAAGAGAATGAGAAGAAGATTTGATGCATCAGACGGCCGCGAGCAGCTTGATTTTCGGATAGGAAAAAGTCTTACCATATGTAGAATTGGACATGGCACATCCGACAAGCAGCCGACAGATTTCCCTGAAAGCAGGCAAATGCTCAGTATACACTATATTGAACATATCTGATGCCATGGGGCATCCCCTATATTTCTAACCTTACTCCTTATTTTTTCAGCGTTTTCATTTATGTTTTAGGATTAAGATTTACTTTTCATGTTACTAGATAGTTAATAAATGAAGAGCTTATATTTTTCCTATGCTTAACGTTATATGATGATTTTTTGGATGGACGCTACTTATGTTTTGTTGTGTGTTGCATGGGTGCAGAGTCTGGATTCTCACATTCCTACAGTGCAGCAATGTGTCCCCAAGTGGAGCCAGATGTTGACCACTACGTGTCAACTTCCCAACAGTACACCCCCTTTTCTTCGCAAAAAAGGGATAGCGCTTGATCGACATGTCCGTACCATTCGACAGTCATCGACAACTTGATCAATTTATGTTGTAAACCCAGTTTGCATATTTAATTGTAAATAATCTTAACAGAGTTGAGTCATGTATGTAAATTGCCTAGGTGGACCTAATTTTCTAGTGATAATCTACGTTCCGGAAGGTTTTTGTCTCACCGATCTATGATCGACAGAGTTTTCCTTCAGCCTAACCCCAAAGCCGGAATGGATTTTGTCATTAGAATCTTAGGAGAATCCTAGTGTGTTAATCTGCTAGATTATAGTTGTGTCGCAGAACTGGGTGGTTTATGAGGGTCTATGTCAAATGGGTTCTCCCCCTTGAGATGTAAAGTTGCAAAGTGTCTTGAGGGTTGAGAAATGTTTTAATCCCCTCATAAGTCCTAAGTCCTAAATCCTAGGTCCTAGGTGATTTTTCCAAAAGCTAGGTTCGAGGATCCATTTAAAATAAATTTAAAAAATTTAAAAATTTAAAAAAAAAAAGAAAAATAAATAAATTAAAAATTAAAAAATAATATAAAATATAAAATATAAAACATAAAGTAAAAAACCTAAAAATAATAAAATAATAATATTTTGAGTAAATAAATTTTTTAATACATTAAAAAATTCGACGTATGAGATTAAGAGATATCTTGATCTTCATCGACGGTCGAGATCATTTTGACGTGGATCACTCGAACTAGCTGCTGGGAATTTTTCCTTTAAATAGGGTGCTAGGGGTCATTTGAGAGGAGGAGATCTGAAAGTCTGGTGCTAAAGAGAGCTCTCTTGTAGTCATTTTTTGTGCAATAAAGAAAGACTTTGGGGTAAAAAATCTTGCCGGTGTTACTCTTCTGAAAACGCTGTAAGATTGTTCTATTTTTTTTTTCTGCATAATTTTATTTTCAGCCATTGATGGTAGCTTAACGAAGATTGATCTAGGCACAGGTATCTTGTCTGAGCTTTGGGGTTTGAATAATAGTTTAGATTCTGAAATATAGTGGCAGGTATCTCCATTTGATCGGGGTTTCACTATTGTTTTCTCCTTCTATGTTAATGGTTGATTTTAAGTTGTGCAGGAAGTCCTCTTTTCAGATTACCGGGCGTTAGGGGAAGTTTTAGGCTGAACCAGCCAACTCCCGGGTTGTGTTTTCTGAAAGAGCCCAGCTAGTTCTTGACCCCGGGCTTATCATTCGAAATATTTTTTATGAATGCATGCAGGGTTTTCTGAAGCGTTTTACATTAAAATTAAATCCTGATAATATTACTGTGATTATTGATAAATCTGGCTTCTTAAGAGCTTTCAGTTTGTAAATACTGTAAATTTTTTGCTGGGCTCAGGGTTTTCAGTTTTTGTTTTATGCACATATCATTTTTGGGTGATTTTTCCTTCCAAGTTGCAGGGTTTCTGAAGATCTTCAAGGTTTATCTGCGCCGTTTCGCTGTCCAAGGGTTTCAATTTCAATTGTTTTTCAGGTCCAGAAGAAATTTTACATCGGTTTCATCAATATCAGCTTCTGGGGTTTGGAATATTTTTCCAAGGACCGCAAAATCGTTTTTCAAATCCCCCAGCTATCTTCAGCTGCCCAAACTGCAAATCTATTTTCACTCAATCTCGTACAGCCACCCTCATCTGCTGCAAAATCCCTTGCATAATCAATTCTTCCTGTGTTGTCTCCTCATATCTGCAAACGAAAACTGAGAGCCCGCAAATCTGAAGGCAAAATAAAAATTAAAAAAAAAAGAGGAGGCAAACGTGGTTTCAAATCATTTCCCGTATCCCTCTTGTTGTCATCAATCTGTTCTCCAGATCCTGCGTATTTACTTACGGGCTGCGGCAAGAAATTATCATTGTTTTATATGGTTGTTGGAAGCTGCAAAACGTTTTGGGTGGCATTACTGCGCTTAAAAGGCTGAACTGTGCTCACTCATCTGCCCGAAATTGTCAGATCCGCGCTACTGCATCCTTACTTCACAATGGCCGCCGTTCAGCTGTGAACCCGTGAACGTTACCCGCATTTCACACACGCGCCATGATCTGCAAACTGCACGCAGCAAAAAAAGGAACGTTTTGAAATTTTACAGTTCTTCCCTCAAGCACTGACCTGCTCTTCGATCTACGCCGACAGCATGCTCGTTAGCCTCAATCTGCGCATTGGCTTCGTTTCAGACATCATCAAACTGCAGTGAGGACGGTCATGTTGATACACACAGGCCAGGTAACGTATTATGCACAGGTGAGTTGTGTATGCGTAGATCTCTTTTCCGTTTGCATAGGGAGTAGTCAATATTTTTTTTGGGTTTTCAGCGTAAATGCAATCAGGTGAGTTTAGGTGTTTAGCATAGGTTTAGTTTTTATTTATTATCATTTTTAGTTCATAGCATAGGGCCTTTTCTTAAGTTTTGGGTTTATAAAAAATATATATACGTAAAAAAACAAAAAATAGAATAAAAATTTCGATTTTCTTTTCTTTTATTTTATTATTGTTTTTGTTAGATTTAAATTTTTGTTTAGTTTTTTTTTTATGCATTAGATTAATTTTTGCTTTTTTTATATATATATTGAAAAAAAAAAAATTAAAAAAAAAAAAATATATATATATATATATATATATATAAATTTTTAAATCATAAAAAAAAAATTAAAAAAAAAAATTCCTTTTTTTATTTGGATTAGATTTTTAATAATTTCAAGTTTTGTTTTAAAATTATAAAAAGGCAAAAAGGGGTTTCTTTTATTTAGATTTTCGATTTTAAATTTCGTATTATTTGAAAAATATAAAAGTATTTTTGAAGATATTTTGCCAGCTTGAATCTTAGCCCAGGAATCTGTTACTGAGGTTAATTTTTTTTGATGTGGGGTTAATGTTTATCATTTTTCATGTGGTTAAATATGCTTGAATGATCATTTAAGGATTAGCTATATGAATATGATCTCTGGTTAACTTTTTTGAAATTGCGAGGTTGTTTAAAGCATTTATCTTTCGAAATTTTTAATCGCTGGAATATCGTTATTGAGCTTTAATCGCTGAATCATTATAAGAACATTGTGGTTTTACTGGATATCTTGCATTGTTCGAGTTATTTGATGATAAATGATTGTTGTACATGGTTTATATTTCTACAACATCTAGTAAGTAATCGTTTAAACATCAAACTCATAAGGCACTGGTCTGTTAACTCAATAAAATCTATTTAGTGTTGGTTTCCTTTCGTGTCTCCCAAACCAACGGATTCACAGTTGGTCAATCATTTTCCCATAGGGTCTACCCCCCTTAGCTGCGGGAGACAAGCTTAAACGGAGAGACCGGGGATCAGGGTGACAGCCGCCGTTCTGAGGGTTGTCGTGACAATTTGTGCAACAACAAGACTATACTTCAATACTTATCAAGATATCACATTCACAACTCATCAAGATATCAAACTTATTATATCTAGAGTTTTAATGACATGATACGATATAGCAACCCCTAGAAACAAATCAAATTAATATATCTAACAACTTTCAAATTTCATATGTTAGTCTTCCTACAAAGATTTCATGTAAACCCTAGATTTCTTATTTTCACAATCTCAACAATCATTATATAAGTTCATAGATGACAAATCACACATACTAGAGAAATTAACTACTACTACAGTTTAGCTACAAAACCCTAGATTTAACACAGCGTCATCCTAGAACATCAAACTCATACAAGGGCTTAGATTAAATCCTAAGACTTACGACCAACAATAATTAGGTCAACACACATATCTAGGAATTCATCATTAATCATATCATATGTCAAGCAACATATTAGACATATACCAACCTAGACCCAACTAGGGATTCAACCACATGGACACATACATACCTAGGGCTTCATTCCTAGGATCACAACAAAAGTTTTGCTTATAGGCCCAACCAAACCCTAAAGATCTAAGATTTTATAGCAAAGCAAACCCTATTATATCAACACTTTAAAGGTTCGGGATTTCAGACAACATCATTTCAACCCTAACAAGTTAGAGTTTTCATGATCATACCAAAACCTCAAACATGACATCATCAACAAAAACTTCAAATAGCATTTCCCAATAACCCTAAGCAGTTTTAGGGTTTCAGACATTAACATTAGCATACCCTTAGGTTAGGGTTTTCCAAAGAACCTGTCTAGGGTTCTATAAAGTCAATTAAGAATATGAGGGGGTAGATTTATCAAGTGATGAATCACCCAAAACAAGAATCATTATGATTCAAGAGAGCTAGACATAACGATGTTAGTAACACAAATTTCAAAATAAGATGAAGAGAATTTTACAAGATGTATGGTCTAAGACATACCTGGAGATGTTTCTTGACAAACCTTGTAGGAATTCCTTGAAGTGTAAGCCATGGTCTTCTATACCTGTAATACATACTTTCAAGAAAAACACGTGATACCATGAACATGATTTAATTTCTTAAGTTAGATCTCCTACATAACCATGGAGGATGGTATCCTATAAAAGTTATTCCTTCTTTCAATCAAGGACTTCTACTTGACATCCTAGATTACTTGTAATCCCTAGAGGATAAGAATGCATGTTGCAATCTTTATCCTAGACTAGCCATAAACAAGGATCATCGAAAAGTTAAAAGATTATGTTATACGTACGTTGTGATTACATACCTCTGATAACTTATTAGACTTGCCTATGCATTTTGACAATACTTACTTGAACTTCGTTAAGGTTTGAATTAGAATAGACTTTGAATTCTTCAGTTATGTGGAGATGACCTTGTCCTTGGTCCTATACTAGCCCTTATCATATTTATTTTAGACATTGATCTCCACGGGTGACAGAATCGAGTTCCTTTCCTTTGACAAAATGTGGATCCAATGTATTTCTTTATTGAACTCATAGACATGTCTTGACCTTATCTTCAGCACTTATTGCTTCAACATATTCTTGAGCCCAAATTCTGAAATCTATACCACTAAGACTGTGACAGGTAGTGATACTTATTCACTGTGATGGGCACCGAAACTATGATAGGCATCACTGTAACAATATTGAACTTGTGGTACTGAAGTTAGTTTACTGATGATAGCACCGAAGTTGTCTCTGTGATTTTTCTTCACAAGATCATATCACTTCAATAGCACCAAGTCCGAGTTCTTTACACTGTGGAGGCATCGAAACCTTTTCTTTATGTGGTTGCGCCGAATTGAAGAGATAATCAACCAATCCAAACTCCTCCACTATAACAATACTGAAATGTATTCATAGCACCAAGACTTTATCAATTGTGTTATCACTAGTGTGATAGAACTAAGTCTCATACATTGTATTAGCATCACTGAAATAGCACCGAGTTGAGGTCACGAGATCATAATATTGTGGAAGCACCGAGACTGTGTTGACAAGGTGACTAAGATAGCACCGAGACCCTTCTTCTTCTGCCTATGATAGTACCGAGACCTTATTCATCACCAAGACCTTTTCTCTGAAAATGTTATCCGAACTTATCTCCTGAAGTTACACAGAATCTTGTATCACTGAAATTGCACTGATACACGGTTAATCATTTTCTGAAGTGAACAAATTGTCTCACTATGCCTTTTAGGATGCTTTTGAATTCCTTCTGACTTGATCTTTAATATAAATATGTTCAACAAATGCACCCAATTGATCTTTAATACAAATGCACCCAAGTGATCTTGAAACTGCCTTTTGACCATAGCTCTAATACCATGTTGAGAAATCCAAGGAGGTGGTAGTTAATCGATTTCTCTTATTATGACATTATCTTGTGATGTTTTTGTTATTATTATTAGTTCTTATTAATTATCTTTTCTTATCAACAAGACTAATGCCAAGTAACAAATAGAGGAGAACACAAGATGTAGGCACGCTGTTAGGACAAAACCCCTCTCTAGGGGAAAACCCGGTCAAAATTCTTCCTTCAGTAGATTCAAGATGAGACGACTAAGACCCTTACAATTTAGAATCGAGACTACCTCCATCAAGTCATCCTCCTTTCACTGTGTTTGCATACCAAGATCCATGACCTTTCTCACTGCTGTGAACCCTCATCATTGTAGTTACATTGAGACAGCGATTACATCAAAACTGTGTTAGGCATCGAGACCTTGATTGTTGTAACACCAAGCCCTTATCAATGTAGTTATACTGAGATAGAAATAGCATCAAAATTGTGTTAGTATATGACTTTTGTGGTAGTCCCAAATTGTAATCCGCATCACTATTATGAGGTTGACCGTAATTGCACCGAAGTCTGAGATTATCCGAACTGATTCTTTTGTAATAGCACCGAAAAAACATCTCTCTGAAATCCGCACTTGTCTCTATAATTTTATACGAAATTCTGTGGTGGTATAATGCGAAAACCTCAGCTCGGTATATATAGTGGTTCGTTGGTCATAAATGAGCCGACAAGACCATATGAATAGATGTGTCACTGTATAAGGCCGACATGAATATATTGACTTGAAGATAATTTATTTGAGACCGACTTGAAGAGGCTAACTTGAAGACTTTGATGAAGAGGCTGAGTTGATGACTTTGTTGAAGAGGATGACCCGATGGAGGAGTATTTGACCAAACAATAAATGACTTTGACAACAACCGAAAGCCTACTGTGGAGGCTTGACCTATAGTTGACCCAAGCATGAAACCCATGCTTTAACAAGTCAATTTAATAATAATAATAATTCGTTTTGCTTTACAAATATATTACATTTGACTCAAATACAATAATGAAGACCGAACCTAGTTACATTCTTCAACACGTTCTTCATATGCCTTTTGCCTTTTATGAATTTTCTTTGGTTAACTACTCAGGGCTCAAGGGAATGAGAGCATGATGTGTAAAGTACAACAGTGGATACCCTCTTTAAGATGGAGAAGTTTATTGCCCGCCAGGGGTTGGGACAATCATGGGTTCCTGAATGATAGAGGAGGCTCATCTAGGGCCTATAGGAACTAGGGTGATGGCGATGGAAAGGAGTAAAGCTCATGTATTGGCTTTTTCCCACCTGCTAGATGTGTTTGTCCCAACCATCTTTTGCATTTTGTGGTACAATTTCCTGTTGAATGTGGCCAATTATGCTTTTTCTTTTCTTTTTAGTTGCATCAACCTCTGGGGCATCATTCCAAGCCCCACCCAAGGTATGCGCAAAGGGGAAGGGGAGGTTAACCCTTTGTGGACCCAGTGGGGGAATGTGGACCCAAGTGGGAGGAGTGGTGAATGGGATTATAGTGAGCGAAAGGGGAATGAGATATGTCGATTGGGGAGCGGGACCACGCAACCAAAATTAAGGGTTCCCATATGGTACCATCACTAAAGCCCAAAGGTCAGTAAAAGAGATCCCACAGGACTAAGGTACAAGGTTAACACCCAAAAGAGACCTAGGGGACAGAAGCACGGACCTAGTCCACCCTTTCCACCAAATCTCCCCACTAATCCATGCCCAAGAGTTTCCATGATAAGTAAACTAAAATACTCAATCACCAAATGACAAGGCATTCCTTTAGGTTTGGGAGGCCCATCTTCAAACATGTGATCATGACAAATGGGTGAGTTACCACATGGCTGGCTCTAATGGCGGAGAAATGACACAACGAGCTAGTTGGTGGCTGCAAGGGGCTGCTAACTGAGGACCATCATGGAGAAAAAAATTCTCCTAGGGATATCACCCACAAAGTGGTGTGTAACATCTGGCTCCAACTGGGACATGATCTCTCGAAAAAGTGGGCAAAGTTGCTCGAACGGGAGGTCATGAGAACGCAAGCAATCTCTTGGTTACCATAGACCTGTTACCTGCACATATCAAAGACTAAACCCACAGGGCAGCATGTTTCTATGGTGTCTTATGATCACCCGTGATTAGTGTTAGGTCGAAAAATCAACAGGAAAATAAAATCTGCAAATTTTAATCTAAATGCAGCTAATCTATCATGAAAAATATCATATGATGTTAGTTCTAATGAGAAAATCAATATGGAATGCATCCTATTCTAACATGCATAACATACAATGTCAAGTGTTAGGTATAATCATAGATCCAATGCAACCAACATATCAATTGATCAATACAAGAATGCATGCTTCCATGATTATTTTTGCAATGGACCCAACAATAAAAATGGGAATAATGATATGAGGGGTTATGGGGGGCAGAGGTGGGAAAACAGGAGACCCATATGATATAGAAAGGAGCCCTAGAAGAAGGGAAAGACACCAACCAAGAGGATTGAATTTGATCCCCTAACCAAAAGATAGAAATGTCAATGATCAAGTATATGAATCTTTGATGAAGAGCTATCTCGGGCGTATCACCCTCTGGGTAAGGAGTGAATGTCTCAAACACATTTAGAATGATACTATTTTGGTCATTGGGAAAACGAGTGGACTCATCATTATATTTGGGGAAAAACCATGATCCCTGGTTTTTCGTAGGGGAAACCAGCCCTTCCTCAAAACTAGGGGAACAAACTTCATCAAAAACATCTATTTCCGGGGTAGGGAGATAACAAGGGGAGGAATGCTCAAACATGAAGAAGAACCCTTTATCGGTGGCATGGCTAAAGGAAGCATCTTCCTCATATTGTTTTACATTAGTCATCAGAATTACCCACAATTTTGGAAGGCTCTTCTTTGATTGAATCATCTTGGAACATAAAGAAGAGACCCTTCCAATCACTAGGAAGGGCTTCATAAGGGCCAACATTGTTATTCAGAAGGGGTGGAGCATTTTCTTCTTTCCTGAGCTCATTCTTATGGATTTGAGAAACTATGGGGCCTTCATTTTTATAATCATACCCAATTCCCCAATCAACAGCCCAAAAGTCACTCATAGATTCTTCATTTATTTTACTATCATGATCTTCCTCAGAATCATCCCATTCTTCACTATATATTTGATGTTGGTTAGGATGCCATTTAATCTCTTCTTTAGGTAAGGAGGACTTTTCCTCCTTCATTCGTTCTCGAAGAATGATATCCAAGGTATTTACTACATGATTTTGATAGAATGATTCAAGAAGAAGGTCATTGGTAGGACTCTTTCTATATTCACACTTCATGTTACGGAGCCTTTTCGATTGCTCACAATAGTGGGAGAAAATCTCTTGGGAGTTATATGTGACCATCAGTTGCTTGCAAGACTCTTCATATTCCATCATCCATTCTTGAAATACCTGAAGACTCTTGAGGTAGAGATCTTCTTCATTATCCTTAGAGGACATGCTTTCCAATTCATGAATCTCTCTTTCGATACTATCCTCAAGGTATGCATCAATCACTTGATCTTGATGATTTAGAGAAGGATCAAGACACTCTTCCTCAAGCATAAAACCATATTCAATAACTTCCTCCCCTCGAAGGGCCACATCCAACATTTGGCATATGTCTTCATGAGATTGGAAACTCGGCCCTTCATGCAACAAGAAGTGCATAGTCAACATTGGAAGAGAAGAGTGCTTTTAGGTTTATATGACTGAAGCCAATCGGTATTGGGGGCAATGGATAGGACAAACAATTCCATTTGGTCACAAGGTTGAGTTATATTTTGCTTTGAAAGATACCTCATGAACCTTACCACGTGATTGGTTGCGGAATGTGGATCCCCATCGAACGTTGGCATATTCTTCATGGATTCCGATGAGGGATATCTCGGGATCCCTGTCATATCTATGGCGGGAATATATGTGGTCAACATGTTGTTGGATCCCTAATGACATGGGAGTCACCAAGGTTAATGAAATTGCCTCAACAAATGCTTGCTTCACCCTACAAGCATTGACCTTAGAGATCAATGAAGAACTAGGGCTTCGTTCTTCCAATGGAGTCACCAAGAATGATATATTAATATTGTCATATGGAGAACAAGGCGCACGTCTCGTGTCCCTAGCAACAACGCCAAAATGTCACCGCTCAAACTAGAAGGGTTCCTAGAACGGGATCCTAAAGGGGAAACCGCCAGGTCAAGGGCAACAATGGAGCTATAGCCCACTATCACCTCAGTTAAGACTCCCTACTCTTTACGAATATTCACCAATGGGAGGATACCCAGTATAACAAGGATCACAGAAACGAATGGATTAGTAATAAGATGAAAGGTGATCCTAGAAGCCTATTCACAAGAGAGGTTCAAATATATGGCTCACGTGCTTAGAAAGCAAGATGAAAGGCTCTCTAGGAAGGGCTTAGGAGAATTCTAAGAACTAGGATTTGAGTATATGACTTGTCAAGGAGATTCCTAGCCCCTAAAATCCTTGTGGAAACTTGGATTCCAAGTGGTCTTTGTGAAATTGGCTTCAATAAGTTGTGGGACCACAGGGGACCAAGTGGACCCAGAATTAGGTCAAGGAGGTGGAATTGATTAACCAAGGATGTGCTTGACCTAATTGAGGGAGAGAAAGGGATTGAAGGAGAAATTTTCTTTGAATTTCATGCAATAATCCCAATGAGATCACTAGCCAAGGAAAACCTAGGGCAAGAAACTGTCCTCAAGCTAGGGCTTGCAATATATCGAGATCCCACCGTTGGATTCGCTTCAAATTTTGAGGGCCTCTAGAGCAAACTCCAACACAGTTGTGAACCAAAAATGAAAGTAATTGGATGGCTAGATTGTGAGATAAGTGATGCCCTATGTGACCTATGTAGGCTAGGCCTAGAAAGAGAGAGAGAAGGTGAGAAAAATATGCTTTAAGGTGATCAACTATGGAGGACCAGAGCCCAATCCTTTGGGGGAAATGGAGTCAAGGATATTTCAATGATTGGAATGTTCGTACCTCATGGGGTAGTACAAGGATTTCTATTATCTCAGATGGTTGGATTAATATAAGACACAAGCCTTTGATTAATGTCATTGCATCATCACCAAACGAGCCATGTTCATCAAAGCAAAAGATCGTTAGGGTGAGATAAAATATTGTAAGTACATTGCTGATATTTGAATTTCTATCATTGAACAAGTGGCAAGTTCTTCATCAGCAGAACAAAATTGGAGCACCTACAGTTTCATTCATAGTGTGAAGCGCAACAGGTTGGGATCGCGGAAGGCAGAGGACCTTGTATATGTGCATTCAAACCTATGCCTTGTGTCTCGTAGGGGTGAAGAATATACAAGTGGACCTCATAAAGAATGGGATGTGGATGCGGAATGTTCAGATTTAGAGCTCTCTCTTTCTGCTCTGGATATTTATGCCAGTGGCGATGCAAGTGCATCTGGAAGCACTAGTAGAGTTGCCTCTTCTGTTGAACAAGCATCTTGTTCTATCTTTGCTGATGAGGATGGGGAGTTGTATTAGTAATGATATGTTGATGTAGTCATGATTGTCTTTAGTTCATGTTTTATTTCAGTTTTAAAACATAATGGAAAGCCTCATCTATAAAGGCTAATTTTGGATATTTCATTCATGTAATCATCTGTTGGAGACTTGGAGTTAATATAAATTTGGATTTCCTTCTAAAATGTCATTTATATGTCTCACTCTTTCTTTTCTTGCAAAATAATGCGTTATAAATTATAATTTATTGAATATTGACTATATATATATATATGACGTTTCGGCCACATTTCCATTTTCCGGGGGTCACGTTTGGAGTCGTCCCCGTTTCGGAAACTTCTAGATGTTTCGGCGTTTCGTGCAATTTAGCCTAAAATTAACATGGTATCAGAACTGAGGTGAAGACAAAGCCCAAGCAAGAGTGAAGAGCAATGACTAAGAGGAGCAATCACTAATCACGAACAAGTATCAATGGCCTCCACATCCTAATTCAAGTCTGATGATAAGCTTCATGATAAGTTTGATTATCATGCATGGAAGATGTCTCTTGATTTGACTTTAGAAAAGCAAGATGTCATGGATTATGTGCAGGGAAAGATTCTGGAACCTCCTTCAAATGCACCAGCTACTGCTAAGACAAAGTACAAGAAGGGTGAAGTCAAAGCCAAGAAGATCATCAGGGATTCTATTCATAAGCACTTAGTTGCTTACATCTCCAATTTGTATCCATCAAAGGAGATATATGACAAGTTGGTTGGCATATTCAAATCTAGCAATGCAAATCAAATTCTTCTCCTCAAGAACACGCTGAAGGATATAAAGAAGGGAAAAGGTGAGGATAGTCAATCCTACTCATGAGGATTACCGAGATCAAAAATGATCTTCTTTCAATTGGTGAAGCTATTGCTGATGGGGAGCTCACTCTCATTGCCCTTGGAGGTCTTCCTCCCGAATGGCATGTGGTCAACACTACTATTCTCAATAACGATAGAATTCCAGGTTAAGAAGAATTGTTGACTAGATGTTCTCAAGAAGAAACAAGGGTGATGGAATTGAAGATGCCTTCGAATAGGAATAATCCTACCACATTCTCCGCTCATGCCAAGAGGAAGAACAATGCAGGTTCAAAGATGAAAAGTCAAGGAAGACCGGGATTCAAAAATGGAAGGAAGGGAAGATGCTTCGTTTGCAACAAGTTTGGTCACTATGCCAGGGAGTGTCCAAATAGAAGCGACACATCTCATGATGATGATCACAATCATTCCAGGGGCAACAACAACAATCAAAGGAATTGCAGGTTCAACAACAAAGGGAAAAGGAATGTTTCCGCTACTCAACATTGAAATGATCGAGCTTCTAAAAGAACAAGAAACTCCAGGTATGATGAGTCTAATGTTGTAAATTCTAAGCAAAAGGAATTTTATCTTATATTTTCCTTCTCTACTGCCTCTCCTCCGGATACTTTGGGAAATTGGTTGATTGATAGTGGTGCCTCAAGGCACTTCACCGGGTACAAGGAAGCTATTTCAAATCTGATAGAGAAGGATACAAATTTGGAAATTATCCTTGGAGACAATGCAACATATCCTATGAAGGGAGTTGGGAATGTTACCCTTCAATTGAATCAAGGTAACACTGTTCATCTTCAAGAAGTATTATATGTACCTGATCTAAAGAAGAATCTAGTGCCTATCTCGGCGAAGGAAAACAAAGGATTCAAGGTGGCATTGATCGATGGAAAGGTACATGTGTGGAAAAGAAATTTCAAATAAGCATTTACTCTTGGATTCAGGGTTGACAGTTTATATCAAGTTGGAGGAAGTCCACTTGGACCCATGTCTTGCAACACATCTCTTCAATCCGAACTATGGCACCGGAGGTTTGCTCATCTTCGCTATAAGGCTCTACCCGATGCAAGGAAGATGGTTACAGGTATGCCCGAATACAAAATAGAGGATGAAGGTGTATGTCAGGGATGTGTCGAGGGAAAACATACAAGGGGACCATTCCCCTCAAGTGATAGCAAGACCACAGACATTTTGCAATTGGTTCATTCTGATCTATCTAGTATGTTGTCTGTCATATCATTAGGAGGATATTTATATTATGTTGTCTTTGTGGATGACTTCTCTCGCTTTTCCATTTTCCAGGGTCGCGTTTCGAGCCATCCCCATTTCAGAAACCTCTAGACATTTTGACGTTTCGTGCAACTTAGCCAAAAATTAACATGGTATCAAAGCTGAGTTGAAGACAAAGCCCAAGCAAGAGTGAAGAGCAATCACTAAGAGGAGCAATCACAAATCACGAACAAGTCTCAATGGCCTCCAAATTTTACTTCAAGTCTGATGATAAGCTTCATGATAAGTCTGATTATCATGCATGGAAGATGTCCCTTGATTTGAGTTTAGAAGAGCAAGATGTCATGGATTATGTGCAGGGAAAGATTCTGGAACCTCTTTCAAATGCACCAGCTACTGCTAAGACAAAGTACAAGAAGGGTGAAGTCAAAGCCAAGAAGATCATCAGGGATTCTATTCATAAGCACTTAGTTGCTTACAGAAGGGTGAAGTCAAAGCCATGAAGATCATCAGGGATTCTATTCATAAGCACTTAGTTGCTTACATCTCCAATTTGAAAACATCGAAGGAAATATATGACAGATTGGTTGGCATGTTCAAATCTAGCAATGCAAATCAAATTCTTTTCCTCGAGAACAACCTAAAGGATATAAAGAAGGGAAAAGGTGAGGATATTCAATCCTACTCATGAGGATTACCAAGATCAAAAATGATCTTCTTTCGATTGGTGAAGCTATTGCTAACAAGGAGCTCACTTTCATTTCCCTTGGAGGCCTCCCTCCCAAATCGCATGTGTTCAACACTACTATTCTCAATAACGACAGAATACCAAGTTATGAAGAATCTATGACTAGATGTTCTCAAGAAGAAATGAGGATGTTGGAATTGGAGTTGCGTTCGAATAGGAATAATCCTACCGCATTCTTCGCTCATGCCAAGAGGAAGAACAATGCAGGTTCAAAGAAGAAAAGTCAAGGAAGACCGGGATTCAAAAATGAAATGAAGGGAAGATGTTTCGTTTGCAACAAGTTTGGTCACTATGCCAGGGAGTGTCCAAACAGAAGCGACACATCTCATGATGATGATCACAATCATTCCAAGGGCAACAACAACAATCAAAGGAATGGCAGGTTCAACAACAAAGGGAAACGGAACGTTTCCACTACTCAACCTGGAAATGATCGAGCTTCTAAAAGAACAAGAAACTCCAGGTATGATGAGTCTAATGTTGTAAATTCTAAGCAAAAGGAATTTTATCTTTTATTTGCCTTCTCTACTGCCTCTCCTTCGGATACTTGGGAAATTGGTTGATTGAGAGTGGTGGCTCAAGGCACTTCACTTGGTACGAGGAAGCTCTTTCAAATCTAATAGAGAAGGATACAAATTTGGAAATTATCCTTGGAGACAATGCCACCTATCCCATGAAGGGAGTTGGTAATGTTACCCTTCAATTGAATCAAGCTAACACCGTTCATCTTCAAGAAGTACTATATGTACCTGATCTAAAGAAGAATCTAGTGTCTATCTCAGCGATGGAAGACAAAGGATTCAAGGTGGCATTCATCGATGGAAAGGTACATGAGTGGAAAAGAAATTTCAAATAAGCATTTACTCTTGGATTCAGGGTGGACAGTTTATATCAAGTTGAAGGAAGTCCACTAGGACCCATGTCTTGCGACACATCTCTTCAATCCGAACTATGGCACTAGAGGTTTGCTCATCTTCACTATAAGGCTCTACCCAATGTAAGGAAGATGGTTACAGGGATGCCCGAATTCAAAATAGAGCATGAAGGTGTATGTCAGGGATGTGTCGAGGGAAAACATACAAGGGGACCATTCCCCTAAAGTGATAGCAAGACCACAGACATTTTGCAATTGGTTCATTCTGATCTATCTAGTATGTTGCCTGTGATATCATTAGGTGTATATTTATATTATGTTGTCTTTGTGGATGACTTCTCTCGCGTTTCGAGTCGTCCGCTTTTCAGAAACTTCTAGACGTTTCAGCGTTTTGTGCAACGTAGCCTAAAATTAACATGGTATCAGAGCTCAGGTGAAGACAAAGCCCAAGCAAGAGTGAAGGGCAATCACTAAGAAGAAAAATCATTGATCACGAACAAGTCTCAATGGCCTCCACATCCTACTTCAAGTCTGATGATAAGCTTCATGATAAGTCTGATGATCATGCAAGGAAGATGTCTCTTGATTTGACTTTAGAAGAGCAAGATATCATGGATTATGTGCAGGGAAAGATTCTGGAACCTCCTTCAAATGCACCAGCTACTGCTAAGACAAAGTACAAGAAGGGTGAAGTCAAAGCCAAGAAGATCATCAGGGATTCTATTCATAAGCACTTAGTTGCTTACATCTCCAATTTGAATACATCAAAGGAGATGTATGACAGGTTGGTTGGCATGTTCAAATCTAGCAATGCAAATCAAATTATTTTCCTCACGAACAAGCTGAAGGATATAAAGAAGGGAAAAGGTGAGGATATTCAATCCTACTCATGAGGATTACCAATATCAAAAATGATCTTCTTTCGATTGGTGAAGCTATTGCTGACAGGGAGCTCACTCTCATTGCCCTTGGAGGTATTCCTCCCGAATGGCATGTGTTCAACACTACTATTCTCAATAACAACAAAATTCCAAGTTATGAAGAATTGCTGACTAGATGTTCTCAAGAAGAAAAAAGAATGACGAAATTGGAGATGCCTTCGAATAGAAATAATCCTACCGCATTCTCCGCTCATGCCAAGAGGAAGAACAATGCAGGTTCAAAGAAGAAAATTCAAAGAAGACCGGAATTCAAAAATGGAAGCAAGGGAAGATACTTCGTTTGCAACAAGTTTGGTCAATATGCCAGGGAGTGTCCAAATAGAAGCGACAAATCTCATGATGATGATCACAATCATTCTAGGGGCAACAACAACAATCAAAGGAATGGCAGGTTCAACAACAAAGGGAAAAGGAATGTTTCGGCTACTCAACTTGGAAATGATCGAGCTTCTAAAAGAACAAGAAACTCCAGGTATGATGAGTCTAATGTTGTAAATTCTAAGCAAAAGGAATTTTATCTTATATTTGCCTTCTCTACTGCCTCTCCTCCGGATACTTTGGAAATTGGTTGATTGATAGTGGTGCCTCAAGGCACTTCACCCGGTACAAGGAAGCTCCTTCAAATCTAATAGAGAAGGATACAAATTTGGAAATTATCCTTGGAGACAATGCAACCTATCCCGTGAAGGGAGTTGGGAATGTTACCCTTCAATTGAATCAAGGTAACACCATTCATCTTCAAGAAGTACTATATGTACCTGATCTAAAATAGTATCTAGTGTCTATTTCTATGATGGAAGACAAAGGATTCAAGATGGCATTCATCAGTGGAAAGGTACATGTGTGGAAAAAGAAATTTCAAAGAAGCATTTACTCTTGGATTCAGGATTGACAGTTTATATCAAGTTGGAGGAAATCCACTAGGACCCATGTCTTGCGACACATCTCTTCAATCCAAACTATGGCACTGGAGGTTTTCTCATCTTCACTATAAGGCTCCACCCGATGCAAAGAAGATGGTTACAGGTATGCCCGAATTCAAAATAGAGCATGAAGGTGTATGTTAGGGATGTGCTGAGGGAAAACATACAAGGGGACCATTCCCCTCAAGTGATAGCAAGACCACAGACATTTTGCAATTGGTTCATTCTGATCTATCTAGTATGTTGCATGTGACATCATTAGGAGGATATTTATATTATGTAATCGTTATGGATGACTTCTCTCGCATTTCCATTTTCCAGGGGTCGTGTTTCCATTTTCCAGGGGTCTGGTTTTGAGCCGTCCCCGTTTCGGAAACTTCTAGACGTTTCAGCGTTTCGTGCAACTTAGCCTAAAATTAACATGGTATCAAAGTTGAGGTGAAGACAAAACGCAAGCAAGAGTGAAGAGCAATCACTAAGAGGAGCAATCACTCATCACGAACAAGTCTCAATGGCCTCCACATCCTACTTCAAGTCTGATGATAAGCTTCATGATAAGTCTAATTATCATGCATGGAAGATGTCTCTTGATTTGAGTTTAGAAGAGCAAGATGTCATGGATTATGTGTAGAGAAAGATTCTGGAACCCCCTTCAAATGCACCAGCTACTGCAAAGACAAGGTACAAGAAGGGTGACGTCAAAGCCAAGAAGATCATCAGGGATTCTATTCATAAGCAGTTAGTTGCTTACATCTCCAATTTGAATACATCATTGATCACGAACAAGTCTCAATGGCCTCCACATCCTACTTCAACTCTGATGATAAGCTTCATGATAAGTTTGATTATCATGCATGGAACATGTCTCTTGATTTGACTTTAGAAGAGCAAGATGTCATGGATTATGTGCAGTGAAAGATTATGGAACCTCCTTCAAATGCACCAACTACTGCTAAGACAAAGTACAAGAAGGGTGAAGTCAAAGCCAAGAAGATCATCAGGGATTCTATTCATAAGCACTTAGTTTCTTACATCTCCAATTTGAATACATCAAAGGAGATATATGACAAGTTGGTTGGCATGTTCAAATATAGCAATGCAAATCAAATTCTTCTCCTCAAGAACAAGCTAAAGGATATAAAGAAGGGAAAAGGTGAGGATATTCGTTCCAACTCATGAGGATTACCGAGATCAAAAACGATCTTTCAATTGGTGAAGCTATTGCTGACGGGGGAGCTCACTCTCATTGCCCTTAGAGGTCTTCCTCCCGAATGGCATGTGGTCAACACTACTATTCTCAATAACGACAAAATTTCAGGTTAAGAATAATTGTTGACTAGATGTTCTCAAGAAGAAACAAGGATGATGGAATTGAAGATGCCTTCGAATAGGAATAATCCTAAAGCATTCTCCGCTCATACCAAGAGGAAGAACAATGCAGGTTTAAAGAAGAAAAGTCAAGGAAGACCGGGATTCAAAAATGGAAGGAGGGAAGATGCTTCGTTTGCAACAAGTTTGGTCACTATGCCAGGGAGTATCCAAATAGAAGCGACACATCTCATGATGATGATCAGAATCATTCCAAGGGCAACAACAACAATCAAAGGAATGGCAGGTTCAACAACAAAGGGAAAAGGAATGTTTCCGCTACTCAACATGGAAATGATCGAGCTTCTAAAAGAACAAGAAACTCTAGGCATGATGAGTCTAATGTTGTAAATTCTAAGCAAAAGGAATTTTATCTAATATTTGCCTTCTCTACTGCCTCTCCTCTGGATACTTTGAAGTTTGGGCAATTGGTTGATTGATAGTGGTGCCTCAAGGCACTTCACCGAGTACAAGGAAGCTCTTTCAAATCTGATAGAGAAGGATACAAATTTGGAAATTATCCTTGGAGACAATGCCACCTATCCTATGAAGGGAGTTGGGAATGTTACCCTTCAATTAAACCAAGGTAACACCGTTCATCTTCAAGAAGTGCTATATGTACCTGATCTAAAGAAGAATCTAGTGTCTATCTCGGCGATGGAAGACAAAGGATTCAAGGTGGCATTCATCGATGGAAAGGTACATGTGTGGAAAAGAAATTTCAAAGAAGCATTTACTCTTTGATTCAGGGTTGACAGTTTATATCAAGTTGGAGGAAGTCCACTGGGACCCATGTCTTGCGACACATCTCTTCAATCCGAACTATGCCACCGGAGGTTTGCTCATCTTCACTATAAGGCTCTACTCGATGCAAGGAAGATGGTTACAAGTATGCCTGAATTCAAAATAGAGCATGAAGGTGTATGTCAGGGATGTGCCGAGGGGAAACAGGAAAGGGGACCATTCCCCTCAAGTGATAGCAAGACCACAGACATTTTGCAATTGTTTCATTATGATCTATCTAGTATGTTGCATGTGACATCATTAGGAATATATTTATATTATGTTGTCTTTGTGGATGACTTCTGCCGCAAAACTTGGATATATTTCTTGAAGAAGAAGGACGAAATATTCTCATGGTTTCGTGTCTTCAAAGCCTTGGTGGAAAATCAAACAGGGAAGTAGATCAAGATATTGAGGACCGATAATGGAACCGAATATGAGTCAAATGAATTCAATGACTATTGCAAGGAAACTAGA
This sequence comes from Pinus tabuliformis, assembly GCA_031772625.1. NCBI lineage: Eukaryota > Viridiplantae > Streptophyta > Pinopsida > Pinales > Pinaceae > Pinus > Pinus tabuliformis. Next base: position 140,970,145 of record CM062812.1, read on the forward strand.
ATTAATAGGGAGAATACTACTGCATATACTCCTGAGCAAAGTGGTGTTATTGAAAGGAAGAATCGTTCCATTATAGAAGGCACTCATGCCATGCTTCATGATCAAGGACTTCCAAAGTTCCTATGGGGACAAGCTACCAACAATGTTGTGTACGTTCAAAATCGATGCCCTCATCAAGCATTGAACTCCAAAACTCCTGAAGAAGTTTTCACCTATAAGAAACCTGATGTTTCTCATTTTAGAATTTTTGGTAGTCCCATATACTTTCTGTGAAAATTCTATCACTGCAGCAACTGATTTACTTTTCCTACTTATTTCAACATAAGTTATTCATGAAATTACTTCAACAAACATTAAAATAAATACTGTTGCAGATATCACATCGTAATACAGAAACAAACATAAACACAAGAATCAACACATTGACACAGTTATTTTGGACTAATCTCCCCGGAAAAACCCAATGTGGGAAAACCAGTGCAGCAAGGGAGGATTTTATTATTCAGCAATATTCTAGTACAACAGGGTGCCAACTTGGCTTACCCACAAATAGAAAAAACTTCTTCCGAACCCAACGTAGGCCCTACTGACATCTGCATCAGCCTGAAACCCTCTTGAGTCAGCCTGAAACTCTCTGTGTCAGCCTACCGAGGCTCTACGCAGCCTTTTTGGCCTTCTGCGACACTCATGCAGCCTCTGCGTGGATGACGCAGGCTTGCTGCCTCTGCGTGGCTTCCTCTGGCCCTGCGTCTGATCTCTCTTGCCTCTGCGCTGATCTCCCGTCTCTGTGTTCCGTACTTACTGCCTCCTAACTGCTCTCCAGACCACTAGTTCAATTTCTCAGCTAACCCCGCTTCAGAAATTGAACTGACTGGTCTCCCTCAGTATATTCTCCAAGTGACCCTCAAGCCTCCTCTTATACTTTTCCTGTTGACATCTCAACGGTCGAGATTAAGTCCCTAATCAACTGCTAAGATTAGATCTGGCTTGATCCATGTCTTTTGGACCATTCTAACACAGATTCATATTAATACAATTAATATTTTATTTTCACTAAGTTTAGACTTAGGGACTCCATTAAACATATTAATTATTTTAATATCTCCTGATCTGTTTAGAAACTGCCCAAACCCTTTCTAGGTATTGGAGATCTCATGTGCCCCAACCTCTCCACCAAATTTCGTGGCTAGAGCACATATGATGCTACCCCAAATCAACACTCCCTCTTAGCGAGGACTGTGCTCTAGTAATAATCCTCACTGAGTATCACCCTGATCATCCGGCATCGGTCCCTGTGCCGATGTTAAGCCTCCCTGCCCAACATCCTCTACACTACTGCATCTTGTATTGTTTCCCATGACTCTGCTACTGCCACTGTTGCATCTGTACGACAACTCCCTCTGCATTCGTGTTGATGTTGGTCCTTTCTCCCAACACTGCATCCGCACTGCAACTCCCTCTGCATCTGTGATGTTGTTGGTCCTTTCTCCCAACACTGCATATACACTGCAACTCCCTCTTCATTCATGCTACTAACACACTACTTCTGAAATGGGTTCTTTACCATCCCCATCTTTTCCCTGAAGTAGTCAAATTTTGACTTTCCAAGGGCCTTAGTGAGAATATCTGCCACTTGTTCTCCTATAGGAGTGTAGCTCAATTGTACAACTCCTCGTTCAACACAGTCTCTGACAAAATGACACCGGATATCAATATGCTTCGACCTATCATGAAATACTGGATTCTCAAAGAGTTTGATGCAACTCTGATTATCACACATGATCTTGGTCGCCTCCATATTTCTTCTAAATAGGTTCACCAGCAGTTTTCTAAGCCATATGGCCTCACACAAAGCTATGCTTGTTGCCATATATTCTGCCTCAGATGAGCTCAAAGCCACAGACTTTTGTTTCCTACTGCACCAAGAAGTCATTCCTGATCCAATGTTGAAACAGTACCCAGAGGTACTTTTCCAATCCACTAAACTCCTTGCCCAATCTGCATCAGTAAATCCACTCAACCTGATATCCTTCCCCTTGGTGTGTAAGAGCCCATAATCAACTGTTCCCTGTAAATACCTGAGAATGCGTTTGGCTACTGCCCAGTGTGCCCTCTTTGGTTCCACCACGAACTGACTGAGGGTGTTGACAGCAAGCAAATATTTGGCCTGTTATTGACTAGGTACATCAGGGACCCTATGAGCTGTCGGTATAGGGTGGGATCGACATCCTTGTCTTCTGATGCATCAATCTTCTTCCAGTTGGTGATCATTGGCGTAGCCATGGGTCTACAGTCTCCCATCCCGAACCTTTTCAGGATCTCTATGGCATACCTCCCTTGCCCAAGGAAGACTTCTCCTTTCTACTGCCAAACTTCCAACCCTAGGAAGTACTGCATTCGTCTCAGATCCCTCATATCGAACTCTGTGGCTAGATTCTTCTTGCAGTCCTCAATGAGTCTAGATGATCTTGTTAGGAAGAGATCATCCACATGTAATACTCAGATAAGTGGCTCGTTCTTTACAACCAAATAGTAGAGATTCGAATCCGCGTCACTCTTGACAAACCCCATCTGCTGCAAGTAGCCATCTATTCAACCATACCACGCTCTCGGTGCCTGCTTCAGCCCATACAAGGCTTTCTTCAGTCTGCATACATGAGACTTCTTCTCATGATTTTCAAAGCCCTTTGGTTGTTCAATGTATACCTCTTCTTCTATTACCCTATTCAGAAATGTCGTCTTGACATCCATCTGATGATCTCCCATCCCATCTGGGCTGCAAGAGATATCACGGTCCTAATAGATGTATACTTGGCTACCGGGGCGAAGGTTTCCTCATATTCAATCCCTTCCATTTGAGCATACCCCATAGCCACAAACCTGGCCTTGTATTTCTCAACACTGTCGTCCGCAGCATATTTGATCTTGTAGATCCATCTTGAACCTACCACAGATCTGTCTTGAGGCCTTTACACCACCTCCCAGACATCGTTTACCATTATGGAGTTATACTCCACCATCGCATCTAGCCAGACCTGATGCTGAGCAGCCTCCTAAGCTACTAACGCCTAATACTTGTCTGGTTGTTTTCCCTCCCTTTTACTATTCCTTGACTAACTGATGAAGTTCTCTGCATCACGTAGAATTTGACGAAGTTCTCTGCTAGTTCTTCCTCTTCTAGCAAGTGCTTTTGTTCACTCCTCCTCCTCATCCTGAGAATCTTCTTGTCCTGAGGAAGGATTCTTTACTTCCGTTGGTTGAAGAGGCATGACCAACGGATCCTCTTTCGACTGCTCCTCGGAAGGCATTTCACGAGATCTTCTAAAAGCTCTGTCCTCCATGAACTTTACATCTCGTCGTACTACTACCTTCCTGCTCCCTTGAAGATAGGTTCTATATGCCTTAGCATTCTCGCTATATCCCAGTAGATACCCCTTTTCTGCAGTTTGATCCAGCTTCTTCCTCTTTTCTTCGGGTATGCGGCAATATGCTAAACTCCCAAATATCCTGAAATGACTGACTTCAGGCATCTTCCCAGTGAAGACTTTTTCTGGAGTAATCTTGCCCAAAGCCCGATGAGGGGCCCTGTTTTGAACGTAGATAGTTGTGTTGCATGCTTCCGCCCACAGGAATTTTGGCATATCCTGATCATACAGCATGGCCCTAGCTGCTTCTACAATAGTTCTGTTTTTCCTTTCTGCCACCCCATTCTACTCCGGATTGTAGGGAGTTGTCCACTCTCTTCTGATGCCCTCCTTAGCACAATAATCAGAAGTCTTTATCGACATACTCTCCAACATTATCTGAGCGCAAGACTTTTATTTTCTTACCAGTCAGATTCTCCACTTGAGCCTTGAACTCCTTGGATCGATTGAAAACCTCATCATTGGTTTTCAGAAAATAAATTCAAGTTTTCCTCTAGCGGTCATCAATGAAGGTAAGGAAATACTCGGCACCGCTGAGAGCTTTGACGGACATAGGTTCGCAGATATCTGAGTGTATCAATCCTAGTACACTCTTGGCCCTGTGTTTGCTCTTAGGAAATGTCGCCTTGGCATACTTTCCTAGAGCGCATCCCCTGCATACATCATCTCGTTCCATACTCAGATCCGAAACTCCTGTTACAGTGCTCCTGAGAATTCTCAGAGCTCCATGGTGCAAGTGACCCATCCTTCTATGCCATAGTTCGTAAAAGTCCTTGTCCCCATGACTGCCTATTAGTGCCATTGGAGATTCTAGTTGTAATCTATACAACCGATTAGTTTTGATCCCGATTTGCACTTTATTTTTCTAGCTCGGGTGTTTGACGTAAACCCTTTCCTTGATGAAGTAGACGTCATAGCCCTTGCCTTGTAGTTGTGACACGGAAAGTAAGTTCATCCCCAATCCTGGTACGTGCATTACATTTGTGGCACGGAACCGCTCTCCCGATTCTGCCTGAAAAACTATGGTACCCTTTCCTACTGGAGCACACTTTGCGTTGTTCCCCATGGTGATCTGAAAGTTCATGTTCTCTTCTCGATATTCTGAGAAACACTCCCTGATTGCTGCCATATGCCACGAGACTCCACTGTCTATATACCATACTTCTGATGATGCAACACTAATCATGAACGCCACTTCTTCTCCCAACCTAGAAGCCAACATAGAGAAATCGAAGTCTTTTTCTCTTATGCAATCTATTGAAAATCTGCGTGAGTCCCTTGAGGTAGATGGCTCTGCATCGTGGTCTCAACCCATAACTGATTTTCCCTTCCTGTCTCTGATTACATGCTCTAGTACCATGTGAAAATTCTATCACTGCAACAACTGATTTACTTTTCCTACTTATTTCACCATAAGTTATTCATGAAATTACTTCAACAAACATTAAAATAAATACTGCTGCAGATATCACATTGTAATACAGAGGCAAATATACACACAAGAATCAACACATTGACATAGTTATTTTGGACTAATGCCCCGGAAAAACCCAATGTGGGAAAACCAGTGCAGCAAGGGTTTTATTATTCAGCAATCTTCTAGTACAACAGGGTGCCAACTTGGCTTACCCACAGATAGACAAAACTTCTTCCGAACCCAGTGTAGGCCCTACTGACCTCTGCGTCAGCCTAAAACCCTCTGCGTCAGCCTGAAACTCTCTGTGTCAGCCTACTGAGGCTCTGTGCAACCTTTCTGGCCTTTTGCGTCACTCATGCAGCCTCTGCGTGGATGACACAGGCCTTGCTAGCTCTGCGCAATCTCTGCTACCTCTACATGGCTTCCTCTGGCCCTGCGTCTGATCTCTTCTACCTCTACGTTGATCTCCTGTCTCTCTGTTCCATACTTACTGCCTCCTAACTGCTCTCCAGACCACTGGTTCAATTTCTCAACTAACCCTGCTCCAGAAATTGAATTGGCTGGTCTCCCTCAATATATTCTCCAAGTGACCCTCAAGCCTCCTCTTATAGTTTTCTTGTTGACATCTCAACGGCCGAGATTAAGTGCCTAATCAACGGCTAAGATTAGATATGGCTTGATCCATGTCTTTTGGACCATTTCTAACACAGATTCATATTAATACACATTAATATTTTATTTTCCCTGAGTTTAGACTTAGGGACTCCATTAAAAATATTAATTATTTTAATATCTCCTGATCTGTTTAGAATCTGCCCAAACCCTTTCTGGGTATTGGAGATCTCATGTGCTCCAACATCTCCACCAAATTTCGTGGCTAGAGCACATCCGATGCTACCCCAAATCAACACTTTCATGTGCCAAAAGAAAAGAGAAGTAAATCGGAGGCATCTAGGAAGAAAGGAACTTTTGTGGGCTAGAGTGAAACTTCTAAGGCATATAGAATCTATGTACCTGGTCAAAGAGCAATAGAGTTGAGTCATGATGTCACCTTCAATGAGGATGTTGCCCTAAGGAAGATTAGCAACCTTCCTATTCTAAGGAAGGACAAAGAAGTAGATGCAAGAAATCAGCGAGATTCGCAGGATGAGTCGATGCCCAATGTTGAAGAACCGATGGATCCCATTGATCACCCTCCTCATGAGCCTTCCTCCTCCAAAGGAGACCCTCATGGCTGAGGGAAACTGTCGAAGATGCTGAGAGACATCTTGCACCGAGGGGGACATTTCGTGAAAGCAAGAAGCCTAATAGGTACCAACGGTACTTAACTGCTATGAGCACCATTATTCAATCTGAACCTTGCTCATTCGAAGACGCTGTGAAGCAAAAAGTATGGAAGGATGCTATGAACGAAGAGTACGAGTCAATTATTGTTAATTAAGGTATGTTTTATGCTTAAGAGCAATTTACTTCAAGTTTCTTATTAGCCCAATATCAATTTCCAGATTAGCAATCACATCAGCATGATAGTAAAATGCAGATAGAACATAAATAGTAGAAGACAAGCCAAGAAAAGAGGACACGAGATGTGGCACCAGCGAGGGACAAACCCCAATGTGGGGAAACCCTTGATCAATTCTTCTTATGATCTTCAATAGTTCAGCAGAGAGAGAGATAGTACAAATATACAAAACTGATATTTTATGACAACAACAGCAGACCCTAACCAGCAAAGTCAAAGTTGGTCAAACAAGTCAGATTTGACCTCCAATCAGCTCGGTCAATACCCCAGAAAACTCGACCTCCAACAGCAAGGAGAAGCAGCCCAAAACATTCTGAAAATCCGTGTCAAACTTCAGTCAACGGCAGTCAAGCCTACGGCCAGCCCTAGAACAATCAACATTGGTCAACACAGGGTCAAGGAGAGGTCAAGAAGGTTGTCTAGAACTGTGGCCTTCCAAGGAGAGGCAACCTAACCCAATTCGCACTCAAGGAGAGTCAACGTTGTCCAAAACGCAATCCAAAAACCCTCCTGCAGCTTCGGTCAAACTCAGTCAACGTTGCCCTAACAGAAAATCAAACTTCATCCTTCCACACGTATGAGAGCAACAGCTCCAGAAATGCATACCCAAACAAGAGAGGAGAGAGAAGGCTGAATGGATGAGATGATGAAATGAAGCCATGAGGTCTCCTCCTTTTATAGCAACGTTGAGGTTAAGATGGGGGTGAAAAATAACTAATTTGCCTGCTGGGCGACCTTGACAAATTGTCAATAATATAAATAAATTCATATTTCCATAAATACATGTCAGAATCAGATGATCTTTAGATCAATCCTACACCTCTAGGAGAGAGGAATCCAAGAAAAATATCAGTTACCATAAATAAGGTGACCCACATGGAGTTTGGCCCTAGTTGCCAATTTTAACAATTATGAAGAATGTTCTCTGGGATGTGGTCCCTAGACCCCAAGACAAATCTGTTGTCACCTCTATATGGCTCTACAAGATCAAGCATGGTGTTGATGGAAGTGTTGAGAAGTTCAAGGCCAGATTTGTTGTTCGAGGCTTCTCTCAGAAGGAAGGTGTAGATTATGATGAGATATTTGCAGTCGTTGCTCGCTACACCATCATCCGTTCGATTATAGCCCTTGTTGCCTCGCAAGGATGGAATCTACCCTAGATGGATGCCAAGATTGCCTTCTTGCATGGTTCACTTAAGGAGGAAGTCTATGTGGAACAACCTGAGAGGTTTGAAGCTCAAGATCGTCAGACACATGTATGTAGGTTGAAGAAAGCCCTCTATGGGTTGAAGCAAGCATTCCGGGCTTGGTATGAGAGGATCGATAGCTATCTGATGAAGTTGGGATTTACAAGAAGTGAAGTTGAGTCGAACCTTTACTTTAAGGTTGAGAATGATAGACCTCTCATCTTGGTACTCTATGTAGACGATCTCTTTCTAACAGGTGCAAACCCTCTTATTCATCAATGTAAGAGAGAGTTGGCTTCCGAATTTGATATGAAGGACCTAGGACTGATGCATTACTTCCTAAGGTTGGAGGTCTGGCAAAAGCCAGGGGAGATTTTCCTTTCTCAAGGAAAATATGTTGTGAAGCTACTTGAAAGATTTGGGATGGTGGACTGCAAGTCCATGACTACTCCGATGGAACTTAACTTCAAGAAGTTATGCGGAAGTGTTGTCAGGCCCGATTTGGGAAATCCTTTTGAGTATCGTCAACTCATAAGGGCCCTGATGTTCTTGGTGAACTCCCGTCCAGACATATGTTTTGCAATGAACACATTGAGTCAGTTTATGGTCGAGCCTCATCATATACATTGGATTGCTGCCAAGAATCTCTTGAGATATCTCCGGGGCACAATCACTTATGGACTGAGATACAGTACTAGGAATGTGAGGCTCCATGGTTACTCTAATGCAGACTGGGCTGGCAGTGTGGTGGATCGCAAAAGCACATCAAGATGTTGCTTCTCTCTAGGTTCTGTTTAATATCATGGATGAGCAGGAAGCAGAATTCAGTTGCTTTAAGCATTGCTAAGGCTAAATACATTGTTGCTAGTTTGGCCTCCTGTGAAGCTGTCTGGTTGAGGAAGCTCTTTAGTGAGTTGTTTGGACATGTGTTGGATACCACCGTGATATTCTGTGACAACTAGAGTGGGATTCGTCTTTCTGAGAATCCCATGTTTCATGATCACTCCAAGCATATTGATATCAGGTACCACTTTATCCGGGATATGGTACAGCAAGGAGCAATAAGGCTCCATCATATTGGGGCCGATGAGCAGGTCACCGATATTCTTACGAAGCCCCTCGGGAAGTTCAAATTCTTAACCTTCCGTGAACGACTTGGAGTCGTGGAGAGACCCTCTTATGAGGGTCCCATATGAGATGTATAGTGAGCTCTGGGAGCTTCAGGGGGCTTGGGTTACTTCTTGGAGCGATGAGAGACCATAGGGTCACTCACCCTCCCCTAGTGGTGTGCTCTGTACAGGGTGAATGGTTCACCTTCCTCTGTGATACCCCATGGTGGCATATGCATAGGCTGAGTGGTTCACCCTCCCCTATGGCATATGAGCATGATGAATGGTTCACCTTTTCCTGTCGGCACATTCTACCCATGCAGTCTGGGACTCATGGGAAGTACCTCTCATCTGGCCAATGAGTAGGGAAATGAGGATAGGGACCATAGTACTACCGATGGACGCATCGTGTACCACCGTACTCCCTATGCCAGCGTGTTGATATTGATCTAGGGTCAATGGAAACTGACTACGAGTCAATTAAGAGTGGTGTGACACACTCTCTGTTGTTGGAGACTGACTTCAGGTTAGTGGAGAATGGTATGATACATTCTCGATCATTTCTTCTTTCTTCATGGTTCAGCAAAGCAGTGCAGTGACAGGGATGGTACAGATTGTCAGACAGTTTGGCAGGTGATGTTCTCTATAGTTGAGAGGAAGCGTTAAATTTAGCAACTAGGGCCAAACATCACTTTGGACAGCTCTTATGAGGCAGCTGATATTTTTCTTGGATCCCTCTTTCCGAGAGGTGTAGGATTGATCTAAAGATCATCTCATTCTGACATGTACAAATGAAGTTATGAATTTATTTTGATTATGGACAAATTGTCAAGGTCGGCCAGCCATCAAATTAGCCTCCTCCAGCCTTCAACGTTGCATATAAATACATGGCACCTCCTCCTCATTTTGGCATCTCATCTCATTCATCTTTCTCTCTCTCATCTTGATTGGGTACTATTAAGTTATGGTATGTTCTATGCTTATAACAGTTTACTTCTTTTTCTTATTATATTCCACCGATTAGCAATCACATGTACATAAAGTAAAGTGCAGATAGAACATTAAACGATCGACAGAAAACAAGCCAAGACAAGAGACACAAGATGTGGTGGCTAGCCAGGGACAAACCCCACAATGTGTGGGGAAACCCTTTGATCAAATCTTCTTTTATCTTCAATAATTCAGCAGAGAGAAATAGTACAATAAATCTGATTCCTATCAGCAGTAGCAAACCCTAGATCAGTAGCATCAGCATTAGCGGCTTCATTATCAAACTAGGGCAGACCATATCTCACAAACCGACCGTCGGATTGACTTCATTCCACCACCAAAAGTTTCGGCTTCTAGAGGAGGTTCAGATGAACCTACAGCGCAGTTCAGATGAGGAGATCTTCTAAGCCACACAAGTCAATCTTTACTTCTGCAGTTGCAGCTTCAGTTTCAGCAGTTTTCGGCTTCAAACTAGGGCAGTCGATATCTTGCAAACCGTTCGTCGGATTGACTTCATTCCACCACCAAAAGTTGCGGCTTTCAAAAGAGATTCAGATGAACCTACAGCGCAGTTCCAAAGAGGAGATCTTCTAAGCCACGCAAGTCAATCTTTACTTCTGCAGTTGCAGCTTCAGTTTCAGCAGTTTCCGGTTTCAAACTAGGGCAGTCGATATCTTGCAAACCGTTCGTCGGATTGACTTCATTCCACCACCAAAAGTTGCGGCTTTCAAAGGAGATTCAGATGAACCTACAGCGCAGTTCCAAAGAGGAGATCTTCTAGGCCACGCAAGTCAATCTTTACTTCTGCAGTTGCAGCTTCAGTTTCAACAGCTTCCGGTTTCACATGTGTGAGAGAGAGAGACCCATTTCAGCGCAGTAGAGAAGAGACTCATATCTGCGCAGTGGAGAGAGAGAGATGTGATGAGATGAGTGAGTTCAAATGAGGAAAAGTCCTCTTATATTTGTACACAACGTTGGTGGGTGAATAGATGAAACTGTTGGGCTTCTGAGCCTACATGAGTTGTAGGTCGGCTTGATAATAAATTCATATCTCCATGAATACTTATCGGAATTGGATGATCTTTATATCAATCCTACACCTCTCGACGAGAGGAATCTAATAAAAATGTTATTAGCCATGAATAAGATGACCCACATGAATTTTTGCCCTGGTTGCCAATTTTAACACTCCCTCTCAACCATGGAGAACTTCATCTGCAATCTGTCTATCGGTCGTTACTATTCATCCATCAAATGCACTGCCCTGTACAGCCTGACCCTTGCCCTGCTTTGCTCTATTCTGCCTGTTCTGCTTTGTCTTGTTCTGCCTGCACTGATCTGTACTGTTTTGCTCTGTTCTGCTCTGCTCTTGCATTGTTCTGTTCTGCTCTGCTTTTGTCCGAATTATGAAGAAGAAGAAATGATTGAGGATGTATCATACTGACTCAAAGTCAGTCTCAGAGTATGTACCACTGGTCCTAGACCAGTCTCAACCAACCCAAAGTCAGCGTCATAGTGAGTACAACTCCAATGGTCCCAGACCAATATCATCCTCCATTGACTCAAAGTCAGTCTCAGAGTATGTACCGCTGATCCCAGACCAGTCTCAACCAACCCGAAGTCAGTGTCATAGTATGGTACAACTCCTACCACTGGTCCCAGACCAGTATCATTGATCCCAGATCAATGGAGGTCATCCTAGCGTAAGGAGTACGGTAGTTACAACGATGTGTCCATCGGTACTACTATGGTCCCTAACTTCATTTCCCTGCTCATTGATCAGATGAGAGGTACTTCCCATGAGTCCCAGACTGCATGGGTAGGATGCCTCGACAGGAGAACTAATCAATCCTGTCCTCAAAGGAGAAAACATCAATCCTGCTACAATTGCCATGGAGAACACATCAATCCAGGCCTCACAGGAGAACACATCAATCCTGCTACAATTGCCATGGAGAAAACATCAATCCAGGCCTCACAGGAGAACACATCAATCCTGCTACAATCGCCGTGGAGAACACATCAATCCAGGCTGCCATGGAGAACACATCAATCCAGGCCTCACAGGAGAACTAATCATCCTGCTACACAGGAGAGCGAATCATCCTGTTCCACAAGAGAGCGAATCATCTTGTCCCACAAGAGAGCGAATCATCTTGTTCCAGTGTGCACCACCAGGGGAGGGTGAGTCACCCTATGGTCATATGTTGCTCCAGTAGGAACCGCAAGCCCTTAGAGCTCCTAGAGCTCAATGTATGCAACATGCAGGACCCTTGTACAAAGGTTTCTTGCCGACTCCAAGTCGTTTTGGAAAATCACAGATTAGATCTTTCCTCGGGGCTTTGACAAGGTGTATCAACCTGTACATCATCTTAATGTGATGGAGCTTCCTTGCTCATCAACTTACCATATCCCAGATGATGTCTATCTGCTAGAGCAATTGACGAATACGGGATTCCTCAATAATCGAATCCCACCTGTGGTTGTTATAGAGAATCACAATGGTATCCAATGTAAATCCAAACAGCTCACTGAAGAGCTTTCGCAACCAGACTGCCTCACACGAGGTTATGCTAGCAACAATATATCCTGCTTCGGCGGTGCTCAAAGCTACCGACTTCTGCTTCCTGCTCATTCAGGATATCGAAGTAGATCCCAAGGAGAAACAGCACCCGGAAGTGCTCTTACGGTCCACCACACTGCCTGCCCAATCAACATCAGTATATCCAAGTAGTCTCACATCTCCGGCAGTGTATCTTAATCCATGAGAGATTGTGTCCTGAAGACATCTCAGAAGATTCCTGGCATCAATCCAGTGAGGCTCAACCAAATATGAGCTCACAATGCTAACTGAAAAAAATATGTTCGGACGGAGGTTCACCAAGAACATCAATGCGAATGAGTTTATGAAACTCAGAGGCATTTTCCAAATCTGGTCCGACATCACTACCATATAACTTCTAAAAGTTAAGATCCTCGAGGTAGTCACAGGCTTGCAGTCCATCATACCAAATCTTTCCAATATCTTTACCACATATTTCCCTTGAGATAGGAAAATTTCCCTTGGCTTCTGCCATACTTCAAGTCCTAGGAAGTAGTGCATCAGTCCTAGGTCTTTCATTTCAAATTCAGAGGCCAGCTCCCTCTTACATTTGTGAATGAGAGGGTTTGCACCTGTTAGAAATAGGTCATCCACATACAACACCAGTATGAGAGGCTTGTCATCTTCAACCTTAAAGTAAAGGTTAGGATCAGCTTCACTCCTAGTGAATCCCAGCTTCATCAAGTAGCTATCGATCCTCTCATACCATGCTCGGGGTGCTTGCTTCAGCCCATAGAGAGCCTTCTTCAACCTGCATACATGAGATTTTCAATCATAAATCTCAAATCCTTTAGGTTGCTCCACATAGACCTCTTCTTTGATAGAACCATGCAAGAACTCAGTCTTAACATCCATCTGATGTAGGTTCCATCCTTGTGAAGCCACATGGGCTAAGATCAAGCGCATGGTCGTATATCTGGCAACAGGTGCAAATATCATAGTCTATACCTCCCTTTTGGGAGAAACCTCGAGCAACAAAACGAGCCTTATACTTTTCCGTGCTTCCATCTGCTGCATGCTTTATCTTGTAAAGCCATTTGGAAGTAACAACAGTCTTGTCCTGGGGTCTGGGAACTACTTCCCAAACATCATTCTTAATGATAGACTTGTATTCTTCTGTCATAGCATCCTTTCATACTTGATGCTTGACGGCATCTGAGAATGACGAAGGCTCATTTTGTATGATCGTGCTCATGATGGACAGGTATCCTTGATACCTATTAGGTTTCTTACTTTCACGAAAGGTTCCTCGGGGTGCAGCATGTCCTTCAGCATCATCAAGTAACCCCTTAAGCCATGAAGGCCTCTTCCTAGAAGAGGAAGGCTCACTTGGAGGAGGATCAATCGGATCCATGGGTTCTTCTACATCAGGCATTGATTCATCATCCTTTTCTTTCGGTTCCCTAGTGTCGGCTTCTTGAGAGCTCCTCAAAGTCGGAAGATTGATCACCTTGCTGAGAGCCATATCTTCGTCAAAGGTGACATCATGACTAATTATGACTTCCCTTTGACCGGCTACATAGATTCTATAGCCTTTAGTATTTTCACCATAGCCCACGAAAATTCCCTTCTTTCCAGATGCTCCCAATTTATTTCTTTTCTCTTTTGGCACATGAAAGTATACAGGGCTTCCAAAAAATTTAAAATGAGAAACATCAGGTTTCTTACCGGTGAATTTTTCTTCAGGAGTCTTGGAACCCAATGCTTGATGAGGGCATCGATTTTGTACATATACGACAGTGTTTGCAGCTTCAGCCCATAGAAACTTTGGAAGTCTTTAATCATGTAGCATGGCCCGGACAGCTTCCACAATCGTGCGGTTCTTCCTTCCCACCACACCATTCTGCTCAGGAGTATGTGGTGTAGTAGTCTCCCTCTTAATGCCAACCTCAGGCATGCCTGAGTGAACCAACTGTAATATATCGGAGGTCTTGCTTTGGCTTGAGGGGAATGGTCCCCTTTTGAGCTTTCCTTTGGCACATCCCGGACATACACCTTCTTTCTCTACTTGGAATTCGGGCATCCCTGTTACCATCTGTCTTACATCAGGTAGAGCTTTGTAATGAAGGTGGGAAAACCTCCGATGCCAAAGTTCGGACTAAAGAGTTGAGTCACAAGACATGACACCTAGCGGACTTCCATCGACCTGATATAATGAATCAACACTAAACCCAAGAGTAAAGGCATCTTTAACATTATTTTTCCATATACATACCTTGCCATTGCTGAAGGTTACCTTGTAGCTTCTGTCTTCCATTGCCAAGATGGACACTAGGTTCTTTTTTAGATCAGGTACATATAATACATCTTGTAAGTGAATCGTATTACCTTGATTCAGTTTAAGAGAAACATTGTCCTTTTCTTCCACCCTTAAATCCAGCCTTTCTTTTCGATTTAGACCCAGAATTATTTCTTTTCTTAGCATGAGAAGAAAAAGCAGCAGGAGGACCTTTAGGCAAGGGCATTTCCTGCTCTTCTACCCTTGTTTGTTCTTGAATGCATCTAGCCATTAATTCCTCGAAACTAGGAATTACATTATTGTTCAGAAGAGTAGTCCTGAACACATACCATTCAGATGGTAATCCTCTGAGAGTTGTGAGTGCCATTTCTCTGTCAGTAATGGTTTCCCCAATAGATAGGAGATCGTTCTTGATCTCGGTGATTCTTAAGAAGTATGCTTGCATACTTTCATATTTACCCTTCTTGATTTCCCTCAACTTATTTCTAAGAAACAAAACTTGATTTGCATCATTAACTTTAAATAAACTCACCAGTCTGTCGTAGATTTCCTTGGAGGTGTCTAGATCAGAGATGTAGGCCACCAAGCGCTTGTCGATAAAGTCCCGGATGATCTTCTTTGTTTTGACTTCTCCATTTTTCCATTTGTTCCAGGCAGCAGCAGATGCATTTGATGAAGGCTCAACAATATTGCCTCTTACATGGTCCAGCACTCCTTGATCTTCAAGGGTTAGATCGATAGACATCTTCCATCCGTGATAGTCAGCTTTCTCACGGAGCTTGTCTTCGGCAGGAAAGAGTGTTGAGGACCCCATAGTTCTTTTAGGATAACCTTGCCAATCTTCTCTTCAATGATTGCTCTTGCTCTTGCTCGGGATTTGTCTTCACCTCAGCTCCGATACCATGTTAAGTTATGGTATGTTCTATGCTTATAACAGTTTACTTCTTTTTCTTATTATATTCCACCGATTAGCAATCACCTGTACATAAAGTAAAGTGCAGATAGAACATTAAACGATCGACAGAAAACAAGCCAAGACAAGAGACACAAGATGTGGCGGCTAGCCAGGGACAAACCCCACAATGTGTGGGGAAACCCTTTGATCAAATCTTCTTTTATCTTCAATAATTCAGCAGAGAGAAATAGTACAATAAATCTGATTCATATCAGCAGTAGCAAACCCTAGATCAGTAGCATCAGCATTAGCGGCTTCATTATCAAACTAGGGCAGACCATATCTCACAAACCGACCGTCGGATTGACTTCATTCCACCACCAAAAGTTTCGGCTTCCAGAGGAGGTTCAGATGAACCTACAGCGCAGTTCAGATGAGGAGATCTTCTAGGCCACGCAAGTCAATCTTTACTTCTGCAGTTGCAGCTTCAGTTTCAGCAGTTTCCAGCTTCAAACTAGGGCAGTCGATATCTTGCAAACCGTTCGTCGGATTGACTTCATTCCACCACCAAAAGTTGCGGCTTTCAAAGGAGACTCAGATGAACCTACAGTGCAATTCCAAAGAGGAGATCTTCTAGGCCACGCAAGTCAATCTTTACTTCTGCAATTGCAGCTTCAGTTTCAGCAGTTTCCGGCTTCAAACTAGGGCAGTCGATATCTTGCAAACCGTTCGTCGGATTGACTTCATTCCACCACCAAAAGTTGCGGCTTTCAAAGGAGATTCAGATGAACCTACAGTGCAGTTCCAAAGAGGAGATCTTCTAGGCCACGCAAGTCAATCTTTACTTCTGCAGTTGCAGCTTCAGTTTCAACAGCTTCCGGCTTCACATGTGTGAGAGAGAGACCCATTTCAGCGCAGTAGAGAAGAGACTCATATCTGCGCAGTGGAGAGAGAGAGATGTGATGAGATGAGTGAGTCCAAATGAGGAAAAGTCCTCTTATATTTATACACAACGTTGGTGGGTGAATAGATGCGACTGTTGGGCTTCTGAGCCTACATGAGTTGTAGGTCGACTTGATAATAAATTCATATCTCCATGAATACTTATCGGAATTGGATGATCTTTATATCAATCCTACACCTCTCGACGAGAGGAATCTAATAAAAATATTATTAGCCATGAATAAGATGACCCACATGAATTTTTGCCCTGGTTGCCAATTTTAACAGGTACGGATTTCTGGGCCTCTCTCTCTCCACACGTGCGAAAGGATGACTATTTTTTCTCGCTGCTGCGTCGACCAGATTTGACCCAAATTTCAGGAGGCCGAAATTTCCAGAGGCTGACTTTGACCAACGTTGACCCTGTTTGACTTCAGTTTTGTGAGGGAGACTTCTGTTTGGGCAGGCCATTGTTCTAGGCACAAAAATAGAGGTAGTTTGACCCCTGCGTTGACCAGCATTGACAACCCTAATTCAAGTTGTTGCATTGACTTTTGTTGACCAGATTTCACTGGTTATTTTCGGATTGTTTTGGGTTGCATTATCTTGTTGTTGGAGGTCGAGTTGAGCAAGGTTGACCAAGCTGTTTTGGAGGTTAATTTCAACCCTGTTAACTAGCGTTGACTTTTTGGTTAGGGCTTTCTGTTTCTGTTGTTTTGACTAATCAATTTGGGCAAGTGAATATTGTAAATTGTACTCGCTCTCTCTGCTGAACTTTGGAAGAACTATAAGAAGAATTGATCAAGGGTTTCCCCACATTGGGGTTTGTCCCTGGCTGGTGTCATATCTTGTGTCCTCTTGTGTTGGCTTGTCTTCTACTGTTATTGTTTATGTTCTATCTGCATTTTACTATCATGTTGATGTGATTGCTATAGTGGATATGATATTGGGCTAATAAAGAAAATTGAAGTAAAATTGCTCTAAGCATAGAACATACCATTGTTATCCTAAAATTAACAGAAAAGCAACATGACAAGGTTAGTAGACATTCCATGTAATGTGGAATCAACACTGGTAAAGGAATGAAAGAATGCAATGGATCAGGACACAAGCTCTTTGTGAGATATATGGATAGCTAGATGATCAAATGAAAGCATAGGAATACATGTTGGACATAAAACTTTGGATAAGATTCATATAAGTAGAATCTTGTGGAAAGAAAGTTGGTCATAAAATATGCTTAGAAATATGGGTATATGATGGTTGAAAAGAATAAGATTGACTTACTTAAGGATTTAAGATTTTCTCTAGAATATATATAATAATGATTAACGTCTAGTATAGTCTCCGGAAGAAAAAGTTGTAACTTGGTAATCAATTTCGATCCTTGGGCACTCTGATGCATGAAGGAAAAGACATGTGGAGATGAGGATGTTGATGGAGTGAGAAAGTCATCATGATGAGGTAAGTCTAATTTTCATTGTTATTTGTTATCTGGTTAACATATTATTTTTGCTACTTGGAAGAATGTTGCAGGAATATATGATGGCAGTTGAAACAAGTTCAACTGTATGGATGAAGGATATTGAGGGAAGCTCAATATCTGGTACCTAGTAATTGTGAAGTCAAGATATGGACATCTTGAGGTTGAAAGGTAACAGTGTGAAAAGATAATCTAGAGGTCAAAGGAAGATCACTTTCAAGAAGAAGCTATTGTTGGAAATATTGAGAAGGGGGGTGAATCAATATTTATTTTCAATTGTTATTTTTACCAGTTAGATCACTTATATTTAGAACACAAAATGAACAATAAGAATAAAAGATTTTATTAATTTCTTTTTTACAATAAATCAAGTGCAATATATATAGGGCTCCAACCCTAGATGAAGACACCAATCTTCAATCTCCCAAGCTCCAACCTGTATTTTGCCAAGCACCGACTTCAACGGCTCCAACCCTATATCCGGTTCAGGCTCCAACCTGGTTTCTTGAGGACACCGATCCTCTAGGGCTCCAACCCTATCTTCCAAGGCACCAACCTTGTCTTTTTGAGGCTCCAACCCTCAGCTTCACTTCGTCAAGATGTATTTGGTTATACTTCATGGCTCCCAATGTCTTCTTCAATGAGCCCTATCAATCTTCGCTTAGTCTTCACTTTAGTCTCCACATCTCGTCATCAATGACAACCTTGATCTCTTAGAAGGTGTCACCTCTGCTCTTCATCGTACCCAAATGATTTCTTCAAGTCAACTCATGATGCATCAGCGATGTATCATGATCTTCAATAATCTCCACAAATCTTCAATGTGTCTACAATGAACTACACTAAGCTCTGCACCTGCTCTAAACCTCTTCAAAGGATGCTCCAAAACGCTTCAGATAAGCTACTCAAAGGTATGAGAGATAATACTTCAAAGGTGCTCCAAAAAGGTCTTCAACCAAATTCAACAATGATGGCTTCAATAGATCTGCATACAATGTCCTTGCTTAGTCTTCAATAACCCTCCATTAATTAATGACAACTTTATCTACTGTAGAAATTGTCTCCCAAAACAATTCACATCTCCCAAGATATTCTTCATAAGATCATTCTATCAGGACTTCAACAATGTCCTCAAGATTTCCACAGTCTAAGAATAATATTGTCCAAGTAACTGACCCACAGGAGACACCACAGCAAGGGTGTGCTACTATATAAAGTGACACCACAATCCGAGTTGTAAAATCTAAGTCACTGTGATTTTCTACAGTTCCAAGCTAAGAATACCAACTTCCAAGCCACTGTAGTAAGGGTTGTTGCACCAATCACTACTTAGTACCACAGTTAAGCTACCACTGTTACTGTCCACACCGAGGCACTGCACAGTCCAGGAAAAAGGAATCTGAGGCACTGAACCAATGCTACACCAATCCGATATAGACACAATCCAAAAGAATAGGGTCACAGTCTGAAGTAGTATAGCCCCCACAATTCAGCAATACAGAGTCCAAAATTGCCACAGCTCCACAGTGCCGAAATTGTCACAGCTCCACAGTCCGAAATACTCCACAGGATTTGCAGTCCGAGCTTACTGAGATTCTGAAACAGATTGCACTGAGCTACAAACAAACTTATGTATGAGGTAGATCCAAGTTATTATATGAATATACAGGTCCAAGGGTGATAGGTTGTGTATAAGAGAGATCCGTGGCTAGTACAGTGGGACTGCACTAGATCCGAGGTGTTAACTCTCTGTGTTATATCCCAGAAATTCCAACTGTTACCCTTTTCTTCTTTTATGCTGCCTCTCTCAAGTTCACGAGTTGTGAACTATAACTACCTTTTACTGTGTTTGATCACGAAATTGATGGATCAGGAAATGAATCTCGGACTGTATATAAATAGGTTTCTTTGTAATGACAACCGAAAAGCCACATCCCTGTTTGGAGGCCGACTTTTGTTCTTGAGCATAGCTCGACTCAATGACAGGGTTAATTTCCTTAACTTAAGGATTCATTATCTCCTCAACCACCGGGAGTTTGAGAGCAAGGGCTCATTAGAAAGGGAAAAATATACTCTATAAGATGGTATAGGTCTCATTGTGGAAAGATCCCTCCAAGGTGTCAAAAAATATTTTTCTTTGTGACTGATATTTGAAATTTTTAGTGCAGAGGGTGATTAGGACAGCAAGAGGTCATTAGGGCCTCTAAGTTCTTCACCATAGTGTATGTGAGTCATCCATGTCACCATGATAGTGTAGCATCATGTATCCAATAATAGTGCAGCGATATGTCACCAACCATAGTGCAACATTTATTAATTTGCCATTAGGAGATTTCCAAGTCCTTCATGTCATGTCTCCAATCATTGTCCATGTCATTAAGACCTTCATCAAGTGCCATCATGTATGACATCATCAAGTGTGGTCATTCATGTATAGCCCTTCAAAGGGTAAGGGCATCATCTGAGTTCTAGGCTTCTTCATCAACAGTAAGAACATCATCATGAGTTCTAGGGTTTCTTCATCAAGAGAAAGTATACATGAGGTTGCGGTGCCTTCATGGTTAATTCAAGCATGTAGGACAAGACATCTTCTTAGTGGTTTGACATCATAATGGCATCATTAATAGCTTGACATCTTCATTAATGGCATCCTTATCAAACAAGAGGGACTTGTCATCATGAGCAAGGACATCATCATATTATGCATCATAAGAATATTTGCCATCCCAATAATGTCATATTGACATCAATGACAACCTTGATTAACAATCTTTGCTTTGTCATTGATGGCAATATTCTTGCCCTTCCAACATTCTCTCCCCCTTTGACATCAATGTCAAACGGGGTGCCCAAGTATTCCCACTGTCAAGTTGCTTCTTTTCTTCATCAATAGTAGTTCTTCATAGGTATGTTACTCCCCCTGCCATGGTGCTCTTCCTTCTGGCAATGTAGTCCATGATAGATGTGTTTGCATTTCTTCATATGATGAACCAACTCCCCCTACCTGCATAAACTCCTCTAGCTTCTTTAGACAAGGAAGATTTCTGCCTTGCGATCAAGTGGAAGAAATCTTCAACAATAGTCCATCGGATAAGTAACGAATCAAGTTCTTCAATGGATTTGCTCCCAAGAGATGATCTAACAAAAGATGATTGTCCATGTGTGACTCATCAAGAATTTCATAGGGCCCATTCACGGATAGCTTCTGTAAGAATGATTAAGAATCATAAGCACTTGGAATATCAAGGATGACTTCATCAGATCAACAATATGTGTTGTTGTCTGGAGTGATCAAGAGATTTTCGGATCCAATTTGCTTCCTTCTCCATACTTGTGTAACTTTCTTCTCTGGCTTGGTTGTTATGGTTTTAGCTTGTTTAGGGACCAAAGTCAAGTTACAATCACGAGCCATATGTTCAATTTTATGGCAATTGAAGCACTTCATCTTGTTTATGAATGAGGAATCATGACTTCTTCTTGCAAAAATTGCTTCTAGGAGATTGAGGGGGGCCATTATATTTGTCTTTGTAATATGCCCTACAATCTTTTGCCATGTGCCCAAAGTTTGTACAAGAATAGCAATAACCAACAAATATACTTTGGTACCTAGGAGATGAAGATTTCCTTGATGTACTTCTGAAATCTTTTTGCCTTGGGATTCTTTGATGATATTCATTGATTTTTGTATTCTTGACACCATCTGCAAGTCTTCTTGGAGTAGGATTTCTTCTAATGTTGTTGTTCAGTCAATTTAATGTCTTAAATTGCTAACATAAATTATCGGTCGGGGTTAGTAAACTGATGAAGTGTAGTGCACAATATGTGCTTAGTTAACCTTGTTTCTTACTCCGTTGAGTATGTTTTTATGTTGTTTTGGGTTTTTGTTTCTTATGCCTAAGGAAATTAATCTAAGAAATGAAAGTTACGCTTCTAGATGAAATTTTTAAATGTTAATGGACAAAATTTAATGAAAGAAAACATGATCTAGGAAAGCATAAAGAAAGCATGTAAAAGAAAACATGTAAAAACGTGCAATGACTGTGTAATCTAATGTTTTTAAGCAATCAATTTCGGAAGGGCTACCTTCTTGAAATGCTGAACATGAGATGACACAATAGATAAGAAATTTGATCTAAAAAGCATGATAAAAGCATGAGAGAGGAAACTAAATCATTGTCTGTTCTAAATGCCTCAAGCAATCAATTTTGGAAGAACTACCTTCTTGAAATGCTCTACATAAGATTAAACAGTGAATGTAAAACTTAATCCTAAGAAAGCATTGTAAAAACATGTAAAGGAAAACTAAGATCACTGTATGCTCCAATGCTTCAAACACAATCCAATTTTGGAAAAGAGAAAATTCTTTTCTTGAGATGCTTTGATTAGCATAAGATTACACAGTAATTAAGAAAGTAATAAATCTTAATCTATGAAAGCAAATAAATCTTAATCTATGAAAACAAATAAATCTCACACATTGTAGATGGCCAATCCAAAAGTATGAGGATGGAAAGTTGAGAAGCTCCAAATGCAAGCCTTCTTCTTTATTCAAAACATGAGCAATTCCCCAACTTTACACATAAAATGATAGGAGAAAACTTCCCCTATTTATACAAAAAGATGAGAAGCTATCTCATTAATGAGAGTCCATGAATCTCTCCCTATATCTCTAGAGTTACAATCAAAATAGGAAATGATAAGACACATGTCTTCTTAGAGTTTCAATACAAATAGGAAATGAGACACATATCCTTATGATCCCATGATCTTCTCCACTCAAATTCGAATTTGGTTTTGGGAGGCTACATAAAGGTCTTTTAGAAGCTTCTTTTTGACCTACACATGTCAACAATCTCATCCCACTTGTTAGGTATAAGCATATGCACATTATTTTCTAATTTTTAACCATAAATTCATTTAAAAATGCTAAGAATTAATAAAGTTTGGAAAAACATAAATGTGACCCAATAATGATAATGGTAAGGTAAATGTAATGAAATAGAGATGGAGTGAAAGTGACAATATGGAAATATAAGTGAAAATGTAATGGAAGTGAATCACAATTTCAAGACCCAACAGTTGTCTTGATTCTTCTCCTTGCCATTGTTGGAACTGAGAGCATCAACATTTCTTCCAGGCTTCCTCACATCCTTGATGTTTGAAACATTATCATTCTTGCTTGAGGATTCACACGCATAGCCAAGACCTGATTTATCAAGGTGAGACCTTTGATGACTTAAGATGTCATCTAGGGTTTGAGAACTTTTCAAGTTCTTATTCAGCAAGTCTACTTTCTTTTTAAGAAAGACAATTTCTTCCTTCATTTCCTTGCATTCTTCATCCTTCTTTGATAGAATGATCTCCATTTCTTCCTTCATCTTGGTTGCTTCACATGATTGGGCCTTAAGAGAAGTGATTTATGATCTTAACTTGGTGATGTCATCATCCTTTTCTTCTACTTGGTAGATCAAGGTGTTTCTCTCCTTTTCTACTTCATCAACTTGTCCTTCTATGAATGCCAAAGCTTCCATCACCTTCTCAGTGCCTTGTGCTTGTTTCCTTGCTTCTTCTAGTCGAGATCTAAGGGAGGATACCTCTTCCTTGTATTGACCAATCTCTGCTTCAAGTTTGTTCAAGCTCTTGAATCTTTGTTCAAGGTGGGTTGACAAATTTTCTTCCCTTTACTTTGCCTTATTTAATTGATTTGTCATGGATATGACTTCTTCATGATGCTTTCTTTTGTTTGATGAAATTCCTCCTTAAGTTTGGTGAGGTCCTCATCTCTTTCTTGTACTTGAAGCTTGAAAGGGTCAAATTCCTTCCTTGTCTTGTCCTGGTCATCATCTTGTGCTTTCTTCTTAAGTTTCTCATTTTCCTTTTTCAAACTGTTAATCTCTTCCATGGCAGGTATAATTTTAGTCAGGATATCTTCTTCAAAGTCTTCTTTGCTTTCTTCTTCTTCTAGGTCTTCTTTGGCCTTGGTGTCATCATTCTTATTTTCAGCTTCCTTGATGGGTTCTGGATTTCCTTCTTGCTTTCCATCATCTTCTTGACTAGCAGTCATGGTCAATGCTCCTTTTGAGTGAAAGTCATGAAGTTTGTCCCATATACCCTTTGTTGACGAACATTTTTCCAAATTGGCCTTTATAGAATCTGGTAGCCCATTCAAGATTGCCTTCATCGCTTTTGCATTGTACTCCTTGGATTCTTCGTTCATCATGTTATCAGTAATCATTGATTCCCATACTTCAACGCCTTGAGCCATTAAGAAATTTCTCATTCTTACCTTCCATACATCAAAGTTTCCATTGAACAATGGAACCTTCCCAATTTGATTGTCTTCAGTTTTCACAATTGAGGAAGAGACATCTTTAGGAGGATTGGAGGCTTTCTTCCTTGGCTTTGCCATTTGTGTTCTAAGGATCAACCTTCAAGCTGTTAGGCTTTGAGTGAAGGTACTGGCTCTCATTCCAATTGTTGGAAATACTGATAGGGGGGATGAATCAGTGTTTCTTTTCAATTGTTATTTTTACCAGTTAGATCACTTATATTTAGAACACAAAATGAACAAAAGAATAAAAGCTTTTATTAATTTCTTCTTTATAATAAATCAAGTACAATATATATAGGGCTCCAACCCTAGATGAAGACACCAATCTTCAATCTCCCAAGCTCCAACCTGTATTTTGCCAAGCACCGACTTGGACTTCCAAGTCTCCAACCTATATTTTGCCAAGCACCGACTTCAAGGGCTCCAACCCTATATTTGGTTCAAGCTCCGACCTGGTTTCTCGAGGACACCGATCCTCTAGGGCTCCAACCCTATCTCCCAAGGCACCAACCTTGTCTTTTTGAGCCTCCAACCTCTTGGGCTCCAAACCTCAGCTTCACTTAGTCAAGATGTATTTGGTTATACTTCACGGTTCCCAATGTCTTCTTCAACGAGCCCTATCAATCTTCGCTTAGTCTTCACTTTAGTCTCCATGTCTCGTCATCAATGACAACCTTAATCTCTTAGAAGGTGTCACCACTGCTCTTCATCGTACCCACATGATTTCTTCAAGTCACCTCATGATGTCATCAGCGATGTATCATGATCTTCAATAATCTCCACAAATCTTCAATGTGTCTACAATGAACTACACTAAGCTCTGCACCTGCTCTAAGCCTCTTCAAAGGATGCTTCAGATAAGCTACTCAAAGGTATGAGAGATAATACGTCAAAGGTGCTCAAAAAAGGTCTTCAACCAACTTCAACAATGATGGCTTCAATAGATCTGCACACAATGTCCTTGCTTAGTCTTCAATAACCCTCCATTAATTAATGACAACTTTATCTAATGTAGAAAGTGTGTCACAAAACAATTCACATCTCCCAAGATATTCTTCATAAGGCCATTCTATCAAGACTTCAACAATGTCCTCAAGATTTCCATAGTCCAAGAATAATATAGTCCAAGTAACTGACCCACAGGAGACACCACAGCAAGGGTATGCTACTATGTAAAGTGACACCACAATCCAATTTGTAAAATCTAAGTCACTGTGATTTTCTACAGTTCAAGCTAAGAATACCAAGTCACTGTAATAAGGGTTGTTGCACCAATCACTACTTTGTACCACAGTTAAGCTACCACTATTACTGTCCACACCAAGGCACTGTACAGTCCAGGGAAAAGGAATCTGCGGCACTGAGCCAAAGTTGCGCCAATCCGAGGATATAGACACAGTCCAGAAGAATAGGGTCGCAGTCTGAAGTATTATAGCCCCCATAGTTCAGCAATACACAATCTGAAATTGCCACAGCTCCACAGACCGAAATTGTCACAGCTCCACAGCCCGAAATACTCCACAGGATTTGCAGTTCGAGCTTACTGAGATCCTGAAACAGATTGCACCAAGCTACAAACAGACTTATGTATGAGGCAGATCTGAGTTATTATATGAATATACAGGTCCAAGGGTGATAGGTTGTGTATAAGACAGATCCATGGCTAGTACAGTGGGACTGCATCAGATCCAAGGTGTTAACTCTGTGTTATATCCCAGAAATGCCAATCGTTGCCCTTTTATTCTTTTATGCTGCCTCTCTCAAGTTCACGAGTTGTGAACTATAACTACCTTTCATGTGTTTGATCACAGAATTGATGGATCAGGAAATGAATCTCGGACTGTATATAAATAGGTTTCTTTGTAATGACAACCGAAAATCCATGTCCCTGTTTGGAGGCCAACTTGTGTTCTTGAGCATAGGTCAGCTCAATGACAAGGTTAATCTCCTTAACTTAAAAAATCATTATCTCCTCAACCACCAGGAGTTTGAGGGCAAATAAGGGCTCATTAGAAAGGGAAAAATATACTCTATAAGATGGTATTGGTCTCATTGTGGAAAGATCCCTCCAAGGTGTCAAAAAATATTTTTCTTTGTGACTACTCTTTGAAATTTTTAGTGTAGAGGGTGATTAGGACAGCAAGAGGTCATTAGGGCTTCTAAGTTCTTCACCATAGTGTATGTGAGTCATCCATGTCACCATGATAGTGTAGCATCATGTATCCAATAATAGTGCAGTGATATGTCACCAACCATAGTGCAGCATTTATTAATTTGCCATTAGGAGATTTCCAAGTCCTTCATGTCATGTCTCCAATCATTGTCCATGTCATCAAGACCTTCATCAAGTGCCATCATGTATGACATCATCAAGTGTGGTCATTCATGTATAGTCCTTCAATATCAAGGGTAAGGACATCATCTGAGTTCTAGGCTTCTTAATCAAGAGTAAGAACATCATCATGATTTCTAGGGCTTCTTCATCAAGAGCAAGGATACATGAGGTCATGGTGTCTTCGTTGTTAGTTCAAGCATCTAGGACAAGACATCTTCTTGGTGGTTTGACATCATAATGGCATCATTAATGTTGAAGTTTCTAAGTTTACTTAGTTAGAAACCCTTCATGCACTTTATCTGATTTATTCCTACCTACTTGTTATTTTCCTTAACAAGTTATTTACATTGTAAATACTAAAAATAAACACTAGTGCATGCTCAACATATTACAGATCAGCAACTAAAAGAAACAGAAACAAACACACCATATGACACCATTATTTTTGGACTAATGTCCCTGGAAAAACCCAATGTGGGAAAACCAGTGTAGCTATCCGAGGGTTTTCTTATTAACCAATATCAGAGTACAATCTGGGTGCCAAAACTGGCCTACCCAACAGAGAATTTCCTTGACAGTAATACCTCAATTTCTGACAAATCTCCTGGCTGAAACCCCAGATAATCCTTCCAGCAACTACTCAGCACAAATTTGCCCCAGAAACCCCAGCGTCAGCCTCTCTCTGGACTACGTCAGCCCCTCTTTGTCCCACACTGGCCCTGCATCACCTCGGTTGGGTCTGCGTCAGCCCTCTACGCCAGCAATGCTAGCCTCTCTGAGGCTCTGCGCAGCTCCTGGCTGCCTCTGCGTGGCCTTGCGTGAGCCCTGGCTAGCTCTGCGTCACTCTCCTTGGCTACTACGCTGCTCTCCCGGCATTATCTCTGTCTCTCTGTACTCAAATGCCCCTCAACTGCATCTCCCGATCACTAATTCTATCTCTCTTAGCAAACCCCACTCTAGAGAATAGAATGACTAATCACTCTGGTGTATTCTCCAAGTGACCCTCAAGCCTCCTCTTATACTTTTCCTGCTGACATATCAACGGTCGAGATTAAGTCCCTAATCAACTGCTAAGATTAGATCTGGCTTGATCCATGTCTTTTGGACCATTGTAACATAGCTTCATATTAATACACATTAATATTTTATTTCCCCTAAGTTTAGACTTAGGAACTCCATTAAACATATTAATTATTTTAATATCTTCCGAACTGTTTAGAATCTGCCCAAACCCTTTCTGGGTATTGGAGATCTCATGTGCCCCAACCTCTCCACCAAATTTTGTGGCTAGAGCACATCCGATGCTACCCCAAATCAACACTCCCTCTTAGCAAGTATTGTGCTCTAGCAATACTCCTCACTGAGTATTACGTTGACCATCCGGCATTGGTCCTTGTGCTGATGCTAGGCCTACTACCCACCATTCTCTGCACTATTTCATCCTGTACTATTTCCCATGGTTCTGCCATTGCCACTGCTGCATCTGTACGACAGCTCCCTTTGCATCCGTGTTGCTACTGGTCCTTTCTCCCAGCACTGCACCTCCTCTCATCATGTTGCATCGTGCTGCCCACTGCTGCACTGCAACTCAGTTACTGAGAAGTAAGTAATTGATCTACCAATCTGACCTCCCTGTTGGGCTACAAACACCCACTGATGTTGAAGCTCCCTCTGCCGCTGACAAGTGCTCCCTCTCTAACCTCTGCGTTGTTGCAACAACTCCCTGCATCTCACACCGTTGCACACCTCTCTGTGCCATCCTACACTGGTGCAACACTCCTGTGCCTCTCGCATTGCTGCAACCTGCTAGCCTCGCGTTGTCTCGGGAATCCTGCACTGTAGCTCTCTCTGTCGCTCCATTCGCATCCGTCTCTACCCACATCAGCCAATCCTGCTACTCCTCTTCGGGGCTCCCATAGCATGGTCTAATCCAAGAAGCTGGATACCTCGAGGATCCTGCCCCTCATCGCCTGTAGTTAGCCTGACTACAGCTCGATGTCTCCCCACTTCCGCTCAAGGGGTGCGTGTGCACTCATGGCATAGTCATCATCTGTCAAAACTTCCTTCTCTGCCCGTGCTGGCGCTGCCTTAGTCTGGGAAGACTCTCCCTTACTCTTCTTCCTTCGACACTGGGTCACATAATGACCCAGCTCCCCACAGTGGAAGCACTTGATCTTGGAGAGATCCTTCTTCTTCCGCTTTTCCTGCTTTCCCTCAAATGCTAGGGCAACATCTTCCTCCTCCTGTTTGACTTTGATCCCCTTACTGCTGCTACCTATCTTCGACTGCCGTCTGATCTCTTCCTGGCGAAGAGTCACCCACATCTCGTCCCAAGGTGGGAGAGGCCCTCTGCCCAGTATACCCTGGACAAATACCTCCCAGTCTTCTGAGACAGCATTTCGGGTTGTCCTCACCATCAATTCCTGATCCGGTGTGGCTTCTATAGCAGTCAACTGATCTCGAATCTCGTTCATCCTCCGAGGAAGGTGTCAATCGGTTCTCCCTTCTTCATCTGATACAACCTCAACTGGTTCTCAAGTAGCATTCTTCTCTACACAGAAGTATGTTGGTATAGCTTCTTGAGAACCTCCCACATCTCAAATGTCGTTTCCTTCTCAGTTATGTGTGGTACTACATGATCCTTGACCCCGTCAAGGGTAATGCTCTTGGCCCTCGCCATCGCCTCCTCGTACTTGTCATTATCATTGGGGTTGATTGAGATAGCTATTACCTTCAAGGCGCAGTTCTTGACACGATTCCTGTCAAGTATGGATAAGATTCTGGCCTTCCAGACTGCAAAGTGCGATGCTTCGTCCAGTCTATCCTGGTCTCTTACTCCGTGTAGTGCCATGATGTTCCTCTACTTCCCTCCTAGAAGTTCTCTATTCGACTCCTTTGAGTCTCTACTTCCCATCTGGAAGTTCTCTTCTGGACTCCCTCTGAGTCCTGATTTCCCTCCTGGAAATCCTTCTGCCGCTGTCGAGATGCCCCCTACTCTGATCGTCTTGTGCAACTGCACCATTGATCTGGGTTCCTCGACTAGAAACCCTCGGTAGCAACTCCTCTGGCCTTGCTCTATCAGGTATTGTTCTGACTACAGTACCTCACCAGCTCCACTCTGTAATATTCCTGTAGCCTTCTAAACCCCAACAACCTGAAGGTGAGAGCTCCTAGGCTCTGCGCAATCCCGACACCAACAACCCGGCCTCCTCAGCCAACTGCGTCAGCCCTCCCAGCTACTGCATGGCTCTGCATGAGGCTTCTTGTGCCTTCCTTAGCCTCTGCGCTACCTCTTCGCGACTCACCCTTGATGACACAGGCACTGCGTCACCCTTCCTTGTTGCTACTCTGCTAGAAACAACTTTTCTCACCTCGGGACAACTGTTTTCTGCTGCTATTGCTCCGCTCGGCTAATGTCCTTTAGTCCTCCTGTGATCTGCAATCACGCTCTGATACCATGTTGAAGTTTCTAAGTTTACTTAGTTAGAAACCCTCTATGCACTTTATCTGATTTATTCCTACCTACTTGTTATTTTCCTTAACAAGTTCTTTACACTGAAAATAAACACTAGTGCATGCTCAACATATTACAGATCAGCAACTAAAAGAAACAGAAACAAACACACCATATGACACCATTATTTTTGGACTAATGTCCCTGGAAAAACCCAATGCGGGAAAACCGGTGCAACTATCTAAGGGTTTTCTTATTAAGCAATATTAGAGTACAATCTGGGTGCCAAAACTAGCCTACCCAACAGAGAATTTCCTTGGCAGTAATACCTCACAGTTTCTGACAAATCTCCTCGCTAAAACCCCGGATAATCCTTCCGACAGCTACTCAGCACAAATCTGCCCCAGAAACCCTAGCGTCAGTCTCTCTTTAGACTGTGTCAGCCCTTCTTTGTCCCACGCTGGCCCTACGTCACCCCGGATGGGTCTGCGTCAGCCCTCTGGCCCTCTGCGTTAGCAACGTTGGCCTCTCTGAGGCTCTGCGCAGCTCCCGGCTGCCTCTGCGTGATCCCTGGCTGGCTCTGTGTCACTCTCCTTGGCTATTGTGTTGTTCTCCCAGCACTATCTCTGCATCTCTATCTCTTTGTACTCAAATGTCCCTCAACTACATCTCCTGATCACTAATTCTATCTCTCTTAGCAAACCCCGCTCTAGAAAATAGAATGACTGATCACTCTGGTGTATTCTCCAAGTGACCCTCAAGCCTCCTCTTATACTTTTCCTGTTGACATATCAACAGCCGAGATTAAGTCCCTAATCAACGGCTAAGATTAGATCTGGCTTGATCCATGTCTTTTGGACCATTCTAACACAGCTTCATATTAATACACATTAAGATTTTATTTTCCCTAAGTTTAGACTTAGGGACTCCATTAAACATATTAATTATTTTAATATCTCCCGAACTATTTAGAATCTGCCCAAACCCTTTCTGGGTATTGGAGATTTCATGTGCCCCAACCTCTCCACCAAACTTCGTGGCTAGAGCACATTCGATGCTACCCCAAATCAACAATTAATAGCTTGACATCTTCATTAATAGCATCCTTATCAAACAAGAGGGACTTGTCATCACGAGCAAGGACATCATCATATTATGCATCACAAGAATATTTTCCATCCCAATAATGTCATATTGTTATCAATGACAACCTTGATTAATAGCTATGATCAACTTGAAGTCTGGGAAGGTTCAATGTAATGCCTTCTGTTGTCGCGCGAATTGGCACGACAACGCTCAGACCGGGGGCTGTCACTCTGATCCCCGATCCCTCCGTTTAAGCCTGTCTCCCGCGGCTAAGGGGGGTAGACCCTGTGAGATGATGGAGACCAACTGTCGACCAGTTGGTTGGGAGACACGAGACACGATTCAGATAAACACTAAGATGATTTGATTAATCGAACAGACCAGTGCCTTAAGAGATTGTTATTACAATGATTACTTGTTAAATGATATAGAAACATAAACCGCGAACAGCAATCATTTGTCATCAGCGAAATCATGTGACCAAAACGATATCCGGCAACTGAAAGCTTTGAAGAGATAAATGCCTTAAACCACCATGAGCATCATGAATTATTAACCAGACATTGGATTTCGTGTTTCGACTTGAAAATTTCAGATCTCAGCATGAGAGATATATCGCGAAAGCAACTGAAACTGGCAAAATGATTTTCCACAAAATTTTAATATTTTTTCAAAAAAAAAATTTATATCTTTTTTCAATTTTTTATTTTTTCAATATTATAAAAATGAAAATTTAAAATCTAAAATTTAAAATTTAAAATTTATTCTAAGACTAAAATCTAAGAAACTTAACTATACAAAATATAACCCTAAGTCTAAAAACTGAAAAAAATCCTTTTTTATTTGTTATTTCTTTTCACTTTAAAAACAAACCAAAAAACTAAAATCTAAACATAAACACATTTAAACCCTTTTTTATTCTTTTTAATTTTTCTGAATCTATAATTAACACAAAAAAAAGGAAACTAAAATAATTAAAATCTAAAAAGAAAATATTAAAATCTAAGGAAAAACGTAACTAAGCATGACTAAATTAAAATCTAAGTTAAAAGAAATCTACGTTAAAAAAATGAAAACGGCATATGTATCAAAATACATTTATAAAACAAACCTAAATCTAAACCACGCTATTTACATGAATCATAACGCATTTAAAACTTAAGGAAATCGAATCAAACACTGCAATCGTAAGTCCAGTGCCCAAAATTTTTTAAATACATTGAAATCCCTTCGAAAATTTTGTGAAAGGGTAACGAAAACGTGAAGGGTTTACCTGCGATGAGGACCTGAGCATGGGAAAAACAGAAACGCAGGCGTTTGATAGACGGTTACCTGGCCCGTGGACGACAACAGCATACCTCTGCGGCAGATGTGGATGCAGCCTTTTTGGAAAACGCCAAACGCAGGTTCACAGCAGCGTGAAAATGAGCGCGTGGAGACAGGAGTACGCTGGGCAATTTCGATTTTGGACTGAGATCATAACCAGCGATTGCAGAATCAAGGAAAACGGTTTCCCCTGATGCCCATGCGTATGAATGCCGTCGTTGTTTTCCAACTGGACGTGCTGCAGTGGCGTGTTTGAAAATATTTGCGGATACTCATCAGCCGTCCTTAAAAACGCTGTTCCCCACGTCGTATCTATGCGTGGATTCAAAGGAAAACTTGTTCTTCACCGTCCAGCCAGCAGACTTCGACGGCAGATTGTGGGTTGAGGGGCATGGAAATCTCAAGCACGTTTATACGAAGAGAAATGATTTTGATGAAGGATAGCAGAAAGACGTTTTCGATGATGTCACCAGATGCATGAATCAGTTTGGACGTCTTCTTTCTTGCAGCAAGGAGTCACAGCCTTCTTCCCAATTCATGTACAGCAAACAAATCTCCCACAAGAAAAAGGACCCAGTTGATGGCAGAGATATAGATTGTTCCCAAGATTTAATGCGTAAATGCCACCATCTATTCACTTGAATGCTGGGATCGGATGTGAATACTTTGCTGCTTGGACCTGGCTTGGCCCTCAGATCAATATCTGGTGTTTGCTTGCTTCTGCCACCTGAAATCACCCAAAAATGTACATGAAACCAAAATCAAAACCCTAAATAAACCTGACCTAAGCAAAACTAAAAATGAAACCCTAAATCAGAAAATTTTGAAACCCTAAAACAACTGATTAATGTACAGATTTGGCCCCTTAACAGCCAAATTTAGCCATAAATACAGAAATATTTTCAGATTATCGGAAATTTGAACTTTGCTGTGAACAGAAAGAAAATCTCTCATGTAAAACAGGAAATAAACTCTGAATGATTAACCCAGGGAACAATCAGCTGGGCTCTGCACAGAAAAGCCTGTGGGAGTCGGCTGGTTCAGCCCAGAACTTCCCCAAACGCCCAGAAATATCCTTCACTAAAAAGTTTCCTTGCACATCTCAAACAATCATCAGCACAGAGAGAAAGAATGCTGCTAGATCTCAGAAAATAATGGAGATACCTGCCATTATTTCAGAAACCCTAGCAGCCCTCAAACCCTAGCAGGTGAACAAGATACCTGTGCTCACACTACTCTAAAACAAGTTATGATTAATGGCTAAAAACTGAAATATGCAGAAAATTAAAGATCTCACAGCAATCCCAGAGAGTAACACCAGCACGATTTGGACCCCAAAGTCTTTTTATTAACCAGAAAATCAGATTACAAGAGAGCTTTTTAGTACAGACTCACAGATCAGATAATTTGAAATGACCCCCTAAGACCCTATATAAAGGAAATGATCCTAACGGCTAGTTCGAGTGATCCACGTAGAAATGATCTCGACCGTTGATGAGGATCAAGACATCTCTTGATCTCATCCGTCGATTTATTAACTTAAAATATTATTATTTTATTAGTTAGGGTTTTTGCTTCATTTTTTAATTTTTTATTATTTTTTATTATTTTATTATTTTTATTCATTTTTTATTTTTTTAATTCATTTTAAAATGGATCACTGAACTAAGCCTTTCGGAAACATCACCTAGGACCTAGGACTTAGGACTCATGAGGGGATTTAAAACATTTCTCGACCCTCAGGACACATTACATCATGACTTTTACAAAATTACATCTTAAGGGACAAACCCATTTAATACAGACCCTCACAAAACACCCAGTTCTGCGACACAACTATAATCTAGCAGATTTAACACACTAGGATTTTCCTAAAGTTCTAATGACAAAATCCGTCCCGGCTTTGGGGTCAGGTTTGAAGGAAAACTCTGCCGATCCATGGATCGGTGAGACGAAAAACCTTCCGGGACATAGATTATCATAGAAAATTAGGTCCACCTAGGCAGCTTACATACATGACTCATGTCTGCTAAGATTATTTACAATCAATACATGCAGACTGGGTTTACAATCAAAAAGATCAAGTTGCTGATGATGGCAGGATGGCATGGACATGCTGATCAGGTGCTGCCCCTTTTTGCCAAGAAAAGGGGGATGTACTGCATGGGTAGTTGACCAGTAGAGGTCAACATCTGGCTCTACTTGGGGACACGTTGTTGCTTGCAGGAATGTGAGAATCCAGAATCTGCATCCATACAACACACAAAAATAAGTAGCGTCCATTAGCATATACATTAAGCACATAAAAGCTCTTCATTTATTAACTATCTAATAACATGAAAAGTAAATCTAATCCTAAAACAGAAATGAAATGCTGAAAAGACGAGGAGTAGAGTTAGAAATACAATACAAAAAATGCCCCACGGCATCAGATGTGTTCAATATAGTGCATACTGAGCATTTGCCTGCTTTCAGGCAAATCTGTCGGCTGCTTGTCGGATGTGCCATGTCCAATTTTGCATATGGTAGGACTTTTTCCTATCCGAAAATCAAGCAGCTTGCGGCCGTCTGATGCGTCAAATCTTCTTCTCATTTTCTTCCTCTTGCGCTTTTTCTTTCTGGCAGGATGAATTACTGATGAGCTGGAACTTTCTGTCTCGAAACTATCAGATGAAGCATGTAAGATATGCATGCTAAGTCTTTTTGTGTCTTGCATCTGATTTTTATTGTTTTTAAGCTTATCTGGATCACCTTCAATTATCCACCTAATGACCTCCTCATAGTAAGATGGAACTTGTTGCGGCAAATGAGAAGGCTCCTGGTTTCTCTTATCATCTGACCATTGTTGAATCTTTTGAACTTGTATTCTAATGGCATCCATATGACTAGAGCATTCATCCCTCATAGCACTGATTTGCATGGCATGGTGTTCTTGCATGTTTTTTATTACTCTATCATTCTTTTCCTCTATGTCCATCAAGCAATGTTGCATGAAATTTATTTCTTCTTTATGATTCGCTTGCATGTCAGCCAACTGTTTGTTATGATTGAATGTTGTTAAATTTGGACAACTAGGTCCAAACTCCATGTTCTGATGCTCAGATTAAGAGGCTAATATTTTTGTTGGATTCCTCTTTCTGAGAGGTGTAAAATCCATATAAAAATAGTCTTAATCCGATGAGCAGAACTTATATTTTGAATTTATTATTCTTAATAAATTATATGTGCAAAGGTCAGCCAGTTTTGTAATGTAGGCTCACATGCCCAACAGATGTGTCACACACCCTCATTGATGGATATATATATACAGGAAAAGTTGGAGAGAATTTGATCACAAAAAACAACTCACATCTTCCTCTCTCATCCTAAAAAGTACGAGCTACCTGGAGGACGAATTTCAGCCACACGTGGGAAGGACGAAGAGGATTTTTCTGCTGCTAGGGTTTCTGCTGCTAGGGTTTCGCAGAAGTTTGACCAGCGTTGACTTTGGTCAACGCTTGGTCCAAACAAGCTGAAAACTTGTGGGAGGTTCGATTTTTGAAGCCATACTACCTGGCACAAAAATCGAGGTCAAAGGGTTGACCGTTTTGCTGCTGCGTTGACTTTTAGCTTGCTGCCCCTGCGTTGACTTTTCAGGACAGCGTTGACTTTTGTAGAACTGACTTGGGTTGACTCATCTACTGGTTGGAG
Source organism: Pinus tabuliformis (assembly GCA_031772625.1). Taxonomy (NCBI): domain Eukaryota; kingdom Viridiplantae; phylum Streptophyta; class Pinopsida; order Pinales; family Pinaceae; genus Pinus; species Pinus tabuliformis. The sequence continues at coordinate 141,006,178 of CM062812.1, forward strand.
GGTTGTTGTGACACATGCTGGGCTGGCTTACCAAAGGAGACTTTGCTGGTTGAAGCATCCTGTTGACCGCCGAAACAAACACATACATTTTTCTTGTTTCTGATTTGTCTTCTGTAAGATCTGCTTATATGTTCTATCTGCATTTTGCTTATCTACTTGTATGATTGCTGTGAGAAAAGTGAAATTTCTCTTAGCATAGAACATCTACAAAACTTTACATGGTATCAGAGCTGAGGTGAAGACAAACTCTATCTATAGCAATCATCATCGAAGGAAATGGATTCCTCTAAGCTTGAATTCAGGGAGAATGACAAGCTGACTGGAAGTGATGACTTCCATGCCTGGAAGATGTTATTAGATCTCAAATTAGAAGATCATGATCTCCTAGATCATGTGACAGGGAAGATTCAAGAACCTCCATCAAATGCCTCTGCTGCTGTTAAACACAAGTATAAGAAGGGAGAAATCAGAGCAAAACTGCTGATCAGGGAATCCATAAATAAGAGTCTGGTTGCCTACATATCTGAACTAGGCACATCCAAGGAGATGTATGACAAACTGATACTTATGTTCCGAGTAAACAATGTGAACCAAGTGCTATTCCTCAAGAACAAGTTGAAGAATATGAAGAAGGGCCGAGACGAGTCTATTCAAACTTTCTTTATGAAGTTGACCGAAACCAGGAACAATCTGCTAGCTATTGGGGAGACAATAGCTGATCGTGAGATGGTTCTCACCGCACTTGGAGGACTTCCATATGAATGGCAAGTATTCACAACTACCATTCTCAACAATAATACCATCCCTAACTTTGATGAGCTTCTGTCTAGATGTATGCAAGAAGAAACAAGGATGAAGGAATTTGATAATGAAAAAAATGCTGCCTATGTTGCTCATTCCCGAAAGAAGAACTCTGGTGGTTCCAAGGACAAAGGAAGGACTAAGACTCAAAAGAAGAAGGGTAAATGTTTCACCTGCCATAGGACTGGACACTATGCTAGAGAATGCCCCTTCCAGAAGAATTCTCCCGATAGTGACGACAACAACAACAACCGAAGGAATGGGAATCAAAGAAATGACAAATCCAAAGGAAAGAGGAAGGCTCACTTTGAAGGAAACCATCCACCTTCTAAAAGGACCAGAAATACCAGGTATGAGGAGTCTAATGTTGTTGATAAAAGAAATGAGTATATTCTAATATCTGCTCTCTCAGCTGCATCTCCGCCCGACACTATGGATGTCTGGCTAATCGATAGTGGTGCCTCAAGACACATCACCGGATTCAAGGAAGCACTTTCTGACATGGTTGAAAGGGATACTAATCTAGAAATTACCCTTGGGGATAATGCCACTTATCCTGTGAAAGGGACCGGGACTGTGACCCTCCACTTGTCTCAAGGACAAGTCCTCCATCTACAAGATGTACTCTATGTACCCAAATTGAAGAAGAACCTTGTGTCTGTATCTGCCATGGAAGACAAAGGATTCAATGTAACTTTCTCTGATGGAAAGGTACTCATGTGGAAGAAGAGCTTCAAGGAAGCTATCTCAATTGGTTTTAGAGTTGGTACACTCTACCAGGTTGGAGGGAGTCCGTTGGGAGCTATGACTTGTGATACTATCCGTCAAACCGAACTATGGCACCGAAGATTTGGACACCTTCATTACAAGGCTCTTCCCGAAGCAAGGAAGGTGGTGACAGGGATGCCTGATTTTGGAAATAATCATAAAGGTGTATGTAAGGGTTGTGCTGAAGGAAAACATACAAGGGGACCTTTCCCCTCAAGTGTCACAAAGACATCTGAGATATTGCAACTGGTCCATTCTGATCTTTCCGGTATGTTGCCTGTAACATCCCTGGGGGGATGTTCTTACTATATGACATTTACTGATGACTTCTCTCGCAAAACCTGGATATACTTCTTGAAGAAGAAGGATGAGGCTTTCATGTGGTTCCGTACCTTCAAAGCCTTGGTGGAAAATATGACCGGAAAGAAAATCAAGATTTTGAGGACTGACAATGGCACTGAATATGAGTCAAATGAGTTCAAAGACTTTTGCAGAGAAGCTGACATTAAGAGGGAGACTACCACTGCATATACTCCTGAGCAGAATGGTGTTGCTGAACGCAAGAATAGGACTATTGTGGAAGCTGCCCGTGCCATGCTATGTGACCAGGGTCTTCCAAAGTTTCTGTGGGGAGAAGCTGCAAATACTATTGTGTACATTCAAAACCGATGCCCTCATTCCGCTTTGGACTCCAAAACTCCCGAAGAGGTTTTCTCTGGTAAGAAACCTGATGTCTCACATTTTAGAATTTTTGGATGTCCTGTCTATTTTCATGTGCCGAAAGAAAAGAGAAGTAAGCTGGACGCTACTGGGAAGAAAGGAATGTTTGTGGGTTACAGTGAGACTTCTAAGGCATATAGAGTCTATGTACCTGGCCAAAGGGAAGTAGAGATAAGCCATGATGTCACCTTTGACGAAGATGCTTCCCTGAAGAAAGTAGTAGATCTTCCTAGATCTGAAGAAAACCATGAAGAAAGCCCTGGAAATCTGGAAGAACCCCAGGATGAGACTATGCCTGATGTTGAAGAGCCAATGGACCCTATTGATCCTTCCCCTTCTCTAGGAAAGAGGCCATCATGGCTCAGGGACACCCTCGAAGATGCTGAGGGTCATGCTGCCCCAAGGGGAACATTCCGAGAAAGCAAGAAGCCGTGTAGATACCAAGGGTATCTAGCTGCCATGAGTACTATTATACAATCTAAACCTGGATCTTTTGAAGAAGCCATCAAGCATCAAGTCTGGAAGGATGCTATGCATGAAGAATATGAGGCTATTATGAAGAATGATGTCTGGGATGTGGTCCCGAGACCGAAGGACAAATCTGTTGTCACCGCTAAATGGCTCTACAAGATTAAACATGGATCTGATGGGAGTGCTGAAAAGTTTAAGGCAAGATTTGTTGCCCGTGGCTTCTCTCAAAAGGAAGGAATTGACTATGACGATATATTTGCACCTGTGGCTTGATATACCACCATCCGATCCATCATAGCCCTTGCTGCTACGCAAGGATGGAGTCTTCATCAGATGGATGTCAAGACTGCTTTTTTGCATGGTGCAATAAAGGAAGAGGTGTATGTAGAACAACCTCTGGGATTTGAAGTTCAAGATCGAGACACTTATGTCTGCAGGTTGAAGAAAGCCCTCTATGGGTTAAAGCAAGCACCCAGAGCTTGGTATGAGAGGATGGATAGTTACTTGATGAAGCTGGGCTTCACTCGAAGCAATGCTGACCCAAACCTTTACTTTAAGGTTGAGGAAGGAAAGCCTCTCATTCTAGTGTTGTATGTGGACGACCTCTTCCTGACAGGTGATGACCCTCTCATTCATCAATGTAAGAGGGAGCTTGCTGCTGAGTTCGAGATGAAAGACCTAGGACTGATGCACTATTTCCTAGGCCTGGAGGTCTGGCAGAGACCTGGAGAGATTTTCCTTTCTCAAGGAAAGTATATTGTGAAGCTTCTGGAAAGATTTGGGATGGTGGACTGTAAGTCCGTGTCGACACCAATGGAACTCAACTTTAAGAAGTTGAGTGGCAGCGCTGCAGGGCCTATCTTGGCCAATCCTACTGAGTATCGTCAACTCATAGGAGCTTTGATGTTCTTAGTGAACACCCGTCCGGACATATGTTTTGCAGTGAATACTTTGAGTCAACAGATGGTTGAGCCTCATCATTTTCACTGGGTTGGTGCCAAGAATCTTTTGAGATATCTTCGGGGCACGATAAACCATGGGCTGAGATACACTGCCGGGAGTGTGATACTCCGGGGATATACTGATGTCGATTGGGCTGGCAGTGTGGTGGATCGTAAGAGCACATCTGGATGTTGTTTCAATCTTGGTTCTGCTTCGATCTCATGGATGAGCAGGAAGCAGAAGTCGGTGGCTTTGAGCACCGCGGAGGCCGAATACATTGATGCTAGTATGGCCTGTTGTGAAGCAGTTTGGTTGAGGAAGCTCTTTAGTGAGTTGTTCCAACATGTGCTAGATACCACTGTAATACTCTGTGATAATCAGAGTGGGATTCGTATGACTGAGAATCCTGTGTTCCACGACCGATCCAAGCATATTGATATCAGGTACCACTTTATCCGGGATATGGTACAGCGAGGCGGCGTAAGGCTCGATCATATAGGAACTGATGAGCAAGTCGCGGATATTCTCACTAAGCCCCTGGGGAAGGTCAAGTTCCTAACCTTCCGTGAGAGTCTTGGTGTCGTGGAAAGACCCTATGATGTGGGTCCTGTTGGACAATGAGCTCTGGGAGCTCTGGGGGGCTTTGGGGATAGCTTCTCGGAGCTATAAGCACTCATAATGCTTCTGCCCCACCCTTGTGATTATTGAGCTGGTTCGCCACTCATTTAATCTGTGCCCCGTATGCATCCTACCCATTGAGTTCAGGGCTCATGGGAAGTACCTCTCATTTGGCCAATGAGGTGTGGAAAAGCTAGAGACTATTAGCAAAGACTGATGGACGCATCAGAGATTGCCGTACTCTCTATCTAGGATGGCATGGTCCAACCACTTGATCTGGGATCAAGATTTGTGAGGTCTGGGACCTCTGGACTGATTATGTCAGTCAGGGAATGATGTCTTTGTGACTGACCCACTTCTGTTCTGAAATAAAGAAGCCAGCAAAGCAAGTTTCGGCAGGATGACTCACGATGTTAATTGCACTAATAGATGGAGTTCTCCCTAGTTGAGAGGGAGTGTTAAATTTGGACAACTAGGTCCAAACTCCATGTTCCGATGCTCAGATTAAGAGGCTAATATTTTTGTTGGATTCCTCTTTCTGAGAGGTGTAAAATCCATATAAAAATAGTCTTAATCCGATGAGCAGAACTTATATTTTGAATTTATTATTCTTAATAAATTATATGTGCAAAGGTCAGCCAGTTTTGTAATGTAGGCTCACATGCCCAACAGATGTGTCACACACCCTCATTGATGGATATATATATACAGGAAAAGTTGGAGAGAATTTGATCACAAAAAACAACTCACATCTTCCTCTCTCATCCTAAAAAGTACGAGCTACCTGGAGGACGAATTTCAGCCACACGTGGGAAGGACGAAGAGGATTTTTCTGCTGCTAGGGTTTCGCAGAAGTTTGACCAGCGTTGACTTTGGTCAACGCTTGGTCCAAACAAGCTGAAAACTTGTGGGAGGTTCGATTTTTGAAGACCATACTACCTGGCACAAAAATCGAGGTCAAAGGGTTGACCGTTTTGCTGCTGCGTTTACTTTTAGCTTGCTGCCCCTGCGTTGACTTTTCAGGACAACGTTGACTTTTGTAGAACTGACTTGGGTTGACTCATCTACTGGTTGGAGGGTTGTTGTGACACATGCTGGGCTGGCTGACCAAAGGAGACTTTGCTGGTTGAAGCATCCTGTTGACCGCCGAAACAAACACATACATTTTTCTTGTTTCTGATTTGTCTTCTGTAAGATCTGCTTATATGTTCTATCTGCAATTTGCTTATCTACTTGTATGATTGCTGTGAGAAAAGTGAAATTTCTCTTAGCATAGAACATCTACAAAACTTTACAAATGTCATAGAGTCAATTTCCCTATCATGATCAGCTTTCATGGTCACCATATTCTCCTCTAAGACTGACATCTTGCTTTGCATGCTTCTAATTTATGTTTCATATTTAATTTTCATGGCCTCAATTTCCTTAGCATGCTGATTTTGCGTGACCTCCATCTCTCTATTACGTTTCTCCAGGTGAGTGCATAAAGTTTTCACATCATTGACATAATTAGTTTGATTGATTTCCATATTTCTTACCAGCATCATTAGATCTCGTATAATTTGCTTTTGCTCTTCTTTTTCATTGTCATTTGTCCCTGGTTTTTCACTATCATGAACTTGATCTGCAATATTTTCAGTGGATGACACATTTTGACATGAAGAATCGTCCTGGGATCTTTCAGCTAGACCTCCTATTAAGAGATGGATAACCCTAAACTGGATACAATGAAAATAAGAAATTGGTACCCCACATATTCTTTACGCACCTTTTCAAATTTTCCCAATAGAGAGGCCATTTTCGAGTGATGCCCACACGACGCTAGCTCCTTCCTTGCTGACAGTATAAGGCTCCAGACCTTATGTAATTTCCTCTCCTTAGATTGAGAACCCCTCTCCTCTCGATGGCGGCCCTCTCCTCTCCCTATGGTCGAGCCCCCTAAAGGGTCCTCTCCCTCTCCTCTCGATGGAGACGGAGGACGGATACGGAGGACGGAGATGAGACGGAGGACGGATACGGAGGACGGAGTCGAGCCCCCTAAAGGGACGGAGTCACTCACTATTCATATGGTGAGGGTGCGTTAGCACACTCGACTGTCAAGGCCGCCATCGTTTTAACTCTCACTCATCATATGGGTGAGGGACGGAGTCACTCACTATTCATATGGTGAGGGTCCTCTCCCTATGGTCGAGCCTGCTTACGCATCCTCTCGATGGCAAATTACTTACATTCTGTTGCACAATTTTGGAGGAAGAAGGCAAGCTGTTTGGATAACCATATCTATCTTCAAAAGCATTGATAATATCAACCAAAGAAGAGAAAGAATCCTTAGGAAAATTGTTAAACCAATTCAAAGCATCATCTTCTAAAGAAAGGACAAATAGACGCATTTTGATATCACCATGATGAAACTGAGGGGGTCTGCGATATATGATCATGAAGCGAATAAACAAGTCAATATGCCTTTTAGCAGCGATTGGATCACCATCTGAAAAAATAGGCAATTCAGGAAGGGCCTCCTCCGGAAAATCATGGAGACGGTGAGTAAAACGACATGGTTTAAATGAATAATCCATGATGAACAATAAGGGATGATAGAACTAGATCTTTGCTCAAGAAAACCAAAAGATGAAAGAAGTGGAGTCGCCACTTGAACAACAAATCTGATTCTAAGATCCGAGAAGCAATCAACAAACAGATATGCGGTAGGCTTCTTGTCTGGGAAAAATAAGAAAAATGGAGTCGCCACCCAAACAGAAAACAAACCCAAGAGGTACTGCTGATACGTGATGAAAAGATGCAAAATATTGAATCTGCCAGCTCAAATGAGAGATGAGAAGATGAGAAGATGCATGAAAAGTCGTTGAAACACCGAGAAAAAGTATCCCCGGCAACAGCGCCAAAAAATGTTGTCGCGCGAATTGGCACGACAACGCTCAGACCGGGGGCTGTCACTCTGATCCCCGATCCCTCCGTTTAAGCCTGTCTCCCGCGGCTAAGGGGGGTAGACCCTGTGAGATGATGGAGACCAACTGTCGACCAGTTGGTTGGGAGACACGAGACACGATTCAGATAAACACTAAGATGATTTGATTAATCGAACAGACCAGTGCCTTAAGAGATTGTTATTACAATGATTACTTGTTAAATGATATAGAAACATAAACCGCGAACAGCAATCATTTGTCATCAGCGAAATCATGTGACCAAAACGATATCCGGCAACTGAAAGCTTTGAAGAGATAAATGCCTTAAACCACCATGAGCATCATGAATTATTAACCAGACATTGGATTTCGTGTTTCGACTTGAAAATTTCAGATCTCAGCATGAGAGATATATCGCGAAAGCAACTGAAACTGGCAAAATGATTTTCCACAAAATTTTAATATTTTTTCAAAAAAAAAAATTAAATCTTTTTTCAATTTTTTATTTTTTCAATATTATAAAAATGAAAATTTAAAATCTAAAATTTAAAATTTAAAATTTATTCTAAGACTAAAATCTAAGAAACTTAACTATACAAAATATAACCCTAAGTCTAAAAACTGAAAAAAAAAATCTTTTTTATTTGTTATTTCTTTTTACTTTAAAAACAAACCAAAAAACTAAAATCTAAACATAAACACATTTAAACCCTTTTTTATTCTTTTTAATTTTTCTGAATCTATAATTAACACAAAAAAAAGGAAACTAAAATAATTAAAATCTAAAAAGAAAATATTAAAATCTAAGGAAAAACGTAACTAAGCATGACTAAATTAAAATCTAAGTTAAAAGAAATCTACGTTAAAAAAATGAAAACGGCATATGTATCAAAATACATTTATAAAACAAACCTAAATCTAAACCACGCTATTTACATGAATCATAACGCATTTAAAACTTAAGGAAATCGAATCAAACACTGCAATCGTAAGTCCAGTGCCCAAAATTTTTTAAATACATTGAAATCCCTTCGAAAATTTTGTGAAAGGGTAACCAAAACGCGAAGGGTTTACCTGCGATGAGGGCCTGAGCATGGGAAAAACAGAAACGCAGGCGTTTGATAGACGGTTACCTGGCCCGTGGACGACAACAGCGTACCTCTGCGGCAGATGTGGATGCAGCCTTTTTGGAAAACGCCAAACGCAGGTTCACAGCAGCGTGAAAATGAGCGCGTGGAGACAGGAGTACGCTGGGAAATTTCGATTTTGGACTGAGATCATAACCAGCGATTGCAGAATCAAGGAAAACGGTTTCCCCTGATGCCCATGCGTATGAATGCCGTCGTTGTTTTCCAACTGGACGTGCTGCAGTGGCGTGTTTGAAAATATTTGCGGATACTCATCAGCCGTCCTTAAAAAACGTTGTTCCCCACGTCGTATCTATGCGTGGATTCAAAGGAAAACTTGTTCTTCACCGTCCAGCCAGCAAACTTCGACGGCAGATTGTGGGTTGAGGGGCATGGAAATCTCAAGCACGTTTATACGAAGAGAAATGATTTTGATGAAGGATAGCAGAAAGACGTTTTCGATGATGTCACCAGATGCATGAATCAGTTTGGACGTCTTCTTTCTTGCAGCAAGGAGTCACAGCCTTCTTCCCAATTCATGTACAGCAAACAAATCTCCCACAAGAAAAAGGACCCAGTTGATGGCAGAGATATAGATTGTTCCCAAGATTTAATGCGTAAATGCCACCATCTATTCACTTGAATGCTGGGATCGGATGTGAATACTTTGCTGCTTGGACCTGGCTTGGCCCTCAGATCAATATCTGGTGTTTGCTTGCTTCTGCCACTTGAAATCACCCAAAAATGTACATGAAACCAAAATCAAAACCCTAAATAAACCTTACCTAAGCAAAACTAAAAATGAAACCCTAAATCAGAAAATTTTGAAACCCTAAAACAACTGATTAATGTACAGATTTGGCCCCTTAACAGCTAGATTTAGCCATAAATACAGAAACATTTTCAGATTATCGGAAATTTGAACTTTGCTGTGAACAGAAAGAAAATCTCTCATGTAAAACAGGAAATAAACTTTGAATGATTAACCCAGGGAACAATCAGCTGGGCTCTGCACAGAAAAGCCTGTGGGAGTCGGCTGGTTCAGCCCAGAACTTCCCCAAACGCCCACAAATATCCTTCACTAAAAAGTTTCCCTGCACATCTCAAACAACCATCAGCACAGAGAGAAAGAATGCTGCTAGATCTCAGAAAATAATGGAGATACCTGCCATTATTTCAGAAACCCTAGCAGCCCTCAAACCCTAGCAGGTGAACAAGATACCTGTGCTCACACTACTCTAAAACAAGCTATGATTAATGGCTAAAAACTGAAATATGCAGAAAATTAAAGATCTCACAGCAATCCCAGAGAGTAACACCAGCACGATTTGGACCCCAAAGTCTTTTTATTAACCAGAAAATCAGATTACAAGAGAGCTTTTCAGTACAGACTCACAGATCAGATAATTTGAAATGACCCCCTAAGACCCTATATAAAGGAAATGATCCTAACGGCTAGTTCGAGTGATCCACGTAGAAATGATCTCGACCGTTGATGAGGATCAAGACATCTCTTGATCTCATCCGTCGATTTATTAACTTAAAATATTATTATTTTATTAGTTAGGGTTTTTGCTTCATTTTTTAATTTTTTATTATTTTTTATTATTTTATTATTTTTATTCATTTTTTAATTCATTTTAAAATGGATCACTGAACTAAGCCTTTCGGAAACATCACCTAGGACCTAGGACTTAGGACTCATGAGGGGATTTAAAACATTTCTCGACCCTCAGGACACATTACATCATGACTTTTACAAAATTACATCTTAAGGGACAAACCCATTTAATACAGACCCTCACAAAACACCCAGTTCTGCGACACAACTATAATCTAGCAGATTTAACACACTAGGATTTTCCTAAAGTTCTAATGACAAAATCCGTCCCGGCTTTGGGGTCAGGTTTGAAGGAAAATTCTGCCGATCCATGGATCGGTGAGACGAAAAACCTTCCGGGACATAGATTATCATAGAAAATTAGGTCCACCTAGGCAGCTTACATACATGACTCATGTCTGCTAAGATTATTTACAATCAATACATGCAGACTGGGTTTACAATCAAAAAGATCAAGTTGCTGATGATGGCAGGATGGCATGGACATGTTGATCAGGTGTTGCCCCTTTTTGCCAAGAAAAGGGGGATGTACTGCATGGGTAGTTGACCAGTAGAGGTCAACACCTTCATATCAAAGAAAAGCGATGAGCAAGAAGATTGATCTGGAACCTGTCACAGGATCGAAGAGAGAAGGCAGCTCCATGATACCTTGAAAGAAAGAAAGATTGACGATGCAAAGGAAAGAGGCAGCCAGACAGTTATGAAGACAAATTGTAAGGCTTGTGATGATGACTTCCAAATAGAAAGGAAGCCTAGATATCCTCTAGTTTTGAGAGGGAGTAAAGGAGTCTCCTTGTATAGGAGCAAGGTTCTATTCTCAAGATTAAAGGAGAATAGGGATGTCCTCTCTGGTTGAGAGGGAGTGATGTTGGACATCACATGTGCATTCTCCTCTTCAGGTGATGAAGAAAGAATGGCGGAGGATTAGATAAACATTTGTGGTTTCCTTGAGGATATAGCATCCAAGAAAGGAAAGAGACCGATAGTCTTTGAGAAAGTGACAGGTATCCAAGAGAAGAGTGGTTGAAGAGGACCGATATTCTTTGAGGACTCAAGATTGGAGATTCAAGATAAGAATAGTCCTAAAAGGACATACCTTGTAGACATTCGGATGGGGTATGTACCTTGTAGAGGTAGTTCGGTATCACACATAAAGACTCCCAGCATAATGCTCTTGATTATAGTAGAGTTTGTCCAGTTAGGCCTCAGGGACAGTGTTGGTCACGATGATGATGCTTACAGTATGGCTTATCAATCCAACCCTTCTTGTGAGAACTCTTCAGTTTGAGATATGATGATGTACAATTATGAATACCTCCCTAGTTAAGAGGGAGTGTTGACAAATGTAACTAGTTTCGGTCTTCATAATCGGTGTACTCATTTCAATATATATCCTATGTAAAAAACAAAAAAAGAAAAGAAAAAGATATTATTATTAGAGCATGGGTTTCATGCTCATTATTGATGGTCTTCTAGGTAAAAGTATTTTCTTCATGCTTCTAGGGTTTGTTAGGTCTTAGGATTTATTGTCTTGAATCAAAGGAGTGAACATCATGTTTATAAGACCCTTCCAGGCAAAATGAAATTGTAAGAAGAATTATTTTGAGTCTAGAAAGTCCAAGAAACTCCAAAAGTACAAGTCGGCCCTGGGAACATCAAATTGGCCTAAAGGAGGGAATTTGACCCCTTGAGAAGGCTATATAAAGGAGTAGTTCGACTTCATTTGTGACACACACTCTACACAAGTCTGATATCATAAGAAGAAGTTCGATCTATAGCTGGGAAGAGAAGAAAGGAGAGCGAAGCCAAGGAAGAGAAGGAAGGACGAAATTTTCTTGTTTTTGGGGCTTTATCTCTCTCTCACGCACAAAGTTCTAGGGTTTCTCGTGCTACAAATGGAGGTCGAAATTGCAAGATCTAGTTGCAGTGAAACGAAGTGCAGCATCTTGTAACTGGAGGGAAGGATACTCTGTCTAGACCTCGTTGACCTTAGAAGGAGCTGTCTTGCTCTAGGAAGGACTCAAGAGGAGGTTGATCTAGGGTTTCCTTGGAAGCTGCAAGACCGAAATTGCAAGGTCGAAGGTGCAGGCTGAGTAGCAGTATCAAAGGTGGCAATTCGACGTTGCAATGTAAAGCAATTTGGTGCAGATTCAAGGAAGGACTTGAAGAAGTGTTGACTTAGTACTAGGAGAAGGATTGTTCTAGCATTTGGGTCTTTGTATCTCATTTGAAGTAGATATTAAGGAGAACAGTTTTCAGGTTTTCCCCTTGGATGGGTTTTTCCTTGGCTGAAAACCTAATATTTGTGTCCTCTATTGTTGCAATTTATGTTCTTAATATTTGTTTCATGAAAGATCTAACTAAAAGAACACAATAAAGCTAATAAGTTCACAAGCAAATATTAAAGTCAAGTAAAATCAAATATAATAGCTGCCACTATTCATTTTTCAACAAGGAGCAGTGAGACTCCATCACATTTTGATTGATGAGCAAATAGTGGATATACTCACCAAGGCTTTGCAGGAAGGGAAGTTCTTGGTCTTTAGAGAGCAGCGTGGACTGATGGATGTGACCCTCCTGGGTTAGGGTCCTAGTTGATTGAGAACACCGAACGTAGCTCTTCCCCCCTGGTGAGCTCCCAGGGGTATGGAAAATCATGGGTTCCTTAGTGATGTTGGGGGCTCATATAGGGGCCCTAGGAACTAGGGTGATGGCCATAATGATAGAGGGTAGAGCTCATGTTGGCTTTTGCCCACGTGCTAAATTTGTATGTCCCGACCATCTTTTGCATCTTATGGTACATTTCCTGTTGAGAGTGGCCAAATTGTGCTTTTTACTTTCTTTTTAGTTGCATCCAGGCCTGACCCAAAGTGTGGACAAGGGGAGGGGGAGGCTAATTCCTTGTGGTCCCAATGGACAAATGTGGACTCGACTGGTAAATATGGTGAAAGGCGTTGTAATGAGCGGAGGAGAGTGATGTATGTGGTGTCAAGAAACAAGACCACACAACCAAAATCAGGATTTCCCATGCAGTGCCATTCCTAAAGCTAGCAGTCAATAAAGGAGATCCCACGGGACTAGGATACAAGGTTACCCACCAAGTTGGACAGAGGAGACAAGAGCACAAACCAAGCCCATTCTTTCTGTCGAATCCCCCAACTAATCCATTCCCAAAAGTATCCATGATAAGTAAGCCAAAATACCCAACTAGATAATGAAAGGCTATACCTCTGAGGTTGGAAGGCCCACCTTCAAACATACGATCATAACATATGGGCGACGGAGCATAATGGCCAGCTCAACTGGCGGAGATGGTGGCACATCAAGCTATCTAGTGGTTGTTGGTTGTCAGCAGAGGACCATTTAGGAGAAAAAAATTATCTTGTGGATATCACCCACAGGTGGTGGGTAACAGGCCTAAAGGACAAATTGGGTATCCAAAGAAGCATATAAATACAAGTCATGTCAACCTCATTTGGAGCATCACATTACACATCTTCTTCTTCTCTCTCTTTCTTGGATTGGTTTGTACAGCCCTGAAGCAAGGAAGCCGAGTTTACACATGTGAAGGGATGGAGGCAATTTTGATTTTCTGCATTGCCTTTTCTGCTGAGAGAGTTTGTCTAGTTGTTGAACAAGTTTGACTTCACATTTTGTTAAGTTATGGTATGTTCTATGCTTATAACAGTTTACTTCTTTTTCTTATTATATTCCACCAATTAGCAATCACATGTACATAAAGTAAAGTGCGGATAGAACATTAAACGATCGACAGAAAACAAGCCAAGACAAGAGACACAAGATGTGGCAGCTAGCCAGGGACAAACCCCACAATGTGTGGGGAAACCCTTTGATCAAATCTTCTTTTATCTTCAATAATTCAACAGAGAGAAATAGTACAATAATTCTGATTCATATCAGCAGTAGCAAACCCTAGATCAGTAGCATCAGCATTAGTGGCTTCATTATCAAACTAGGGCAGACCATATCTCACAAACCGACAGTCGGATTGACTTCATTCCACCACCAAAAGTTTCGGCTTCCATAGGAGGTTCAGATGAACCTACAGCGCAGTTCAGATGAGGAGATCTTCTAGGCCATGCAAGTCAATCTTTACTTCTGCAGTTGCAGCTTCAGTTTCAGCAGTTTCTGGCTTCAAACTAGGGCAGTCGATATCTTGCAAACCGTTCGTCGGATTGACTTCATTCCACCACCAAAAGTTGCGGCTTTCAAAGGAGGTTCAGATGAACCTACAGCGCAGTTCCAAAGAGGAGATCTTCTAGGCCACGAGTCAATCTTTACTTCTGCAGTTGCAACTTTAGTTTCAGCAGTTTCCGGCTTCAAACTAGGGCAGTCGATATCTTGCAAACCGTTCGTCGGATTGACTTCATTCCACCACCAAAAGTTGCGGCTTTCAAAGGAGGTTCAGATGAACGTACAACACAGTTCCAAAGAGGAGATCTTCTAGGCCACGCAAGTCAATCTTTACTTCTGCAGTTTCAGCTTCAAATTCAACAGCGTCCGGCTTCACATGTGTGAGAGAGAGAGACCCATTTCAGCGCAGTAGAGAAGAGACTCATATCTGCGCAGTAGAGAGAGAGAGATGTGATGAGATGAGTGAGTCCAAATGAGGAAAAGTCCTCTTATATTTATACATAACGTTGATGGGTGAATAGATGCGACTGTTGGGCTTCTGAGCCTACATGAGTTGTAGGTCGGCTTGATAATAATTCCATAATCAAAATAAATTCATATCTCCATGAATACTTATCGGAATTGGATGATCTTTATATCAATCCTACACCTCTCGACGAGAGGAATCTAATAAAAATATTATTAGCCATGAATAAGATGACCCACATGAAGTTTTGCCCTGGTTGCCAATTTTAACACTCCCTCTCAACCATGGAAAACTTCATCTACAATCTGTCTATCGGTCGTTACTATTCATCCATCAAATGCACTGCCTTGTACAGCCTGACCCTTGCCCTGCTCTGCTCTATTTTGCCTGTTCTGCTTTGTCTTGTTCTGCCCTGCACTGATCGGTACTGTTTTGTTCTGTTCTGCTCTGCTCTTGCATTGTTCTGTTCTACTCTGTTTTTGTCCGAATTATGAAGAAGAAGAAATGATCGAGGATGTATCATACTGACTCAAAGTCAGTCTCAGAGTATGTACCACTCGTCCCAGACCAGTCTCAACCAACCCAAAGTCAGCGTCATAGTGAGTACAACTCCAATGGTCCCAGACCAATATCATCCTCCACTGACTCAAAGTCAGTCTCAGAGTATGTACCACTGATCCTAGACCAGTCTCAACCAACCCGAAGTCAGCGTCATAGTATGGTGCAACTCCTACCACTGGTCCCAGACCAGTATCATTGATCCCAGATCAATGGAGGTCATCCTAGCGTAGGGAGTACGGTAGTTACAACGATGCGTCCATCGGTACTACTATGGTCCCTAACTTCATTTCCCTGCTCATTGATCAGATGAGAGGTACTTCCCATGAGTCCCAGACTGCATGGGTAGGATGCCTCGACAGGAGAACTAATCAATCCTGTCCTCACAGGAGAACACATCAATCCTGCTACAATTGCCATGGAGAACACATCAATCCAGGCCTCACAGGAGAACACATCAATCCTGCTACAATTGCCATGGAGAACACATCAATCCAGGCTGCCATGGAGAACACATCAATCCAAGCTGCCATGGAGAACACATCAATCCAGGCTGCCATGGAGAACACATCAATCCAGGCCTCACAGGAGAACTAATCATCCTGCTACACAGGAGAGTGAATCATCCTGTTCCACAAGAGAGCGAATCATCTTGTCCCACAAGAGAGTGAATCATCTTGTTCCAGTGTGCACCACCAGGGGAGGGTGAGTCACCCTATGGTCATATGTTGCTTCAGTAGGAACCGCAAGCCCTCAGAGCTCCCAGAGCTCAATGTATGCAACATGCAGGACCCTTGTACAAGGGTTTCTTGCCGACTCCAAGTCGTTTGGGAAAATCATAGATTAGATCTTTCCTTGGGGCTTTGACAAGGTGTATCAACCTGTACATCATCTTAATGTGATGGAGCTTCCTTGCTCATCGACTTACCATATCCCAGATGATGTCTATCTACTGGAGCAATTGACGAATACGGGATTCCTCAATAATCGAATCCCACCTCTGGTTGTTACAGAGAATCACAGTGGTATCCAATGTAAATCCAAACAGCTCACTGAAGAGCTTTCGCAACCAGACTGCCTCACACGAGGTTATGCTAGCAACAATATATCCTGCTTCGACGGTGCTCAAAGCCACCGACTTCTTCTTCCTGCTCATCCAGGATATCAAAGCAGATCCCAAGGTAAAACAGCACCTGAAAGTGCTCTTACAGTCCACCACACTGCCTGCCCAATCAACATCAGTATATCCAAGTAGTCTCACATCTCCGGCAGTGTATCTTAATCCATGAGAGATTGTGTCCTGAAGACATCTCAGAAGATTCCTGGCATCAATCCAGTGAGGCTCAACCAAATATGAGCTCACATTGCTAACTGCAAAACATATGTTCGGACGGAGGTTCACCAAGAACATCAATGCGAATGAGTTTTTGAAACTCAGAGGCATTTCCCAAGTCTGGTCCGACATCACTACCATTTAACTTCTAAAAGTTAAGATCCTCGAGGTAGTCACAGGCTTGCAGTCCATCATACCAGATCTTTCCAATATCTTTACCACATATTTCCCTTGAGATAGAAAAATTTCCCTTGGCTTCTGCCATACTTCAAGTCCTAGGAAGTAGTGCATCAGTCCTAGGTCTTTCATTTCAAATTCAGAAGCCAGCTCCCTCTTACATTTGTGAATGAGAGGGTCTGCACCTATTAGAAAGAGGTCATCCACATACAACACCAGTATGAGAGGCTTGTCATCTTCAACCTTAAGGTAAAGGTTAGGATCAGCTTCACTCCTAGTGAATCCCAGCTTCATCAAGTAGCTATCGATCCTCTCATACCATGCTCGGGGTGCTTGCTTCAGCCCATAGAGAGCTTTCTTCAACCTGCATACATGAGATTTTCGATCATAAATCTCAAATCCTTTGGGTTGCTCCACGTAGACCTCTTCTTTGATCGAGCCATGCAAGAACGCGGTCTTAACATCCATCTGATGTAGGTTCCATCCTTGTGAATCCACAAGGGCTATGATCAAGCGGATGGTCGTATATCTGGCAACAGGTGCAAATATCATAGTCTATACCTTCCTTTTGGGAGAAACCTCGAGCAACAAAACGAGCCTTATACTTTTCCGTGCTTCCATCTGCTGCATGCTTTATCTTGTAAAGCCATTTTGAAGTAACAATTGTCTTGTCCAAGGTCTGGGAACTACTTCCCAGACATCATTCTCCATAATAGACTCATATTCTACGGTCATAGCATCCTTCCATACTTGATGCTTGACGGCATCTGAGAATGATGAAGGTTCATTTTGTATGATCGTGCCCATGATGGTCAGGTATCCTTGATACCTATTAAGTTTCTTACTTTGACGGAAGGTTCCTCAGGGTGCAGCATGTCCTTTAGCATCATCAAGTATCCCCCTAAGCCATGAAGGCCTCTTCCTAGAAGAGGAAGGCTGATGTGGATGAGAATCTATCAGATCCATGGGTTCTTCTACATCAGCCATTGATTCATCATCCTTTTCTTTCGGTTCCCGGGTGTCGGCTTCTTGAGAGCTCTTCAAAGTCGGAAGATTGATCACCTTGCTGAGAGCCATATCTTCGTCAAAGGTGACATCATGACTAATTATGACTTCCCTTTGACCGGCTACATATATTCTATAGCCTTTAGTATTTTCACCATAGCCCACGAAAATTCCCTTCTTTCCAGATGCTCCCAATTTATTTCTTTTCTCTTTCGGCACATGAAAATATACAGGGCTTCCAAAAATTTTAAAATGAGAAACATCAGGTTTCTTACCGGTGAATTTTTCTTCAGGAGTCTTGGAACCCAATGCTTGATGAGGGCATCGATTTTTTACATATACGGCAGTGTTTGCAGCTTCAGCCCATAGAAACTTAGGAAGACTTTGATCATGTAGCATGGCCCGGACAGCTTCCATAATTGTGCGGTTCTTCCTTTCTGCCACACCATTTCGTTCAGGAGTATATGGTGTAGTAGTCTCCCTCTTGATGCCAGCCTCTTTACAAAAATCATGGAACTCATTAGATTCATATTCAGTCCCATTGTCAGTTCTTAAGATCTTGATCTTCTTTTCGGTTTGATTCTCGATTAGGGCTTTGAAGTGTCTGAACTAAGGGAACACTTCATCCTTCTTTTTCAAGAAGTATATCCAGGTCTTTCGAGAATGGTCATCTGTAAAAGTGAGATAATATGAGTATCCTCCCAAGGAGTTCACAGGCATCATACCTGATATGTCTAAGTGAACTAGTTGTAATATATCGGAGGTCTTGCTTTGACTTGAGGGGAATGGTCCCCTTTTGAGCTTTCCTTCAGCACATCATGGACATACACCTTCATTCTCTATTCAGAATTCGGGCATCCCTATCACCACCGAGTATAGCTTTATAATGAAGGGGGGAAAACCTCTAATGCCAAAGTTCGGACTGAAGAGATGTGTCATAAGACATGACACCTAGCAGACTTCCATTGACCTGATATAATGAATCAACACTAAACCCAAGAGTAAAGGCATATTTAACATTATTTTTTCATATACATACCTTGCCATCACTGAAGGTTACCTGGTAGCCTTTGTCTTCCGTTCCCGAGATGGACACTAGGTTCTTTTTGAGGTAAGGTGCATTTAATACATCCTGGAATTTCTGGCCTTCTTGAATGCTTGTCCTCTTCCTTGATTCCTAGCTCTCCTCTTACCTTTGCTGTTGAATTTGTCATTCCTTTGATTTGCCATCAGAGGGATTTTGATCATCGTCCCAGTGTGAGTCCTTTCTTCTTTGTCAGTAATAGTTTCCCCAATAGATAGGAGATCGTTCTTGATCTCGGTGATTCTTAAGAAGTATGCTTGCATACTTTCATCTTTACCCTTATTGATTTCCCTCAACTTATTTCTAAGAAACAAAACTTGATTTGCATCATCAACTTTAAATAAACTCACCAGTCTGTCGTAGATTTCCTTGGAGGTGTCTAGATCAGAGATGTAGGCCACCAAGCGCTTGTCGATAGAGTCCCGGATGATCTTCTTTGTTTTGACTTCTCCATTTTTCCATTTGTTCCAGGCAGCAGCAGATGCATTTGATGAAGGCTCAACAATATTGCCTCTTACATGGTCCAGCACTCCTTGATCTTCAAGGGTTAGATCGATAGACATCTTCCATCCGTGATAGTCAGCTTTCTCACGGAGCTTGTCTTCGACAGGAAAGAGTGTTGAGGACCCCATAGTTCTTTTAGGATAGCCTTGCCAATCTTCTCTTCAATGATTGCTCTTGCTCTTGCTCGAGCTTTGTCTTCACCTCAGCTCTGATACCATGTTAAGTTATGGTATGTTCTATGCTTATAACAGTTTACTTCTTTTTCTTATTATATTCCACCGATTAGCAATCACATGTACATAAAGTAAAGTGCAGATAGAACATTAAACGATCGACAGAAAACAAGCCAAGACAAGAGACACAAGATGTGGCGGCTAGCCAGGGACAAACCCCACAATGTGTGGGGAAACCCTTTGATCAAATCTTCTTTTATCTTCAATAATTCAGCAGAGAGAAATAGTACAATAAATCTGATTCATATCAGCAGTAGCAAACCCTAGATCAGTAGCATCAGCATTAGCGGCTTCATTATCAAACTAGGGCAGACCATATCTCACAAACCGACAGTCGGATTGACTTCATTCCACCACCAAAAGTTTCGGCTTCCAGAGGAGGTTCAGATGAACCTACAGCGCAGTTCAGATGAGGAGATCTTCTAGGCCACGCAAGTCAATCTTTACTTCTGCAGTTGCAGCTTCAGTTTCAGCAGTTTCTGGCTTCAAACTAGGGCAGTCGATATCTTGCAAACCGTTCGTCGGATTGACTTCATTCCACCACCAAAAGTTGCGGCTTTCAAAAGAGGTTCAGATGAACCTACAGCGCAGTTCCAAAGAGGAGATCTTCTAGGCCACGCAAGTCAATCTTTACTTCTGCAGTTGCAGCTTTAGTTTCAGCAGTTTCCGGCTTCAAACTAGGGCAGTCGATATCTTGCAAACCGTTCGTCGGATTGACTTCATTCCACCACCAAAAGTTGCGGCTTTCAAAGAAGGTTCAGATGAACCTACAGCGCAGTTCCAAAGAGGAGATCTTCTAGGCCACGCAAGTCAATCTTTACTTCTGCAGTTGCAGCTTCAAATTCAACAGCTTCCGGCTTCACATGTGTGAGAGAGAGAGACCCATTTCAGCGCAATAGAGAAGAGACTCATATCTGCGCAGTATAGAGAGAGAGATGTGATGAGATGAGTAAATCCAAATGAGGAAAATTCCTCTTATATTTATACACAACGTTGGTGGGTGAATAGATGCGACTGTTGGGCTTCTGAGCCTACATGAGTTGTAGGTCGGCTTGATAATAATTCCATAATCAAAATAAATTCATATCTCCATGAATACTTATCGGAATTGGATGATCTTTATATCAATCCTACACCTCTCGATGAGAGGAATCTAATAAAAATATTATTAGCCATGAATAAGATGACCCACATGAAGTTTTGCCCTGGTTGCCAATTTTAACACATTTTGACCTCCTTTGACTTGCAAAATTTTGATTTCTTGAGGCCGAGTTTTTTTGTGGAGAAGCTGAAGTTTTCTGGGCACTTTTGACTATTGTTGACCGTTGACTTTGACCCCTACAATCTGAAGTCTAACGGCAGGAATTTTCTCTTTCAGTTGACCAAGTTTAACAGAGTTGTTTGGGACTATTTTGACTTCATATTGACCAGCATGGAAGGTCGAGTACTTTGACCCTTGACCAAGCTCATTTGGAGGTTGTTTGACTGTTAAATTGTGACTTGTTAGGGCATCTTTGATTGTTGTTGACTTTGACCATAATTGCAGATTGGATAGTTTCACTAGATTTGACTTTTGGGCTCATCTCTTGGATTTTGGATATTGGTTTGTTGGAAAGCCAAAGTTCTTGACCTTTGACTCTTGATTGGTGAATTGGATCATTGTATTCTCTCTGCGGAACATTTTATGACAATCTAATAAGAAGAAGAATTTGAAATGGTTTTCCCCCTTGTGGGTTTTTCCCTGGTATTCCACCAAATCTTTGTTGAAATTTTTAAGTCTAACCATTAGAAATTTTATCAAGTTATTTAAACATATAAACATGAAATAAACACAATATAGTCTCAACCATCTACAGATCAACACTTGAAAGAAATAGCAAACACACAAGTGAGTGACATCGTTATTTTTGGACAACTCATCCCCGGAAAAAACCAATGCGGGAAAACCGGTGCAGCAATTCTGAGGGTTATTTATTATGCAGTATATCCTTGAGTACAACTGGGTGACAAACTGGCTCACCAGATAGAGAAAAATAACTGGCAATAATACCTCTCTATTCGGAAGCAGATATTCAAAAAATCTGCCCCACAAAACCCTCTCCAGCACAACTGAAGCATTGCATCAGCCCTCATAGCCTCTGCGTCAGCCCTCGTGGCCTCTGGGCCAGCCCTCTGAGGCACTGCACAGCCTATATGGCCTTCTGTGTCACTCTTTCTACCCTCTGCATGGATGACGCAAGCACTCTGGCCTCTGCGTTGTCTCAGCTAGCCTCTGCGTGGCCTGCTCTGGCTTCTACGTCTTCCTCTGTGTTGGTCTGTCGGCACTATCTCTACCTCTCTATCCAGTACTCACTGCCCCTCACTGCAAACTGGTCACTGATTCGACTTTTCTTAGCAAACCCCGCTCTAGAAAATCGAATGACTAATCACTCTGGTGTGTTCTCCAACTGACCCTCGACCCTCTTCTTATATTTTTCCTGTTGGTCCTTCAACAGCCGAGATTACATCTCTAATCAATGGCTAAGATTAGATTTGGCTTGATCCATGTCTTTTGGAACCTTCTAACCCATTTTTACATTAATACGCATTAATATTTTATTTTTCCTAGGTTTAAACTTAGGAACTCCATTAAAAATATTAATTATTTTAATATCTCCTAAATCGGGAAGAATCTGCCCAAACCATTTATGGGTCTTGGAGATATCATGTGCTTTAGCATCTCCACCAATTTTCATGGCTAAAGCACATCAGATGCTACCCCAAATCAACAATCTTGTGTCTCCTATTGCTCTTGATTGTCTTTTGTTGTACATTGCATTTATTGTTCTATCTACAATTGCTATTTATTACTGGAAGACTAAATTGATTGCTAATTGAAGAAAAGAATTGGGCTAAACTGATTGTAAAAGCATAGAACAGTGGAAAATAAACATAAAATGTGAGCCTTCACTCTTGTGTAAAAACCCTTGAAGGCCCTATCACTTTTGCATAAATTGCACTTCCATTCCCAAGTAACACCAGCACCCATTTGCTTGACTTTTGTTAACATACTTCCAAAGAGGATAGTATTTTTTTCTTTCGAGGAAATATCCAGGCAGATTCACCTGAAGGGATCACATCCTGTTGGCTTACTAGTAGAGCCTAACCCCAAGGGCGTCGAGGAGAATTGATCTCGTGACCTCCCATTAGTGAGGTGCTTTAGCGACGAGAGCTCAACCAATTGAGCTAACTCTTGGGACTGAGAGGATGAATGTTGCAAAAACAAAAAATAAATCACTCATCAAAAAAATTTATGCCCACGCCCTTATTCTTGCTGCCCACGTCCTTATTCTTGTTTCCCACAACCTTCTTGTTGTCGACAGCCTCCTTCTTGCTACCCATGCCCTTCTTATTGCTATAATTGCACTAAAGCTTGCACTCGATGCTCCAAAACACAACTAAAATGGTTGTTACTGCTATAGGAAGCTCCTCTTGTTGAAGAATGTGTGAGAATGAGTGAATGAAGTGCCTTTTCATAGAAAGGAAGAGGTTGATAAGGTTTCTAGAGAATTCTATTGCTAATTTATTTTGTTTTAATGAAATTAGCTTAGCAGCAAAATTAACCTTAAAATTTGTTTAATTAAGTGATTTTGGGCCATACAAAGGACCCACACCCTTTTTAGCTACTTGAGGGACCCAAAAATACCAAGGAAATTCATCGAAATGCCACAGATTTCAGCCAAAACTGCACAAAACATCGTTGGTCATACCGTAAGATGTTTCGGAATCACAAAATGTCATACGGTATGGCAGACAGCATTTTGGGGCCGTTTCGACAAGTTTCAGGTACTAGTACGCCGCCCAAGGAGGCATTTTCTGCAACATAGCTTTCAAAACCTAACTTGTAACAACTCTCTTTTAAATTATAAAGGTCTTAGGAAGTGTACTTGAACTTTAAGCAACTCTTTTTTCAGCATTTCAAGGACTTTCCAGTACCTTTTCCTCTAATCATTAGACCTTGCATCACCGTTGAGCCCTTTTTAGTTGAGTATCTTTCTAGTGATCTTTCGTAGGGAAGCCTCATTTGTGGGAATAGATTCTACCGCTAAACACCTGGTGAGAGGCCATTGAAGTGACAGTAGTGCCTCATCTCTTGTTGCCATAAGACCTAGATTACCTATTGAGTCTTTGCATTGGGCCTACTAGATTTTGCAGTAACAGTCCCAACATCCACAACCAATTCATACTACTCATGTTGTAAGATCATGGAAAATGAAAATGAGAAGTTGCCCACGGAAAGAGAAAATATTAGTAAATAGTAGAATTATTTGTCTTTTCCATTTTAGAACTTCAAAATTTTGTCTTTATCATGCCCTATTTTGTAAACATTATATGACAAATGACTACATATTATGGAGCTTTGGTCATGATGTTGTGTTTCATTTCATGGTTGATGTTATCTGTTACAGTTAGGTGTTGATGACAAATGTTGAAATAGTTAAATGGTTGATGTTCTCTATGTACTAAATGGTTGATGCTTTAACGATAAATCTATTATGGATTACATTTCTAGCTTCTTAAAAATGTAACATTAGTCTACAAGTAATACAAATATCTATTTTCATATTTCTGCATCTAACTTGTCATTGTACATGCTTTCTTTGAATATATATACATCAAAATAAAAAATAAAATAAAATAAATAAAATAATATGTATATGTATATATATATAGAGAGAGAGAGAGAATGCTCTTGAGATGCTTTGCACCTGATCTCAACAGCATTGATTTGGCCAAGTGCATGATCTGTACTTTGAACTTTCCTTGAAGAATTTCAAGCTTGAGATTACGTTTCCACTTGTCTTGAGAAAGTCCCCCATTTGTCTTATGCACTATTGGAGAGAGTTAATACAATCTATGAAGTTCTAATTTTCAATACTTTTTAGTTCATTGTCTTGTTTCCAGTTTGCCATTTTATTTTGCTAGCTATTATTTTATTTTATACTAAAATTAAAGAATGAAAAGGGTTATCTCTAGTATTTGTTGGTTACCTTACGTTAAAACTGATTTCGAGAAGGCTTACGCTAGTATTACATGAGCTCTTATCCGAGAGATGCTAAACGCTCTATAGTTTGGTCAATTATTCACTGGAGTTGTTCAGAACTTGTTCCCAAATGCTTCAAATTGTCTTTCCATCAATAGGCGCAAACTTTAGGACTTGTGTTGGTTATGGTCAATAAGGTAATGCTATCTACTTGCACCAACCTTATTTGTAATGGTAGTCAAGATGATTCATCATCTAATTGCTCAAAGAGTTGGCTAGGGCTGGATCAAAGGTTCCCTGCTTCCCAAACCTAATACGGGGTAGCTTGTGGATGGTCACCTTACAAACAACTAGTTCCTTGCCATTCTAAAGGAAATTGAATCTACGAAGAATAGATATTTTTTGTAAATCTTCATATTCCAAAATTCAATAGACCAAAACACAATGTTTCAGACAAAGTATCAATGACACCCCATAATGTTTATTGAGTTATGCATGGTCTTCAAGCCAATTGGTTCAGTGGTTCAATTTTTTGGGCATTATGTTTGCTTTCCAAGCTTCCTCAAAATAACTCTAGGATATGGTCATTCAAAGAGTTGAGAAAGAGAATGAAAAATGGATCACTAAGCCCATGAAGTCGACCTCTCATTTCCAGATCACACCATAGTCCTTGTAGCCACCCTTGTCCATTATTTTTCTTATTGGGACACCTATTTAAGTATTTATAGGGGACTATAAAAGTCCCTTATGTTATTTTCTTGGGTCAACTTTGAACGTCACGAAGAATTTCACATAATTAATTGGAGTTTTTGTTTCAATCCAATATATTGGGGAGGTATGGACCTTCTCAACAGCAATGCTTGGAGAGTGGGTTTGTGTGCTAAAGGGATTATACTAGTAATAGTGAGAGACAATAGGCCAAGAAGGTGCTCCCTATGACAAGAAACCATGGTCAGGCCTAAAACTTCAAGATCTTATCCTTGCTCAAGCCAAAGCTTTTATGTCTCAAAGTATCTGGAGAGTTTAGAAGGCTGTCAAGTCTTTCATGAGATGAAGAGGTGACAAATTTGGTTTGGGCTTTCTTTTAATTGACACCACATCTAGTAGTCACCTATTCTAGTCCAGGATAACATGTCATTGGTCAAAACACCATCATTTTCAGCCTTAACGCTCGTTAGGAGAGGGCTCAAGACCATCTTAGACATCATTGATAGTGGATCCAGATAATAGATTCCTTGGCCTAAGCTAAAGGATAAATTCAGACTGAACAATGTAAACAGGGTAATGTTGGAAAAAATCATGAATATATTTCTTGACTCTCTCATATTCAAACCTGGACCACAATTTCAAAGGAACTGGTGGAAAATAGGAAATCAAATGAATCTAAGGCCTTCCTTGAGTATAACTAACGAATGGCAGTAATTACTAGCTAGCTGGAAGGCCAATCCTAATGTATGTCCAAACAAATTTTGGAGGCTTCATTCTAAGCAGACCACATGGCTTTTTAGGCTAAAGAAGTGTTTGGAAACCCTGCTTGAAACTAAGGCAGCTTTTTTTCGCTCATCCCTCATACTAGAAGGCCTTGTTGCTGGATATCGCCTTATTGATCTAGGTATTTCTCACACAAAATACACCACCTTTAACAGATTAGAGTTGCTCGAGCATCTATGTTGGTTCTTACCTTTTGCCAAATCTGTGTGGCAGTGGGTTTCAGCGTTTTGTACCCATGTATCTTGCAAACCTATTTCGTGGAAAGTAACCATTCTAGGAAATAAATAGCCTTGATCCGGTGAGTTTTAGTCTTCATGCCAACTTGCTAGGATTGAGACCTTAATTCTAATCTGGAAAAAAACGATGTTATTTTTTACAGGACCCCTGCAAACAGATAAATCCTTGCACTGAAAGGGTGGCTTAATGTATCAATCTATCTTTGCAAACATTCTGCCCATCTAGAAAGTGAAGTTGGATGTTGCCCACCTCCTTCAGCTTTTAGATTATTTGGGTGGGGTCCCATGTATTATGGATCAGGGACCTTCTACAGCTACTGCAGCGTCTTCACCCTATTCAGAGGAGTCTTTGCAAATTGAAGGTCGGGAAGGAGTCGACCTAGAAATAGAATTGGCCAGGACATAAGTTCTTCTTACCATAATATTTTATTTAGTTCATTACATGGTAAGAATATATAAAACCGGGAAGCATATAAATTTCACGCATTGTCAGCATTAATGAATTGCGTATATAGATTTGATTAATCGTTCTTGCATTATAGCAGATTAAACGGCTATAAAAATGCATACTCAATGTGATCAAAAAAATGTCTAAATAATCAAGAAGAACGCCTGCCTTTGTCATCCATTGATGTACGTTGTTTCCATCTTCCACGTACAGGCCAACGGCGTATGCCCGGGCTTTAGCAAATTTACACTGGGAACACAAAACAATGTGCATATGTATTTAGTAATTTCAGCGCTTCACAGTTTTGAAGAATAAGAAGAGGTGGAACAATAATTGTTGATACCTGGCCAAGCATGCATCGAACGGCTGTGCCGAGGAGTAAGTAGTGATCCTTGGAGCGAGGGAATTCAATTCCGGTAAAAGGCTCTTTCACTGCATCACTGATATTCTGGTTTGACGGGGATTCGCCCGCCGAGGCAAAGGAATAGGGATGTGTCGTTTTTCCAGCCAAAATTAGAGCAGCGGCTATCGATAGTACAGGAGTGGCTCTCTTAGCCATCGTCGTTGTTTGAATTCCTCCACTGCTCTGTTGGTGAGATTGGATTTAATTTGAAAGTCTAATGATAATCGATGCTAGTGATGGTGGCAAATAATAGGAATATTGTAAGCTATCGATACTAGAGTGACTTTGGTAGAAATAATAAAAATATTATAAGTTGTGGTCGCTCGCTCTTTATTTTTTCATTTTAAATCTTGGGGCAACAATAGAATGAAAGTAAACGTGTTAAGTTGTATTTTTGTCTTTTAATGTGAGAAATGATAGATTATAGTGTCTTGATGATGTAATTGTGTTAAGTTGCATTTTCATTTTCTAAGCGAGAAATAATACATTATATTGTTTCGATGATGTATATTGGGGTGGAACTTTAATTTTTGGGTATTTTTTTTAAGAAGGGAAATTTTGTTTTTCTATTAATTAAATTATTATTTTACAATGATGGAACTGTATTTTGAAATGACTCTACAAAAGTTTGGACTAAATTGCCCATAATTCTCTATAGGATCACATATATAAATAAGAGACTATGATGAAGATCATTTTACAACCAGAGACATATCAGCAAAGATTAAGACTAAAAATCCAAAGACTATACTAGATCAAAAATATGGTTCTAAGCAGAGTATTTTGTCAAATCCAGTTGCAACATTATATGCAAAAAGAGTCATATTGAGTCATATTGTAGCAGTAGAGGAATTCGATTTGAGGAATGAAGCATGTGTCTTTCAAAAATCCTAGTTGTGCTCATCTACCAAGTTTTGTGCAGCTGCCTTGGAGCTTGAATACCTTTTGCTAGTTCAGTTTTGGAATTAGTCTCAAAGAGTAGAAGAGCACCAAGAGGAGAAGGAAAGCAAGCAAGAAAAGGAAGGAAAGGGAAAGCAAGGATCAAGCAAGGAAAAGTTGGATCAAGCAGCTTCAGCATGAATACTTGCAGGTAACAAGTTGCATGTATGATTTCCTGGCTAGGTTTGACATGCATGGTATGTGCATGTTGGTATTTGGCTCTTTTGTTGTCATTGGCATGGGTTTTTTCGGGTTCCGACATTGGATTTTAGCCTAGCCTTGCCACTTCCGGATAGCCATGGTGTGTTGGGACTTTTCTCAGTTTGAGCTTTGGGTTGCTGGAAGATTTTAGATCCGACTAAGGTGGTCTCAGGAAAATTTCCAAAGGCCTAGGAATCCCTTGACTGGCAATGGCGGGATATAAGGTAAATCCTGAGGGTGGAGACGGGAAAATTCGTCAAGGTATTAGAGAAGAAATTTTGAGGCATCCTAGCTCGGTTCGGTTTTGTGATCTCAGCACCGGTTTAGGTGAGGTCACGGTATGGTGAGAGTGGAGGTGGTTTGACCTCTGGATTCTGTTGGTTGTTTATGGATTGGTTTATCCCATGAGATCCCACATTCATGCTTGGAATATGGCACGGGGGTGATTGGCTGGAAGAAAGATTTGGTTCAGTCAATCTATGGTCGAGTGGTACATGGAAGTCCCGAACCTGGTTGGTTTTTTCCTATGTTTATTAAGAGATAAGTTTCTCTTCCTTTTGATGAGAAAATGTACTAGGTATTATGTGGCTTTAATGGTTGTTCTCTCATTGTCATTTATCTGGTTATATGTTGGTTATAAGCATGGTTATATGACAATTCTCAATCATGGCTCTTTTCATGTTTTTATTTGTAACTGAATGAATAATGAATGCAAGACCTAATTGATGTTATGACAACTAATTTGAGAAGGCAATGACCCTTCTTGTTAAACCTCAGATAAGTTTTCAGTCCCTCATGTTCAAACCTGCATTCATGACCTGTAGGTTGCATATTTACCAAGTGTTTGACTTCAATCATCATTAGACCAAGGTAGGTAAAGTCTTTGATCGGGTTTGTTATCAAAAGTATTGTCTTCGTGTCTATTATGAGTTCTAAAAGTTTCATAGAGTTTTGGGCAGAGGCTAAGCCCCAACCCTAGAAAATAGCCTTCAATCTCACATTCGTTGGCATTGCACTCGCAAAAAAAGGCTATAGTCGCAATCAGGAAGGCTCATGGGAGTGATTGGAGACCCATAGTCGCTTGGAGGCCTTGGCAAGGGAGCGACTAGGGCTCTAAGTCAGGAAAAATAAGAGTTATCTCAGGGGTTGGACACCTGGAGGGGTTGGGTTGCTCCTGGAGGTCCCGTAGCACCTGAGAGAAGTCAGTAAGGTCTCAAGTTGTTGACTCCATTTCCTTAAGGTCATATAGGAGGTTGAGTCTTATCATAGTAGCCCTTCAACTCATGTTTACCTGGGCAATTCGGTGAAAGTGGGTAGATATGAGAGGAGGCATGTTACAGGGTGGTATCAGAGCATGGTTCAACACTTGGACTAGATGGGCTAGATGCATGTTGTTATGCATGCATTGTCATGCATGAGGTTATGGTATGAAGGTGTTGACGATGTTGGACCCGTCAACAAAGGGGATCTCCCCGATGTGAAGTCTCAACTAGACCTCACATTGTTTGCCATCCAATATGAAGACCTAGTTTCCATATACTTAGATATCTACCTTGGCTCTAGCTGTCAGCACATGAGAGTGTTACGTTGGTATCTTCAAACAATAAGGTACGTGTTCCTAGTGAGTGCATAATGTAACTGTGTCAAGGTTCTCTTACTACAAAGGGGGAGAGTAAAGTGAGCCTCTAAATGAGAGGTAGTAGTACCACCCAGGAAGAGACACACGTGAACCAAAAACGGTTTGTCCAACATCTAGCGGAATAGTCCACATCAGACGCGACAGTCATTAAAACCGAGGTGAAGGGGACAAAACGTACACCACCCAGCGGAGTATTCCACACGGATGTGACGGTCATTATAACCAGAAAACAAAGATGGTATGTCGAGTATCCTGCAGAGTAGTCCACATGGATGTGACAGTCGTTATAACCAGAAAACAAAGATGGTATGTCGAGTATCCCGCAGAGTAGTCCACAAGGATGTGACAGTGGTGATAGCCAATACACAAAGGTGGTTTGTCTAGTATCCCGCGGAGTAGTCCACAAGGATGAGACAACGATGATCAACAATACAACACATCTTCAACAATGTAAGTACTAAAACAACCAAAGTAGTTCAACTATCTTAGTACAGGTTAAGCAAACGTGCATTATAAATGTTTAAAGAGTAGTCTTACAAACATCTACAAAACATGTGTGAAAACTTGTTGGCCTTAACAGACTTCTAAATTAAGCACAAAAGTCTCAAGACACATCTGTACACCATACATCACCAATCCTAGTAGTGGGACGTTGGATCCACTCCTCGCTCCTCAAAGAACAGACTACAGACTCTCAAGGCTATGTGGGGGGGAGTCAAGGTGAAAATTTTTTGCTCATACAATGGGAGGGGTATATATAGCCAAGGGTGATGCTTGACCCTTATGACCATTCAACTTCCAATGACTTTTCAACTGACATGACTCTTCAACTTCTTGTGTGCGTCCATTGGACTTCACTTTACATTACATTGATGGATATGGCCCACGGTGGTGATGTGGCTAAGACAGCTCATGACAAAACTTAACATGACATTGCTAACATGTACTGGTTGACTGTGGTGTCCATGTCAAGTTGTTGCGTTGTTGAGCGATGGATGTACTCTTGGTGTGCTTTGTCTTCTCCTCCACATGACATAGTGTTATGGGGTCTTCGATGGTCTTGGTCTTGGTCTTGCATGATGGTTCGATGCATATGTTCCTTTCGCTTGTTGCTTAATGTGCTTGGTACATTCGTCCAGCTGCAAGCAAGTCTTCTAGCATGTGCGCTCCTTCTTCATCATGTTTGTCATCTCGCCATGATCCATTAATGTACATGTTCCTACAGTTCAATTATGACAGATGACATCAAATCCAAAACCTCCTAGTCTAACATTATGCATTGTTTTATGTGTCCAGGTGACAGGGAGGAAGGACAAGTCACTGAGACAACATAGAGCACAGCTCAGGCTAGGATGAGGAATTCTGGGCATAACCTTCATTGTTTGGGAAAACTGCACAGTGGTCACTAGGAGGCAGAATTGTGTAGTGAAGAAAAATAGTGGAAGTTGCAAGGTGGGACCCTGTGGGTAGTTCAGCACAATTTCTGGAGGGAAGACAAGATAGGGCTAAAGAGGACCAACTGGGAGGTTTTGCATAGTTTTGGGGAGGAAGATAGAACAGAGCAACAGGACAGTTTTGCACAGTTTCTAGAGGGAAGATAGAGTAGGGCAGCGGAGGAACAACTTGGAAAATTTGCGCAGTGAGTCCCAAGTGAGGGAGGTCACTAGGAGGACATTCTGTGCAATTTATGAGAGAAGTGTAGGCCCACGTCTCTATGCGATGTGGGGTTCCAGTAGGAAGGAAGGAGGCTTGATGATTGTTCTTGCGAAATGCATAGTTCAAATTGGACATTGAGGCAGACTCTGCGTAGTTTTGGGTAGGAAGGCAGGTTGCTCACTTTTGGGATTGTGCATTGTAATTTACCCGGAGGACAAGCTCAAGCATTGCGCAATTCCAGGCAACAGAGTAGGGTCACGGAGGGCTGAGACTGCGTAGTGCAACTCAGTCGAGGTCCAATGGAAGAGGGTTGTCTGGTCGGACAGATTTTCAGGAAAATGGCTAAGTGTTGAAAGAAAGTGAACTTGTGCATACTTGACATTGTGATCATACACTTAGCATACTTCAACAATGAGACAACATAGACCACCAGTACAACAAGACAAAACATTCCCTTGGTGAGACTGTCTTAGAGTTGAAAGCGACAAGTGCGACACTTGAGATAGACCTTCAGACGATCGTGACGACACTTGCGCGACAGTGCTTATAGCTTTGTGTGCGAGTACGACGGATGTTTACATGGCGAAGACAACCCAAACACAGAAAGAAAAACCTTCAAACTCACCAGAACAAGATCATAAGCATGACAAAGAAATCAATATGCCAAAAGATGATCGCTGGTCAAACAAGCAAAAGGGTGAAAAGACTTCACAAGAGCTCATGGGGTGAGCTCGAGTGTTTGTAACCATCAAAGGAAAAAACCAAGGAAGGCTCTGAAATTTGGATGTAAGCCAAAATTTTGGAGGGTGTTGTAGTCACTACAGCAAAAGGATATGTCATTATGATTCTATTGGGATGTTATGATGTTGATGTGTTACCTGAGATAGAGCAAGAGATGCAGATCATCATAGCAATGTTGCAGCACTAGAATTTGAGCTAAAAGCATATCGTCATACATGTATTGTATGTTTGGCATGCAGGTATGTTGGTTAATGATTGTTATAAGCATTATGGTTGTGTACATGTATGTCACACTATGGTTGTTGAGGTTGCATGTATGATATATGTAAGTTAATCAGTGGGATCATATGTACCTGTCTCGGTTAGTCATGAAGGATAGTAACTTGTTGTTATATGAATTGTGGTCGTATGCATGATGGTTATGGTAATTGTACTTAGGATCTTGATGTTATATGTATCATGCCAATTTGGATTGGCCTATGCAAATGGTTAGGGTTATGACATTCAGGTACGAGTCGATATGCTTGTGATATTGTGTCATAATAATCTAGTCTGATTGTGCATATGTGATTGTTATGCATGAATGACCATTATTTATGAGTTTATGATGTGAACATGTTAGCTAGTTAATGTCATGGATATCATGACCTTAATTATGTTTGGGTTGATATGTTGTGAATTTATATCATGCTAATCTAGATTGATTGTGCAAACAAGATAGCCTCCCCTAAGATACATTAAGGTATCAGTTTGGTTATGTCGTCTACTTGGTGCTTGAATGTTTGATTATGTCATTTATCCGTTGTTTGAGTGTTTGACTAGTTACATAATATGAGTTTGTATCTATCAGATTGCATGAAGGAATGATCTTGTTTGGGATGGTTGCACTAACACATATGTGTTGAGAACAGTTGATATGTACTTGAGTGTAAGTGGGTGCTAGTTGTAGTATTATGACTAATGACTATGATTTGATTATGACATGGTTGTTAGTCTTGGTAAAGGTTGATTTCAATTAATAGACATGATATATTGATCTTTGGAGCGT
This sequence comes from Pinus tabuliformis, assembly GCA_031772625.1. Taxonomy (NCBI): domain Eukaryota; kingdom Viridiplantae; phylum Streptophyta; class Pinopsida; order Pinales; family Pinaceae; genus Pinus; species Pinus tabuliformis. Next base: position 141,039,513 of record CM062812.1, read on the forward strand.
GTGACTGACATGTGTGAGCAGTTGCAGGGAAACATGCTTGGTATTAGCATGACAAGGTAACATTTGATTTGTTTATATAACTTATAGTTGGGTGATTTGACAATACATAGTAAGACTTGATTATAGCAAGGTAAAAGGTAAACGAAAGGAATTGGGTGAGAATTCTTGTGGCTATGTTTGGAAACCACATTTCCAACCGAATGAGTGCTTTGCATGGAAACGAGAAGTCTTCTTAACCTTGATTTTGTCCGACACTATGTGGATATGTACTATATTCATGAACGTGTATTTGACAGGTATAATAGTTGGTTCCAATTATGGTTGGATTCGTTAAGAGAGTTGGAGCCCCTTGAGAAATGATAGGTTTACGCGTTCAGTTACAAGGTCAGCATGTTAGGTACAACAAGGTAAGATAATTGGTATATTGTTATATTTATTTATACACTGATACTTATGTGTTTATGGCAGTATGATACAAGGAAGTGCATGGCAAAGAGACTGCCATGAAATCTTGGAGAAGGCTAAGGTTGAGCTTTCCTTTGGAATTATTGGGAAGCCATGGGGATTGAGTCATGGTATTTGTTGCTAGTCTTGTGCTTTTGGTCTTTTTTGATTTGTTGTGCTTGATTGCGCCTTTGTTTATGTCTAGTGTATGGCCATAGCACTTTGTTTGTGGTGTTGTATTGTTATTGGTATTTCAGGGTTTTCTTCTTGGTTGTTTTTGGTTCTGGCCTTTTATGTTTTGAGGGTCTTGGAGATTGGTTGGGGAAAGAGGAAAGTTAGTGGAGTAGGGGGAGATCTGAATGAAGTCTAACATGTAATATAAGACTCGGATGAAGCCCAATGCATGTATAAGGGCAACTGAAGGCAAGAGTATGATAGTCAGTTGGATTGGTGGGATCCATTGGGGTAAATGGATGGTGGAAGGACAATCATGAGAAAGATAACATAAAGGTAAAGTAAATGGATTGGAGGCATTGGATGCCTTGGCTACATTGGGAACTATTGTTCTCAATGTTGTGCATGTGTTGCACGAATAAAGGGAGATATCTTAACCTTAACCTTATGATATCTAGTAATTATGTTGTGATCATGATTATGATGACGTCTATGTATGTATATATGTGTGTTGTTGTCTGACAGTTTCATCAGGGATCATCATGGCTTTATGCTAATGATTATATATATGTATGTATGTATGCCATTTTTTCTAACAATGTCATGAGAGATCATGATTATTTTATGTTGATGTTTACATGTGTGTATATATGTATGTATGTCGTTGTCTTACAAGGTCATTAAGGATCATCCTTGTGGAGGAATGATTGTTTATGCAGGTGAATGGCATGAAGAAGTTCCTAGAATCAAGTGGACATAGTAGCCCAAACAAATATATGAGGTTAGTATCACATGGATATGAATTGATATTACGTGTTTATATTATGCCTATGTTTATGTTATAGCAGGTAATGTTGAGGGATACATTAGTAGAATGAAAGCAGTGTGATATGTGACATGTTGGGATAAGCATGGATAGTGGAAAGACACTAGAAGTAAGGTTTCCTGGTAGAGACAATGTGGTTTTTGGATGACCACTACTACCTTTGTGTATTTGTTGTACATGATGTACCTATGGTGATGTGTGTATATTGCATATATAGTGTTGTGTACTTGTTGTATATGTGGTTGTACATAGGGCGTTGTGTATGTGTTGTATATGCTGTGATATGTACATATGGTGTTGTGTACGTGTTGTATATGTGGTATTATGTACATATGGTGTTGTGTACATGTTGTATATGCAATGTTGTGCACATATGGTGTCGTGGACATGTTGTATATGCAATGTTGTGTACATATGGTGCCGTGGGCGTATGGATATGCAGTCATATGTGCATATGGTGTTGCATGCATGTTGTACATGTGGTGTTGTGTGCATGTGGTGTTGTGTACATGTTGTACATGTGGCATTGTATGCATGTGGTGTTGTGTACACGTTGTGTAGGTGGTGTTGTGTACATGTTGTGCAGGTGGCAATGTGTAAATGTGGTATTGTGTACACATCGTACATGTTGTGTTGTGTATATTTGGTATGATGCTACGGGTATTGTGCAGTTGTTGTATCGTGACATGTGTATTTACGATATTGAACAATGTATACATATATGTATTGTGTTGTACACCGGGTGTAGGTGTATGTGTCGTGTTGTGCACTGGGTGTAGGTGTATGCACTGTGTTGTACATTGTGTATGTGTATATGTTGTACAGTGTGATGGGACAAACATGTATGGTATTATTTGGCCCTTGTTGTTGCTATTGAGGGTTGAGGTGGTTTAGTCTCTACTTGCCCTTGTTTATTGCTATTGAGGGTTGAGGTTGTTCGTCTCGGGATACCATTGTTGCTAATATTGAGGGAGGAGACAGTTTAGTCTCAAGATTCCCTTGTTGTTTAAAGGGAAGGCATTGGGTGCTTTTTGGGTTTGGTAACCGATTCAGTGTATGTACGAAAAGGATAAAGAACAAAGGCAGAAGCAAAATAATCATTTGAAAGATAAGTAGAAATATTTTATTTCAGTTTTATATTTGCATGTGATCTATGACTTTGATTTATGATTGTTACATGTGATCTATGATTTTGATTTATGATGGTTGTGTTTTGAGTTAACCGGATATGATATGTTTATACATGATGATTTGATCAAAAGTGCTAGTTTGACTTGTTATGATAGAAAGTAAACAAAATTACAAGTGTGCCTTATTGACGGGCCACCAATGAGGTATGATTTGAATTAGTTTCAATTCCTTTTAGTCTAATGGAAATTATGTGCTTGGTACAGGAAGAAGAAAAATGCCTGATTGGGGTGATTGCAAATGGCTGCAAGAATTAGTAGCAGCAGCAAAAGGAATTGGAACAGGCAGCAGTATGTTGGTAAAGCACTTCAGGAACAGGGCCATTGTGGGACACTGGTACCCAATAAAGTCCATTGATTTCCATGAGCATGCTATGACTGGTATGATGGTTTTGAGGCAGGGATATGCCTTGGTTTTGAGGTAGTTATATGCCTTGGTTGTTTACCTTCCGATGCGATGAAGCCTTCCCAAAGGATGGATCGCCCGAGATATGGGATGTTGAGGAACTTGGTAGGTGAGCGACTGCATGAAAGGGGGTGACCAGATTGCCCAAGGGACTGTGTAGCAGAGAAAGGAAGGTCAAGGAATGGATTTGTTTGGTCATTAGCATTTCCAGATGGAATCATATGCATATTGGGGGTGTGCCCTGGAACAATGAGCCGATAATTGTTCATTGAGAGGACAAGTGGCGCGGGATTGTAATGCTGGACATTAGATGTAGGTTTGACATCGGCAATGGATTCTGGACTTCCTGGGAAGGAGGTGAATCCTGGTACTACTTTTGAGGGTGGAAGTGTGAGCCTATGGACTCCCTTGTTGTTAATATGAGCATTGTATCCTTTTATTTGTTGGTTGAGAAAATGTGCATATATATATATGTGTGTATATTATTGTAAACAATGTATCGAGCTGGATTTATAAAGCTCCATAGACATTATGGTTATTTATTGGTTGATGCAAAATTACATAAGTATATGTGATTTTTATTGTAAATATCATAATGAGTTGTGATTATGAAGCTATAGTAAGTTGTATGGTTGTCATGTTTGTCATGATGGTTTTGCTTTTGAGCCGGTTGTTTATTGTAAATATTGCAACGAGCTAAGTTATAAAGATCCATGGGCAATATGTTATGCTTTGCAATGATTTTTCTGGTTGTAAGTGTCATAGAACATCGAGGACGGTGTTCCCCTAAGGGGGAGGGGTCTGTAATAGCCCCGGGTTAAAATTCCATGTAATAAAGTTTAATAAAGGAAAAATAAGACCATGATCAAGGGACACTTATCCCAGCTTAATGTTGGGAAAAATATCCTAGTGGGCATCACTTGATGTATTTATGGCTAAGGGAAAATTGGCAAAGACAGTGGCAAAGTATTTAAAAAGGCAAAATGACATTATTGGTATTTTATTTATGAAAATAAAGTAAATTAGGAGAAAATGGAGGTGAAAGGTCACAAGTTGCATGTGAGGAGCAAAATGAAGGAAAATAATGGAAAATTGAAGAAATTAGAGACATGAATAATAAAAAGACATCAAAGCATCCATTGGTAGCCTTTTGTCAATCCAATTTTGTAATTAATCTCAGAGAGGAGAAGAGCACCAAGAGGAGAAGGAAATACAACAAGCAAAGGAAGAACAAGGAAATCAAAGGAAGGACAAGGAAAGCAAAGGAAAGCAAGAATCAAGCAAGGAAAAGTTGGATCAATTAGCTTCAACAAGAATACTTTCAGGTAACAAGTTGCATGTATGATTTCCTAGTTGGTTTTGACATGCATGGTATGTGCATCTTGGTATTTGGTTCTTTGGTTGTCATTGGCATGGGTTTTTTTCGGGTTCCAACAATGGATTTTAGCCTTGCCTTTCCATTTCTAGATAGCCATGGTGTGATGGGACTTTTCTCGGTTTGAGCTTTGGATTGCCAGAAGATTTTGGATCCAGGTGAGGTGATCTCAGGAAAATTCCCAAAAGCCTAAGAATCCCTTGACTGGTAATGGCGGGATATATGGTAAAGCGTGAGGCTGGAGATGGGAAAATTCCTCCAAGGTATTGTAGAAGAAATTCTGAGGCATCCAATCTTTGTTCATTTTGTGATCTCGATATCGGTTTAGGTGAGGTCACGGTATGGTGAGGGTGGAGGTGGTTTAACCTTTGGATTCCCTTGGTTGTTTATGGATTGGTGTATCCCATGAGATCCCACATTCATTCTTGGATTATGGCACGAGGGTGATTGGTTGAAAGAAAGATTTGGTTCAACCAATATATGGTCCGGTGGTATGTGGAAGTCCCGAACCTGGTTGGATTTTGCCTATGTTTAACAAGAGCTAAGTTTCCCTTGCTTTGGATGAGAAAATGTACTAGTTATTATGTGGATTTAATGGTTGTTCTCTCATTGCTACTTATTTGGTTATATGCTAGTTATAAGCATGGTTATATGAAAGTTCCAAGTCATTACTCTTTTCATGTTTTTATTTGTAACTAAATTAATAATGAATGCAAGACCTAATTTATGTTATGACAGCTAATGTGAGAAGGCAATGACCCTTCTTGTTAAACCTCAACTAAGTTTTCAGTCCCTCATGTTCAAACTTGCATTCATGACCTGTAGGTTGCATATTTATCAAGTGTTTGATGAAATGTCAGTCATGATTAGACCAGGGTAGGTCAAGTCTTTGATCAAGTTTGTTATGAAAAGCATTGTCTTCATATTTGTTAGGAGTTTTGAAAGTTTCATAGAATTATGGGAAGAGGCTGAGCCCCAACCCTGGAAAATAGCCTTAAATATCGTGGTTGTTGGCATAACACTAGCATAAAATGGCTACAATCGCACTTAGGAAGGCTCATGTAGTGACTAGAGACCCATAGTCGCTTGGAGGCCTTGGCAAGGGAGCGATTAAGGCTCTAAGTTAGGAAAAAGAAGAGTTATCTCAGGGGTTGGATGCCTGGAGGGGTTAAGTTTCTTCTCGAGGTCCTGTAGCACATGACTGAAGTCAGTAAGGTCTCAAGTTGTCAACTCCATTTCCCTAAGGTCATATAGGACGTTGAATCTTATCATAGTAGCCCCTAAGCTCATGTTTACCTGGGCAAGCTGGTGAAAGTGGGTAGATATGAGAGGAGGCGTATTACAATTATGTCCATAAGAAATAGATAAAGTTGATTTTTTGGGGCTTATCCATTAATATTAATGTAGTGATATTTAGTGTCATTATTTATTTCCATTTTGTGTTTACTCTCATATATTGAAAATACATTTGATATATTCAAAATAAATTGGCTAAATTCTAGAAAATGTTGCTTAAACATTGTAAAGCTTAAACCTACAATTGAGTTCCACGAATTGAAGTACAAACTAGATATAGATGTAATACATAAGTGGAAAATCACAACCATATTTATTGGTTGCAAATACAATTTTTTTACAATAAAACATAATATTAATTTAGCAATGGGGAATCTCATGGATATTTATCATTTGCAAGTACACAATTTTCAAGTATTAGTAGGAATGGAATGACACTTTTCAATAAAACTTGTGTTTTTTAAGTTGGGCATGTTTGTAGGAATTTCCTTTTCTTTTTAGTTAATTTTAACTCAAGTCCAACGCCTACTTTCTTAAGAGGCATCCTACCTCCTTTATATGACAAATTTGCAATCCACCTAACAAATAAAAGGGAGTTTATATATTGTCATTTAATTATTATTTTAATTAATTTTTCATGGAAATAACAAAAAGGGACATTATTACTCACCCAAATATATTGGAATCTTGTGCCAATAAGGTAAAATGATAGAAACACATGTGACAATGTTTGCTTCCACATACTTCAATTTTCATTGATTCACTAGGTATATTCTTATGGTACCCTTGATCTCTCCACACCTAAGTTTGATTTCTCCTCACCTAAGTTTAGTTGTTACGATCATAACATAAATTAATTGTATGAGCCTATTGCACAATTTTTTTTAGGGCAGATCTAAGGTGTGGGGAAGTTCACCATCAAGAGTTTGATATTTTAACATAATAAACACTAAAATCAACTCACTACAATTTGTACTCTCTCTCTAGTGTAGCAGCGAAGTGGTAACAACGATGGATTGGTAATTGGTAGGGTAGCTTGTTAACTTTATCTCTTCCTCAAATGTTATAGTGAAATGAAGCCATTAATCAGTTTGTAGTGACGATTGGTTAAGAAAATTAGTCATTAACTACAACATTTACATCCATGTTGCAAATTCAAAGGTTTGTCTAAGGAGTCAAAGAATAAATCATTACCTTGCTAGCTTTTCTTTCCCAACAAATTAACAAGTGTATGTTATAGCATACTAAGGAAGACAAATTGAAGAGTTGGGTGTTGAGGGGAGAGATCAATCATTAACATTCTTTCTTCTTCAAAATTTCAGTGGTGAATGTGTCGATAACTATTTTACAAAAATAGTTAATCGCAAAATTATTTCTTTCTGGAATAATGTAAACATTTTATGAATCATTATTTTTTAACTATTCATAAAATTTGGTGGGAATATCTTAAATTTATAAAATAGGGAATATCAAAGATTAACCTTCTCTAATTTAAAATTAGAATACCAATAAAGATGGTTTTCCCAATTTCATTGAAAACCATAAAACATTTAGCTATATTTTTTTATATGGCTTTGTGCTCTAACTCATTAAAGCATAGGAAGGTTAATATATATCTTTTTTTGTATATTATTTTTTTCCATATACAAGTGTGTGTGTGTGTGTGTGAAGTATAATTTCAATATTTTGGGTAGATGGAGCTCCACGTAACACATTGGTCGGAGCTTGGCTAGGGTTTGGAATACTATATTACCTACAGAACCTGCACCTGCCCGCACCTGACCATCCTTAACGGTATCAGCTCTTTCAATTCCCCGTTGCCGTTACCCTCCTCGCGCCCTTGAACTATTTCCTGGTCCCATTTACCCTCCACAGGCGGTGGAGTTATGAAGTCAGCGGATCGCGGTTTCTGGTGGCAGCTGGCACATCATTTTCGGATGATTAGGCATGGAGCTCAAGCAAGTCGATTACTCTGAGGACCCATATGCCAATGTCTCCATATGGACATCTCCTCCCTCAATTTTGGAAGGTTTGTTCCCTCAAATCAATCGCATATCGGATGTCCTTGTACCCTCGCCATCGCTTTCGGGTCCCTCCTGTCCGGTCGTTTCCCTACCCCTGATCAGTTTCTACTACTTCCTCCCCATCGCTGGCATCCCTATAGTTCATGGCTAGCTGCATAGGACTTGACCACCCCATTGACCCCTTGGGTTACTCATGTCACCCTCAGTATGATGCTTCTCATTATCCTACCTCTGCCCTTGTTGGAGGACCCGTGGTACTATCTCAAGGACCCCCTTTTCCTCATCACTCGACGCCTCCCTCCTCAAGTTGTTTTGCAGACTTTCCTCCAGATCTAGAAGTGCATCCCTTAGTGCTTGAACTAGAATTACAAAATCCCCCACAGCGGGCACATCAGGTTGAAGAATTTAGCAAGGGACATAGGCCAAGGAAAAAGGCAAAGTGTGTTAAGGCCAAGTCCCTGAATATTGCTCTGCCTTGGATGAGGACATTTAATGGGGCAAAGCCATGGACACTGCAGATAGGGTTTTGGTGGGTATGGTTCGTGGGCGGAACTACACCACGGCTAGGCTCAGGCAATGGATTGTAGAGATTTGGGGACACTACATGACTTAACTACCTTTTGTTCAAACCTTCGTGCAGGGATGGTTTGCGTTGCACTTTGCTAGAGCCGAATATACCACCTGGGTATTATCCAGCTTCTGGCACATCAAGTAAACCCCTGTGCTTCTCAAAAGATGAAACTCTCTCTTCGACCCTGAGAGGGAGAAACTGGGCACAAGACCATTGTGGGTTAGACTACCAGGATTGCCTCTTCACTTCTGGTTGGAGGACATTTCCAGGTGCACCGGGAATGCTATGGGAACCTATTTAGAGCATGACAATTCATACCTATCCTTAGGCATCATGGCGTATGCAAGGATTCTGGTTCATATTCATACGAGGGAGGGATTGGAAGAGCACATTACTATGCATTGGAAACATTACACTCGAGTACAGATCCTTGATTCTGAAGGGGTCCCTTCAGGTGCATGAAGTGCCACAAGTTCGGACATTTATTTAAGGATTTCCCTCTGAACCAAGGCAACCAAAGCAATGGATCAGGGGAAGACGATCCCATCCAAAGCTACCAGGGCACCTGAGCAAAGAGCCAGCTCTGAAGCAGGAGCGACAAAGACTGCCTCGGAGAATCCGAAGAAGCACGACAATGCTCCCATTCAGCCACCCTCTCCTCCTATGACCAGGGCTTGGGCGGCTGTAGCGGCTGCGCTCTCTTTGGGTATGCCTATTTCTACTCCTTGCACTTTGAATTTCACTCATTCATCTTGCATTTCTACACCTTCCACTGTTGGTCATCATGGTGATCCATCTACCTACCCGACTCCCTGTAGTGCAGGCCCCCCCCCCCAACATTCTCATGCACCCCCCCATCCTTCCCAAAGGCGAACACCCCATCCCAATCCTCTAACTCTGAGATGGGGCCTCACTCTCACAATTACCAGCTCAGATCTCTATCTCGATCTCAACCCCTTGATTCTATCAGCATTAGCATCATACGCCCTCCCATCCCTCTGAAACCTCCTTGGGGCAGACCCTCCTCCCTTTCAAAAGCCAAACATCAGGCGGGTGTGGAGGTTGTCTCGGGTCGCCAATCAACTACTGACCAGGTTCTTAGAGCATAGAACACCCTGGTGTCATCTCCCTCATGAAGTTGCTCTCCTTCAACTGTCGTGGGTTAGCTAGTCCTGATAAAAAACTAACATTTCAAAGGCTCCTTAGCACTGAGCGGGTAGATATCATATTCCTTCAGGAGACCTTGGGTTTAGCAGATGCCATCACTCACCTCCTTGAATCCATGCTTCCCGGCTGGTTGTTTCATGCCCTTGATGTAAACAGGAGATCAGGAGGAATTACGATGGGGTTCAATTCTAGGACTATCAAGTTATGTAACATTTGGGGGGGATTAGGTCATATTGGGATAGACATCTTCTCATCTGAATTAGGCACAAACATCACACTTATTAATGTATATGGTCCATGCCAAAATTGGGGACCTTACTAGGAGCAATTGTTAACCTCTAATCTTTTGCAAGTGGATAACCTTATACTAGGAGGAGATCTTAACTTCTCTATTGGATATTCAAAATCATGGGGTCATCATGCATAGATTGGCCCACTATCTGACTTCTTCGTAAATGTTTTGGAGGACCATAGCCTGATTGATATCCCATCTACTAAGAAACAACACACCTGGAGGAACAAAAGGACTGGGGAGGATAGGATGGCTAGAAGACTTGATCGCTTCCTCATTAAAGAGCGGTTGTTGGGTATGGGGTATAACTATAGGTAGTGGGTTGATTCGGGGGACCTTCAGACCACTTGCCGATATACCTAGAAGTTAGAGGTGGTATGAACAAGCCTAAAGCACCATTTAAGTTCAATTCAACATGGTTAAAAGATGTTGATTGTGTTAAACTGGTATCTGATTATTGGAAGTCCCATCCTCTTGCTGCAGTGGGAACATAGCAAAAGGTTTTTCCCACAATCTAAGCAAGATGAAGAGACTATCCAAAAGTTGGGCACACAACAAGAGATTGATGGATGATCAAACCCTGAGAAGCATTGAGACTGAGATTATCGAGTTGGAAGATGGGATACACATCACCTGAACCAAAGGAGAGGCTCACAACCCTGGTTGCACAGAGAGGCAAAATCCTAAAAGATAGAGAGGAATCATGGAGGCTGCAAAGTAGAGCCATTTGGCTTCTTGAAGGTGATGAAAACACAAAATTCTATCATAAGTTTGCTAATGGACAAAAAGCAATAAGTATTATTTGGCAAATGAATAATGAACAGGGCATCAGAGTGAATTCCTTTCAACACTTAGCCTCCCTTGGCACATCTCACTTCAAGCAGCTCTACAAAGCTCCCCCAAAATGCAAAATTGGTTGAAATCATCAGAGTGGCACAATTTTTTACTCGGTTTGTTGATCAAGAGGATGCTATGGACCTCAATAAGGCTATCACTATGGGTGAGCTCGAAACCACACTAAAATGGTTCAAGAGAGACAACAGTCTAGGACTAGATGGCTGTTCGGTTGAGTTCTACATTGCATTTTTCGAACTCCTTGGAGAAGACCTTCTCAGGGTCATTGAAGATTGCAGAATCTATGGGCATATGTACAAGGCTTACAACACCACCTTCATTGCACTCATCATAAAATCTGACAACCATGACTCCTTTGACGACTTTCTTCCCATCTCCCTCTGTAACTGCATCTATAAGATCATTGCCAAACTCATTGCTAATCGCCTCCGCCCCATTTTATCCTCACATATCTCCTCTGAACAATTTGATTTCCTACATGACCAACAAATCCATGAAGCTGTAGGAACTGCACAAGAGGTGTTGCATTCCATTCAGACGAAGAGATTGAAAGGTATGATTCTCAAGGTCGATCTTTCCAAAACTTTCGATTGTGCTAGTTCGTTATACATCAGAATGCTCTTGTCCCATATTGGTTTTCCCCCTAGAGTTTATAAATTGGATCATGTGCTGCATAACAAATATAACTTTCAATGTCCTTATCAATGGATCGACATCCCCTTTTTCCATTCAGAAAGAGGCCTCAGGCAAGGATGTCCATTCTCCCCTCTATTATTTTTGCTCATTATGGAGGGCCTTAGCAGACTCATCTTGGAAGAACATAGGACGAGAAGACTTCAGGGAATCATGATTACAGACAACTGCACATTAACCCATCAGCTCTTTGTAGATGATGTATTGATCTTCCTTAATGGAGGTATAGGGGATCCGACTGATCTACAAAACATCATGGCTATATTTTGAACTGCTACTGGTATGGAGTTCAACAACATAAAATCCAAAATCACGGCTTCAGGTTGCTCACCTCATGAAATTCAGTTCGCCCTCCACAGATTACCATTCACTCTACAACATTTAGATGATGGCCTTAGGTACCTAGGTTATCAGCTAAAACCTCTCAGATACAAGATTGCTGATTGGACATGGTTAATATCTAAGCTCAAGAGAAGACTTAATATCTGGCACCACAGTACCTCTCCAAAGTAGAACGACTAGTTCTTATTAAAGCTATACTTGAAGCTACCCCTGTATATTGGATGTCCCTTGCCTGGATCCCTAGGGGCATACTCTCTCAAATACAAAATCTCTATTGCAGATTCCTTTATAGGGGCAAACAGACTGGAAGAATCTTTTCCTGGGCTAGATGGGAGTTACTAGCACTACGAAATAAATGGGGAGGATGGGGAATTAAAAGACTGGACCACTTCTCTACTACACTAGCTGCTAAGTTGGGATGATAGTTGGTTACTTCAAATAATTTATGGAAAATGGTGGCATACTCAAAATATATATTCCCCCACAACACGATGGACTGGATTCGACGACCCAACTGGAATAAGTCAGGGATATCCATCATTTGGAAAGCAGTAATAAAATCCCTGCCCCTCATCAGAGATGGGATCACATGGAGAATATAGTCCAGCTCATTGGTGCGCATTGGTCTAAATCCCTGGACTGGCAGCGACAACTCACACAGGCTTCCTCAGGAATTGACCCTTCTTCTCAACAATTCAGGTATCATTCACAATAACCACATTGCGGATCCAGAGCATACTTATATATTTCATCAGGCATGCAAGATAGCTCGTAGCCTACATCTCCCATAGATTTGGCATCACCACTGGGGAGAATACAATGCAGCTTTGACTGAATCACATATAAGGATTACAGAGGGGGAAGATGAGATTATATGGGCCCATGCAAAAGACAGCATACACTCTCCAAAGGAAGGATACCTATGTATCTCTACCGACCATCGACCACCGATTGTTGAACATTGGTGGAAAAATCTGTGGAAACTTAAGGCACCTCCCAAAACGAGACTATTTATGTTGACAATGCTCAAGAACAAGGCCCCCACGGGGGATAACTTGCATAAGCGAGCCTTTCACGGACCATATTGGTGTTGTATATGCAAGAACAACATTGAAACTATCGATCACCTCTTCCTAAATTTCCCGATCACTGTGGACCTGTGGAATACCACCCTTTGGGCCATCAATAGCCACTGTCAATGGTAGGGTACATCGGTATTGGATGCATGGATATCTTGGTGGACATCGACTGCTCTGAACAAGGCTAGGAACCTACCACTTCTTTTATGCTGGCTATCTGGATAGCTAAGAACCATCTTCCAAAAGACCATCCCTTATTGGCCCTCTATCTCTACTCGCATAATGGCCACCTATAACTCCATCCCTGATGACGATGCTTCTCCCCCCACTAGGAACATTGTTCCTGAGGCCATTAACCAAGACTACCCCTGGGATTATTTCAATGGATCTGCTTAGGATGAAAGGTGGGGGGGTGTTACAGGTCTATTTGGGCACATCACTCCCGACATTCATATCATTACAATTAGGGCTCATCAAACCCTAATTCAGTTGTTACATGCCCTAGAAAAGTCAATTCATTGAATGCTTCCTTCCATGAAAGTTTCCTAGCCTAAAGCTTTGCTGAAATGCCTCCTTGGGACACCAACGCAGCCTTGGTCAGGGGTAACTACGTTATAGAGTAGGCAGACCCATTCTGGCCTGCACTACAATGCACTTAGGCCCTCTTTGACTTGCATTGGGCGAGATTGATCAAAATTTGCATAGGGTTATGGGAATATTCTAGATCATTCTAGAAGGATCCCATCTCTTATCTCCTCCTATGAGCTCGAAATTGGATAGGCTAAGTATCCATTAACCTCCTATTCTCTCATCCCTTGCTCCATGGAAACTAACTCCAAGTTTGGAAGGCCATTCAATACCCTCATTTATGACAAAACCACCTCCATTTCCTATAAATTGAGCACTCATCATAGTGATCAAGGGGCTAGAATTTGAAGTTTGTAAGGAAATTTTGTTGGTTTGAGAATTAAGTTCATGTCAAGTAATGCTATGTTGCTAGATTGGTGTGCGTTTGATGTGGCGAGGGTTGGACTGAAGTTGGAGGAGTGGCATACGATCGAACTGTATTGGATGAAACTCTTCCTTCTACATTAATAAAGAGTTTATTCCTTTTCTCATATTCGTGTTCATATCTATGATGATTATGTGTTTCAATGTCTTCGATTCCATTTGTTTATAGTAGATAGATCATGTATGCTTTGATCGTTTATTGTTTATGTTTCTGTTGACACAGGTACCAATTGAGAGGATTTAGTTCAAGTGGGAGCGACGGGAGAAATTCAAAGGGGATCAAGGAAGCGAAAGACTACAAGTGAGTTCCTTCATCTGATCTATCTACTATAGGAAAAGGTTAAACTACTTTATTTCTGTTGTTCTAGGTGTAGCTACCCACCTAGGGAAAATGTGTTTATCCATAGATGCAAATTCCATATAACAGGGGGGGCTATACTATACCTCTCTGATTCTCATTACTTTAAAATTCAAATGGGCCTAGGAAGGGGTACCAATAATTATGCCAAGCTGATCACCCTCGGACATCTCCTTCACTTCACCATGGAGAAACATTGCAGAAATATCCAAATCTTTGGGGACTCCAAGAATGTTATCAACTGGATAAACAATACATCAAATTGTCATGCATATTCTTTGAGACCCATTTTGGAAGAGGCACATAGATTCATTGCACATTTTGATCACTTTGTTTGTCGCCATATCTACAGGGAACGTAACCAGATTTTTGATCAACTATCCAAGGAAGCTGCGAACCGACCTCGTGGTACATGGATGATACAGGAGCAGAGGGACGGTGAACACTATTAGTACTACCATCGCCCATACATGGACTATATAGCTTAACTGGCCCGGAGAGGCCTGACTTTCATGTTTATATTTTTGCATAATTTATCAGTACATGTGTATATTTCGATAAATACTAGTTGTATATAAAAAGCAGACAATTGTACTCCCTGCGAGGAGTTTTTTGATATTTTGAAATTACAAAAGACTGTTCTCCCTGCGTGGACAACCATAGATCATTTTTGATACATACTTTTTGATAGGCGAACAACCTCACTATATAACATATGCGACATTGCATCTACAATATGTAATTTTCTTATATCAATGAAAATTACGATTTTTCCTTGGGGAAAAAAGTGTGTGAGCGTGTGTTTGTGTGTCCAATTAGGTTGAGTTTAGGCTAGGGCTAGGCCTAATGTTGGATAGAAGAACAATTTGCACACCTATGGGATATTGTCATCAAGATTGTGTGAGGCTTAGTTGAGCCAGGATGCCCCATGGGACAATTTTTATCTCCCATATGTGAATCCCACCCTCAATTCCTCCCCATAAAATTTGTATTAGTGACCTGATGGGGGGCTAAACTCCACACAAACCAACTAGTCTACATCCCATAATTATATGTGTGTGTGGATTGGGTTTAACTCAACCGGTTGGGAGAAATGTTGTTATCCTCCACACCCGGTTTCAATTCCTACATGTGATATGTTGAGTTCATAATGAGTATTTATTTAATGGATATGAGCCTTATTGTTTGATTAGTCCCTTAAGTACAAAACCATCTCTCTCTCTCTCTCTCAATTGGGTTTAGATATTTTTATCCTCCACATGCGGTTTCAATTCCTACATGTGATATGTTGAGTTCATAATGAGTATTTATTTAATGGCTATGAGCCTTATTGTATGAGTAGTCCCTTAAGGACCAAACCATCTCTATCTCTCTCAAATGGGTTTAGATGTTGTTATCCTCCACACCCAGTTTCAATTCCTACATGTGATATGTTGAATTCATAATGAGTATTAAACCATCTCTCTCTCTCTCTCTTTGATGTTGTTATCCTCCACACCCAGTTTCAATACCTACATGTGATATGTTGAGTTCATAATGAGTATTAAACCATCTCTCTCTCTCTCTCTCTCATGTGTGTGTGAATGAAAGGAAGTTTTTCTCATTTAACTACTATTTTTATTATGTTCTCAAGGAAAAACAAAGGGGCATTATTACTCACCAAAGTAGATAATGAGTATTAAAGTATCTCTCTCTTTCTCTCTCTCTCTCTCTCTCACACACACACACACACACACATATGTGTGTGTGTGAAAGGGAGTTCTTGTCATTTAGCTACTATTTTTATTATGTTCTCAAGGAAAAAACATACATGGGAATTATTGCTCACCCAAATAGATTGGAATGTTGTGTCGAAAAGGTAAAATGATAGAAACACATGTGATAGTGTTGGCTTCCATGGAGTTCAGTTTTTATTAAGTCATTGGGTCTATTATTATGAAAACCTTGATCTCTCTACACCTAAGTTTGATTTCTCCTCACCTAAGTTTAGATGTCGCTATCTGTTGTAGCAGCTACGACCACCCTCCAAAATTTTACCTATGCTTTGATTTTGGAGCATTCCTTTCTGTTGACATGAGCTACCTTTGACTTTAGTAAGTATTCCTAATTTGATCAAGACTTATTCTTTGATCTATGCTTGTATTTTCTTGATTCCATACTTAAATTATCTTTCTAAGTCACAAGCTAACCTCCTGACTTGGCCTTACAACAGTTTTGGGCTTTCCTCCAAAAACTGTGCAATCCATGAGGGCAAGCCAACCCTTACGAGTGCAATTGTGCAATCCAGACTGGTAGTTTTGCCTTGAGCTCAGAAACTGCGCAGTCATGAAAGGCAGCCCAACACTGAGCCCAAATTCTATGCAATCCATCACTGAGCTCAGAAACTGCACAGTGCACTGAGTTGGAAAGTTGCCCAATTTCCTAGAATTACACAATATTTCCCGATAGTGTGCATGACAAGTTTCTTGAAAAAATAAAAAAAATTAGAATAAAAAAAAAGTAATCACTAGAAAGTAGGGATTCATAATTAGTTTCCTGAAGGTGGCACAATCCTTATTTTTAGAAATTTTCGCCAAGTGTCACTTTTTCCTTGATTTTAGGCATGCATGTCATAAACCCTTATCCACCCTAATCTATTCAATAGATTCCTATAGAGCTCATTTGTACATTTCATCTTGGAGCTTTAGCATTCCTAAGGAGATGATGGAACCTTCAGTGCACTTGTCGTCACTTTTCCTGGTGAGTTTTTCTTTTAACACCTTTTACTGCTTTTTTTTGTCACTTTTTGTCGTTTCTCTTCTATGAGTGTTGTTTTGCTTGTTTCTCTTCATTTTTGCTGGCGTTTTAACTTGTATTAGCTTGTAGAAGTGTTCTTTCAGTTTTTCGTGTGCATTTCATAAGTGTCGCATTGATTTTCTTGTTTTTGCACATCGACAATCATCGTTTTGACGACTCTCCTCACACATTTATTTTTCCTTCCATTTGTTGAGTTTCTGCACTTGATTCACATTGATCCCTCCACACTTAGTCAGATATATGTTTTTACTTTCATTATGTTTCAGATCTTCTTGTGTCCCACACTTCCACTGGGAAAATTTGCACTTTCCCTTGGCCAGTTTTCACATTGCCCAACTAGGCATTGCATAATCCAGAAGCTCAATATGAGGCTTGTCCTATGAGACTGCACAGTGTGTAGTACAAGCTGGCCCAACTGCACAGTTTGTAGTTCCAATGCTCATTTTTCCCCTTGGCCACTGAGACTGCGCAACGTGTAGTCTCTCCGAGTCACTACCTAGGCTGGACTGCGCATTGCGCAGTCTCAAGCCTCAGGCTACACCTTGGCTGCTGAGACTATGCAATGCACAATTCCCACAACCAGTCTCCCTCACTTGCCCATAAAAATTGCACAATTTTTCTCATTAGTGCACAGGTTTGCTACATGATCTTGCTATGAAGATAAATTTTCAAAAGGCTATTGTTTGCTTGCCACGAGTGTCTCTGTCCCACAAGTACCATAATTGTTGAGCAGTTCTCTCCAGTAGTCACTGTTACCATGGCACCCAAGAGAACTTCTTCAAAATATACCACTAAGAGCAGTACCGGAGAAGCAGTTGAGCAAACACTAGTAAAATTGCCAATATACTCAAACACTCAACTATATGTAGAAAAGGACTTAGATCTTACGTGGCAGAAAGTAAATGAAGATTTTTCAGCAAAGGATTTTGCAACAGATCTAGAAGACCGAAAGGTATACATTAATGTCAAAAGATTAGGATACATAAGGTTGCATGAAGATATCCAGCGTTCCCATGTGCATATGTCATCAACTTCATTGTCTCACATATTGATGTGAAGGCCATGAATTTGAGAAGTACCAGTAGACAAAGGCTTGCTACTTTTCTGGAAGTAGATTACTAATGTATGTACCATTTTCCTGAGTTAGAAACACCCATGGATTCTCTCTTCTATGCCACCAACAACTATGTGGGAACAAAGGATGTTATTAAGAGCTGGGTGAAGGAGCCATCAAAATTTCGATAAACACCCACCAACACATATGAGACAAGGTATCTTGGGAGGGCCTATTAAGTGTTGATCATCTTAGCTTACAAAATCCATGGTCAGCAGAGCACAAACACCTTTTTGGAAGGGTGGGGAATCCTTTTGAACGAAGTTGTGAACAATGGGAAGTCACTCAAGTTGTTGGCTCAATAGTTAAGGATCCATGTAGGTAATTCCTAAATCCACCCAAGGGCAGGCAAGAGATATTCAATATGTCTTCATATTTACTGGATGCAATCTGTGCTCATAATGAATTCTCGAGTATGAATTGGGCTTGATCACCTCGATATCCTGCCGTGCACATCCACTGCAAGTTGCTCTCAGATTACAGCCATCGAGGGGTTATGGAGAAGCTAAATTACCACTTCTTCATTCCGCTATATAGGATGATCTTTGAGAAAGAACCACCATGCATGTCACCTGTGGCAATGGAGGCAATATCAAAGATTGCAATCTGTTTGCCTCACCGGATGGCACCTTCCTTAGAGTGTTTAGTGGAGAGAGGTTGCCACATGTGTTTGCCAAGGTGTGGCACCGAAAATCTCGTCATGCAAGAAGTGTCATATCATCTCGCCACAGGGTTGTCAGCTACTTTTCATAGGAATAAGAAAGTACTTTGGCCAACTCTTCCTACACGAATTGGATTATACGAGATAAAGAACCTTAAGGTCGTGGATACCAAAGGAAATGTGATAGAGAAGTTTACATTCGGTACTCAAGACTTTAATTCGTACGATCCCCATGGTATTTTCTAGAACCACTGTGCGAGAATTCACTTTCAGTGGCTCAGCGAGACATTTCATTGGCAGTAGTAGGATCCATGGAAGAATTGTTAAAATGCCTAAAAGGACCGCTAGTTGGTTAGTTTTGCAGGACCTTCACAGGTCACTCCATAGAAGGAAGCAACTCCAGAAGTAGTGCCAGCAGAAGGGAGAAACCCCATGCAGGATAAAGGAAAGAGAAAGGTTGCTCACAGTCCAGGGGGAGAAAGAAGCCACAAGATGAAAGTGGATCCAACTATTATGAAAGCAGCTTTAGCAATTGAGGCAATAAGGAAACAAAGGATGCAAAGAGAAGAATGAAGGAATATAGAAGAGCAGCAAAGGAGATTGGAGGAAGAAAAACAGAAGCAAGAACAAGAAGAGAAGCAGAAGCAGGAAGAAGAAGAAAGGCAATGTGCAATCTCAGAATAAAAAATGCAAAAACAAGTTGAAGAGAAAGAACAAAACTGATAACCAACAGAGGAGGAGGGAAGACAAATGCAGGATCAAGAGCTTGCTCAACATATCGAACAATTGATAGAGATCGAAGATGCGAGGGTGGAACTAGAGCCTCAGGATCAAGATGTTGACCTGATGCCTAACACACAATAGTTCATTATTCAGTCTCCACCACCTCCATTAGCAGATTTAGCTACAGGCGAGGAAGGGGAAGTTTTTCCTCTTGAGGATGATTCGGTTATGGATAGGTACAATCTTTCATACGATGAAATCTAGAAGAAGCTTGTACAAGCGAGTAAGAAGCATTTTCTGGGTGATCTCGCATATCCTAATTTTATGAGAGAAAGGGTAATTGTGGACAACACCAAGAGAGATATCGAAGCCATTGCCTCAACCAATTTGGCCTTCACAGGTGCAACAAAGTCAAATACTCAGTGTCTGATGGTCGAGAATAAGAAATTGGCAAAGAAATTGCAGGTTGCTAGGCAAGAGGTTAAACAACTTCGTGTAGCATCTCAGAATGTAGCTTTTGCATAGGTCCACTTGGAGGAAATGAAAGCAGGGATAATTAATGAAGTATCGACACTTGGAGAGACCATCCAGAATCTCTATGAGGAGCTTGTTACATGCATAACGCGGTTGTCTGCGTGCATAACTTGCAGCAACAATGTAAAGATTTTATCAAAACTCTAAAAAATGTGCAAGTTGCAATCACTGTTGTGCATGAATGAATAATGTGATACAAATATGAATAGCTTAAATTGGGTAAGAAAATGAAGCCACGGGCAGAGATGGAGAAATAAAGAGTGCGGATGTTGATTTAGAACAACAATCAACTCGCTTCATTTATTGGTAACATTCAGGCCTCGTATGCACGAATATATAACAATCTGGATTTCTTGTTGAAGACCCACATGATCTGATCAGTTAGCTCACTCACTAAAGCCAAACTTAGGAACCAGGTCAGAAAGGAGATAGAGGAATACTTGGAGCAACTGAGACATATTGCCACCAAGGAGGACTTGGAGGTGAATAGAAAAAACATGCACAACTACATTGGTGGTCTTGTCCAAGTGCGGAAAATGTTGATCATGCTTAAGAAGGAAGTTGAAACTTGTTCCAAATCTTTGTACCCGTATGCCATGGAGGCTAGAGACCGCTTCCAACTAGACACTATCACACAGTTTGGGGATGTCAATGCAAAATACACAACTTGGCACCGCTACGTGACTGACAAACATCAAGTGGAAGTTGTTGAGCTAGAGTTTCCCCAAACTCAAGCATCATAGTATTTTGTCTTTTTAGGCTGTCAAGTTGTCTCTACCCTATTTTGTCTTATATGCGTACGAGTATAAATTGTAATATTATTTGTAATTAATTTGTAAGTGGAATTCCAAGTGTCAATATTGGAATGTGAAGAGTCATGATGTAATGTAATGAGTTATTTTGTAAATAAGTTGAAGAGTCATGAGGGTAGTCCAAAAGTTAGAAAGGGGAGTTGAAGGGTCACCCCCTCTTGTTATAAATAGAACCTCGTAACTCATGTAACAAGCTTTTTGGGAGCCAATATTTTGGCTAGGCTTAGGCTTAGAAAGAGCTTGGGGTTTTGTGAGAGCCTTAGCTTCTCCATAGCGTAGAGGGAGTATACTTCTTTGGAGGAGAAGGTGTTGTTGACTTCACGTTCCACTATTGGGGCTAGTGGTTCGTCAATGGTGTATGTATGATTGGAACTTTCACTTTTAATAAAAGCTCAGAGCCGACACACTTTCATGCATATGTTGTGAATATAGTAGGACTATTCTTGTTGTATTTGTAATGTATGTTATTTAACTTAAGCTTATGCTTATGAACTATTTCGTTTGCATTTGTATGAATCTTGTTGCATGTGTGTTGTTGTATTAATTTTCTATTCTTAACTTGTGGACTATTCTACTTACTATCTTGTGATGTCATTAGGCTCGTGTGTTCCTTTCAAGTTGCATACTATTACAGGCTTCTAAGGGGCTCACTTCTTTTTCCCTTTGTGTGTTAGATCCTCCATGGATCACACTTGAATTTCTGCAAGGTCACACACTTGCTCTCACCAAAGTCACCGTACATCACTTTATGTGTATTCGCAACCAAGGCATATCGTTAACACCCATTGCTGGGACTCCTACAAAAAACTATGTGAGGTATAATTGGGGCTTCACATCAGGGAGATCCCCTAAATGTTGGTGTGTCCAGCACCGTCAACACTATCATAACATAACTTCACTATATGAGCCTATTGCATAGTTTCTTTGAGGGTAGATCTAAGGTGTGGGGAACCTCACCATCAAGAGTTTGAAATTGTACCATAACAAACACTAAACTCAATTCATTACACTTTGAACTCTCCTTCCATTGTAAAAATGAAGTGATAACAATGATGAATTAGTAATTGGTGGGGTAGCTTGTTGGCTTTCTCTCTTCCTCCAATGTTATAGTGAAACAAAGCCATCAATCAATTTTCAATAGCAGATTGGTCAAGAAAATGAGTCACTGACTACAAAATTTGCATCCATGCAACAAATTGGAAGGGTGGTCCAAGGAGTCAAGTAATAAATCATTGGATTTCTATCTCTTCCTTCCCAAAAAATTAAAAAGTGCATGCGACGATATACCAAGGAAGACAAATTAAGAAGTCAGGTGTTGAGGGAAGAGATCAATCACTTCCTTCTTCAAATTTTCAATGAGTATGTCAAGAATTATTTTGCCAAAATAATGAATTGCAATTTTTTTTTTTTTTTAAATAGTATAAACATTTTATGAATTATTCCTTTTAACTTTTCATAAAATTTGGTGGGAATCATCTTAAATTCATAAAATAGCAAATATCAAATATTAACCTTATGAAATTTAAAAATTAGACTATCAATAAAGATGGTTTTTCCCAATCACTCAACCATATAACATATAGATTTTTTTTTATTTTTTTATTTTATTTTTTATTTATTTATTTATATGGTTTTGGGTCCGAATTCATTATAGCACATGAAGATAAATATATCTTTTTTTATACTAATTATTTCCATATACAAATATTAATTATTATTATTATTATTATTATTTTAAATTTGGAATTAAAGCATCGGAAACCTCATAATACTTCCCCACATTTCATGGATAGTAAATTGGGTAAACCATTGGCCTTGATTATGCGGCATCATCCCAAGGGAATCAAAGAGAGTCGAACTTGTGATCAACAATAATATCAAAGAACTTCACATTTGGCTCTACGCAACTTGAGCTAACCCTTGGGGATATATAAAATTTATACCCTTGTATATAGAAAGAAATAACACACACACACACATGCACAAATCTTCATGTGCTATATTGAATTCAGTCCCAAAACCATATATAAAAATAAATCTAAATGTTATTCCAATTACGCTAAGCTTAAGTCTAGGCCAACCCCAATGATGGTTGGAACAACAA
Source organism: Pinus tabuliformis (assembly GCA_031772625.1). Classification (NCBI taxonomy): domain Eukaryota; kingdom Viridiplantae; phylum Streptophyta; class Pinopsida; order Pinales; family Pinaceae; genus Pinus; species Pinus tabuliformis. The sequence continues at coordinate 141,062,357 of CM062812.1, forward strand.
TATGCCCACCTATGGGATGTTGTCACGGGGATTGTGTGAGTCTTAGTTGAGCCTAGATTCCCCATGGGACAATTTTTATCCCCCATAGGTGACACCCACCCCCAATTCCTCCCTATGAGATTTAAACCAATAACCTTATGGGGACTAAAACCCACACAACCAACTAGTATACACCCCAAGATTCACTCTCTCTAAACTAAATTAACACACACACACATTGATTTCTCTCTCAAAGAGAGAGAGAGAGAGAGAGAAAGAGAGATCCATGTGTGTGTGTGTGTGTCAATTGTGTTTAGTTCAGGTAGGTGTGTGTGTTCCAAATTATAATAACATTTATAACGACTAAAATCTTACATACAAAGATAGTGGTAATTTTCTCGAAGTTGTGTATATAGAAAGAACTATGTTAAGAGTTTTGTAGATTTTTTGCTTCATATTGAAAGTAAAAAAAGAGATCATACCACACTTATGAATAAAAAATCGGTATTTTGATGGTGCATATGCTCTCGATTTGAAAATTAGACGTGAGATCATAACAATATATAAATAATCAAAATAATTAGCAAATATATTATTGGAAAATGTTAATTTTTAAGCCCTAGGTGACTATTGTCCCATGTTTTTCTGAAAAATAAATTAGATCCAAATAACCACAGAAATATATATTCTAGACGTGCAACAAGCACACGTATAGTTGAAAAATGAAAAGTGAAAGCATAAACATGACACACTGATAATTACACCCTAAAATCAACATTTCATTTAAATATTGCAAGCTTACAGGGAAACCTCACAAGTTGTCAAACTAATAGTTGTACAATATACATAGAAATTATATATGCACTCGCTGAGATAAATATGTATATTGGTCCATTAAGAATCTACCTGCCTTAACTATTGCACAATATTGTACGAACTGAACTTTGGCCTGCTTCTCAACCTAAGCTCCTCTCATGTGCTCTGAATCTACTCAATTGATATCTCTTGATCTCTTGAGTATTCTTGGTTTACAAAATGTGTCTTCAACCTTTTCTATCTTGTTATATTTATGATTTGAGAGAGACAACTAATCTCCTTGATCCCAACAACTAATTTCCCAAAACTTAGAAACTAATCTCCTTAATCCTATCAACCACCTTATCTCAACAATTAGGTGTATGACGAATATTAAATTAAATGTACCTCACTAATACTCTATAATCTCTAAAAATTTCATTTAGATTTCTAAGGCTAGGAGAATATATGTTATGAAACCAGCTCAAGAAAAGATAGAAAAGATAGATCAACGCCTTAGAATTCAGCCTCTTCGAGGGGTCAACCTCCTTTACATTACATAAATGAACAATTCTTGGATGATACAAATGAAAAGACCTCCTTTCTATATATAGGAGTCTATGGGGTCATAACATAATCAGAGCCGACATAACAATAATAATGTAAGGGCACAATAATAACAATAGTGGGCTTCTATGGGGCACAATAGTAACAATATGGGCACTACATGGGTACATCTATATAATAAGTGGGTTATACTAATAACAATAAGGGGTTACACTAGTAGTATAGGGGCCTAACATGCCCCTCTCCTTCAAAAAGCGTTGTCCTCAACGCTTGAGTAGTTCTTGATGCTTCTGTATAAAATTCTTGTCCTCCCATGTGGAATCTTCAGCGGGTAAGTTCTTCCACTTGATGAGATACTCTGAAATTGATTGATTTCATAGCTGTCGGGTTCTTGTTTCTGTGACTGCTCCAGGTTCCAATATGATTTTTCCTTCCTCTTCAATTTCTGGCAATATTGTTTGAATTGGTATCTTTTGCAACTTTTGAATAAGTGGCCATACTTCTTTGTCCTTCTTCCATTCATCCCTTGCTTCGTTTATCCAATCTAGTTGGATAATATAAATAGCACAAAACAATGCTTCCACATCCTCATCCTTGAAGAGTCTTCCCATTCGGTAAGGTCGCCATTTTTTAAGTGCATATAGTATTGCCAGCATTTCCTTCTCATAAACAACTTGCCTGAGATGTAGCAGTAAAAATACCCAATCACCTACATCAAAACATTTTTCACTACGATGTTTATCTACCTGTTGTTTCGTTTGATTTTGCACCGAAGTGGCGTTATCCTTTAAAAGTTGGAGAACTTGTTGTTGATGCTCGATGTGATCTTTCACTACTTGAACCTTTTTCTTCTTGATATGTCCTTCTATCTCTAGAGTTTGAGGAGTGGTAATTTCTTCCAATCCTTTACAAGATATGGTCGGATTCATTTCTTGATGCTCGATGTGATCTTTCACTTCTTGAACATTTTTCTTCTTGATATGTCCTTCTATCTTGATAGTTTGAGGAGTGGTAATTTCGAACAATGAATTACAAGATATGGTTGGATTCATATCTTCTTTCTCGATGTGATCTTTCGCTTCTTGCACATTTTTCTTCTTGATATGTCCTTCTATCTTGAGAGTTTGAGGAGTGGTAATTCTTGCCAATGCTTTACAAGATATGTTCTGATTCATTTCTTCTTTCTCTGGGGTGGGGTGCTGGCGTATATCTTCTTCTTTTGATGTTTCTTGATCCTTTTCTTCCTCCTCTTCATATTCTATGTAAAATAATTTCTTCTTAGCACACGTTTGACCTTTAGTGCATTTGCTATCACAATTGTAACAAAGCCCTTTTTCTCTTTTTTCTTCCAATTGTTGTGGTGTAACCCTTGTAGGTTGTGGAAGGCTAGGAGAAACAACACTTCCATCTTTATAGTTGTGAGGGGTACACTTCCTGGTTTCCATAATTTTTCTTTCCACTATGTCACAAAGCCCTTTTACTCTTTCCAATTGTTGTGGTGTTGCTCTAAAGAAGGTGTTGCTCTTTGTATCCTCATAATGTGCTATCATTTCCTCCGTGAAAATTGACCACGTAACAAGTTGTTTACGAGAACAAAGCCCTTTGTACCATAAAAATTGATCTGGTTCTAAATATGAAGATGCAATACATACCTTTTGTAACAGCTGTACACCATGTAGATCAAAATATTGCTCCATCTGAAGTATCCAATTTACCGGATCCTTGCCATCAAACTTCCTCATCTTGCTTTTTCTTGATTTTAGGAGCTCGACCTTGAAACGACTGTAACTTTGTACTTTCATATCTTCAAGTTCTAAAATTGTGATCTGTAGTAGCCTTCTGTGTCCTCTTTCCAATCCCACTAGTCTGATCCAAATTGGATTCTCCAAGAAAGAGTTATGCACAATCTCCTGCAATGACCTGATTGTAGACTAGTTCAGTAGAGCGAACTTGTATGAAGTGCCACGTGTCACTGTTTCAACCTTTGACTCTAAAAAATATATAAAAGAAAACTACAGTCTGTCCTCTTTCTGTACCTTCTTACGAAATTTCAATCCAATGCTCAGAAAGAAAGTTATGACGATTTTCCCCAGGTCACCTGTTTTGAGTGTAATTCAGGAGTCTGCAAAAAGGCCAACTTCCTCAGATCATATCTCCGAAAATATCGCGCGAAAAGCTCTGAAATTCGGACCCAAGGTTCAGCGCGATTTCTTCTCAAATGGGTTTTTTTTGCGATTCTGAAACATCACAGAAAAAAAGTTATAGCGAAAATACCACGATGACCTGTTTGGAGCAGCGAAACCCTAGAATCCAAAGCTCTGATACCAAATGTTGTGAAACCAGCTCAAGAAAAGATAGAAAAGAAAGATCAACACCTTAGAATTCAGCCTCTTCGAGGGGGCAACCTCCTTTACATTACATAAATGAACAATTCTTGGATGATACAAATGAAAAGACCTCCTTTCTATATATAGGAGTCTATGGGGTCATAAAATAATCAGAGCCGACATAACAATAATAATGTAAGGGCATAATAATAACAATAGTGGGCTTCTATGGGGCACAATAGTAACAATATGGGCACTACATGGGTACATCAATATAATAAGTGGGTTATACTAATAACAATAAGGGGTTACACTAGTAGTATAGGGGCCTATCAATATATTTGGCTTTCACTTTTATCTATTTAAGTGAAATTACAATATGATATTATTTCTCACTTTTCTAAGTGGTCACTAGAAGTTGTCTCAAATTACTTCCCATGTGTTCACACCTAACCTGTGTAAGAAGCTCCTACTCGAGGTATATTTCTGAACACTCCCTCTTAGCGAGGAAGGAATTATACACCAATCAAAATATGTCTCTAAATGCTTCAAACATCCCCTTTACTAAGGACTTGGTCAAAATATCAACAACATTATTATCTATGGATACATATTAGAGATTACTACTCCATTTTAAATCTTGTCTCGTATGAAGTGATATATAATCTCTATCTACTTTCCCCAATCACAAAACACTAGATTCTCAAAGAGTTTGATACAACTCTAATTACCACATTAGATCATCATGGGATCCAACTCCTAACCAGATAAACTTGCAAGAAATTTGTGAAGCCAAATGGCCTCATAACTTATTGTACTAATTGCCATATGCTTAGCCTCTATTGAACTAAGTGTCACATAAGTGTATTTCCTTTTGAACCAAGATATCATCGCCAATCCCAAACTAAAGTAATACCCCGAGGCACTCTTTTTATCTGTTGCACTGCCTACTCAATATGAGTAAGCATACTCTTGCAACTTCACCTTACCATGTCCAAGGTATCATAAACCACACTCCACTATGCCCCTCAAATACATTAGCACATGTTTTGTTACTACCCAATTCTCCTACCTTGACTTCACCATGAATTCACTCAAGGTGTTCGCTGCATAACATATATCTAGTATGGTGTTGTACAAATACATCAAGGAACCTATCAATTTCCTATATAAAATGGGATCACCAACTCTGGATTTGAAGCTTACACATGCTTCATATTGGTGATCACGGGTTTGGCCATAGATTTTTAGTTCTCCATATGAAATATATTTAAGATCTCCACTACATACTTACCTACCCAAGTAATATCTCCCTTGGCTTTTATCGAACCTCCAAACCCAAGAAATAATGCATCCTGTTGATGTCCCTTATCTCAAACTCGGCTACCATATCTACTCTACACCATACAATGAGCTTCTCTACACCTATAAATACAAGTCATCTCTATATAGCACCAAAATAAGTAGATCACTCCCAATATGTATATAATGTATGTTAGGATCTACTTCACTTTTGGTGAAGCTCATACTCAATAAAATATCCATTAATCCTACAATACCATGCTTTTGGTGCATGCTTGAGCCCGTGCAAAGCTTTCTCAAGGCTACAAACATTGGACTCCCTCCAATTTACCTTAAACCCCTGAGGTCACTCTATGTACACTTATTCCATAATGATCCAAATAGGAAAAGTTGCCTTCACATCCATCTGATGTGTCCTCCAACCATGACAAACAATATAGACATAACTACTCTAATGGAAGTGTGCATGGTGAGTTGAGTAAAAGTCTCCTCATAATCCACTCTCTCTTTATAGGAGAACTCCAATGATACATGCCTCACTTTGAACTTCTTAATGTTACCATTTGCAACATGCTTGATTATATAGTCACTTGGAACTTGTAGCTGATTTTTCATATGGTCCTAAAACTATGTCCCAAACATCAATTTGCATGACATATGTGTACTCCTCCACATGGCATTTTTCCATACCTACTAGTCAGTTACCTCCAGTAAACTGGAAGGCTTAGAATCAACCCATCAATGCCATGTAATTAGTAAACTTCTTTAGAGGCATTCTCTCCTTAAATGTTTAACTTGGAGCCCTAACATACACTTAATAATCCCTCAATGTTTGTGTGAACAATTGAGGTATCCTAACAAAACTCGAAGGGGATAATGGCTCCTCCTCCTCACTTGAAAGTTGTCATCTTGGATTGGAAATTGTTGATTTCTTGGGTTTACCTAGTAATTGAATATGATAAAAATGATGAGCGTGATGGAGGAAGCTATAAGAATGATCGTGATCAAGATGACCTTGATGACATAAGAAAGAATGAAGTATATCTGATTTTGTTTTTCTCCCTAACTTTAGAGGAAGTTTGGATAGAAGAAAAGGTACGTCCCCCAGTTGATAGGGAGGGCATATTATGACATTTATATCAAATACCTTGAAGAAAGAATGAAAGAAATGGATGAATACTTATGGAGTTGCAAACAAAATAATTGAGAAGTGTTGAGGATGTATTTTGTGCTAATAATGAAAAAAGAAGAAATTTTTTGATAAGTTGTATATGGATAACTTGTGATGATATAAGTAGCATCAAAATGATTGAGGACCCTGAAGGTTTGTGTTTAGTTGTATATATATACTTGAAAGTTTATTACTATTTGGGGTTGTGATTGTGCAGGATCTCTCTGTAAAAAGTTTGAACATTTGAATCATGCTTGGAGTGGTGGATATATATCTGATTTAGTTGATAAGGAGAGATGTAGCATCTTGTGGCAACAATATGCTTAGGAGGACATTTGGTCGGCCTATGTGTTGATGTCTAGATCCTGAAGTAGGGAGGGTGGTGTTGGTCATGGAGCTGCGACCTTGGATACACGCTCAGATCCCTGAGTTGGTGTTAGAGCTTAAAATCCTGATGATACCTAAAATGGCTAAAGCTTGGAACATACCTTAGTCCCACCTAGCTAGATACCTTGGTCAAGTATCTAACTCGAAAGCATTGCGGCGATGTATGACTCTATGTCTCTGTAGATCATTTCATTTTGAGTTCATCCTTGTACCTATATGTAAAAATTATGAATACCTCCCTAGTTAAGGGGGAGTGTTGAAGAATGTAACTAGTGCCAGTCTTCTTAATTGTATTTGAGTCATGTATTTGTCAAAAGAAAAAAGAAAAAAGAAAAAAGAATATATATATATATATATATATATATATATATATATATATATATATATATATATATATATATATATAATTTTTTATTGACTTATTAAAGCATGGGTTTCATGCTTGGGTTAATGATTAATAGGTCAAGCCTCCATTGTAGGATTCTAGAATTTTTATTGAGTCAAAATTGCAAGGGATAAAAACGTTTTTGTGTCAAAGAAACTCCTCCACCAAATAAGCTCCCTTCTCCTACAAAAGACTGCCACATACAAGTCAATCTCCAAATAGAAGACCTATAAACTATCCTACAAGTCAGCCTCAAGTCAAGATGACAAGTTGGCTTCAACCACTGTTCATGTCGCCTCAAAATCACAGTGATAAACAAGTATAAATAGATTATCATTCAACCATTTTGAAGTAATACAAGAAAAGTATTTGATCCGCAATCTTTAGAAGCTGGGATAAGAGGATAAAAGAAGGGGTCAAGAATCTCTGTGGCAGGCACTATTACGGGAAGGGCTGAAAATATTTGTGGCAAAAGCTATTACAGGAGGTGCCAAAAAATTTATGTTGTAGGATTTATTACAGGAAGGGCGGAGAATCTCTATTGTAGGAGATATTGCAGGAGGGCCGAGACTATTACAGAAGGAGTTGATTTAGTGGTTGGAGAAATTCTATTGGTCAAAGGGTCAAGTGTGTCTCGACATGATCTAATCTAATAGAGAAAGAGTTGACTTGGTTTTCCCCTTTATAGGTGTTTTTCCCTAGCCTTGTGCTTACAACTTAAATCCTTTTTGTGATCTTCTTTGTTTGGAATTTGTCTTGATGAACATAATAAATAAATAAAGGTACTAATAAAAGGACAGAACAATCACAATAAAATGTCAAAGTTAAGAGAAATCCATTTGAAGAACTTAATTCTTCAAGTTGAAGAATAATTTATGGAAAGCCAATCTATCTCTATTCACTACCTTAGAGGTCTATGGTTTTCAACCCAAGGGTTGAAGGAAAAGAATTCAAATTGAGACAATGCAGATATTGGTTCTAAGTAGATTGCGCTTCATAACAATATTCAACATTGGTAAACAATTTTCCTTTCATTGTCAACCTCAAAACTATTGTTTATTTCCACATCTGGAAGGTGGTTGGGACATCTCAGAGGCTCAAAAACCAGTATCTTGGTTGATTTGTCGATCACTAGCCATAGGAGTCACATGAAGGACAAAGAATAGATTGATTACGAATTGAAAGAGAACGATTACTAGAAAATATGGGCATGCACCCTGGACTTCACCCATGCATAGGAATGAGACAACACGATGGTTCAGATTCCTTCAAATGCCACCCCTATTTGAAGATGAAGCTACAACCATGAATGGGATGCCATCTAGAGGATTAAAGGCTCAAACCATAGCTTTAGGCTTGCAAGGTATGGGTCTTCAAAATATGGCAAGTCTAGTGTTATACAGGATTTACGATTGCAGACAGAAGTATCTCCCCTAGGTCGGTGGCTAACCTAGAACAACAGAGAGACAAGGAACACAATGCTTTTCCTTAAAGTAAATAGATGATGGAGTGAGGCCTACCTGGAATCCTTCACACACTCCACTCCTTCATTAGCTTGGGAGCTCCAATTCCATCTCCGAATGCCAAAATTAGAACTTGCACATTCAGATAACACAAGCCAAGAAATTATGATATCTATGTAGTATCATTTAAGTACTTTATTCAATATATCAACAGGGTATTGAAATAAGTGAAATTACAACATCACATATAGGAAAACAATGAATTATTTACATTAATATAAATGGAAGGATATTACAACCATAAATAACAATTGATCTTACAGAAGAGCTCCTCCAAGTTGTTGACTTGTCCTTTCCTTGTCACAATATGCACCTTAAATCACCCTAAATGCACGAGATGATAACCACTCACTACAACAGCATAAGGGCAGAATCACTGTCCAAAAGCCAACCCCTAACCACATAGAAGGTTGGGAATATATAGAGAAATAGGGTAAGTTGGAAGTTCTTATCTAATTACCAATCTAAGGTAAGAGATCCACCTTTGATGGAAGGATAGGATCAAAGGATAAGTGGTGAAAACTCCAAAGTAGGGAAGGATAATATCTGAATGTTTTATCTAAGGTAAGTAGTTGAAACAAATTCTGGAAACTCCTAGAAGGGGAAGCTTCCAAAATCTCGATCATTCTCTCGAATTTCTAGAACCAACACAGGTGCAAAGGGGAGTAACCTGCTAGTGACCAACACAAGCCACACTGGAGCAACCTGCTGGTGAACGCACCCCAGTAGGCATACATGGAGTGAGTGTTGGTCCTAAAACTGGCTCAGATGATGCAGTTTAGGGCTTAAATTTTTGGGGATGGAAGGAACATGTGTCAAGAAATTTATATATTACAGGGCAATGGAACACATAAAATATATTGCAGAAATATAAACACAAAAAACGCATAAAACAATAGAGACACAGATATATGTGGTTCACCCAATTTGGGCTACATCCATGGAGGAACATCCAGTCCTTCCTTTTCTATTATCGAACAAAATGAAGAGATACAACAAATAGCAGATCTGTTGTAATTCCCTCTTCGCTCTCACACAATGTTGTCTCTCTTTCTCACTCAGAATACAGACCTACATAGCTGCAATACAATTCCCTCATATATAGTGAGGGGTTGCCTTTTAGGGAAAAAAACCCTAAATTAAACATAACTTCTACCATCATATTTCCACCTAATGAACAACCCATATTGACTACGAGATTACAACATTTTACAAGGCAATTTTACATCAATTTTTAGCTTCGGAGGTGCTGCCCTCGATCACCCGCCAGGGGGGCTGCAAAGACCCCTGGACCCCCTGGCGGCGCACATAAACGGGTGGCGTTGCCACCACATTACGAAATGGGGTCTAATGCAGTGATACCTTTGAATAAAGAAGATAATCAGGCTCCACACCCAACAAAATGCTTAGGGCTATGTTCAAGATGGGGACAAGGAGGAATAGGATGTTGATTGATCCCATTAGCAGGCTCACTGACCGGATGTGACAAAATGGCCTATAACATCTAGGATCATAAGTTTGGAGCCAGGGTTTGTCAAGAATTACATGGGGCTCTCTGGATGTAACTCACCCTTTGCAGTTGTTTCTACCTCCAACCAACTTGAATATAAGGACACACACTTAGTATTTTCAGGCAACCTTAATTTTATCCAAAAGTATAAGACTCAATGAAGGTTTTTCTTTACATAGGCCTTACTAGTCACTTTCCCTTCCTAGTCACCTCTAGCCTCACCGTCCTTGAGCGGTTTTTTGCAGGAATCTTTGCGCGAGTGCAAGAAAAGGGAAAAAAATGAAGTTGAGAAGGAAGTAAGGTCACCAAGGAAGGAACCCCTTCAACCACCAATGGAACTAAAAATCCAGAAGTGGAACCAAAGAGGGTCAGTAACTAGAAAAAAAATTGATGTGTCAAAAGGACAAGCAGAGCTTGATTATCCCGAGTCTTGAGGGTATACATAGCCATGTAGAAGGTTGAAAAATGTCTGATAAATCTTTGTTCAGTTGGGTGTGGGGTAGGAAATTTGATATTTCAACCCTAAAAGCCTAGGTGAATAAGGAAATAGTATCCAATGTCAACAGTCCTCTAGAATTGGCTCTGCTAGCTAGAGGGTGGATCCATGTGAACTTCAAAGAAGTGGTTGATGCCTAAAGGGTCTCACGAAAGGTATGGAATATCTACTCAACCACGATACTCTTCAATTTATGGTTACCGCTTTTTGACGCCAAAAGGGAACAAATGGATGTAGTCTCGATCTAGGTAAGTTTACCAGGCCTTCCCCAAAATTACTGGGATGCCCTAATTTTCAAGGACATTGGGAATTCTCTAGTCACCTCTTTGGAACATTATTCTTCTTATTTTTTTACGGGGAATATGTCCCTAGCCCACATTATGTTCAACATCAATCTTCGAGAAGGGCTCCCAGAAGACATTGATATAGGGCTCGAGAAGGAAAGGATACAAACTCTAGACTATGAAGGCATTCCCTTTAGGTGCATGCAGTGTCATAAGTACAATCACCTGGTCAAGGACAATGATATCCTTCTATCCAAGAATTATCAACAATAAGAAATAGGCCTCTAGCATCAAGGGAAAGGACTAGACACAAGGCTTGGAGGCATTAGATGCCCAAATGAAGTTAGGCGACCAAGGTCTCATCGATGAAGATATTCCAAGGACATAAGAGGAGAATAGAGTTAAAGATTTCGTGGTTAACAATATGGTGACATCTAATGAAGGTACACAATCGGTTCCCTGTTGTCCATTTATTTATCTTATTTCTAATGTATGCTCCAATATCCAGTCTATCAATATAAGTCATGGGATTTTGTTGGAACATGTTACATTCCCTCTTTATTCTCGGGTTTCCCTAGCCCCCCCCCTTCATCCTCCTCCCCTATTACAAATGAATGCTTACATTTTCCTTATCCTCTCAAAAGAAGTTTTCGGCTTATAATAACGTTGTGTCCCCTTCCTCCTCTCATCCCTCCACTGGGATCCCCTCTCCATCTCGAGCCTTGTGCCCATGCACATATGTGTTGAGTAGCCATTCCTCCCCTGCGTCCTATCCCTCCCTAACTCGCTCTGAGAACTCAATACCAAGGGTTTTGAGGTATAACCTTTACCGCAGTTGGATTTTCCCCATAAGGAGAGCATTGAATGGGATTTAGGGAAGTTTTCCCTTTCTAGCGTTGATGACAGAGGTAGAGGAAGGAAATATCACCTAACCAAGGCTAAAGAAAAAGGTCATGAAGACATAACTGTAGGAAAACAATTATCTACTCAAGGGGCTCTTAGAGCACTACCCTTGGAAGGGTTCCAAAATGAAACTACTCTCCTTTACCTACAAGGGCCTAGCATGTGATCTAATAATCACCCTATGAGTGACCTCAGTGAAGATTTATTTAACAAAAGGTATTACGGACCCATGTGCTGGTGTGTGTGTTCTGTGTTATTGAAACAATGGATCGATCAGATTTCCAATACACAGAAAATAAATGGAAAGACAGCAGAGAAATACAGTAAGCAATACAAAGACACAAACAATTTTTAATAAGAAGTTCACCCTATTCTCTAGGGCTACGTCTCCGGTCCAGCTTCAGTGGTGGCCTTATTTTATTGTGTCTTTCAGCAGAGAAATTACAATGCAGGGACTCAATATGAGTTCTCCTGAAGCAGATTTTGCTTGGCAGGGTGGTTCTTGGATTCCCCAAGCCACTCAAAGTACACAGACTCTTGTTCTTCCTACCAGCTCTGTGACCCTCGGTCTACAGTGGAAAGAGCCAACTGTGATGCTCAATCTGGACAGATTCCTCTATGAGAAGGCTTGATTCTTCAAGCTCTCTGGTGCTCAATGTTGCATGTGGTCAGCTCGGCCCTCTGTCTCCTCTGCTTGGCTTTATTGCTCTTTGTGCTCAATCCTCCTCTTAGGGTTCACTGTTTACTGTCTCTCTTGGTCGCTTGGACTCTTCGTTCCTTCTCTTCGAATCCCCATTCACTGTCTCTGTTCATGGATTTAGCCATTCGACCTCCACGCCTGTTCGGTTCCTCTCTCACCTGCGTCAATTTGCCTGCTGCCTGTGTGCTTGGAGATCTGTGTTCGGCGTCAGCATAATTGCTTGGGAAGTAGCCACGTGTCTCCATCAGAACAGTGCCAGCTTGTTCGCCGATTCATTTCTTTCTCCACCGTGGCGGTCAATGGATTCCAAATCCCCTTAAATCGCGGCTTAATTCCTTGTCAATTCCGCTCTGTCTATCGGACGCAATCTCATCCGTTCGATCTAGGCTCCTCCAAATCCAACGTCATTCTCACGTCGAGCGCGGTTGACTTGCTCGACCGTTAACGCGCGATCACAACGATTTTTCTCTCACCTTCGCTGCCACACGTTGATCGCTGAGTGTGATTGCTCCGCTTTCTCCAAAATCACTTACCATTCAAGGGCGCCCTGATTAATACCGCCGGTTTCCAGGGCGCGGGTCCCGCCTTTGTTCTTAGCGCCTTTACCTTTTTCCACCCACGGTCCTCTGGTTCCCCCACGCGACTGAGTGCTTAAGGCTCCTCCTTTTCGGCCTTGTTTGCCCAGCGACGCGCGTTAGTGCTAAGCATTAATGCGCATCGAAAATCAGCTCCTTTTCCCGATCTGGGGCTCCCAGGGGCTATTTTGACCTCTTGCGCAGTCTCCATGGGTCTCGGTCAGTGCGCTTTGACCGAGGTCCTTGTCGTTTCGTGCCGGCTGCCATGGCCACTGGTTCAGGGTGTTTTCGATTGCTGTTTTGGATTCTTCAAGGATTTGTTTCATCCCGATATAGTCATGGTTCTATGATAGTCGTTTATGGATCCGATTCAGATCACAACCTCCCAACTGAAAAGATTTTGGACCACCAAAAGTTGGTTTTCTTCAAGCATCGACTAAGTGAGGAAACTGTTGTCTCACTTATCCAATCTCAATCCACTTCGCATTGCTCGGTTTCGAACCTTTAAGCCCAATTCTGAGGTATTCCACCTGTCCACTGTGCGTCGTCCTTACCTTCCTGTCTAGCACTATATCTTCCTGCAACTCATTAAGATATTCAGGTAGTAGGTCATCAACAGAAGGCAATTGACTCTGCTCTTTAGGGTCCTCAATCATTGAAGGTTCAAACAACCTTAAGCAATCTGCGTTCGCGACTGAGTAGATGTGCATGTAAGCTGGTAGATCAAGGCAAAAATCATTTTCACCAATCTTCTCAAGTATCCTGAAGGGTCCATACTTGATAGGTTTTAGCTTCTTACCTTCACCTTGCATCCTGTCCTTGCTGATATACAGCCAAACTTGGTCTCCAACTTGAAAACTATGCTCCATCCGATGCTTATCATGTCTAGCCTTGTACTTGGCTTGGCTCTTTTCCAGCTATTCCTGTACTGCCTGGTGGATCTCCTGGATCTATTCATTGAACCTAGTTGCCCTGTCCACATCACTGTGTCCATCAACCATGGTATCTTTACCAAAGACAAAATCCAAGGGAGACCTTGGTATGAAACCAAAGCAGGTCTCAAAAGGAGATCTATGTGTAGAAGAGTGTTTGGCTCTGTTGTAAGCATGCTGCACATAACACACGTGTTCATCCCAAAGCTTAGGGTGTTTGCTGCAATATCCTCTCAGTAACTGGATCACTGTCCTGTTAACTACTTCTGTCTGGCCATCTGTTTGTGGATGAAAAGTTGTGTTTTTCTTTAGTTTGGTGTCCATTAGTTCCCACAGACTGAACCAAAACTTCCCCACAAATCGGGTGTCTCGATCAGATATAATAGAAGTGGGTAATCCAAAATGAACCCGTACATGTTTAAAGAATAACTTTGCAGTCCATTCAGCTGTAATCTGTTTACTACAGGGTATCAAAATACACATTTTGTTGAACCTATCCACAACAACATATAGATAATCATGACCTTTCCTAGATTTAGGCAGTCCTCCAACAAAATCCATGGAAATGCTTTCCCAAGGGTGAGAAGGAACTGGCAATGGAGTGCACAAGCCTAGTTTTCTATTGCTGGGCTTGCTTTTAGCACACATAGCATACCCCTTTACATATCTAGAAACTGTCTCACTCATTCTTGCCAGTAGCAGAACCTTTGCAGCTGTTTTACTTACCCCAAAGTGGCCCGATATCAGAGAAGTGTGTGCTTCCCTAATTATCTTTGCTCTCTCAGTTTGTGGAATGCAGAGTTTCCCACAATGATATAAGAGTCAGTCCTTCACATGATAGTCCAATTCTTCTACTCTTTTGCCTTGACTCGAAGTTGCATATACATCTTTAAAGTCCATATCCTGAGCATACTGTTCTATGTAGCTTTCATGTAGCACAGAATTATGCTTAAGTATGGTAGATGCATTTATAATGGGTCTAGATAACATGTTTGCGACCTTGTTATGTATGCCCTTTTTATATCTGATGACTAAATGAAACTTTTGTAGAAAACCCATCCATCTGTAATGTCTTGATCTTTGCAACTTAGTTTGGGAGTGTAGATATTGAAGTGGCTGATGATTAGTATATATTACTGTTTCTTTGCCCATTAAGTAATGTTTCCACTTTTTCACACTCTGAACTAATGCATACAATTCCTTATCATATGTAGGATAGTTAACTACTGCAAGATTAAAAGTCTCAGAATGATAACATATCGGTTTACCGTGTTGTGTCAACACTGCTCCCATGGCATAGTGACTAGAATCAGTTTGGGTCTCAAATGGTCTTTGTAGATCTGGCAGTGCTAGTACAGATGCTGTACTAATTTTCTCTTTCAAGGTGTCGAAGGATTTTTGCTGTTTGCCTCCCCACTGAAACACCTTGTTCAATCCTGTCAAAGCATGTAAGTGAGTTGCAATTGAGGAAAAATTAGAAATAAACTTCCTCCAATACTGTGTTGCTCCTAAGAAGCTTCTCACTTCTATAGCAGACTTGGGTTTAGGCCAGTTTACAATGACTACCACTTTAGAGGGATCTATTTTCAATTCACCTCCCCCTACTATATGACCCAAATAATTTAGAGAGGTTTTGCCAAATTCACATTTGGAAAGTTTAATATGAAGTTTTTCTCTTTTCAAAACATCTAATGTCTGCTTAACATGCTCTAAATGTTCTTCCCACGTTGTACTAAAAATCAGAATGTCATCCAGATACACAATAACAAAATCATCAAGAAAAGGTCTGAGTACATCATTCATTAATCTCATGAAAGTAGCAGGGGCATTGGTCAAGCCAAAAGGCATAACCAGCCATTCATACAATCCCTGCTTTGTTTTGAAAGCAGTCTTCCATGCATCTTGCTCTGCAACTCTGACCTGATGGTATCCACTGTACAAATCCAACTTGGTGAAATAAACAGCTTCCTTCAGTTGATCTAAAAGATCATCTATGCGAGGAAGGGGATAATGATTTTTTATCGTTATTTTATTCAGTGCTCGATAATCAATGCACATTCTCCACGAGCCATCTTTCTTTCTGACCAAAACGATTGGTGACCCACATGGTGATGTGCTAGGCCCGATGAACCCTTTCTCGAGCAACTCCTGCACCTATTTCTTGATTTCAGCATTCTCTAAAGCAGATAACCTGTACATCCCAATGTTAGGCAAAGGAACATCTTGCTATAAAATAATATCATGTACTATTCCCTTTTTGGGTGGCAGACCTTGAGGTTCTTGAAACAAGACATCATACTCTGAAACAATCTTTTCTATATCAGCTTTGCTGATCAGATTTACAACCCTCAAATACATTGGTTTTATCAGTTTTCTTTTCCTTTACAACCATTAGTAAGAACTGTTTGCATGAATTTATCATTCTTTTCATCTGTCCTGAGTTTATGAGAGTATAATTATTCTTGAGCTTATGAGCTCTTACAAAGTATTCGATTCCATCTTTAACAAGTAGATACTTGTTATCAGCTCTATAGAAAATAGCCTTTCTATCATACAAGTAAGGACTTCCTAACACAATTCCACATATATCCAAAGGAATTACATCTAAATCAACCTCATCTACAAATGCTGACCCAAAAGAAAACTTGAGTTTGCACTGTCTAGTCACTTGTAGTAGTCACTTGTAGTTGTGCTTTATCATTCAACCATCCTAATGGGTATGGCTTCTTGTGAGGTGTAGTTGCTAATCCCAATTTCTTTACAATTGCTTCAAAAATCATATTTACTTGTGAGCCACTATCAAACAAAGTATCAATCTTTTGATTTTTGGAAACAACTCGAATATGGAAAAGCTCACGCCTTTTTCTCTCATGTTCTTCATCAATAACAGATTGAGCAGAATTACTAGTAGATGCTTTAGAATTCTTACCTTTCATACCTGTGGCTGCAATGATTGTTTCATCTCTCGAGTCTGACCCCAAATCTTTCTGAATAGCTGCAGCAGTCTTATTCTTCTTGCCCTCGAACTTCTTAGGTCTCAGCTCTGGATGTAGAATCCAACAGTGCTCATCATCATGCCCCTCCTTTTTACAGTGAGTGCATGAGGCTTTGCCTTTCTGTGTAGTGTTAGCCTTGCTTTCCACTTCTGCTTTCTTTTCTCCTTGCTTTTGCTTACAGTGGGTTGGGATGGTCCCCCAACTTCTGGATTTCCATTCTTTCCTCTAGCTTCTAGATGAGTAGCTTGTACAGATACCTCATCTATACTAGTGGGATTAAACATGAGGATGGTATGCCTCATGTAGCTGTGTAGACCACCAATGTACTTCAAAAGAGTTTCTGGTGAGTCTAATGAAATACCCAACATCAATGCTCTCTTTCGGAACTCTTGAGTATACCCTTGTACACTTTTCCCTTTCAACTGCAGAAGAGTTTTCCAGCTCATCATGGCTTGTTGCATGTAGGCCAATGGATAGAACTGCTTTTTGTTTGCAGTAACAAATTCACTCCAGACAGAGATGGTCTTACCATGCTTCCTCATATCAGCTTGGGTTTTGCCTTCCCACCAAACCAAGGCGGTACCCCCTAGGCGAAGGCTTGCCAGCTGAATCTTGCTCTTGTCTGAGTCTATATTTTGTACTCTGCAATACACATCAATTTGTCTTATCCAATTGTTCAACTTTTCAACATTTAACTCTCCATCATATATAGGCAAATCAAATTTAACATCTAACTTAATCAGAGATGCCTTCTTATTATGCACAGGGCTACTAGGAGGTGTAGGGAAGCTTTCTTCTTTCCCCTTTCCTTTGGAGTGGTCATGGGAATGAGATTCATCCTCTTCTTTATCTTGCTTAGAGCCTGATGAATCTTCACCCTTATGCTTTCTAAAGTCCCTATACATTTCTTCTACCATGGACTTTATAGCATTGAGAGTCTAGCCCTATAGAACCTTCTTCTAACATTGTCTTTCGAGAATAGACTCTCCCAATTTTAGGATTAATTTCCACCAACTCTCCTTCTCCTAATTTGAGCTTTGATTTGGTGAGCATCCACAAATAAACCAACACAAGCTTGTCCAACCTTATAGCCTAGAGCTCTGATACCACTTGATTTGATAATCACCCCATGAGTGACCTCAGTGAAGATTTATTTAACAAAAGGTATTACAGACCCATGTGCTGGTGTGTGTGTTCTATGTTATTGAAACAACGGATCGATCAGATTGCCAATACACATAAAATAAATGGAAAGACAACAAAGAAATATAGTAAGCAATACAAAGACACAAACAATTTTTAATAAGGAGTTCACCCTATTCTCCAGGGCTACGTCTCCGGTCCAGCTTCAGTAGTGGCCTTATTTTATTGTGTCTTTCAGTAGAGAAATTACAATGCAGGGACTCAATATGAGTTCTCCTGAAGCAGATTTTGCTTGGCAGGGTGGTTCTTGGATTCCCCAAGCCGCTTAGAGTACACAGACTCTTGTTCTTCCTACCAGCTCTATGATCCTCGGTCTACAGTGGAAAGAGCCAACTTTGATGCTCAATCCGGACAGATTCCTCTATGGGAAGGCTTGATTCTTTAAGCTCTCTGGTGCTCGATGTTGCTTGTGGTCAGCTCAACCCTCTATCTCCTCTGCTTGGCTTTATTGCTCTCTGTGCTTAGTCCTCCTCTCAGGGTTCACTATTCACTGTCTCTCTTGGTCACTTGGACTCTTCGTTCCTTATCTTCGAATCCCCATTCACTGTCTCTGTTCATGGCTTTAGCCATTCGACCTCCACGCCTGTTTGGTTCCTCTCCCGCTTGTGTCGATTCACTTGTCGCCTGTGTGCTTGGAGTTCCTTGTTCGGCGTCAACATGATTGCTCGGGAAGTAGCCACGTGTCTCCATCGGAACAGTGCTAGCTTGTTTGCCGATTCATTTCTTTGTCCACTGTGGTGGTCAACGGATTCCAAATCCCCTTAAATCGCGGCTTAATTCCTTGTCAATTCCGCTCTGTTTATCGGACGCAATCTCAGCCGTCTGATCTGGGCTCCTCTAGATCCAACTTCATTCACACGTCAAGCGCAGTTTGCTCGACCGATAACGCGCGATCACAACGGTTTTTCTCTCACCTCCACTGCCACGCGTTGATCGCTGAGTGTGATCGATCTGCTTTCTCCAAAACCGCTTACCATTCAAGGGTGCCCTGATCAATACCGCCTGTTTCCAGGGCGTTGGTCCCGCCTTTGTTCTTTAGCGCCTTTACCTTTTTCCACCCGCGGTCCTCTGGTTCCCCCACGCGACTGAGTGCTTAAGGATCCTCTTTTTCGGCCCTGTTTGCCCAGCGATGCGCGTTAGCGCTAACGAAAATCAACTCCTTTTCCCGATCCGGGGCTCCCAGGGGCTATTTTGACCTCCTGTGCAGTCTCCATGGGCTTCGGTCAGCGCGCTTTGACCGATGTCCTCGTCGTTCCGCGCTAGCTGCCATGGCCACTGGTTCAGGGTGTTTTCGATTGCTGTTTTGGATGCTTCAAGGATTTGTTTCATCCAGATATAGTCATGGTTCTATGGCAGTCGTTTATGGATCTGATTCGGATCAGCATGTCCCCATAAAACATGTGCTCTTAGTAGGTTGGTTTAAGCTAATTGTCCGGATGTGATATTTCTTTAGAAAACCTTAGGAGATGACGAATCCATAGTTTAATGCTCATCAAATCTTCTAAAGGTTTGGAGGTTCCTAACTCCGGATGCATGTGGAAGATGAGGGGAGATAGTAGTGGTTTGGAAATCTAGGAAAATCCATGCCCTAAATTACTAGAGTATGGAGTCTAGCATATGCATAGCGACCTTTTTCTGAGGAACAGGGTTCACCTTTCACTCTGTTAAATTTATATGGGAATTCTCTCAATTGTAAGGAGTTATGGGACAGACTCTTCAATAAATCTATAATTAAGTCACAAATTCTTATTCTTGGTGGTGACTTGAACTTCTCCCTTGGCACTTTCAAATCATGGGGTCCTAGGACCAGGTCAAATCCACTTGTTGATTTCTTCTTGAATAAACTTAAAGGGAGAAAATTGGTGGATGTGTAACTAGTTAAAGTGGCTCATACTTGGTGAAATCATCGTACTATGACAAATAGGGTGACCAAGAGAATTGACAGATTCTTGTTGATTAAACAATGGATGGGTGCTGGGGGAGAATCAAATAATTCCCCTATATTTTTGGAAATTAGAGGGGCTTCCTCGAAGCTAGCTAGCCCTTTTAGGATGAACTATGCTTGGTTAAAAGAGTAGGATTTTCTAATTCTTGTCAACTCCCATTGTAAAGCTTTTGATCCACATCAAGGTTCCTCTGCGTATGGCCAATTTGAGGACAATGTAAAACTCAATAAACATAAAACTAAGGAATGGGAAAAAAGAAAGAAGATAAGAGAAGTCCATGAATTGATGGATACTAAACAATAGGTTTAGGATTTTGTTGATCAATAAGCGGAAGGGTTCAACTCTCCAGTATCAAGATAGGCACTCATAACTCTAAAAAATTGGAAAAAAGTGCTCCTAGAAGAGCGAGAGATGGAATGGTGCTTAAAAATCAAATCCATTTGGCTGGCAAGTGGAGATGATAACATCATATTTTTCAGGTCTACGCAAAGGGAAGAAAAATGCATAATACCATATGGAGTCTGAAGGACTTAAATGACAGAGAGGTCTCACATGTCAAAGGCCTGGCTATAATGGACAAGAACCACTTCGAGAACTTATTATGTGCTCAAATGAGTGTGACAATGGCAGATGTTATGATAATGGCATAACCTTTTCCAAATATTTTTGATGAAGAGGAGAACAGGGCCTTAGAGAAGATGAACTAAAAAATTGTATTACATAGCTTTCAGAAAGACAAAATCCCAGTTCTAGATGGTTGGGTTGTTGAATTTTTCCTTGATTTGTATGACATTATTAGGAATGACCTCTTTATGGTGATTGAAGAATCGAGAAGGGGGAGGAAAATGTTTCCAACTTTCAACTCGACCTTCATAGCTCTTATCCCCAAGGTCAACCATCCAACATCTCTGGATGATTTATACCCTATCTCTCTATGCAATGCCATATATAAGGTAGTTTCGAAATCTATTTCTTATAGAATCAAGCCCATCCTTTCAAAATCAATTTCGAAAGAACAATTTGCGTTCCTAGAAGGTAGGCAGATGCGTGAAGTAATCGATGTGGCTCAAGAGGGATTACACAACCTACAAATTCTGAACTTAAAAGGGGTTGTCATCAAGGTTAATTTGTCTAAAGCTTATGACAGAATCAACTAGATTTACTTAAGGCTTCTTATGACACACGTGGGCTTCAATTCAGACTTCATTGTCTGGGTGATGATTTGTATTTAGACAATATCATTTGCATTGTTAATTAATGGATCCACTTCTCCTTTGTTTCATGCACAAATAGGTAAGTGCTAGAAGTATCCCCTCTCCCCTCTCTTGTTTTTTGTTGGTAGCGGAAGGGCTTAGTCACCTACTGGCAAAGGAAAAATATGCGGTGACTTTCAAGGTAATCTCATCACTCAGGCCCTGGCTATCACACATCTTCTCTTTGTTTCTGACATTCTCAGTTTCTATAATGGATCTCCTAGAGTTGTGAGCATGTTGATAGATATTCCCTCTTTGTATGGGAAAGCCATGAGAATGACTATAAACAATAAGAAATCCACATTCTCCATGAAAAACCTTGAAGATGGTGAGATCCTCCATCTAAATCGGTCACTCTATTTCAAATCCAAGTCATTGGAAGAGGGCTTGAAGTAATTAGGATTGAATCTCAAACCAAATTGTTGGGTCATTGTGAAGGTGGAGAAAAGATTGAAAATATGGTCCTTTTAGTGGATATTGTGAGAATGTTAGTTAGTTCTCATCAAATAGGTTTTATAATCCATCCTCATTTACTAGATGTCCCTTTCATGGATTCAAAAAGGTATCCTGGCAAAAAATTGAAGAATTTGCTTCAATTTCCTCTAGTCGGGGAAGCAGGATCATGGACTACTCCCCTAGGTTAAATGAGATAATTTCATAGATCTCATCTATGTGCTCCCTTAGGTTAAATGGGATGAATCTCATTGTTACACTTCTATCATCATGGTTATCATGCTTATCACAAACAATATCAAGAGTATCAATTCATATTATCAAAACCAATGTATCTAGCTTGCTTCACAAAATTTAGAAAGTCATCAAGCAAGATACTTTGCTTTACAATGAATTACTAGAATGTAAGATACTTGTTCAATACCAAGTGAACCATCTCATCATAAGTACCATGAATCAAACCTACTTTCATATGCAAAATGAGTCATTCATCATACTTTAGGGCTTACCTTGTCATCCAATATTTGCAGCTGAAACATAACTTTGAAACAATACATCATTTACACCTTGTAGTATTTAGATACTTGTGCATCTTGAAATTGGTAGCTTGGAGCACTTTGTCAACATTTCATCAAGTGCCTCTTTTCCTTTTCCAATACTATCTCTTCTCTTCTTGCACTAGCCATGATCCTCAAGAAGCATCCACTTATCTCATCTCATCAAGGAGTTAGAAGTATCCAATTACTCAAATATACATTTAGGAAGTATAGTCAATAATCTAAACAAAATTAAAGACATAAAGGAGTAACATAAATTGAGAAAGTACTTATCTTCAGCGAGAGGTGATCGTCTCCCTCTTGAACCAACCTTTAAGAGATGTGACTATCCATCATTCATATAACATTACTGATTTCAATATATCCATCAACTTCATCAATAACCAAGGCCTAATTTAGATTATCCCATATAGGGCTTTATCAAATCTATCACAAGTGCTTGAACATATTTACATTGATCATGCTAGGGTTTCTAGATTTCATATCTGAAATATTTGCCATAAACCAAGGTTTCTTCCAACCCCTAACCTCATAATATCCATCAAACCCTAATTCACAAATAGCTTAGGGTCACCTTTAAACCCTAACATTCTTTTAGGTCTCCTCCATCTTCTCTTGATTCCATTAATGGTGTCTTCATCGGGATGATATTCAATGACTTTTCTTCAGCGTAGCTTTGATACCAAGTTAGTTCTTCTTAGGGCTATATTGTTCTTTGCTTTGATAATTGCATTTCTTCATTTACACTTTAAATTCACCCCATAACATTATTCAAATTTACATCATTATTCAACAACATATGCAACTATGTAGAGAAAATAATATCATGATCAATGTAGTGGAACATAAAGGAACAATAAAAGAAAATCATTCACATATAGAGACACTAGGATTGGTCAAAGACCAGGGCAAAACCCACTATGGGTAAAACCCATTCAAATTCTTCTTCTTATTAGATTTTCATTGAATGTTTTAGCAAATGAGAGTACAATGATTCACATCTTCATCCTTAAAACTATCCTGAAACATAAACTAAACAATATTCATGAAATGAACTCAACAATGCTAATACTAAAAACCCTAATTCAGAGGCCTGTAATCATCTGTCATTGTTTTTCGTCAAACTACCGAAGTCTGCGGTCAATTAACAAAATTTGTGGTCAACTAAAAACCAACATTAGGTCTCAAACACACTGAGAGAGAGTCGTGCATTCGACTGAAACCCTTCAACAACATGGATAGGCCTACATGTATGTGGTTGTGACCAAAAAATGCTTGTGTAATTATTGCGGCTGAGAACCAAAACGCTAGAACAGACGTGCGAGCTTCAAACCTTGCAATTTCGGACCTGTGTGAGTCAATCTTCGTGAACCTACCTAAGATCTGTGCGAGTGAAAACCAAAAAATAAAATAGAAAAATGATCCAAGATGGTGTCCAAATGAGGTTGAGGTCACTTAAATTTATAACCTTCCAAGGGGGTCCAATTCGCTTTAGGGTTGACTTGATCAAATGTGCACATGTGGGCTTTAATTCAAAAATACACTTTCCCTTATCCAAACTGAGTGCTTCGATAGGCAAAATTGGTCCCCTCGAAAACAGGAATATCGTCCCATCATTGGAATTTGTCACTACGATACCAAATTAACAATCCCTAGGAGTTAGTATCCATGGATTACATGTTAGCTTCACCCTCCACCAACCATGGCGGTGATTGCATGTTTATGGTTGTCGATAGGTTCTCTAATATGACCATTCTAGCACCATGCAAGAAGAGAATCATAACCAAAGCCAATACTAAACTCTTCTTTCAACATGTTTGGGTTCATTTTGGGTTACCTTGGACCATTATTTGAAACATGGATTATGGATTCCTTGGTAACCTTTGGTCTAGTGTATGGTCTAATGGATACCAAGCTAACTGAATCAATTGCCTTTCATTCCCAAGTACATTGACAAACATAACTAGTTAATAGGATGATTGCACATATATTGTGCATGTACAACTCCAAACATCCTCATACATGGGATGAAATCCTTCCACATCATAACTATAAAAGATCCCTCCATAACTCTATTGGTCACATTCCTTTTCAAGTGTGCTTGGGATTCCAACCATTGACCCCAATTGATATAATGCTTCTCATTGCATCCTCAATAGTAGAGTCCTCCCATGCTTAAGTGAAGGTACAGGGAGTGGCCAAAGTTGGGGATTGGATCCAACATATCCAACAATAGTATCATGATATCTAATAGAAATCCATTGCCAAGTACAAGCAGTGATGTGACCAACTACAGGTTCCACACAAGTTTCAGGTTGGTGATAAGTTGTGGTTGCATTTATAGAAAAGAATGCCTCTCAGGCCCCCATTGAAAGCTCAATCCACTATGATGTGGGCCTTACACAATCACAAAGGTCGTGGGAGAAAATTATTTTGAATTGAGTAGCCTCCCTTTCCTTGGCTTACACCCAGTATTTAATGTGGAGCTACTTTGACCATATATTCCACCTCTGTCGGACACCTCAAAGGTAGCCAAGTAATTTCCCCCCACATAACTCAATCATGACTGCATTGAATAGGATATAATATATTTGTTGATTCATGGGCACCAAGACAAAGGATACCTTCTAGCAGAACATTCAACTCTATTGAATTTTCAAAGCAGGGAAACTTTTTCACCAAGGCAAGTGGCTCACCAAGAGAAAAATTCAGTAGAAATTTTCCCTTCTAATCAGGGAACTTTATGCAATGATGAACATTTATTTCTAATGGGGGAGGATTCATCTAGGTTGATATCGGTGACCACCCACCTCTTCCACTTACTTAATAGTTCTCCATCTTTTTGGTAGTTTTTCTAAGGGTTTGTGAGTCCTAAACTTTTGAGGTTGTTTTGAGGCCCTAAAAAAAGTTTTATAGCGATTAATTGGGGCCACAGGTTGCCATGTCAGGTCTTGGTCCCATACAAAAGTTGTAATCCTTGTAAATATCTTTCAAATGGGTTATTGTGCATTGCAAATAAGCATTGTATTCATAAGCTACACATCGGGTCCCGAAAACCTTTTGGAGCTTCATCTTCTATTGTTAGGGTTTTGGATCTCTAGGTGTTCTTTCTATATGTTAAAAGAAAATTATTTATATCTCTTGTAATAGTTTATTTTTAATGTGTTTAGATGCCATCTCTCTCCCTTCAGAGGTAGCTACCACCATTCTAGCTAATTTGTGTTCTATAGTATTCCGTTATTTTATTTATCAACATAAGTTGGGTTTTCACTATATTACTATGCTCTCTACTATATTTCTCTCTCTTTGTGGCTTAATTTCCTTTCATCTCTTTCATTTTGTTCCTTGTACAAACCAGATTAATGGTATCAAATAAATCTGCTCCTTTTTGTTTCTCAGTGCACGTCCTCAATGAGGTCAGGGTATAGAGAGTTGGTTCTTGAGCTATTTTCACTAAGAAATGATCATTCTCACCAAACCAAGTGGCCTCCTGTAGAGCCTCTAACTTGCACCTAATCATCCATTATTACCTACAGTTTTTCCTCACTTATCTCTCTCTTTTGCCTCATTTTCCTTGTAAACCTACCCAGATCATTACATTAGATGTCTTTAAGCATGATCAAGTGAACTTTGCTAATGTGTGACTGTTTTGTTTAGATTTTGACATATTTACAGAGATTACGCAGCTGTCTGGCAATTCCGCAGCCATTCAGCGATTCCGCAGCCATCTGGTGATTCCGCAGCCTTTTTGTTGTTTGATATGCTCCACGTGTCCTCTCAAGGAACGAGCCACATGGGCATGTTGGGTTGGATGTACACATGGATTGTATGCTATTGGTTGAGCCAAACCAGTCACGAATGCCCTTGGTCAACGCAGGTATTCCCTCGGTCAAACGGTCAAGTTCTGAACGGTGGCACAGGTGCCGTGAGCAGTTGGGACACGGAACTGTAGCTGGCACCTCTTCCATGCCACGAGGACAGCTAAAGACAGGATCCAAGCATAGATTTGTCTCCCATGATGACCGTTTCCCTCAAAAGTGCACGGGGTTACCTACGTGTTTGCTGCACAAGTTAATTAGCTATGACTGCGTGTTGCTACGTAGTTAATAGGTTAAGCTGTAGTTGCTTAGTTCACGCAGAGAGTAGTTGCCTCTGTGCTTATAAATAAGCGTGTGCCAACGCTTGTAGATTAGCTTTTGGATTATTGTAATTGCTGCGCTGATTTTGTATAAAAACTCTGTTTTAAGAAGGCTGTTCCTACAACACTTTTCACTGTATTTTTGACATGCTGTTTTTATAAAAGAAGACTGTTCTGTTCACCTTTTAGTAGCTGATCTTTCAAGTTGGCTGCGTGGATGGAGGGCCCCCATCTGTGACAGCCCGTGTACATAGTGTTTGGTTTCATTTTCATGCTTTCAGCAATCTTTATTTCTTTTATCATGTATAATAGCATACCATTTGATTTCATGACATTTCATTTCCAGCCTTTATTTTAAACTGATCAGTATTGTTCTTTTGCAGGTTTTTAACCCGGGATTGTTTTTGTCTTTGTGTATTTGCTTTATATCTGATGGTATTTTCAGTTGACAGATTCAAAGTTGCTGCCTTTACTTTATTTTCATAGCTGATTTCTAGTTTAGTTTCTCAAAGTTGTCTGCTAACATATTGATGGTCTCTTTATCATAAATTGTTCATCTTTTAGAGATCAGAATACTAATAAATTACAGCTGGCTTTGAGTACTTTTTAGACTAATCTTTAACTACTTTCTAATCGTGCTTTACATAGTACCATATGTTGGAAGCAGAGAGTTAGGAAGAGCTGAACATTATAACTAGTCTTTAAAGTAGATTTTTCTCATTTTTGATCACTTTTTAAACTCATCTCTAACTACTTCCTAATCGTGTTTTACATAGTACCATATGTTAGAAGCAGAGAGTTAGGAAGAGATAAACATTATCATTGGTTTTTAAAGTGATTTTCTTACCTTTTATTTGCAGCAGCATGAATGGTGTCTAGTGCCATTAGAAAGTGGTTCTTTGCTTTCAGTTCATTTCAAGTTATTTATTTCTTTCAAGCTTTTTCTTTGCAGTTTAGAAGGTAGTTAGAAATCACCGGTAACACACACTCACTCATCTAGAAATCACCTTACACACACACTCACTCATCTGTTTATAAAAACTCCATTTCATCTTAGGAAGATAAATTGACCACAAACAACACCCCCAAACGACAAAAAGATCTAAGAGGTTGCTTAAGTACATATAGTACACCTTCACTTCATCAGCTTACGAGCCCCGGGTTGACAATTAATGACATCAATTTAGAAACACTAAATTGACTAAACATTTTGGCGCCGTTGCCGGGGAAGTGAAATTAAGTAGCCATATTCTTAGAGAAAAAAAAACATAAAAATTTCAAGGAAAGAAGTTGATAACCTATCAAAGTATGCTCTCCTCTTGCACTTCAAGGTGATCTGGAGGATCAGAAAAGAGAAAGTTATTGATTTGGTAGTTTCTTGAGTATGCTCTCTTCTTGCACCTAGAGTGACCTGGAAGATCAGAAAAAGAACTATTAACTTGACTTGAAGAAAAATAATAAAAAAATGACATGCATAGAGCTAGAGATTCTAGGGGAAGGTTTTTAGTTAGAGCTCGAAGTTCAATTTTTACAAGTCCATCTGCTTCAAGGGATAGACAAGAGACACCTCCCTTATCTCCAACCGACACTCCTAGTCCTAGAATTCCTGGAATTCAAGAGCCAAGAGTTGACTCTCCTACACCTTCTATTGAATTTGAACCAGGAAGAGACTCTTCTCTTTCTCCTACAGAAAGACCAATTGTAATTGAGGAAGTGGAATCATCTGAAGAAGAAGGAGAAATCTCTTCTCATTCACCTTTTGTAGAGGAACCAGAAGATTTTGAAATCCCTAGGAGAACCATCATGGCAGAGGAAGAAGGAGGTGGTAGAGGTAGAGGTAGAGGTAGAGGAGGAGGAGGAAACAACAATAACAATAATGGAGGTAGAGGTCCCCTTGGAGGAGGAAATAGAGATGGGGATAATTCATTTGGGTTTCCCATTGTTAATGAGGATTCCCGAGCCACTATGAAAAACATATCACCATCTGTCCTCCCAAATTTCCATGGGTTAAGAACTGAGGACCCTGAAACATTTTTATTTGAGTTTGAAGTGGTGTGTCGAACTTATGACTACCTGGATGACTCTCAGAAACTCAAATTGTTCCCTTCAACACTGAAGGATCAAGCCTTGAAATGGTTCATGGGGTTACTCACTCAATCCATTAGGTCTTGGGATGAAATGAAACAAACCTTTTTGGATAGGTATTTGGACTATTGTATGCGTACTAATCACAAGGACGAGGTTTTTAAAATGATACAAAGAGAAGATGAGAGCTTAGAAGATTTACTTGAAAGATTTCAATATAACTTGAAAAGAGCAAAAATGAGTAGCTTGGATGAAGAGACCTTAAAAGCCCTCTTATTAAAAGCCATTAGGGATGAATGGATAGATATCTTAAACATGATGGGGAAAGGGGATATTTCTCAACTTTCACTCAATGATATAGCAGAACTTTGTATCCATCTCTCAAGAGGCAAATCAAAAACTCAAAAAGGGCCAAGAGATCCTTCTCTCCTTAGAGCAAATAAATCTGCAACAGGATCAGTGAGTAGGGCTGAAATCGGCAATATGCTTGATGAATTCAAAACTGACATCTTAGGGAGTCTTAGTGAACAACTAGATACCCTTAAGATTCACAATAAACAAAAAGCAGAAGCTGAGGCTTTGGCCATTTTTTGCCCGAAATGTAGAAAGAAACATGCTTTAAGGGAATGTCCCTTGGACGCACACGTTGTGGAAACATGTGTAATTTGCTCAGAAACTCATGAGACTAAGGATTGTCCTTCAATACCTGGCCTCAAAGCAGTCTTTCAAGAGGATCCAGATACACTTGAATCTCTCTGTTTTATTGCAAGGAGACCTTGGCAAGGACAACAGAATCAAGGGTTTAACAACTCTATGAATTCTCAATCCCAACCAAATTGGAATCCTTGGCAACAACCTTGGCCTCAACCTCAAAATGCTTTTCAAGCATGGATGCAAAGCATGCAAAATCCTTATGGGAGACTTGCTCAATTCTATCAATATCCTCCATCATTTCAGAATCAGCAGGCTCCATAACTTCCAAATCAAGGTCAACAACTATCATTGCCATACCCTCAACAACAACAGCCTCCTCCACAAAATCAAAATTCTCAACTATCGCTTCAATCCCAGCAGAAATCAAATCAACTTCCCTCTCAGCCATTACCAAATCCAAATAATAGGAACCCTCAAAATGCTTACATGATGGAAGGTCAACCATTTCCTACCTATATGGTTGTTCCTCTCAATGAAGTACAACTCAGATCAGGTAGAATCTTAGATCAACCTTCTACAAGTGTTCAACAACCAAGCATTTCTGAGGAAGAATCTCTCAAAGTCAATAAAGGTTCTGAAGTATCACTTCAAAACCAAAATATCCAAAAAGAAAAAGAAAAAGAATCAACCTCTACAACTCCCATAGTTGAGCAACCTACATCTTTAGCTACACCTCCTTTTCCCGAAAGATTACAAATTGATAAAGGAGTGGAAAAGCAAATATGGGTGCCTGACTATAGTTTTCTAGATGAATTGAAGAATGTCTGTATCAAGATCCCCTTGTTACAAGCCATTAAGGAAATTCCCATTCTAGCGAAAACAATAAAGGAGTTGAGTTTGAAGAAAACAGTAAAAAGAACCAGAGATACCAAAAGGATACATCTAGTTGGAAAAATTGCAGACATTATGATGGGTAATATTACCATGCAAAAGTATGTGGATCCCGGTAGCCCTATTGTCAAGACTCATATTAATGGGGTTGAAATCCCAAATACTTTGATTGACTTAGGAGCCGCTATCAACATCATGAATAGACAGACCATGGATCAGTTAAAGCTTCCTAACCCTCTCTTTACACCTACTTTACTGCAACTTGTAGATAGATCAATCATTAAACCTGATGGTGTATTGGAAGACATTCCAGTCTCCCTAGACTCTTGGGAATATCCAGTTGATTTTATGATTCTAACTCCCAAGAACA
Organism: Pinus tabuliformis; assembly: GCA_031772625.1. NCBI lineage: Eukaryota > Viridiplantae > Streptophyta > Pinopsida > Pinales > Pinaceae > Pinus > Pinus tabuliformis. The sequence continues at coordinate 141,092,739 of CM062812.1, forward strand.
ATCTAGGAGGACATCCTCTTATCTTAGGAAGACCTTGGTTAGCAACAGCTGATGCTTTTATCAGTTGTAGGTCTGGGGACATGTATATATCAGATGGTAATTCCACCAAGAAATTCAACTTGTATCCACCAGCAAAGGCAATAACAGAAATAGGAGAAGATGAGCGGGTTGATGATGAGGATACTATTCAACCTGTTCTAACCATCTCTGAGATCAGTGAGGATAGTCAAATTCTAAATACATTAGAAAATTTTGAAATACCTTTAGAATATGACTCTACACAATTTCAGTTAGATGCAGACATTGAATATCTCTCCTCTAGACAGATGTCTCTCTTCTCAATGGAAGAGTTTGGTAGTTCTACAGTTGAAATCCTTCCAGGAAAAACATTGAACATTAACAAAAACTTGGAAAGACCACAACAAGAAGAATTAACTAAACTGTTGCAAAAACATTCCACTGCCTTTGCATGGGAATACACTGACATGAAAGGAATCGATCCTAAGACTTGTATTCATCACATCTATATTGAAGAAAACAGCAGACCTATTAGGCAACCACAAAGAAGGATGAATCCAAACCTTAGGGAAATCGTGAAAGAAGAACTCCAGAAATTGCTCAAGGTAAACTTCATTTACCCCATTTCAGATAGCCAATGGGTTTCTCCCTTGGTTATAGTGCCCAAAAAGAATGGTAAATGGAGAGTTTGCATTGATTATCAAGAATTGAACAAGGCAACCTTAAAGGATCATTTCCCTCTACCTTTTATTGATCAGGTACTAGACACTTTAGCAGGTAAAAAGTATTTCTCATTTTTGGATGGTTTTAGTGGGTATAATCAAATTCAGGTAGCACCTAAAGATCAAGACAAAATCACATTTACTTGTCCTTGGGGAACTTTCGCCTACCGAGTACTCCCTTTTGGATTGTGCAATGCACCCGCTACATTTCAAAGGGCTGTACTAGGAATCTTTTCAGATCTGATTCATGATTGTGTAGAGGTATACATGGACGATTTCACAGTTTATGGTAATACATTTGAAGAAGCTTTGGAGAATTTGGAAAAAGTACTGATAAGATGTAAGGAAACAAATCTTTCTTTAAGTCATGAAAAGTGTTTTATGATGTTTACTGAAGGGATTGTTTTAGGACATCATATTTCAGGAGATGGGATTAAGGTTGATAGATCTAAAGTTGAAGTCATCTCTAAGTTACCTGTTCCAAATTGCCAGAAAGATGTTAGAAGTTTTCTTGGGTTTACTGGATATTACAGAAGATTTATTGAAAACTTCACTAAGATAGCATCTCCTCTTTTCAAATTGCTTACCAAAGACTGTGAGTTCAAATGGGATCCTGAATGTCAATCTGCCTTTGAAGCTTTAAAGACTAGAATATCTGAAGCACCCATCTTAAGGGGGCCAAATTGGAAACTCCCTTTCCACATTTCTACTGATGCTTCAGATACAGCTCTAGGAGCTGTTTTGGGACAAAAGGATTTGATCCCTTATGCCATTTATTACACAAGTAAGAATTTGACTCCCACTGAGTTAAATTATACTGTTACAGAAAAAGAGTTCTTAGCTGTGGTACATGCGATCAATAAGTTTAGACACTACATAACCGGCTATGAAACCTTTGTCCATACTGATCACTCTGCCATAAGATATTTAATGAACAAACCTGTTACTAATGGTAGAGTTACAAGATGGCTTTTACTCTTACAAGAATTCAACATTACTGTGTTAGATATACCTGGAAAACAAAACACAGTAGCCGATTTCTTGTCTAGAATCCAAAACACTAATGAAGATTCTCTAGTAGAAGATAAGTTTCCAGATGAATACTTGTTTGCAGTAACTACCAAGACTCCTTGGTATGCAGATATGGCTAATTATCTAGTTACAGGGAAGCTTCCTCTACACTTATTTCCTAATGAGAAAAGGAAAATCATTCAGGAGAGTTCACATTATTCTTGGATTTCTAATGAATTGTTCAAAACAGGGCCAGATTGTATAATTAGAAGGTGTGTTCGGGAAGATGAAATGCCTGAAATCCTTAAGGCATGTCATGATGAACCATGCGACGGGCACTTTGCTGACAAGAGGACAGCCTATAAAATCCTTTCTCTAGGATATTATTGGCCTTCTCTTTTTAAAGATGCAAAGCAGTATGTTAGAAGGTGTGACAGCTGCCAAAGAGTTGGGAAACCAACTCCTTCAAATGAAATGCCACTACAGCCTCAGGTATGCATCGAATCCTTTGAGAAATGGGCTCTAGATTTCGTTGGACCAATTAATCCACCATCAAAGCAAAAGAAGTATATACTGGTTTGTACTGATTATGTTACTAAGTGGGTAGAAGCCAAGGCATTGCCTTCTGCCACTAAAAATTCAGTTGTTCAATTTCTTTTTGAGGATATTTTCACTCGTTTTGGTGTCCCAAGGGAAATTTTAACAGATCAGGGCAGCCAATTTACATCTAAATTGATGGAGAAGCTGATGGGGGAATATAAGATCAAGCACAGAACATCTACTCCATACCATCCACAATCAAATGGCCAAGTGGAATCTACCAATAAAGTTCTTGAAGGCATTATCACCAAGACTGTTCATCTTCATAGAAGAGATTGGGCGGAAAGGCTTCCTGAAGCCTTATGGGCCTATAGAACTACATGGAAGAACACAACAGGACATTCTCCCTATGAACTTGTTTATGGGAAGGAAGTCCTGCTCCCCATTGAGTTCCAAATCAAGACCTTCAAGATGGCAGTCCAATTGGGAATGAGCCTCTCAGAAGCCCAAAGACACAGAATGGACCAACTAAATGAGCTAGATGAAATAAGACAAGATGCAATTCTAAGGATCGATCTAGTTCAACACCAAAGATCTAAATGGCATGATCGTCATATCAAAGAAAGAAAGTTTCAGAAAGGAGATTGGGCTCTATTGTTTGATTCAAAATTCAAAGACTTCAAAGGAAAGTTTCAAACTCATTGGCTTGGGCCATATGAGATTGATGAAGTCTTTAGCAATGGCGCAGTTCGAGTGAAAACTATTGATGAATTTCATACTCCTCTTATTGTGAATGGCCATAGATTGAAAGTCTACCAGAGGCCACTCTCAAAAGAGGAATTTGTCAAGTTGTTTAAAGAAGATTCTGCAATCAGGTTGGTGGAGAAGGATTCTTCTCCTCCATCAGCCTAATCTTTGGTTTTTGAAAAAAAAAAATAAAAAAAAATGTATAAGCCTGAAAACCAATCTCTGATTGGCAGTCTTATGCAGAAAACCTGAGGTGAAAATCAGGGTCACCTGACACCTCATGTTTTCCAAAAAAAATCTCTCTCTCTTCCATCTCATTTCGCCATTTCATTCACTTCATTCACCATCTTATTCATTCAACCACTCTCACTCCACCTCATTTCTTTCCATCCATCCATTCATTAATTTCATTCAACCAATAAAGTCATTTTTTTTGGTAGCTAAAGTTGTTTTGTGCATCCGGAGAGTACCACTGCAGTTTCCGCAGCTGTCTGGCAATTCTGCAGCCATTCAGCAATTCCACAGCTCTCTGCACCTGCACAAAAGAAACACAGTCTGTTTGAAAATTTTTTACAGTTCAGAAGTCATCAACAATAAGTGGAAAAGAGTCATGCAACAGCAATAAACCAATGAAGGGTTAGTGGAAAATGATCAAAAGCAATCCAAGCGCAGATATGAGGTATGATCTAAATCCTAAACCTACGGTTATCTCATTTTGCAAAGTTTCTGGGATATGTTTTTTGCCATTTAATGTAATGATTACCAGTCTTTCCCATCATGCGACCAAAAATCCACGTATTCCCCAAAATTATCGGTCCTGTTCATCACGATTTTGAAACTCCATTACGGCTGCTCCTCCATTAAGGTTTTTGTACCTAAGTGACGTAGACTACTGTACTACGTCTCTCTACGTCATAATCCCGCAGCCAAGTGTAAATTCATGACCGATACCTAAGGACCTAACCGTTTCTACCCATCATTTCATAACCCTCCTACGCTTGTATCATTCCATTCACGCTGTTTCATTTCCACAGTTCCCTTATTCCGCTGTGCTCACTACGCTGCTACCTTAGCCATACTCTGTTTTACTCCTTCCTCTCTGCTAATTTTGATTACGAGTGAAAGTATGTTACAGCTGTTACATTAGAGCCGTAAATCTACTGTGTTAAGGCCACTGTTGAAGCCGTGTAACCTTCTTTTCCAAAAGATCTAGAACAGAGCCGTAGAGCCAATGGGTAAACTCTTAAGGGCAGAACCAGAGGGTTCAAAATTTCTGGAGGGATATCCTCAAGTTAAAGAAGCATTACAGAAAGCAAACTGGCTCCAATGCATCCAGAAATTCAGAGGTTACCACAAAGAGGTTACGAAGGCCTTTGCACGGTCTTTTAGAGACAAAGACAATCAAGTGGAGGTAGGGGATCTAAAGTTTACAGTCATTGAGAGCAGCATAGCACAAGCCACTTCACTCCCACAAACTGGAGAAAGATGGTTTAAAAACCGGTCAGTACAAGATCAACAGTGGAAGCAAATTTTAAAGAATCCAGGTATGGATACCAGCATTTTTACAAAAGGGATTCCTGTTACTTATGTCAAGGAAGAATGGACAACTTTACTTTTATTAGTGCAAAAATTCTTTACTTGTGAGGGAAGGTTTGGAGTTTTATATGTTTACCATGCCAAAGTCATGATGCATTTCTTAGGAGATGATATTAACCTTCCATATTTTCTACTCTCAAGTCTTAGAAAAATGTGTTCAATTGTCCAAAGGAACCCAAGAAACATTGAGCCACATCTGTATCATCATGGTCTTGTTAAGATGCTAGTTGAAGAACAGTTGAAATCAAAAAGAGACACCTGGGAAAGATTTCTTGTGAGAAACCACTTCGAAGAGGCAGGAGAAACCTCTGTGCCTAGAAAGAGTAGAAGAAAAAGAGAAGAGGTTACCCCAGAAACTGCTGTCCAAGAAGAAACTGTCCAGGACCTTGTTGAAGAAGAAAATGTTGCCCATCATTCTGAACATGAAATTGACCCTGAACCTGCTGTAGACATTGATCAAACAGCCCAAGGAATCATTACAGAAACCCTGCAAGAAATTGTACAAGAAGCTGCTCAAAAGAAAAAGGAGAATAGGAAGAGACAAAAGAAAGATAAAGGCAAAGCTGTAGTCCAAGAAACTTACCTTACTCCTAAAAATTCCAGCGAAGAAGACACTCAGCCCTTAGCACAAAGAATGGCCAAACTCCATGAGACTGCCCTTTCCAAGAAGGTGGAAAAACAAAAGCAAAAGGCACAAAAAGAAAAACAGAGCATCACCACCGTGAGAAGGAGCAGCAGGTTACAAAGAAAAATGGGGGCCACAGAGAACAAAGAGTCATTCTTTATTGACTTGAGCACACCTCAAAAGGTTGCTACAAGACTTGACTTTGAGAAAATCTCTCCACATGTTGAGCAGGTTGAGACTAGTCCTCCACGTGAGGAAAATCCTTTTGAGCATGAGCCTGAATTTGAACATGAACCTGAAATTGAGCATGAGCCTAGTCCAAAGAGGTCACCAGAGATTGACCCAGACCAGCAAAGAGTATACAACTACTTGGAAACATTAGAACAAGCTGTTGCTGGTCCAAGCACTGTTCTACCTCTTGAACAGCAAGTTCAATCACTGAAGCAAGAAGTATTTGAGCTAGAGGTACTAAATCGCCACATCAAACAAGAAAATGAAAGACTGAAGGAACAGAGCAATGTGGACAAGATGGTCCAAGATAACACCATGCTTCATATGGGCCTTTGGCAAAAGGAAAACAAAAAGCTCAAGAAGAAATGCAGAAAGTTAAATAGAGCTTTGATCAATTTAAAATTCAGATGTTTTATGAAAAGACCAAGAGTCAATGTGGCCACACAGAGGAAGAAGAGAAGACTAGATGTCTTAGCAGAGGCATCTCAGCAGGTGGATTAAACAGTGTTTTTGATTGCATGAGGACATGCAATGCCCTCGTAGTGGGGGTATGTAGAGCCTCTAACTTGCACCTAATCATCCATTATTACCTACAATTTTTCCTCACTTATCTCTCTCTTTTGCCTAATTTTCCTTGTAAACCTACCCAGATCATTACATTAGATGTATTTAAGCATGATCAAGTGAACTTTGCTAATGTGTGACTGTTTTTTTTAGATTTTGACATATTTACAGAGATTCCGCAGCTGTCTGGCAATTCCGCAGCCATTCAGCGATTCCGCAGCCATCTGGTGATTCCGCAGCCTTTTTGTTGTTTGATATGCTCCACGTGTCCTCTCAAGGAACGAGCCACATGGGCATGTTGGGTTGGATGTACACATGGATTGTATGCTATTGGTTGAGCCAAACCAGTCACGAATGCCCTTGGTCAATGCAGGTATTCCCTCGGTCAAACGGTCAAGTTCTGAACGGTGGCACAGGAGCCGTGAGCAGTTGGGACACAGAACTGTAGCTGGCACCTCTTCCATGCCACGAGGACAGCTAAAGACAGGATCCAAGCATAGATTTGTCTCCCATGATGACCGTTTCCCCCAAAAGTGCACGGGGTTACCTACGTGTTTGCTGCACAAGTTAATTAGCTATGACTGCGTGTTGTTGCGTAGTTAATAGGTTAAGCTGTAGTTGCTTAGTTCACGCAGAGAGTAGTTGCCTCTGTGCTTATAAATAAGCGTGTGCCAACGCTTGTAGATTAGCTTTTGGATTATTGTAATTGCTGCGCTGATTTTGTATAAAAACTCTGTTTTAAGAAGGCTGTTCCTACAACACTTTTCACTATATTTTTGACATGCTGTTTTTATAAAAGAAGACTGTTCTGTTCACCTTTTAGTAGCTGATCTTTCAAGTTGGCTGCGTGGATGGAGGGCCCCCATCTGTGACAGCCCGTGTACATAGTGTTTGGTTTCATTTTCATGCTTTCAGCAATCTTTATTTCTTTTATCATGTATAATAGCATACCATTTGATTTCATGACATTTCATTTCCAGCCTTTATTTTAAACTGATCAGTATTGTTCTTTTGCAGGTTTTTAACCCGGGATTGTTTTTGTCTTTGTGTATTTGCTTTATATCTGATGGTATTTTCAGTTGACAGATTCAAAGTTGCTGCCTTTACTTTATTTTCATAGCTGATTTCTAGTTTAGTTTCTCAAAGTTGTCTGCTAACATATTGATGGTCTCTTTATCATAAATTGTTCATCTTTTAGAGATCAGAATACTAATAAATTACAACTGGCTTTGAGTACTTTTTAGACTAATCTTTAACTACTTTCTAATCGTGCTTTACATAGTACCATATGTTGGAAGCAGAGAGTTAGGAAGAGCTGAACATTATAACTAGTCTTTAAAGTAGATTTTTCTCATTTTTGATCACTTTTTAAACTCATCTCTAACTACTTCCTAATCGTGTTTTACATAGTACCATATGTTAGAAGCAGAGAGTTAGGAAGAGATAAACATTATCATTGGTTTTTAAAGTGTTTTCTTACCTTTTATTTGCAGCAGCATGAATGGTGTCTAGTGCCATTAGAAAGTGGTTCTTTGCTTTCAGTTCATTTCAAGTTATTTATTTCTTTCAAGCTTTTTCTTTGCAGTTTAGAAGGTAGTTAGAAATCACCTGTAACACACACTCACTCATCTAGAAATCACCTTACACACACACTCACTCATCTGTTTATAAAAACTCCATTTCATCTTAGGAAGATAAATTGACCACAAACAACACCCCCAAACGACAAAAAGATCTAAGAGGTTGCTTAAGTACATATAGTACACCTTCACTTCATCAGCTTACGAGCCCCGGGTTGACAATTAATGACATCAATTTAGAAACACTAAATTGACTAAACACCTCCCATGGTGGAAGAAAAGAGAGATGATGGAGTAGGATATTTGTTGAAAAATGTAGAAAGAAAGTCTCAATTTGATTTTGCCTTTATTAAATTGAGAAAATTTGAATTTTCACATCAACAGACAACTTGGATGCAATTAACTCGTGTGACATGGCTTGTGTCACCCAATTTACTTAGTAATGTCGAGTTGGATTTTAGTTAAGCATGTGTTATTGATAATTTGTAGCAGTCAAGGTCAGTTATTTCAAGTTGTTTTCAGTAAAATTAGTTCCAACTGTTGGAGGAACTAGTTGAAGGTGAGTTGTGTAGTAAGACTTCAATCTACCTTAGTGATCATCCAGTTAACCAATCAATCAACCCAAAATATCTAGTGCATCTAGAGAATTCTAGTTACGTAGCTGTGGTGGAGATTCCAAGGCAATGTAACATAAGTTGTAGACTTGTCTTGAGTGTACATGTGTTGCATGTAGTCAAATGATCAACCTTGGGATTTGCGCAATCAATTTGAGGAATTTCCTAAATAATGGGGGCCTAATTTCTTAAGGAATTTCACAAGGAAATAGGGGCTCAATTAGAGGTAGAAATTGACTAAGTTTGGGTCAAATCTTCTCAGTGAGCAGAGAGATAGGTTATTCACTTGCAGGTTGTGCTCAGTTGAGAAAAGCAATTGGAATACATCTCTATTCATCAGATTAATGCAAGCAGGCGTAATGGTTTTTAGCAGATTAATTTCCCAGGGTAGAAAAATATTGTGTGCATGTGTGTTATTACTCTTTTCATGTTTGTGATTGATGTTCTTAATTGTAAATTGAATTCCACAGAGCAATAAAGTAGGTTTGTGTCTTGTTATTTTGATTAAAACATTATGAGCAGTTTCAAATATACACCATAATTTATACATGGTATCAGAGCAAGATTCACATTAGAGCAGGAATTTCAAAGTTGTTTCTCAAGAGGTTCGAATTTGTAATTCGGTGTAACAGGATCTCTTCAAAGTTGGGAGAATGGCCTTCAATGGACTGAGATTAGAGTATGCCTGGGAAGGTAGCTCAAATTCCATTGCGTGGAAGGATCAAATAGAGGTGGTGCTTGATGACAATGGCTTGCTAGAATACATCATGAGAGATGTTGCAAAACCAGCGGAATCTGATGCCCATAACCTAGCCCAACGAAAGAAAGATGTAGCTAAAGCAAGGATAATAATCTTGGAGGGAGTATAAGACCAATGGGAAATAAAATCTTTATGCAATATGGTAGGCACTGACATATCTGTTCCAGAATAACAACGACCATAGGAAACTGGCACTCAAGGGAAAACTTTGAAATATCAAGATGAAAAAGAATGGCACTATTCAGGCATATATGAGAAGGTTCTCACAAGTTCATGATGAACTTGCAGGAGTTGGTGTTACTATTTTAGATGATGACTTGGTAAGCCTAGCCCTTCTAGGCCTTCCCAAGAACTGGCATAGCTACCAAGATTCAATGAACGGGAGGGAGAAACTACCAAATTAGGAACACTAATGGTATGATTTGGTGTGGATTTGGTACAGGAGGAAATAACGTGGAATACCAGAGATGGAACTTTGTCTAAGGGAGAGGATGACTAAAAATTTGCACTGGTTGGAAAAACAAAGAAGGGAAAAGGGAATAAATCTCAAACCAAACCATAATCCAGCCAAGAGGGCAAGAGTAAATATTTGTCCAAAATTAAATGCTTCAATTGTCAATTGTCATTAATTCGGGCACTATGCCACAAATTGTCCACACAAAAAGTCAAGAAAGAAGACCTTAGGAGGAGAAGTAGGTGAATCTTTGGCTTCACAGTTCGAGCTTCACTTCACCCTTATCGCATGCATGGAAAACACAATGATGGGGAACATGTGGTACTTGGAATTTGGTTCCTCATTCCACATGATAGGGTGTAGATATTTTTTCAGTGACCCGGAGAAGAAAGATATCTAGATGCACATCGAGTTGGGGGGCGACGAGAGGTACAACGCAATCGATATTGGTATAGTCACCTTTGAAAGTGAGTGGGGCTCCCCTCTAAAACTTAAGGATGTCATGTTTGTTCCAAGCCTAAATAAGAATCTCATCTCTGGTGTAGTTTTGGAAGACCATGCTTATGATGTGATCTTCAATAAAAGGGAAATAATTTGTGAGAGACATAGCCACATGACAGGTGAAGCAGATCAGGTTTAGTGTGAAGAACCTATATAAGCTAGATGTGGAATATTGTGGTGCATTAAGCACTAAGGTGGGGAAAGTGCAGAGCCGCGATGTCGGTGAACTTTGGCACAAAAGACTTGGCCATTTGCATCATGGCACCTTAAATATTATGCAACAAATAACCACTGGCCTCCCCAAGGAGCACTTCAACAACAAAATGTATGTAAAGGATGTACTTTGGGGAAGTACACAAAATCCACATTCCATGATCGGGACAATAAAGCACATGTAGTATTGGAAAGGAATCACTCTGATGTTTGCAGACCTTTCTCGACAACTTCCACTGCCAGACAATTATTTTGTCATTTTTATTGATGATTTCTCAAGGAAGTGTTGGATATTCTTCATGCCGAAGAAAGATGAGACATTCTCCAAGTTTGTAGAATTCAAGGCATTGGTTGAGAAAGAAATCGACAAGAAGGTGAAGGATCTCAGAAGCGATAATGGAGGTGAGTATGTTCAAATGAATTCAAATTTTTTTGTGCGAAAGAATGCTTTCGAGGAGAGCTGACAACACCCCACAACCCACAATAGAATGGGGTGGTTGAGAGAAAGAACCATAACATTGTGGGAGTTGTAAGAGCTATGTTACATGACTAGGGCCTACCACTGCATTTGTAGGTAGAGGCATGCAACACAACAATCTACTTTCAGAACCATAGTCCTCATCAGATTCTTGGTATGATTACACTAGAGGAGGCTTTCTCGGGGAGGAAGCTGGATGTGTCACACTTCAGGATTTTTGGAGCCTTTGTTTATTTCAATTTCTCCAAAGAATCAAGGAAGAAGCTTGATCTGAGAAGAGTTGGGGGTATTTGTGGGTTACACAAAAACTCCTCACAACTACATGTGCACTTACCATCCCTTAAGATGACAGTTGTGTGAGGGGATGTAAAGTTTGATGAGGAGAAAGCGATGCGGTGCTCTCTTGAGAGGGAGCTTCAGATCCCACCATAAGATTAGCTTTTAGCTCCAAAGGGGGAGCCTCAAGAAGTTTTGGAGCAGCCACAAATTGAGGAGAAAAGAGTGGAGACATCCACTCAAGCAGAACCATCCAAAGAAAGCAGAAAAAGAACCAGGGAAGCTGATAGACTTGTGCAGGATGCAATGGTGAATGTGGGAGCTCCTTCAAATTTGTGCCAGTAGAGGAGGTCACCTAATTGGTACACTGGCTACATGGCTCTAATGTCTGAGCTTGTAGAGACTGAGCCATCCTCTTTCAAGTAAGTAGTAGAGCAACCTCTATGGGTTGATGCAATGGTGGAGGAATACAAATCCATTGTAAAGAAAAATGTTTAGGAAGTGGTCCCAAGACCAAAAAATAAATTAGTTGTGGGTTTGAGATGGATCTTCAAGGTGAAGCATGCAACAAATGAAAGAATAGAGAAGTATAAGGCTAGATTTGTGGCCAAGTGATACTCTCAAGTTGAGGGAATTGACTATGAGGAGACCTTTGCTCCTGTATCAAGGTATTCATCCATTAGATAAATTCTTACTCTGGCTACTCTGGCTACGCAGATGGGGTGGAAGATCCACCAGATGGATGTGAAAACAACATTTCTCAGTGGGGTTACTGAGGAGGAGGTGTACATAGAGCAACCAGAAGGTTCTGAGACATTTTATCAAGATTCTCATGTTTGCAAATTCAAGTGAGCATTGTATTTTCTCAAGATCGACATTTATCTTACCGGTTTGGGCTTCACCAAAAGTGAAGTGGATGCAAACCTATATAACATCTTAGTAGAAGGTAAATTGCTTAGTATTGTCTTATATGTTGATGATTTGATTTTGACTGGTGATGGGGAGCTTATCAGATCTTGCAAGTAGGACCTTGTAAGGGAAATTGAAATGAAGGAAATGGGTCTCATGCACTTCTTCCTCGGGTTGGAAGTATGGCAAGGCAATGGGGAACTATTTGTGTCTCAAGGAAAGTATGCAAATGAGATACTACAAATATTCCACATGGAGTGTTGCAAACCCATGGAGACACCTCTAGCGACTAGCTAGAGGAAGGAGGATGCAACTTTAGGAGAATAAGTCTATGCTACCATTTATCGGCAGTTAGTGGGTTCACTAATGTATCTTGTGAACACATGACCGAATATATGTCATGCAATCAACTAGATGAGCCAAGCTATGGTTACGCCAATCAAATTGTTTTGGAAGGCAATTAAGCATGTTTTATGGTACCTCAAAAGCACTACACAGTTTGGACTATGGTACAGACAGACAAGGGAACTTATGCTATGTGGCTTCATAGATGCAGATTGGGTAGGGAGTCCATTTGACCGAAAGAGTACATCAAGTGGAATTTTTAGTGTTGAGTCCGTAGTTGTTTACTGGTACAACAGGAAGTAAAGATCTATGGCGCTCAGCTCAGGAGAAGCAAAATACATGGTTGGACGTCAAACAACATGTGAGGCGTTCAAGATGAGAAAGATACATGTAGGACCGTTTATTCAGATGATGGATACAATTGTGATCTACTATGATAATCAGAATTGCATTAAGCTCTCTGAGAATCCTGTATTTCACGATCGACCCAAGCATATAGATATCTAGTATCACCATTTTCGGGACTCTGTGCAGAGGTAGATAATGTTGCTACAATACATTCCGATAGAGGAACAAGATAACGACATTTTGACAAAGGCCTTCTCAAGAGGGAATTTAGAGTTCCACAGGTGCAGGATAGGGGTTGTTGATAATCACTTTCTTATTGAGAGGGAGTGTTGAAAAATTCAACAAGAAAGTCTCAATTTGATTTTTCCTTGACTAAATTGATAAAATTCAAATTTCCACATCAGGAGACGACTTGGATGTAATTAACTTGTGTGACATGTCTCGCGTCACCCAATTTTCTCAGTAAATTCAATTTGTAGGAGTTATAGTTTAGTTAAGCACATGTGGTTGCTAATTTGTAACAATCATGGTCAGTTATTTCAATTTGTCTTTAGTTAAACTAGTTCCAACTATTGGAGGAACTAGTGGAAGGTCAGTTGCATAGTGAGACTTCAGTCAGACTAGGTGATCATCCAGTTAACTTATTAATCAACCCAAAATAGCTAGTGCATGCAGAGAATTTGATTTCCCCAGATATGGTGGAGATTCCTAGGCAGTGTAACATTAGTTGTAGACTAGTCTTGAGTGTACATGTGTTGCATGCAGTTAGATGATCAACCTTGGGAATTGCGTAATCATTTTAAGGAAGTTCATAAATAATAGGGGCCTAATTTCTCAAGGAATTGCACAAGGAAATAGGGGCTCAAGTCGAGGCAAAAATTGACTACATTTGGGTTAGAGCTTCTCAGTGAGCAAAGAGATAGGTTATTCACTTACAGAATGTGCTCAGTTGAGCACAACAATTGTAATACTTGTCTATTCATCAAATTAATGCAAAAAGACATAGGCTTTTAGCATATTTCTTTCCCCTGGAAAAATATTGTATGCATGTGTGTTATTACTCATTGAATGTTTGTGATTGATTTTCTAAATTGTGAAATGAATTCCACAGATAAATCGAGTAGTTTTGCGTCTTGTGATTTAGATTAAAGCTTCATGATAAGTTGCAAATCTACACAATAATTTCTACAATATCCTATAATTTTTTTTCTCAAGGAACACTTTCACAACAAAGGAACGAGATGATGGACAATTTTTCCCAAATCCTTCAATGACTTCCAGTTGAGGCACCTTCAATAAGTGGCAATTTTGGAGGTGCAACACCCTTCAAGGTACAAGTTAACTTGGATATCCCCTTATTAAAAGGCCAAATTGATGTAGATTCTTTAGATATATGGTTAAATATTTAGATGGCTATTAATCTATCCAATTTTGTTTTCTAAAAATTTGAAGATCATGTTTGTACTCCTAAAATCCCTTGCCCATGTGAAAATTGGTGGGGAAGTTACTAGGAGAGTCACAATGAAGACGGGTATACGATATTTAATGCAAGACAGAGTTGAACCATTTTTTTATGCCCTCAATGAGGAATTATACCTTGTAACAAATTACAATGACCAGTACATGAGATGGAGACTTCTTTGTTTGGAGAGAGACCGGATGGTGCTGGAGTACACCGATATTTTCCATACCTTGTGTTTAAATCTGGGTGTTAGAGAATTTGAGCAACACTTTGTTTTGAAGTACCATAATGGCCTACGTGGGTACTTCTCAACAGAGAGGGATTTAATGGAAATCTCCTAATAGGGAACTGCTTATCGATATGTTATCAAAATTGAGTAGAAATTGAAGTAGAGGAATAAGCAAGAGTTCGGGCCTACAAATCCACCAGAACAAAAGCCTAGAAAATTTGGCAACAATTTGTAGAACAAGGGACAAAACAAGGAGAGACATGCTCAAGACAATCAACTAAAGTCCTAGGTGAATAAGGGTAATGGGAAGTTTCTCACAAGGCATGGAATAAACGGTGATGGGGTGTATTGTTAAGTCACTTTGTGATGTGAAGGTCACCATTTCGAAACTCCGTGGGAAAAATATAGTCATGTTAAGGGTTGGTGTGGCCCAAGCCAAGTGCGATCCCTGAGTTATTTTGATAGCTTAGATACCTGTGGGTCCCAGTTTCTCAAGCCACAGGTCCAACCTTATGTAATCTATGGTGAAATCAGACCACTTGACAAAAAAAAAGGGTAATGGGAAGTTGAAGCATGACAATGGAAAGTCGTGTGAGTTTCAAAAAATCCCCAACAACCCTAAAATATCTCTGCAACTTCTTGGGCCTTTCTAAATTCTATTGAAGGTTTTTGTTGGGGTTATCTCATATTGCTTGGCCCTTAATTCAAGTGACCAAGGGTGGAGCTAAAGAAATTTTTTTCTAGTCAAAATCGAACTAAAAGCATTTGAGAATCTGAAACACCGTCTCTACTCTACACTAGTCCTCACCTTGTGAAACCTGGAAAAACCATTTGAGATAGAGACAAATGCCTCTGACTATGCTATTGGTATATTATTCACTCAACAAGGACATCCAGTGGACTATCATAATGAAAATATCTTTGACATTGTCTAGAGATATATCACCTATGACAAGCATATGTACTCCATCATGTAGGCATACCAAAAATTGAAGCATTACATTCTCGGGAAGGAGACAATCATCCACATTTATCATAGGCCTATGCAATTCATGCAAACACAAGGAAAGTTGCAAAACTATGACCATCTAAAATGGTCCACATACTTTCAACAATTCCCCTTAAACATTAAGTACAAGAATGGCATCACCAACCATGTTGCAAAATGCCTCAGTCAACCCCCAATTGTGGCACTAACCATAGTTCTTAACTCTTGTCGGCATGAGATGTATTGGTGGCCACAATTATACAAGAGTGACTATGATTTTTCTATTATATACTAGACATTAATCATAGACAAAAAATTCCAAACTTCCACCTCCAGGATGGACTCTCGTGCTACATAGACAAACATTGTGTTCCTTCAAGGGAGTGTTCCAACCTAGTTTTGGAGGCACATTACAATTGGATGGGAGGGCACTTTGGTGTGGAGAAGGCAGTAGAAATACTTTATGAGTATTTCTACTGGCCAAAGCTTTGACAATATGTCCACTGGTATATCAAATTGTGCACTACATATGCCATTAGTAAACTAGCCATGAGAAAGAAAGGGTTTTGCATTCATCTACCTACCCCACACAAGCCTTAGGAGCTAGTCTCCCTGGATCATGTGTTAGCTTCACTCTCCACTAGGGATGGTAATGATTATGTGTTTGTGGATGTCAATCAATTCTCTAAGATGGTCATTTTGGCATTATGTAAGAAGAGTATCACAACTGAAGCCATTGCTATCTTTGAGTGTGTTTGGGTTCATTTTGGGATACATTAGACCATTATTCCAAAAAGGGATAGTAGGTTCCTCAGTACCTTTTGGTCCAACCTATGGTCTCTAATGGATACCTAGTTGACCAAATCAATCACCTCTCATCCACAAAAAGATAGATATACAAAAGTGATTAGTAGGTAAATTGTGCATATATTACACATGTGCAACTCCAAACATTTGTTTACATAGGATGAAATCCTTATGTATGTTTAGCATAACTATAACAAATCCCTCCACATCTCCATTGGCCACAATCATGTTTAGGTGTTCTTGGGGTTCCAATCATTGGCCCTTATTGATTAGAACCTCATGTTGCATCTTCACTAGCAAATTCCTTCTATGCTCAAGTCGAGGTAGATATAGTGGAATTTTTTTTGTAAAGGATCCAACGTCTCCGACAACAAGTTCATGATATTCTACATAAATCCAGTGCCCAGTAAAAGTAATGACACGGTCAACTGTTGGCTTGAGTTAACCAAATAAATCCCTATGCTACTGGCCCTTTCGGCATCAGCCCGTGGAGCGCAGACTGAAGTCTCACCCGAAGCAATATGGGGGTATGCTGGAACTAAGTTTCCACACCCAGAGATGGTTGTGATGTCGGTTTATTCCGGCTATACCTGCCTTCGCACAAGTTTCTTAGCCCTCTGTTCCACCCTTCAGTACCTTTGTGAAAGGGTACAATTAGCTTTCATGCAACCCTAACCTACGGCTCAGGGACTTTCGTGCTGCTAGTGCAGCGAACTACGATATCTCCCAAACTAGGCTAAGTGTCTTACTTATCTTATTAACCGATCTTAGTTAGTTTGCGTAAATAGATGTTCTTACTTGCGTCCACTTAACCAACATATTTACATACATTCGTGTGTCATATAAGCATTATAAGTGAAATTCATACGAAACATAACAAGATGCATAAACAGGAAATAAAAACGCAGAAATTGTAGAATACTTCCTTTTATTAATAATTCTGGACGATTACAGACTCGACCCACCCTGCGCACTCAGTTACAAGGGTCCGCGCACTCAACTACAGACTCTTTGCACTTGGATTACAAAATTTGACCAAAATATGGGCTTTTAGCGCGTGAAGACCTTCTAGCTCCGTTTGAATGACTGCAACCTCGGCAGCGCATTGAGCACCCGCCTGCTGGACTTCTTCCACTCTCTGCTCGGTGACTGCCACTGAACTGCCACCCTGAATCTTCTGCTGAGTTGCCTGTAGTGTCGCGATCTTTTCTTCAATGGAAGTTTTCCTCGTATATGCCTTGTCTATCCATGGTTGTAGGCATGCTTTTAGGGCTACTTCTTTATGCTAAGCGACATCCACATGTTCCTTAAGCCCTTTGCCTCCTACATCTGTGCGAACCTCTGTGTAAGGGCGACCGTTTGCATCGTCCCTTTGACCTCGTCATATATTTATTGTAGCTCGTGCACCTCTATTTCCAGGCACTCTACATTTAGGTCCTCCTACAGGGTGGTCATGACCTCGAATGACTGTTCAAAAAGTCGTGTGCAGTCTACTATTTCACTATCGACCGCCGCTATTGCTATTGTAACAACAATGGCATGTTGTTCCCTGACTTCCAACGGAGTTGAAGGCTGAGCCCTCAAATGCAATTCTGCGATCTGCAGGTTTAGCTCCAACTGAATCCTGGCCATCAGGGAAAATTTTAAGAACCCCCCCTAAATTTATAAATATAATAAATGGGCGAATCTCCATGGTATATAGGAAAAATGGAAGGCGATTTTATCAATAATATAGTATGTATATATAATTTTTTGGCGAATCTCTCACCAGGCATGGCGAATATTTTACTCAATTATAAAATCTTGTAAGATCTTGGCGAGTCTTTCACTAAATAATAAAACTTTGTAAAGTCCTAGTGAATCTTAGCATAGGCTACATGCTGGTTTAATTCCCCCATTTAAATAGGCCACATTCCAGGTGAATACCATGGGTCAATACCATGTGCCATTTTGGTGAATACCATGGGTCAATACCATGTGCCATTTTTATTTTTATTAATTATAATATTAGGGATAATAATGGTTTTTGGCATGGTATTAATAACAATCTAGTCCATGGTATTTGTCCCATATTATTTTGGCCATAGGTTTCACCTAAATATAACCCATTTTTTGAGTGTTCGTAAATATAAGGTGACTTATGGAGTAAATATAAAAAAATGTTTTATTTGTTTACCATTTCTCTCGTTTATTTATATTTTTATTAATTTACCATACCTCTTTTACAAATATGGTATTTGTCCCATAGGATTCACTTAAATAAAACCTCTTTCTTGAGCCTTCATAAATAGAACGAGGGTTATGGACTAAATATAAAAAGAGGTTTTATTTATTTATGATACGTATAGTTTATTTATATTTTTATTTATTTACCATACCTTTTGAGTAAGTATAAAAAGACGTTTTATCTATTTACCATACCTCCACTTTACCTATATTTTTATTTGTTTACACCCTTACATGTATATAAGGTGACTTATGGAGTAAATATAAAAAATGTTTTATTTATTTACCATACCTTTCATTTATTTATATTTTTATTAATTTACCATACCTCTTTTATAAATATGGTATTTGGCCCATAGGATTCACTTAAATAAAACCTATTCTTGAAAAAGGGCGAATGGATTCACTTAAATAAAACCTATTCTTGAAAATGGGCGAATGGAAGGTTGTAAGTCCTAATTTCAAGGGCTAAATTTACCTTTTTTACCCTCTCCCTTAAAATAAGGTGGGCTATTTGAGGTGATTTGTAAAAACGTACTATGATATAAAATATTCGCCCACTAAAAATTTAAAACCCCTTAATTTCGCCAAAGGGCGAAGATTCGCCCCTAAAATTATCCTTGCTGGCCATCTCTATCCGAGCATCGCGCACCCTTATGGCCAACTTGCGGATGCGCATCTCAACCAGTTCTTCTGCCTAAATGTCCATCTCCAGGACCATTCAACAGGCTTCCTCCACTACCTGCATGATTTGCTTATTCTATTCCACTACCTCGTTGCATTACAGGTCCAACTGCTCGATATTGATGCGCTGCTCACTCATCACCTGCAGAGCGTGACTTTCCTGGGCCCTAAGTTCCGCGGTGACTCCATCCTGCAAGAGGTGGAGCGTCTCTCGAGGGAGCATGACCATATTTAATCCCACCCATTTCAGGTTGTTGACCATGGGCCTTTCGACCTCATTTTCTATAGTAAGTGCCCCATCTAGTAGCAACATCGCATTGGTCACCCTTGTGCGCAACATCTTCGCGATAGCTGAAGTGCCGATCGTGAGGTTGGTGGACACTGTGCCAGCTTGTGGAGTGCAAGCCTGCAACTCCTGTAGCTCTATCCAAAGAGCCGTTAATACCAATTGTTGCTGCTCTTCGAATTGTTGGAGGGCCTCTGCGATGACATCCCTCATCGTTTCTCCAATATCGTGCAAATCCACCTCAGTGAGGGTGATTGGGTCCAAGGATGTCATTAAAGCCTTGGTTTTCTTTCGTGACACTGCCTTCTCTTGCGATTGCTGACACTTGAGTTGGGTGGACATCATCTGTGGGTCCGCGCCACCTTGTTCTGTCAGCTCCTTTGTTTTTGCCTCAGCCCCGGGCAAAGGTGACTTCTATCCTTCGCGCTTTTCTCATCCTATCTCCTACTATTCTGCAAACTTCACGGCGTCGGGCGCTGCCTGGGTCTTAGCCTCCACTTTCTCTTTTCTATGCTTCTCAGCCAACTGCGCCATTATAAGCTTGTTTCTTCCTTCTTACGCTGCGTGACAGACTTCTCTGTTTCCACTGTGGAGCCTGTTGCAGCATGCCACTCTGGCGGCCAAGACTCGAGGACTGCAAAGATAACATCATCTGTTGCCAGATAAGGTAAGTTATGCCATGTCTTCGTGGGGTCCTTCCACGCCCTGATAAAGACATGGTGGAAATTCGCTTTGAACTGTACAAAGCTCTGCAAACTAGCATATACTATGGGCAACAATCGCGGCTTGCGATTGATCCCCATCCATATACTCATCTCCATAAAGATCCAAAAGATCTTGCTTTATTTTACGCACTGCGCATCCTTGGCTGCCCACAACGAAGCATACTTCGCTGCCTTTGGAAGGTTTGGAGAGACCAAAGGGAATTGGCTGTCTTCTGGCAGCTCCCATGCCATCGATACAGTCGACAATAAGAGCCACCCGTAGTGGAACGTCTTGCCCTGCTCATGTCCCTCGCAATAGTTTGCAAGGAACTCGCCGCATAGATAATTCACCCAGTTGAACTGGACTCCTTCAACGCATTGGGCTTCTAGTGCAATCACAGGCGCGAGCACCTCATCTGCGCGACACTTGCGCATCACCTTCCTTGCTAATATTTGTGTTGCTACCTTGACTGCAGGGTTGTTAATGTTGGAGATGGCATATCTTCGCTTCTTCTTCTCCAACTTGAATTTCTTCTTCATAGCTTCTGCGAGGGAAAACTCACCACCTTTTCCTTTTGATATATTGGCTATATCCTCCTCTGAGTAAGGTAGCCTTGTGATCCAATGGATCAAGTGGTCTGTGATGGGAATGGACTCCTCCAGCCACAAACACCTGTCATGCACCAAGCAGAGCAGCTGCCTGATGACGAAGACGCTCATTGGGGCACGATGGTAATGCGGTACCTAGAGTAGGTTGAGCAACCCGACTTTCTCTACACCCTTGAGCCATATCTGCGGCTCTAATTCGATCGTTCCAGCAGTCGTGTCAATCATTCGGTGCATTAGTTGCTCAGTCGCTAAATGCGAGAATTTCTCGTGATCTATCAGGTCCCAATTTTCAAACTTTAGTACAAGAACCTACCCTAAGTGCGGCCCCTAAAAAGTAATGTCATCCGGGAGCAACGGAGTTTGCAGGGAGCTCTTGCCCTCGTCTATGTCCTTTTGCACCTTGGTTTTTCCCTTATGTGGAGGAACATATTCTGGTAACTTGGTAATAGGGTCTGCACCCTGGGTTTCAAATTGCATTTCGAAATCCTCCTCATTCGCAAGGATTTCTTCATATTCTTCCTCGTCTACCTCCAGATTAATGGCCTTCCCCTTTTCCTGCAAAGTGAGCTTGGTCCTCTATGGGTTCTTGGTGAGATGCGCACCGGTAGCATAGTCTTGTTATCCTTCTTTGGTCTCGGTGTCCAGGGTGATTTAGGGACTTCGACTACCACTTCGGCACTCTCTGTGGCAGCTTCTACTACCTCAATTTCCTGCGCGGCTTCCTCGGTTGTCACCACTTCTGTGTCCATGGATTCCACGGGTGTCGACATCATTCTATTTAGGAGGTCCTACGTCTCCTTCGACAATCTCTCAAACACTGAACTTGCTCTCAAAGCCTCAAAATTCGCACGGTCCATACACACCTAATAGCGTGACAACTGAATTTTCAAAATGCCAAGTGTTTTTCACTGGACAAACACTTGTAATTTATAGGGCCATTTGAATTCAAATCCGACCATTCCCCCCACATTCGACCCATTAATGCTAGATTGGCAGCAAATTTTCAACAATCTAATCCATAAATTTCGCCTTAAGTGCCTGCCACCCGCTCCATTTGGCCACAATCCAACCATAAAATTGTGAACAATGACTTTAACGGTCACTTTCTGGTGGAACTACGCTCTATTTCCATGAGTAGTGCAACTTCCTTTGCGCTGTTGCGGACCCTATGACACTTCCCTTCGCGCAATCTTGAAATCGTGCAGCTCCCCGACCCGGGCAGTGTAGTTTATAGTCCCGCGCCTCCTTTTAGCTTCCTGGGGTGCTAAGACTATGCTACTTTCATTTAGTCACATGGCTGGACCGCCGGTGGATGGCTTCAAGCGACTGCCATTCACCTTTTCTGGGAAGGGTTCTCCATTTAACTCGACCAACTGTACTGCTCCTTCGTCGGTAATCTTCTTAATAACATACGACCCTAATCAGTGCATCCTGAATTTTCCAGGGAATTTATCAAACTCACTATCATACAACAAAACCATATCATTTACCTTAAATGTGCATAGCTTGATGTGTCAATCATGCCATGCCTTTTCACGCTGCTTTTGGATCTGTTGGTGAAACCCAACCAAAAATATTTCTTCTTCGAGCTCATCTAGCTGCGCGAGCCTCTCTTCTAGGGCTCTACAATCTGTCATACGTGTGAGCGTTGCTATGTGCAGACTAGGCACGATGTATTCCATAGGAATTACGGCTTCCAGACTATAGACAAGCCTAAAAGGGGTTTGTCCCGTCAATTTTTTGCATGTTGTTTGATAAGCCCACAATACTGCAGATATGCATAGGTCCCAATCTCATCACTGAGCATTGCAAACCTTGGTCAACGCGTTTTCAAGAACTTTGTTGAACGCTTCCACTGTCCCATTAGCCTGTGGGTGATAAGGTGTGCTCTTCTGGTGATATACTTGAAATTCCTCCGTTAGTGCACTGATCGTCTCATTCAGGAAGTGCGTACCATGATCACTCATCAAGATCCTTGGACATCCAAATCGTGTCAGTACATGCTCTAATAGGAACTTTGCGGCCGTTGCGCCCGTGTAATCCTTCACTCGCTGCGCTTCTACCCAACGAGTTGAATACTCCGTCGCAATGATAATGTACCTCGCCCATGTCTTCCCTTGTGGCTGAATGGGTCCTACAAAATCTATTGCCCACTTCTCAAAAGGTTGCAATATCATTTGTGGATTCAAAGGCATTTCATCCCTCTGCGATGGCCTACCCGTTCTTTGACATACATCACATGCCTTGCAATATGATTTTGAATCCTGATGAAGGGTTGGCCAGAACAACCCTGCACATAGAATCTTCTGTGCGGTCGCTCTCCCTGCATAATCTCCTCCCGCGGCGCCTCCATGAGCATTCGTGAGGACGCTGCTTCGTTTGAACTTAGGTACATACCGTCGCAATATCTTATCAGTCCCCATCTTGTATAGATGCCCAACAATGACAGAGAAATCTGTCGCACGCACCACTAATTCCTTCTTTTGCTGGACAAACTATCCTTCTGGTGTAGTTCCTGTTGTTAGGAAGTGTATTATATCCTCAAAATGACCATCCATGACACGTACTGCAAATAGCCGCGCGTTAGGCAATCCTTCTTCCAAGTTAGTAGGCTCCTCCCCTGTTTCGATGCGTGACAGATGATTTGGTCCCGTGTTCAATCGTCCAGGCTTTACAACAACTTCAAAATCGTACTCTTGGAAGAATAAGAGCCATGTGCAGATTTTCCCCCCCAACACAGGCTTATTGACCACATACTTCAGCGCAGAGTGTTCCATATACATTTTAAAATGGCCTCCTAACAAGTAGTGCCGGTACTTCTGGAGCGCATACACCATAGCTAGCCCCTCGCGTTCAGTGGTAGAATTCTTCTTATCTTCTTTGGATAATTTTCGGCTTGCGAACGCGATAGGATGGTCCAAGCCTTCGCTTCCATCCTGTGTTAGTACTGCGCTCAATGCTATACATGACGCGTCAACATGTACATGAAACTCTTTCTTCCAGTCTGGGAAGATTATAATCAACGCGGTAACCATCTTTTCTTTCAATATATCCAAGCTTTTCTTACAGTCATCGTTCCAGTAGAATGTGACATCCTTCTTCAACAATTTTTCCATCAGCGCGGTGATCTGGGCATAGCCTTTGATAAACTTTCTGTAATATCCCGTATGTCCCAGAGTAGTGTGCAACTTTTTCACACTACTCGGCGCTTCCAAGTTCAGTATCATCACGATCTTCACGGGGTTTACCATTAGTCCTTGTCTGCAAACCACATGCCTCAATAGGTTTCCAAAAGGAACGCAAAATAAGCACTTCTTGAGATTGAGCGCTATCTGGTATCTTCGACAGGTATTCAGTATCAGGCGTAAGCTTGCTACGTGGCGCTTAACCAGCCTAAATACTGTCGAGTCATCACCTCCAGGAACTTATGAATAAATTCTCTAAATGCCACAACAACCACGCATGAAAAGGTTGTATGAACATTCTTCAATCCAAACGGCATTACAGTGTATTGAAAACAACCCCACTCAGTCGCGAAGGTTGTCTTGCTCCTATCCTCCGGCACAATTTTGATTTGGTGATACCCAGAGAACCCATTAGTGAAGGAGTATGCTTCCTGGACACCTACATTGTCCAACACTTCATCCGTGAATGGAGTCAGCAAAAGGATCATGCACACAAGCATCATTTAGTTTTATGAGATCCACGCATATCCTTATCTCACCCTTTTGATTTTTCTCTTGCACCACCATAGGGCTTACCCAATCAGATTCTTCCACAGTCTCAATGATGCCTGCCGCTAGCATCTTGTCTAGCTTTGAGCAGACCTTCTCCTTGTATTTCAGATTGAGGCGGTAAGGCCTCTGCTTAACTGGCTTCACATCAGGTTTTAACATGATCTTCATCACTCCTAGGTCTCTGATTAGGTACTCAGACTTAAAATTAATTTATAAATCATAAAATTGAAAACTAAAATCTTAATCATATCAAAAATCATTCATTACTTTCCTAGGTAGGTATTTAATGGATTAATCAATTAAAAAGAAATAATTTAGTAATCCATATTAGGCTAAAATAAAAATTTGAAATTAAATTAAAATAAACTAATTATATTAAGTAGGTTAAAAAAATTCTTAAAATGGCGATTGTTAGGGTTTGCTCGTGCAGAGATCTGTTTACTGCCGCATCGTTTCCCAAGCCCGCCACAGGGGCCGAAGGCGATCCACGGTTTGGGGTGACGGTGAACGCTGCTGAAAGGGTCTCATTAGTGCAAACGCATACAGAGAAATGGCCTTTCTCTTGCAGACAAACGCCTCAAATACGCCCAGGTCAACGCGGCTACGCATCTGTGGGGTTTTCCATCACAAGAAATCATGCGATTCTGGATTGGGAACGATATACAAGTTCCCAACGAGACCACGAGGCGAGGGCATCAACGGAAGCCCACCATTCTGTGTGGATATACGAGGAGGGTTTCTTCGTGCAGAAGATCGAGGTCCTAAATTGCGAATTTGAACAAAGCAGCTTTCGTGCCGCAAGGCGTTTAGAGGCCAGGTCCCACCAAACCTAGAACGCACGGAGAAACGGCAGGGGGGGACTGCATGATGCAGATCTGCTCCCTCTTTCAATGCATGGGCCCAAACATTGCATATTCGGCCTGGATCTACATGATCTAGCCTATATCCGAGTACAGCCAGATTCCAGGCAGCAGATCGAAGGCACCAACCATAGATCGAGCAGAGTTTTTGCAGATCTAGACATGCACAAGGAAAAACGATCAAAAACGGGGTCAGATCTGGAAGATTGTTTACAGCCAGAGCAGGTAACAACTGCTTGTTTTCAGATTCTGATTAAATCCCCTCAGGGGAAAACTCGTTTAATGTGGGTTCATGCAGGAAGCACCACCTTGCAGCTGAAACAACAAATATGGGCAGAGATGGGATACCCAGTTCAGATCCAACATCTGGTCAGTGGTAGGCGGTCCCTCCAGGACTGTAGAACGATGAAAAGCTATGAGATTGGTCCAGGATCAATCATTACTTTAAACTTTAGATTGAGAGGAGGGGCTCTGCCTCAGGGACAGCCAAGCTCCTCAGGGGGAGACAAAGGAAAAAATACAGCATCCCAGCACCAACCCAAGGGAGGCTTATCATACAAAAACATTTTACAGGGCATCAGAGATACAAGGTCTCCAGATCAAGGCGGACATATACCCAAGCCATACATAGTAGATCAGTCAGGGCAAACCCCAACCCTAAACTTAGATTCTACAGGGCTTGATGATTTCGTTAAGTCCTGTGAAACGCAAGCTCTAATCTGCCGTTTCAACAGTTTTTGGCCTAAACCTATGGATCTATTCCATTGGATCTTCACCAGCTGGACCATGGAATGTGATATAAATCTATGTTCAAAGGGGTTTTTAATAGTAAGATTTGCATCCTTAGCTGAATTGGGGACCATTGCAGTGCAGGTCTCCTCATTCACTCCCAAGTATGCTTTGGTAGGACATTCGCATCTGGCCCCAGGTCCAAAATGACCTGATCCATTTCATACTCTCGTATTTGTGCGGTCAGTCTCATCTCTTGTCCCGTCTTCATTTTATGCTTGCCAATTTTTCGTACTACGCGCAGATCACCTGGCGCGGTCCCAATACATCTATTGACGAGTTCTTGTAACCCTTTCATAGCCTTACTGTTGTGCAATAACTTCATACAGGTTTCTAGGAAAGCTATGAGCATAGAAGGGTCCATATCTGACTCAGTCTTATCCTTGCTTCCTAAGGTGGAGGCCTCAGCGAAGCTCTTCTTAGCTTCCATGAAGGCTTCACAAGCGCGCTCCAAGTTGAATTCAACCTCTTTTGCCAGGGCTTTGCGAACCCATGTACTGTCTTCTGGCTGTTCCCCTTGCCATCCCCTATCGTGATCCCACTCCTGAGCATTATATTTATGTTTGGATCTTCCTTGCGCGGCTCAAATCTCATCATCTGCAGGTTCTGATTTGGTGGAGGTGGTAGTGCCCCTTTGTCACGTATCCTAGCTATCAGCGTAGGACAATCTTCCGTTTCATGATCAAACAACGTGCAATAATTGCATGACAGGCGCGTTGGATTAGTGCAATCATGGGCATAGTGTCCTAGTCCTCCGCAATTGTAGCAAATCAACTGTCTGCAACCTCTACCAGGCCCCCCTCTGCCTTGGTCTCATTCGCGCCCCTAAAATCCTGTCTGCGTCGTTCCTACATTCTGGTCGAGGCGCATCGTTTCGGCATGAACCCTGTAGGTAGGAGTTCAATCCATCATCAATTCATATCTCCTGCAAGTACGCTCATCATGTCCTACTGACCTACAAAAGTTGCAAAATAGCTGTTGCGGTGCTTGTACATACTTCTGTAGCAAGTGATAGTTCTCTGTGGCATGTTTTCCGACTACTTAATAGATAGTGCACCATAATGCAAGCCCCGCGCTAGGTCCTGCTTGAGCTTCTGGCCTTAAAGGCATCGATCCTCCCCCTGCAAGGTAATTCGCAAAGACTAGGCAATGGTCTTTGTCATGACCCTGACTCTTGCATTTCAAGCACCATACTTCCTTGCGTACCTCTAGTCAAACCGTACTGTCTTGCTTCAGACCTTGCATTTCAAGGCACAGATTCTTCCGCTGTGCATGGATCTACTGAACTCCTAGATTAGGATCTTGCATTAGAGTCTCATGTAGTCTCATGGCAATCTCCAAGGCCTCTACCTGAGTTGTTATCTTCTGCTACGACAACGCACTCCTTAAGTGTGGTAGTAGCGAAGCCACAAACCACTCGCGATGTTTTCCATCTGTCAAATTCATGTTGGCTTTTCAGATTGTACATTTCAACGTCTAATCTAGTTCCCAAGGCGTCTCTTCTGGTCGCATCACGATCTCTTTGAATCCCACAATCGACTGCGCCTCAGATTTAGGCCTTCTAAATTCCCTATTTAGTGCTGCTTGGATGTTTGCTACTCCAACATTTGGGTTATCGTTAGAGTACTTAATATACCAGGTTAGTGCGATCTTACAGAGCACTTTCCAATGTTGCCTTCTTTATGTGATCATCTGTAACACCTTGAGCTTCCCATACAGCCCTCACAACGAACCAGAATTGGTATGGGTCCTCATTTCCCAAGCCTTCTAACAAAGGCAACTTCACTGTATTTTCCATACTGAACTGCAGTGGAGGTGGAGGTGGTACAGGTGAAGTTGGAGGCAATGGCGGTGAAGTCGGAGGTGGTATTTGCGGGATTCCTTGTCTTATTAACTGAATAGTGCTTCGTGGAGAAACCTTTGCTATCGCTTCTTCGTCCCTTCATGGAGGTGAAATCAAGGGGCTATACTCTAGACCCTTATTTCCTTCATTTTTGTAAATTTTTCCGCTTCGCATAGTCCCGAACATCAAGGTAGCTGCATAACCTATTTTTCACACAACATCATTTTAATCCAAGTATTCAAATATTTTATGTACTTACCTCGCAGTCCTTTAAAAAGCGTCGCTTCACCTCACTATAGCTGACTGAGGTGTTGACCGCGAATTCAGTAACAAATCCTCCTACGAAGCGATCGAGCCAATGTTTGACAGTGCGAGCGATCTTATCCTCTGATGCTTCCAACCTTCGCACTAGCTTTGGGGTCCACACAATAGGACCATCAAGTTTCCACCTCCTTTGGCTATTTGATAGCTTCGTGATCCACTCGTATAACTCAATAGGGAAAGAGCAGAAAAAGATCTTGTGGATCTGTGTATACAGGTACGGTACAACCACTACTCCTTTGTCAGTGGCGGGTTTCTGTTCTCTTGTGCTGCGAATTCGTGGATTTTTCTATCCAACAAGTCTCCAATCTCCTTCTTAGTTGGATTCCAGTGATACGACATCACACATCTCTTATGCAAATTTTGGTCCCGGCAACAGAACCATTTGTTGGCTTGAGGGGGCCCGATCCAGGTTTAGCGTTAATTAGCCAAACAAATCCCTACACTACTGGCCCTTTTGGCATCAGCCCGCGGAGTGTGGACTGAAGTCTCACCCAAAGTAGTATGGGGGGATGCTGGAACCAAGTTTCCACACCCAAGGATGGTTGTGATGTCAGTTTATTCCAGCTATACCTGCCTTTGCGCAGGTTTATTAGCCCTCTGTTCCACCCTTCAGTACCTTTGCGAAAGGGTACAATTGGCTTTCGCGCAACCCTAACCTGCGGCTCAGGGACTTTTGCGCTGCTAGGGCAGCGAACTATGATATCTCCAAAACTAGGCTAAGTGTCTTACTTATCTTATTAACCGATCTTAGTTAGCTTCACGTAAACAGATGTTCTTACTTGCGTTCACTTAACCAACACATTTACATACATTTGCGCATCATATAAGCATTATAAGTGAAATTCATACCCAACACAAGAATATCCATAAACATGAAATAAAGACGCAGAAATTGTAGAATACTTCTCTTTATTGATAATTTCTGACGATTACAGACTCGACCTACCCTGCGCACTCAGCTGCGGGGTTCCGCACACTCAACTGCAAACTTCTACCCTAGGCCTATGCGCACTCATTTGAAGATCCTCTACCTACGCTACGACCCAAACTTAGACTTATACCTCAGAGCTAACTCTCATACATCATATCTTTGTGTGTCTATCTTCTATTCTTTTCTATCAAACTACTTAGAGCTTAGCTCTATTTATACAATCCCATGGTTCGCGAACCATGGGTAGATCTTTTACAGTCGACATTACATTTCCAAAATAAGGGTGGACAACCCTATGACTCTTTAACACCTACGCGCTCCGCGACCACAAAATGCAGAGTCTTTACAATTGGATTACAAAATTTGACCAAAATATGGGCTTTTAGCCCCAAAACTACCCTTGGGGGATCCCACGCTCAACACCAACATCGAGTTCCACACAAATTTTAGGTTGGTGATAAGGTGTGGTTGCATTTACATAAATAAAACCTCATAGATCCCCATCAGAAGCTTAAATCACTCTGATATGTTCCTTAGACATTCACATAGATTTTTAGTGAAAATCCTTTTGAATTGATTATCCTCTCTTTCCTTGACTTGCACCTAGTATTTAATTTGGAGCTTCTTCGACCATGTTTTCCACCTCTATTGGACACCTAGGAGGAAACCAAGAAAATTTACCTTGCATAACTCAATCCTAACTGAATTGAATAGGCTATAGCATATCATATCGTGTACACCAAGGCAAAAGATACCCACCAACCAAACATATAACTTTATCAAGCTGTCAAAGAAGGGAAGCTTCTTCACCAAGGCAAGTGGATCACTAATAGCTAAATTTAGTTGAGGCTAATTCCACATATGATGAGGAAAATTGACCCAATGGAGACCATTTCTTCCTAATTGTGGAGGACTGATCTGAATGGATATTGGTGTCCACCCACATCTTACACTGGCTCAATGGTTCTCTATCTTTTTGGAAAAATTTTTATGGTTTTTTGAGTCCCAAATTTTGAGGCCCTAAATAATGTTTTTTGGCCATTTGTGGGGACAAGGGCTACCATGGCATGCCCTGGCCCTTCCCAAAAGTTGTAATTATTGGATACTTCTTTCAAACGGTATAATATGCACCCCAAAATTACATTGCATGCACAAGTTTCACCTCAAGGAGTTTGATGTACCAACTAAACACCTCGAGACCTACAAACCTTTTGGAACTTCATATTACAAGGTTAGGATTTTGGAACTCGAGTTTCTTTATTTACTTTAAAATTCCATTCTTTCGACCTCTTGTAATACCTTTTTGCGAATGCATGTATTTTCCATCTCTCTCCCTTTAGAGATAGCTACCATCATTATAGCTAGTTTGTGTTATATACTATTATGTTATTTAATTTATCAATAGAAGTTGGGTTTTCACTATATTGCTATGATCTTTACTATATATATCTCTGTGTGTGTTATGCAACCAACTCACAAAATAGAAGAAGAAATATATCAACGACTTCAAAATAATCCTCTTCGAGGGGACAACCTCCTTTTCATTAGACAAAATGAAGAATTCTTAGATGATTCAAATGAAAAAACCTTTTTTCTATATATAGGAGTCTCAGGGGTCACAATATAATCAGAGCCGGCATAACAATAATAATGTAAGGGCACAACAATAACAATAGTTGGCTTCTATGGGGCACAACAATAACAATATGGGGACTACATGGGCACAACAATAACAATAAGGGGGCTACACTAATAACAATGAGGGAATACACTAGTGTTATAGGGACCTAACATGCCCCTCTCCTTCAAAAAAGTGTTGTCCTCAATGCTTGAGTAATTCTAGATGCTTATGTATAAAATTATCATCCTCTGCTAAAATTGGCAACTAGGGCCAAACTCCATGTGGGTCAGCTCATTTATGGCAGTTGAAATTTTTATACTCTCATCGAGAGGTGTAGGATTGATCTAAAGATCATCCGATTCCGATAAGTATTTATGGAAATATGAATTTATTTTGATTATGGAATTATTATCAAGCCGACCAGCAACTTATGTAGGCTCAAGAAGCCCAAACGTCATGTCTATTAAACCTATACGTTTTTGGTATAAATAGAAGAGGATTTGATGTCATTTGGAACACACATTATTGAGGTGATCTCCTCCTCTCCACGTCTTGGGTTTTTGGAGAAGAAGTGAAACACCTAGAGTAATACGCTGGCCTAATGGTGATGCCCTAGCTGCAGGTCGATCTACGCAGCAAACAAAGACACCTATACGTTGTCAAATGGAGATACCTCATACGCTGGAATGGAAGACCTTATACGCTGAAACGGAGATACCTCATACGCTGGAATGGAAGACCTTATATGCTGAAATGGAGATACCTCATACACTGAAATGGAGATACCTCATACGCTGGAATGGAAGACCTTATATGTAGTTATGGAGACGTCTATTCACAGCCAATGTGATGACCTAATCCGTTGTCAATGGAATGCCCTAATCCATTGTCAATGGAGACACCTAGCCGCAGTCATGAAGGCATCTCAACGCAATCAATGAAGCTAACTTACACGCTTTTCTTGAAGACACTTATACGTTGTTCATTATGGAATATTCTTACACTAACCATGGAGACCTATATATAGTTCATGAAGGGAAAATACACATTGTTCATCATAAGGATATTCCAATGTAAATAGAGACATACAAGTAGATATATGTAGCTGTAAATGGAGACATATACGCTGATATATATAGTCACCTATTCTGCTGTAAATAGTAACACCTTATACTCAGGCAGAGGAAGGATTGCTATAGGTAACAACATGAAAAATTAGGTCTGCTGGCAACATAATGTATGAATGGACTGCATGATGTATAATGACGCATGATGACATGGAGCATGGACAACATCATGATGAATGAGATCATGAGCAGCATGATGAATGGGCAGCATGATAGATGAGATCATGAGCAACATGATGAATGGGCAGCATGATAGATGAGATCATGAGGAGCATGATGAATGGGCTGCATGATAGATGAGATCATGAGTAGCATGATGAATGGGAAGCATGATAAATGAGATCATGGACATGAAGGGCAGCATGATGATGGATAAGATCATGGACATGGGCAGCATGAAGTTGAATGAGAACATGGACATGAAGGACAACATGATGATGAATGAGATCATGAGCATGGGCAGGATAATGATCATGGGCAGCATGATAGATGAGATCATGAGCAGCATGATGAATGGGCTACATGATAGATGAGATCATGAGTAGCATGATAAATGAGATCATGGACATGAAGGGCAACATGATGATGGATAAGATCATGGACATGGGCAGCATGAAGTTGAATGAGAACATGGACATGAAGGACAACATGGTGATGGATAAGATCATGGACATGTGCAACATGATGATAGGTGAAGGAGTCATCTTGGAGAATCAGTTGAAGCAGAATGTATTCAACTGATCTCATCGTTATATGAAATGATTTATGCTAGATCTAGATAAGTCAAAGTGTTGACTTCTATTGTAAATGTACTATCTCTCTCTCTCTCTCTCTTTCTCTGCTGAACTTTCAAGAACATAAAATAAGATTTGATCAAGGGTTTCCCCACATTGTGGGGTTTGTCCCTGGCTAGCGCCACATCTTGTCTTGGCTTGTCTTCTGCGATTTATATTTATGTTCTATTTGCAGTTTACTTTAATGCTGTTGTGATTGCTAATCTGGAAAAGATAATGAGCTAACTGTGAAAATTGAAATAAATTGCTCTAGCATAAAACATACCTAAAATTAACATGGTATCAGAGCTGAGGTGAAGACAATGCCCAGGCAAGAGTGAAAGAGCAACCACCAAAGACGGTTGGGACAAGGACAAAAGGATCAATGGGTTCCTCATCCCTCTTCAAATTCACTGAGGGTGAAGTGGAAGCAAAGAATACTATCAGAATGGCGCAGTAGAAGTTTCTGATGGCCTTCGTAAAGATCACTTCATTGGGAAGTACGGATCTAAGGGTGGAAGAAAAGGCAGATGCCTTGGTTGCAATCAGTTCGGCCATCATACGAAGGAGTGTCCGAATGGTAGAGACACATCTCTTGATGAAGATAACAATCATTCTAGGGACATCTTCAATGATCAAAGGAATGACTGGTAATGTAGGTCATCAAGGAAATAGTTGACTCTTCAAAGAAAGCAAGGAACCCCAAAATCTCTTTGATGTACCTGATCACAAGAAGAACCTGGTGTCCATCTCGAAAATGGAAGTCAAAGGTTTCAGGGTGGCACTCATTGATGGAAAGGTACGTGTTTGAAAATAGATTTTTCAAAGATGCTTTTGAGTTCAGGGCTCTATCAAGTTGCAGGAAGTCCACTAGGGACCATGTCCATTGACACAACACCGAAGATCTGTGAGTCAGACGGTGACATAAATGCTTGAATTCAAAAAGAGCATGAAGGTACATGTCTGAGATGTACCGAAGGAAAATCTTACAAGGGGACCATTCCCCTCATGTAGCAGGTCCACAGGTTTGGAACAAACCATGGAGTTTGAGATTCATGAATGGGAATCTCATGTATACAGGTGGAAGAAAGCCCTCTATGGCTTGAAGCAAAACACCTCGGGCGTAGTATGAGAGGATTGATAGTTGTTTGATGAAGCTGAAATTCACTAGGAGTGAAACCAATCCAAACCATTTCCCGAAGGCTGTGGATGATAGACCTCTCATACTAGCACCTTATGCAGACAAACTATTCTGTCAGGTGCAGACCCTCTCATTTGCAGAAGTAAGAGGGAGTTGGATTCCGGACATAAGTTTTGCAGTTAGCATGGTGAGCTCATATTTAGTTGAGCCTCACTGGATTGCTACCAAGAATCTTCTGAGATATCTTTGAGCACAATCTCTCATGGATTGAGATACACTACCGAAAATATGAAAACTGCATGAGTATTCGAATGCTGACTGGGCAGGCAGTGTGGAGGATCAATAGATCGCTTTTCAGTGCTGGTTCTCTTTGGATTCCACTTCGATATCATGGATGAGCAGGAAGCAGAAGTCGGTTGTTATAAGTACAATGGAGACTGGATACATAACTACGAGTATGATCTCGTATGAAGCTTCTTGGTTGGGGAATCTCTTCAATGAGCCGTTTGTACACATGATGAATACCACTGTGATTCTCTGTGACAACCAGAGGTGGGATTCGATTATTGAGGAATCCTGTATTCAATGATTGCTCTAGCAGATAGACATCAGATACTGCCTTATCCGGTATATGGTAAGTTGATGAGCAAGGAGGCTCCATCGCATTGAGACTGATGTACAGGTCGCTGACATTTTGACAAAACCCCGGGGAAAGATCAAATTTGTGATTTTCCTGTACGACTTGGAGTCGTCGAGAGACCCTTGTAAAAGGGTCCTGCATGTTGCATACATGGAGCTCTGGGAGCTCTGGGGGCTTGAGATTCTTACTGGAACAACATACGGCCATAGGGTGACTCACCCCCCCTAGTGGTGCACATTGGAACAAGATGATTCGCTCTCTTGTGGGACAAGATGATTCGCTCTCTTGTGGGACAGGATGATTCGCTCTCCTGTGTAGCAGGATGATTAGTTCTCCTGTGAGGTCTGGATGATGTGTTCTCCATAATAAAATTGTAGTATGATGATTAGTT
Source organism: Pinus tabuliformis (assembly GCA_031772625.1). Lineage (NCBI taxonomy): Eukaryota > Viridiplantae > Streptophyta > Pinopsida > Pinales > Pinaceae > Pinus > Pinus tabuliformis. Next base: position 141,127,443 of record CM062812.1, read on the forward strand.
CTCCTGTGAGGACAAGATTGATTAAGTTCTCCTGTCGAGGCATCCTACCCATGTAGTCAGGGACTCATGGGAAGTACCTCTCATCTAATGAATGAGCAGGGAAATGAAGATAGGGTCCATAGTAGTACCAATGGACACATTGCTGTATCTACCATACTCCTTACGCTAGGATGACCTTCATTGATTTGGGATCAATGATACTGGTCTGGGACCAGTGGTAGGAGTTGTACCCACTATGACGCTGACTTCGGGTCGGTTGAGATTGGTATGGGACCACTGGTACATACTCTGAGACTAACCTTGGGTCAGTGCAGGACTGGTCTGGGACCAGTGAGAGTGGTACATACTATGATTCTAACTTCGGGTCGGTTGAGACTGGTCTGGGACCAGTGGTACACTCTCTGAGACTAATGATACTAGTCTGGGACTAGTGGTAGGAGTTGTACCCATTATGACGCTGACTTCGTGTCAGTTGAGACTAGTCTGGGACCAGTGGTACATACTCTGAGATTGACCTCGCGTCAGTGCAGAACTGGTTTGGGACCAGTGAGAGTGGTACACACTATGACGCTGACTTTGGGTCGGTTGAGACTGGTCTGGGACCAATGGTACACTCTCTAAGACTGACTTCGGGTCAATGGAGAATGGTATGAGACATTCTCGATCAATTCTTCTTCTTCATAATTCAGCAGAGCTAAGTTGAGCAGAGCCAACAGAGCTAAGTAGAGCAGAGCATAGCAGAGCCAACAGAGCTGAGCAGAGCAAAACAAAGACAACAGAGCTGAGCAGAGCTGGGCAGAGTAGTGCAGGGAACTGATGGCAGAGATAGTACAGTTGGTCATATGGATCAACGGATGGAGTTATCCCTAGTTGAGAGGGAGTGTTAAAATTGGAAACTAGGGCCAAACATCCATGTGGGTCAGCTTATTTATGGCAGCTGATATTTTTATTGGATCCCTCTAGTTGAGAGGTGTAGGATTGATCTAAAGATCATCGGATTCCGATAAGTATTTATGGAGATATGAATTTATTTTGATTATGGAATTATTATCAAGCCAACCAACAACTTATGTAGGCTCAAGAAGCCCAAACGTCATGTCTATTCAACTTATATGTTTTTGGTATAAATAGAAGGGGATTTGATGTCATTTGGAACGCACATTCTTGAGGTGATCTCCTCCTCTCCACATCTTGGGTTTTTGGAGGAGTGAGACACCTAGAGTAATAGGCTAGCCTAATGGTGATGCCCTAGCCGCAGGTCGATCTATGCAGCAAACAGAGACACCTATATGTTGTCGAATGGATATACCTCATACACTGGAATGGAAGACCTTATACGTTGAAATGGAGATACCTCATACGCTGGAATGGAAGAACTTATACGCTGAAATGGAGATACCTCATATGCTGGAATGGAAGACCTTATATGCAGTTATGGAGACGTCTATTCACAGCCAACGTGATGCCCTAATCTGTTGTCAATGGAATGCCCTAATCCGTTGTCAATAGAGACACCTAGCCGCAGTCATGAAGGCATCTCAACGCAATCAATGAAGCTATCTTACACGCTTTTCTTGAAGACACTTATACGTTGTTCATTATGGAATATTAGTACGCTAATCATGGAGACCTATATATAGTTCATGAAGAGAAAATACATGTTGTTCATCATAAGGATATTCCAATGTAAATAGAGACATACACGTAGATATATGTAGCTGTAAATGGAGACATATACGCTGATATATATAATCACCTATTTTGCTGTAAATAGTAACACCTTATACGCAGGCAGAGGAAGGATTGCTGTAGGTAATAGCATGACAAATTAGGTCTACTGGCAACATGATGTATGAATGGACTGCATGATGTATAATGATGCATGATGACATGGAGCATGGACAACATCATGATGAATGAGATCATGAGCAGCATGATGAATGGGCAGCATGATAGATGAGATCATGAGCAACATGATGAATGGGCTGCATGATAGATGAGATCATGAGCAGCATGATGAATGGGCAACATGATAAATGAGATCATGGACATGAAGGGTAGCATGATGATGGATAAGATCATGGACATGGGCAACACGAAGTTGAATGAGAACATGGACATGAAGGACAACATGATGATGAGTGAGATCATGAGCAGGGGCAACATAATGATCATGGGCATCATGGGCAACATGATAGATGAGATCATGAGCAGCATGATGAATGGGCTGCATGATAGATGAGATCATGAGCAGCATGATGAATGGGTAGCATGATAAATGAGATCATGGACATGAAGGGCAACGTGATGATGGATAAGATCATGGACATGGGCATCATGAAGTTGAATGAGAACATGGACATGAAGGATAGCATGATGATGGATAAGATCATGGACATAGGCAGCATGATGATAGGTGAAGGAGTCACCTTGGAGAATCAGTTGAAGTAGAATGTCTTCAACTGATATCATCGTTATATGAAATGATCTATGCTAGATCTAGATAAGTCAAAGTGTTGACTTCTATTGTAAATGTACTATCTCTCTCTCTTTCTCTGTTGAACTTTGAAGAACATAAAATAAGAATTGATCAAGGGTTTCCCCACATTGTGGGGTTTGTCCTTGGCTAGCGCTACATCTTGTGTCCTCTTGTCTTGGCTTGTCTTCTGCGATTTATATTTATGTTCTATCTGCAGTTTACTTTAATGCTGTTGTGATTGCTAATCTGGAAAAGATAATGAGCTAACTATGAAAATTGAAATAAATTGCTCTAGCATAGAACATACTTAAAATTAACATCCTCCCATTTGGAATCTTCCGTGGGTAAGTTCTTCCACTTGATAAGATACTCTGAAATTGATCGCTTTTGTAGCTTTCGAGTTCTTATTTCTATTAAACACATACATGGCGGAGGAAGAATATGAATGATAAACATTGAGTTGCATATATTATTGACATGATATACATTTATAGTACATTGGAGTGATCGTTGGATTCCATATTCCAAGGTCTCTTGGACTCCGATGGTTGTTCACATTCCACACCAACCCATAGAGGATTAGGTGTCCAACATTCCCCCCCTTAATTCGAAGGGGTATGTATGAGTCCAAGAAGAGAGCTGTAATACAAAATGTGAAAAAATGCATGGCAGCACTAGGCTGAATGTGCTCTCTGAAATGTTGGTATAAGGGGGGTGGTTTAAGGATGACCACCAACATTGGAACGCTTAGTGCAGTTCCCGGAACTCTTCCAAATCTGGCATGAAGTTGAGGTCTTCTGCTAGAGGAAGTGCTCCTCATGTTTTGAAGAGGGAAACCTTCAACCTTGAACGAGAGGTCTCACCCCACATAAAAGGGAGAACCTCAACCTGAAAAGGGAGGTCTTAACCTGTGATGGTTTAAGGATGACCAACAACTCTGGAATGCTTAATGTTATTCCTGGAACTCTTCCAAAACTGGCAAGGAGTTGAAGTATTCCACTAGAGGAAGTGTCCCCAATTCTTTTGAATAGATGTCTTAACGCCACATAGATGGTTTAACACTAATCATCAACCGAAGGCATGCTCAGGGGCATCTTTGTCTCTGGCTACAACTCTGAATCTGGTATGGCAGGTTGTGTCTCAGGCTCGCTTGATGTGGCTTTGAAGCTTGTAGATGACCATAAATTCCCCCTTATCAGATACAAGGTGAGATGATGGAGAAAACTCAACTACAAGATTATTCAATACTCTAGAACAAGTTTTGACATATGCCTTAAATATCTTCTTGGATTTCAAGTTTCTGCGATCCTCATCTTTGTGTAAATCAGTTTTCGGATTCATATCACATTTGGTTGTTGTTGTAATCGACGTTTTGAACCAACAATGGTGGCTCATCATCAAGATGAGAAAGATCTATGAAACCACTTAGTTCAATAAATAGATGCCCAAGATGAAGAGCGGACAATAACCTTAGAGAGTTGTAAAGTTGACTAATAATTTAATTATTAAATTACAATTTACTTATTAAATTAAAATTCATTATAAATTTAATTATCAAATTAAAATTTTTAGTAAGTTAAAGTTTAATTACTAAATTAAAATTTATTAAAATTAATTATGAATATAATTATTATTGAATTAAAATTCATTAAAATTAATTAATTACAAATTTAATTATTGAATTTAGGCTTCTGTGATCCATATCAATTTTGAGAAGAATCTTCGGCGAAAATCACATAGAGATAATTTTGTCGACGCGTTTCGAACCAACCAGTGTGGTTCATCGTCACGACAAGTTGAATGAGCAGTTTTTAGAGGGGGATTTTAAAGTTTAACATTATATGAGTTTAATTATTAAAGTAAAGTTTGGTTATTAACTTAAAATTTATTAAAATTAATTATAAATATAATTATTAAATTAAATTTTTTATTATTAAATTAAAATTCATTAAAATTAATTATAAATATAATTATTAAATTAAATTTTTTTTATTAAATTAAAATTAATTATGAATTTAGTTATTAAATTAACTTTTTAGAGGGGTTTTAATTTAACATTATATAAATTTAATTATTAAATTAATTTTTTTATTAATCTAAAGTTTGATTACTAAATTAAAATTCATTAAAATTAATTATAATTGATATTCATATTCATCAAAAGCTTAACTGGAACTATAGCATTGAGAAAAGGAGTAACGGGGGATGGAAAACTTATTTTGGTCTTGAAAATAATTGTAAAACGACAAACCTTGTGATGTGGGATAGAAAGAAGTTCCTCTTTGCAACTTTAGTCACTCTGGTTATCTTATATGGATGTGAGGTTTGAGGTTGTAGCATCTCTAGAGAATCCTGGAGAAAGATTAAGCAAATCCAGCAGCGTTTTATAACGTATAACCTCAAAATTAAAAGCAACACACCCTATCCTATTCTCCTTATAGAAGTGGGTCTTTCCCCTATTGAGAGCCTAGCTATGACTAGGTTTCTGTTGTACAAGCACAAACTCAATAACATAGGATACCTTAGACTTCCTAAGCTAGCTTTAAATTCCAGCCAAAACCACCTAAGGCTCAAATGAGGTTGGTATAAAGACACCAAGGCCTGGTTAAACCATTGGGAGATCGACGAGAATGTTGCATCGCAAAACATTAATAATATTAAAAATATTGTTACTTCTAAGTTCAAAGAAAAAATGTGGTGTGAGAAAGATTTAGCAGCTAAAAGAAAATTAAGATATTATAAGGAGGTCATCAACCCCACCCTAGAAGATCAAAAGTATCTCTCTGTTTTAACTAGCTCAAAGAAGAAAATTAATATAGCCAAGATTAGAACGAACTCTCATGAGCTCCATAGTGAAACGGGTCGTTGGGCAGTTCCTAAAACACCATGGATGGAAAGGTTCTGCCATCTCTGTGAGAATACAAACATCGAGGATGAAAATCATTTCCTCTTAGAGTGCCTCGTGTACAACCACATTAGATCTCAGTTTCAAATTTTTTGTTGCAATATTGACCTTCCTAGCCTTTTACGTTGTCAAAATTACAATGAGCTCAGGAGGCTTCTCTCCAAGATTTTTGAGCATAGGAATAAAATCTTAAATCAAACTAAATAATTCGTTTCTTTAGGTCCGATAGACCAAAGTTTGGTCTCAGTGGACGTTAACCATCATCATCATCATCATCATCAATATAATAATCTTTATAGAATTTAATATCACTTATCATTTATTAATGAAATTAATCTCAACATCATCATCATCGTTAAAATTCATTAAAATTAATTGTAAATTTAATTATTAAATTAAAATTTTTTAGAGGGGGAATTATATAAATTTATATTGATTTAAATTGATGTTAAATGATAAATGGATATAAATTTGAATTAGTTAAAATAAAATAAAATAAAATGAACAAGAATGTATAGTGATGAGAGTAATGAATTAATGTGTTGAGATTAATTTAATTAATAAATGATAAGTGATATTAAATTCTATAAATATTATTATATTGATGATGATGATGATGATGATGGTTAACGTCCACTGAGACCAAACTTTGGTCTATTGGACCTAAAGAAACGAATTATTCAATTTGATTTAAGATTTTATGCTAAAAACGCTTGGAGAGAAACCTCCCGAGCTCACTATAATTTTGACATCGTAAAAGGCTAGGAGGGTCAGTATTGAAACAAAGATTTGAAACTGAGATCTAATGTGGTTGTACGCGGGGCATTCTAAGAGGAAGTGATTTTCATCCTCGATGTTCGTATTCTCATAGAGATGGCAGAACCTTTCCATCCATGGTGTTTTAGGAATTGCCCAACGACCGGTTTCACTATGGAGCTCATAAGAGTTTGTTCTAATCTTGGCTATATTAATTTTCTTCTTTGAGCTAGTTAAAACATAGAGATACTTTTGATCTTCTAGGGTGGGGTTGATGACCTCCTTATAATATCTTAATTTTCTTTTAGCTGCTAAATCTTTCTCATACCACATTTTTTCTTTGAACTTAGAAGTAACAATATTTTTAATGTTATCAATGTTTTGCAATGCAACATTCTCGTTGATCTCCCAATGGTTTAACCATGCCCTGGTGTCTTTATACCAACCTCGTTTGAGCCTTATGTGGTTTTGGCTAGAATTTAAAGCTATCTTAGGAAGTCTATGGTCTCCTATGTTATTGAGTTTGTGCTTGTAAAACATAAGCCTAGTCATAGCTAGGCTCTCGATAGGGGAAAGACCCACTTCTATAAGGAGAATAGGATAGGGTGTGTTGCTTTTAATTTTGAGGTTATACGTTACAAAACAATTCTAGATTTGCTCAATCTTTCTCCAGGATTCTCTAGAGATGATACAAGCCCAAACCTCAAATCCATATAAGATAATCGGAGTGACTAAATTTTCAAAGAGGAACTTCTTTCTATCCCACATTACAAGGTTTGCTGTTTTACAATTATTTTCATGACCAAAATAAGATTTCCATCCCCCATTAATCCTTTTCTCAATGCTATAGTTCCAGTTGAGCTTGTGATGAATATCAATTCCTAGGCACTTGTAGGAAGACACTTCCTCCAAGTTACTACTGTCATACATAAAATTAGTGTAAGTTTCCTTCTTGGATTTGATAATCATAACTTTTGTTTTGTCAGTGTTAACAATCATACCCATGGTAGAGCAGAAATCCTTAAGAAGTATAAGTTGCCTATCAAGATCAGATGGGCACCTTGCGAGAAGAACAATATTGTCAGCGTAGAGAAGAAGGATGATGACTATCCCAACTAAGATCGTGCCAACACATCCTGCTTCCTCTAAACAACCTTCTAACTTGTCGATGTAAATGCAAAATAGGGTAGGGGAGAGGGGGAAACCTTGTTTAACTCCGATATTACACTTGATATCTTTCGACCACCACTCATTGCTCTTTAACTTGGCAATTACATTTTCATATAACCTTATAGCGGCAGCTCTCAACTCAAAAGGAACCTTTAGCTCTTCTAATCTATTCCAAAGGTTGTTTCTAAAGTCCACAAAGCAACAAAAGAGTTTGGATTTATCATTGCAACATTCCTCCACAATGATCCTAATCGTAACGAGGTGGTCTGTTGTTGAGTGCTGCTTTCTAAAACCGCTTGGCCTTTAGCCCGCTTACCTTCACTTTCAAGCCATATGCTCAACTTCCTTTCCAAAATAATACCATATAACTTGGCTAGGAGAGGGCTGATCATAATTGTCCGATAATTAGAGGGGTTATTTGTATCCCTACTTTTAAAAATAGGGATAATGAGGCTTTCAGTCCATGGTTTAGGGAACCTTTGCTTGACCGCTTGATTGAAAAGCTTGTGAATGTGGGGGATGAGGACAGGACCTCCAATTTTTAATATTTCTGCTTGGTAATCTTCAATGTCCTTAGCTTTCCCATTAGCCAAGCGATTAACCCCAAAATCAATGTCTTCTAATGAGAAAACTTCTTTTGTTGTGAGCAGGGTTTCAAAGTTATCCATGACATTTGGAGATTCATAAAGCTTTTTAAGATAGGAATTCCAGTCGTGTAAAGCAATATTATTATTATCTTTAGTTTTCCTAGTTAGAATCCGCCTCCAGAATTTCTTAGGAGCTACCTTAGAGAGGTGTAAGAGATTCTCTTGTCTTTTATGAATATACTGTCTTTTTTCCTTTTAGTTAGGGCTTTGTATATTTTTATCTTGCCAATTTTAAGAGATTCATCAACAACTTCCTTAATTGCTCTCCTCGCACTTTTACAATCTTTGTCATACCATGGGTTGGTTTTGCTATTTCTTTTATTACTTGAAACTTCAATTGAGAACTTGTTAATATAATATGAGAGGGTTGTAGTAAAATTATGATAGAGATCTTCTATGTTGTCTATACTAGATAAAGGAATCAACTTAGTTTTTAATTCATTTAGAAAGAGATCTTTTTTATTTCTATCAAAGATTAACTTCTTTTGGCTATAAGGTCTATCTTCTATGGGATCTCTATGCATGACAAAATTGAGAGTTATAAGTAAAGGCCTATGATCAAAGTCAGGCTCGTGGTCATTTAAGATGTCAAAATTTTTTATTTCGTTGTATAAAGGGAGATCGGAGATAACATAGTCTACCACGTTGCTACCAAGCCCAGGGATGCAGGTCATTTGGCTAGAATTGGGCCACTTCTTTAGACCGTTGCAAATTATGAGATCCTGAGCACTATAAAGCTTGACTATCTCCGACCCAAACAAATTCTCCTTGAGGTCTTCAGAGCTCCTTTTGTACCGGCTAGTCAGAGGAAGGTCTTCGTCTAACCAAAGAGGATTAGGGTTGGAATGATTCCTTAGAAGAATAACATGGTTGCTTGAAGTTCGAGCAATAAAGTCACCCATTAAAAGGATATTGCCTTCATTCCTTAGGCTAGAAATATCATTCTCTAAACCATTATAAGGACTATTTTTATCTAGATTCTTTTTCTTATAGAAGTTAGAATTGATTGGGGGGGGAATACCAAATTGCTATGTAGGTATTTTTATCATAAATGCCAGTAATTTCTATCCAACTATATTGGTTGTAAGGGTCGTTTTTATAAATCCTAACATGGAGAGAGATGTTCTTCTTACTGTAACAAGCTATACCCCCAATGCCTCTATGGGAGGATCACTTATTCCAGGTAGACCATAATGTAAATCCATCTATGTTAGGGACCTTAGATTCTTCGTGCTCCCAAGTTTCAACAAGAAAAATAATATCAACATCATTCGAGATCCAACTTAGCTTGGGGCCTTTGTTCCATGGAAAGCCCCAACAGTTCCAAGAAAGAATCCAGAGCATGTTGAATTGCTATTTATTATTATCTTTTTGGTTTCTATCTCGAATAACGGCTTTTCTATTTCTAATTATTGCCCATTTTCCTTCCTTCCTAGCTTCCTTTACCTTTTGAACCTCCTTTCTCAATTCTACTTGATCTTCTGGAATGAGATCTTCATTTATAAATATTCTCGTTCCTTTTAGACTTGAGGTTTTACTAAGTATGTCATACTTATGGTCAGTAGAGCTCACCTTTATTTGGATCAACGTTCTTTTATTCTCAGTTAGTTTCCCCGACCTTGTTGCTTTTGTGAGACATGTTGTTTCAATTTTGTAATCTATTATGTAATTTTATTTGGGCTATGGCTCAAGTATCCTTGTCTACCTCCTCTTTCAAACCGAAGATTATAAGGTTCAAGGCCCTTTTGTTACGCTTATGGTCTAATTCTATCAATTTTTTCATTTCATCTTTAATTGGTTTGATATCTAATTTACCTGCCACACTATTTAGGGTGAGGTGGCTATTAACTTTTTCTTCTAGCTCTTTAATCATGTCCTTCATTTTAAGACTCTCTAAAGTATCAACATCTACTTGCTGGGATGTTTGGTTCATATCTTGGTTTTGTTTTTCTATAACTTGCAACCTAGTCTCCATTGCCTCCATCTTATTCTCCAATAGTTCTATTTTATTTTCTATTTGTTTTTGGATCTTGTCTTCAAGAGATGTGAATTTATTTTCCAGCATGGTTGCTAACTCTATTTGTATCTTGACTTCTCTTTCTTCTCTACGCTTCTCTAAAGACTCTATATACTCATAAAGGTTCTGTAGAGTAACTGTGCTTGGTCTACCTTTAGTAATCTTTGGTAATTGTGGTGAATTATTCATACTTGAAAATAAATGAGCAGATATGTATTAGAAAAATATAAGGAATGTGTGCACTTGATATCAGCAAGCCGGACCGCAGACGCACGTGCCCCAGATTGCTTTTCTATTACCATAGAGAGATCGTGAAATTTTACCGCAGAGAGATCGTAAATTATGATTGCAGAGATCGTAAATTATTACCACAGAGGGATTGTAAATTATTACCACAGAGAGATCGTAAATACATCACCCTAAATTATTACCGCAGAGAGATCGTAAATACATCACCCTAAATTATTACCACATAGATGGTAAATACATCTCTCTTCATGTACTAGGGATATGATATTAAATAAATGGTTAATAATTGGTGTAAACCAACAAAGATGGAGAATGATAAATTGTTGAAGACATGAATCATTTAATATCAATTTAAATCAATATAAATTTATATAATTCTCTCTCTAATTTTTTTTTTTTTTTAATTTAATAATTAAATTTATAATTAATTTTAATGAATTTTAACAATTATATTTATCATTAATAATATAATTAATTTTAATTTAGTAGTCAAACATTAATTTAATAAAATTTTTAATTTAATAATAAAATTTATATAATGTGAAACTTTAAAATCTCCCTCTAATTCTTTCTTTCTTTCTTTCCTCTCCTTTTTTTTTTTTTAATAACTAAATTCATAATTAATTTTAATGAATTTTAATTTAATAATAAAAATTTTAATTTTATATTTATAATTAATTTTAATGAATTTTAATTCAAAAATAAAAATTAATTTTAATTTTAATGAATTTTAATTTAATAATTATATTTATAATTAATTTTAATAAATTTTAAGTTAATAATCAAACTTTCCTTGTTCCTGTGGGGCACCCTATATTGGTGAGACTGGTCGCTCCATTAGTCAAAGGATTAGTGAGCATGCAGCTGACCTCAGGCATAGGAGAACTAAGTCTTCCGCTTTAGCTGAGCATGCAGAGAGTACCAATCATCATGTCTGCATAGAGGAGGCGAGTGTTATCGCTAGGGTTTCGCAATTCCATCACCGAAAATTTAGGGAAGCCCTTGAAATTGAGAAAAGACCGAACAATCTCAATAGAGAGGACGGATGGAAGATAAGCAGCTGCTCGATCCCAGCCCTCTCTTCCTAATTGAAGGATTATGATTTTTATTAATTAATTTTTTTAACTTGATAATATTTTCTTGTTACTTATTATTATTATTATTTATTTTATTATTATTTATTTATTTATTATTATTTTTTTTAATCTTAATTTAATTTTTTTGGTTTTTTATTAATTAACTAATTTATTTTATTATTTTATTTATTTATTTTAGTACCTTTTATAACCAGCTTCTTTAATTTACATACATTAATATTTATTTATTTATTTATTTTTATTTTTATTACCTCGTTCCAATTATTTTTATTTTTTAAGTTACCTCGTTCCTATATTTTTATTAATTCTAACTAACTTTTATTAACAACCTATTATTATAATCTTTATAATTATTAATTATTAAATAAATAAATTAATTAATTTTTTAACTAACCATTAACACCAATTAGATTTATTTTATTTATTAAAAATGAATAATAATAATAAATAAATAAATAAATAAATAATAGTAATAATAATATTAGTAATTTGACCCTGGTCCCAAAGTCAAAATTAGCCGTTGGTCGAATTAGCTGTTGGAGACTCTGCTCAGACTATTTAACATGCTAAGCTGGATCTGTTTCTTCAACTTGTCCTGACGATGAACCACACTAGTTGGTTCGAAACGCGTCGACAAATGATATTCTATGTGATTTACGTTGAAAAATCTCTCATAAATCAAACTTTAATTTAATAATTGAACTTATATAATGTTAAACTTTAAAATCCCCCTATATTTTTTTTTTTAGTTTAATAATTAAATTTGTAATTAATTTTAATGAATTTTAATTCAATAATAATTATATTCATAATTAATTTTAATAAATTTTAATTTAATAATTAAACTTTAACTTAATAAAAAATTTAATTTGATTTATAATTAATTTTAATGAATTTTAATTTAATAAGTAAACTTTAATTTAATAATTAAATTATTAATCAATTTTACAACTCTCTAAGGTTACTGTCGGCTCTTCATCTTAGGCATCTATTTATTGAACTAAGAGGTAGACGAGTGTTTCGTAGATCTTTCTCATCGTGACGATGAACCACCATTGCTGGTTCGAAACGTCGATTACAACAATAACCAAATGCGATATGAATCCGAAAACTGATTTACACAATATCTTCTTGGTTGTTGAAGCCCATTGCCAAGAAGCGATCCATCCAAGGTTAATATTTGTTCTTGCAGGAGGATTGTTTTTAAGCATCTATTTGAAGAATGAGTGGTTTTATGACAATGCTCACATGGATGAAGATCAAAACAATGATCTTTCATATGGCTAACTTGGTCACAGTTTTCTCATTTAACAACTTTTGGCTGCGAATGTGGAGGAGCATAATCTAGAACAGGTGAAGGTGAACTGTCATGAAGGAATCCAACACTCTGAAATTGGATGGGCTTTGAGTAATCTGGAATGTGAAAGGAAACCTCCTTATCATATCCAAGACCTGTTCTGTGCTTGTTATGGACAAGCTCTTCCCAAGGTCTGATGATGGGCTTGGGAAGCATATGTTGAATTTCTGCTTCTGCATTCAACTATGCTCTTGAGATGGTACTGAATCTGGATCAATATTAATCTCATTGATATAATTAATTTCTAGCAGCTGATGGGAGCATGTCTTAATTTTCTGAATAGAAACAGATTCAGAATGATGACTCCATTGTTGTAATTCTGCTTGTTGTAGCTGAGATTCAAGCTGCAAAAATTCAATGTTTTCTTTTTCATTTTGTAAACAAGTTCGAATATCGAAGAGAGTGTCCCTAGTGATTTGGACCATCTCATCAACATTGGAATAAAAAACCTCTTCTTCTTTTTTATAGTAGTTACAACTTACAACCTTTTCTTTGAAAGGATTCTCTACACACTCTTCAATGAATCTTGATATGCTATGAAATTCAACTCATTAGCTAGTGCAATTGAATAATATATATACCAATACAGTCTTCAAAGAATATGACAACACTAGCATATGACAATGAATGATTGTTCAACTATATGAATGAAACACCAACGCATAGGAATATGTGTCAACGCATAGGTCACAGACATTTGAACCTGCTTGCCATACTTTGGATGGATGTTTGAAGTTTTTTTTTTTAAACATCGTAGACAGTACCCTACAAGCTTTGTCTCAACTATTCTCTTCCTATAGATATTACCAAAAGATCTCCCATAGTTTCTCCTTTCGCACGCTTTGTACAATATTTAATATAACATTTGGAACAATCTAAAAGCGCTCCGTAAACCACCGAGGCGGTTCATTCACAATCAACCCAAAGCTTAAGCTCCGTTAAATGTACAACCCTTCAAAGAACTTTCGAATATACCGGTGATGGTGATGGGAGCTTTTATACCTGGGCTGAGGTGGAAGTATCCTGTGCATGAATATGTTTTTGTTGTACTTCTCGTAGTCGGTTTAATCATTTTCATGCTCGCAGATGCTCAAACATCCCCGAATTTCAATGTTTTGGGAGTGATAATGGTCTCTGGAGCTCTGATAATGGATTCTTTCCTTGGGAATTTACAGGAGGCAATATTTAAAATGAATCCAGCCACTTCACAGATGGAAATGTTGTTATGTTCAATGACAGTTGGGCTACCCCTTTTGATCATACCCATGGGGCTAATAGGTGAGTTGTTCAGAGCATGGACCTCCTGCTCCCAGCATCTCTACGTTTATTTGGTGCTCATCTTTGAAGCGATGGCGAATTTCATTGGTCAGCTATCAATGCTCTGTCTAATCACAATTTTTGGTGCCGCAACGACTGCCATGGTGACCAACAGCAAGACAGGTTCTTAATTAATGAATCGATCAGAAGGACTTGGCTCAACGCACAGGGATTCAATAGAGTTCAACCAACGCACCAACAGACAACGATGTGGGTATGCAGGCTAGAACGTTATGTGTATAAGTGATGCACAAATGTCAAGGCCTTTAAGTGGACAAAGCATTAGAAAGCATATCATTAGAATAGACAAAGTGTCAAAAAGGAGTTACTAAGGCAGAGAATGCAACTAAAATATAGCTGATAGGATATTCATCAAATGCGAGTTACTAAGGCAGAGAATACAACTAAAATATAGTTGATAGGATATTCATCAAATGCAGGACTCATAGCCGAACTTTCATGCACATAGAAATCACAAAATCAGTGGCTCAAAATGAAGCAGGGCAAGAGAACGCCCGCTTTGATACCATGTTAAACACATACATGGCAGAGGCAGAATATGACTGATAAACATTGAGTTGCATATATTATTGACATGATATACATTTATAGTACATTGGAGTGACCATTGGATTCCATATTCCAAGGTCTCTTGGACTCCAGTGGCTATTCACATTCCACACCAACCCATATGACTACTTCAGGTTCCAATATGATTTTTCCTTCCTCGTTAAGTTCTGGCAATATTGTTTGAATTGGGAGCTTGTCACCTATAACATTCTTTAAGCATGTAACATAGAAAACTGGGTGCACTCGGGAAGATGTAGGAAGCTCCAATTTGTATGCCATGGTACCAATCTTTTGCAACACCTTGTAAGGACCATAATACTTTGGTGATAATTTATTATCCTTCTTAGCTTTCTTGAGGGACATTTGTTTGTATAGTTGTAGCCGTAAAAATACCCAGTTGCCTACATCAAAAATTCTTTCGCTGTGATGTTGATCTTCCTCTTGTTTCATTCTATTCTGCGCCAAAGTGAGGTTATCCTTTAAGAGGTGGAGAACTTGTTGTTGATGCTCGATGTGATCTTCCACTGCTTTAACCTTAGAATTTTCTCGTAAAGATGATGTAATGGATGGTGGATGATATCCATAAAGTGCCATAAATGGGGTCATTTTTGCTGCAGTATGGAAGGAAGTGTTATATCGCCATTCAACCAGAGGTAACCACTTGAGCCTTTGTGTCTATTTATCAGATACAAAGTGACAAAGATATCCTTCCAAACATTTATTCATTGTCTTAGTTTGCCCATCCGATTGAGGATGACAGGATGAGCTATGAGCTAATTGAGTACCCAAGCAAGAAAATAATTCCATCCAAAAATTTCTAGTGAAAATAGGATCTTTGTTGCTTACAATAATCTTTGGGTTTCCATGTAGCTTTTTAATTGTTTCCATAAATGCAATAGCAAATGTACTTGCTTTAAATGGATGAGATAATGCACAAAAGTGTGCATACTTGGTAAGTCTATCAACTACCACCATGATGACACTCTTTCCTTCGGAATTGGGTAAACCTGTGATAAAATCCATTGAAACCTCCTCCCAACATTGAATTGGAATGGATAAAGGTTGTAACAGACCCAGGGTCTTAATTGTCTCAACTTTATTTTGTTGGCGAACCAAACATTCTGCCACAAACTTTTGAACATCAGAATAAAGGCCATCCCAAAAAAATTCCTTCTTAACCCTGTGGTAAGTTTTTAAAAATCCTGAGTGCCCTCCTAAGGGAGAGGTGTGCAATTCCCTAAGAATATTTTGTTTGAGTTGGGAATTCTTACAAAGGTACAAGCGATCTTTGTACCATAATGAATCATTATTCTAGTTGAATGTATAATATGTACTAGGATCTTGCTACAACTTTTGAATGAGTAACCACAATTCTTCATCATTCTTCCATTCATCTCTTGCTTTGATTATCCAATCTGGTTGGATAATAGAAATGGCACAAAGCAATTATTCCATATCCTCATCCTTTCTTGAGAGTGCATCTGCAATAACATCTTTGTGGCCCATTTTTTTTCTCTTGTGAAGATAATCTTTGTTCTAAAAAGTATTTAAGACTATCATGATCTGTTTTTACCTTGAAGTTCCTTCCCATTAGGTAAGGTCACCATTTCTTAAGTGTATGTAGTATTGCCAACATTTACTTCTCATAAATATGTTTGTGTAAATACTTTCCTTTGATTTGATGAATTTCAAAAGCAATGTGTCTTCCTTCTTGCATTAAAACAACAACAATTCCATTTCCTGAGGCATCACATTCCACAATAAAGGTTTTTGCGAAGTCTGGCGTGGCTAAGAACGGTGCTTGGTACATTGCCTCTCTAAGATGCTCAAAGGCATTAGTTTCTTCTGGAGTCCAAGAAAGTGCATATTTCTTTAGTAATGTTGTTAGAGGTCCTTCTATTCTCCAATAATTCTTAACAAACTTGCGAGAATACCTGGTCAACCTGAGAAATCCTCGCAGATACTTTATGGATGTGGGTATTTTCCATTCCTTAATGGCTTTAATTTTATTAGGGTCTACCTTAACACCGTCATGAGATACATTATGACCAGATATTCCACCTCCTATACTCCATAGAAACATTTGGAGGTTTTTTCATATAATTGTTTCTCCTCCAATAGCTTGAGCATCATGTCAATATGTTGAACATGATCCTTCCAAGACTTGTTGTAGATTAGTATATCATCAAAAAATACTAGCACAAATTTTCTAAGGAAGGGTTTGAAAATTGAATTCATCAAACCTTGAAATGTAGAAGGTGCGATGGTAAGGCCAAAAGGCATGACCAAAAATTCATAATGACCCTCATGAGTTCTAAATGTTGTTTTTGGAATGTCTTCAGTCTTCATTCTTATTTGATGATATCCTGAACGAAGATCCAACTTGGTGAAGTAAATTTCTCTGTGTAATTTATCCAATAATTCATTAATGACAGGAATGAGAATTTTATATTTAATACTGAGCTTGTTGAGATCCCTATAATCCGGACACATGTGCCATGATCCATCCTTCTTGTGCACCAATACTACTAGAGCAGAGAAAGAACTTTGACTAGTTTGAATTATACCAGCCTCTAGCATTTTTGCAACCATAAGTTGAATTTCACTGTTTTGGGCATAGGGATATCTGTAAGGCCTGATGTTTGGAGGAATATTTCCTAGAATCAAATGAATAGCATGATCTTGATCATGAATAGGTGGGAGGCCTTTTGGAGTATCAAATACCTTGGAATGGTTATCCAAGACTTTTGGAGGTTTGGAGAAATAGATGTTTTCGATGTTTGAGTTTCTAGTGAACATAATTGTGCAATTACGCCCCTTTGTTATTTCTTTAGAAACCTTGTCATTCCATTAGATCTGATTATATTTCCTGGTTTCCCTACAATACTCCTTAATTAAACTTCCTTTCCTTTCCAAGTTTTTTTCACGAAAAGTTCTTGAAAATTAAAAGCTATCGTACCCAAAGATTGTAACCATTGGACTCCTAGTACAACATTAGCACCACCCTTTGGAATGGAAAGCATTGGATTATTTAATACATATTCTCCCATGCATAGCTTGATATTATGGCACTTTCCTGAGAAATTTATGGTTCCTCCATTTGCAACCATCACTTGACACTCTGGTGCTGGATATACGAAGAAATTTAGTTCCTTGGCTATCTGACAATGAATAAAATTATGGGTATACCCGAATCAATCAACACTATTGCCTTTTTCTTGTTGATATGTCCTTCTATCTTCAGAGTTTGAGGAGTCATAATTCCCGCCAATGCATTACAAGATATGGTTGGATTCATTTCTTCTTTCTTTGGGGTTGGCTCCTAGTGTATATCCTCTTCTTTTGATGTTTCTTGTTCCTTTTCTTCCTCCTCTTTACGATTGATGTAAAATAATTTCTTCTCAGCACACTTATGACCTATAGTGTATTTTATATCGCAACTGTAAGAAAGCCCGTTTGCTCTTTTTTCTTCCAATTGTTGTGGTGTCAACCTTGTAGATTCTGGAAGGCTAGGAGCAACCACACTTCCATCTTTATAGTTGTAAGTGGTAGGCTTCCTAGTTGCCATAATTTTTCTTTCAATTTTGCTTTCCTATCTGAATGCCTTCTCTAATGAATCATGTTCCCAGAGGCGAACCTCATGTTGGACGTTATCCTTTAGAGTCCCTATGAAGACATCAATCCTATGCTCCTCTGGAATATCATTTACCCTTATATTCAATTTTTGGAAGTCCTCAATGTGATCCACTATTGAACCCTTTTATTTGAGATTTACCAAATGCTAAAGAAAATGTTTCTATTTGTATCCTCATAATGTGCTATCATTTCCTCTGTAAAAATTGACCACGCGACAATTTTTTTACGAGAGAAAAGTCATCGATACCATAAAAATTGATTGGGTTCTAAATATAAAGTTGCAATGTGTACCTTTTGTGTGTTTTTCACATTATGGAGAGCAAAATATTGATCCATTGTAGCATCCATGTTACAAGATCCTTGCCATCAAACTTCCTCATATCGATATTTGGAATATGGTGGTTCTTCAATCCAATGATAGAGTTTATGAAATCATGATTAACATTTCTTTTGTTCTCATCATGAGTTTCCTCTACTACCTTTTCACCATTAGGAAGCATTTCTTGTAGCAACTTTGCCAAACCTCCCTTTAAGCCTTCCATGTATTTCTTCAAATATTCAATGTTTCCTTTTGCTTCATTGATGCCATTCTTCAAACCATCCATGTTAGCTTCCATGCCATTCTTCAAACCATCCATCTTAGCTTATGTTACTTTTTGTGAGAGTGAAATTTGTTGCATTTGGTCTAGTAATTTTGATATATCATGTTGCATTTCTTCCTCTTCTTCATGAGTCATAGTAGAGATTTCGGGTTGCTTACTAGGTGTTTACATTTTCTTTCTTCTGGGAATAAATTAATGATAATTACGCTTCAATATTCTCTTTGAATCACTTCAAACTATTTTTTCAAACAAAATTTATGCAATTTTTTAAAAAGTCTACACATTTGTTTTTGATTTGTAGGATCTCGATATTGAATATGATGTAGCTATGAAATTTTGGATCTCCAAGATCTGAAATTGTGTCCTATGGTATCCCTCTGAGTCCTCTTTCCAATTCCATAATTTTGATCGATATTGGATTATGCAAGAAAGAGTTATGCCCAATCTCCGAAGATGACCTGATTATAGATTGGTTCAGTAAAGAGAACTTGTATGAAGTGCCACATGTCACTGTTTTGACCTTCAGATCTGAAAACGATACCTAAAAAATGACACTTTGTCCTATTTCTATCATTTTTTACGAAATTTGAATTCGATGCTCAGAAAGAAAGTTATGATGATTTTCCCGAGGTCACTTGTTTGTGATGGAGTTCGGGAGCCTGCAAAAACCCTAATTTCCACGGATCATATCTTCGAAAATATAGAGATACAAGATCTAAAAGTAGCATACAAGGTTCAACAAGGTTTCAGCTCAAATGGATTTTAATTTCAGCTTCTTAAGCTTCCTAGAAAAAAATTTATAGTAAAAATTCCAGGATGACCTGTTTGAAGAAGAAATAGATCAACAACTTCAAAATAAGTCTCTTCAAAGGGGAAACTCCTTTTCATTACACAAAATGAATAATTCTTGGATGATTCAAATGTCAAAACCTCCTTTATATATATAGGAGTCTAAGGGGTCACAATATAATAAGAGACGACATAACAATAATAATGTAAGGGCACAACAATAACAATAGTGGGATTCTATGGGGCACAACAATAACAACATGGGGACTACATGGTCACAACAATAACAATAAGGGGGCTACACTAATAACAATGAGGGAATACACTAGTTATATAGGGACCTAACAGTGTGTGTCCCATTTCCTTTCCTACCTTTCATTTCATTCCTTGTACAAGCCAAATCAAGTCGGCATATACAATTTGAGCTTGAGTTTTCCCAAAATGAGTTCAGAGGAGAAAACAAAGGGAATCCGAGTTGTTAAGCCCTATATAATCTCCATGTTAACCCAAAAACACTTATTAATACCTAGATATTGAGTGATTAAATTTCTATTAATATATTGTTATGTACGCTAGAACCCCTAATGGTCCTATTTTATTATAGTTGTATCCTTTGTCTCTTAGATCATCAAATATTTTCTTGTCAATTGTATTTATCGTATAAGGAGGTTTCCCCCTCAAATTGGATTGTAATTATTGATTTATTATCATTTTTAAGGAACACATATCATAACATTTGGTATCAAAGCTCTTGATCCTAGGGTTTTGCTGCTTCAAACATGTCATTGTGGCATTTTCTCTATAAATTATTTTCTGTGTGGTTTTAGATGGTGAAACCTAGAGAAAATTTAGAATACATCCCAAGCAATATCTGGTTTAATTTTCAGATCCCTGTTCACTATATTTTTTGAGATATGGTCCAAGGAAGTCAGAGTTTCTTAAGGCTCCTAAAGTTTGTCTCAAATAGGTTAGTTCAACATTTTCCTTATAATATTTTTTTCCATGAGGCCTAAGACCATGAAGCTTCAACCACATTGGTAGGAAACCATGGTGAACTTTTGATCCAAGTTATAGATCTTGGTTCATTGCATTTAAGAGATATGCTCGAAGAAACTTAGGGTTTCTATATGCTCCAAAATTGAGTCTCAAAAAGGTAAATTCATAATTTGTATTATAACCTTTTAGAATTCGGTTCACTATACTTTGGGAGTTATACCCTATGGAAGTTAGGGTTTGTGAACAATCATGAAATACGTCTTAAATAGGACAACTTGGTATTTTTGCTATATCTTGTTTGGAAATTTTCAGACTGTGAAATCTTTAGGAAGTTTAGGAAGGCTATTATTATTTTCCAACGTGCCTGCAAAGAAAGCTACTACACCAATTAAATCTACGGAAGAACCATCCATGGCCCATGAATAAAGTGAAGATCTAGAATTTAGGTTATCTTAATTAGAGAAGAAAGTTAATGAAATTGATGGTAGTATGTTGAAAAAGGTAGATTTTTTAGGTTCTCAAGAGAAGCTTAAAACATAAATTGAAAAGAATATGAATGAAAATAAGGAAGGAATAGAAAAGAAGATAGAAGGAATAGAAATAAAAATGAATGAAAATAAATAAGGAATAGCAATGAAGTTGAATGAAAATAAAGAAAGAATAAAAAATACAATTGAAGGTATAGAAATAAATATGAATGAAAATGAGGAATAAATACAAAAATCTGTGATTGCTATCTTGTAGAGGCTTCCTAAAAGGGATGTGAAGATCTAAGGAAATTGTGAAAATAAGGAGAATCATGTTGTTGAGAATCAATCTCATATAGGGAGTATGTTATCACAATTGGAGAGCACAAATATTGAATCACATAACCATACTCATGAATTTTGAATCCAAAATCCACATCATCAAGGATTCAAGTCAACACCATGGAACTACTAAATTCCAAAGATTTATATGAGGAAATTTGATGGTAATGATCCTGTAACATGGATATTTTAGATGGAGCAATACTTTAATCTACACCAAGTGTCATCCTTACAAAAGGTAAATATTGCATCCATGTTTTTAGAACAAGACCAACATGTATGGTATCATTGGCTTTCTAAAAGAAAAAAGGATTCTATTATATATTGGTCCATTTTTATAGAGGAATTGATAGCCCATTATGGGGATATTAAGATCAATACATTCTTTAGTCAACTGATAAATATTCAACAAAAAGGTCTGGTTATAGAGCACATTCAAAAATTCCAAAAGTTGAATCTTAGAATAAAGAATATTTCAAAAGATAGCTTGTTAGACGTATTTATGGGTACTTTAAAGGAAAACATCCAACACGGGGTGTGCCTCTTTGAACCTAAATCTCTAGAGCATGCTTTTAGTTTAACAAGAAAACTTGAAAGTAAAAATATGGCCACTATAAAATTGGTCACTAATAACTATAGAGAAAATCACGCTCCCTTTCTTAAACTGACAAGGTTTGCTCCTCCACAAATGGATGAAAGAAGAGCAAATGGACTATGTTTCAATCATGACAGCAAGTACAGTAAAGGGCATAAATACGATGAGAAGAAATTATTCTACATAGAGTGTGAAGATGAAGAAGATGAAGAAGTGGAAAAATCACAAGATTTGGAGCTTGAAGAAACTACTCCAACAATAGATTTTCATGCATTGGCCGACATTAGTACTCCACAAACCCTCAATATATAAGGATATATCAAAAGGAAAAGGGTAAAAACATTGATTGATTCACTGAGTACCCATAACTTCATCAATTACAAATTGGAAAAACTTCTTAATTTATCTGTATATCCAACACCAGAATTTCAAGTAATGACCGCAGATGGAAGTACCATAAATTATTTAGGTAAGTGCAATAAGATTAAGCTGAAAATGAGGGAGTATTTATTTGTTAGTCCCATGATTTCAATCCAAATTGGTGGTTTTGATGTTGTATTAGGGATCCAATGGTTACAATCCTTGGGAATAGTGACCATAAATTTCCAAGATCTGTTCATAAGATTTTTCTTAGAAGGAAAGGAAATTGAGCTTAGAGGTATCCAAGGGAAACCCAATAAAGTGATAAGTTCTAATAGCATGAAAAAACTACCAAAAGGGGAAACTAATGTGTACTTGCACAATTGTGCTCATTGGATGTTCAAACATCTCTATCCTCTGCTATAGTGGATCTTCAAAAAGTTATCAATAATCATGTCTAAGGTATTTGGAGAAATGCCTAAGGGTATTCCATTTATCCAAAAACATGACCATGTTATTAATTTGCAACCTGGAAGTGTACCAAAAAACATTAGGCCTTACAAATACCCACATGCACAAAAGAGTGAGATTGAGCATATGGTTCAAGAATTGTTAGAGGCGGGCATCATTCAACCTAGCCAAAATGCTTTGTCTTCACCAGTGGTGATGGTTATAAAAGGGATGGTTCATGAAATATGTGTTTATACTACAAAAAACTCAACAAAATTAAAATCAAAGGTAAGTTTCTTATTCCTCTCATTGATGAACTGTTAAATGAATTGCTTGGAGATATTTTCTTTACTAAGTTGGATCTTCATTCTAGATATCATCAAATCAAAATGAGGGAAGAAGACATTCCTGAAACAACCTTTAGAATACATGAAGGTCATTATGATTTTTTGGTTATGCCATTTGAACTTACAAATACACCTTCAACATTTCAAAGCTTGATGAATTCTATTTTCAAACCCTTCCTTTTTTTCTATCATTTTTTGATAACATACTAATTTATAACAAATCATGGGAAGAGCATGTACAACATGTTGAAAAGGTATTGACACGATTGGAAAAGAAACAACTATATGCAAATGCTTCCAAGTTTTCCTTTGGGCTTCAAGAAGTGGAATATTTGGGTCATTTTGTATCACGCGATGGTGTTGAGGTGGAAACCCTTTCGGGAGAAAAGCCATCAAACACTTCTTAATATAGGTCTTTTAAAGATTACATCAATAGGAAGCTTCAACTTCCAATATTTTGCAGCAATAACTAGAATGAGGCTCCAACCCCCTAATTTATCAGCTCTAACTGAAAGGATGCTCCAACGCCCTGGTTTACTAGCTCCAACTGGAAGGACACTCCAATACCTTGGCTTACTAGCTCCAAATCGAAGGATGCTCCAATGCCCTAGTTTACTAGGTATAACTGAAGGATGCTTCAACACCCTACACATGCTCCTAATTGTCCTACCACCACCCTCCCACCCTGAAGTGTTCTTAGGGTCTAACCTGAAGGAGACTCCAATCTCTGCTTGGCACCACCCTGCCACCCTGCTCAACAAGCCACCACTAGCCCTGAAGGCTCTAATCTTCAATTCACCATAGTGGACCACGTCTCACAATTTTTAGACTAGATTCATCTGTGCTTAATAACAATGCAAAATAAATTGCAATATAATTTATGCTCAACAATCAAATATACTTCTTCTTAACATGTACAACAATAAAAAACACTAGCATCTTACATCAATATTTCTTTGCTTAACATCTTTGTAACAATAACTATCAATAACCAATGTGATCTCCGTGACAAAAACAAATATGTTTGATACTACATCAAACCCTATTTAGACAATTCTTACTCAACAACCTATGTTCGTTGTCTTTAACAAACAACACTATCAAGCCTTAGTAGCAATATTCATCAACAATCAATGACCAATATGACATCAAAACATTCTTAGTCTGTCAATCTAATACAAAATAAACCCTTGTTGTTGTCTCTCAGACTGTCAATGTGTTATGATGTGTCAACTTCAACAAATCTTCAAAACTACCTTTGTTATAACTTAATTAGTCTTGTAGCTTTAAAATTACAGAAAAAACATACTCGTGATTGGTGACATCCCTGAGTCCTTAAAAAATTCACTTCACCAATTTCTTAATCTGAGCAACATATTTCATACCTCAATCCCATTGATGTGACGATGCCACTGAATATGCCCTCAAATCTCTGTTTGTGATTTGTGACGATGTCATTTTTGTCTCTAGATCTCTAAATAATGATAAGATCTTATTCTGCTAAAAAATAACTTGATTGCATATGTTGATATTGAACAATTGAAGGTCAGAGAACAAACTTCAGATATGCTAGCAATAAGTCTTGGATAGCCATCTTGAGATCTCATATTAGGTTTGTCACAATAAGAGATGAATCATAAAATTGCTCTGCTCTAGAAGGTTAAAAAAATTACAACCACAAAAATATTTTGCCACATATTTGTCACTGATCATTTGCAAGAACTGTCAACCAAAGGGTCTGAATATGCCTCAATATATTTTAGAAAAACACCCAGATTATACCAATGAACGAAGCCTCAAGAAGGCCAAATGTGTCACTGAGATGTATGGATACAAAAGGTCCTACCACAGTCCACACAAAGTCTTATATTTTCCATGAGGAATGCTACCAATAAATTATACGAGGCTTACCATATGATTCAAGTAACCTCTACCATCAAAGGAGCTTCAATCCTTGAAGAATGTAACAATTATATCTTACATCACGTCACAGGAATTAAGCCAAAACACTGGTGATGTAATGTTATTTACCATTCCATATGCATAGGTATTTTGCCTCTCCATCACTCTCTTTCTTAGCTCATAATCTAGCTTGTTTATTTGGATATTGGTGTATGTGTTTAGTCGTCAATTAGAGTTATCCTTAGAGTCTTTACTATAGGTCCTTGTAAAAATTTAGACAATTTTGGGTTGGTAAGTTAGCCTTGCACAAATCATAAGCTTTTCATAGATACACAAACATAAAATGAATGCCAACTAGTCATGGCTTAGATCTGCCTTAACCTCAACCAATTTTCTCTCAAGCAGAGACTACATAATGTGCTTAAAAAATTGGCCTCTATTTCTCCTTGTATTGTGGTTAGGATAGGCTTGAACTCAACCTCCTTCTATGACCTCTCCTATGGCGTAGACAACACCTTAAATTTGGCTTTTTCTACCGTAAAAGGGTCCAAAATTTGGCTCTAATCCTGCACCCTCAGACAAGAGTTTACTGTGGTCAAGTAACAATTCAATCTAAAATGATGAAGCCTCAAAAAAACGCTCTCAATAGGGTTTGAACATACCTCAAAGATGCATGTAAAATGTTCAGGAAAAATCCGCAATAGTGCCCCATACCTCATATGAATAGCCGCCCCAAAAATCCATACAAGATCAACAAGTGTTTCTTCCGAAATGCCTCAGAATATTACCTCACATCTGTCTCAGAAGAGGTAAACGACCTTAGAAGATGTCACAATAATTAGGCTCAAAATCAACGGAATTTTTTCCCTGCCTCAAAGGTCTAAGAGACCTAGGTGGTCTGAATTGTTCCACAGCCTACCCAGTGAAAAACCCTTAAATCAAACAGAAAAATAAAACCCAAGGAGCCTTCTCAAACTTCGACCCACTACTTCAGATAATCAAGACTACTTAAGGCCGTAGAGTATGGAAAATATCATAGAAGATAATGCAATAAACTTGCATCTTAAGGAGGATTTGAGCCTTTATATATAGTAGTTGAAGGGTCACCAATAAGGGAGTCGACCTGATAGTTGGAGGGAGACGACCTTCAGAATTCTAAATTTAAATTTAATTTTTTAACAAATTTGGAGCCAAAATTTTCTTTCCCTTTAGGGCCAAATTCATTTCTTAATTTAATTATTCAATAAATTCTCAAAATTTCTAGGATATTTTGCAACATAAATAAATTAAAAATTCCATTAATAAACCCATCACACTCTGCCTTTGTCATCTTGTTTTGGGGACTTTGACCAATTTTTTTGGCACAAACTTTGATGAGACATATCTCCTCAATCGTGAGGAGATATGGAGCATGCTTCATACCGTCATAATCAACATGATGAGAAGAGTCAAATGATGATAGCAATGTGATCAAAATCATCGTCCTTTACATCCATTTTCCTCAACAAGTGTGGGGAATTTAGGGCTTCCCATTCTCTCTTCCAGGGCTTCTTGTCATTTGGAGCTTCCAATCAATGCAAATTGGATGAATATTAAGAGCATTAAAGGACCAATGTTGGCATAAATGTCAACACCATTCAACGCATACTTCATGCAGTTAAGAAATATCGTCAATACTTAA
This sequence comes from Pinus tabuliformis, assembly GCA_031772625.1. Taxonomy (NCBI): domain Eukaryota; kingdom Viridiplantae; phylum Streptophyta; class Pinopsida; order Pinales; family Pinaceae; genus Pinus; species Pinus tabuliformis. Next base: position 141,154,174 of record CM062812.1, read on the forward strand.
AAGGAAGACACTTCAAAGTAAAAACGATCATGATAGTTTGGAGTACTTCTTGGAGCAAAGACTATCTTTAGAAGAGCAACAAAAGTGGGTCACAAAGATGTTGGGTTGACTTTGAAATTATCTACAAAAATGGAAAACAAAATATTGTGATAAATGCACTCTCAAGGAAAGAGGAAGACACAAATGGTTTATTCTGTGTTATTTCCATTCCCCAATCTAACTGGGTGGAAGAAGCAAGGACATAATAGCAACAAGATGAGAAGATATGCAAGATCATCCAACAATTATAGGAGGGACATGATGTAGTAGAAAAAAATTATGTGGACAAATGATTTTTTATGGTATCAAGATCGCTTATACTTGTGTAAGAATTCTGAACTCATACGTAAGGTCATATTGGAATTTTACACCTCTCCTACAACAAGAAATTCAAGGTTCTTGAAGACATACCATAGGATGAAGAAAGATTTTTTTTGGAAGGTCTTAAACTTATGTGAAAAAAATTATGGCAGCATGTGTGGTATGCCAACAAAATAAAGGAGAGGCTATTAAGACGCTAGGGGTCCTTCAACCTTTAGCCATACCAAGCCAACGCTGGGAAGAAGTTTCAATGGATTTTATTACACGTTTACCCAAATATGAAAGAAAGAGTGTCATTATCGTAGTGGTAGAGTGAATGATAAAGTATGCCCACTTTTTCTCTCTTTCTCATCCTCTTAAAGCAAGTAATGTACCAAAATCATTCATGGAAGCAATCCAAAATGTACATGGAATGCCAAATATTATTGCTAGTGATAAATATCCTATTTTCATTGGAAATTTTTGGACTGCATTATTTTCTTGTTTGGGTACTCAATTGGCTCATATCTCATCTTACCATCTCCAATCTAATGGGAAAACTCAGATTGTGAATAAATGTTTAAAAGGACATCTACGTTGCTTTTCATATGATAAATAGACAAAATGGGTCAAACGGTTGCCCTTGGAATAATGGTGGTACAACACATCCTTCCATACTTCATAAAAAATATCACCATTTATGGCACATTATGGATATCATTTTCCATCCATCACATAACCCTTGAAAGGGATTATAAAGGCTTAGTAGAGGAAAACATCCAACATCAACAAGAGGTTCTCAAAATATTAAAGGACAACTTGGTTATGACACAAAATAGGATGAAACAACATGCAAATCGACATCACAGTGAAATGGAATTTGAAGTGGGGGATTGTGTATTTGTGAGACTACAAACATATAAATAGATGTCCCTAAAGCAACAAAATAAGGACAATAAATTAGCTTCAAGGTATTATGGCCCCTATAAGATGTTGCAGAGGATTAGAAGTATATTGTAGTTTCCTCCATATTCACTTGTACATCCAATATTCCATGTTTCTTTCTTAAAGAAAGTCATTGGTGATAAGATCCCAATCCAAACTCTTCTACTAAAGATTAATGAAGAAGGGAAAATAATCTAGAATAAGAAGCAATTTTGGAAATAAGGACTAAGCAGCTGAGAAATCAAGCATTTATCAAGTACCTCATCAAATGGAAGAACCTACTAGTGGAAGAAGTAACATGAGAAGATGAGTGTTTCATGCAATAACACCCATCGATAGTCAAGTGTTGAGGAAAAACACTTCTTTGAAGGGGAGGGGCATGTTAAGCCCTATATAAGCCCCATGTTAATCCAAAAACCCTTTGTTAAGCCTCGGATATTGAGTGATTACATTTCTATTGTTATATTGTTATGTAGGCTAGAATGGCTCATGGTCCCATTTTTTATAGTCTCTTTCTCTCTCTACACACACACACACACTAAGGAGACTTAGTCTTAGATCATCAAATATTATTTTGTTCATTGTATTTATTTCTTATAATTTTTAAGGTGCAAGTATCATAACGGGGAGACCAAGCGGGTAACCGACACAAAGGAAAGCTTTGTTTAATGGTGGTAAGAAGAAATATAATGGCTTGTAGGTGATCACTAACTAGATTTTAAGTAAGAAAAATTCAAATGTTTATGGATATTATTGCAAACTAAAAAAAGAGAATGCATCTAACAAGCTCATTTTAAAAGTTTAACCCGCTAATTTTATAAGAACATTTAAGGAATTAGGTACCTATGCAGTGTATCTAATAGCTAAGTGGTATTTCTAGGGTATAATGCTCCTAAATTATTTGTAGTTTCAAGCATTACAAGGCGAAAACCAATTATTGGTTTAACAAGTCAACTATTTGAACATATAATATTTTATGTTTGACTTCAAACTTTTAATTCAAACACCCAAAGGGAAAGCTTTAATTCATTTATAAGTTCAAAAGATAATGGTTCAAGTTATAGTGTCGTCAAATTAAGCCCAAACAAGCTGTCCTTTAAATTGGATTAATGTACAAATGACATGTATATGCTATATAATCTAATTTGAACTTTCTAAAATTCCATCCATCAAAGATTCCAAAAGAAAGAGGGGATGATCAAATAATTAGTGCCAATTGAGAAATTAGGACCCATTCTCACTATCTTTTGAAGAAAGAGGGATCAATCTAGCCATTGAACCAGATCATGGAATTGGACCAAGAGTTTGCAGGGAAAAGGCCTAATTCAAAGGTTTGGACCAATTACAAAATCAAGATGTGTTATGAACATTCAGTGGAAAGGAGGCATGATTTTGAAAATCTAACCGATTACAATTCAAATCTAAATATTTTTCAAAGGCAGAGATTCTTATTTAGAAGCAAGAGTTCAAAGATTACATGGAAACTCAAAGAATATCAAAGAAGAGAAAATCGGTGCCCCTTCCCACTATCTTTCGATGGGTGTCTGATTCAAATATTTAGATCAACTAGGAATCTAGCTTTAAAAGGTTTAGCCTTAATTTTGAAGATGAGTTAAAATTACAAAATTCATCAAATAAAAACTAAAACTTTGAACAATCTGAATGATGATACAAGGGTCCTATTCAAATATTAAGGTTTGATTTCCAAATTATGACAATACATGCTTAAAGGAGCTAAGGTTAGGGCCCAATTTTGAATTTGAGCCTAATTGAGAAATTAAGGGAAGGAAAGCATAAAGATAAGAAGTTTGGGGGCCAATTTGAGGAGTTAGGATGATTAGAAAATCGAGAAGTTCAAAAACTATGAGCCTAATTGCCACAATCATGCCTAATTTTGAAATCAATAAGAAAGGTTACACTAAGGAGGCATAAAGAAGAAAAATCACATTTGAAAATGTTGAAAAAGAATACTTGGATTCAAGGAAAAGAAAATTCAATAAAAAGGAAAGTTGAAATTAAACTAAGAAATAAAAATTTAAAATTCAAAAAGTCGAGAAGTTGAAAACATATTAAAGAAAAACACCAATTAAATTCAAAAGGATTGAAATTGAGTCATAATTAAGAGATCAAAACTTGAATGAATCATTTAAAAATGATTGAAATAAACCAAGCTATAAGGCAATGAGGAAATAAGATCAATATTTATTTTTCCATGGAAATTTCACAAAAAACCCAGTAAGTATTTCCCCGTGATACATGGATGGTAAACAAGTTAAGGTATCAACCGTAATTATGGAGCGAGTGGACAAATAGAGTCAAACCATGAACTCCCCAACTTTGAGGGAGAGATAATAGTTCTTATATCTAGCTCAAAACCCCTTGAGCTAACCCTCAAAGCTAGATAATATCAATATAGATCCAAAGGAAAGGAAAAGAAAGAGGGACCCCAAGTTTCGCTCAAAACTTACAGGGGTTTTTGAGGGTTTCAAAAACTAGACAAACAAACAATTGAGGAAGGCATCATAAGGTATCATTTAGAAATGTTGATGAAGCAATGTGCCTTATGCTGACCAACAAACATGACTCTATGCATTGTTGTTTAACCAAATAAAATAATATGAATCACATATGTGCAATTCGCCTCTCTCCCAAATTATTGGAATAAAAAATGCAATGGTTAAGAAAACAAGGGTCCTAGAAGCCAATATTTGAATAGTTGTCACAATAATCCATAAGGGTATAAAAACATTTAGAATTTCCATTTTATAGACAAAGTTTGTACAATGTTGTCCATGTGTTGGTGTCCAAGTGTGAATGATACTATTCAACTTTTTCCCACATTAAATTTCAATCCGAGATCTACTGGTTGTTGCAAGGCTAACACGGAATACATATGCAGGAACAATTGCACAACCCAGAATTGGCCAAGGATTCATCAACAAATAATAAACAACTATAACGACAATGGAAATGAAAACAATAATGAACTTATGACAACAATTAGATTCACAACATTCACATCAAACCATTACAGCAAAAATAAGAAATACATAAATGGAAAAGGAAAACTAAACACACACTTATTTCAGTAGCACCAAATTAGGAGAGCGAGCCCAACTCCCTGACCAGGGCTGCGATGAACCCACGAACTCAGAAAAAGATCAAAAAGCTGTATATTTCATTAATACAAAGTTATTGTTACGAAGCTCAACTTCTCATATGCCAACCTCCATGTTTCCAACTCTCTAACCTCTCTTATACAAAACAATTCCTGAAATCAAGGTAACTATTGCCTGTGATTACACAATGGTTGTAATAAGCCAAAACTAAATACAAAATATAGAAAGAGTAAGTCTGAAACAATTCCGCGTTTATAGTTGTAGTTTAACAATAGCATTGCCATCTTGATGATTTAAACTTAGCCATTTTACTTGGAAATCTACACACAAGATAATGTTTAGCAAGCACTTTTGGTAATAATACCCTAGACTATGCTTCAATGATTAATTAATTCATAAAGACATGATTAGAGGTATACTTGCGTGATTTAGGATATGAAATAACTTAGTTATGAGTAAAAATGTGAAGGAAACTAGGATAAAAATGTAAGTAAAAACATGCAAGTTTAGCTCCCAACATCTCCCCCCAACTGGTTTTTCTGCATGTCCTCATTCAGCCCGTTTCCTTCACAGGTCTGGGTTATATCAACTGTGATTAGCATGCAACTGAGCAAGATCGTATTTCTCATCCATGTCTGTCCCTTGAGGTTTGTATCCATCTGTCAGAAGGGCATCTTTCCACCAATCATTGTTTACATTGTAGGCGGGAGTGTATTGATTTTCTGGCAACCAAAGGATGGGAACTTGAATCTCAAACCTATCCAATGGACCCCTCGAGTATGGATGCAAGCAATATAATGTGGCATTCTTTCTAGTGCTTGGACATAGTTAGGGGCCCTGAAAGGTTCCCTCATTCTGACAACCGATAATGACAACATCCATCTCCTTTGACAACTATCTCGATCCTCGTCCTGACAAGAAACCACTTGTGTTGTGCATAACTTGGTGCACCACCTCTGAGTCACCAACATTTGTTCTTGACATCCCTTAATCCCTACAAAGGTAATATGCTTATTATAAATAGTGTCGAACTGACAATGCTCTTTTCGAATGTATAAGAGGCCTTCTTCCATTTGACTTGATTGATGGTGTAGGAAGTAAAATCTCTCAGTTGAATATCCCCTAAATAGTGAACTGGGTTGAATCCTTGGTCATTTTCCAAGAAATAATCATGCATATACAATTCACACATTAAATGTTGGTTCAAGACATCATGAAGTCTCATAATACAAAGAAACTGTATAGGATCTTCGATTTCATGGTTGATCTCGTGATGAATACTTTCCAGGCAAAAGAGAAGGTATTTTTCATGAAGAAACAAAGCATAACTGTGAGCAGGGGGTCGACAAGCCATTACCTGCTGTGTTAAGGTAAAAATTTCTTCCTTATCGGCTTTTAGCGTTCACACCTGCTCTTCCAGCTGCTCAACCTTCTTCTGTTGTTTTTCTGGTTTCTGCCTCTCCCTATCCACCTCCTCTACATAGTCAGTAGTAATTTTTGCAACCTGTTTGCGAACTTTGTTTACTTATTCGTGATGGTCTTGCAAAGCAATGGTTCCCTGTTGAAGACGAGCAGTCGCAACCTGCCACTTCTGAATCTCAGTAGTAAAAAAGAATTCCTGAGAATCAAATAAGTAGATCATAGGTTCAGTTTGCACCACAACAGAAACAATGGGATTATTTCTGGTCTGAGCTACCAAGGGAGTAGATCGAGGCTTGAGCATTGCAATTTTTCTCCTGTACCTCCTGTTGGGATCTAAACTTGCATGTTTTTACTTGTCTTTTTATCGTATTTTCCTTCACATTTGTACTCCTAACTAAGTTATTTCATATCCAAAATCACGTAGGTACACCTCTAATCATGTCTTTATGAATTAATTAATGGTTGAAGCATGGTTTAGGGGATTATTACAAAAGTTCTTGTTAAACTTTATCTTATGTGTAGATTTCCAAGTCAAATGGCTAAGTTTAAATCATCGAGCTAACAACACTATTATTAAACAACAACTGCAACAATGGAACTGATCCAAACTTACTCTTTCTATCTTTTATATTCAGTTTTGGCTTATTATAACCATTGTGTAATCATATACAACATTTACCTTAATCTCAGGAACTGTTTTGTATAAGAGAGGATAGAGAGTTTGAAACAGGGAGTTGGCATACTAGAGAGTTTATCTTTGTAACAATGACTTTGTATTAATGAAATTTACAACTTTCTGATATTTTTCTGAGTTTGTGAGTTTATCACAGCCCTAATGAGGTAGTTGGGCCCACTCTCCTAATCAGGTGCTGCTGAGATAGTGTGTGCTTAGTTTTATTTTTCATGAATGTATTTCCTCTTTTCATTGTGATGGTTTGATGTAAATGATGTGAATCGAATTTCTGTTACAAGTTAATTATTGTTGTCATTTCCATTTGTTGTTATAGTTGTTTATTGTTTGTTCATGAATCCTTGGCCGATTCTGGGTTGTACAATTGTTCTTGCATATATATTGCGCATTAGCCTTGCAATAACCAGTAGATCCTGGATTGATATTTGCTGTGGGAAAGGGTTGAATAATATCATTCATACTTGGACACCAAGATTTTGGTGTCGTTGCCAGGGAGGCTATCAAAGGTGCAAGAGCACAATCAACGTTGGTTGCTGGATCAACCTCACGTTCTGGGGAGAGAAGTTTTCATACTCTGCTCTAGGTTTCGAGCTTTGTTATTTTTATTTTTTTGGTCTTTCTTTTGATTGGTTGCATAGGGGCCACTCTCTCAGCCGGGGGAGGGAAGTTTTTTTACCCTACTCCAGGCCCTGAGCTTAAGATTTCTTTTCTTATTTTGTTTTTATTTTTCTTTGCTCTCAAAACCTTTCTCTCATCCTCGAGAGAGAAGCGTTCTTACCCTGCTTCAGGTCTTGAGTCTAGAATTTTATTGATTGGTTTTTTTTTCTTTTCTTAAGAATCGCTCTCTCGCCCTGGGGAAGGAAGTTTTCTTACCTTTCTCTAGGCCCCTAGCTTAGGGTTTTCTTTAATTTTTATTTTGTTTTCTTTTTTGTTCCAAACCATTCTCTTGCCCTGAGGAGGGAAACCCTCTTATCCTGCTCCAAGCCCCGAGATATGAGAAATTTTAATGTTTTAATTGCATGAACAGAGATCCAAATAAAAGGGGCAGAGGAGGACCCCCTAGGAGAGGAAGGAAGGATTTAGGTAGGAACACCTAGATCCAGGAAATCATTGCGAAAGATGAAGCAGAAATATCTTCATGAGCTATTGTTAGGGTAAGTACTCACATGAAGTCTAAGGGGAAGCCCGTTGAACAACCAATACTACCCTCGAGAGTGAGGACACCCCTTTCAACGACAGAAGGAGAGGAACTAGAGAGAAATGCATCAGAGAAAATAGAAGTACTCCTTTCTGTTAGTGTCAGTCTTTCCAGCCTTCCTACAGTGATCAAATGTGCTCTTACAAAGTGATTTTGAAGTGTCAAGGTCAAATTTTGTCATTTCAGTGAGTCTTCAAGCAAAATTTGGTCACTAGGCATTAGGTCTAGGGTTTGCCCAAATGTCAGTCCATGTCATCATTCAGCTGAGCCTATCATCATTCGTAGGGTGGTCATTATCATGTCAGTGTCTAATGAGTCATTTTACACCTTGTTCATGCTTCAGTTGTGCCTTGGCAAGGTCATTTCCCTCTCCTAGGGTTTTGAAAGCCAATTTCTCTTGGATGGTCAAATCACCGGCAAAACTTGTTTCCTGATGTTCATACACCTTCCCCTATCCTTAAAGTACCTTATCAAACACTTCCCATCCCTTAGATCCGCCAAATTCCTCATTTTTGCACAAACCCTAGTTTCTAGCTACAAGCTGGCAATTTTCTAGGTTTGGCCTGTGTTTTGTCCTTTTCGACCCCTTCCCCTCACTCAATCTCTGAGATTCCACTTTCCCCTGCTTCCTAACATCCCTCCCCATTCCCAAAAATTTCCCCAAGAATTTAGAAGCCCTCTATCCCCTTCATTTCGCTCCATTTCGACAAAATCCCTTGTTTCACACATCGGGACAAGTTGCACTCAAATGATGTTTCAGAGCAATAAAAGATGAATTTTGCAAAACTGAGAGAGGTTTTTGTCCACAACATGTCAAGGAAGAAAAACCTCTTTCACTTTTTACACAGGTGTCATGGTTTGAGAGAAATGTCAAAAATACCGGCGAGAACAAAGGTGCTCCAAGGACGGTTGGCCAAAGCACAAAAACGAAGGAAAACGCCCGATCCACTCCAAATTTTGGCCAAAGCCTCTTTGACTGAGCATGGTACTTGATTGGGGACTCCCAGCCCAAATTTCAAGAAATTTGGAGAAAATTTTGTCATTTGTGAATTTTTTGTGCCAATTACAGGTTTTTCCCAAGAACTGGTCTCACCCCGGGTGAGACCAGTTTGAAGGGCTGCTCGGAATTTTGCAAACTTGGCATTTTTGGAAAGGGCATTCAAAAATAAAAATTACCAATACTTGGGAGAAGCCTGATTTTGAGTTTTGAGCCTCCAAAAGCTCAAAATACACCTAAAAAATGACTTTCTACCCACTTTTTGAGTTGCAGAAAGTGACCTTGGGAGAAATGGTTTTTGAGGGGTCAAATCAACACCAAATTCAGAAATTCCACTTGGGATGGAAAGTAGACAGGCCAAGCTTTCCAATGAGCCATATTGCACCTGATTTGGACCAGTGGAACCCACTCAAAAACAGCTGTGAAGGGGCGCGACCAGAACTTCCAGGGGCGCGACCAGAACTTCCAGATTTGCCAGAATTCACATTTTTGGTCAAAAAATACTGTTTTGACTATGGTTGACTATTATTACTTGTAGATGATGGATAAATGTAATATTTTCATGGCACTTTGGTAGATTTTATCTTTCTTTACCCTTCTAGAAGCTTCCATGATGTAAAAAGTGAAAAATTAATGCATGGATGAGTTAGCTAAGTAATAGAGGCAAGTTGTTTGGCTGCCTATTTTCTAGTTCTTAGTTTAGAATTTGTTCAAACTGCTCCTAGAAAGCTGAGCTCGACCCCTAGAGGTGGGGAAAGGAGTTAGATGGTCTAGATGGTCTATATTATGCTCTCTCTTTCTCATTTTGATGGTTGGACTCTTGTGTAAGGAAGCTTTATTGTATTTTGTGCATCTATTTCTGCAATTGAAGGCAAGGAAAGCCAGGGTTTTACAGACATCTTTGAGGATTCTTGTGGATCTGATTGTTGATGGTGTGTTCTCTACATGTTCTTGTAAGTTTGTTTATGTGTTTCACATCTCTCTTATGCTTCTAAATTGGACAGATGAAGTGGTAAAGTTTGAACTCATGTTTTGACATGCTCAGCTTTTTAGTTTGTTCAATTTTAATGTTTTCTACTGTCTAGAGAGGATTTGAATTGTGTGTTTGCCCTCTTTAGCTTCTCCTCTATCATCTCTGATCATCCATCTCAGATTAAGGCATCAGCACTCATTCCTACCTTGCCCCTTAGATCCCCCTGTGAAAACTGTGCTCAATCCCCGCACCTTGAATTGCACTTCCACCAATTGCCACCAAAAACCCCAAAAATCATTAAATCAACCCCCTTATCAATTTACTAGCCTAAAATCTTTATTATTAATTGGTCAGCCTAATCATATTGAAAGATCTATCGAATCTGACCCGAGAGAGCCTTCTCATACCTCGTAGGGCTAGCTACGAGGTGAAATGGTTTGATGTAGCCTTGAGAGTTTGTCTATCTCAGCCTAGGTGAATTCCAAGCGCTAACATATTGGCGACCATACTGGGGAGAACAAATTAATCATTTGCTCATTGATGTGTTTGTTTCATAAGTCTTAGACGGAGCCTGAAGTTACGCCAGAAGCCTTCGAAAACGCTCTTGTTTTACATCAGCGTAAGTAGATAAACGTTGCTTCAGTCAATCTCCGTGAGCTTTTGAAACCCTCACTTCATTGACACTTTACCCCAGTACATGTATCAAGTTCAGATCTGATTGTTGATAGTGGACAACGATCAGACACTTGAAAGGCTGAAATCATTCACTTGGCGACTCCTTTCACTGAAGAATCCAGCAACCTATGCTTCATGGTGACTTCACTGCAGGAAGATCAGTAGCTTTGAGATTTTCAAGATGGATCGGATTGCAAGAAGATATGCTCCCCTGAGCCGAGATCACATCCCAGGTTTTCCGAATAAAATTCCAAAGGTAGATTGGTCAAGGAATCTGCCTATATTTAATGATGATGGTAAGAAAGATGCTGCTCTTCATCTAATCAGATTTCATATGCATATTCGCAAGTTGAAGGTGGATTTTCTGGAAGATTGCTTGATGAAGATATTCTTGGCCACTCTGGAAGGTGCAGCCCAATCTTGGTATGAAGGTTTGCCGCCTGCTTGTATTTACTGTTTAAAGGATTTTCATGCCTTGTTCATTGAAAGATATCAAGTTTCTTATCCATCATTAAATTTGGTTCATGACTGCTGCATGCATGCTTATAGTTTTATCGAAAGCCTTGAGAAATATTATGAAGATGATAATTTTATGGATTATGAGATCATGGAGGTTCTGTATGAGAATCCATTTCAGCAGTACACCGAAATCTTAGAGGATACTTGTCAAGATCAGCAGGCTGAAGATTTCCATATGGCTGAAAATGAGGAAAGAGCAAATGTTGTTTCAGATCTGTCCATAGAAGACGACAGCATGCCGAGAACTCAAGTTTCATTTGCAGATTTTGATAATGACCAGTCAACTATTTTAGATCTACATTCAGATTGTGATGACCAAGCATATCTTATGTTGAAACCCATCAAAGAGAAATTAGCTGTTGAAGAGATCTGGAATGTAGAAAACACAGTAATGGATCCACATGTTCTCAATCATACTGTCAAACCATCATTAGAACAAAGCCTTCATGAGGAGGTAATCTCGTCATTTCATGGACAACAAGATGGGATCTATGTTCAGGTAAGTGAGAAATTTTCTTTTGATAACTCAGTGGGAAATGATAATTTGATTGCCATGTCATATGAAGACAATCACTGTTTGAACAAAAGAAAACAAAAGGTATTATCTCCTCTATCTGAAGATGAGATAGATCTACTTTTGAGAGGTCTTGTTCCAGCTCAAGTCAACGTAGAAATGCAGTGTGCACATGGTCAAGAAGATGATGGTGGACCTTCTTCCTCTTCTGAAAAAGAAGGTTTTGTTGTTGAGACCATAGACAAAGCTTTTGATCCAAATGTTCTCATGCCATCAGAACAGGGCCTGCATGTGGAGGTAATTCAGTCAAGTCATGAAAATCAAGATGAGATCTTCATTCAAGTAAGTGAAACAGTTCCTTTGGATGAACTTATGGTAGGTGATAGAAATGTCATTTTTGCACCTCAAGAATCAGCTGAAGTTTCTTTCCTTATGATTGAAGAAAGTAATAAGGAGCTTGATAATTTGGTTATGATATCATATGAAGATGACCTACAGCACATTCACACCATAGAAGAACAAAACATACAGGATTACATTTCAGATTCTTCTTCATACGCTTCATGTGTTGAAATGCTTTTCCAAGAGGAGATATGCTCATCTACTTGTTCAGAATTTTTTGAAGCCCATGAGCATACTTTTACCGAAGCACATGATGAAGGCAGATCAGAGTTTGAAACAAAGGATACCTTGTTCTTTCAGCAGGAAGTGACAGTGGCAAATCTTCATGTTTTTCACGATCCTCTAGCAAGTTTGTTGCAGCCAGCAGTGATAGTGTTTATTGCAGTGTTCAGTGATGAAGGAGATCACGGTCAGCTATGTTTTTGGATGCCCAGGGATAGGTTTGTAATGTTGACCAGAAGATCTGATAAGAAGAATCAATCAAGAAGGCATCTGCTTGATTGGTTGCATTGGCATTTTGATATAGTTTGATGGTATTTTGTCTTGTAAGAAACACAGGTGGTTGTCATCATGATTTCAAATCTTGATGGACTGCTGCCCTTCATAAGCTTTGTAAGTTTTGTTTTAAGTCAAGTCATGAGTCATTTGTGTTTGGTCTGTTGAGTGAGTTTTTTCAAGTTATTTCAGTTTGTCATCGAGTTGGTTTGAGTCAAGTTTCAGTCAGTTTTTAGTCAAGTTTTCATTCAATAAATGAGTCAAAGTCTTGTGTTGTTTGCCGAAATAATGACTCCATCGCCCAATGGTTGCAAGCACTGGTCTGCTCTCCCAGAGGTCTGAGGTTCTTGGCACCTCCAAGGAGCTACCATCCCCATTGGAGCCAATGTTAGTGTCAGTCTTTCCAGCCTTCCTACAGTGATCAAATGTGCTCTTACAAAGTGATTTTGAAGTGTCAAGGTCAAATTTTGTCATTTCAGTGAGTCTTCAAGCAAAATTTGGTCACTAGGCATTAGGTCTAGGGTTTGCCCAAATGTCAGTCCATGTCATCATTCAGCTGAGCCTATCATCATTCGTAGGGTGGTCATTATCATGTCAGTGTCTAATGAGTCATTTTACACCTTGTTCATGCTTCAGTTGTGCCTTGGCAAGGTCATTTCCCTCTCCTAGGGTTTTGAAAGCCAATTTCTCTTGGATGGTCAAATCACCGGAAAAACTTGTTTCCTGATGTTCATACACCTTCCCCTATCCTTAAAGTACCTTATCAAACACTTCCCATCCCTTAGATCCGCCAAATTCCTCATTTTTGCACAAACCCTAGTTTCTAGCTACAAGCTGGCAATTTTCTAGGTTTGGCCTGTGTTTTGTCCTTTTCGACCCCTTCCCCTCACTCAATCTCTGAGATTCCACTTTCCCCTGCTTCCTAACATCCCTCCCCATTCCCAAAAATTTCCCCAAGAATTTAGAAGCCCTCTATCCCCTTCATTTCGCTCCATTTCGACAAAATCCCTTGTTTCACACATCGGGACAAGTTGCACTCAAATGATATTTCAGAGCAATAAAAGATGAATTTTGCAAAATTGAGAGAGTTTTTTGTCCACAACATGTCAAGGAAGAAAAACCTCTTTCACTTTTTACACAGGTGTCATGGTTTGAGAGAAATGTCAAAAATACCGGCGAGAACGAAGGTGCTCCAAGGACGGTTGGCCAAAGCACAAAAACGAAGGAAAACGCCCGATCCACTCCAAATTTTGGCCAAAGCCTCTTTGACTGAGCATGGTACTTGATTGGGGACTCCCAGCCCAAATTTCAAGAAATTTGGAGAAAATTTTGTCATTTGTGAATTTTTTGTGCCAATTACAGGTTTTTCCCAAGAACTGGTCTCACCCCGGGTGAGACCAGTTTGAAGGGCTGCTCGGAATTTTGCAAATTTGGCATTTTTGGAAAGGGAATTCAAAAATAAAAATTACCAATACTTGGGAGAAGCCTGATTTTGAGTTTTGAGCCTCCAAAAGCTCAAAATACACCTAAAAAATGACTTTCTACCCACTTTTTGAGTTGCAGAAAGTGACCTTGGGAGAAATGGTTTTTGAGGGGTCAAATCAACACCAAATTCAGAAATTCCACTTGGGATGGAAAGTAGACAGGCCAAGATTTCCAATGAGCCATATTGCACCTGATTTGGACCAGTGGAACCCACTCAAAAACAGCTGTGAAGGGGCGCAACCAGAACTTCCAGGGGCACGACCAGAACTTCCAGATTTGCCAGAATTCACATTTTTGGTCAAAAAACACTGTTTTGACTATGGTTGACTATTATTACTTGTAGATGATGGATAAATGTAATATTTTCATGGCACTTTGGTAGATTTTATCTTTCTTTACCCTTCTAGAAGCTTCCATGATGTAAAAAGTGAAAAATTAATGCATGGATGAGTTAGCTAAGTAATAGAGGCAAGTTGTTTGGCTGCCTATTTTCTAGTTCTTAGTTTAGAATTTGTTCAAACTGCTCCTAGAAAGCTGAGCTCGACCCCTAGAGGTGGGGAAAGGAGTTAGATGGTCTAGATGGTCTATATTATGCTCTCTCTTTCTCATTTTGATGGTTGGACTCTTGTGTAAGGAAGCTTTATTGTATTTTGTGCATCTATTTCTGCAATTGAAGGCAAGGAAAGCTAGGGTTTTACAGACATCTTTGAGGATTCTTGTGGATCTGATTGTTGATGGTGTGTTCTCTACATGTTCTTGTAAGTTTGTTTATGTGTTTCACATCTCTCTTATGCTTCTAAATTGGACAGATGAAGTGGTAAAGTTTGAACTCATGTTTTGACATGCTCAGCTTTTTAGTTTGTTCAATTTTAATGTTTTCTACTGTCTAGAGAGGATTCGAATTGTGTGTTTGCCCTCTTTAGCTTCTCCTCTATCATCTCTGATCATCCATCTCAGATTAAGGCATCAGCACTCATTCCTACCTTGCCCCTTAGATCCCCCTGTGAAAACTGTGCTCAATCCCCGCACCTTGAATTGCACTTCCACCAATTGCCACCAAAAACCCCAAAAATCATTAAATCAACCCCCTTATCAATTTACTAGCCTAAAATATTTATTATTAATTGGTCAGCCTAATCATATTGAAAGATCTATCGAATCTGACCCGAGAGAGCCTTCTCATACCTCGTAGGGCTAGCTACGAGGTGAAATGGTTTGATGTAGCCTTGAGAGTTTGTCTATCTCAGCCTAGGTGAATTCCAAGCGCTAACACTTTCAACAACAAAAGAAGAGGAAGTAGCGAGCAGAGGGTTAGAAAAAGAAATCAATCCAAGTGCAACAAAAGGAAACTTAGGAATATTTGCTTCACCGCATGATCAGGGAAGTGTTGTTATGCGACTTCAACCATAAGTTGCCATACAACAGGAACCTATTGAGATTTCGAGTGATTATTGGAGGGTATTCATGGCACGTCCAACCTGTTCGATTGAATTCCCAATTGGGGACAATAGAGGTGATGCACCGATGAAGCCCATTCCACTGACCGCTTTGCCTAGCTTCCATGGGCTTTCCTTAGAAGATCCAGACACATTTTTGTTCGAATTTGATATTTCCTGTAGGGGGTACGACTATGTAGATGATGCTCAGAAATTGAAAATATTTCCTGCTACTCTAAAAAGGACAACTCTGCTATGGTTTATGGGTCTAGGTGGAAAATATATCTCCTCATGGGACAAGATGAAGAGAAATTTTTTGGAGAAGTACCAACATTCTTGTAAATCCTGGGATATAAAGGAAGAAATTTTTAAGTTTATGCAAAAGGAGGATGATAATATGGAGGATTGTGTGGAACGTTTCAAATATACTCTACAGAGATCTGACCATAGCGACTTGGATAAGGATATCTTGAAAATTATTTTTCTCCGGGCCTTGAGGGAGGAATCTCTGGAGCTTTTGAATATAGTAGTAAAGGGTGATATATCTAAAGAGTATTTTGGCTCTATCTGCGAGTTATAAATTCAGTGTTCACGAGAGGTTGCAAGGAAAAAGTAAGGAATTCGGACCTCCAAAACATCCAGCGGAGGAATTACAAAGGCAACGGTCAGAAATTTGTTGGATAACTTGAAGACCGACATCTTGAGTACACTTTCCTCTTAGATGGACACATTACAAGAAAAACAAAAGAAAATGGAGTTAGAAAGGACCATGGCCATCTTCTGCCCTTAGTGCAGGAAGAAACATCCATTAAAGGAATGCCCATTAAATATTGTGGAGACTTGTGCAATATGTGAACAGGCTCACTCCACCAGCTCATGTCCGTCTCTTCCTAAGCTGAAGGTAGTTTTCCAGGGAAAAAATGAAGGAGTAGAGAAATTATGCTTTATGGGTTCCAAGAAACCATGGTAGCCACAACCACCAAGCCCAAATCAAGGTATGTCTCAGGACCTTTCTCAATATTTTAGCAATTTAAATATGGGCCCTCAGTCAGTACCTTTTTCACCATCATGGCCTCAATTTTATCAATATCCACCTTGGTAGTCTTGGTTCCCTCAGTCTAGTTCAAACCCTTCATGGTCTCAGAATTGGCGAGGGCCTTCTCCTCCTCCTGGTCAATTCCTTGAACCTATGCAACAACAACAGTTACAGTTTCCTTCCAACATTCCCTCCAGTACTCCTCCCCTTCATCCTCAACTTCCTATCCAACCTAATCCAAATCCTAATAATAAGGGTGTTCAATAGACTGACACTCTCAATCTTCCTTCATATAACATTTCACTGGCAGAATGTAATGATATAAATCTGCGATTTGGTCGAGTAGTGAATACTCAGACTTCATCGATTATCATTGAACATATTGATGATGAAGATCCAGAACCAGAATCTCGAGTAGCTGGGAATGAGTCAAATCATAATTCTGTCAAACACCCCCCTCCTCATTCGAGTGCTACTTAGGGCTGCCCAATTGATCCGCCTTATCCTGAGAGATTAACCATGAGTAAATAGAATCCTCAACCAGAGTTTGACCTTTTAGGGGAACTGCAAAACCTGTTTGTCAAAATTCCCTTACTTCAAGCTATGAAGGATGTGCCTATTTATGCTAAGACAATTAGAGAATATTGTTCCAAGAAACCTGGAAATAAAACAAAGGATCCACTTACCATTCATGTTATGGGGAAGCTATCAGACATTATGCTGGGAAAATCTATACCTGTGAAATATGGAGATCCAGGGAACCCAATTCTGACAGTGCAGATTAATGGGGTTGACATCCCGAATGTACTGGTAGATTTGGGGGCTACGATTAATGTTATCACATCTGAAACTATGCTCACATTAGGTCTATGAAATCTGAAACCAACTCCTACTGTCTTGGAATTAGTAGACAGGTCTACATTAAGATGGATAGGAAAATTTGAAGACATAACCATTTCAGTAGACTCATGGCATTATCTTGTTGATCTCTTGGTATTACATACACAGTCCCTAGCTGGTGGTCGCCCTCTGATTTTAGAAGACCTTGGCTTGCAACTGCAGACACCTATATCAAATGTCAGTCAGGAAATATGGTGATATCTAATGGGGAAAATACAAAGAACCTTATTCTTTACCCCATTGCAGAACCAAGTTCACCAGATAAGGCAACATTTAAACAAAATTCCCTACCTTTAAAAGGACCCAAACTAGAAAGTGAGGAAACTAGACCAGTCCTTACTATTAGTCAAGCCCTCTGTTTTAAAAATGAAACGGAAGATGATACTATTAGTACTTTTATCAGTAGCCCCCATGTCGTTTCTGATACAACTCGTCAATTTCTAGAATCTGTTATGAGCTGTGAAACATAGGAAACTATTGAATCAGGAATTGAAGATGAAGATATTCCTGTAGTTTCACGCTATGACAATATCCCTGTAGAAATTGAGCCAGGGAAGACATTGAATATTAACCCGAATCTTTCACCATCCTAGACCGAACAACTGTTGAAAGGTCTTCGTGAATATAAGGAAGTATTCGCATGGGGCTATACAGATATGAAAGGTATCCCTGCTGATTTATGCATTCATCATATATACATTAAAGAAGACTGTCGACTTGTGAGATAACCCTGGAGAAGAATGAACCCTGCCCTGAAAAACATTGTCAAAGACGAACTTCAGAAGTTACTGGATGTAGGATTTATTTACCCTATCTCAGACAGTCAATGGGTGTCCCCACTAGTTATTGTTCCTAAAACGAATGGTAAGTGGTGGATTTGTGTGGACTATAGGGAGTTGAACAAAGCAACTTTGAAAGACCATTTTCCCTTGCCCTTCATTGACCAAGTCCTTGATACCTTAGTCGGGAAGAAGTTTTTTTCCTTCTTGGATGGGCTTAGTGGGTAAAACCACTTTTACATTCCCTTGGGGAACTTTCGATTACCGAGTCCTCCCATTTGGTCTTTTAACGTGCCCGCTATCTTCCAGAGGGAAATATTAGGGCTTTTCTCTGATCTAGTCGATGATAGTGTCAAAATTTATATGGATGATTTTACACCACACGGGGGATAATTTAAGGAAGGGTTGCAAAACTTGGAGAAGGTGCTTAAAAGATGCATAAAAATGCATGTTTCTTTGAGTACAATTAAGTGTTATATGATGAGAGAAGAGGGCATAGTGCCAGGACACTTGCTTTCAGCTTTTAGAATTCAAGTTGATCCAGCCAAGGTAGAGGTAATATTGAATTTTCCTGTACCAAAGAAATTGATGTAGGTACGTATTTTTATTGGTTGCATTGGCTGTTACAAACGTTTTTATAGAAAAAATTTCGAGAATAGCATTTCCACTTTTTCAGCTATTAACTAAAGATGCAGAATTCTTATGGACAAATGAGTGTGAAGAGGCTTTTGCAAAAATCAAGGAACTAATCTACCAAGCTCCAATATTGCGAAGTCCTAACTGGGAACTCCCGTTTCACATCCACACTGATGCCTCTCAAACAAAAATAGGGGCAGTTTTGGGACAACAAGAGGACAAGAAGTCGTATGCGGCTTATTATGTCAGCAAGAATTTGACACCTACTGAATTAAACTATACAGTAACAGAAAAGGAGTTCTTTGTTGTTATTTATGGTGTTAATAAATTTCGACATTACATTACTGGATATCCTAATTTTGTGCATATTGATCACACAGCAATAAGGTACTTGATGAATAAAGTTGTAACCCCTGGGCATGTCACAAGGTGGTTATTTTTACTACAAGAATTTGACATTACCATCATAGATAAACTAGGCAAGGATAATGTAGTTGCAAATTTCTTGTCTAGATTAGATACTAATGATGAAGGTACACCAACAGAAGATAATTTTTTGGATGAATATATTTTTGCAATTTCTACTCATTCTACATGGTATGCAGATATTGCTAATTATCTTGTTATAGGGAAGATACCCCAACATTTTTCATATAGGGAGCAACGGAACATCATTCATTATAGTACCCGTAATTCATGGATAACAGGATATCTTTTTCATATAGGGATCGACTAGTAGATCTGACGTTGTGTAGTAGAAGATGACATATATGATGTCCTGGTGTTATCCGGAAAACTAGTGTCCATTAAGAGCTGCTAGTCCCACTAAGACAGGTAGCTATCTTAGAAACAAACAAACTAAAGTCACTTGTGTTTTCCTTTTATGAGAGATAGATGAGAGAGAAGCAGAGAGTACCAACCTCAGTCTTTCGCTTGACTCCCTGCTTGTTTCCTCCCTCCTTTGACAGAACTTTGCCACTCCTTCCTTACTTGTCCCACTTCAAAGAACACCTATAGAGTCAAAGCAACATAACACCATCAAAGCATAGAGATCTATAACCATAAACAATATAGGATCAGATGTATATTAATGATACAAATGCATATATCAATACAAGATTCAGAGATACACAAGCATATGGAGGAAAACTCAAATAGCTTTATTGATAGAAGTAGTAGAAGAGAGGATTACAACCCATTGGTTTGACCTAGCGCCATCCTCCCAGCATGAAAGCCCTCTTCACCTCATGAAAAGCTTAGATCACCCAACAATACAATGTTGCACAGAGAAACCAACAACACTTCCTTACAAAATACAAAATTCCAGCCTTTGGATCTCTAGGATGAGGTATCCATATATAGATGTTTGTAGGTGGGTGAGTTAGCTTCTGGGATTTTTATTAGTGTCATCTCTCTGATAATTCTTGGTTCCACTTGGAGATTTCATGATATCTTACTCATCCCTGGGAAAATTCAGAGAGGCAAGTGTCAAATGAGCAGCTTCTAGAGGATTCTTTGGGTTTCCACCTAGCAAACTGCTTCTGCCATTTGTCTACTCTCGCTCATCGTACCCTACAGAAGGCCTTTCCAGTATGCATCACACTTTTGGCATGTGGTAGGTGAGATGCATTTCACCCTTAGCACTGAGCAGTCTGTATGGTCCAGTTTTGACCAGTTCTGAGTAGTTTTTCATGGAGAACTTCTGGGAGAGGGTATGAAATAACACTTTTAGGGACTTATAAGCCCTTGGTTTTATGGACATATGTGTTTGGGGTTACAGTGCCCAAATATGTCTATAACAGTTTCCCCCTAAAGCATGAGGTCGTAAATCTTTTTGATGTCGGGTGAAATGCTTTATCATGAGGATCCGAGGTTTTTCGAACTGGAAGGTGACCTGTAATAAGATACAATACAATACATTATCTTCATAATATTTTCATGATCTAGCTGAGGCGGGCATTCCCATGCTCAGCTTTATAAATTCATTTTCATGTACATAGGACAGACAACCGTCTGTGTGGCAGACTGATGATTCTGGTAGAGCCATCATCCTTTGGCTTGGATGATTATCTGTGCAGCAATGATGTACATTTGATGTCTTTATTTTCCTAAATATATCGCAGCCCGGATGGATGAGACTAGATCCGCTATTCAAAACTCATTCAATCTTCGCCCGAAGTACAAGTTGGTCCATGTGAAAAGATGTTCTGATGTCGAACATGGAAAGACATCACTTGATTACCAGCCAATGATGTAAGTTGTTAATAGGCGCAAGAGGAATCACCGATGATGATGATGACCCTCAAGGTACTGCAGTACAATTCATGTGGTGTGAATACATGAGTTGATGTCGAACACCATGCAAAATCTTTCGGTCGAAGGCCATTGATGTAAACCTGTCGCCGGAAGTGAGAAACTTGCCATTGAGGCATGCAAGCTTCAAAGTATTGAAAGGGTTGTTCCTAAGTCGACTTCTTGGATAATGAGCTAATGTCGACAAGAAGTGACCCATCGTAGGAGGGCCTTAATGAATCCCACATCTACAACACGAAATGGAGCAAATGATTTTGTGGAGGTGAAAACGATCTAATGATACAAGGTTCAGGGTGGCGGTCATGAAAGAATGAAGCGTGAAGGTATTGCAGCGGATGAGACATAAGCTGGGTTGGTGAATTCTCTGAGTGACTTCTCTTGAACATATCGACGACACTGAAATGGATTGGTAGCGTTAACCCCAAAAATGGATGGTATGGAGGACCAATGGTGATATGACCGGTGAACGGAATAACCCAACCCGACTCAATCATGGTGATGGAGTGAAAGTGTCATGTTCAAGAGCGACCTGCTACCAATAAAGTTTCTTCAAGTTTTCTTCCCAATTTTTCCCTAGTCATTGCTGACCAGTACCTCTTTATTTTTGTCAAGCTTGAGGAGGATAACATATGCTTGTTCTATAATTTTCCCTTCGGGCAAACCCGTCGCTATGTTTTAACGAGCCTAGCGACAGTGAAACTCGCTCTTGTCTGCATGGACAAGTTTGTCGCTATTGTTTTAACGAGTTTAACGACAAAGATAACTCGGTCCTTTTTAATTTTAGAGAGTCTGAAAAGAGACGGAAAGGAAACTCCAATAATCCTTTTCGTAATATAATCCCTTAAGTACGAAAAAGTATAAAACAATGCGAAAGGGATGACTTTTCGATAGTTTTAACGAGCCGAATAAGACAAACGCTCAATCTTTTTGTGTAATAATCCCTCAGGTCCAAAAAGATTAAAATCTAGAGGAGATATGGCACTTCCAATCACTTTAACGAGCCGGAGAGGCCAATTTCTCGACAATCTTTTCATATTTAATGAGTCAGATGAAAAGAGCTTAAAGGAGACTCGTTTTTTGAGGAATGAGTGATGTTTTCGGATAGCAGCTGGTTCTAGATAAGGCTTGGAACTTTTCAATCATGGCAATGTAAAGAAAGTGGCTAATAGAATCACTCGTTGCAGCTGTTCCTCAAAAGGGGTAAACAATCAAATGGAGGAGTATGATCGGCTAAAAAAGAGTGGAGGCGATGGTAAGAACACGACCAAGGTTCAAAAGCTGATGATTATGCGATCGCAATGGTTATTTACCGAAGGTGGGTTCATTTTTTAATGAGCTTAAACTCTGGTGGAACATATGCTGATTGCTAGGTTTATTTTTTAATGAGCTTGAAC
Source organism: Pinus tabuliformis (assembly GCA_031772625.1). Lineage (NCBI taxonomy): Eukaryota > Viridiplantae > Streptophyta > Pinopsida > Pinales > Pinaceae > Pinus > Pinus tabuliformis. The sequence continues at coordinate 141,176,442 of CM062812.1, forward strand.
TTCACGTAAAACTACTCGTGCCAGTCTTATAATAAGGATGTCTCATCAATAGGTTCATTTTTTAGGGAGCTTTCCCCATTCGAAACTTTGCTCCAGATCCTTTTGCATGCAAGCTAGGAATGAACAACTACTGTCCTAGGGGTTAAAGAACTACTAAGGTTAGGTAGGATAGCTTCTCAGTGGGAAACATCTCCTTTACTTTGCCATTTCCGTTGGTCCCGATAAAGGTGAATGGTTGATCAGACCAATCACCTAACTTAAGCAGTTGAAGTTAGTAAAAACTACGAGGTTAGAGTTACGTTGGTCACTTTTCACTTGGATGCAAAAAGGTTTGCATGCCCCCAGGTATAGCGAAGTAGAGTTTTCAGGTTACCATACAGAAGTTCTTGCATCCACAAGACGGTTCCACCTGCGCAACAGACATAAACACTTCCTCGGCAATGTCCATCGAAATGGATAAGGTGACTGTTGTCAGTTCCAATCACATAACCTTTGACAAGGGAATCTTATTCTAGTCTAATCCCATTTTCCTAAACGGATGGGTGTGTCAGACTAGTCATATATCCTCTGCGGAAACCTACCCTGTACCTAAAGTTTTTCTGCCGAAGTAGACCGGGGCGCATGCCCCCTGGGTTTCAGTCACAATCACCAAATCACTCGTGCTCATCAGGTGGACGGACTGGAGATTGATGAGTCATTCCTTGTGCAAAAAGACCAGTTAGGGATGGAACTTGACTATTAGCTAGGTGTGAACCGGGGAATGTAAGTTGGTCTACGACTTGGACCACTCTGCCTTCATGCGGAAAACACATCACTCGAAAGAGTGAGGAGACAATAGCTCCCATGATATAAATGTAGCCATGCCCAAGGAGTAGATTGTAATCTAAAGGTCCTTGGACTACCATTATGTGCAGGTAGACAGTTTTCCTTCTCAAAGTTATAGGCAAACTTGGAAGGATCCCTAACGGTCAATTGGTTCCTTTGTTGAAGCCTATCAGATTTCAAATCTCAGGCAGAACCGATGGCGAACCAAGCGCTTTCCAAGCAGTTGAGGAAAGGATACTCATAGAAGCCCCTTCATCTATGATAGTACCAACCATGATCATTCTGTAAGCTTGTACTATGATTCAGAATGGTACATTAGATGGTAGGTTGGGTCTGCCTAGTAGATTCTAGTAGAAGGAAACAACTAGGTTGCTTGGAGGAGGGACTGAATAAACGGTCGGGTAAATCTCTGACAAAATTCCATCCTGCGGTAAAGGAATGGGTAGAGTGCCCCATGTTCATCGGATTCTGTGTTAACGTAGAAAATTTGAACGGTGTCATCCTCATCCTCTTTAGTGACAGTATCAACTGAAGGTGGACCTTCTGAAGACAAGACTGGGTCGATTGCCGTCTCGACCTGCTGACTTTGGTCTGGGGTTGACTCAGATGGTTTATCTTCGATGATAGGTGCTTCGACCGATAACAAAGGTGTGTCAGTCATATTTTCAACTAGTGATGGACTCGGTAGGAGTTTCTTGTATCCAGGAGGAAGTCGCTGTGGTGACGCAGGATGGTTATCCAAGACCCTTTTAGCTTCATCCAGGAAGGGACAACGGTGGAGGGCATGATTGCCTTCACACAGTCTGCAAGGAAATTTAGATCTTCCTTTCTGTCCTTTGACTTCGTTTTCACTAGTTGATGGTGTACTTTCAACATGATCGTTAGAGGTTGAGGACACCAGATTGTGCAAGCGGGGGGACCAGTCCCTTAAGATTTGTGGGATGTAGGGACAATCTCGATGATAGTGGTCCCCTTTGCAAATGACACATGGAGATTTAGGCTTGGACGGTGTAGTATGTGGATTTTCGTTAGATGACGCTTGGTTGCCCCCTTTTGTTGTTGGCTTCTTCTTCTTCTTCTCCTTCCCTTTCTTCTTCTTCTCAGTTACTTGGTTTTTAGCTTTACTAGCTTCACCAAGTGAAGAGGAAGAAGGAGAGGGAGAAACAAACAAAGTAGAAGGTTGGGGGGTAACTCTAGTATCATCTGGTTAATGATTTGATTGCTCAGGAATCACGGTGTTTTGAATGACAGAGGTTGAGAAAAGGCATACTGGCAGGCCAATTGTCAGTCCTGGAAGGGACAATGTGGCCATATGAGGTGCACCAACATCTCCCGAGGAAGAGAAGGGACTAGGATTCCCCCCAAGGGGAAATCCTTGATTGGTGGACTCCAATCATTCTTTGCAGCATGCGTTTCAGGACCTTGTTGATCGCCTCAACTTTCCCGTTAGCTTGCGGATAATACGGAGTAGAGCTATCATGGGACAGTCCTAATTTGGCAGCCAATTCAACCATCATGTGATTGCGGAAATGTGATCCATGATCTTGACTATGGCTTGTGGAACACCGAATCTAGAGACTACATGATCGAAAAAGAAAAGAGCAACCGTTTCACCGCTGTTGTTTAATGTAGGCATCGCCTCGGCCCATTTTGTAAAATAGTCAACTGCGACTATGATATACCCATGCCCCCCGGCCAAGGTGGGGTTACATGTCATGAAATCTATGCCCCATTTGGAAAATGGCCCAACAGAAACTACTAGATGTAGAGGTGCAGGTGGTATTCTGGTTTTGTAATCGAAGATGTGACAAGCATGGCAACTTCTGACTGCGGTTATGCAATCTTTGAACATTGTTGGCCAGAAGTAACCTGCTTGTAAAATATTTTGTGTCATAGCATAACCAGATTGATGCCCCCCACACGCGCCTGAATGACAATCATTCATGACTTTTTCGGCCTCCTCATGGGTGAGACACCTTCGTAGAATTGTATCGATACCATGAAGGTAGAGTGTATCACCGACGTTCAGGTAGTCTTTTGCTTGGTATCAAGTACGTCGCTATTCTGAGCAAGAGGTATTAGGCCTATATGTTTGGGTTTGGACATAAATGATTATATCTCCATACCACGGGTCGCTTGAAGATATCATAAACAAATATTCATCCACGATTTTTGCTTTGGATGTTGAATCGTTGGACGACGATGGGAAGTCGCATAGTAACTCCGTGAAAACTAGAGATTTCTTTGATTTGGATTTTATGAATTCCAGATCAAAATCTTGCAAAATTTCTATCCATTTCAAATATTTTCCCCCAAGCAACTGTCGTGACAAGATATAAGTGATAGGGTTGCAATCTGACAAAATGGTAGTTTTACAAAAGAGGATATAGTGTCAAAATCTCTGTATTGCTTGAACAGCTACGAGAGCCAGCTTTCCAACGTGGGAGTACTTGCTCTCTGTGTCATTTAAGTTTCGACTTAAATAATAGACAGGATGTTCGATTCCATTGTCTGCTTGAACTAAAACCATTGTGATGGTCGTATCTGTTGCACCCATTTACAGGTTAAAATCTTTTTGATAGTCAGGAGCGTACATTAATGATGCTTTTATTAGGGATTCCTTTAGAGCATCAAAGGAAGCTTGCGCAACCTGATCCTAGTTGAAGGGCACTTCTCTTTTCAACAGGCGAGTATAACCTTTAGCAAGTTCGGCGTAATTTGGAATGAACCTACTCAGAACGTTTGCTTTCCCTTGGAGTTTCTGAATCTGAAGCAAATTTGAAGGTGGAGGCATATCGGTGATTGCTTGAACCTTACATGGGTCAAGACGAATCCCATCCTTTGAAACCACAAAGCCAAGTAAATGACCAGAACCGACACAAAACACACATTTATGCGGATTGAGTCGTATCTTATAGTGTCGGCAACGTAGAAATATAGCTCTCAAGTGCTGTGGATGATCAGTCCTCTTTCGCGAATGAGCCAGAAGGTCGTCGAGATATGGTTGAACGATGTTCTTGATGTCATGGAAGGCGTAATTCATAGCCCTCTAAAAAGTTTCCCTTGTGTTCTTTAAACCAAAAAGTAACTTGCGATACGTGAATGTGCCCCACAGACAAATAAATGTAGTCTTTGACTGGTCCTGTGGGCGGATATTTATTTGATTATACCCGGAAAATCCATCCATAAATGAAAAGATTTCGCATCCGGCGCATTCATCAATTATCTGGTCGATGAAGGGTGTAGGGTAGTTATCTTTGGACAAGCTTGATTTACATCCCTGTAATCGACGCACACTCTAATCGTTCCCTCCTTTTTCATCACAGGAACAACGTTGGATACGCAATCAGTTAGAGGAACCGGGTAAATGAAACCAACATGTAGAATTTTTTCAACTTCCGCCTTGATGGCCGCGGCTTTCTTCAGGTGCACTTGTCGAAGCCGTTGTCGTACCGGTTTGACATCTAGATACATCTTAATTTCATGTTCAACTATGCTCGAGTCAATGCCTGACATCTCTTCATATGACCATACAAAGACATCTCTGAACTCACGAAAGAGAGTGTAATATACTTCCAGTTCTGAAGAAGAACAAGATTTTCCGACATGAATATTCTCTACAACATCTAGTTTGATCAAGATATTTATGGCGATAGTTTCTTCAATATTGGATAGCTTTCGCTCAGAATCCACCGTATTTACAATATTTGATAGAAAATCAAAAACTGAGGGATGATTAAGGTCGCTGGAGCAATCTTCGTTGTAATCCGGAAGAAGGGAACGAAGGTGGTAATGTTCCCATGGTGCCTCTCCTATCATCATTGACAGAACAATTCCTTCGTTTGTAGAGTGTACATGTGACCAAGGATCTGAAGAGGTACCATGTTCCTTAGAACTATCTACCCAAACGCTCGATGAGCATTGATTTGGGTTTGCCGCCCAGGTCGAGAACATTGATTGCTACAATATTTCTATGGGGCTTGGAGGCAATACCTTGTGATGATCCATGTTAACATCATGTTCGGAAATCCTCTGAATAGAAGATACCATATTGCAGGTTCCCACCATGGCCACTTCCGCCAGATTGTTTGGAGGTGGTAGGGAAAAAGTACCCATCAATGTAGGGTCTTTTAGGAGGCCTACTTTGATATTTTGAAGCGATTGAGAGCTTCCATGGATCATCGGGATGCTTCTCATAACTTGTGAACTGTTGGGGAGGAAGGTTTGTTGGTCAACGATTGTGATTCCTCCTTGAAAAGGAAATGCAATATTTCTGAAGTATGCTGACACAACAGTGGCCATAGATTAAATCCATGGCCTTCCCAGTAGGATGTTGTAATCGAGGTTTCCATCAATAACTTCAACATTGATTTCTTCTATTTTTCCCCCTAGTTCAACTTGTAAGTTACTTAAAATCCCGTATGGGGTGTATGTTTGTCCATCGAATGCTTTTAACGTCATTGACGATCGCAACAAGGGTGGGGAGCCTAAAGTTTTCTAGCAACTCATTGACATAATACATGTAGATGCCCCCTCATCAATAATTGTTCGATGAACAGTTTTGTTGAGGGATTTCACTTGAATGAGGAAAGTGAGTTGAGCTGGTAACTGAGGTTCATATCCTTTATGATTAAAGGCCACAAGATTGGAATCTGTTGGGTCAATCCCACCTATCGCTGATAATAGAGCCTCCTTTTGGGAGGGGAAATTTTGCAGTACTTCAAGTGTCGACATAGCGGACGACGATTGGGCCAGGTCTTCTACTATATTATAATTCTGTGCTCCTCTGGCACGAGGATTAAATGTTGATTTGTGTACTACTCCCTTTGGCGGTTTTATCGTTAGCTCAGGAATGATGGGTGGCACAACTTCGTTTGAAGTTGTTGTCGAACTACTAGGTTGATCAGTAGCCTTGTTGTTCGATAGCTGTGGATTCCCATAATCTTTATTCCTTGTCGATATCAAAGCATCATTTTTTTGTTTCGAAATGGACAACATAAGCACTTGGGATGGGGAAGCATTGTCACTAGCAACCAGATTGGTTTCTGGGTTTGGAAACAGATCAGTCAATACTGCTGAAGTTTTTGAACTCTTAAAGAATTTCTTAATCTCAGCTTTATGTGGACAATCTCTCGTCCAATGATCCTCATTGCATATCTGACACCCCGAAGGAGGTTTCCTTTGCCCATAAGGGTTTGCAGAAGATTTTTCAGGAGACGAATAATCCTTTTTCTTCTTTTTGCTTTTCCCTTTCTTCTTCCCCCCTGGTTGCTTTGGTTCTTTGCCTTTGTCGGTCGACACGGTATTAATCTCTGAGGCAAGAAGTTCTTCATTTGCATTTTGACCAGAAACCTTACGGGTTTTCTTAGATGTAGCCTTTGCAGATTTCGTGCTGGTCGTACCTATCATGCCATCTCCGGCATGAGAGTCTTTGTTTGATTTAGGAGTAGGAGGAACGAAAAACTTTGGTCTAGGAGCGTCAGGGATTTTGTCATAGAGTGTGCTAGACTGAGTATAGATCAAGTCTAGTTATTGCGCACGAGCAATGACTTGCTCTTCAGTGACAACCCCCCCCTTTAGCCACATCTTCTGTAATAGAAGGTAACAATGACTTAATAAACCATTAAGTTAGCAGTTGATCAGGGACATATGTTTTTACCATTCGACGACGACGTCGCCACTCATGAATATGATCAGATATGTGAGTGGCTGTCGTTTGCTTAAAATTGGTAAGAAGCTCTATTCCTATTTCGTGCCTTATGGGTAACTGAAAATGGGTTAAAAAGGTCGTGGCAAGGCGCTGAAGTTATCGAATGAAGCTCTAGGAAATTCGATGTACCATTTTGCTGCCAGACCAGTTAATGTTCATTGGAAAAGGTGAATCCTAATCGAATCATCATTTAGAGTGTTGGACGAACACCACAGATAAAAGGTCATCACATGATTCGATGGATCTTCACTCGGATTTCCATTTAATTTAGAAATATCTGACGGAAGTTTATGAGGAATCGCCAGCCACCAAGGGGCGTAAGAAATTGGATCATTTGTTAGCTAATTCAGATCTGGTAATTCTAAAGTTGCAACGAAAGGCAACTGTTGATTCAGGTTTGGCGAAGCATACGCAGGATAGGACGGGATCGCCTGAGCAGTGGGTCTTTGCATACCAGCATAATGTATTTGATGCTGATAACTTTGATAAGGTTGATGGGAATAACCATTACGATAGGATGGATGGTGACCATTTTGAATATACGTTTGCCCATTACCCGCAAAGCTTTGTTGCTCAGGTCCTTGGTAAGCTTGCTGGAATTGTGGTTGTTTACATTGCACCAGCCATGGTTGTGAGACCAATGTTGTTGCCAAATATCGGATGATTGACCAAGATGAGGGGTTATAGTACTCGTTTGAGCCTGGGTCGCTTTAGTTAAGGATCCACTAATCGACGGTTGTGATTGAGTCGCGGAGACAAGAGGCTGTTGTATTACAACCTGAGAGACTGGAGGTTGACATACAACAGGCAACGCTTGTACTTGCGACACCGTCACAATAGCCGGTGTAGTGGGAATATTCGACACAGGTTGATTCGGTTGTATAGAATATACAACCCTTGGTTGTTGAGGCAGTATTGGTACCCAACCACTGGATGTGATTCCAGCCTGACCCGAATTCTGTTGTGAACTCTCATATGGTTGTTCTCCCGGAGGGAACAATGAAAAGGCATACTGCCCCCCATAAGGTTGCAATCTAGAGTTGAAAGGGAAGATGGGCCTTTGGAGACTAGACTGCCCAAATTGATACTGTTGCGAAGGATCAATTTGCTGAGACTCAACATAAGAGATTCCAGATAAGGTTCCAGGCGAACAAATGGGAACATGCCATACTGTCGAAACAGTCCCTAGATGGACTCCATCTAGCGGTTGAGAACTAGTTGGGACAGATGGTAAACCAGCGAACATTGTTGGAGTAGCAACATGAGGCTCTGCTGCTGTTGTTGTGTCAGATGACACAGTCCTAGATTTCGACGGTTGTTCAGACATATCGAGTCTATCCAAAAGATTTCCTAGTGATTCTATAGGAACTTACGATGAAGGGAGACTAACTTCTGAAGTAGAAGGATATAGGTGGATCCCAGTTCCAAAATATAATGGAGTACTGGATGGAATATCCTCCACAATCCCTTCTATAGCAATCAATCCAAGTGGAAGAGGTAGACCGTCAGGTCTGTAAAATATTTCTGGTGCCGAAGAAGGTATAGACTCTGCAGCGACAGATGCTGGAGGGGTGACACCTTCTGAATCAGCCCTAGATGGAGCTGGTTCAGGAATAGAAGTGTTTACCGTTACACTAGGATTAGTTCTAATGTCCTCTTGTAACTGCGGAACTTCTTCTGTAGAGGCAGGGATACCAGAAACAATTGGAGTAACTGGAGTCTCTGAGGATGTTGAAACACAAGTTTCAAACAAACTAGGAGACTTTGACCCAGTTAAACAAGTTTGCTTGGCCCGGAATGGCTTCGTTTCCAGAGTCAAAGACGGTTGACTCGTTAGTCTCTGCGAACGACGAGGTTTTGATTGACTTTCTTCCACGATTGCGGATTACTTGATCAACTCAAAATAGAAAGGGAAAATGTTATTTCGAATTAAATGAATTTTATGACCTTTGAGACAACTTGATTTTTCAATTTTTAAGAGTCGAGAAAAAGCTAAAGATGACTCTAGTCGCCTTTGATTTTTAATGAGCTTGAAGTGACAAGTGCTCAGATAGACCTTTTCTTTTAAGGAGTCTGAAAAGGAACGAAAGTGACTACTCTGGAAATCTAGACAGAGGGATTACCAAACCAATCGCGAAAGTGCAGAATAATTTTTACGGTACGACAATCAACCTTCCCAAATGTTGTGTTCAGTGCATTGCGATCGATATGGTGGCAGACACAGCTTCCTAAGGATAAAGGATATAACCTATTGTGGTCTTCCAATATATACTCGACAGTATGTGGGAGCACAAGTCCGTACTGGCACTTGTCGTCTCCAAGAGGAGGAATCACCCAACCTACAATGAAAGCGATAGTTACCAGCCTTTACCACGCCGAAATACGTCTCTAGCCTAGACTTCTGAATGTTATGCGTTAGGTTCCAAAGCGTTTTTATGTTCATTGAATTTATTTTACATTTGATCTTTTCTTAAGAAGTTTTCCTTTAAGGTTCACCGCGTGATGTAAATGTACAATTCCTAAATATGCAATCTAAGATGATAAACAGTCGTTTACTCTTCTTTTCGCAATGAAAATCCTAGCTACTAAGGAAAGAGAAATAGAAATCTTTCAACATAGAGCAGAGAGCACACACTAAATGCACTGTCCTAAATCAATATCTACAAGCAGTCTAAATGCAAATGCACATGCATGTATTTGTTTTCCGCTTTCTTAATGTGTGAATGACAAAAAGAATGCTAAGTACAGATCTGAATTATTTTTCTTTCAAAGCGACAGTACTAACAATTTTCTTTTCAAAAAAAACGAAAGGAAGACAAGGACGACACTTTGTGATTTTGAATTGAAAACTGCTTTCGACACTTGAAATACTATTAATTCAAATCAAATACAAGAGTAATAGCGTAATCGACTATCAAAAGAGAAGGATTCTTTTCTTTGACTAAAAACGACACTTGCGACACTTTCAAATCAAAAGACGACAGTTCGATTAAGCTACCGTTTGCAAAAGAGAACTGCAAATGGCGAAAAATACATAAAAACATTCGCAATTCTTTGTACAATGGAGGCTAAATAATGAAAAGAAGGGAGTTTCAACAGTGATATACTGATCACAGATAGCAAAGCTCCTGAATAAAGCTAAAGACAATGAAGAAAAAACCAAAATCTGGAGGCAGAAACAGTCTTATCTGATCATCGCACCTGTAACACAGGGAAACAGGGATGCATCTCACCTACAGCACACGGGAGGTGCGATGCATCCAGACTGCCAATGAGAGATAGTGCGATGGTCCAGGGATGAGACTAAGATTGATTTTTTCTCATAGTTTGCAGCTAAGTTCTGGGGTTTAGGCTGAGCTAATGATAGGCAGTAAGCACAAAGTATAGGGGATGATCTAATGAGGTTACTTGAGTTACCACCAGGGCACTTAGGATGTTTGCAAGTCATTTGTTTAGTTTATAAACAAAACCCGGAGATGGACTGAAGCAACATTGATCTACTTTGCATTTGCATAGAAAATGCAGTTCGAAGGCTAGCTGGCTTAACTTCAGGCTTTGTCTGTAGTTTATAAAGCAAACAAATATAAACCAGAAAACAATCTATTCGCTCCCCAACGGAATCGCTATTTTGTTATCGGGAAAACTAGTGTCCATTAAGAGCTACTAGTCCCACTAAGACGGGTAGCTATCTTAGAAACAAACAAACTAAAGTTACTTGTGTTTTTCTTTTATGAGAGATAGATGAGAGAGAAGGAGAGAGTACCAACCTCAGTCTTTCGCTTGACTCCCTGCTTGTTTCCTCCCTCCTTTGACAGAACTTCGCCACTCCTTCCTTACTTGTCCCACTTCAAAGAACACCTGTAGAGTCAAAGCAGTATAATACCATCAAAGCATAGAGATCTATAACCATAAACAATATAGGATCAGATGTATATTAACGATACAAATGCATATATCAATACAAGATTCAGAGATACACAAGCATATGGAGGAAAAATCAAATAGCTTTATTGATAAAAGTAGTAGAAGAGAGGATTACAACCCATTGGTTTGACCCAACGCCATCCTCCCAGCATGAAAGCCCTCTTCACCTCATGAAAAGCTTAGATCACCCAACAATACAATGTTGCACAGAGAAACCAACAACACTTCCTTACAAAATACAAAATTCCAGCCTCTGGATCTCTAGGATGAGGGATCCATATATAGATGTTTGCAGGTGGGTGAGTCAGCTTCTGGGATTTTTATTAGTGTCATCTCTCTGATAGTTCTTGGTTCCACTTGGAGATTTCATGATCTCTTACTCATCCCTGGGTGAATTCAGAGAGGCAAGTGTCAAATGAGCAGCTTCTAGAAGATTCTCTGGGTTTCCACCTAGCAAATTGCTTCTGCCATTTGTCTGCTCTCACTCATCACACCCTACAGAAGGGCTTTCCAGTATGCATCGCACTTTTTGCATGTGGTAGGTGAGATGCATCGCACCCTTACCACTGAGCAGTTTGTATGGTCCAGTTTTGACCAGTTCTGAGTAGTTTTTCATGGAGAACTTCTGGGAGATGATGTAATCAGCTGACCTTGCTCCTTTAGGGTATGAAACAACACTTTTAGGGACTTATAGGCCCTTAGTTTTATGGACATATGTGTTTGGGGTTGCAGTGCCCAAATATGTCTATAACACCTGGAGGCTGCTCATGACGGCCCTTGTGGGGGACATTTTGCAGACAAACATACTGGGCATAAGGTGTTACAAATGGGATATTATTAGCCCTCCATCTTTCGGGCTGTGAGAGATTATGTACGAAGATGTGATAGCTGCCAGCGGATGGGTCAGCCTGGTTGATCAGACGAAATTTCGTTACAGCCTCAAGTAGCACTTGAACCTTTTGAGAAATGGGCTATTGATTTCATTGGTCCATTTAATCCGTCTTCACATCAGAAAGTTCATATTTTAGTCTGCATGGATTACTTGAAGAAGTGGGTTGAGGCTAGGGCCATGGCGAAAGCCACAGAATAGGTTGTCTCAGACTTTTTGTTCGAAGAAATTTTTGTTCGATATGGCAGCCCTAGAGAGATAGTTTCGAATGGGGGAGCACAATTTACATCACATATGATAGCAAGGCTTATGAAAAAGTATGGTATCAAGCATAGAATAACATATCCATACCACCCTCAGGCGAATGGTCAAGTGGAAAGCATGAACAAGGTATTAGAAAACATTCTCACAAAGACAGTGGAAAAACATCGCTGAGATTGGGACTGAAAAACTTCCTGAAGTTCTTTGGGCGTACAGAACATAATGGCAAGATACAACATGGTTTTCACCTTTTGAGCTTGTCTATGGTAAGTCTCCATTGTTTCCAATAGAATTTGAGATTAATACGCTCAAGACAACTCTCGAAGTAGGATTAGACCTTTCAGAAGCCTAGAAACATTGGCTGGAACATCTAAATGAACTGAATGAAATTCGTTTAATGGTTGTCTAGAGAACTGCTGCAATTAAGCAGCAAAGAACAAAATGGCATGATAAATTTATTAAGAATAAGTTGTTTCATAAAGGGGATTGGGCATTACTTTATGATTCCCGTTTTAAGGAATTTAAGGGGAAGCTTTTCTCTCGTTGGATGGGGCCTTATGATATTGATGAGGTATTTGATAATGGAACTGTCAGACTTGTCATGATTGATGATACACATGCTTCTTTTATTGTAAATGGATGTTGTCTCATACTGTATCATCGTCGAGCCTCTAAATATGCCTTCATGAAACATCTCTCTGATAATCTGATTTGAAGGTTGTTAGTGCAAAGAATTCCTCCTCTACATCCTCTGATTAACACACACACACATATATAATCTATATAAATAAATATTGTTACGACTTAATTGTTTTCTTGCAGGTACTACCACTGGTGTTTATATCCTACGGAGGCAAGAAATTTTTTTAAGTGCTTAGTGTTGTTACTCCTTCAGTGTTGTTACTCCTCCGATGTTGTCACTCCTCCGTTGTTGCTACTCCGTGGTGAATTTTTTCTAAGTAATCGGTGTTGTTACTCCTTCAGTGCTATTACTCCTTTGATGTTGTTACTCTTTCGGTGTTGCTACTCTGTGGAATTTTTTCTAAGTACCTGGTCTTGTTATCCTCCGATGTTGTTATTCCTCAGGTGTTGCTACTCCGTGGTGAAATTTTTTCCAAGTACCCGGTTCTGGTACTCCTTCGGTGTTATTACTCCTCCGATGTTGTTACTCCTCCAGTGTTGCTACTCCGTGGCGAATTTTTTTTTAAGTACTCGGTTCTGTTACTCCTTCGGTGTTTTTATTCCTCCGATGTTGTTACTCCTCCAGTGCTGCTACTCCATGGCGAATTTTTTTATAAGTACCTAATGTTGTTACTCCTTTGATGTTGTTACATCAACAATGTGGTTACTCCTCTGAGGCTGTTATTACGCCAGGTATGTCCCCGACCAAACTTTGCAGATTTGATTAGTAATTCTTTTGACATGACTTGAGGTGACTGCAGACAATCATTTTTTAGTTGGGGGGAGGTACAACTATATTTAAAAACGATGACGTAATCAATTTTAACAATGATTTGTTGACGTTATCATAAAATCTTATGCCAATATGTATACTCTACGGTCCTCACCTTACTTTGCACAATTATCAATAGATATTGGATGTTAATGAACCAGTCCCTTTGAAACCTGCGAAATAATTACCATAATGCCTCTCCATTATTTCCATAATCTGCCATGGATTTTTCCCATATTTCTAAAAATTGCCATTTTTACACCCCACTATTACCGCTTCCTATGCCTTTCTGCAAAAATATACCTACCGATACTCCATCCTAATAGTTACTTCTACTCCGAAGTGTTGCTACTGAGCTATATCAGAATGGGTGGAGCGACTGTGAGACACGAACCAGAGAGCACAATTTTGGTCCGCAGTAACGCAAATGTATGGCAAGTCTTTGTAGATGCAGGCTGGATATATACTTTGAGAGATTGTAGGGATTCGACGAGATTGTTATAGCTGAATTTGCATTGAACTTGGAAGGAGATCATTCTAGAGTTCAGAGTTTTGATATCCTTATCATAGAGGAAGCCATATCGGTCATCAGTGGATTGCCACAGGAGAGGAAAAAGTTGTTTTCATAGAAGGCTTCCTTGCCGGAGTTCCCGAAAGTATTTTTACAAGCCGGGGAAACAAAAATTAAAAAAAGTAAGGGGATATGATCGTAAGTCACTACCTTATCCTTGGGGTGAATTTGCATACTTCGTGTTAAGATACATTACCTGTGAAGGGTGCTTTATTGTGTTGCTCAAGTATCATTTCAAGCTGTTGGTGTCCCTTCGGTTTTGGCATGCACAAATCCATTTGCTGGATATGCCTTTATTCTTGTGGAAAAGTCTTCAACTAATGGCGCAATCCGCCCGATGCTCTCAGAAAGTATTAGCAGTCGTCACGAATCATGGGTTGGTCTGGCTATTGGTAATTCAAGTGCTAGCTTGAACTCCTGTACCTTGGTCACAATTCGTTGAATTGTCGGAAGAAGAACTGGAGGGAATTATACTTGCAAGGGAGGAGGATGACGAAGGCTCAGCCGAAATGGAAGATGCCACAGTCGATGCTTCTCCACAAGAACCAGCATTTACTATTGGTTCAATCGAAATGGAAGATGTTACAGTTGATGTTGCTTCACAAGAACCAACATCACCTGTTGGCTCAGTCGAAATGGAAGATGTTACAGCCGATGCTTCTCCACAAGAACCAACATCGCCTGTTGTATCAGTTGAAATGGGAGATGCCATGGCCGATGTTGTTCCACAATAACTAACATCGCTTGTTGGCTCAATAGAAGTGGAAAGGGTGGAAATTGAGGACATGGTCGATGTTTCTTCAGCATTAGCTGACAATTCTCGGGAAGGACTGCCACCAACACCACTTGAACAAATGAATTTGAGGTTTGAAGAAGAAAGTGCAAGTGGTGTTGCTACACAAGAACCAACACCACCTGTCCAAGAAAACTTGGGGTCCACAACAGAAATTGTAAGTGGTGTTGCCACATAAGAACCAGCACCACTGACACCAGAAAGCCTAGAATTGGCGAAAGAAAAAGAACCTGTAATTGACACTATTCTTCATGAACCACACAGAGATGGCCAAGAAATACGATCTTTCTTAGCTGCATGTTGATCACAACCAATCTAACCCATACCTATGAAGGTGACGGCTGCATGACGACATGCAAAAAGACCAGTTGGGGGGAGATGTTGGGATCTAAACTTGCATGTTTTTACTTGTCTTTTTATCCTATTTTAATTCAAATTTGCACTCCTAACTAAGTTATTTCATATCCAGAATCACACAGGTACACCTCTAATCATGTATTTATGAATTAATTAATCGTTGAAGCATGGTCTAGGGGATTATTACCAAAAGCGCTTGCTAAACTTTATCTTATGTGCATATTTCCAAGTCAAATGGCTAAGTTTAAATCATCGAGCTGGAAGCACTATTGTTAAACAACAGCTATAATGACATAACTGATCCCAAATTACTCTTTCTATCTTTTGTATTCATTTTTGGCTTATTACAACCATTGTGTAATCGCAGGCAACAATTACCTTAATCTCAGGAACTGTTTTGTATAAGAGAGGATAGAGAGTTTGAAATAGGGAGTTGGCATACGAGAGAGTTGAGCTTTGTAACAATGACTTTGTATTAATGAAATTTACAACTTTCTGATCTTTTTTTGAGTTTGTGAGTTTATCACAGCCCTGATCAGGGAGTTGGTCCCACTCTCCTGATCAAGTGCTGCTAAGATAATGTGTGCTTAGTTTTCTTTTTCATGAATGTATTTCCTCTTTTCGCTGTGATAGTTTGATGTAAATGCTGTGAATCGAATTTTTGTTACAAGTTGATTATTGTTGTCATTTCCATTTGTTGTTATAGTTGTTTATTGTTTGTTCATGAATCCTTGGCCAATTTTGCGTTGTACAATTGTTCCTGCATATATATTGTGTGTTATCCTTGCAATAACCAATAGATCCTGAATTGGTATTTAACATGGGAAAGGGTTGAATAATATCATTCATACGTGGACACCAACACCTCCTCATTCCCCTTTCTAAGTGAAACACCCTTTTCCTCAATATTAGATTGTCTATTTTTAATTGCATAGCTTCATTGAATTGAGACTGATACCTTTCCTTAAGGGAAGGTCTCCTTCATGCACACTAGTAAATGAATTCTTTCTTAACAATGACCTCCTCTACTTGTCTTGTAGCTAGTGTGGGGCCTAGTGGATCATCAGCACATGTGTCGATTGGCTCCACCTTCACTCTCACTTCTTCTGTTTGTTTATTAACTTGAGTGGTGTCTCCGTCATTTTCTTCTAGAATCACCGCGGTTGAGGGTTCAACACCCTCAACTTGTTTTTCACCCATGTGTTTTTCCATATGTTCCAGAACTGTCTTTAGCTCTAGTGGATTAGTTTCAGCATGCATTGTGTATTTCTATAGTTCTTGAGTTGTCTCGGCAGCCCATGGAATAACATCCTCTGCATTTTTCTCTTGTGCTTGCTCCACCACCCGGTTATCCCCTGTCTGTTCGAAATTTGACTCAAACCCTTGCGGGGTGGCATCAATACGAATGCCTTCCTCTAGTGGCCCTATAGGGCTGGCATTCATCACCATTTCTTTAATTCGTTCTCTGTCAGCACTGGTTCTTGTGTAGCACTGTTGACTCCCATGCTTCCAAATTGTTCTGTATGTGCACTAATGAGTGTCGGCACTTGAGTGGTCGCCTCAATCACTACTCCCAATTTTGTCCCAACAAATTTTAAAGTTGGGGGAATGAATTTTTCCTCCTTTGAGTGTTGAGGAGTCTAATATTTCCTCACCCCTCTCGGTAGAGTTGTAGGGAAGGGAGAATGAAGAAAATCTTCTCCCATTTTCATTCTGATTGTGCCTATTGAATCATACCCTT
Source organism: Pinus tabuliformis (assembly GCA_031772625.1). Taxonomy (NCBI): domain Eukaryota; kingdom Viridiplantae; phylum Streptophyta; class Pinopsida; order Pinales; family Pinaceae; genus Pinus; species Pinus tabuliformis. The sequence continues at coordinate 141,192,966 of CM062812.1, forward strand.
CACCTCCCTACATTGTTGTTTGAGCCAAGTCCCCCTGTGTTTCTTGAAGAGTAGTGTCAATTGCAAGGTATTTTTCCTTTGCTGATTCCAGGGTCCCTTCTGTCAGTGGTGTTGGTTCTTGTGTGGCATCACCACTTATAGTTTCTGCTTCAGACCCCAAGTTTTCTTGGATAGGTGGTGCTAGTTCTTGTGTAGTAGCATCACCTGCACTTTCTCCTTCAAACCTCAAATTCCTTTATTCAAGTGGTGCTTGTGGCAATCCTTCTCGTGAATTGTCAACTGATTCTGATGTAGCATCGACCATGTCCTCAATTTCCACCCTTTCAATTTCAACTAAGCCAACAGGCGATGCTGGTTCTTGTGGAGCAACATCGGCTGTGGCGTCTTCCATTTCGATTGAGCCAATAGGCGATGTTGGTTCTTGTGGAGTAGCATCGGCTGTGGCGTCTTCCATTTCGGCTGAGCCTTCGTCATCCTCCTCCCCTATAGGTATAATATCCTCAATTTATTCTTCCGACAATTCTATAAATTGTGACCAAGGCATAGGAGTTCGAGCTAGCGCTTGAATTACCAATCGCCGGACCAACCCATGATTCGTGACGATTGCTAATAATTGCCGAGAGCGGCAAGCTGATTGGGCCATTAGTTGAAGACTTTTCCACAGGAAGAAAGGCATATCCAATGAATGGATTTGTGCATGCCAGAACCGAAGGGACACCAACATCTTGAAATGATACTTGAACAAAACAATAAAGCGCCCTTCGTAGGTAATGTATCTTAACACGAAGTATGCAGCTTCATCCCAGGGATAAGGTAGTGACTTACAATCATATCCCCTTCCTTTTTGAATTTTTGTTTCTCCGGTTTGTAGAAATACTTCTGGGAACTGCGGCAAGGGAGATCCCCATGAAAAAGACTTCTTCCGTTCTTGTGGAAGTCCATTGACGACCGATATGGCTTCCTCTGTGGTAGGTATATCTAGACCTCGAACTCTGGAATGATATCCTTCCAAGTTCAACACAAATTCGACTGTAATAGTCTCATCGAATCCCTACAATCTCTCAAAATTTCTATCCCAGCCCACATCTATAAATACCTGCCATACGTCTGCGTTACTGGGGACCAAAAATGTGTTCTCTGGTTCGTGTCTCATATCTGCTCCACCCATTCTACTATAGCTTGGTAACAACACTTCGGAGTAGTAGTAGAATCGTTAGGAGGGAGTATCGATAGGTAAATTTTTGCGGAAAGGCATAGGAAATGGTAATAGTGGGGTGTACGAATGGTAATTTTTAAAAAGATAGGAAAAATCCATGACAGATTATGGTAGTAATGGAGAGCCATTATGGTAATTACTCCACATGTTTCAAAGGGACTGGTTGATTAACATCTAATATCTATTGATAATTGTGCAGAGAAAGGTGAGGGTCGTGGAGTATACGTATTGGCATGAACTTTTATGATAATGTCAGAAAATCATTGTTAAAATCGATTATGTCGTCATTTTTAAATATGGTTGTACCTCCCCCCAACTGTGTCTGTGGTCACCTCAATGACATGTCAAGAAAATTATTAATCAAATCCACAAAGTCTGGTCGGGGACATACCTGGTGCTTACCTGGCAGAGTAACAACCTCAGAGGAGTTACCTCATTGATGGTGTAACGACATCAGAGGAGTAATAGCATTAGGTACTTAGAAAAATTTCACCACTGAGTAACAACATCGACAGAGTAACAACATCAGATGAGTAACAACACTGAAGAAGTAATAGCACCGGGTACATAGGAAAAATTTCACCACAGAGTAGTAGCACCAGAGGACTAACAACATCGGCAGAGTAACAATACCGAAGGAGTAACAACATTGGGTACTTACAAAAAATTTCACCATGGAGTAGTAGCACTGGAGGAGTAACAACATCGGAGGAGTAACAACACTGAAGGAGTAACAACACCGGCTACTACAAAAATTTTCACCACGAATTAGTGGCACCGGAGGAGTAATAACATCAGAGCAGTAACAACGCTAAAGGAGTAACAACACTGGGTACTTAGAAAAATTTTCACCATGGAGTAGTAGCACTGGAGGAGTAACAACATCGGAGGAGTAACAACACCGAGGGAGTAATAGCACTTGGTACTTAGAAAAAATTTCACCACGGAGTAGCAGCACTAGAGGAGTAACAACATTAGAGGAGTAACATCACTGAGGGCATAACAACACCGGGTATTTGGAAAAAATTTCACCACAAAGTAGCAGCACCGAAGGAGTAACAACATCGGAAGAGTAACAACGTCGGGCACTTAGAAAATTTTCTTGCCTCTGTAGGATAAAAGCACCAATGGTAGTACCTGCAAGAAAATAATTAAGTGGTATATATATATATATATATATATATATATATATATATATATATATATATATATATATATATATATATATATATATATATATATATATATTATTATTATTATTTTTAATCAGAGGATGCAGAGGAGGAATTATCTGCACTAACAACCTTCAAACCAGATTTATCAAAGAGATGTTTGATGAAGGCATCTTTAGAGGCTGGACGATGATACAGTCTGAGACGATGTCCATTTACAATAAAAGAAGCATGTGTATCATCAATCATGACAATTCTAACAGTTCCATTATCAAATACGTCATCAATCTCATAAGGTCCCATCCAACCATAGAAAAGATTCCCCTTAAAGTCCTTAAAACAGGAATCATAGAGTAATTCCCAATCCCCTTTATGAAACACCTTATTCTTAATAAATTTATCATGCCATTTTGTTCTCTGCTACTAAATTGTAGCAACTCTCTGGACAACCATTAAACGAATTTCATCCAGTTCATTTCGTTGTTCCAGCCGGTTTTCCTGGGCTTCTGAAAGGTCCAATCCTACTTTGAGAGCTGTCCTGAGTGTATTAATCTCAAATTCTGTTGGAAACAATGGATATTTACCATAGACAAGCTTAAACGGTGAAAACCCTGTTGTATCCCACCGTGATGTTCTGTACACCCAAAGAGCTTCAGGAAGTTTTTTAGCCCAATCTCGACGATGTTTTGCCACTGTCTTCGTGAGAATGTTTTCTAATAACTTGTTTGTGCTTTCCACTTGACCATTCACCTGAGGGTGGTATGGATATGTTATTCTATGCTTGATCCCATACTTTTTCATAAGCCTTGCTATCATATGTGATGTAAATTATGCTCCCCCATCTGAAACTATCTCTCTAGGGGTGCCATATCAAGAAAAAATTTCTTTGAACAAAAAGTCTGAGACAACTTGTTTTGTGGCTTTCGCCATAGCCTTGGCCTCAACCCACTTCGTCAAATAATCTATGCATACTAAAATATGAACTTTCTAATGTGAAGACGGATTAAATGGGCCAATGAAATTGATAGCCCATTTCTCAAAAGGTTCAAGGACTACTTGAGGTTGTAACGACATTTCGTATGATCGACTAGGCTGACCCATCCGCTGGAAGCTATCACATCTTCGAACATAATCTCTCGCATCCCAAAATATGGAGGGCCAATAATATCCCATTTGTAACACCTTATGACCAGTCCATTTGTCTGCAAAATGTCCCCCACAAGGGTCGTCATGAGCAGCCTTCAAGACATCATAGATGTCATCTTTTGCTACATAGCGTTGGATCTATTGGTCAATCCTTGTATGAAAAAGATATCCTGCTATCCATGAATAACAGGTACTATGATGAATGATCTTCCACTATTCCCTGTATGAAAAATGTTGGGGTACCTTCCTTGTAGCAAGATAATTAGCAATATCTGCATACCACAGAGTATGAGTAGAAATTGCAAAAAGATATTCATCCGGAAAACTATCTTCTACGGGTGTACCTTCATCATTAGTATCTAATCTAGATAGGAAATCAACAACTACATTATCCTTGCCTGGTTTATCTATGATGGTAATGTCAAATTCTTGAAGTAATAATAACCACCTTGTGACACGCCCAGGGGTTACAGGTTTATTCATCAAGTACCTGATTGTTGCGTGATCAGTATGCACAAAAGTAGGATATCCAGTAATGTAATGCCAAAATTTATTAACAACATAAATAACAACCAAGAACTCCTTTTCTGTTACCGTATAGTTTAATTCAGCAGGTGTCAAATTCTTGCTGACATAATAAACCGCATACGACTTCTTGTCCTCTTGTTGTCCCAAAACTGCCCCTATTGATGTTTGAGAGGCATCAGTGTGGATGTGAAATGGGAGTTCCCAATTAGGGCCTCACAAGATCAGAGCTTGGCATATTAGTTCCTTTATTTTTGCAAAAGCTTCTTCACACTCATCTATCCACAAAAATTATGCATCTTTAGTTAACAGATGAAAAAGTGGCAATGTTATTCTAAAAAAATTTCTAGGTCTGTAATAGCCCACACAACCAATAAAACTGCGTACCTGTGTTGGTGTATTTGGTACAAGAAAATGCAATATCACCTCTACATTGGACGGATCAACTTGAATTCCAATAGCCGAAAGCAAGTGTCCCAGCACTATTCCCTCTACGACTCTTAATTGTACTCAGACAAACATGCATTTGTATGCATATTTTAAGCACCTTCTCCAAGTTTTCCAACCCTTCTTCAAATGATTCCCTATATGGTGTAAAATCATCCATATAAATCTCGACACTATCATCGACTAGATCAGAAAAATTCCTAATATTGCCCTCTGAAAGGTAGCAGACGCATTACAAAGACCAAATGGGAGGACTAGGTATGCGAAGGTTCCCCAAGGGCATGTAAAAGTGGGTTTATCTTGATTCTCGGGAATTATTTAGATCTGGTTATACACACTAAACCCATCCAAGAATGAGAAAAACTTCTTCCCAGCTAAGGTATCAAGGACTTGGTCAATAAAGGGCAAGGGAAAATGGTCTTTCAAGTTTTCTTTGTTCATTTCTCTATAATTCACACAAATCCACCACTTACCATTCTTTTTAGGAACAATAACTAGCGGGTACACCCATTGACTGTTCGAGATAGGTTAAATAAATCCTACATCTAGTAACTTCTGAAGTTCGTCTTTGACAATGTTTTTCAAGGCGGGATTCATTCTTCTCTGGGGTTGTCTCATAGGTTAATAGTCTTCTTTAATGTATATATGATGAGTGCATAAGTCGGTAGGGATGCCCTTCATATTTGTATAGTCCCATGAAAATGCTTCCTTATGTTCACGAAGGACTTTCAGGAGTTGTTCGGTCTGGGATGGTGAAAGATTCAGGTTAATATTCAATATCTTCCCTCGCTCAATTTCTATAAGAATATTGTCACAGGGTGTAGCTACACGGATATCTTCGTCTTTAATTCCTAATTCAATAGTTTCCTGCATTTCACAGCTCAAAATATATTCTATAAATTGATGAGTTGGACTAGAAACGACATGGGGACTATTGATAAAAGTGATGATAGTATCATCTTCCGTTTCATTTTTGAAATAGAGGGCTTGACCAATAGTAAGGACTGGTCTGGTTTCCTCGATTTTGGGTTTAGGCCCTTCTAAAGGCAATGAATTTTGTTTAAATGTTAACTTTTCTGGTGAACTTGGTTTTGCAGGGGGGAAAAGAATAAGGTTCTTTGTGATATCCCCATTAGATATTACCATATTTCCTTACCGACATCCAATATAGGCGTTTGCGGTTGTAAGCCAAGGTCTTCCTAAAATCAGAGGGTGACCACCAGTTGGGGACTGTGTATGTAATACCTAGAGATCAATGGGATAACGCCATGAGTCTACTGAAATGGTTATGTCTTCCAATTTTCCTATCGGTCTTACTGTAGACATGTCTGATAATTCTTAGATTTTCCCAGCATAATGTCTGATAGCTTCCCCATAACATGAATGGTAAGTGGATCCTTTGTTTTCTTTCCAGGTTTCTCGGAACAATATTCTCTAATTGTCTTAGCATAAATAGGCACGTCCTTCATAGCTTAAAGTAAGGGAATTTTGACAAACAGGTTTTGCAGTTCCCCTAAAAGGTCAAACTCTGGTTGAGGATTTTGTTTACTTGGGGTTAATCTCTCGGGATAAGGCGAATTAGTTGGGCAGACCTGGGTAACACTCGAATGAGTAGGGGGGTGTTTGATAGAGTTCTATTTGATTCATTCCCAGCTACTCGAGATTCTGGTTCTAGATCTTCATCACCAATATGTTCAACGATAATTGGCGAAGTCTAAGCATTCAATACCTGACCAGATCGCATATTTATCTCATTACATTATGTGGTAGAAATGTTATATGAAGGAAGATTGAGATTTTCAGTCTGCTAAACACCCTTATTATTAGGATTTGGATTAGGTTGGATAGGAAGTTGAGGATAAAGGGGAGGATTACTAGAGGGAATGTTGGAAGGAAATTGTAATTGTTGTTGCATAGGTTGAGGGAATTGACCAAGAGGAGGAGAAGGCCCTTTCCAATTCTAAGACCGTGAAGGATTTGAACTAGAATGAGGGAACCAAGACTGCCAAGGCATATATTGACAAAATTGAGGCCATGATGGTGAAAAAGGCACTGACTGAGGGCCCATCTTTAAATTTCTAAAATATTGAGAAAGGTTGCTGAGACATACCTTGATTTGGGCTTGGTGGTCGTGGCTGCCATGGTTTCTTGGAACCCATAAAGCATAGTTGATCTACTCCTTCATTTGCTCCTTGGAATGCTGCCTTCAGTCCAGGAAGAGACGGACATGAGCTGGTGGAGTGAGCTTGTTCACATATTGCACAAGTATCCACACTATTCAATGGACATTCCTTTAATGGATGTTTCTTCTTGCACTAAGAATAGAAGATGGCCATGGTCCTTTCTAACTCCATTTTCTTTTGTTTTTCTTGTAACGTGTCCATCTGAGAGGATAATGTACTCAATATGTCGGTCTTCAAGTTATCCAACAAACTTTCGATCTCTGCCTTGTAATTCCCTCACTAGATGTCTTGGAGGTCCAAATCCCTTGCTTATTCCTTGCATCCCCTCGTGAACACTGAATGCATAACTCACAGATGAATTCAAGATCCTCTTTAGATATATCACCCTTACCTACAATATTCAAATGCTCTAGAGATTCCTTCCTTAGGGCCCAGAGAAAAATAATTTTCAAGATATCCTTATCCAGGTCACTATGGCTGGATCTTTGCAGGGAATATCCTCCATATTCTCATCCTCCTTCTGCATAAACTTAAAAATTTATTCCTTTATGTCCCGGGATTTACAATAATCTTGGTACTTCTCCAGAAAATCCTTCTTCATCTCATCCCATGAGGAGATATATTTTCCACCTAGACCCATAAACCATCGTAGAGTTGTCCCTTTTAGAGTAGCAAGGAATATTTTCAACTTCTGAGCATCAACTACATAGTCGTACCCCCTATAGACAATATACAATTCGAACAAAAATATGTCTAAATCTTATGAGGAAATCCCATGGAAGTTAGGCAAAGCGGTCAGTGGAATGGGCTTCATCAGTGCATCACCTCTAATGTCCCCAATTGGGAATTCAATCGAGGAGGTTGGAGGTGCCATGAATACCCTTCAATATTCACTTGGAATCTCAACAGGTTCCTGTTGTATGAGAACTGATGGTTGAGTTCGTTTAACATCACTTCCTTGATCACATAGTGAAGCAAACCCTCCAAGTTTCCTTCTACTGCACTTGGATTGATTTCTTTTTCTGGCCCTCTACTCACTACTTCCTCTTCTTCTGTTGTTGAAAGGATTACTTCTATTTTCTTTGATGCCTCTCTTTACTTCCTATCCTTTTTCCATTGAAATGGGTGTTCACACTCCCAAAGGTGGTATTGGTTGTTCAACAGACTGCCCTTCAAATTTCGTGTGAGTCCTCACCCTAACAACAACTCGTGAAGATGCTTCAACTTTAGCTTTTGTGATGATTTCCTGGATGTAGGTGTTCTTACCTAAATCCTTCCTTCCTCTCTTTGGGGGTCCTCCTCTTCCCCTTTTATTCATATCTCTATTCATGCAATTAAAACATTAAAAGTTCTCACAGCTCATACCCTGGAGCAGGGTAAGAGGGCTTCCCTCCCCAGGGCAAGAGAATGGTTTTGGAACAAAAAAGAAAATAAAAGACAAAGTGAAGAAAACCCTAAGCTCGGGGCTTGGAAAAAGGTAAGAAAACTTCCTTCCCTAGGGTGAGAGAGTGATTCTTAAGAAAAAGACAACAAAACAACCAAGAAAATTTTAGGCTCAAGACCTAGAGTAGGGTAAGAGAGCTTCCCTCTCTAGGACGAGAGAAAGGTTTTAAAAGCAAAGAAAAATGAAAATAGAATAAGTAGAAAAATTTTAAGCTCATGGCCTGGAGTAGGATAAGAAAACTTTCCTCTCCATGGCGAGAGAGTGGCCCCTATGTAATCAATCGAAAAAAAAATAGAAAAACAAAACAAAAAAAGTAATGAAGCTTGAAACGTGGAGCAGAGTAAGAAAACTTCTCTCCCCAGGATGCGAGATTGATCCAGTGACCAACGTCGGTTGTGATCTTGCACCTTTGATAGCCTCCCCTGAAACGGTGCAAAAATGTTGGTGTCCAAGTGTGAATGATACTATTCAACCTTTTCCCACATTAAATGTCAATTCGGGATATATTGGTTATTGCAAGGCTAACACACAATATATATGTAGGAACAATTATATAGCCCAGAATTGGCCAAGGATTCATCAACAAATAATAAAAAACTATGACAACAATGGAAATGAAAGCAATAATGAACTTATGACAGCAATTAGATTCACAACATTCACATCAAACCATTACAGTGAAAAGAAGAAATACATAAGTTGAAAAGGAAAACAAAACACACACTTATTTCAGCAGCACCTGATCAGGAGAGTGGGCCCAACTCCCTTATCAGGGTTGTGATAAACCCACGAACTCAGAAAAAGATCAGAAAGTTGTATATTTCATTAATACAAAGTTATTGTTACAAAGCTCAACTCTCTTGTATGCCAACCTCCTTGTTTCCAACTCTCTAACCTCTCTTATACAAAACAGTTCCTGAAATCAAGGTAACGGTTACCTGCTATTACACAATGGTTGTAATAAGACAAAACTGAATACAAAATATAGAAAGAGTAAGTCTAAAACAGTTCCGCGTTTATAGCAGCAGTTTAACAATAGCGTTGCCAGCTCGATGATTTAAACTTAACCATTTGACTTGGAAATTTCCACACAAGATAAAGTTTAGCAAGCGCTTTTGGTAATAATCCCCTATATTATGCTTCAATTATTAATTAATTCATAAATACATGATTAGAGGTATACGTGTGTGATTTAGGATATGAAATAACTTAGTTAGGAGTGCAAATGTGAAGGAAAATAGGATCAAAAGGTAAGTAAAAAAATGCAAGTTTAGCTCCCAACACCATGCTTGAGTGTAAAAAATAGTATTAATTCAATTCCTCTTATTTGTAATACTAGTGAGTGAGAAAAAAATTACATTGCAACACATTATCAAGGCTCCAATATGAAGCATAAAAACTTATGTTGAAGCACGAAAGATAGCTTATAGATTTAATTGTTAAAAATACACAAGAGGTATTTTAATAATAATTTATTAATATATATAAAATGAATAAGATGATTTGAATGTACAATGAGGACCCTGCTTTCATACCTCGGTAGTTGACCTTTTCTGAAGGGGCATGTCTTTTTAGACATGCCTTTTCACTTAATTTTAATAACTAATTAACCTAAATAATATTTAATTATTTAATATTTATATTTATTTTATTTAGCTAATAGTTATGAATTATATTCATATTATAGCCTCTCTCTCCTCAAAGCTTTAACACTAGGGGTTTTCTTCACTTAGTGTATGTCGTCTTCGATGTATATAACCTGGTCATCCCTTCTTCATGTAGCTTATTAGAATTATTCCCTTTGTTGTTGTTTTTTTTTTAATTAATTAATTAAATTATAATTTACATATATAGTTGTTATATAATTATATATTATATATTTATGTATTATATATAACTATAATTATATAGTATATAGTATTGGATTAAATCAATTTAACTCCACTCTGCGTCAACGGTCATGACGATTGACCTTGATAGTGACTCCCCATATCTTCCGTGCGTTAATACCGAGGTTGTTGCTATGTCCAATCGTGGCCTCGTGGCTCCATGGGGACAGAGGTACCAGAACCCGCAAACGCACATTGTTCCTCCACAATGCCGTGGTCACGCTTGTTGACTGTTGAGCGGGGTTCTCCACAATGGCACAACAGGATGTGGGTATGGGATGGACCTATAGGAATACACACATTAATGCCTAAGACTAGCATAAAGCCTTGGAGGGTATATATTGTGTCCTTATTTAGTATAAATACCATTTCTCTATCCCAACCTTCTATCAACCCTCTACACATACCCATTAACTTTATTCACTTACAGAGATAGCAAGTGCATGATATAGTTCAAGTTATGCTTGCTCATCTCATACTAGCTTTTGCAAATCTAGTTTTCAATAAATGTGGCAATTTTCTTTATATACATATAGTATAACTAGGTTGAGCCTAGGTTTAGGACAACTTGTCTATTGGATGGAATAACAATCTACCCACTAGTGGGGTGCTATTACTAGGATTGTGTGAAGCTCGTTCAAGCTTGTATGCCCTTGGGATAATTTGATTCCCCCAAAAGTGGCTTCCAACTTCAGCGCCTCCCAATTTTGTTAATATTAACCCAATAAACAACAATTTATCCATCGTCATGAACCTATCACATGTCCTTAGTAATTACTTTATGTACATATGGCCCTTTGTTCCCATCCATATTCAATATTCTCTCAATTTACTCCAACTATTCATGATGCAAGTTCCCTACCACACCAACACACTCTCTTTACATTTTATTCAAAACCACAATTCTTCTAGCGATGGCTAACTTTGTGCTGAGCATTATATGATTCCTTCTGTGACCAACCTCAAGATGACACATTGTCAAGAGCTCAAGGAATTATTGCTTCATTCATAAAACTTGTTGACATAATATGAGCATCTATTCAATTTTTGTGACAATTATTTACATGGTTCCTTGCCTAATCAATTGCATCTACTATGGCTAATGGGTCAACACGTGTTACAAGTACAAAGAAATGAACCAACAACTATACCTCACATAGTCAAGATGTCCTTAAACATAGTGACACACTGAGATGACATTGTCACATAGGCATGGTGCAACAAATGATAAACAACAAATGGTGATAGAGTACTTAGGAGAATTAATTCCTCTTTCCTTCACCATTAGTTATATTAATTTGATAATCAAGGTTGGATGACAAGTCAATTGAATACAAATATCCCATTGCAGCATTCTCTCTTGGAAAAATAAGCACCAATTTCACGTGACAACTATTATAGGTGTTGACACCTAATCCTCAACGGATGGGTGAACTGGAACGCGATCAGTCATCAAGAAGATGAACTGATCCGTCCTATTTCTGTATATAAATGATAGTTAGCTATTGAATTATGCAATCAGTTTTCTTCTGCCTATTCTGGAGTTACCCTGGCCTGACATGGTATCAGAGCGCAGGTCCCAGATTCCTTGTAACTCCCATCTCTGTTCTGAGCGCTCCTCTGTCCTGAGCGCTGCTCAGTTCTGAGCGCTGCATCCGTCCAGAGTATTATTGATTCTCTGTGCATCATTGATTGACTGCGCCTCATGATTCTCTGCGCATCCGTTTTGATTTCCCTGAGCGTTCTCCTTCTGCATCGGTCTGGTTCTCGAATGCATTGATGATCTTCTCAGTGGCAATTTTCTCGTTGGTCTCTGCGTTTTTGACTCGGCTTCCTTGGCACGTTCTGCATCTTCAGACAGAGAGCCGTTACCCTTTCTCTGCAAAAATTTTGAGCTTCCATCATTCTTCGCTTCTTGACAGGGATATACTCGACAACCGTTTGGCTCTGAAGTGTTTACTTGCATTTTGGTGCCGCCTTCAAAGTGAGATTTTCTTTCAATAATTTTAGAGTTTGAGGGATTTACACTGCCATCAGGCCGCGGCGTCCACCCGACTCAAAGCCCATTGTCACGAGTTCACTCGCTTCTTTCTGCCTTTCTGGTAGTGGAACCGATAGATTTAGAGGAGGAGTGCCATTTCCGTTTCGAACGTCCTCCGCTTCCATTTTATAGGCGGCCTTCCAAATAAGTTTGTTGTGCCACATCGAATAGCAGTAGCCGCAGGGCAATGAAGGTGGACTCTGTGTGGCGAGAGGGCGGTCGTTCATACTACCCGCTTTTGCGTAAGGAATTTTACATTGACTGTGTTGTGAACATGGCTGCCTATATTATTTTTAGTTGGTAAGAATTGCATAGATGCTTGGATATACATATCAGCCAATTGTAGAATGATTATACAGATGCTCCTTTGCATGAATGCCGAGACTTTGTTTGGGCGGTACGTCCTACCCCGCCACAAAAGCGACGGAAAGGTATTGCTTGCTTGTGGGCAAGCACATCCTCAAGATAGGCTTTAGCCTTAGCCAAAGGATTACCAGGCTCGCTTGAATACTTAACCATTGTGTTCTGACTTCTGCTTGGCGTTGTTGAAGCCGACTTGTCGCAGAAACTTGATACCATCGTTGGAGCTGTATTAAGAGAGCACGTTGGAGCATTTCTTAAATCATTGTTGGAGTATTGAGAGAACACGTTGAAGCATTTTTTGAATCATCGTTTGGTATCGAATCCTGCACGAATTCATCATTTTCTTTATCTCTGGATTTTAACAAGCATACATATCAAGCCGAAATTAGCACTAATTTTTGTACACCCTCTGTAATTGAACTCTCAAATGATGCGCTGCTTTCAAAATAGTATTGCAGTGATATATTGATATGTATTAAAGTGATATATTGAAGTGATCTCTTGAAAGTTTTTTTTCAAAAACATAGTAGTATTGCAGAGATATAAGAAATGTTGATGCTTCTATTAAACGTTAGAAGAAAATAAAGTGCATAAGGCTGTGGCATAAGGATTTTTTCAGCAGAAGTTTTTTTTATCAACAGAAGTTTTTTTTAGCAGAGACATTCTTTTACAGAATGCATTCAATTATCTCTATGGTCGGAATAGTTCTCACTGGCAAGGAGAACTATTCTGAATGGTCTCGGATGGTAAAACACACCCTCATCTACAATGAGTTGTGGAAAGGAGTGTGTGTCGGAGAAGAAGACAAAGACCCTGTGCAGCCTACATCAGATAAAGAACTTGTCATTTGGGAAAACAAGAACAGCAAAGCCTATGCATTGATCGCAGCATCTGTAAATGAAGAAGTAAGTCGTCATATTTCATCCTATTCCACTACCTTTGAAGCTTTACAAAAGCTGAAAGAACTCTATGATTCACATTCTGCACTTGAAGTTGTTCAGCTCATGATTAAACTCTTCACTCTTGAACTGAAAAATAATGATCCCCTTTCTCTTGCATCTGAAATAAAGTCTATAATGCATGATATTAAATCCACTAAGGTTGAGCTGGATATCTCTCTTATTGCCTTTCTCAAAGCACTCTATCCTACCTACTCCAATTATCTTGAGTCTTTACAAGCAAATGGAAATCTTAAAGACATAACCTTTGAGTCTCTTGTGAAAAAGTTTGCTAAAAGAGAGAAAGCCTTTGGAAAGAAAACAGTCCCTGAATCTTCTGAAGAGACTGTTTGCCTTGCTCATAAAGAAAAGCATCCTGCTCAAGATTCTACAAGAGGAAGAGGTGGACGAAGAGGAAGAGGAAGATACTTCAGAGGCAGGGGGGGCAGACATTCTCAAGGAGAAAAGGCAGATCTGCATTGCATTCGCTGCAAACGAAATGGATCACATGATGCTTCTACATGCAAGCTACCATGGGACAAAATTGAGCAGAGAAGAAATCAGCAGAAAGGTAAAACTGATGACACAGACAAAGGTAAAGCACCTGAATCCGCTCACTATATTGAGGCACAATGTAACATTGGAGTAAATGAAGATTTGTTTAATGCTTCACTTGCTTCTTCGAAAAATGACTGGTTGCTTGATTCAGGAGCAACCTGTCATATGACTCATAGGAAAGATTTTTTTGAAGATTTCACTGACAATGTTGATGGAGCAGTATACTTTGCAGATCAGTCAAAAATCAAGCCATCAGGGCTTGGCACAATCAGGCTTAAACTGCCTGGTCTTCCAGACTTTCTTCTGGATCATGTTCTATATCTCCCACAGCTCAAGAGAAACTTGTTGTCCCTGGTCCACATCCGCCAGCAAGGTCACTCCATTCATATGTTTGATGGCAAGCTTGAGGTAAGAAAGGCATCTGACCACTCACTTGTCATGAGGGGTATAGAAGAAGAAAGACTTCTTAAACTGCAAGGAACTTCTGCTCATGCACAACATTTCTCATATATTTCTCATCATGAAGAAGGTACACTTCCATCAAGTTTATTATGGCATGCTAGATTAGGACATTTAAACTATGATAGTCTCCGCTTGTTGAAGAAAAATGGTGTTGCTGGTTTGCCTACAATTCCTAGAAAACATAAGCAATGTGATGCTTGCATTCTAGGAAAGCATAGCAAACAGTCTTTTCATGATTCACATTCAAGAGCACATAGGAAGCTTGAACTTATTCATTCAGATTTATGTGGTCCAATGCCTGTTCCTTCTGCAAATGGAAATAAATATATCATGACATTTATTGATTGATTACACCAGAATGTGTTGGGTTTATTTATTGAAGAACAAATCTGATGCTTTTCAAACATTCAAGAATTTTCATAAGTGGATTGAAAATGATGCACAATCTCATATTGGGTCTATTCGCACTGATAATGGAAAAGAATATACATCAAATGAATTTGAACACTATCTTCGCCAACATGGGATTAAACATCAAACAACTGTGCCTTATAATCCTCAACAGAATGGTGTTGCTGAAAGAATGAATAGAACAATTTTGAATATGGTACGATCCATGCTTTTCTTCAAAAATGTAAAGATAATGTTTTGGGCTAATGTTGTTCTATGTGCTGCATATGTAAAGAATAGATGTCCATCTAGTGCTATAAGAAACAAGACTCCTTATGAATTGTGGTATGGACATGTTCCTTCGGTAAAACATCTCAGGATTTTTGGTTCCACCTGTTATGCTTTAATACCAAAGGTACATAAAAACAAACTTGGTGCTAGAAGTCGTAAGTGTATCTTCCTGGGGTATTCAAACACATCTAAAGCATACCGTCTCTATGATGAAGTAAATAAAAAGTTTGTTGTATCTAGAGATGTCATTTTTCTTGAATCATCCAAATCTGACAGTGTTGTTGAGCGGCAACTTGATCGCTTGGATAGATTCACAAAACCGAAATCATTTCAAGAGTTTGATAATTAGATTCCACATCTTGAAGGGGGGATTCCTATACTAGAACAACATGTGGAATCTTTTTCTGAAGAACAATCTCCCCTGCATGAAACTCCAACAACGGATGATTCTTTAAGTGATGTAATTGATAGAATTGGGAGACTCAATCTTGATTCAGTCCTAACTCAATCAACAGAGCAGCCTGGACCATCCCAGAAAGGTCCCCCAAAGTGGTTGACAAAGACACTTGAAAGTGTTCATCCTGATGAAATTGGAAAAACAGGAACCAGCTGAAATACAAACCGACAAGATGGAGGTGATGTAGATAACTCTAATTCACCTGTTGATATGGATGTTACTTATGATTGTGAATTGAACTTGTCTACAGATTTTGAACCAACTTCCTTCAAAGAAGCTGCTTCTCATGATGAATGGAAAGAAGCGATGCAGAAGGAGTATGATGCCCTCATAAAGAATGGCACTTGGAAGCTGGTTGATCCTCCATTTGGAACCAAACCAATTGGCTGCAAGTGGGTCTACAAGAACAAGTACAAAGCTGATGGCTCACTTGAAAAGCACAAAGCTAGGCTTGTGGCAAAAGGTTTTGCACAGAAAGAAGGGGTTGATTATGAGGAAACTTTTGCCCCCACAGCAAAATGGGCCACCATCCGGACACTTTTTGCACTAGCTGCTCAGAACGGTTGGAAAGTCCATCAAATGGATGTAAAAACTGCATTCTTGAATGGAGATCTAAAAGAGAATGTTTTTATGTCCCAGCCTGAAGGATTTGCTGTGAAAGGACATGAACACAAAGTATGCAAACTTGTGAAGTCCTTGTATGGCCTCAAACAAGCACCACGAGCTTGGTATGAAAAACTAACTGAGCATCTTCTAAAACTCAACTTCAATCATTTTGATCTTGATGATGCAACTTTATTTGTCAAGAAAGTTGGCAAAACAGTTGTATATCTTGTGGTATATGTAGATGATCTTTTAATGACAGGGAACAATGAAAGCTATATTGCATCCATAAAGAAAGAATTAGGAAAAAATTTTGAAATGACTGATTTGGGCTATGTTCATTACTATCTTGGCATTGAAGTAACCCAACATCCAAAATCCATATTTCTTTCTCAAAAGAAATACATTGGAGATTTGTTAAACAGATTTGGCATGACAGAGTGCAATCCTCTTTCTACTCCAATGGAACAAAACTTGAAGCTCACATCTATTGAAGGAAAGGAATTTGAGGATGCAACAAAGTATAGACAGCTTGTAGGAAGTCTCATCTACCTCACTACTACCAGACCAGACATTTCATTTGCTGTTGGAATCCTCTCCAGGTTTATGCAAAAGCCTTGTGAGGGACATTGGTCTGCTGCAAAAAGAGTTCTAAGGTACTTGAAGGGAACTCAAGACCTTGGAATCAAGTATACACAGGTGGACGACTTCAACTTGATTGGATACTCTGATTCAGACTTCGATGGAGACAAAGAAACTGGGGTATCTACTTCAGGATATGCTATGAGTCTTGGATCAGGAGTTGTCTCCTGGAGATCACGCAAACAATCAGTACCAGCAGATTCCACAACAGAAGCAGAATATGTGGCAGCAACTGAAGCAATGAAAGAAATTGTGTGGCTCAGGAAAATTCTTGAAGATTTGTAGGTAAAACAAATACAATCAACTCCACTCATGATTGATAACACCTCTGCAATAAAGTTGACCAAGAACCCAAAGTTCCATGATCGTACTAAGCACATCAATACTAAATATCATCTGATCTGACATCATGTTGAGGCCAAAACAACCCATCTCCGTCATTGTTCCACAAACGAGCAAATTGCAGACATCTTCACCAAAGCGCTTGGAAGAGAAAAGCTTGAAAGATTCAGAACGATGCTTGGACTCACCAACATCCCTTCAAATTAAAGGGGGGAATGTTGACACCTAATCCTCAACGTATGGGTGAACTGGAACGCGATCAGTCATCAAGAAGATGAACTGATCCGTCCTATTTCTGTATATAAATGATAGTTAGCTAATGAATTATGCAATCATTTTTCTTCTGCCTATTCTGGAGTTACCCTGGCCTGACAATAGGTACACAATTTCTAATGCTTGAAAGAGGAAAAGTTCAATTAGAGACTATATATATATATATATATTTTTTATTTTTTTCTTCTATTGACTCAATAATAATGTAGTTTACCTCTTAACTATAAACTACTAACATTCTTTTCTGAAAAATTTCAAAGAATTTATAGTTAATACACTAGATTTGAAATAAATTATTTCAAATTTGGTAATATAATAAGTGTTAATGGTAGGAAAGTACCCCACCAATATAAATTCACCCCATGGCTTTCAATATAGGCACTATTCACTTAATTATCTTCCTATATTATATCTCTATCTTTCTTTTTGTGTCAATATCTTCATGCACTAGTTCATTCCAAGCCTCTCTCCCTCTATCAAACACTTCTCTCTTTTTCTCTCTTAGCTATATTGCAAAAACTATTATTCCACCAAAATATGTAGTCTCTGTCTAATGGGATATGCTAGTTTCCATCTTTGTGATCATCAACACACATCACCACAAATATTTCATATTGCAAATAAGCACTTTGGAATATAACATAGTCATGTTATAGTTACATTCCATGCACACAATTTCATCTCTTGGATGTTCGAGTTAACTAAATTCCATTTCAATGAAGTGTCTTATAATGAACTCATCAATGCATAGATGCATGGCATCTAGGACCTTAGATATGAGTATGTTTGTTATGACCCTATCTCATATATAATTCATCCTTAGCATTCCCTCTATGGGACTCAAGGTTGAATTAGAGGAAACACTCACCCTTACTATTGTGAATGATAATATAATGGTAGATCAAACCCATAATACATTAAAGGAGAGTGGAACTTTAAAGCTAAGTGATTTAGAGTTATCTTCTCTCATTGTGCTAAATGTCATGAAGGAATGGCCATTTTTTACAACCTTTATAACCAACTAGTATAATAGGACTTCACCATCCATAACATTAAAGATTGAGAAGTGGACATGATTGCAACTAACACAACTTTTTAAATAGGAAAAAAATATGTTGATTATATAGACTAGTAAAGAAACTAGACTATCATATTGTTGAGCTTGAAGCTAAGGTTGCTTCGCTATAAGTTAATAAATCAAACTCATACATTTTTCTATAGGAGAAACAAACTACTCTTCATAGACACTTATTTGGATTTAATATATTGATGCAAAAGTTTCTTGTAGTACAAGAAGCCAAACATTTCTTCAATCACTTGTAAAATTCATTATATTACCAAAAATACCACTCCTAGGTATGCATGCAATAACACACTAGATGATGAAGCATGCAATTGATGATCTACCACTCACAGATGAGCACTTAGTTTTGAAAGTTGTGCATATATTCAAATATTGGCTATAATAGGAAGCATCATGGATAACTCTAACTTATAATATGATGAATTTTTTTGAGGACGCCTAACCAAAATATAACGTCCCTCACCCTCCTACATCTTCTCAACATTGGACTTCCCAAGGAAATGGTTTCATGCTAAATAGGCTATTTATTTTATTGAACTTTAGCAACTTGTAGAAGTCATTTGGATCATAATGGTTCTTTCATTTATTGAGAAAGGATTTAAAAGGATCAATTAGACACTTCCACGTTGGATTGACACCAAAATATCTTGACTCGTGGTATGATTGATCACAATTCTTTTCCCCATGATGTTAGTGCATATTCTACCATTGAATGATCATATTAGATATGTGGTTTCACAATATATTTACTTCCTATTTATCAACACATCTAATTGGATTTGGTTCAGTTAGTCTCATTGTCCAAATTTGTTATGACCCCATCTATCAACAATCCTCCACTACTTGCACATGTTTTAGTTAACTCTATTATAGTTGAAGTTTTATAGACTATCATTGCAATTGTGATATTTTCATAAGCCAACAAATCCATTGAATGTCATCAACATATCATGCCTTCATGTTATTAGATGTTTCGCATGCTTGAATCATAATGACACTTCTCAATCACACAATACTAGATTTGATATTTAGTTCAGACATGCAACAACAAAAACCAAGTGTGATGATCAAAATTCAAACATGTATTGTTCTTCAACACAACTTTGCCTCAACAGTGCCATGTTGTTAAACTAAATAGCATTGATCCCCACTTTCTAGAAAATGAACTAAACATTTATGCCAAACAATATTGACCTTGATTTGTGTGTTTGCATATACATACACTACATTATTGATTTATGTAGTTCATGGATTATAATTTGCTTGTGCATTGTGGACTTATATATGGTTTATGGATTGTAACATGCTTCACACATTCTTTAAATAAATGTAAAGTATGTAAAATATCATACGTTTTTCTATAGTGTATTGGCACAGGGGTTAACATGTGGGCCCTTGTAGCATATATAATTAACTAAATTTATACCCAAAT
Source organism: Pinus tabuliformis (assembly GCA_031772625.1). NCBI lineage: Eukaryota > Viridiplantae > Streptophyta > Pinopsida > Pinales > Pinaceae > Pinus > Pinus tabuliformis. The sequence goes on from CM062812.1 coordinate 141,212,864, forward strand.
TGTTAATATAAGTGGTAATTAAGTGACAACCATGTAGCTATTTATGTTATTGTTACTCAAACATAATATTTTTTTATCATGCAAATAAATTTTTATGAGAGATTTATATGTAAGTTTGCAATTTTTTTTATAATGTTTAGTACTTTAATTTGTTCCACTTATTTTAAATAAAATCTAAAAATAGAAATTAGGGTGTTTAGAATTATTTTGTAATAGATCTGACCTGAAAATATATTATAATTGTAAATACGCCCAATAATTGTCAATAATCCCAATACAAATACAAAACAAAGTATGGAATCTTCAAATCTTTATTGATAAAACCCTTGAGGTAGGGCAACATGATACAACTTCTCCTTAAGGAAGGAGAATACTCCACAATTCATATGCTTGTAAATACAATAATCCTTGACATCTCTCGATTGAGAGTCTCTAGCCTCTATATATGCTTCATACATACAATACCATGGGTAATTACCGTGAGTCTCTCGATACCATACATCAATGCAATGGGCTTATCACTTTATTTATTAATTATGGCCCATTTATTATTATTACATTACATTATTCCCTTGGGTACCTCCCTCTATACCTCATATTATCCCCCTGAGGTATACTACATATTTAGATGCATAAGAGTCTAATTACCCCATAATGGTGACCAATACTAAAATTTAGAGATTTAATGCTTATTTTTTCTTTTTTCTTTGTGTAAATAGAAGCCTCTCCCTTCTCTTGTAATCATTCAAATTTTTCAGGTAATTAAATCAACACTCTTTTGAGTATATTTTGGAGTAGTCTTCATTCATTATTTGGATTTGCAAGTACACTCCACTCTTAGATCTGTAGGTGCCTTCATTTCATTATTATTATCTTGTTTTGTGAGTGAATATTTACTTCTATCACATTTCTTATTGTATTTTTAGTTCAAATGTGTGTTTAAATTAATAGTGAATTGAACTGCATCCATGGATGTTACTAGGGTAGAAGAGAAAGTTTTTTAGATTTATGAGAAAATCAATATTTTATTTATTACAAAGGGAATTATAACTTACTATTACAAATTCAAAATCAAGATAACAATTTTTTGTTTTTAGAAACTAGACTCAAAAGTGATCCAATGAGTACTATTCATAATTTTTGAAGTAATATCTAGGGAGATACCACTGTTGCAATCCAGCCTTCTAGAACAACCCAAAAACATTGGTCATTTATATACATGTCTTCAACAAAGAATAATTTTGAGATAGAGTATTTGATTGGGGCACTGTTTTTTCATTTAAAAGTAGATTCAAAAATATTCCATCATCTCCTCTTATAAGGCATTTCATTATGTAGAGACGATTACTAGATCTAAAAGTTATTCTTTATTTTCAGCTTCAGTCCTCTAGCGGGAAGGGAAAATCATTACAGCTTGGAATTGGGTAAAGAAATCAAGTGTTATTTTTTGTTCTCAAAATAATGTCTATATATGCTTACACAAAAAGAGTTAGATTTGTATTGACAATATAAAGAGTTATACTTTTGTGTTTTCTTTCAAAAAAAATTTATCAAACCCTTACTTTAAAAATGTTGAAAGGGCATATTCAAATAAGAATAATACATAAATGTTAGAAATAATAATGGGTGTATCTAATATAATTATTCTTGTTATCAATATATGAGCAAAATATAGAAAATAAATGGATGCATGGTGGCATTTAAACTAGCCTCATGAACAATTGTATGGGGGAATCTTCAAACTATTGATAATAACTAATTTGAGCTTCTTTTTGTAGAATCTCATGTCATTGTGATGATTCTACATAAGAACAAAATAGAAGAGGCAAAAAAAGTCTATAAAACTATATTGCATGAAGCTCTTCCTCAATGTGATGACTTTCCTCATTCAATAAATAAACTTTTGAAAAACATGCAAAAATTATCGAAGTGGCCATAAGCAAGTGATGAAAGAGAGTTCTCAACTTGAATCTTCTCCACTAGAAATGTTTTGTGTTTGAACTTCCAAACACTTGATTTTTAATGTATTAGTCGAATCATACTTGGACCCTTATGACTATCTTGAGCATCTTCAATAGAGTACAATAAATGAGTTCATTCAGATCATTAGAGAAGACCATTGCCAAAGGTTATAACCATATTTGAGTGGGCACACATGATATAATCAATCAAAGTCCAAATAAATATAAGGATAAGTTGTTATACGCAAGAGCTAGTCTTCAATCCTCAAGTTTTGGGGACAACACTTTCCTAGGATTGGGGGCATGTTATGTACCTAAACACAATATTTTCCATTATGCAAATAAATTTATGTACATTACCAATTTTGTAACAATATTCAATATTTTGATTTTTTGAACAAAGCCACTTTTCTTAAGGAATGAATCATATAGATAATTGTTGATGATTAAATTATTTGTTAAATAAAAGAAAAATTGCACCATAAACCTAACTTAGGCCATAAGTTAATACCTTTAAAACCTTTTTTTTATACATGGGATTCTTCCTCCTCTCATATCTATATATATATATATATATATATATATATATATATATATATATATATATATATATATATATATATATATATATATATAGTTTCTTCTTCCATCCTTCAAATTTACTAGTGTAACCTACTCTCTCTTTTTTGGGTGTGTAGGTGTCTTCAATTTTTTATTCTTTATTATTTGTTTTTCTTTTGATCTTATCTCCCATGTATTATGGTTATTTTATTTCATATTTTTATTTATAATTACAGTGTCTTAATTTGTATCCACATACATTTTATTTGAAATTATCATTTTTTGCTATCATAATTTCATTTTTTTTAAAGAATAATTTAGGAGAAAACTCTGTTTTTTTTGTTCACATTGGATCATTTGCCTTACCCTTTTGGTGACATCATTTGACTGTTTGTCGTCAACCAAGTTTACTCAAAAAAAAAACAACGGATCTTTCACATTCATGATTTCTTTTAATATTCCTAAGTGTGAATAATTCAAAAGTAATAACAATTCCTCATTAATTAGTTATTTTCTCATCATTTTCTTTAATACTCCCTCATTAATTAGTTATTTTCTCATCATTTTCTTTCTCACTTGAATACTCAAGCTCAATGTTCCCATAGAGTTTGATAAAACTCTCTAAGGAATTTTTGAACTCTTCTATGTCTTGTTAACATAGATAGAATGATGAAAATTAATTGGGCATATCACGAGTAAAGTTTCTAAAAGCCTTGTATCTTTTAGTTCTCTTTAAAAACTGGTAAGTATGTTTTATCCATTGGATCTAGTGAATACACCTTGTCTCCTTTTGAAAAGGAAACAAATTTCTAGAACTTTTTATCCATAATTTTAAAATGGAATATATAATATAATAATTATGTTTTTTCTTTTAACAAAGTTATTTTATATATTTAAAGATAGTATAATAAAAATGTTTCACAACAACACATAGTAGTTGATTGATACATTAGAAAGGTTAATGACCTTCCAACTAACTACTTTTTCATATAAATAGTTTATACATAAAACGGTTACGTACCTTTTTGTAAAAAAAAATAAAAGATCAAGATTAGACTAGTTTATGTCATTGCTAGAGAACCCACCAATTATCGTCAATGTTTGAACTATTACATGTCTTGTACAAGCCATACCTTTTAACCACTTCCTCCTTGTTGGACTATGGGTCCCATAGTTATAATCCTATTTTATCCTCAATCCACTAAACTTTTACTTAAATCTCCTTATAAGCACAATGCCCAAATCCCTCAACACTCTCTTTATGTGTGTGTTTGCAACCATTACTCTAACATCATCATTGAACTCCCTCTCTTAGAACTCCATTCAATAAATTTATTGTCAAATTAGGGCCATAGCCTTTAACACATAATACTAACAACATATGGGTATTCTTTCTAGTGTATTTTTCAACTTCAAGGCTATAATTTCATTGTCTCAATGGTTTTTCCATTCCTCCCTTGCATTATTTTTGTTAAACCTAAACTAGCCAATCTTCTTTCAACTTTTCTTTCAAAAATGCCTAATTAGTAGGAGTGGAATCAAAACTCTTCACACATATCACTTGGGGTATTTTAATGTATAACCAAGGAAAAAATGTTTTAAGAATTTATTGTGGTATCTCCCACCAACCTACATCTAGATTACAACAAAAAAGCATCAATCAAGTTGTCTTGAACCAAGCATCTAAATGCCTAAGGCTAATGGGTGTAGGGGAAACTTATCAAACACATATACAACGAACATTAATGGACATATGGGAAACACACCAAGCATATACCTAACAAAAGCACATGAATGCATAAAAGGTTATTGGACATAAGGAAAAGTGCTAAGCACACAAACTCTCAAGGTTAATGGACTTGGAGGACACAACTTTGTTCATAGGACTTATAGCTAGCTTTAATTCAGTAAGGTTAATAATTTGCTTAATATTATTTTCTAAGGCTAAATTGAGGACTTTAAGGTTGATAGATTGCATGTATAAGGGGCATGTAAATAAAAACGGGGGTTTTTATTGTATGTACATTTGTGAATTTATTATTAGTAAATTTGATGCATTTCCAATTGGAATATTATTAGAAGATGGCATATCTCAAATTTCAAGTCCATAATATGGTCAAATTTATATGGAAGTCAACAAGTCACACATTAATTCAACATGTGTTGGGATCATAACATGGAAAATAACAATTATTCAATTGGGAAATTGGTTTATAGTGAACGTCCATTAGTTATTTTGTTATACTGTAACAGCCTCCTCCCACATTTACCCAAGCTAATCGTCCAACCAGGGTAAACATGTGATGAAGAGTTACTATGATATGATTCAACTCCCCATGTACAGTTAAGGAAGTGGAACTGACAAGACAAGACCAATCTGACCTTCCTCAGGAGCTACAGAACCTTCAGGAGACAACCAACCCTTCCAGGTGCCCAACCCCTGAGACAACTTGATGTTTTGTTGAACTAGACCCCCAGTCACTCCCATGACAAACCCTTCATGCAACTAAGACCCTCCATTCACTCCCACAATAAGGCATCCATGTGACTGTGGCCTTTTTTAGGCAGTTCTATGCTAGCAACCCCAAATTCTGAGCCACTTTTTCAGGGCTAGGACTCAGGCCTCTGCCCAGAACTTCATGAAACTTCCAGAATTGATAAATAACAATGAAATAAGGCTACTAATGCAAACACTTGAACAAGGAATTGACCTGACCCCTACTAGCCATGACAGGAATTTCGTCAAACATATCATAAACATGTAATCTATAGGTCATAACAAAAGATCTAAACATATGGATCTCATATTTATTTAAGAATCGTTAAGGAGGACTGATGTATCCTCCCAATAGCTGCATAATTATATATTAGGTCATGCACTTATTAACATTTCATCTACTAACCAAAACATGATGAGAGTCCTTCATCAAGATTGTCATAAAACATGCTTATAACCATCAAATAAGTATAGATATATAAATGATGAAACAACCATTAAAGCCACATAATGACAAGCACATTTACTCATGAAATAACAAAGGAAAGTGAGCTCTTATTAACATATGCATATCCAACTAAGTAATGGATTTCCACATACCACCCGACCATATATTGGGTTGAACCAAATATATCTTTCAATCAATCACCCTCGTGCCATATTCCAAGAATGAATGTGGGATCTCATGGAATAAACCATGAACACCAAATCATGGCTTCCAGAGGCCAAACCACCTCAACCCTCAACTAGTGATTCCACCTCATGGTCGAACATCACTAACCATCACCAGATCGAGCTCTACCCAAGCTATCTAGGGCTCCAAAGTGTTTCTTCCAACCAAGGCTTCCAGGACTAGTAACTCAACTCACAGTTGATGCCGAGATCCATATCGTTTGTCCAACCAAGGCTTTCGGGACTAGTAACTCAACCCACTAAGGGATCCAGAGTGTTTGTCCAACCAAGGCTTCAAGGACTAGTAACTCAACCCAATTTGTTATAGGGCTTCTCGAGTGTTTTTCCAACCAAGGCTTCCAGGAGTAACTCAACCCAAGTTGTTATAGGGCTTCCAGAGCATTTGTCCAACCAAGGCTCCAGGAACTAGTAACTCAACCCACAGCCAAAGGAACATGAGCACCAACCAGAAAACAAAGATAAAACCCACAACACCATGGCTATCTAGGAAATGGAAAGGCTAGGCAAAACCACTGTCAATCTAGGAAATCCTCCATGCCAATGACAAATCATAACCAAGAAACCACATGCATGTGCCATGCATGCCAAAACTAGCAAGGAAATCATACATGCAATTCGGTACCTGCAAGCAAAACTCGTTGTAGTTGTTGATCCTGTTATCCTCTTGTGCTTTCCTGCTTTTCCTTTGCCTTCTTGCTCCAAATCCCAAGTATGCCACACTCCTCCAAGAGTTCTCCAAGAAAACTCGAAGTGTCAAAGAGTATGGGAGAGAGACTAGTACTAAGAGCTCCAAGCTAAAACTGACAAAAAGTTTGTGAATTGATCCTCATAAGCCTTTTTATCATTGAGGCCTCTATTTTCTTCATTTTCCATTATTTTCCTCCATTTTCCTCCTCACATGCAACCTGTGACCTTTCACCTTCCTTTTCTCCTATTTTCCATTATTTTCATAAATAAAATTCCAATTACTACCTCATGTTTCTCTAAATCATTTTCCATTGCCTTTGCTAATTTTCATAGTCATTAATTAATCACAAGTGATCCCAGTCACTATGTTTTTGCCCAACATTTAGCTTGGAATACGTGTCCCATGACCTTGGCTATTATTTTTTCTTTATTAACTTTATTACGTGGATTTTTAACTTGGGGTTGTTACATATACTCATTGCTTCACAACCCTATGTATTTATAAATGTTGCATTCCACATTGGGAGAGATATTTCTCATGATTGATTTTTTCTAGATCTTGAGTTTGTTGCTTTTGGATTTTGATTAATAAATTGGTATTGGGTTATGTACTTGCAAATAACTTGAGCTACATTTATTAAGGATTTCAATTCGTTCCTATGATATGATTGTTAATCATTTATCCTGATAAAGAACATCGAAAAGGTATACACTTCCCAAAAAGAATGTCTCATTTGATTGTATATTATTAACATATGTTATCTTGTACATGTGTAAGTCTACATTAGAGTAGTGGTCCTTTATCAATTAACATGCCTTGGTCCCCCATACTTTAGTGCTTCTGCCCTATCCTTGTATTTATTATAAATAAAATTTCACTATCACCATTATGCAATGTCAAAATCCAAATTAGCCTTCATCCTCTTTTTCACTACTAATCAGTTATTAAGTATATGTCTCTACTTATATATTTTCTCTAAAACCATAAGCTATTTCTTCTATTGATAAGTAAATTTTAATCATTATTTAAAATAAATTTACCATTACTTCCTAATAATATACCAATTAAAGAGGAGTGGTGCCTTGGGTGTTTTAGAACCAGAGGGAAAATCCCATAACATTAAATACAATTGTTCATCCCATTCTATTATAGTGAAGGTGTGCACCATAACCTCTAAGGTTTTCAAAATAACTATATTTATGAAAAATAAATCTATATGCCTCTAATTAGTTTCTCTAAAGTGCTAATATATTCTTCCATTGATAAAGTAAGTTTCAATCACTCTTTAAACACACTTTAAACACAATGCTTAATAAAAGCTACATGTTAAAATCTGTTGGCAGCAACACTTCCTAACCATATACCATTTCAAGAGGATTGGAAGCTTAGTCATTTTATAACTAGTATGGCAAACCCGTAACATCGAAAATTGTTGTGTATACCAATATGTTATAATTAAGATGCATAGTAACATTTAAGGTTTTTAAAATAACGAAATTTATGTTAGTAAAAATATAGTAATATAATCTTTGATAGGTACAAAATTGATACTAAAAAGGAAAATAATTATTTATTCATTAAATATGCCTTCTTTACATGAAAGAGAAAACAACAAACAACATAAGTTGTATAGGTTAACTCTAAAAATTTGACAATAGAAATAGAGAAGGAAAGCAAATAATCAAAGTGAAGGCACCTAGGATAGCAAAAAGTAGTTGACTCTTGTATGTTCATTTGTATGTTTTAGAATAATGGATCACCCACTCCCACCACCCCCACCCTCAATTTACAAAATCATTCCCAACCCCAAAATGAACAATTCTCAAAATATATCAGAAACTCTAAAGATATGATCTAGTGGATCCACAAATGGTGCATAAAATATGTGGACAACATTGTATAGTAAATGTTTACTCAATTATAACAAGAAATGGAGCACTCAATGTGGTATGGGCATGGAATGAGATTCTATTTACATTCAAACTCCACATTTTGCTAAAATCAATTTCTCATTAGTTTATTTTATACTTCAAAAGAGGACTTTATAAAAGCACACGAGAAATACGCATGTTCCATGCAAAACAAGTGACACCATCTAACTACTCTCATAAACAAATATGTTATGAAATCATGGATTGATGTTTACATTATGTTGGGTGTGGAGCCTGATTATCTTCTGTATTCAAAGGTTTCAGCTGGATGTATACCCCAGGAAGACTGTACACTCCTCCACGCGGGGGTCCGAGGGCAGTGCCCCTGAAGCTAAAAATAGATGAAAAAATTGCCTTGTAAAAGTCTAGTAATTTCTAGTCAATCTGGACCGTTCATTAGGCAGATCATCTGATGGTATAAGTTATGTTTAATTTAGTGTTTTTTTCCCTAGAAGGCAACCCCTCACTATATATGAGGGAATTGTATTGCGTCTATGTATATTTGTATTCTGAGTGAGGAAGAGAGAGGAGATTGAGAGAGAAGAGGGAGTTATAGTGGATCTACTATAGGTTGCATCTCTTCAGTTTGCTAGATAATATAATAAAAGAAGGATTGGTTGTTTCTTCGTGGACGTAGCCCAACTGGGTGAACCATGTATATCTGTGTCTCTCTAATTTTATGCATTTTTTGTGTTTATATTTCTGCAATATTTTATGTGTTCCATTACTCTGTAATATATAATTTTCTAACACATTACATGGTACGTGGAATTGAATACTAACACATTTTAGATTTCTTCCAAGTGCCATGCAATTCTACTTTCTAAACTGATTGATGCCCAATTTCAATAAGATTCTTACATGTTAAAGTTGTAAATTCACTATAATGACATTGATTTTATCTAATTTGAAACATAAAAATGGCTTAGAAATCCCAAAAATCTGACAAAAGGGATGCAAGATAGTTTTATCTCTAAATCCGCAATCCAAATAGAGGAAAAACTACTCAAAGATTGAATTAGATGGTATGGAAAATTTTGAGTTTCCAGGAATTCAAAAACATTCGATCAATTGGAAATCACTAATAGATGTAAAGCTTAAAAAGTCCTTGAAAACACTTCACTACATTTAGGGAATAATGGATGAAGTTTAGTTGAGTTTTGTGAAGTGATATCATCTCTTTATATAGGATTCATAATTCAACAAAATAGGTAGATGTACAAATTTGGAAATTGCATTTGTATCTTTGGTAAGAGAAATTCACCTACCAAGAATTTGAACCCTTCTTAAGAGAAATTTATTTACTAAGAAAAGTCAACAAGGATTCCTATAGTTAGAAGGCAGACCTATACTTGTCATTGCATATGTGAGTTCCATAAAGTATTCCTCTTTTTTACTTCTTTTTGCAATTGTTGGACATGGAGCCTGATTATCTTACTGATTCAGAGGTCTTCTTTCAGCCACGTTTGGATCCCAATCCTCGACGGGGGGGTGTGGGGGCGCTTACTTCTTGGAGGTCCAGGGGAGGGCGAGGGGGCAGCCTTGCAAAATTTCCTTGTAAAATATTGTAATTTCATATTCAATCTGGGTCGTCCATTATGCAAGTGATCTGACAATAGAAATTATGTTTAATTTAGGATTTTTTTCCCTTGAAGGCAACCCCTCGGTTTATATGAGGGAATTGTATTGCGGATGTGGATTATTATTCTAAGCAAGAGAGAGAGAGAGAGGAGTTTGTGTGAGAGCGAAGAGGAAATTACAACAGATTTGTTGCAGGTTGTATCTCTTCATTTTGTTGGATAATATAAAAGGAAGGACTGGTTATTTCTCTGTGGACATAGCCCAAATTGTGTGAATCACGTATATCTATGTCTTTCATTTTATGTGTTTCTGTATTTATGTTTCCGCAATATTTTGTGTGTTTCATTGCTTCGTTAATTAATTTCTAACAACTGGTATCATACCCACAGGTTTATTTGGATGATAAACTCATAGGAGAGAAGGGATCCTGGTTCGAGTGGGAGAAATGGCGAAAGATGGTAGGTTTAGGGTCAAGAAATTTAACGACTAAAATGAAAGATGCAGATGGAAGATTATTTTTATCAGAAAGATTTGTACCTACCATTGAGTGGAAAATCAAATAAGCTGATGAGTATGACGATGCAAAATGGGAGATTCTTGACAGAAAGGCACTAGGAACAATACAAATGTGTCTAGCAACGTTGGTGGAATTCAACATTTCAAAGGAAATGACAACATAATGTTTAATAATGCCATTGGCCAAACTATATGAAAAACCTTCGGCCTCAAATAAGGTATTTTTGTTGGACAGTTGGCATTGTCTGTCTGGCTAGTGGCAGTAAGTGTGTTGGCATGAAGTCAACATCCATGCTAGGAGATCAAGTTGGGAAATTGGTATTGCATGACAGTTAGCAAGTATGTTGGCATTGATATCAACCATACTAGCATGGATATTTGTGCTAGCATGTTTTTTTTCTGAGGGGAGTGTTATGGTAGCTTTAGTCTCTGGTAGAGAATTATCACAGTAGCAGACCTATTGGAAAAGCCATAAAAAGATGATTTTGTTGGTTGGGGAGTCCAGGATTCCAAGCACAAGAAGAAGAGTCAAGGTGCAAATAATGGAAAAGAGTTTTTAGCCATGTTTCAAGTAGAAAATGGACTTAGTACTGCATCGGGCCTTCTCCCAACCAAGTTTTTAGCCATGTTTCAAGTCGAATTTCATAACCAAGAAGCAAGCCAAATTTTGGAACCAAGGAAGCAGGCCAAATTTCAGAACCAACAAGTAGGCTGAATTTCAGAACTTCGGAAGGTCAGATTCTCGGGACCTCGAAGGGTCAGAATCTCGGGACATTGGAAGGTCAAAATATCGGAGCCTCAAAGGTTTATTTAAAAGAAATATGAGATAGCATGAAACTAGGGAAGCAGACCGAATATCAGAACCCTGAAATTCGAAACCTCAGAACCTCATCATTTCATACAAATTGAATTCTTTTAAAAGCACTGAGGGTTATGGGGAGCAGGGATTTACAAAATAAATTGTTTGCGAAACCAAGGATAGAGGGACCCTTTTGATCTCCTCGGACAGGACACATGGCAGTAGTTGATTTTCCCTTAATAGTTGATGGTGGCAGATGACATCAGCATGACATGGTTGTACGGAGGACATGTGGCAGTTAGTTTTAACATTATTGAGTGGCCTAATGGGAAAAATTATGGTGACACGTGTTACCACTAAGGAGACGCCACGTAGGGTTGATGACACGAGCATGATGTCACCCTAGAAGTATATCGAAGCTCGAAGATTTCCTAACTCCTCTATAATTACATTTTGAGAAAGTTTTGATACCAAGGAGCTTCTGATGTTGATTGGCACTTGGTCGTGGATCCCAAAGAACCAAGCGCACAAAGCAAGAAAACAAGGAGATAGGCCCTTAGAAGGATCCTGAAGGGATTAACACCTAATTGTTATGGATACGCCACATGGGGTGTATGACAATAGCATAATGGCATTCTGGAAGTAGATCAAAGGTCGGAGATTCCGTAACTCCTCTGTAATTTCACTTTGAGAAAGTTTCGATACCAGGGAACTTCCAATGTTGTTCTCACTTAGTCATGGAGCCTAAAGAACCAAGGGCGTAGAGCAAGAACACAAGGAAATAGGCCCCTGGCAGGATCTTGAAGGGCTTAGCACCTAAGTTCTATGTCATCGGTCACTATTGAAATTTCTAAGTATTACTCGTTAGAAATTGTATCTGTATTCTCTGGCTTATTTTTCCTACTTGTTAGTTACGAACAATTTATTTAACCATATAAATATCGAAATAAACACGATACAGTCTCAACTATCTACAGATCAATAGTTCAAAGAAATAGAAAACACACAAGTGACACCGTTATTTTTGGACAACTTGTCCCCGGAAAAATCCAACTTGGGAAAACCGATGCAACAATTTTGAGGGTTATTTTATTATGCAGTCTTTTTTAGTACAACTGGGTGCCAAATCGGCTCACCAGACAAAGAAAATAATCTGGCAGTAATACCTATTTATTTGGAAGCAGATATTCTGAAATTCTGCCCCATGAAACCCTCTCTAGCACACTCTTAAGCTCAGTGTCAGCCCACTTGGCCTCAGTCAGCTCGGAACCCAATGTGTTAGCCCTCTAAGGCATTGCACAGTATCTACGGCCCTCTGTGTAACTCCTGCAGCCTCTGTGTCGATGACGTAGACCCTTTTGGCCTCTGCGCAGTCTCTTTTGTCTCTGCGTGGCTCCCTCTGGCTCAGCGTCTGCCTCTCTCTACTTCTTCTCTGGTCTCTTAGCACTATCTTTGCCTCTCTGTCTCATACTCTCTTCCCCTCACTGCAACTAATCAGTGATTTGATTTCTCTTAGCAAACCCCGCTCTAGAAAATCAAATGACTAATTAGTCTGGTGCATTCTCCAACTGACCCTCAAGCCTCCTCTTATACTTTTCCTGTTGGTCCTTCAACAACTGAGATTACATATCTAATCAACAACTAAGATTATATTTGGCTTGATCCATGTCCTTTAGAACCTTCTAGCCTAGTTTTATATTAATACCCATTAATATTTTATTTTTCCTAAGTTTAGACTTAGGAACTCCATTAAAAATATTAATTATTTGAATATTTCCTTAACCGGGTAGAATCTACCCAAACCATTTCTGGGTCTTATAGATATCATGTGCTTTAGCCTCTCCACCAATTTTCATGGCTAGATCACATCTGATGCTACCTCAAATCAACACTCCCTCTTAGCGAGGATTATGCTCTAGTAATACTCCACACTGAGCATCACCCTGATTATACGACACTGGTACCTGTGTTGATGCTAGGCCTCCCCACCCAACATCCTCTGCACTGCTGCATCCTATACTACTGCCCATGGATCTACCACTACCACTGCTACATTCGTACGACAAATCCCTCTGCATCCGTGTTGTTGTTGGTCCTTTCTCCCAACACTGCATTTGCACTGTAGTTCTCTCTCATCATGTTGCATCGTGCTATTGCTACTACTACTGCACTGCAACTCAATTATTGAGAAGTAAGTAATTGATCCAACCAATTACTGACATCCTTGTCAGGCTAGAAACACTCCCGATGTTGAATCTCTCTCTACTGCTATACTCTGCTCCCTCTACTGCCTTTGCACTGCTGCAACAACTCCTTGCCTCTCGCACCGCTACAAACCTCTCTGTGCCATCCTGCACTGCTGCAACCTCCTATGTGCCTCTCGCATTGTTGCAAGCCTCTCTGCGCTACCAAGGACTTATGCACTTCTATTAGTCTTTGTTGCTTCATCCGCATCTATTTCTATCGACATTTGCCATCCTGCTACTCTCACTTTGAGGCTCCCGTAGCCAGGTATAATCCAAGAGTTTGGGTGCCTCAAGGATCCTGCCCCTCATCTCTTGTAATCTTCCTGATTGTAGCTCGATATCTCCCCACCTCTTCTCTAGAGGTACATGAGCACTCATGGCACAATCGCCGTCCTCTTCTACCTCCTTTTCCCCCTTCGTTGGCCCTACATGGTAGTCAGACGCCTCTCCCTTAGTCTTCTTCCTCAGACACTGGTTTGCACAATGCCTCAGTTCCCCATAGTTGAAGCACTTTATCTTGGAGAGGTCATTTTTCTTCCTCTTTTCCTGCTTCCCCACAGATGCTAGAGTTGCATCCTCTTCCTCTTCTTTCATGATCCAGACTCCTTTGCTGCTACTTCCTGCCTTGGACAACTATCTGATCTCTTATTGGCGAAGAGCCGCCCACAATTCTTCCCAATCTAGAAGATTCGCCCTGCCCAAAATGCTCTAGAAAAATGTCTCCCACTCCTCGAAGACTGTGTTTAGAGCGGTCCTCACTATCAACTCCTGATCTAGCGTGGCCCCTATGGAAGTCAGTTGGTCTGGGATCTCCTTTAATCTATCGAGAAAGTGATATATATGCTCCCCCTTCTGCATCTGGTATGACCGCAGCTGATTCTCAAGTAACATCTTCCTTTGCATGGAAGTTTGCTAGTACAACGTCTTCAAGGTGTCCCACATTTGCTTTGTCATTTCCTTCTCAGAAATATGTTGGACCACATGATCCTTGACCCCATCAAGGATTATGCATTTCGCCCTTGGCCATTGCTTCCTCGTACTTTTCATTATCATCTGAGTCAGCTGGGATAGCTATTGTTCTCAAGGCGAAGGCCTTGATGCAATGTCTATCTAGAATGGACAGGATCCTGGCCTTCCAGACCACAAATTTGGATGCCCCGTCCAGCCTGTCCTGATCCCTCAGTCCACTCATGGCCATCTCTCTGCTCTTCCTTTCGACTCCTATGAGTATCTACTTCCCTCTGGAAGTTCTCTCTTCGACTCCCTCTAAGTCTCTACTTCCCATCTGGAATTTCTCTGCTAAACTCCCTCTGAGTCTCGATTTCCCTCCTGGAAATCCACTGCCAACCATCTAGTCACACCTCTTCGATCTCCTATGCACCTGCAATACTGATCTGGATTTCTTAGCTAGGAATCCGCCTAGGTAGTGACTCCCTCTACCTTGGTTTTTCCCTGTTAGGTACTGTTCTGTCTCAGCACCAATAGCACTGCACCAGCTTCACTCCCACAATCTGCCCACAGCTTCCTATGCCCCAGCGACTGAAGGATTGAGCCTCTAGGCTCTAAGTAATCACGGTACTGGCTGAAATGATCCCCTAGCCAACTGCATCAACCCTCCTGGTCTCTGCGTGGATCTTTCTCAGCCTTTTCTGCCCTCCTCAGCCTCTGTGTTGGCCTCTCTCTGGCTCGAACTGATGATGCAATCCCTCTACGTCAACCCTTCTCTGTCGCTTTCTTCTAGGAACAACTTCTGTTACCCAGGACAGTTGTTTCTACTTCAAATGCTTTGATTTAGTTGGTGCCTTCAGCTCTCTTGTGATCTGCAACCACGCTCTAATACCATGTTGAAATCTATAAGTATTATGTGTTAGAAATTTTATCTGTATTCTCTGGTTTATTTCTCCTACTTGTTAATTACGAACAAGTTATTTAACCATATAAATATCTAAATAAACACAATACACCCTAGTGCATTCTCCAACTGACCCTCAAGCCTCCTCTTATACTTTTCTTTTTGGTCCTTCAACGACTGAGATTACATCTATAATCAACAAATAAGATTAGATTTGGCTTGATCCATGTCCTTTAGAACCTTCTGACCTAGTTTTATATTAATACCCATTAATATTTTATTTTTCCTAAGTTTAGACTTAGGAACTCCATTAAAAATATTAATTATTTTAATATCTCCTTAACAGGTAGAATCTGCCCAAACCATTTCTGGGTCTTGGAGATATCATGTGCTTTAGCCTCTCCACCAATTTTCATGGCTAGATCACATTTGATGCTACCTCAAATCAACAGCCACAACACCCGGTCCTATGGTGGAAAAAAAATAAGAGGCGAAACAGAAGTGGCTAAAATCCAGGCTCGGAATCTCACGATTTTGTAACATCACCTTAATAAAATTACGATTTGTGGAGATATGAGATTGCAGCACAGAGGTGTATGAAGGATGAATGAGTCGACAACTAAGAATAAATGCATTCATAAGAGTTGGTCGCTATAATAAATAACGACTGTCAAGATAGTTGAGTCAAGGGCAACGAGGACAACGATTTTCAGAGAAGAGTATTGGGCATGTCTTGAGTTGAAACAAACTACCTCTGATCTCCTGTGCAGGCTTCATTGAATTAAATGAAGAACAAAGCCTCAGAACAAAAGATTTGATTACACAAAGGAGAAACATTCCTGAGGTACATGTTAGTCTCTGGAAGACAAGTCAGAAGTATGTCTTGAGCGGTAAAGAGCCATAATGTCGGTACAAGTTGAATTTAATAGGAGAGTTCCTTGAGTCTACAGTGCGACTAAGATTTATTTCTCGGTAGGTTGAAATACACTCAGATGGAAATTCCTTGCATTAATTGCACTGCATCCAGAGTTGATGAGTGAATGAAGCCCATTCTTTGATTTAATGTTGCAACGATAGAATTCAAGCAATGAGATGCAACGACATAATTCAAGCAATAAGATGCAACAGCAGGATGGAGAAGACATGTGTAGGTACAATCTGATAGTGTGAATGGTAGAATGATGGTTGATAGAGACATCATCAATCATTGTGTTTTAGTGAAACAAAACCCAGGATTGCAGTTGGACAATTTGGGGTTAAGTAACATTGTTGCCAGTGAGCTGTGTGGAGAGATTTGTGCATGAGTCCATTGTTAAGGAGAGGCCATGTGTGCCTATGTTGTAGAAAGAGGTTGTGTGTACTTATGTTGCAGAGAAAAGAGCTTGAGTTGTTTGGTGTTGTTGTTTGAGGTCGAGTGAGTATGTGCTGCAAAGAAGAGGCTGAGAGTGCCTATGCAGAGGAAAGAGGTTGAAAGTGCTAGAGAAGAAGAAGAAGGCCGAGAGTTGAGTGTATGTTGTTGAGAGTAAACGAACAAGTACATTGTGTTGCTACAGAGTGAGCATAGGATAGAGCCCAATGTGGGATGAGTAGAGGAAAGTATGTTAAGGAGAACATAGTTGATATCAGGAATAGTAGATGCCATCTATAGAGAACATTAGTTCCTTATTGAGTGTGGGTTGGAGCCTGCATATAGGAAGTTGGTGCTTCCATATCTAGTGGGTGTCTGAGAAGGCTTGGGGGTTGGCACCTCCTGCAAGTTAGTGCTTGCATAAATCCAAGGAGCTGCAAGTTGGTGCTTCTGGTAGGTTGATCAAGAGTCTAGAAAAGGAGGGAGTTGGTGCTTCCTGCTAGTGGGTGCTACCAAACAATCAAAGGGAGTTGGTGCTTCCTGTGAGTGGTGTCTCACAAACATATTTATATAATAGAATAGGTGATCTTATTTTTACATCAATAACAAAAACAAGCTTTTGCGATTTTTCTCCTATAAGGGTTTCCACGTTAAACCTTTGCGTCATATTTGTGTTACTCGTGATGTGTATGCTTGTGTTGATCCATATGGATGTTGTTATGGATTGTTAATGGTTTCTCTCATTTAATGGATGCCAAGTTTTAATGAGTAAAGGAAAATTTTCATAAAAGTTTAAATTACCCTTAATACTAATTCACCCCCCCCCCTTCTCAGTATTAACATTGTTTCCAACATTTGGTATCAGAACCAAGTTCCTTAAGGAACAACTTAACTGCTTGAAGGTAGATAAAAGGGAAACAATGACTAATCAAACTTGGCTTACATCAGAAGGAGTTCCATTTTTAAATGGATTAAAGTATGTACTCTGGAAGGTTAGAACGGAATCATATTTATTGGATTTAGATGTTGATGTATGGTGCTCCTTAATCAATGGAGAAAAGAGTGAGTAGAATGAAGAAGCCAAGTAAATCATCATGAAAGGGTTGTCTAAACCAGATGTTAAGGAAGTAAGGCACTATGAGATAGCAAAGGAAATGCTAAATAGATTACAATTTCTGTATTGAGAATATTACAATATGGCTCAAGAGAAGGTCGAAGAACCTTGCTGCTCAAGTAGTGAACCAGAACATGTAGTTGTTGGTGATAAGAAGAAAAGAAATAAAAAGGAGAAGGCATATAAAATGAAAGATGCTCAAAATATTGAAGATATTTCTTCCTGTGAGCAAATTGTTGATCTTCACTCCAAGGATGGTGAAGAAGAAGACTTGGATGAGATTCCATGCGACTCAGAAGGTAATCTATTGCTTTGTGATAAATGTAAAGAAATAGGTCACTGGTTGTCTAGATGTTCATGTGAATCACTTGAGGATAGAGATATCCATGCATATAGTAGTAGTAATGAAGATAGACCTACTTTAGTAGCAATAAAAATGAGCGATATTTTGAAGAAGAAGAGAGTATGTCCCATAAAGAGAATAGGGGTATCACTGGAAGGGATGAAGATGGAATACTCCTGAGACCTATGGAAGCTTCTATGGAGACAGAGATGGATTTAGATATATGTGGTGGCTCATCCAGCACCTCTGATAGTGAAGAAAAAGATCTACATGAAAGGATATATTCGAGGAATAAGTTGATATCTTCTCTAAAAGAGATCAAGGAGATATTAGAAGCAAACCTCAAGCAAAATGGGCAGTTGCATGAGTATGAACTTGAGAATGAGAAGTTGAGCAAAATAATAGTTGATATAAATGCTCAACAAGAATATGCTAGCAGATTGAATGGGAGGTTAACCATTCATCTAAATGATGGAGAAGCTTATTGTGAGAGAATAGAAAATTAAGTAGTCTCACTGAGACATGACCTAGACAGGGAAAGTGAAGGGTTGTCACATCTTAATATCAGAAGCTTGAGGAGAGGAAAAAGGCTTTGAATGAGATGCTTGTTAAGTAGGGATCCCTTCTCATCAAAGCTAGTTTAGGTTTCAAAGAAAATCCAAGCTCCAAGATTGAGAAGGTTGAAGGGTCAACTTCCCAGGTAAAGGAAGTTTGAGGTTCTAGCAACAAGGAAAAAGAAGTTGTTGAACTTCAACAGTAGAAAGGAAAGCATCAGCAGCAGGAGAAGAAAATGAAACAAAAATATGCTAAGAAGCAATAGCAAGGAGAGCAGCAAAAGAGAGCCAAGCAGCAACAAGGAACAATGCAACGCAGTAGTGCAATCTTCCGTAGAAGGCACATGAAGAACCAACATAGGTCCTTTCCCTCTCAAGGACAACACCCTCAAAGAAAAGGTATTTTCAATCCTCAAAATCTCTTTTATGGATATTTTTTTCTTGCAAAAATTTTGGACATAAAGCCATAGATTGTAGATGGCATGTAGGAAAATAAGACATGTTGGGTAGCAACAACCCAAGAATGTGCAAAGTAGTCAAGAGAGGGCAGGGTTGCAGAAGTAGAGGTCGCGACAAGAATGATAGTAGATATGATAGGGCCTTTGCTCCATTCTTAATCCAAATCAAATGCTACAACTATGGACACTTTGGGCATGAGGCAGCATGCTGCAGATATGGGAAGAAAAAGCATGCTTCTCAGCATATGCATGCAAATGTAGTAACTCGGGATTTGAATAAAAGAAGAAACAATGGAGTAGAGGAATATGAGTTTTTCTTTAGTGCTTAGAATCAAAAGAGCAATATGAAAAGAGGAGGAATAAATCAGAAGAAAACTAGGAATATTGATCCTCTTACTCTTGTAGTAGACCCAAGCCAGCAAGAAGACTTGGGTTAAGAAAGAGGACCTAAAGGAGAAGTTTCCTCTAGCCATGTGTAGCCAAGAGAAAGCCTAAACATGGGAAAAGTAAAAGTTGGAAAGTAATGCTCCTGTCAGGACTCGGACATTGAAGGTTTGGAATAAGAAGGAAGGTGATCTCCTCAAGGGGGATAGATCCTTTGTTTCCCTTCAGTAAAGGAAGAGAATGGCCTCAAGGGATGTCAAATAAGTCAGATGCAGGAAGATAGAAAGAATAGACAGAAAGGTGCATCTGATTTTTGAAGGTATGGTCGAGTCCCCATGCTGATTACAATAATGTATTTGTTTATTTCAAATTTATCAACATTGAAAGAGAGAGGAGAGTGTAGCCAACATGGTTTCAGGGGGAGTACACAACAACATTTTATGTTGTGAAAAGAAGATGAGATGCAGTAGAAGTGTGGAATGACAAGAAGTCAGGTCCACAAGATCAGTCCCCACGTAGATGCAAGGAATTCATTGAAGGAGATCAGAGAGAATTGGCTCAGGGGGAGATGATTTATTAAGTAGTAGCAGGCGACAATTTTCAGCCACAAGTAGAAATATTGCACAGGAAATGAAAGGTTTACAACTTGGGTGAAATATCCTTATTTCATTTAAGTTGTGAATTTCATTTTTCCTAGTAGTCTTGTGTTTGTTGGCTTGTAGGGGCTTGACCTAGGTTCGGAGTTAATTAGCCAAAAAAATCCCTGTACTACTGGCCCTTTCGGCAACAGTCTGCGGAGTGTAAACTGAGGTCTCACCCAAAGTAGTATGGGAGGGTGCTAGAACTAGGTTTTCACACCCTTGAGATGTCTGAGAGGTACAACTAGTCCTCGGTTTGTTCCTGCGCGCAGGTCGCTTCGCGCACTTCCCGTTCCTCGTGGCCTGATATATTGCCTTCGTACAGCCCTAACCAGGGGTTGTGTCGCACTCTGCGCTATTACCTGAGATCTTACTTATATTTTAGTGTTAATTAATTACCTTCGCCTACTTGAATGTCTTAAGTTATACTTAGCAATACAAAACATTCATGCACGATCGCGTAGCAAATAAACAATATACTTGCAAATTATATCCAATCATGCATTAAACTAGGAAAATAGACACAGAATTATAGAAAAACTTCTCTTATTGATTCGCCCAATGGTTATTGGCTCGACCTGCCTTGAGCACTCAGTTGCAAGTGTCCGCGCACTCAGTTATGGACTACTAGGCCTCTGTGCACTCAGCTATAGAGCCTTCTCCTACTCTACGACCCACAGACACACTTTACACTTCGACTTAATCACTTAGACTTCTCATGCTTCCCTTCTATTAGTTATTTTCTACACTTAGAGCCTCACTCTATTTATACAATCCCATGGTCCGCGGACCATGGGTAGGTCTATCCAGCCGACATTACATTACAAAAACTAGGGTGGACAACCCTGTGACTCTATTATACTTTCGCGCCCTGTGCCTGCAATTCGTGAAGATTTTACAAAAAGATTCGGTCAAAACTTGGGCTTTAAGCCCCAAAACATGCCTTGGGGGGATTCCATGCCCAACAGGCCCCCAACACAAACATCGTGACTCGCCCTCGAGTCACTCTGTCGGTGCGGAGATCTTTGCGCGAAGTCCCTCCAACTATTCTCAAACTGCGGCAAGGTCAGCAACGCACTAAGTTGTTGCTTGCTGGATCTGCTGCATACGTTGTTCCGAGACCTCTGTGTTGGAAGTGCTTCTCTGCATCAGTGCATGCATCCCCTGCATGTGTGTGAGCTTGCCTTCAATTTCTGTTGTGATGGTGAAGGCCTTGTCGATCCAAGGTTGAACGCGTGCCTTCAGGACTGCTTCCTTGTGTCGTGCCGCGTCCACTTGCTCTTTCAGTGCTTTAGCCTGTTGTATCTATGCGAGCCTCTGAGTGAGGGCCACCATCTGCGCAGTTCCTTTGACGTTGTCGTACTATTGTTGGAGTTCTTGTGCCTCTATCTCTAAGCACTGGATGTTGGGGTCCTCTTGTAGATTTGTGAGGAACTCAAAACATTCTTCCAACATGCTAGTGGAGTCTCGCACTGCACTACCAATTTCGTCCAGTCCCACTGTGATAGCGCTAGCGCGCTGTTCTCTGACTTCCGGAGGAGTGGACAGCTGCGCCTTTTACCGCAGCTCAGTGATTTGAAGGTTCAGCTCTAGTTAAACCTTTGTCATTTATTCCCGCACCTCATGCACCCCTGTTGCTAACCTGTGGATACGCGCTTCTACTAGTAGGTCTTTTGGGATGGCTAGCTCTGGGACGCTTTGGCAAGCTTCGTCTATTACCTATACCAGCTTTTGATTCTGTGACACCACTTCGTCACTCTGCAAGCTCAATTGTTCCATATTGATTTTCTGCTCGGTGAGGACTTGCAGTGCACGGCTCTCCGTAGCTCACAGCTCTGCAGTTATCCCATCCTACAAAACATATAAGGTCTCCCACAGGAGTGCAGCCATATTGATACCGAGACCCTTCAGCGCCCTAACCATAGGCCTGGCGGCATAATTTTTTGTCACTAGTGCCCCTTCCGGTAGCACTATGGTATTCGTCATCCACACGCACAACATTTTTTCTGTTGTTGTTGTTCTGACTGTGAGGCTGGTTGAAATGGTACCAGCCTGAGGAGGGTGCACCTGTAATTCCTGCAATTGCGCTCTAAGGGTCCCCAACACAATTTGGTTCTCCTGCATGAAATTTTTGAGGGCCTCAGAGGTGACATCGCGCACTATCTCACTGATGTCGTGCAGATCACCCTCGGTTAGGGTGATCGGGTCAATAGACAACTTTGATTCCTTGACCTTCTTGTGCGACCCTGTCCACTCGGTTGGGTGTTGGTGCTTCAATTGTGTTGACGCGGTTTGTGGGTCCATGCCTCCCTCTTCTTCCTCTGCTTCCTACCCATGTGAAGGCGATGTTTGGCCCTCGCGCGCCTTCATGGCTACCTCCTGTGCTACTGTTGTTGCTGCTGCTGCAGCCTTTTCCTGCTCAGTTGTTGTCTGTGTAGTGTCCCGCAACACCCGCACTTTTGTTGCCACTACCTCCTTCCTTCTATTTTTTTCCAACTGTGCAATGCGCAGCTTGGCCTCGTCTTTCTTCCTTTGTGTCATCGATTTCTCTATCTACGCGATATCTGGAGCGTGCCACTCCGGCGGCCATGTCTCCAAGATGTTAAAGATGACATCGTCTGTGGCTACAAAGGGTAGCTTCCTCCATTGTTTGGTCAAGTCCTTGTGTGCTCTAATGTAAATGCTATGGATGTCTGCTTTAAATTCCGCAAAACTCTGAAGGATATTGTAGATAGTGGGTGACAGCCGCGGCTTACGATTGATCTCCATTCTGAGGTTCATCTCCATGAACACCCAGAATATTTTGATGTCGTGGATCCTAGTGGCATCCTTTGTGGCCCAAAGCGAAGCGCACTTCACAGCCTCCAGAAGATCTCTGTCAATTGTGGGGAATCGACTATCCTCCGGTAATTCCCCTGCCACGAGCACTATGGACAGCAGAAACCATGCATAGTGGAACATTTTGACCTGTTCCTGAGCTTCGCAACAATTCTCTAAAAATTCCTTGCAGAGGAACTCGAACCAGTTAAAATGGACCCCCTTCGCACACTACTCAGCCAGTGCTACCACCAACGTGGGTACCTTGTCTGAGCGGCACTTTCGCATAACCTTACCAACCAGTATTTGGGTTGCCACTTTCATTGCTTTGTCATTGATGTTGGATATGGCATAGCCCCTTTTCTTCTTCGCCAACTTGTATTTTTTCTTCATGGCCTTCATGATGGCCAAGTCACTGCTCTTCCCCTCCGAGATGTTCGCGGGGTCCTCCCTTTTGCATGGAAGTCGAGAAATGTGGTGAATCAAGGCTGTCGTGATCGGGATGGGCTTCTCCAGCCACAAACACCCAACCAGGAAGAGAAGCTACCTAATGACGAAAATGGTTATTGGGGCGCGGTGGAAATGCGGCACCCAGAGCAGGTTCAGTAGCCCAGCCCTTTCCACTCCGCGCAACCACTTTTGTGGCTCTAATTCTATAACCCCCGCCGCGGTGTTCTGCTTGGGCTTCATGACGTGCGAGGCCTCAAGGTGAGGGAACTTCTCATGGTCAGCAAGGTCCGAATCTTCGAATTTTAGGCTCGGCACCTGTCCCAAGTGCGTGCCCTCAAAATTAATGTTATCTAGGAGGAGCGGGGTCTGGAGCGAGCTCTTGGTCTCGTCAAGGTCCTTGGGCACTCTAGCCTTTCATTTCCGTGAGGGGACATAGGCAGGCAGCTTTGGCGGGGGGTGCGCAGGCTCAGTTTCCTCCTCCATATCTTCTTCCTCGTCTTCTGCAATGATCAGGTCCTCCAGGTCTTCCTCTTCTTCATCGTTATCTATGGTGACAGCTTTCCCCTTCTCCGCCATTAACATCTTGGTGCGCAGCGGGTTCCACGGGGACACACATGTGGGAACCATCACTTGTTTGTCCTTCTTGGGTCTTGGCATGCACGGTGATTTTGGGATTTCTGCAACAATCCTGGCACCTTCTGGAGCATCCCCCTCAGTTAGGGATTATGCAGCTTCTTCGGTGGTTAGTTCTGTTATCTCCATAACATCCTCAGTTGTTGCCATCGTGTCTGTCCATAAATTTAGCACTCATGAACTCAGGGGCTCAATCAATGCTCGACACACAATAATCAGGGCTCTGCTCAATAGCTTAATTCGCAAATGACCAAGTGTTGTTTGTTGGGCAGCCCTTTGTAATTTATAACACTTTTTGAATTTGAATTCGATTGTTCCCCCCCAAATGCAGTTCATTAATGCTCCCTTTGTGGTAGATTTTCCCAAATCTTTCCCATAAATTGCATCTTAAATGCCTGTCGCCGACTCCATTTGGTCTCAAGTCAAGCATCCCATCATGAATAGTGACTTCAACGATCACTTTCTGGCCAACCCGCGCGGCAGCGCAGCCACCTGTGCATGGTCGCGGACCTTGTGACTCTTTGCTTCTACACGCAGCTCCAACATCGCACAACTCCTGGGCAGAATAGTTTATAGTCCCGCACTTCCTCTCAACTGTCTGGAGCACTAAGACTATTCTTCCTACAGCTAGTCAGGTGGTCGTACCACCCGTGTAAAGTTTCATCCTGTCATTCATCATGTTTCCTGGAGAGTACCCACCTTTTATTGTTACGGTCAACGTCGCGCACTTTACCATCTGCAACGCGCTACCCTGGTCAATACGCTTAGCAATGTGCGGTCCAATCTAGGGCATCAGACTGATCAATTCGTGGCGATATGCCTTAAACCTGTCATCATGATTGTACACATCCTGCCTTATCACCCTGATCTTTTTGCCGAGAAAATCTTCCTTTATCTCATCCTCCAACTTCTTGACTTCCGCGTCCACCAGAGCGCTTTTCTTCCTTAATCGTACCCTTTCTTCTTCAAGTTCTTGGAGTCTAAAATTTCCCTGTTGGATTTCTGCTTCCAAGGTTCCACAAACCATCGTATCTACCGGTGTTATCATGCGCAGTCTAAGCTCTCCAAGTACTATAGGGCTTACTGTGGTTGCTTCATACTCCAGCCTTAGTGGTGCCTGTGTAGTCAGGTTTTTGCACGCGGTCCTATAAGCCCAGAGAACCGTTGGTACGCGCAGGTCCCAGTTAGTCTGCTTCACATTGTGGACCTTGTTCAGCGCTTCGCGTACTTTGTTAAAAGCTTCTGCGTGGATATTCTTCTATGCACTTGGTCTTTCCATACTTCGTGGTCCCAACTGGAGGGGTTGTTCGTGGCATTTCCTTACCCGCACCTGCTTACTGATCGTGTCTCCTACCGTGAGGACGGTGTGCATTTGTGCAGGTTTCGCACCATATGCTTGTATCCACCTGGATAGGTGGGTGTGTGGGTCGGTTCGTCCGTCATACTTGTCTTTAAATTGCATCTGAGGCCTCCCAAACTGCATTTTCATCATCCTTTTGCACTAGCGCCAATCCTCAAAAATTCTTTGGTGCGTAGCCCACCACCTTGTGGGCGTAGCTCGCAGTACCCATTTTAGAACGTCGAAACGCTACTTGTCTGGTACTTCTCTTTCAAATTTTTTTAGGAACTCATCCACCTCACTTAACCCATCATACATAGGCATATCTCTTACCTCTATTGCTACACAGCGCAGTGACCTTGTCATCATGTTACAGTTGAGTGTGGTTACCTCATGTAACCGGTTCTGCCATCGTTCTATCTCTTCGTCAAAATCTGAAATGCAGGACCTTTCACGCTCCCATGAGATTTGGCCATCCATGGTTAGATTTACCCAATCTTGCTCCCGTGCAATTATCTTATAGATGTAGTCCAGATTGTCGTCATTGTCGTAGTTGCGCACTAGCTCCGTGTAGCACAATCCTTCTGCAGGGTCTAAAGGTACCACTACGCACAGAGACTTTTTCTTAAAAATCATCTTGCGCTTCTTTAGATTTATCACTCCATTCATGTCAGTGGCCCAATCTATTCCCAATAGCACGACGTATGGATTTTTTTCATCAACAATCTCTATCACTTTGAAATATGCTAGCACGCTTGCTCCTTCGATCTCTACTGTGATTCCCTACAATCTCCCCATAGGTAGGATCTTTTTTTGGTTCGCCATCTGCAGTTGGATAGGAGACCATTGCAGTGCATGCCTGCCCATGCACTCCCGTATCTGCTTTGGCAGGATGTTCGCGTCTGATCCTAGATCCAGAATCACTTGGTCCATCTCATATTCCCTGATCTGCGTGGTCAATCTCATCTCCCTTCATGTTCACGTCGTGTGCTTCCTGAGCTTTTGGACTACGTGCGATTCTCCTGGCGCGGTCCCAGTGCATCTAGTTATGAGTTCTTGCAGCCCCTTTACAGCCTTGCTGTCACGTAACAGCTTCATGCATGTCTCCAAGAATGTAGTGAGCATCGATGGGTCCATTTCCGGCTCCAGTCTGTCTTTACTTCCTGAAGTGGAGGCATCAGCGAAGCTCCTCTTAGCTTCCATGAAGGTCTCCTTAGCGCGCTCCAAATAAAATTCTGGTTCCTTCGTTGGAGCCTTGTGAACCCAGGTGCTTTCTTCAGGTTGTTGGCCTTTGTCATCCCCTATCATAATACCTCTTCGGAGCACGATATTTACATTAGGGTCTTCCTCACGTGGCTCAAACCTCATCATTTGTAGGTTCTGAGTCGAGGGAGGTTGGAGTGCTCCTTTATCACGCAACCTCACTATCAGTGTGGGAAAATCCTCCATCTCATGGTCAAACAACATACAATACAAGCATGATGGTTGCATTGGATTCGTACAATTGCGAGCATAATGCCCCGGCCCTCAGCAATTGTAACATATCAGTTGTCTGCGACCTCTTCCTGGTCCCCCTCCACCTCGGCCTCGTCCGCGCCCCTAAAATCTGGTTCACGCCATCCCTACGTTCTGTTCAAGGGGTCGTGTTTTGGCTTGAACTCTATAGGTAGGAGTCTGATCCATCATCAACTCATAACTTCTACAGGTGCTCTCATCATGGCCTACTGATCTACCGAAATTACAAAACAACTGATGTGAATTCTGCGTATAGTTCTGCAATAAATGGCAGTTATCCATAGCAGGCTTTCCTCCTATCTGACAAATCGCGCACCATAATGCAGGCGTCGTGCTTGGTCCTACTTGTGTCTCCAGTCTCAATGGCATTGGCCCTCCTCCTGCAAGGTAATTCGCGAATACTAGCTAGTGGTCCTTTTCGTGCCCCTAGCCCTTGCATTTTATGCACCATACCTCATCACACATCTCTGGATGAGTTGTCCTATCTTGTTTCAAACTCTGCATCTCCAGGCACAAGTTTTTCAACTACGCGTGAATCTGCTGAACTTCGAGGTTAGGATCTTGTATCGGAGTCTTGTACAATCTCATCGCGACCTCCAAAGCCTCAGCTTGAGTGGTTATCCTTTGTTGTGACAATGTGTTTCGTAGATGCAGTGTTAACGATGCCACAAACCATTCGCGATGTTGCCCATTTGTTAATGTCATGTTAGCTTCACGAATTGTGCACTTCAATCTCTGATCCAACTCCCAAGGGGACTCGCCTAGCAGCATTGTGATTTCCTTAAACCCAATGATCGACTACGCCTCTGACTTTGGCCTGCTAAATTCTTTGTTTAGCGCAGCTTGGATATCTGTGATCCCTGCATTCAAATTGTCATTGGAATTCTTAATGTACCAGGTCAGCGCACGATCCTGCAGAGCACTAACAAACGTTGCCTTCTTTATATTATCATCTGTGACTCCCTGTGCTTCCCATACAGCTTTTGTCACGAACCAAAATTGGTTCGGATCTTCATTCCCTACTCCCTTAAACACTGGTATTTTTATCGTGCTTGCCATACTGCTTTGCGGTGATGGCAGAGGTGGTATGGGTGAAGATGGTGAAACTGGCAGTGGTGTGGGTGAAGGTGGTATGCGCGGAATTCTCTGCCTTATTAGATTGATCACACTTCTTGGCGAGACCTTCACAAGCTCTTCCTCACCCCCTTGCGGAGGTGAAATCAAGAGGTTAGTCTCTAGTTCTATGCTACCTTCGTTTCTGTAGATTTTCCCACTTCACGTAGCTCCAAACATCAATTTATTCGCATAACCCGCTTTTCACACAGTAGCATTTTAATCCAAGTGTTCAAAGATTTAATGTACTTACCTCGCGGTCCCTTGAGGAAGCGTCATTCTGCCTCGCTATAACTGACTGAAGTATGTACCGCGAATTCGGTGATGAATCCCCCTATTTCGATCAAGTCAGTGATCAGCAGTGCACGCGATCTTATCTTCCAATGCTTCCAGTCTACGCACCAATTCTGGAGTCCACACAATAGGTTTGTCGAGTTTACACCTTCCTTGGCTATTTGCTAGCTTCGCGATCCACTCGTACAACTCAGTGGGGAAGGATGCAAAGAAAATTTCGTGGATCTCTGTATATAAGTAGCAGTCTAACCACTCTTCCTTTGATAGCTGCAGATTCTTGTTTTCCTGCGCCACGAACTCGTGAATCTTTCTTTCCAACCAATCTTCAATTCCTTTCTTTATCAAATTCCAGTGATATGACATTAGACATCTCTATGCAGATCCCGATCTCGGCAACGGAACCATTTGTTGGCTTGTAGGGGACTGACCTAGGTTCAGAGTTAATTAGCCAAACAAATCCATATACTACTGGCCCTTTCGGCAACAGTCCGTGGAGCGCAGATTGAGGTCTCACCCGAAGTAGTATGGGAGGGTGCTAGAACCAGGTTTCTGCACCCTTGAGATGTTTGAGAGGTACGACTGGTCCTCAGTTTGTTCCTACGCGCACGTCGCTTCGTGCACTTCGCGTTCCTCGCGGCCTAATACATTGCCTTCGTGTAGCCCTAACCAGGGGTTGTGTCGCGCTTTTTGCTATTACTCGAGATCTTACTTATCCTCCATTGTTAATTAATTACCTTTGCCTACTTGAATGTCTTAAGTTATACTTAGCAATACTAAACATTCATACACGATCGCGCAGTAAATAAATAGTATACTTGCAAATTATATCCATTCATTCATTAAACTAGGAAAATATACACAGAATTATAGCAAAACTTCTCTTTATTGATTCTCCCAATGATTACACACTCGACCTACCCTGTGCACTCAGCTACAAGGGTCCGTGTACTCAGCCGTGGATTACTAGGCCTCTGCGCACTCAGTTGTAGAGCCTTCTCCTACTTTACGACCCACATACACACTTTACACTTTGACTCAATCACTTAGACTTCTCATGCTTCCCTTCTATTAGTTATTTTCTACACTTAGACCCTCGCTCTATTTATACAATCCCATGGTCCGCGGACCATGTGTAGGTCTATCCAGCTGAGATTACATTACAAAAACTAGGGTGGACAACCCTGTGACTCTATTATACTTTTGCGCCCTGCGCCTGCAATTCAAGGAGCTTTTACAAAAAGATTCGGTCAAAACTTGGGCTTTAAGCCCCAAAACATGCCTTGGGGGGGATTCCATGCCCAACAGTGTTCATGAAACACAATAGGTACAAGCTTTGAATGTCCTTTAGCTTTCAATTGGTATCACTATGTTAATTGGTGGTTTGAGTTTGTATGGAGCAATGTTTTCGTGAAAATGGGAATTTATTTATGAAAGGAAGTATTAGAGTTTTCCTGGTACAATATCCAATTTGTATCATCTTTTTGTGGTGCAATTGGTATTATTTAAGCAGAGGTCAACATTTGGAGTAGCTTGATCTCATGGGGAGAAGAATTGATTAATGTAGATGCTCAAGAGAAGTGACCATAGAGGATGAAGCAGCAGTGGCAGTGAAAAACAAGCTCAATGCATCACTAATGATTGGTATTTGCAGCAACAACAATATCATGAGCAATTTTAAGTGGTATCAAATTATTTTTAAATGGTACAAAAGATGCATTGGCGGAAATAGTATTTAGCTAACAGCCATAAGGTGTCAAAAATTGGAGGAATTACAAGCAAAGGCAGTATATGTTTAGCGGGAGCATATCACATATGTCCAGTTTATAGAACAATAACAACTATTAACCCTTGAAGAGAAGTTTGCAGAGTAGAATGCACAGCGGAAGTTAGACCCTCGTCATCGACAATCATTGATTACATGGGGGAGAAGAAGCAGCTTGTATCCCTTTGCCATTTATGTCAAAGGGGGAGAGAAGCTTATTGGAGAAAAAATTGTGATGGGCCAAGCAGAGGAAACAAAGTCATTGGTGGCTCATGCAAGGAGATGTGTGGAAGCATCATGAGGATTGGCCATTAGTGTGGAGAAGTGATGAGGTGTTTCCATCAATGCTAAAGGGGGAGATTGTTGGACAGTTGGAATTGTTTGTCTGGCTAGTGGCAGTAAGTGTGTTAGAATTGATGTCAACAATCATGCTAGGAGATCAAGTTGGGCAATTGGTATTTCCTGATAGTTAGGAAGTATGTTGGAACTGATGTCAACTAGATTACGATGGATGTATGTGCTAGCATGTTTGTTCCGGAGGATTCCCATAGTAGCTATTCTTTGGTAGAGAATCATTACATTAGTAGGCCTACTAGAAAAGCCATAAAAAGATGATTGTGTTGGCCGGGGAGTCCAGGATTCTAGGCACAAGAAGAAGATTCAAGGTGCAAAGAATGGCAGAGAGTTTGCAGCCATGTTTCAGGTAGAAAATGGGCTCAAGGACTGCATCAGACCTTCTCCACTAGAAAGTGCTTTGAAAAATATTTCCAACAGTATGTGGAAGTCCATAAATGGATCTTGGGATCAAAATTTATTTACAGTCAAAGTAAGGATATTGAAGTCCTTAGGATCAAGCCAAATTTTGAAACCTCAAAACTAGGGAAGCAAGAAGAATTTTGGAACCAGGAAGCAGGCCAAATTTTAGAACGAGGAAGCAGGCCGAATTTCTGAACCGGGAAGCAGGCCAAATTTCGGAACCAGGAAGCAACCAAATTTTAGAACCGGGAAGCAGGTCGAATTTTGGAACCTTAGAACCAGGGAAGCAGGTTGAATTTCGAAACTTCGGAACTTCGAAGGGTCAGAGTCTCAGGACCTCGAAGGGTTTGAATCTTGGGACGTTGAAAGGTCGAAATATCAGAGCCTCGAAGGTTTATTAAAGAAACTCGAGATAGCATAGAACCAAGGAAGCAGGCCGAATATCGAAACCCCAAACTTTGGAACCTTAGAACCTCATAACTTCTTACAAATTGAATTCTTTTAGAAGCACCGAGGGTTACGGGGAGTAGGGATTTACAAAGGAAATTGTTTGCAAAACCAAGGATTGTGGGACCCTTTCTCTCTCCTTGGACATGACACATGGCAGTAGTTGATTGGCCTTCAAGAGATGATAGTGGCAAATGACATCAGCATGATATGGTTGTACGAAGGACATGTGGCAATCAGTTTTAGCATTATTGAGTGACCTAATGGGGAAAATCTTGGTGACACGTGCACCACTAAGGAGACACCACGTGGGGTTGATGACATGAGCATGATATCACCCTGAAAGTATATCAGACGTCATAGATTTCATAACTCCTCTATAACTGCATTTTGAGAAAGTTCTGATACCAGGGAGCTTTCGATGTTGATTGGCACTTGGTCGTGGAGCCCAAAGAAACAAGGGTGCAGAGTAAGAACACAAGAAGATAGGTCCTCGATAAGATTCTGAAGGGCTTAGCACCTACTATTATGGAGACACCATGTGGGGTGTATGACAAGAGCATGATGTCATCCTAGAAGTACATCGGAGGTCAGATATTTCGTAACTCCTCTATAATTACACTTTGAGAAAGATTTGATACCAGGGAGCTTGCGATGTTGTTGGCACTTGGTCGTGGAGCCTAAATAACCAAGGGCATAGAGAAAGAACACAAGGATATAGGCCCTCGACATGATACTGAAGGGATTAGCACCTAAGTGTTTTTTTGTCATTCATAACACCCGGTCCTAGGGTGGAAAAACAATAAGAGGCAAAGAAAAAGGGGCTAAAAGTGGGGCTCAGAATTTCACGATTTCGTAACATCACCTTAATAAAGTTACTAAATGTGGGGCTCCGAGATTGCAGCACAGAGGTGTATGAAGGATAAATGAGTCGATAGCTAAGAGTAAATGCATGCAGAAGAGTTGGTCGCTGGAATAAATAGTGATTGTCAAGATCGTTGAGTCAAGGGCGACGAGGACCACAATTTTCAGAGAAGGGTATTAGGCCTGTCATGAGTTGAAACAAGCTACCTATGATGTTATAGACATTTTTGTGCCTTACAGCATAGAGCATGAAATGTCAATAATCTAAGGGATCCAAAGTCCCTAAACATGTTGTTATTACCCTTAGAGGAACAAGGTCAGCAAACCACAGCACTGCAAATCAGTTCTCCACTGAAAAACACTCAAAAACAGGTCAGTTTTGGATCAAAGCAGCTGCTCCACTAAGCATCTGCGCTGAATGTCAAAAGCTCTATGGTGTACCTGCGCTGCATAGCAAGTGCAACAAAGGCTACCTGCGCTGGGCGTACTTTGACATGTGGAGGAATCTTTTTCTCAATGTGCCAGTGCCCAGGAAGCTTTCAAAAAGACACTTGATCAAAAGATTCGCCTAATGATGAGTTAAGAGCTTCTAAAACTCCAAGTGGAAGGTAGAAACTCCGAGTGAAGAGCTGAAGAACAACTGGAGTTGAAGAGGACAACGAGTCACACATCAAGCTGACTTATCTTCACTCCAAAACTCTATATAAGGATCTCATCCCATGGGATCTGAAGGACGGAATTTAGTGCAAAGGATTGTTGTTGGTTTACAGTTGTGAGCATTGGGTGATTGCTTGAGGGAGGTGAAGAAGAGATTTCTCTCCGTCGGGAAGGTGATGCTGGATTGGACCTCTCATGGTTGTATCACCGCCTGAACCTTACTTCCATATATTAATAAAGCATTTGAGGTTCTTCTATTCGCATGTGTTTCAATGGTGTATTGTCTTACTTGCGTCTTTTGATTTATGCTAATCCTTGAATCGATTATGAATGCATGCCTCTTGTAGTTTCCTTTTCTTGTCTTATTTGCAGGATCTCGTGTAGCTGGGCCCGTGAAAAGACTTGGATCTGGGAGCAAGCGGCAAACAAAGGAGATTGGATCGACCATTTGCGCAAGACATCGGTAAGTGGATCTCTTCCTTCTATCTCTTGCATGTCATAAAGAAGAAACTTTAGATAGCTTTGCTTTCAGCTGTTGCTAAGGAACTGTCACCCTTAGAGAGGGTTAGGGTCATTCCGAGTTGGATACTTTCCCCCACAACATATGATCTCTCGTGCGTGCTTCATTGAATTAAGTGAAGAACAGAGCCTCAGAACAAAATATTTGATTACATGAAGGAGATTCATGCCTGAGTTACGTGTTAGTCTCTCGAAGACAATTCAAAAGTATGTCCTAAGCGGTAAAGAGCCATATTGTCGATACAAGTTGAATTTAATGGAAGAGCTCATTGGGTCTATAGTGTGACTGACGTTTATTTTTCAGTAGGTTGAAAGACACTTAGATGGACATTCCTTGCATTAATTGTACTACAACCACAATTGGTGAGTGAACGAATCCCATTCTTTGATTTAATCTTGTAGCGACAGAATTCAAGCAATGATACACAACAACAAGATGGAGAATCCATGCATAGTTACACTCTGATAGTGTGATTGGCAGAGAGATGGCTGATAGAGACAAGATTGATCATTGTGTTTCAGTGAAACAAAAACCAGGATTGTAGTTGGGAAATTTGGAGTGAAGCAACATTGTTGCCAATGAGCTATGTGGAGAGCCTTGTGCATGAGTGCGTTGTTGAGGAGAGGCCAAATGTGCTTGTGTTGCATAAAGAGGTTGTGTGTGCCTGTTGGGTCAATTTACTAGGTAAATTAACACAAGTATTTAATTATCAATTTGGGCTTGTAAGCTTGGAAGCATATCCAAAATATATGGATTTCAGTTGTAGCCAATTTTAGAAGATGAGATATAAAGATTGAAAGAAATGCATATTACAAATATAAAGTTTAACTAAATAATTTCTAATTCAATATGTAATAAGTAGGAGAAGTGGATCCTAACTTAGGAGAACCAGATTGACCTTCTTCTACAATACTACTTCATGAACAGAAATCAAAACCACTAATGAACAATAGCTCAATATGCATAAGAGAATAATAAAATAGGCTCCTAACTGAGGAGGTCCTTGTTGTTCTTCATTATAAAGTCATTCATCATTAATGCCATTGTTAGGAAATTGGAAATTCATAAAATCACTTAAAAGCAAGAAAGATGAATTCTAGTTTCTAATCTCTGATCAGATAGAAGGAGAGTTTAACTTAAACATTGGTTTGACCCTTCATATGCATATTAGATTTAAGATTAAGATTCATTAGCAATCATAACATATCATCATACGTCTAATTAACTGATTAAACATGAAAGAAAACTAGTTTAGGAAATTGCAACTAAATTAACCAGAAAGTGCACTTAGCTCGGTATGGGGGCTCTCCACCCTTGCCTTGCACACTGAAAGTACTTCTCAACTACTAAAAATCAATCAAGCATTCACCATATAGAATAGTAGAAAAGAATATGGAACTGGTCCCTTTGATTAACTCACAAAGTTCAGAAATCTCAAAATGAAGTTATACAAATTCTACAGGTCCATGCCTTCAATGTTCTTGGATTACATAAAGAAATATGAAACAAACTTAACTAAAATGTTTCTAACATATATGTCTATCCTTATCCTATCTATCCAGGTCGAGCTCATCCATCCAATCACTTAAAAATTTGGAAAATCCCATAAAATCCTAAATTTGGCCTATTTCCTAAGGATTTCCTAAATGACTGGTCCTGTTTGACCAGCTTTGACCGGGTCTATTTAAGCTCGGTTTGACTGAACCTATAGGAACACGTCCATTCTTAGTTTCCAATATTTCTAGAAATGTGCTCTGTTCGTGCCTAGGTGTCCTACAAGTATGACATCAGTGAAGCCATTACGGGAATTTTTAGTCTTGTAAAAACATCTAAAAATTGCAAAACTTAATTTATATACCTGGATATGCATAAATTGGTCAAAATAGGGTGTATATGGATGGTAAATGAATGTATAACATGGAAATTAAGTGTATTTAATTAAACAAAATTGGATAAAAAAAACGAGGGCCAACATCTCCCCCTTACTGATGTACAAGCATGTCCTCATGCTTGCTTCTTTCTCTTGGACCTTCTGAGCTCTGATGTAGACATTGTACCTGATCCAAATGCCTCATGTTGTGCTTCTTGCAGTAGACAGTCAATTCCTTTATACTACTCTCCCTTGTAGATTGTAGCCATGACTTTTTGTCTTTCATACTTGTTCTTCCATGAGTTTTTGTATGGAACAATATAAAAACTTTGGTCCACTTTAAAAAACACAAGGTGTTCATTAACCTCTTCACAAATAAGGGTACCTTGTGCCACGTTCCAACATAAGGGCTCCACGGTGGGCGCTACTCTTCACATTCGCATCAGCATCCTCCTTTGACCGATGCAACACATTCTTCGACAGAACTAATCCTTTGACCGTGCAATGCATTCTTCAACCTAACTAAGCATCGTTGCAATGCTAATTTCAGAAATTTATTATCTTTCCATTCTTCAATGCACCTATGTTTGTGTATGGTCATGCAGTGATATCGTTGACTTTGGAAAACCATCTATCTTCACATAGCTCATTTGGCAGATTCCAAACAGCACACATATATGCAAATTAAACGGCTCTGGAATGCGTCTCTATAGCTCTGCACCTTTGTGATCATATAACAACAGATTGAGTGGATTGCCACAACCATAACTTTATCTTCCAGCGAAGCACTCAACAGTGAAGCGCTCACCCAATTTTCGGATCTCAACCCGTGAAGCGCTCAACCGATATTCGGATTTCAAAAGTCTAGCTCAAGGGATATCTTCTACGCACGCTCGTCTTCCCTTGAATGACTAATTGTGGCTCACCTGAGGACTGTGCTTAGCTATGGAAGTGAGGGAAGTGCTCAAATTTGGATCGTCACACTTAACCAAGGGACTCACTGATCCAAAACCAGGATCCAAAACTATTCACGAGTCATATGTGTTCACATTCCACCTGATGATGGTATTCTCAAATCTCAGATCGAATCTCTAAGGCTAGGAATATCGCTCACACAACAGCACAAACGTCCCTCACACAACAACAAAAATACTCAAATCAGATCGGCTCTCGACATAAGAGATCGGCTCGCACTTAATTCAACCCTCTTCCAATGCTGCTAACTCTAATCCTTTCGAGACAACGCCATTTCAATCAGAAATCTCCTTCGATATTTCCAAGGATTCATTCATTAAATCAATGGCAAACACGTTTTTAATGGTGGAAAATGCTCAGGTTTTTTAACTTAAGTTTAACTCCTTTTTAAAATGACATATTTCAAAATTTAACGCGAGTTCCTTCCCTTGAAATCTGTTCAACAGTTTATGGAAATATGGAGGCAATCTCTTACCTTATTTGGCGAGATTTCTAGAGTCTATTGGAGCACTCAGTCAATCTAAACACTGAGAAAATCTCGGTCCTCTATCTTCTCAAAAATTGATGTTTTCTTCCTTCCACTGTTGCCTATATATTTTATGTTTCTTCCTCTGTTCAGGGTTCTTGCTTTACACAACCCTCTCTCTTCCTTGTTTGCGTTTTTCTACTTATCTCTCCTTCCATGAGGGTTTTGTATGCATGCACATGAACGCACAACGTTCTGCACCTCTACTTGAGCAAAATTTTGGCTATGATGGTGGAAGAAACATTTAATACAGAGCTTGGTTTGTGTTTATACAGTGAGCAATAACAATAGTTTACACAGTGTTTGAAAGCGTTTGTTTGAAGGCATTTGACTGTTTCACCATTCTAGCACACACTCTGACTTTCGTACCTTTGGCAGCCCATGTGTCCAATTGACAGCATTTCTCTTCGTCCTTTCCTCCATGGTATATATGCATGTATTATCACCGTAATTCTTCATCACCCATGTTCTTAGAAAACTCACCTTTCATTCATGCCTTAACTTTCCATTGTATGCCCATTTAATCATTTCGTTGTTCCATTTGTTTTTGAAATGATATATGTATGCGCCTTTTTCATTGTTTATAGTTTTTCCTCCATACATATTTGTAATGATATATATACCATTTTTTCCTTAATATATATGTGCACCTCCCATTTTTGTCATGATTTCTTATATGCACAATTTTTAATGATATATATATTTTGATTTTGAAATGATCATTGGATAGGTCATTTTGAAATCAAAAACTTTTGATAATGATACTAACCCTTGTGGTTTGTATAGGCAACAAAAGAATTTCTTAAAGGAAAAAATATTGTCCTCAATTTCGGATCAAAATGCTTATAGGGTAATGTAGGGATATATGGATTAATGTAGGTTAATGCAGGTTAAATGAAAGGTATGGTAGGATATAGGTAAAATGTAATGGAATGCATATCAAGCACTAAATTAGTATTAACAACTTCTAGGAAAAAAAATTAAAAAATCTAAATTTTAAGAGCAAAATTTTCACTTTTTGTACTTGTACTCCCATAAAATATTTGATGTCTGTAGGTTTTAACCCTGTACAGAAATTACCTGCATATGAATTCTAAAACATATAAAATAAAAAATGTGAGAGAATAACACATAAAACACATATACACAGAGATTTTCCCCTGGATCCCAAAACCGGGACTACCAGCTTGATTTTTCATTATGTTTCTTTCAATGTTATAATACATATTTATACATGCCGAAGCATCCAATACCACAGACCAAAAACCATCGCATCTAATACCATGGACCGAAAACCATCGCGTTCAATACCATGGAACGAAAAACCATCGCGTCCATAAAACATGTGCAAAAAATCATGCACAAAACCATAGGTGGGTCCGCCCAACCTAACATAGGGTCCAAAATCAAAATTTTCTAGGGCGGTGGGGTTACGGGTACCCTTCAAACCCCTTGTTAACTACGTGAAAAGAATATAACACAATCCAACATTCTCCCACTTGTTGTTTTCTTTCCACAGGAGAGCTTAGTCATTTTTCCAGCCCTGAAACGCCCA
This sequence comes from Pinus tabuliformis, assembly GCA_031772625.1. Taxonomy (NCBI): domain Eukaryota; kingdom Viridiplantae; phylum Streptophyta; class Pinopsida; order Pinales; family Pinaceae; genus Pinus; species Pinus tabuliformis. Next base: position 141,251,121 of record CM062812.1, read on the forward strand.
TTGTTTCTCTACACCAGGAGAACTTCTAAGAGCTCACAGATTTTGTCAATGCATCTGCAATATTCTTCAAAGTGTCCACCTTTACCAGCAACACCTTTTTGTCTTCTATCATATCCCTCACAAAGTGATACTAAACATCAATGTGCTTTGTCTTTGAATGATATGCAGGGTTCTTTGCCAAGAAAATTGCACTTTGGTTGTCACACTCTATCCTTACAGCTTCATGTACTAACCCCATACTTGAACACAATCTCTGCAACCAAACTGCTTCCTTGCTTGCATGAGTGGTTGCCATGTATTCTGCCTCTGTAGTTGATAGTGCCTCTATAGATTGTTTCTTACTCATCCAACTGACTGCACCTCCAAATAGGTTAAACACATACCCACTTGTAGATCTTCTCTGATCTAGATCTCCAGCCCAGTCTGCATCAACAAAGCCATTAATATCCAACACTCTGTCCAATCCTGGTCTTCCTTGGTAGCACAAACCATAATCACTAGTGCCACACAAATACCTGAAAACCCGCTTCACTGTTGCCCAATGCTCCTTTCCTAGTTTTGACATAAACTTGCTCAATACTCCCACTGCATGTGCAATGTCTGGTCTAGTACAGACCATTGCATACATCAGGCTACTGACTGCGCTTGCATATGGAACACGGTACATGTCCTCTTCCTCTTCTTGTGTCTTGGGACATTGTTCAATAGATAACCTCACACCTACAGGAATAGGAACCTTCATTGGTTTACTATCCTACACATTAAACCTCTGCAGTATTGTCTCGACATACTTCCTCTAGTTTAACTAGAGCTTCCTCTTTGCCCGATCTCTTTTAATTTCCATGCCCAAAATATAGTTTGCAGCACCAAGATCTTTCATGTTGAATTTGGAGGACAATTGGGTCTTAAAATCCTAGATAATTTCTTTGTCATTTCCAACCAACAACATATCATCCACATACAAGACCAGATAAATAACACGGTCACCAATTAATTTAAAATACACATGGTGATTTGCTTTGATTCTGGTGAAGCCAAGTCCACGTATAAATGTATCAAATTTCTGATACCATATCCTTGGTGACTGTTTTAACCCATACAGAGACTTCTTTAACTTGCATACCAGTTCTTTCTTACCTTTCACTGCAGGTTGCTTCATGTAGATTTCCTCTTCCAGATCCCCGTGAAGAAATGTTGTCTTCACATCCATCTGTTCTACCTCAAAATCAAAAGCAGCAGCAACAGATAAAAGTAATCTAATAGAAGTTACCTTGGCAACAGGAGAAAAAATATCACCAAAATCAATTCCCGACACCTAGGAATAACCTTTTACTACCAACCGACCTTTGTATTTCTCTACTTTTCCTTCTACATTTGTCTTCTTTTTGAACACCCATTTGCTGCCAATGGTTTTCCTTCCAGCCGGAAACTCCACCAGATCCCAAGCCTCATTTTTGTGCAAAGATTCCATTTCATCAACCATGGCTTCTTTCTAGAGTTTTCCATCCTCTAAATCTACTGCTTCCTTCACAGTTCTAGGATCATCTTCAGTAATAGATAAAAAAAATAAATAAATAAATAAATTTGAACACAAAGAAGATGGACTATACCTTTCAGGCTACCTTCTTTCTAGAACTGATCTTCTCACAGCCGGCGTTTGTGGCTCTTCATATTCTGATTCCTCCTCTGCTGTAGAGTCTGATTCTTCCTCCTTTAGCTCAAACTCTATCTTCTCAAGTTCCTTTCATTGGACTTCATGTTTAATAACATCTTTCACCTCTCTGAACACCACATCTCGGCTATACACAACCTTCCATGTGACTGGGTTCGACAACTTATAACCCTTTAAACCATCATTATACCCAATAAAGATTCACTTTTCAGATTTACTATCCAACTTGGTTCGTTTCTCCTTTGGAACATGTACATATGCATCACATCCAAATACCCTCAGATGTGAAAGAGAGGGTTTCTTACCAGTCCATACCTCTTGTGGAGTCTTATCCTCCAACGCTGATGAAGGTGACCTGTTGACTAGGTAACATGCAGTATCCACTGCCTTTCCCCAGAATTCTTGTCCTAACCCGGCACCACTGAGCATGCTTCTTGCCCTTTCCATCAACATCTTATTCATTCTTTCTGCAACTCCATTTTGCTGAGGTGTATATGGAGTAGTCTTCTGCCGTGCTATACCACACTTCTTACAGAATTCTTCAAATTCCTTACTGCAAAACTCTCCACCATTATCTGTCCTCAGCACCTTTATCTGTCTTCAAATTCCTTACTGCAAAACTCTCCACCGTTATTCCTTGAGAAGTCATCTATAAATGATACATAGTACACAGACTTACCTAGTGATGGAACCTTCACAGGTCCAAACACATCACTGTGCACAAGTTCTAATATCTGTTTCGCCCTCTTACTACGAGAGGAAACTCACCCTATTCTGCTTCCCATATACATAATTTTCACAGAAATCAAAATCCAGAGAGTTATTACTCATACCTTCTACCATACCTTTACCATGAAGTATCCAAAGGCCCTTTTCTCCAATATGTCCAAGCCTTTGATGCCACAGCATGGTCATCTCTCCACAGACCACTAGATTTTCTGCTCCACTTTCAGGAACCACAGAACTATTGCACCCATCAATAATAGTGCTACCTTGCAGATTGTACAGAGTTCCAATCCGAACTCCCCTCATCAATACCAGTGCTCCCCAAACCATTTTGCAGGTATCCTTCTCGAACACTATTTTTACACCTGCATCATCCAGCTTGCTTACAGAAATCAGATTTCTGGCCAATGCAGGAATATGTAGAACACCCAAAAGTGTTCTAACCCTTCCACCTTGCAACTTTAACTTTAATTTTCCGCGACCAATGATTCTAGCCTTCCTGTTATCCCCCAAGAAGACATCACCACCATCATATTTTTCATACTCACAGAACCACTCTCTATGGCGAGTGAAGTGAAAGGATGCACCTAAGTCAATCAACCATGCCTCAAGATCTATATGTGTACTTGAAGAAGCCAAGTACACATCCCCACCTTCATCTGAGGTGGTTTTCGCCTCTGCAGAAGGAGCATCATCAGATCCCTTTCCTTTGTCAGGAGCTTTAGATTTACAGTCCCTTTTGTAGTGCCCTTCCTTTCCACATTTCCAGCACACCACCTTTACAGGTTTTCCTGGAGATTTAGATCTCCCACTTGATGACTTATTTTTGTTTATGTTTTGGGACCGTCCTCGTATAGACAAGGCATCACCATTCTGGCTCTCCATATTTTTTCATCTCATCTCCTCCGTCAGTAAGGATGAGACTATTTTATCAAAATGTAAGGCATTTGCATTGCTACCTATTGCAATAACCAGACTATCCCACGAATCTGGTAGAGAACGCAACAAACTGATGCACTTATCTTCATCTAAAATTTAATATCAACAGATGCTAACTAACTTACCATAGTATTAAACTCATTCAGATGCTCTATCACCAAGTTTCCATCTTTCATCCTCAGGTTATACAGCTTTTTCCGCATGAACATTTTATTCACCAAATACTTAGATTGGTACAAAGTACCTAACTTGTCCCACAAAGACTTTGATGTAGCTTCCCCTGATACATTCAACAATACTGAATCTGAGACACACAATCGTATTGTGCTCTTTGCCTTCTGATCCAACTTCTTCCATTCTTCATCGGTCACTCCCATTGGTTTATTACCTAGATCTACCGTGATCCATTGATCTTTATCCACCAACAGATCCTCCATCTTGAGTTTCCACAACTCAAAACTCTGACCATTAAATTTCTCAATCTCCATCTTTCCACCACTCGCCATCTTCTTTCACCACCAGAATCGATCTCGCAGATCTCCCACTGTACAGGGTCTACCATAGGCCCGAGCGAAACCCTTCAGCGACAAAGGCATCCCCTTGAAGCCAAAAACAGCTCTAATACCAAATGTAGGTTTTAACCCCGTACAGAAATTACCTGCATACGAATTCTAAAACATAGAAAATAAACAATGCGAGAGAATAACACATAAAACACATATACATAGAGATTTTTCCCTGGATCCCAAAACCGGGACTACTAGCTTGATTTTTCATCATGTTCCTTTCAATGTTATAATACATATTTATACATGCCGAAGCATCCCATACGAAAACCACCGCATCCAATACCATGGACTGAAAACCATCGCGTCCAATACCATGGACCGAAAAACCATCGCATCCATAAAACATGTGCAAAAATGCACAAAACCATAGGTGGGTCCGCCCAACCTAACATAGGGTCCAAAATCAAAATTTTCCGGAGTGCTACCCCGGACCCCATAAAGTGGGGTTACGGGTACCCCTCAAACCCTTTGTTAACTACGTGGAAAGAATATAACACAATACAACAATGTCAATGATGTCCTCCAGTCAAATAATGGTTGACAATGTCTTTATTATAATAACGATGGCTCTTCCAGGATATATTGAAATGTAGAGACTTATTTTTGCTTCATGTTTTCGCATCTGACATTGATTCAAGATCTTTGAATGTTGATGTTCTTCGGGTCCCTTTTGTAGTTTGTAATTGATGTTTCAAGTCCATTTTGTAGTTTGTAATTGATGTTTCAAGTTCCTTCTGTAGTTTGTAATTGATGTTTCAGGTTCCTTCTGACATGTACTTTTCAACAATATTTTACATTGCCTCTGTCATATAATATAGGTCCCTTCTGCATAATGACATCTCAGGTCCCTTCTGCACAATATTTTCAATGATATATCAGGTCCTTTTTGACATGTAATTCAAGTTCCTTCTGCAATTCAGCTGCTTCAAACTATTTTCATAGTTTTATTATGAATATTTCCCCTTGCTTATTTTAAGACTTGTCTTCAAGTCTTGCATTTCTTAGAGGATTATTTCTGCAAAATCAAACTGAAGTAAAAGTAAAACAAGATAGAGAATTCATATTGGCCAAACAAGTTTTTCCGATATGAATTCGAGTTTGTATTGTGCCAATTTCCTGGATTTTCACAACCAAACTCCTTTATTATTTTTTATCCTTTTTTTTCTTTTCTTTTTTTGGATGGAGGTGGTATAATGATGTAGGGAGGTATGGAAAGCTTATGAAAGTATCATAGGTTGAAATCATGATTTTGACTTCAATATGATAGATCTGAATGATTGTGAAGCTTAGCATACAATATGGTAGATGAATGAAATCATGAACAATATGGCTTATGAAAGTCTTCTTTGGCAATGGATGTGAATTGACATGGTACAAAAATTGACTTCTTCTAATTATTATTAGCTTCATGCAGTTTGTCTCGATCTTGATTCAAGTTGTATGGTTGTTGACGTTGTTGGTCAGCTACTAAAAGCAAGCTTCAAGAGTTTCAACATAAGGTGAATTCCACTTTATTTTCACTTGAATATTTTCATTTCATATTCATAGATATGAATTTTTAATGATTGACTTTGAAAAGTCCTTCGTCTATGGAGTTCACTCAAATCTTCCCGAGACCTACACAAATATAGCATTTCTCTACAATACAATATTAGATTATGGAGGAAGAGAGTTTTATAGTCTCTTTAAGAAATATGTAAAATAATTACAAGCATTGCTTAAAAAACGAGTCCAAAGATGATATACAAAGAAAATGCATTTGTTTACCCCTTGAGGAATGGTGGCCAGCCTAGACCTCCTAGCGGTATTTTGTTCACAAAATCTTTGTTTTATGTCCAAAGCCAAGTTGAAATGAATTCATATATCTACTTCCAGTATAAGCAGGTTTTCAAAATGATTTGAAATTATATGCTAAAAATGATGAAGAGTAACATGTTTGATAAAGTTGCTTGTGAATTTTTTACTAAACCAACAGTCACTATTTATAGTGTGACTTTTTCGTTAAAGATTGGATTGATGCAATTCCACTTGGAGATTAACGTAGATTCAGTTTTGTATTTCCAGTAGAAACAGGTTTTAAAATTTCTTAGGTTAGATATCACATACCTATGAGGCAGAGTTTTACTATGTTGATTTGAAGACATGCGGTCACTAAATGTGGCATAACTTTTTTGTTTGACCTCCAAATGGGATGATTCAAATTGTTTCTTAAACTAGACTTGAATATATATCTCCCATATAAACAGTTTTTGTAAATAATATTATTTGATATGTCAAATATGCCAATGAACATTCAAAGCCTAGAATTATCACCATGCAGATTTTTCGAGAAACAGTTAGTATTTCAAGAATAACATTTTCATATGATAACCAATTGAGGTGATTCAAATTGATTTGGAAACTAGATTACAAGGGCTATCTTTCCTATGAATATCAGGTAAAAATGTTTCCATTATACACCTCAAATATAGGTTGTAATAACTTTGTCCTCAAAATTTCTCTTGAGATCTAGTGTTTATTTTTACCTTGTCTTTTTCATTTGTGATCCAAATTGAAAAATAGGTTTAAAAACTAGTTTTCAAGATATTATTTACTGCATTTTTCCATAAAATCCTTCCAAATGAGTATTGAACAATGATGTGAAATTTTATTCATGAGAAAAAGTCTTATTGTGAAATCATTCTATTTATTTATTTATTTATTTATGTTATTCTATCCTACTCTATTGTAGAAAAATAAGTCATTCTCTCAAGTATAAGAGAGTTTCCAATGCATCCATTTGCATAACAATATCGTAAGTAGACTGACATCCAAGTTTGAAAAATATACCTTAATGAATACTTGGACTTGAAAAATTAGTTGATCATAAAGATTTGATGCTAAAGGATGTTGAAAAATGGAGTGGTATTGTGGCCTAATGAATAGTTGAAACCAAGTTTGAATGTAATCTTTAAGTTTTTTATTTTTCTCAACTATCATAGCACAAATTTCTTTTTGTAGAACTTGTTCAAAATCATGAATGCACAAGGGATCTTCTATAAATTCTTCAATTTTTAGATCTATTGTTTGAACTTTATTGCATGTGATCCATAACTCATTTATCTCCTTGCAAAGATAACTAGAAGAAGCTTCTAGGTTCTCTTCTTGTGGACCCTCTTGATGGATACTTTGTTGCTCTTCTATCTTTTGAAATGAAGATTCATGCCTAGTGACTATTTAAAATTGTGGACAGGGATTTGAGAATAGCCTTTTTGTGGCATACCCTCCTTCTCTAAATGACTTCCATAACATCATGTTTTATAGATCTTTTTTTTGAAAATGGATTTTGTAGTTAGTGAGTTTTTATTAGTGGTTGGGTGTTTTGTTTTGGGGATCTACTTTTCTAATTTCTATGTCTAAGCATGAATAACCGTAATGAAAAGTGTTTTTTCTATGTTTTTTTTTAAACAATCTACCTAATTGACTATATTGAAGTATGCTTCCCCGGCAACGATGCCAAAATGTTGGGTCAGTTTACTAGGTAAATTAACACAAGTATTTGATTATCAATCCGGGCTTGTAAGCTTGGAAACATGTCCAAAATATATGGACTTCAGTTGTAGCCAATTTTAAAAGATGAGATATAAAGATTGAAAGAAATGCATATTACAAATATAAAGTTGAACTAAATAATTTCTAGTTCAATATGTAATAAGCAGGAGAAGTGGCTCCTAACTTAGAAAAACCAGATTGACCTTCTTCTACAATACTACTTTATGAACAGAAATCAAAACCACTAATGAACAATAGCTCAAGATGCATAAAATAATAATAGAAGAGGCTCCTAACTAAGAAGGTATTTCTTGTTCTTCATTATAAGTTCATTCATCATTAATGTCGTTGTTAGAAAACTTGAAATTCAGAAAATCACTTAAAAGCAAGAAAGATGAATTCTAGTTTCTAATCTCTGATCAGATAAAAGGAGAGTTTAACTTAAACACTGATTTGACCCTTCATATGAAAATTAGAGTTAATATTAAGATTCATCAGTAATCATAAAATATCAACATATATCTAATTAACTGATTAAACATGGAAAAAAACTAGTTCAGGAAATTGCAACTAAATTAACCAGAAAGTGCACTTAGCTCGATATGAGGGCCCTCCACCCTTGCCTTGAACACTGAAAGTAATTCTTAGCTACTAAAACTCAATCAAGCATTCACCATATAGAACAACAGAAAATAAGATAGAACTAGTCTCTTTGATTAGCTCACAAAGTTCAGAAATCTCAAAATGAAGTTATACAAATTCTACATGTTCACGTCTTCAATGTTCTTGGCTTAAATAGATAAATATGAAGCAAACTTAACTAAAATGTCTCTAACAACTATGTCTATTCTTATCCTATCTATCCAGGTCGAGTTCATCCATTTAATCACTCAAAATCTAGAAAATCCCATAAAATCCTAAATTTGGCCTATTTCCTAGGGATTTCCTAAATGACTGGTCCCGTTTGACCAGCTTTGACCGGGCCTGTTTAAGCTCGGTTTGACCGTACCAATAGGAACACGTCCATTCTTAATTCCCAAGCTTTCTATAAATGTGCTCAGTTCGTTCACAAGTGTCTTGCAAGTATGACATCAATGAAGCCATTACAAGAATTTTTAGTCGTGTCCAAAAATGCACTTAAAATCCATTTTTTGTAAAAACATCTAAAAATTGCAAAACTTAATTTATATACCTAGATATGCATGAATTGGTCAAAATATGGTGTATATGGATGGTAAATGGATGGATAACATAGAAATTAAGTGTATTTAATCAAGCACAATTAGATTAAAAAAACGAGGACCAACAGTGCCTATGTTGCAGAGAAAAGAGGTTGAAAGGGTCGATGTTGTTGTATGAGGTTGAGTGAGCCTGTGCTGCAAAGAAGAGGATGAGAGTGCCTATGAAAAGGAAAGAGGCCGAAAGTGCCAAAGCAGAAGACGAAGGCTGAGAGTTAAGTGTATGCTCTTGAGAGCATAGGAATAAGTACATTGTGTTGCTACATAGTGAGCAAAGGACAAAGTGCAGCATGGGATGAGTAAAGGAAAGGTTGTTGAGGAGAATAGAACTAATATCAAGCTGAGTAGTTGCCATATACAAAGAAAATTAGTTTCTTATTCAATGTGGGTTGGAACCTGCATACAAGAAATTGGTGCTTCCACCTCTAGTGGGTGTCTGAGAATACTTGGGGGTTGGTGTCTCTTCCAAGTTGGTGCATGCATAAATCCAAAGAGCTACAAGTTGTTTCTTACAACAAATCCATGAATTTGGTGCTTCTGGTAGGTTGATCAGGTGTCTGTAAAAGGAGGGAGTTGGTGTTTCCTGCTAGCGGGTGCTAGCAAACAATCAAAGGGAGCTGGTGCTTCCTGTCAGTGGTGGCTCACAAACATATTGATGTAATAGAATAAGTGCTCTTATTTTTACATCAATAACATAAACAAGCTTTGGTGGTTTTTCTCCTGGAAGGGCTTCCACGTTAAACCTTTGTGTCATATCTATGTTGCTCATGATGTGTATGCTTGTGTTGATTCATATGATTATTGTTATGGTTGGTTAGTGGTTGCTCTCATTTAGTGGATGCCAAATTTGAATGAGTAAAGGGAAATTTTCATAAAAGTTTAAATTAGCCTTAATATTGATTCAGCACCCCCTAACTGTTGATTATGGATCAACTTTGTCTTTCACAACTTGCCATAGCTAAGACATTCTACAATTTACTCTTCGAACAATCCTGATGATTCCTTTGAGGTTTTCTAATCATCAATCATTGTGGACTTGTATTCCTTTGATTATTCTTCTCCCGTCAACCTGATATAATCTCATGACTTTGACACATCTGATTAGAATCCTGAAGCTTCTATTATGTCCAAAATGTTGCATATTTGTCAACTGTCAACTTGTTAATAGATAGGTCTTAAAAAACGTTCATTGTTGCTACATAGACTCCCCCTCCTCAAAATTCAGGGAGTCAACAAGCTTAATCTTTCAAAATAATGTATAACCCAACTCTTCGGTTGGATCATCCTGAACCATGTCATTGTCCAATGTTCCTATTAATTTATCGTGATCTTTTACAATTATGAAACCTAAAAGCATGACTACTAAGACATTTTTATCTACTTGAACTTCTTGTACATGTTTTATTTTCCAGACCTTCTTGTACCTTATGTTAAGTTTTTCATTCATGGTTGATTCCATCTTGTACTTGCAATTTCGAGCTATGTGCCCATATTTATAGCATTCGAAACATTTAATATTCCTCCTTGTATATGCAATTGTGAGCTATATGGCCATAGTTGTTGCATTTGAAACATTCAATATTTGGCCTAGGTGATGGAGCAGCTGAAATGTACATTTTGTTGACAAAGTCATCGTGAAACCTATCTCATGACCTTGCAAACCTACTTCTAGGGTTTTGATGATGCCTTTGATAATTGTACCTGCCATAATCTTTAAAATTCCTGGCCATATGTCCAAAGTTAGTGCATGAAAAACAATAACCATTAAATGGATTAGCATACCTAGAGGAGTTATCTTGTTTGGATGGTATTTTGTATTCATTCTTCCTTGGAGGTGGTGGTGTAGTCTTTTGTTTACCTTTTTCCTTGATCTCTTCAGCATTATTCTTTGCAGTCGCAACATTTTTAATTTTCTTCGGTCTTTCATCTTGATCAGTCTTTTCATTAATCTGATCTTGCAAAGTCTTGGATCTTGTGCCTTCATCACATGGAGCTTTACCTTCTTTTTATGCCTTCATCTTCAACTGAGCCAATTCTTGATCTTTTTTTTCCATAACTTGTAGGTGTTCCATTTTCCCATCCTTCAACAGTTGTTGATTTCAGTAAGAGTTACGTCAAGTTCTTCTTGCTTTCGAGGAAGGTCTTCTTGAAACTAGCTTTTCAATATTCGTGTTATCACTCATAAAGTTTTTCTTGGCTGAAAAAAAACTTTCATAACCTTTACAAGCCAAACTTATAGATTGAGGGCTAGCCCCTTCAAACCAAAGAGGTCTCTCTCTGACAGCCTAATCACTAAATTAGCAATTGACTATACATTTACACAGTGGCTAGATCTTCAATAGAGTTGTGTTGATGTAGGGTTTGGTTGGGCATGAGGGAGATAGTCCATTTGGAAATGGAGTTAACAAGCTAGGGTTTATGGAAAATTACCAAGATATTAGTTGTCTTATCAAGATTGACAAAGGCAGGGTAGATGGCACATCCTAGACATTTATCATCATTGTAAATGAAAGAGGAAAATAAGAACAACCCACTACATTAGGGCATATGAAATGAATCCTAAAGTAGTTTTAGAATATATGAGTGCAAATATTTGGATTTATGAGACAAAGCATCAGAATCAAGGATGAATTTTGTAACATTTATTATTATTCAAATATCAGAAGACATTACATTCAAATGATATTACAAATAAGGAAACATTGAAACATGTAGAAAATACATACTAAGAGATACCATCACATGAATCTTTGTGTCACTAATCAAAATCTACTCATCTTTGCAACTGTAGATTAATAAATCCTTCAACAAGAAGACAATAGCTATATTTTCATAAAAAACCAACCTTTTTTCCTCCTTTTACATTTAATTTATAGAAATACTACATAGGTTTCAGATCCACAACTTGTGGAAAGTATTAATTATAATAATCCTCAAGATCCAAAATAAATGGATATGAAAACCTATTAACCCAAATTTATTTTACTGTTTGAAATAACTAAGGAGATTTTTAGATATAATCCCCAAGTCAAATTGATGAGGTGGCTCATCAATAGCTATCTATGAGTTTATTTTTAAAAAAAATATGGCGAATCCCTGAAAAATAGAGTCCAAAGATGCATTCAGATATTCCAAACCATGACACTTGTTTCAAAACTGAAAGAGGTTTTTATAAATAATTTTGTTCAAAATAAAAACATCTTTTTGTTTTTTTAAATTCATCACCACTTGTTCGGAAACTGCGTTTGAAAACAATGACTAAAACAAGAAAAAACAAAATTACAAAATATAAAAAAATAAGCCTCAAAAATTCCTTTGTATTTTCCAAACCATGATGTCTATGTAAAAACAAAGAGAGGTTTTTGATAATTGGTCCATTTCCTCAAAAAACCCCTTTGTTTTTTCAAAAAAGCATCCCCAGTTATTCGTAAACGTTGCTTGAACATTGTGACTAAAATAGGGGAAAACAAAGTAATCCTATAGGCGCTGCAAAATATTTTCGTAGAGCCATTTGTCTTCGATAAAGGTGATGTGATTGGATGAAAAACCTGGATAGGAGGTTAGGGATTATTTAATAAACCTTTTGAAATGTTCTAAAACCTTATGCCTTTTTTTTACACAATTTTTTTTATGTGTTCCAACATTCAGCTCTTTTCCTTTCCATTTTCCAGCAAAATAATACTTAAAACATTTCAATAAAATGAAACAATCAACTTCTCTTCAAACATTTGGACCCTTTGTGAAACCTATCGCTAAAAAACTTTCTTCTTCATTTTTATTCCTCTGTTATAGATTTAGAAGAGTGACCTTTTATGCTTTTCTATTGAGAACTTGTATTTGTTCCTTTTGCATTCTATTATCCTTCGTGAGTCGTTATATTTATGCAATAGCTATATCCAGTTCCATTTCTTTTGATCAACTTCAGGTACATACCTTTACTAGATTCTTTTTCTTGGCATATCATCTCTTTCTCTTTCTTTTCTACTTACTACACCTAGAGTTTCAATAGAGAAACTTCTTCTTTGAGTGTGAGATTTTCCTTCATGTGTTCTTCCATCCTTTACTACTTTCTTCAAGTTCTCTTCTAAGTGACTCTTCAACTGTTTTGGCTTCTTCCAGCTACACTTTAATATTGCTAATGATTTCCTTTGATTCTTCATTCTTCTTATAAAGTCTTCCAACATGTCCTTTTGCTATCTTCAGTTCTGCTTCCAGAAATTTAACCTTTCCTTTTTCACCCTTAAGCTCCTTTATATCTCTGGCAATTTTGTTTTGAAATTTGATCTCGCACATTTCTTCATCTTCCTCCTTAGGAGCTTCCTTCCTGTTATCCATAATAATAGGATCTGAAATTATTTCAATACCTAGAACTTATTTTGAACGCTTGGCGGCTTGCTTCTTTGATTTGCCCATCTATGTGCTCTAAGATCTACTTTCCAGCTATTAAGTTGTTATTGAAGGAACATGCTTTGATACTAATTGTTGGAAATAGTAAGAGAAGGGTGAATTAGTATTTCGTAGCAATTAGAAATTTATTAATCTTTTCAGAGCATTAGTTAATCTTTATCAGTATTTAATCAGATAACAAAAAACAATAAACAACACCATTCAAAAATGCACAATGATCAAGACAATGGACACAAAGACTTTTAGGTGGAAATCCACCTTTGGGTCAAAAACCATCGGACGCTTCTTAATATTTGTCTTCTTCTTCAAAAAGAATAATTACATCAAGTTTTTAGCTTCGACTGAAGGATGCTCCAACCCCCTGATTTACAGGCTCCAACCTGTAGGATGCTCCAACACCCTATTTACCAATTGCAATTGGGAGGACGCTCCAATGTCATAGATCTCAGGGTCCAACTTGACTGTGAGGATCCCACCTAGGGTCCTCTAACTAAAAACTAAATTTATCTAATTTTAAACACAATAAGAAGGGAAATAATTTATTTATATCTAATCATTTATTTGATGACAATATACCATTAAAATTTATTTACCACAAATTAAATGAATAAGAATTTCATTGCAACCATTTACATAAGTAATCAATAAATGGAGGAATACATGTTCCAATAGCTTAGTTGAGATGCTCCCGAGATCCTGACTCTGTTGGGATGCTCCTCTTGACTACCCGACTGGATTTGCCTCCCAGCCAACTAAGAAGTATTTCCTAGCCCAGGGAACCTCCACAGGTTCCCTAGCCCTCCGAGCCCAAGTCCAACCAGATGTAGTGTGTCCAAGTTTAACAAACACTCTCCAGATCCAAGTTTGTATTCCCTCATTTATCTCTCCCTTCTCTTTCTCCACGTTCTTTCCCCAAAACACAATCCTCCAAAACAAATCAAGACCAAGCATCCCCCCTCTCCTCTCATCATCCTTCCCCTTTTATGTCTCTTCCTCCCACCCATCTCAACCACCTATCACTAATGTCATGACTACCCCCTCATCCTTTCATTTAGTATCCTTGACTTTTCTTACCATATCTTGTTCAAAGTAGATTTGAGAAGACATTTTGGGGATAAGATATGGATATTTAATTTGAAAATTTATTGGAGAAGACCATATCTTCTCCCAAGTAGATTTTGAGAAGACACCTTGGGATATGGATATTTAATTTGGGATAAATGTAAGGAGACCATATCCTATCCAAAATTAAATTTGAGAAGACAAGTTGAGAATTGAATAATAACAATAATAAAATTTATATCGATAAATAAAATTATAGTTTCACAAATGTAGGTATATACCAATATTTCCTGATAATTATAAGTCAATATTTTTAGGTAATTAAACACTAATAAAATTTGCATGATAACATTAAGTAGGGCATTACATACACCCCTCCTTCAAAATATTTTTTCCCGAAGTTAGAGTGAAAAATATACAAGGAGTTCGAAAGCAGTTTGACAATAAGGCATAACAAAATAGAGAGAGAGTTATAGTAGTAAAATTTGATAATTCAAACAATGATACCACTTCCCATCAAGAGTCTCCAACTAATCTATATCCTCCTATCCTTCCTAACCTAATTCCGTTCCCATCGTATCCATCCTTTGCTGCTATATACTATGGCATTGGCTATACCAATCTAACCACTGATAAAACCAATATGGCGGAAGCATCGACTATATCGACCTAACTTCCCCAGCAGGCAAGTGGCAATCATCATCACACGTCTAGGGGAGCGTGTCCATCACTGCCCTCTCACGATTCTAGGTTTGGAGGTTACACGGTGGGAAATAACTCCACCCCTCCCTATAACTAGGGTCAACACCCTAATATAGACCACACTACAGCATTGGTTGGATACTTGTCATCGAATAATCTAGTTAGGCAGTCTTTTCACCTTTCCTCATTAGATGTCTCGACCTTCCCCAATGGAAGAGTAGATCTTGGTTATCATATAGTTCTTTCCAATCTGTAGGTTAGTTCTCATTCATGCATATATATAAAAACAAAATATATATAGATAATTGATCTTAAACATCATGTTATTAAGTCTAGTATCCACGTGTAAAGTTTGTAGTTCATACTGGAAATAAATCTTACATTAGATAAATCATAATTTCACTAAGTCATTCATTAGATAAATCATATCCACTTAAGCCATACATGAAACAACAATAACTCTGATAAGTCATGCACTAGATAAATCATAACCAAGTAATTCATATATTAGGTCATACATCGAACATTTCAATCACCAATACCTAATCCATCTAATGATTTATATGAGTAGTTTCACTTGTCAGACTAAATGCATCAATATTACATAGCGTTCATAAATAAATATCATGGAACTGCAAATAGATTCTTAGCATAGGTAGCTATCTAAGTCAAAATGGACATCATCAATGGTCAAAAGTGAGGGCTAATTGCGACATATAGTCTCTGCATCCTCCCGGGTAGAAGATCTTGGGTTATACTTGTCCCATTGTATCTTAACTTGGTCCACCAAGTGATGCCTGATTTATCGAACACTATGGTATAATATGCATATTGATTTGATCATTATGGTTCCCACGTCTGAGACCTATAATTCCCTCCAGTCGAGTTTTTGGGATTCACCAGATACATAATGTTATAGGACAGATACATAAAAACATCATGAGTTTTATGCAAGTGGGGTGGTAGTACAAGACAATAGGACACTGGTCCAATTTTCTCTTTAATTCTAAAAGGTCTTATAAATTGAGGTGGTAACTTCATCCCTTTCTCAAACTGAATGGTGTTAGGAATAACTAAAAAATAAAAATAAAAACTCGGTCCCCCACTTTAAAACTTCGATCGGTACCATGTGCATCAACTTAACTCTTTTCCTATCTTGTGCTTCCTTTAAACTTTGTTGAATCTATCTTACCTATTCCTCCATCTTTGAAACAATCCTATTGTGACTATTACTATGTCTTCCATCCTTTCGTCGACTCAATGGTGTCCTACATGGCCTCCCATATAGAGCTTGATAAGGAGGCATCCTAATTGAATTGTGGTAATTGTTATTACAGGAAACTCTACCAATGGTAAGTATCTTTCCCATCGAGTCTAATTATCCATGACATAGATTATAGGCATATATTCTATAACCTGATTTACTCTTTCAGTCTTTCCATCTATTTACAGACGATATGCAATGCTAAGGCTTAACTAAGTCCCCAACACTAATTGTAAACTTGTCCAAAATGTATATGTAAAGCAAGAGTCCCTATCAAAATTATCTTTGTGGGTAACCCATGTAGCTAGATAACTTCACCTATAAATACGCAAGCCAAAATGGGAGCAGTCTCTTAGACAAAGTAGTTAGCCACCTAGAGATACCAATACATGGCCAAAATAGAATATGTTAAGGTTGTTTCTCCAAGAAGAGAGCAACTCATCCTTCAAGAGTAATCCATAAAAAAAATATTTGCAATTAATGGTCATGACCACCTTTACAAGTGGAGTGACTTCAAAGAATATGCCAAGGTAATTAGAGTCTTGTAGACAAACAACGTAACTCCTTCAAATGGAAATAGTATAAATATGTTAGGGAATTATCTCCCGGGATCAACCAAATTGGCCATAAATAGTAATCCCATAGAAACATGTGCCACAGTTGTCCATAAAGTTGTTATAACCTCCTCAAAGAGGTGGGTCATCCTCAACCAATGTGCCAAAGTGGTTAAATGCACATGTACCAACACCTCTCCTCCAAGGAATATGATAAACAGTTCACCCTAAGAGATTGTGTAATGAGGCTAGGACACTCTCCAATATAGTAATAAAGGATCTTCCAAACCAAGAGAAACTATATGATACAATGTGAAAATAACATACCAAGTGACCAAAACCATGGGTGTCAATGTAGAAGACCACCCAAGCAAGGTCTGAATGCCTCCAAATGCATGAGAAGATGCCAAATAAGGGGAGTGATTTCCTCTATCAAGAAAATAACTACTCACAACATGCCACATCATAGCCAAACTATAAATATCCATTGGCATTCTTCTAACAAACCACAACCACTTTTCCATGTCATCAAGACATCCACCAAAAGGGACATCAATTATGCAACAAAGGGTGGGTGTACTACTTCAAGGTTCACCAATCAAAATCATGAAACAATAATCCAAGTGAAACCCTATGAACACATGCAAACATGCCCAACAACTAATTCACTATGTCAAGGAGCAATAATTAACCAACAATATTTAAGGAAACTCTTAGTTGATGGATATCCCTCATCATAAATGTGCTAAGCGTAAATCAAATGTTTGAGCAATGTTATGCAAGGCCCTCAATCACATTTCAAACACCATATGTGCTAGATGCAAGCCTCCAAACAAGAAATGATGATGCCAACCAAGGACATAATGTGCATTATCTAACATGGGATATCAATAATAAATCATAGTAACAAACCCCCATGGTTATGTGATTTCGAGGGCAACGACACTAGGTAAGTGCGTATAAGAACAACTTTCCTTAAGACACCTCAACACTCACCAGAGGTGATCAATAATGTCATGAGGGAAGTGTCAAGGAGAATGTAAGCACAAACCATGACTTCCCTCAATAAAAGCATTAAGATCCATCAGATAATCCTACAATTGCAAGCTTAGTATAAAGAAGATGTTAATTGATAGTCACTTATATAAGCGCCTTTGGTAACAAGATATGCAAAAAAAAAAACATCAATACTCCATGTGCAACATGCTTGGTTAGGGTTAACAAACACCATCTAACACTCAACCTTGATTTAAAAATGAATAACTCTTTATTCAATATTGTGAAAAAAATGATATGGATTAGACTAATAAAGCAACTAATGTAATAACATGATCCCACAAGGCTAGGGAGATGAATTCCATTCACAAAGCTTTATATCTTTTTATATATAAATCCTTCATCAAGTGTGACTTATGGAACTCATGAATTTTTATTTATTTTTATATGTTCTAACATTGAAAGGGCTAGCTCAATTGATAGTTGCCAATGTTGGTAGTCGTTTGGTTACTTTTTTGCCAACAAATGATTAGTTTGACTCCCCTTGAGTGAGGCACACTAATTTACACCTATGGGTTTACAAGGGAAATTCCATGTAAGGGGCATGTATAATGGAGGGAAAGTTGGTTACGGATATTTTCATGTAAAACGTTAAACAATTCCCTCTCATGATTCTAGGGTTAGGGAGTTTTGAGGAGTCAATGAGTTAATGAGAATTTGAGTGGCTCTCTCTCACTAATACCATGCATAGGGGTTTTTGGGGACAGTGAACAGAGAGTTGAAGGTAGTGCAGCCTCCTTGCTGCCATGGCAGGGAAAACCTGTAGAATATGTAAATTCATGTTCATGTTTAATGGAATCCGGATTCTCATGTCCAGTTTGTGCTATGGATCTGTGTTTTTATGTGGATTTTATTTACAAATGTGGTGTTTCTCATGTATGAAGTATGTTTTATCTCTAGTTTCCATTTAGATGCAGCAACACATATTCCTATTTGCAGTAGTTTCTTTTAGCCGTATGGTTATTTCACTGTGAGTATGTTGCCAGGTACTGTGTTGAGGTTTACAATCTTGAATTTTATTTTTCTTTTGTTGGCCCTCCTGGCCAGAGGTGCCAACAAATTGCACCAGCAGGAAGCTTGGTTCCCCTCTCCAGCCCAGTGGCAGCAGCTGTGGAGAGAAGCCCAGGCGGTTGAACTTGTGGTCGAAAGGGAGTTTTGGGCCTGGCCAACCTGTAACTTCATGAGGAGCTCAAAATCTGTTGATTTCTGGCAAGAAACTTTCTGGGATCTATCAGTTTGGTGGCTCCTCATTAGTTTGGCCTGTGTTTTCGGAGGCCCTTCACGGTTGTAGGGCGCTCCGATTCCCTTTTTGTGCTCTAGCAAGCCCTCTATATGCGTTGTTAGCAACAATGAGAGCGGAGGTCGTTGGCTAGAGGAGTTCAAAATGCACCCTAACATGAGCATAGCTACGATGTTGACAAATGTGAGATAAAGCCTTTGAGGGAAGTACAAGTTGAAGAAGGTCGTGCCATTGCTAAGTCGAGAAGTTGTTGCTTCAATTTTTGATGGCTTTGTCGTATGCTTGCAAAGATGGAGCAAATGCTTATGGTCCTACCATCCACTCCAGAATGAGACCGGGACCTGGTCAAGGCAGGCGGAGGAAGAGTGCACAAAACAAGGTGGAGTTAAAATCTTCATGGCACATCGTCAGCCACGTAGTGGGAAGGCGATGCATGTAGCATGTTGTGGCTGCATCAAGGAGGATCTTGATAGATGCCACATATCAAAGTTAGTGGAGTGAACACCGTGGAGTGAGCATGATGGAGTGAAGGTCATGGGGATACCTGTGGCATCTACATCAAGGAAAAGTCTGGAGCGGTGTATGGTGACGGCGTTGTGGGAAAATGGGTGCAAGACAGTGCTTCCCAGGTGAATGTAAAGCAATAGAGATTGTGGCATGTCAATCGGTTCCTCCACTACACAGCAACTAAGTCTTGACGTTATATGAATTAATATGGTTGTAAGAACTGGGTTTAAGTTGTATATTTATGTATGGAATGGGCTTCTTTCGATGTATGTTAAATGCGGATGTATCGAAGATGCATGCAAAGTGGTTGACAAAATGTCTCGAAAAGACATCGTCTCCTGAAATACCATGATTACAGGTTATGCCCAGAATCGAGAGTGTGATCAGGCATTGAGGCTTTTCTGTCAAATGCAGGTAGCAGGAGTACCATACAATTCAGTTATAGTTGCGAGTGTTCTTCCTGTCTGTGCTTCTATAGCAGCTGTGAAACGGGATAAGGAACATTGTTGTGTAATTAGGAATGCATTTGAGTCAGATGTATATGTGGGTAGTGCCCTCTTTGACATGTATGCTAAATGTGAAAGTTTAGAGCATGTATTCCAAATCTTTGACAGAATGTCTAGGAGAAATGTGGTCTCATGGAATGCAATGATTTTTGGGTGTGCTCAAAATGGGCATGCAAAGGACACCTTAATTGTTTTTCCAAATGTAATTAGCAGGGGTGGAACCCAACTCGAGCACCATTGTAAGCATCCGATCTGCATGTCCCAACCTCACAGCTTTGCAACAAGGCAAGGAGATCTACCATTACCTAATAAAAGAGGATTCAAATTGGATGTGTTTGTGGGGGGTTCCCTTATAGATATGTATGCAAAGTCCAAGTGCCTAGAGTCTGCTTGCCAACTTTTGATAAATTGGCTGAAAAAGATGTTGTGTCATGGAATGCACTAGTGGCTAGCTATACCGAGAGAAAACATGTTGCTGAGGCTTTGAAACTCTTTTGTGAATTGCAACTGGAAGGGGTGGTACCTGACTTAGTCACCATTGTAATTGCTCTATCAGCGTGTGCCAAATTAGCTGTTGTACAACTAGGTAAACATATCCATGATTATATCATCAGAAATAGATTGGATTTTTCTATATTTATAATGAATTCCCTTATAGACATGTACACCAAAAGTGGGAGTATAGAGCTTGTAGGTCGTGTTTTTGACAAAATGCCTTAAAGAGATTTGGTTTCTTGGAATGCAATGATTGTGGGATATGGAAAATATGGCTATGGTAAGGAATCTCTTGCGCATTTCTATCAGATGCAACAGGCTAAAATTAAGCCAGACAATGTCACATTCACCAGTGTTTTGAATGCATGCAGTCATGTCAACCTAGTGGATGAAGGGTGGAAATATTTCCATTGCATGACTCAAGATTAACAAATCACACCCGTGATGGAGTACTGCTCATGCGTTGTTAACCTTCTTGGGTGTGTAGGTCACCTAGGCGATGCGTATTACTTCATTCAAATGATGTCACTAGAACCTAGTGTTGATGTGTGGGGTGCTTTGCTAGGTGCCTGTAGAAATTATTGCAATATAGAGCTAGGAGAATATGTGGCAGAACATCTTTTTGAGTTAGAGCCTAAAAATGTTAGTAACTATGCTCTCTCATCAAATAGGTATGTTGAGGCAAGTAGACGGGATGATGTAGCAAAGGTCAGAACAATGATGAAAGGCAGGGGCTTGATAAAAAGGACGAGATGTAGCTGGATTGAAGTCAATACTAGGAACCATGTGTTCTTTGGAGGACACTGATCACACCCACAGTCAGAAAATATCTGCCATGTTGAGAATCTCCATGTAGATGAAGAATTCAGGGTATGTTTCTAACGCTTTGCGATATTAAATGGGAAGAGGTTAAGGTCTATATTCGATTGCACATGAGCTTACAAACACATGCCCTATAGAAAATGTTTAAATCACCTACGTGAAGGGTGACATCCACCGTGCCACCACACTCATCTAATTGTTGGGTGAGAATTTTTGTGATGGATGCTCACAATTTTCAACATTTCAGGGCTACATTATGTCATTGTGGGGATAGTTTGTGAAGCTTCTTGAACAAACAACATAACAAAATACCAGAGTACTGGTGCAGCTTAATGCAAGGAAACAAAGATGACATTGGTTCTGCAAGGTAATTATGACCTGAGTTTGGAAAGGCATGTTTCACACATGGTGTTGTATGCATTTTGTTTTCATGTGTAATAGTTATTTCATATTTGACAAGAAGACTAAGGACCATTTTGCATAGGATGATTAACACAAGTACAAAGGATCATTCACATTGCAATCTATTAGAGCTTCTATTAAAGGATAAATTTGGACAAACTGCCATTATGCACAGACTGATCAATTAGCATAAGTACAAAAGATGTTTCACACTGTAGTCTGTTAAGAGTTTCTTTTAAATGATAAATTTGGACAAACTGCAGTAAATATTGTATTCGCTTCAAGTATTGTGTGTGATATTTTAAGAATCCTATGCAAACATACCTTATGAAATATATTTTATTATTGATTCTTTATGCAACTTCAAACTTGTGAGTAAAATCTTCTAAATACTGCACAATGTGATTTGACATCTATATGACTGTTTTTAGGTCGAAAGGAATTTTTGGAGTTTGATGGGTTATTAATAATATGGGTACATGAAATGCTTGAATATATTTTAGTGCATGAGTAATTCTGACTTTCATATCTTTCTGAATGGTTATTCAATAATCTATGCATGCAAGACTGTATTCTTATCCAATATGCCTATTCTACTTATTATTTTGTTGGAGAAGGGGGGTGTCTGCAAAATTATGGTCTTGCAACTTCAGCTTACAACTTGCAAATGCTTTGACAACTGAAGGGGATTTTCAAGGTGCAATACGTGCTTTAGAGACTAGACAGCAACATGCTAGTGAAATGAAGTATCCTGAACTTGAGATGGTCTTTGCAACATCGATATTGCACATTCATCTTATGCAGTGGGAAGATGCAAGTGCTCTAGAGAGAGTTGTGAACAAATGTGATGCCATTTGGAATTCAATTCCTGAGGATCAAAGACAATGTTGTCGTGGTCTGCACCTTTATAATGAATTGTTGCACACATTTTATCTTCTACGAATATGTGATTACAAGGAGGCTTCAAACCTTGTGAATATCTTAGATGTTGTCTTGGAAGATGATATGTAGCAAACAAAACAAGTTCAGAAGTTGAGTGCAGAACTTAACAAAGTAGAGAGCAGGTTATTGCAACCTGGTCTACAGCAACACAAAAACTCACAAAATTGTCCGAGAAAAGAAAATCCTCTTAATGGAGAGTGGTTACCAAAGAGTGTAGTATATGTCTTGGTTGACCTTATGGCAGTTATATGTGGTCAGCCTAAGGGGTTATTTAAAGATTGTGCAAACCGGATCTTACCAAAAATTGTCTCGCTGTATTGTTGGAAATGCGTCAACCGGGGTTCTCATGTTACAGCCACGACTTCACTCTGAATCCTCGTCTGTTCCAATTGTGAATTCCTCATCAATGGCTTCGTATTTTGAGCCAGTTCCCATGGAAAATGATAGCACAAATGCCAACGATTGGAAATCCAAGGTTACCCCTCAATTGCAGCGTTGGTCGAGGGTTTAGAGTATCTGCTCTGGTAGGCGGTTGGACTGCCCAGTCCAAGACAAGGTAGAAACATCATCTTCAAAGTCCACTACTACAACCACTAATAATAATTTCACCAGTAATGGCGTGCCCTCTATTCCTAATAGAATTTATGACTATGAAGGGAGCAACGACGAAGATGAAAGATACTCGCCCTATGGAAAGGCGATTTACATGGTCTCTGATGGCACTGGATGGACAACAGAGCACTCTGTCCATGCTGCATTGGGTCAATTTGAGACTTGTTTAGTTGACAAAGGTTGTGGTGTAAATACCCATTTATTCTCGGGGATTGATGAGGTTGATCGTCTTATGGAGATCATCAGACAAGCAGCAAAGGAGGGAGCGCTTCTACTATACACATTGGTAGATCTGAACATGGCAGGGGTGGCAAAGAATGCTTTCCAGTTGTGGGGAGTGCCTTATACTGATATTCTTGGGCTGACCACTGAAGCCATTGCAGCCCACCTAGGAGTTGCACCCTCAGGAGTTCCTCGAGGTAGTCCAGCCCGAAGCACACCCCTCTCAAAATGTTATTTCAAAAGAATTGAGGCAATAGAATTCACAATTAAACAGGACAATGGAGCCCTGCCTCACAATCTTCATAAATCAGACTTGGTATTAGTTGGTGTCTCACGTACAAGCAAGACTCCACTTTCAATTTACTTATCTCAAAAGGGGTACAAGGTTGCAAATGTGCCACTTGTTCTTGGAGTTGATCCTCCAAAAGAATTATTTGAAATTGATCAAGAAAAAATCTATGGTCTGATCATCAGTCCTGCCATTTTGCAATCAATACGGTTGGTGAGGGACAAAACTCTGGGTTTACACTATTCCAAGAGCAACTACTCAGAAATGGATCATATTCGTCGGGAACTAGATTATGGCAACAAGCTCTTTACCCAGAATCCACGATGGCTTGTTATTGTGGTTGGGGTAAGGTGCAGGTCCTAAGCACTTGGAAAAGTAGATACCCCCTACTCATGGCCACTTAGATGAAGGAGAGCCATTATTAGGCCTCAGGTTTTAAAACTTGGCTCTGATACCATATCTCAGGATCGCACCTAGGGTCCTCTAACTAAAAACTAAATTTATCTAATTTTAAATACAATAAGAAGGGAAATAATTTATTTATATCTAATCATTTATTTCATGACAATATACCATTAAAATTTATTTAACACAAATTAAATGAATAAGAATTTCATTGCAACCATTTACATAAGTAATCAATAAATGGAAGAATACATGTTCCAATAGTTTAGTTGAGATGCTCCCAAGGTCCTGACTCTGTTGGGATGCTCCTCTTGACTAGCCGACTAGATTTTCCTCCCGGCCAACTCTCCGAACCCAAGTCCAACCAGATGTAGTGTGTCCAAGTTTAACAAACACTCTTCAGATCCAAGTTTGTATTCCCTCATTTATCTCTCCATTCTCTCCCTTCTCTTTCTCCACATTCCTCCCCCAAAACACAATCCTCCAAAACAAATCAAGACCAAGGATCCCCCCTCTCCTCTCATCATCCTTCCCCTTTTATGTCTCTTCCTCCCATCCACCTCAACCACCTATCATTAATGTCATGACTACCCCCTCATCCTTTCATTTAGTATCCTTGACTTTTCTTACCATATCTTGTTCAAAGTAGATTTGAGAAGACATTTTGGGGATAAGATATGGATATTTAATTTGGAAATTAATTGGAGAAGACCATATCTTCTCCCAAGTAGATTTTGAGAAGACACCTTGGGATATGGATATTTAATTTGGAATAAATGGAAGGAGACCATATCCTATCCAAAATTAAATTTGAGAAGACAAGTTGGGAATTGAATAATAACAATAATAAAATTTATATCAGTAAATAAAATTACAGTTTCACAAATGTAGGTATATACCAATATTTCCTGATAATTATAAGTCAATATTTTCAGGTAATTAAACACTAATAAAATTTGCATGATAAGATTAAGTAGGGCATTACATTGACAGATACTGCAACATATTGTTTACCAGTTGCTACTAGACAGACGCTCCAACACCCTATGCAGGCTCTAACCTTCCCTAGCACCACCCTCCTGCCCTGAAGTGTTCTCAGGCTCCAACCTGAAGGTGACTCCAATCACTTGCATTGCACCACCCTGCCACCCTAATCAGCAAACGAACCATGTTTCACAATTTCCAGACAAGATCCCCCTTATGCTCTAAATCAATATAAAGAAATCATAATGAAGATTTTGCTTCTCTACTTTGTATGTATAACACTATCAAATCATGGCGGCCTCACTGCACAAAAATGTCCAATCTAACCATTGCATTGTCGTACTTCAAACATTGTTCACCAAACCTCCCTTTTCTTAATTCCAAACCAAACCACTGCTCAATTTGTACATCAAACTGAGAATTTTCTTCTACATCAGTTGTAAACCCTTGTTGTACCAAAACCATAATAAATACACTACTCTACAATAAGAAATCAATCTGATCTTTGTATCAGTTAGTCCTATACTCATGCAAATTGCACATCAAACCGTAACTGCCAATATACAGTCATTGTTGTTGCCATTGTACTACACTTCTCATGAATGAATATGTATTTAAAGGCTCATGAAGCAGTTTGTCTAAACCATTGTGCCAAGTTTCTAACTCTCTTGCGAGTATAGGGCACTAATGTGCGATGATGGCTCAATCCAAGATGCCTTAGATCATCCCTATGACCTTCTTGCAATTGTATCAAACTCGCCTAAGGAGGGATACTAGCATGCATCTTATTATCGTTGCTCAGATATAGATATAAAGCACCTTCTAGGTTGTTGCAATAAAATGAACCTCTCACTACTATTATTTTTAATCTAAAACTTATGCCATCAAGCTCACTCATTTGTGATACAATGTTGTCCCTATCTTACTACTTAGTCATGCATAGGATTCAAAGCATCATTCATCAAATCAAATCACTGAAACATGTATTCATCATGGTTATACAAAAGAGGCATGTCAATGTCCTTTACAATATCATTGTGTCAAGTCTATAGGTTAGGTCTATAGGTTAAGTCTATATGTCACTATTGTGTGGAACTTATGTGATGCAGGTATAAAAGTGTCTTAAGAACCTGGGTTGCATATGTCTCAATGATTGTTTCAAATATGAAGTACTACGAAAAAACCCTACTCAATTATGTCTTATGAGTCTTTGTTTATTGTACCAAAACACAACAAAATTTGAAATCAATGATTGGCTTAGTGCACTTAATATTTGAAATTGTTCACTGATACAATAAGATTACTGCCATTGTCCTATGGTGAGAATTAATATCATATATTGACAAGGGGACGTCAGACTTCGTTGATGTTTTGTGATACTATACAGGATGCCAAAAGAAATACTTGCAATTAAAATGACTTAAGTTAATCCCTAATCAATAGTCCAAAAAAAATTAACCCTAATCCAAGGAAAGACAGCACCAATCCGATGTCTCAATTTTGTGCCCTAGATCAAGGCCGAAAGTCTACAAGACAAAGGCCTATACTAATGCATACATATCCCATTTCAACCCACAAAAATTCAAAAATTACAATGCAACACCCTCATGTTTACACACTATACAGGTCAAAAAACTTAGGTAACCACATACCGAAGATAACAGGTAATGATAAGGCCTTGAACCATATGTCGAGTTATGAATTGAATTGTATAATGAGTGCTAAAAGTCTTCAACAAAAGTTTGTACCTGCAATGAGAATGTGTCTATACAAATCCCTATTACCAAAAAGAAACAACAATAGAATCTCTCTCTACCAGAATTTCGCTAGTCCTCTTGCAACAGTATAGAACCTCCAAACAATAACAAAGACAACATAGGAATGACCACAAGTCCAAAGAGATCTAAAATAAGAGTCTTTAGGTAGTCTAAATGCAAGAAGAAGGTCTACCCAACGAGATCACCCAATCCAAAAACAAAAACAAAATAACCAAATCCAAACCTAAAAACACAATGAAGTACTTATTTGTTATGTCTTCATTGTTTTCCTCAGGGAGTCCACAAATTTTAGAGGTAGTTCATCAGATGATAATTGTTTTGGATCATATATTTGGAGAAATAATTTAGGCTTCCTTTTATAGAGTGTAGAGGAGCTTCAAAAGTGAACGTTGGAGGAGACTAAGGATCCTAAACATATTTTAATAATGTTGACTTATTCAATTTACCACCATTGTTTGGTTATCTTAAGCCCTAGTCAAAGGAGGTTGTTGCCTTATGGGTGAGGCCTTTTATTCTTAAATGAATGTAGGATGTGTCTCATAGGTTTAAAATACTTGTGATACCTTCCTTAAGCAAATTTCTCCATAAAATACACTAAAGGATGCTCACGCTTGATGTCTAATGCGCAACAACCACTAAAAGTATGCCATGTCACCATCCCTTGGGATTTTATCCAGACACTGGGGTTTTCATCTTCAAACTTGAATATCTCTCAAACCAAGAGGCATCTCGTGGTGTACCACATACCATCGTAAACATATCTATGAGGATAATCCATTAGGAATGATCTCCAAACTTATTAATTTTCCACTTCAAAAACCTCTGACAAGTTCAGGGCAATGTCCATTAACAAGGGAACCCATACCTAGAGCTTAGGGTTTCCAACCATCCAACAGTGGAGCTTCCAAATTGATGTAATCCAAACAAATAAAATAGCGTTCAACAATCATTTGACATCAATCCCAGGTGTTTTAGTCAAATTCAAACGCCAAGGTTAACATCAATGACAACACCATTCAAAAAAGTCATCATTTTGAGGAACCCTTTGAAGGCAATTTTGAAGATCATTTAAAATTGTATTGTAGCAACACTTGAAGCACATGTGAAGACCCTTTTGGATAAATCCTATAGCAACACTCTTGAAGTTAGTCTGATGAATTTTGAAGCAGACTTTAAGCAGGTGTTGAAGGGTAGTATGGAGCAAATCAGAAGGCAGTTTGAAGCAAGTGTCTGTTGCAAACCTGAGGCAACTTTAAAGGTAAATTTGGAAGACATCTTGGAGAAATTTTTAATGCAATCTTGAAGCACATTTTGAGGATCCTCGAAGATATCTGTTGAAGCAATTTTGGAGACCCCTTGTTGTAGACTTGGAGCTGGTCTTGAGAATCTGTTGATCTTAAAGACTCTTTGGATACATCCTTGAAGTATTATTTGAACCTTGTTGAACACATCCTTCAAGACTTTTTAAAGAAGTGTTTGAAAGTCTTAAAGAAACATTGAAGTCACATTGAAGTGAATTGAGAGGATTGGGGTCCTCAGACAGGGTTAGAGCCTTGTGAAAAAACAAGTTGGAACCTAGATTGATATTTGAGGATTGGAGTCATCACGTAGACCAAGTTGGAGCTTGGATTTGTAGTGAGTATTGGAGTCCTCACCTAAGGTTGGAGCCTTGGAGAAGTTGAATAATTTATTGTACTAGTTGGAGCATGGTTGTTTGTAAGAGGATTGGAGTCTTCATCATTCTTATTAATAAATTTATTTTCTTATTGTACATCTTGTATTCTAATTTAATTAATGATTTTAATTGGCATAATATAACAATTGTAAAGAAATATTGATTCACTCCCCCCAATATTTCTAACAATTGTTATCAGAATCAGTACCTTCTAGTACAGCCTAACAATTGGAAGGTAGATCTTACGAACACAAATGGAGAATTCAATAAGGAAAAGCTCCAAAACTTTTGAGAATATCTCCTCCCCATTCATTAAAACAAATGTAAATCGGGTTGGAAAAACACAATTATTCAATGGAACGAATTATGTACTATGGAGCAAAAGAATGGAGTTCTATTTGATGGCCCCAGGATATGAGGTATGGGAATTAATTGTTAATGGAGACACAACTACCAAGGACTCAGAAGAATACAATACAAAAGCAATGGAAGCAATCTTGAGCAGTCTATCAAATTGTGTAAAAAGAAAAGTAGGTCAATGCTCTTCAGTGAAATGTAGAAATCACTCGAAACTTGCAGTTGCTAATGAATTCACACTGAAAACAATAGACAGAAGGGGCCCACAATATTCAATAGCATAACTGACATTGATCCTCCTGATCTCCTCTTGCATGATATCCGATCACAGTCGTTCCTAATCCGGCAGTTTCTCCCTTCCGTTCACAAAGTCCTGGTAGTTATTCCAGCTCTTTGGAAGGCAAAGGAGAGCGAGGCTCACCATATCATCATTGGCAATAGTTATTCCCACACTTCCAAGCTCATCCCTGCAAGTGGTGAGCTTGTTCGTTGTTCTCCATCTTGATTCTTCGAAGCTTATCCTTGAGCGCCAATTTCCTCTAGTCGCTAATGTTATGGTAGAGGTCCTTCAATGTCTTCCACATTGAATATGGAGTATCCTTCCCATGGAGACTCGAGACAATATGGTCTCGAAATCCCTCAAGGATGATCCGTCTCGCCCTCGCCACACACTTCTTTCACTCAGCCAACTCTTGTGCATTAGTTGAACCTAGCTTTGGGATTTCTTGATCAATGAAATCCTTCAAGTCATTGTCTTCTAATACAGCCTCCATGCGATATTTCCATGCTATGTAATTCGAGTTGCCTTCCAAGGCATACTCAAGTCTCAAGCCATAGAACGCCATTGGCCAGGTTTAAAGTATGATAGGAATTCAATTTTCACCTGCAACCCTGAACTTCAAACTTCGAATTCTCTTCTCTATATACTGTTCACAGCTTCGATAAACTTGGCTCCGATACCATGTAGAATTTCCTGCAAATTCTCTACAAATCTACCTCTGAGATCTATGTAGGATATTTGACTATAGATTAACTCGATAATGCAATATACCAAAGAAAAATACTATATTCTACTTCTACTATCAAACTTGTGGAAGCTTAAAGATCGAGCTGAAACAAAGTTGAACACATATAACCATAAGAAGAAGAATCAATACACATGAAACACAGAAAATACTCAGGGGAAAGCCTCAGCTAAAAACCCCACTATCTGTATTATCATACAAGGTGGAAATACATCAGAATTATACAAAGCCTTAGTTCTCACAGCTAGCCATCTCTTAGTACAATCCTCACAAATGCTCACAGACAAAATAGACTTCTCATAAACCTTCTCCTCTGCCCTCCAAGCTCCTATTTCCTTGCGCAGTTTCTCCTGGGTGATCCCTCTGTTACCAAATGGAACACTAATCACTCACACTGATCTCACACCCTGTAAAATTGCGCAATCCTCAAGAAATGATCTTCCTTCTGCATGCATGAGTTTTGTTTATAGGAAAACACATGCAACTGATAGTACATTGTCCATGTCTTTAATCTCAACTGGTTCTTTCTCAAAATAGACATGCATGAATTACTAATGAGAGAATCTTCAGTTATCTAGAGTACACTAGTTGAGTGCATGCATGCATCAACTGACTGATAACTCACAATTAGTTCCTCAAACAGTTTAGAACTAATTTAACTGGACTTAACTCAGTCAACTGAGCTGACTAATTACAACTCAAATATAACTTAATCTTATCTCCTTAATTAAGGGATAATTGTTGCATGACTTCAGAAAGACTTCTAACTTTAATTTCTCCAACTAATTAATTCATAATGAATTAATTAATTATTTCCAAGCAGCTGGTGAGACTAAATTCAAATTTAATTCACAATTTTAATTCAAGGACAAATTAAAATTGGATTATTCTTGTTGCCACATTTCAACACCAATTTGGGAGCTTGTCTCTACCATTAACTGAATCTTGATAGCTATGTCAGGACTTTGGAAGACCAAGGAGTGCTAAGCTCACAAGCTCAGATGGTGGCACAGTCTCTCCTACTCCTCCAAGTTCATCTCTGACCTGAGTGAATCTAGATAGGTACTGAACAATGGTTTCATTTTTCTGCATCTGAATGTTCCTAAGCTTATCTTTCAATGTCAATTTCCTGGCATCATTGTTGCTTTTGAATAACTCTGTGAGGGTTTTCCACATTGCATAAGCGGTTTGCTTGAAATGCAAACTCGAAACCAAATGGTCTCTGACTCCCTCCAGGATAATCCTCCTGCCTTTTGCAATATCTTTCTTCCACTGAGCCAATTGTTGTGCATCTGATGTTGCTAGTTTTGGAATATCAGTTTGTGTGTGCTCCAATACTCCATTTTCATTTAGCACAACTTCCATTATGTCTTTCCAACTATGAAATTTGAAGTGACCTCTAATGCATATTCAAGCCTCAAACCATTCAAATACATTGTTCTTGCACTAGAGAAATCCATGCACCACAAATTCCTCTTCAATTCACTCTAACATGGCTAACACGGTCTGAAGGGTATTATGGCAGCGTGCTAACACTTTTCCCAAAAAAGTAGGGTCACATTAGTGCTCAAACTATCCTGAGACACATTCAGTTCGCATGCATGTCACTGTGCATAAGTGTAATGCAAGTAACGCGGCTCACCACTGAGCTCATGTGCGTTACAATGCCCTGACTATCACTTGCAAGGTGCGTTATAGCTTTAATCTAGTGAAAATATATATATATATATATATATATATATATATATATATCTTTCTCTCTCAAGACTATTGCTAGTCCACTCTCCCTCAGTTCTATGTAACCAAGGCTTTGATATCAAGTAAAAATAAATTGAAATTTGTAGTTTCTGATAAATTCACACTGAAAACAATAGACACAGATTTCTTATACTCTATCTATGGAAATGAAAACATACAATAGAAACACATGCAATCATTCAATCACAATGAACACAGTATTTTTACTAGGGAACCCAAATGGGAAAAACCCCTCCTCTATTTGTATTATATCAGATGAGAAACAAGGATCTATTACAATGATAGCTTTTGTTGTAGCTTACTCTATCATTTTAGTTTTTAATATTACTCAAAATCCAAAAAAATGAAATATCATGTATAAGTTTTGAAAAAAAAAAGGAAATTTTACAAAATTTGGAATATTATTTAAATTGCACTATCGGCGGCATTTAAGGCATTATGAAAGTGGGCCCGCTTCATCTTCTACAGCCTGAGCGTTTATGTGAAGCACGATCAAATATCGACAAAGGAGGCAGGTAAAGTACTATGCGGGAGAACAAAGAGCGCAGGTTATAATTCACGGCTCAACCCCTGTAGTTGACCCTAACGTCAGCACGGTTGACGGAGATCGACGGCCCGTGATCATTGCGGGGGTTTGACTTTGATCAACATCCTGTACACCCCCTACCCCCGCAGCGGGCCACCCATCATCGTTTCACTCCACCTCACGTCCTCCACGCCATCCTCCGCTCCCATTCATTTCTATCCAGCTCACCCTCCGTACCCCATCACCTCATCTCTGCCACTCCATTAATTTGTTCCATGATTCTCTTTTTCCCTCTGTTTTACTTACCATTTATAAAAGAAAAAATGAAACCCCGTCATATTAGTCACTTGTTTTTGGTACGAGCAGCGCCAGCATATCAGCTCTCACCTCTAGTTCAGCATTCCAAGTCAGCAACATTCATTCACAGACATCATGGCCAAACAAGTAAGTTCATCTTCTGTCATCCATACCCCTCTAATGGACGTCGAGCATGATATTTCTAACACTTTCTGCACAATTAAGCATCTTCCTATGTATCAAGAAGTTATTCTAAACTATAAGAAGTCCCCTATATTCATGGCAATGGTCAGGGCAGGTGTTTTAGCAGCTTTTGTCCGAAAAACCCACTTGTTTCTAGAATTCATTCAGTGGTTAGCTTCTTCCATGTACCCTAAACAGTGTTTTGTGATGAATCAGTTAGGGGAAAGTGTTTTCCAGGTAACCTCTCAGTTAATTCACCAGGTTTTTAATTACCCTGTCTCTGGAACTTATGTCACTTTTACTGAAGAGTCTTTGGTCTCATATTATGACAACCTATCATCCCAAGAGTCCTCTTATGCTTTATCCTTCTTAGCTCCCAAACCTGGACAGTTCTCCCTAGATGAAAAATTGTTTTCTTTAGATATCTTTGCAGCAGATATAAGACCAATTTTGCAAGTGATTTCTAAAATTCTGGGAAGGGAAGACTCCAGACAAGTTGATAAAGTAGTTTTGGGATTTTTCACTATGATGATGAAGCCAAAAGTGATATTAGATATTCCAGCATTTTGGGTGGACACCATTAATACTCAATTCATGACTCTGTCACTTACTGGTTCATTTAAATTTCCTTCAGTTGTCACTTATTTGTTCTTGTACCAGAATGTTGAGCATTTCGTTGATTTGGGGCTAAACATAGTAGACATAAATAAAAAGAAATAGTCAGTGGTGTTCAGGATAGATCTGGTGAGGGGAGATCCAAAAGATAGCGGCCTGCTTGAGTTTACTTCTTTATTTCTTCCATTGGATTACAAGATTTTGAATGAGACCTTGCCACCAAAATTTCTTCCCAAACCTCAAGAATTTCTTCAATTGAGCAAAGATGTAAGATGTGGAGACTGTTTTATATTTGAAGAGCATGCAAAACTTAGGATTTATGGGGCCTCAGTCAAACCATATAGACTACCAAAATTTGTGCCAATGCGACTCTTTGCTCTTGAGTTTATTAGACAAAGCTTAAATGTGGATCAAATTCATTTTGTCCCAATGAACAAGGGTTATCTCTTTAAGCTGCCCATAATAGTGGGACCTTTCATTGTAAACACAAGACAGGCTGCCCAAGAGGTTGAGAAATTATTGGGTGATATGTGTCTTTTGTAGGTTGTTGAGTGGGCTTATGACCCTCATCAGATCATTTCTAAAAGAAGGATAGAGAATGGATATTCGGCTTTTGTACATGAAAATAGGCCAAAGGTTGAGAAAATGGAAAATGGAGGTCCACAGAACACCAAAGGAGCAGAGATTGAAACCCCAAGTATTTCAGAAAAGGGTTCAAAACGGGCCAGAGAGGAAATTGTTGATCTTGATGAAGAAGAGCCAGAAACAACAAAGAGGACTAAATTATTGGATGCAATGTCTTCAGCACAACCTGGTTTAGTAATCCAATTAGGAGAAACAGAGGGTGCACTAGCTTCTCCATCCTCTAGTGAGCTTGTTCATGAGCAAGTTCCTCTCATTCAGAGCATGTTTGCTCAGATAGCTGAAAGAAACCAAAAAATAAAGTTGAACATGAAGGCTCAGGCTAAGTCTCGAATCATTTCCGAGCAAACCAAGTTATTGTCTGCTATGGATTTAGAAAACGGACAACTTAAAATTGCACTCTCTCATCCCACAGAGATGTCAGTTGGATCCTCTAGTAACTTTAGAACTTTGAATTTGACAGTTGATACTCAAAAACTCCCCATGCTTGACAAAATCAATTTGCACATGCAAACTGGGAAATTGATTGTCAATGATTTACATAAAACAAATGCAGCTGCTATTAAAGCAGAGAAAATGTTACACAAAGTGATCAAGCAATTGAAGTTGGAAAAAGCTAATTCCAGAGCTCTAAATGCTCAGGTGGATGAATTAAAGAAGATTATTGTGAAAATAGGAGTCAATCCTGATGATCAACCTGCAATACAGAAATTATTGCAATCTTCTAAATCTGAGATTGGAATCTTGAGAAAGAAGTTGAATCTCCCTACATGTGAGCACCCTATTGTCGCAGGGATAACTAAAGTTGAAAATGAAAAGGAGAATCTTTTACATGATATATTGCAGAACACTGAAGAGGTTTCTGTGCTTAAGGAATCATTGGCCAAGCTACAGAAACAAGTAGACACTCATAACTTCACAGTAGTGATGCCAGCCAATACAGAGGATCCAATGGCACAGGTGATGCAGTTGGGTACAGAATTAAATATGGCTGAGCATGATTTGAAAAAAGCACAGAGGGATATGGAGACAGTTTGTAAACTATTAAACTTGAGTGAAGAGGAAGCTAGAATGGAGAAGGAAAATGCTAATAAATACAGGGGAAGACTTCCAAAGCGCTGAAGAGGAGATTAAAAAGTTAAAGGAGAGAATGAAAGGTAATATGTCTTTAATCTAGGCTAGGGAAATTATTTGGGATGAAATTAACTAAGTCGTCAGGAATATCTGGGAATTCCTTGTCATTGTGTCTATTGAGAAAACAATTGTTAGGGACATGGAAAGTTTGGTTATGCAAGATAAGCAAATATTGTTAGAGAGATCTAAGTTTGAAAAAAGAATGATATATTTTATCAACTCTAAGTCTGATGCAGAGCTAAAAGAACATGACCTTATGGACAGAACACTGTGTGCAATGGATTTCAATAAGATGTTTATCAAAAATGTCTACAGAGAAATTGTTGAAAAGAAGATGAATGAAATAAAAGAAGCAGTCTCTAGGTTCAATATCCTGTTTGATAAAAGAGTTAGAGCGGGGCTCCCCTCTTGCTGGGATTTACAAGGAAATTTGTTGCCATGGGAATCATATGAAACTTTGCTAGTGGAAGCAAAAAGTAAAATTGACGACACACATGAGAAGACAGCGATACTGAAAGGAGCAACTATTGTGAATTATCTGAATAAAGATTTTAAACTTTTGTGGATGGTAAAGAATTTGTTTACAGACAAGCCTACTTATAGTAGGATCACAACATTCAGAATCGCAATCAACAAACTGGAAGAAGCAGCAAAGCCAAAGGTACCATTGTGGAGAAGATGCAAAGAGTGGATGATAGAACAGACAAAAGATTCATCAGCAAGGCCATCTACTCAAACCAACAATCCAAACAGTGACTAGCAACAATCAATCATAATTTGATTTGATTTCATTTTATGTTATTTTATTTTCTAAGAAAAGTGAGGTTTCTTGTACCCTCCAATGTAATATTTTAAAATGACTTTTACTTAAGGCAATTAGAAAGTAGTTAAGTATTTCGACAGTTTTTTGGTAGTTATCAACTGTCTCATAATGTATAAAAGGAGGAAAATCAAAGAAAAAGGGTCGAGTCTTGGGAATCTTAAGACTACACAATTTTGTACTTGATGGATTGATGATTAATGAAAGAATCGGGAATTTTCCATACAGTGTTGAGTATGATTTGTAATCTCTTTGTTACGTGTCATTATCTCTTTCTTTCTTTGAATATGGTAATGAAGATGGCATCTTGAAATTTGTTTACAGACAAGCCTACTTATAGTAGGATCACAACGTTCAGAATCGCAATCAACAAACTGGAAGAAGCAGCAAAGCCAAAGGTACCATTGTGGAGAAGATGCAAAGAGTGGATGATAGAACAGACAAAAGATTCATCAGCAGGGCCATCTACTCAAACCAACAATCCAAACAGTGACTAGCAACAATCAATCATAATTTGATTTCATTTCATTTTATGTTATTTTATTTTCTAAGAAAAGTGAGGTGTCTTGTACCCTCCAATGTAATATTTTAAAATGACTTTTACTTAAGGCAATTAGAAAGTAGTTAAGTATTTTGACAGTTTCTTGGTAGTTATCAACTGTCTCATAATGTATAAAAGGAGGAAAATCAAAGAAAAAGGGTCCGAGTCTTGGGAATCTTAAGACTACACAATTTTGTACTTGATGGATTGATGATTAATGAAAGAATCGGGAATTTTCCATACAGTGTTGAGTATGATTTGTAATCTCTTTGTTACGTGTCATTATCTCTTTCTTTCTTTGAATATGGTAATGAAGCTGCTAGTCTTTGTTTACTTCTGTGAATATAGTTAAATTTCCTTAAAATAGCACTCCCATGTTTAAAGCTCATTTCTCTAAATTTCCTCTAAGTTAAAGATAACAGTGTCTGTTAAATACAGCATATCATCTCTAATCTTCCTAATTACTCTTCACACAGCATTTGTACTCAGCATCAAATGGCATCTTGAAACTTTCATGTCACCTATATGTCAAGGGTTTTAAAAATAATGCTCTTCATACTCCTCAAGATAAAGACATGTTATACTAATGAATGACATGCATAATCAAACTTTAATGTCTTAGGCACAATTTCTCCATAGCCAAGAAATTGATTTCCTAAGGGACAACAGCTTCAATGCTTGAAGCTCGACCTGCACTGCGAAACCGATCTCCTCCTAACTCACTGGCTCGCACAAACTTTGTACACTCGAAATAGTATCCAATGTTGAAATTGTAGCAAGAAAAAAGCTCAATTTTGACTTGTGCCTTAGTCAAATTGAGTAAATTGAATTTCCACATCAGCGAGACAACTTGTAGGGAGTTAACTTGTGTGACATGGCCTTGTATACTAGTTTACTCAGTAAATTTGAGTTATAAGCTAGAAGAAGAGTTGTGCATGTAGTGATTGCTAAGATTTAGCAATCTAGTTGAGTTATTGTTAGTTGAACTCAATTAAATGAGCTCAAGACTTTAGTTGAGTTAGTTGAAGGTCAGTTGAGTAGTAGAATTGTTGTTAACTCAGTGATATCTCAGTTAACTATTCTATTAGCTAAAAATAGACACAATCATGCACGGAATTCGAATTGCCTAGTTGAGGTGGAGGAAAAGGCATGTTTGTATTTATATTTGTTTAATGTTGAGTGTACAGTGCTTTTTCACTGAGCAGGTGATGAATTCCCCTTGGAATTACTCAAGGAAATAGAGACTTCCCTATTGTTTAGGAGCTCGAATTAGCCCAGAATTGTGCAAGGAAATAGGAGATTGGTTGAGACTTGAATTAGGTGTGTTTTGGCCAGAGCGGGTTAGGAAGCAGGAGAATGGGATTGCAGTGCGGGGTGTGCTTCAGAGTTGAAGCAAGTCATTGTTATTGTTTCTCTTTTCATCTTAATTAATGCAAAGCAGTGGAGGGATTTTTCCCAGTTAGGTTCCCCTGTAAATCATTGTACTCTTGTGGTTTTCATGGTTGCGTGTCATGCATGTGTTTCTAAATTATGATTTCCATTCCGCAATATTGTAGATGAAATTTCTAATCTTTTAATCTCAATTTGATTTCATTAGTAATAGAAAAATTCTATTAATTTCTACATGGTATCAAAGCTTGAAATCACAATAGAAACCAGTGAATAGATCTTCTCCTTCAGAAATTTCGACCAGCAAAGTCTTTTGGTGCAAATTTTGTTCAGTGTAGTAAAAATGTCTTTCAATGGATTAAGGCTTAAGTATGCATTGGAGGGAAGTTCGAATTGCTGAGATTAATCATTGAAGAACTAATGAGTTGTTAGGAGTTGAGTTATGGAGCCCTAGTTCAAGGCAAATCTAGAAGATCCTATGTGCAAATTTTTTAATGGAGTTAGAAGGTTGCAAATGGGCATATTAGTGAGTGAATGTTTAATGACACAAAAGGGAGTTATGGTCATTGATATTGGTAGATTAAGGAGAAGAGAGATTTCCCACAGGGAGATTGAGAGTTGGAGGGAAAAACCCTATGAAAGCTAGTACTTCTAGATCTGGAGAGATTAGACTCATTATTGTAGTAGTTGTAGCAGCAGTGTGAAAGCAACAACCAAATAGTAGCAACAGTGGTATGAGTAAATCAGATTTTTCCGTGCATGCAGTTATACCTCCAAGAGTGAGGTGGGGTGATGTAGAGCCTTAGTCTCAGAGTTGCAAAGATTGGGCAGGGTCCATAGTAGAGCAGTAGCAATTGCAATATACTTTCCTCATGGATCATTACCTTGCTACAGGGTCCCACAGTATTCAGTAACAGAAGGATCAGCGTCAATTGGTGCAATCAGATGTTGAGGAGCACAAAGCAGTGTTGATAGCAATGCATGAAGCACAATGCAGAATCAACAAGTGTAGTTTTCCTAGTAGACAGTTGCAGAGACACAGTGGATTCACTGTTTTGGATGCTTCTCAATTGCAATTGTTGCAATAGAAACAGCAACAGTGAGAGGTAGTGCTACAGTACATTCCACAAGCGCTGGATTGGGGTTGTGCAGAGCCCTTTTCTTACTAAGAGGGAGTACTGAAATTGTAGCAAGAAAAAGGCTCAATTTTCACTTTTGCCTTAGGCAAATTGAGTAAATTGAACTTCCACATCAGCAGGACAACTTGGAGGTAGTTAACTTGAGTGACATGGCCTTGTCTACTAGTTTACTCAGTAAATCCGAGTTATAGGCTAGAAGTAGAGTTATGCATGTAGTGATTGCTAAGATTTAGAAATCTAGTCGAGTTATTGTTAGTTGAACTCAGTTAACTGAGCCCAAGTCTTTAGTTGAGTCAGTTGAAGGTCAATTGAGTAGTAGAATTGTTGTTAACTCAGTGATCTCTCAGTTAATTATTCAATCAGCTAAATATAAACACACTCATTCATGGAATTCTAATTGTCTAGTTGGGATGGACGAAAAGGCATGTTTGTAATTATATTTGTATATTATTGAGTGTGAATTCTAATTGTCTAGTTGAGGTGGAAGAAAATGCATGTTTATATTTATATTTGTATATTGTTGAGTGTCCAATACTTTTGCACTGTGTAGGTGATCAATTCCCCTTGTAATTGTGCAAGGAAATAGGGACTTCCATATTATTTAGGAGGTCGTCGAATTGTCTCAGAATTGCGCAAGGAAATAGGAGGTTGGTTGAGGCTTGAATTGGCAAAGTGTTGGCCATAGCAAGTCGGAAAGCGGGAGAACAGGATTCCAATGCACGGTGTGCTTCAACGTTGAAACAAATCATTGCAATTGTTTCTCTTTTAATTTGAATTAATGCAAAGCGGAAAGGTCTTTCCCAACTGAATTCCCTTGTAAATCATTGCGCTCTTTTAGTTTTCATAGTTGCATGTCATTGCATGTGTTTTTAAATTGTGATTTCCATTTTGTAGTATTGCAGAGAAAATTTGTAATATCTTGATTTCAGTTCTTTCATCAGTAGTAGCAAATTTCTATTAATTTCTACATCCAATAATGATTACATTGATAGCTTTTTCTTCCACTCAACTTCGCAATTTGAATCCCATCCATGACTAGGGCCATTTTTAGTAAATTGACTAATTAATTGAGCGAACAGTGAGTTAACAACAATGACAACTACTCAATTGAACTCCTACTTACTCTATTTATGACTAACTGAATTTCACTAATTATAACTCCACTAGATTGATAGATCTTAGCAATCAACTCATGTACAACTCTACTTCTTACCCACAAACTCG
Organism: Pinus tabuliformis; assembly: GCA_031772625.1. Lineage (NCBI taxonomy): Eukaryota > Viridiplantae > Streptophyta > Pinopsida > Pinales > Pinaceae > Pinus > Pinus tabuliformis. The sequence continues at coordinate 141,291,370 of CM062812.1, forward strand.
AATTGACTAAACTTAACTAAGTGACTTGTCCATGTCACTCCTACTAAATGCAACTCAAATCATCATGTTGATGTGGAAAATCGAATTTCTCCATTTGACTAAGGGACAAGTCAAATGAAGTCTTTTCTTGCTACAATTTAACATGAAAAAACTTTGGGAAAAATTATAAAAACTCAATGAAGAGTCTAGCTATGTGCTTGTTGAACCAAAACAAAAGCACAAGGATGATCATGAATCAAAGGAAATAGATTAAAACATCAAAAACATAGAAGACAATGAAGATGAAAAAGACTTTATAAAAAAGGTTGAAGTAAATCGTGAAGCAGAACTAATGGTTGCTCTAGAAGAAATAAACAGATTGAGAAAAAAAAATAAAGAGCTTGAAGAGAAGAATCAAGACCTTGACCATATAAAGGAAGAAGTCATTCTCCTACGACTCTTAGCAGAAGACAGATCTAAGGACTTTAGCAAGATAGAAGCAAAATTTCATCAACAAGAAAAGAGACATGAAGAAGAATTTAACTCCATAAGAGTTCGTCTAGAAGAAGCAAAGAAAGCAAAAGAAATAATGAAGATACCACTGATAAAGAAAGAAGAAGATTGTGAGAGGTTTGAAGGAGACATTCTCTCTTTGAGAAATGAAGGCGACAAACTACACAAGGATCTGAAGCGTACACAAGTATTAGATAACATCCTCAGTGGCCAAAGGTCACCATTTGACAAATCAGGGCTTGGCTATACAAGTGAGACTTCATGCAAAAATGATGAATCCCCTAAATCAACTGAGAACCATATCCTTTAGAGCTCTAGTCCCAAGAAAGGAAATCAAGATGAGTATAAAATAACTACTTCTCCAAGAAACTATGTAAACACTCTCAAGGAAACTAGTAGCATGGATCAGTGAAGGCCCAAGCCTTCTCCAAGAAGGAACAACTTCAGTGGATCGTCAAAAGAATGCTAATCATCCAGGTATCAAAGCTTATTCTTGGTTATTGTTATTCTTGCACTAATTTCAGTCATAAAGCTAGAGATTGTAGAGCATACTACAAGAATGACTACAAATACTATCTTAGATCAATTAGCTACTTTGCCATTTAATTCAATGTAGAATGCTATCAATGCCACAATATTAGTCATATAGGATGGGCTGCATAAGCAACATGAAACGGGTTCCCAAACAAATCAAAGAACAAAATTTATCTCAAAAGCCCACCAAAGTTTGGAGAAGGAAACAAGAAAGTCAAAAATAGAACATGATGTGGTTGTGTGTGCTCAATCCACTAATTGTTAGAACATCTTCAATGTTGAGTACTCCAATACAAAGTTGACTCAGTTGCACCATTTCAAGAGTGAAAAACCCCTTTCAGATTCCAAGGGATAGACTTAAGAAGTTGGAACTCATTCCAACCTCAATTTGAAATATAGTTCAATGACACTCTACCAAGTTTTACTCAATAAAGAATCTTTTTTTACTTCAAACATTTCGTACCCCTTAGAGGCTTCATTGACATATCTTTCAGCCAAGGAACACCTATTGTGTCATCTATAAGCATTTCTGCTGAGTCCATTCATAGCTCTTGTTTTGGTAAAATGTAAGTTTTGAGAGGTCCACTAGATGCGTTATGCAACTTGATTTTCTAATGTACTAGAGGAAATGTTATGTGTTTCAAGCAATAAGAAGTTTTAGATGACATGGATATTGAGTTGGAATAACAAATGAATAAGAATGCCCTACATATTTTAGTTGTTTGGAAGACTTGTTTATTGCATCCATTATACTTCAGGAGAGGGTGTTCCATCCATGAAGATTTTCAATGCATCATAAACCCTACCAATTGGCAACAACATTTGAACTTCCTCAAAACTTGTACTGGATCCAAAAAACACATATACGGAAACAGGGCAAGCCTTGACATTACAACATTGGTGAAAATTCAATATTGGATTACAAGGAATTCGAGATGACAAAACAAAGATGTTTTTAGAATTCTTCAAAATGTTGGAAAGATAAGGATTCGCACCAAACACTATTACATACAACTCTCTCATTAGTGGAATTACACCGCAAGGTAGAATACAAAAAAAGAGAACAAGATTGAAATTGGTAAACTTCAGAGAAATTGTCTGCCTTGTATGAACAAGAAGGGCTTTTAGAAGATGACGAAGATACCAATGATGTGGACTGAGAACCTCCTGAAGATATGTTTGTACAGATAAAATTTTGTACCTAAGTCTCAACAACAGAAAAAGAAGGTTTGAAGACAGAGCTTCTAGTTTCCTCAAGTGACATCTATATTCCACTTTGAGTTCAAGGATGATGAATTCTAAGGGAGGAAAAAAGGAAGTCTCCTGAACCAAGTAAAATATGAATTAAGCCTGATATAACAAAGATATCAAGCTCAGCAAGGACCATTCTCTCAAAAGGACAAGGGCAGCTGAAAGACAAGCAAAATAAGATAATGCCAGCTCTGATGATACACCATTTTTAGGATTCATTATGGATGTCGTGGGCACATTTTTACAGCAGCCAAGTTGAACTATCCAATTCAATATAGTTTTCACACATGTTGATGCCATTGTTGAGATGTCCATTTGATTGTGCTAAATATACAAATGCACCAGACGACAACAATGTTTGTTAAGGCCTCCAAAACAGAGAGGAAGCAAAAAGAGATAATACAGACAGGGGGAGTAACTAACAGAACATCCCATTTGCCATTGATGTCAAAGGGGGAGATAAAGAGAAGAAGCATGAAGACAGGGGGAGTAATGGTAGATGTGTTCTCATCAATGAGAAAAGGGGGAGATTGTTGGATAGTATTTGGCATTGATGTCAAAGTATCCATTTGAGTATTGTCCTTGTTAGATCAGTGACTAAGTTTTAAATATTGGATATGATCTGTGCTCACTGAACATTCATAAGTTTTGTGGATTAAATCAAAATGACCACATCCTCTAGGTTGGAGGATCATTGAATTACATGATCTAAACTGTTGCATTGTAAAGGAAGTAAACCCTTCGCAGGACACCCAAAGCAGTTGAATACTTCAATTGAATATTTGGCTTTGATTTATTAATGCATTCAAGCATAATAAAACTCAGGTTTGAACACCACAAAACCTTGCATATTAGTGACATAAACACTTATATTTGTGGAGTATCAAGCTCCCTAGAAATTAAACATTACTTCCCAGAACAAGATAAAGGAGGAAACACTTCATTACTCTTACCTCATCGTAATTGATTTCCTCTGCCTAGGGCTCCATGGGCAATTCAATTGTATGAGCATATGCATTCAGGTGAAGCCACGGAAGCACCAAACCGTTAATTTGATTGCAATATATTACAGGTCGGCTTCCAAAACATGTCGGCCATGTCTATGACACTATGTCAAGTTAGCTCCCTCCTCCCAAAAGACACGACAGTGCAGAGGCGTAAACATATAAATAAGGACGACATTCATTCAATTCGGCTAGGAAGTGAAGATAGAACTTGGTTAAGAAGCAAGGTGATCAAAATCTTTAATGCACAGATCAAAGTATCTAAGGAGTAGATCTATTCTTCTCTGTGAAAGGAAACGAGATATCTATAATTATTTCTTGTGGAAAGGATCGAAATCTTTTGTTGCATAACTTTGTGAAAAAGATCCAACTTTCATGTGAAAAAGACCTGAAGCTTTCCTATGACATACATCCAAAGTTCTCTGTGAAGGCATTTGAATTCTTGTGGAAGAAAGCGAAGAGCAAGTCTTGTGGCATCCGAGTTGTGGGATAACTCATGATTCAAATATCGTGGTTTGATCTGTAGTAATTTTTCAGATTTCTTGTTTGTTCTGGTACAAGTGTCAGTATGTAAGGCCTGAGTGATGAGTTGATATCTACCTACAATCTAGGTCAAAATTGTGTGGTTCAAGTCTATCTTGAAGATTCTTTGGGGACATCCTTGAAGTATTATTGGAACCTTGTTGAAAACATTCCTTCAAGATTTGTTGAGTAGCTTCTACAAGTCTTGAAAAGCATTGAAGTCACTTGAAGTGAATTGAGAGAGTTGGAGCCCCAGAGGATCAGAGTCCTCACATAGGGTTGGAGCCTTCTGAAAGACCAAGTTTGGAGCCTAGATTGAGTTTTGAGTATTGGAGTCTTCCCCTAAACTTGGAGACTGGGAGAAGTTAAAAATTTTATTGTACAAATTGGAGTCTCGTAGTTCATAAGAGGATTGGAGGCCTCATCCTTCTTAGTAATAAAATTATTTTCTTCTTGTACATCTTGTATTCTGATTTAATTAATGATCTTCACTGGCATAATATAACAATGGTGAAGAAATACCGATTCACCCTGCCCCCCTCTCAGTGTTTCCAACAACTCTAATAACCATTTAAAGCCTCTTTGATATGCAACTTTTGGTTCATAAATGGATTGCCTTTTTTGATATTTTGGTTATATGTCGGCCATGTCTATGACACTATGTCAAATTAGCTCCCTCCTCCGAAATGACAGTCCAGAGGCGTCAACATATAAATAAGGACGACATTCATTCAATTCGGCTAGGAAGTGGAGATAGAACTCGGTTAAGAAGCAAGGAGATCGAAATCTTTAATGCGCAGATCAAAGTACCTAAGGAGTATATCTATTCTTTGTGAAAGCAGACGAGAGTCTGGTTGTTCATAAGAGGAGGATTGGAGGCCTCGTCCTTCTTAGTAATAAAATTATTTTCTTCTTGTACATCTTGTATTCTGATTTAATTAATGATCCTAACTGGCATAATATAGCAATGGTGAAGAAATACCGATTCACCCTACCCACCTCTCAGTATTTCCAACAACTCTAATAACCATTTAAACCCTCTTTGATGATGCAACTTTTGGTTCATAAATGGATTGCATTTTTTGATATTTTGGTTATATGTCGGCCATGTCTATGACACTATGTCAAATTAGTGTCCTCCTCCGAAAATACAGTCCAGAGGCGTCAACATATAAATAAGGACGACATTCATTCAATTCGGCTAGGAAGTGCAGATAGAACTCGGTTAAGAAGCAAGGAGATCGAAATATTTAATGCAACTTTTGGTTCATAAATGGATTGCATTTTTTGATATTTTGGTTATATGTCGGCCATGTCTATGACACTATGTCAAATTAGCGCCCTCCTCCGAAAAGACAGTCCAGAGGCGTCAACATATAAATAAGGACGACATTCATTCAATTCGGCTAGGAAGTGCAGATAGAACTCGTTTAAGAAGCAAGGAGATCGAAATATTTAATGCGCAGATCAAAGTACCTAGGGAGTATATCTATTCTTTGTGAAAGGAGACGAGATATCTATAATTATTTCTTGTGGAAAAGATCGAATTCTTTTGCGGCAAAACTTTGTGAAAAGATGCAAGTTTCATGTGAAAAAAACCTGAAGCTTTCCTATGACATACATCCAAAGTTCTTTGTGAAGGCATTTGAATTCTTGTGGAAGAAAGCGAAGAGTAAGTCTTGTGGCATCCGAGTTGTGGGATAACTCATGATTCAAATATCGTGGTTTTCCTATGACATACATCCAAAGTTCTCTGTGAAGGCATTTGAATTCTTGTGTTAGAAAGCGAAGAGCAAGTCTTGTGGCATCCGAGTTGTGGGATAACTCATGATTCAAATATCGTGGCTTTCCTATGATACATCCAAAGTTCTCTGTGAAGGCATTTGAATTCTTGTGGAAGAAAGCGAAGAGCAAGTCTTGTGTCATCCGAGTTGTGCGATAACTCATGATTCAAATATCGTGGTTTGATCTGTAGTAATTTTTCAGATTTCTTGTTTGTTCTGGTACAAGTGGCAGCATGTAAAGCCTGAGTGATGAGTTGATATCTACCTACAATCTAGTTCAAAATTGTGTGGTTCAAGTTTATCTTGAAGATTCTTTGGGGACATCCTTGAAGTATTATTGGAACCTTGTTGAAAACATATCCCTTCAAGATTTGTTGAAGTAGCTTCTACAAGTCTTGAAGAAGCATTGAATTCACCTTGAAGTGAATTGAGAGAGTTGGAGCCCTAGAGGATTAGAGTCCTCACACAGGGTTGGAGCCTTCTGAAAAACTAGGTTGGAGCCTAGATTGAGTTTTGAGGATTGGAGTCTTCACCCAAACTTGGAGACTGGGAGAAGTTGAAATTTTTATTGTACAAATTGGAGTCTGGTTGTTCATAAGAGGATTGGAGGCCTCGTCCTTCTTAGTAATAAAATTATTTTCTTCTTGTACATCTCATATTCTGATTTAATTAATGATCTTAACTGGCATAATATAACAATGGTGAAGAAATACCGATTCACCCCGACCCCCTCTCAGTATTTCAAACAACTCTAATGACCATTTAAAGCCTCTTTGATGATGCAATTTTTGGTTCATAAATGGATTGCATTTTTGATATTTTGGTTATATGCATCCTCTTATTATTTTTTGATATTTATTATTTTTTTCTTCTTCCTGACTTTGGTCCTGCAGTTGACCAGTTCAATGAGATCAGTTCTGTTTTGGTAACTATGTGACATATAATCACTCTTAAAATTCTCATGGGATCTAGGACACATGGCCAACCAACAACTAGGTAGAAATGCATGGTCTGCTGCAAGGATTGATTCTGGCCAAAACCATACAGGTAACAAATATTAATATCTTGGGGATTCTCTCATCACTATCCGAGAGACAACTATTTGAAGAGCCTTCTGAAGAGAATAAAAAGACTTCTGAACAAAATTCCACAGAAAAAATTCTTCCATATCCTGAGAAGTCAAAACTTAGAAGCTGATCAAAGTGCCAATCAAGTGTGCCAACTCCAGCCCGAGAAATTAGAAATTAGAAATCAATGGTGTGGTGGCCTCTACCTTAAACCCCAATGACCTCAACATGATTAAGGGATCCATGTTTGATCTCCAAAAGAAAATTCGTTACCAAAGGATTATTATTACATTAAGGAATCATAAGGAAAATTGGGATGCGGCCAGACTGCTATTGTGTCACCCCGAATTCATTTGAAGCATGCAAACGAGGTAATCTGGAAGCCAATGCAAGGGCAGCACATGCTTTGTCTGCCAACATACAGTCTCGGTGCAGGACCTCTGCATCAAGCATTGATTGCAGTCTATTAAGAACAATGCTGCTTTAACTTTGCTCACATGTAGGATTGGTGATCAAGTAAATAAAATTATGGAGAATCAGTGCCATAGGCTCAGAGGGCTTTCTATTTTAGGTCCTCCATTTGGGGAAAAATCAATGCAGGCTATGGCTAATTTTATGGAGAACAGATAGTGCCAAATTGGTGACACTCTGTTTGCAATAGTTAGCCCCAAATTCAATGTTAACTCAACCTCCTGTCATGAGCTAGCGATTGGCAAAACATCTAAATGCAACAGGCTTTGGTTGGAGGTCAACCAGTTCCTAACTATGTTGGCAATCCGTGGAGAGCTAATTCACAACAGTGACTTGGCTCAGCCTCTTAAGCAACATGCTGGAAAGAAATTTGCCACAAGTGAGCCTAGAAATGTACTTGTGCTGTGCTTGATAATTATTGGGGCAAATATAGGCTCTAGTTTGCAGGCTTGTACGACTCAATTGTGCAAGAATTTTGCAAAGAGGCACAAGACCAGAAGTCAATTTGGAAGGATTGTTTCCCTAGATTGAGGGTTGCTGAGCTTTGCACGCTGGTTTGGGGGGCAGGTAATTGTATCCGTTGGTTGGAATACAAACCCTGTCAAAACTCTCATTAGCCATGCAACAAAACGAATATGAGGCTCTTAGCAGTCAGATTGGGGCTGCAGGAGCAGTTCCAACTTCTGAACACCAAAATCAGTGACTATATTAACGAGAATTGGAGACAAAATGGTCAGTGTTTGGATCTTAGTCAGCCACGAACAGAGGAAGGAGACAAGTGTAGTTGAAGCATGTGCTGATCCAAATTTTGCTTTTTACTTGGCAGTTTCTGTAGAGTTTAAACCTACAAAAATGTACTGAATGTTGACATCATATGTAGCCCTTTAAGAGTGATGCAAGGAGATCACAATGTAAAAATTTCCTTCGTATTTGCCTTGTTCAGGCACAGACTTAATACAAGCTATACCCATTTCTGTTTAAAAAACCTCATAAATTTACACATAAAATATTGGGCTACCACTAGGTTACGGGTTTAATGTTATACTAACAAGCTTACAAACAAAATATTCGGTGACAATCGCATAAACCCTGGAACAGAAATTCAAAAGATAGTGGCTGATGATTATATCACAGCTTAATAAATCTAGCTTGGCACCATAAACTCTTTAACTCCAGCTCCATATATATATCTCCAATTATATTTGTAAGGTCCAGAGATGCATAAGCGTTAGAAATGGGGAATTTCACAAAACCATGGATGCATAGATGCTGATGATTACATCACAGCTTAATAAATCTAGCTTGGCACCTTAAACTCTTTAACTCCAGCTCCATATATATCTCCAATTATATTTGTAAGGTCCACAGATGCATATCTCCAATTATATTTGTAAGGTCCACAGATGCATAAGCGTTAGAAATGAGAAATTTCACAAAACCATGGATGCCCTTGCTTCAAAGGGATTAGACAAATATTAAAAGCAACTGCTCCTATTGTGAAACAAGTGCAACACAATTACAAAGATAAAGCAGACAAAAAACACTTTTACGAAAATAAAATTTAGTTGCCGTTGCCAATTTAAATGGTACAGATTAACAACCATTATAAATGAAAACCTTCACTAAATCTCAGTCTTCTATTAATCTCTGCATATGCTACAATAACCAATGAGACAAGCAAATATTGTGAATACACATAGAAGAAACAATCCAAATTTGAAAGATTACTGGGAGGTAACAAAATCCATAACGACCTATTTACGCAAATAGCAGAATACACTTCAATTTCTGCAGATGAAATGCTGCGATTTCATGGAAGCGAAAAAATTCTAGATATAAAAACCCATGTCATGAACTAATGTAAAAGAACCAATCAATCAAATACAGAAGCAAATATTTCCACCGTGGAAACAAGAAAGATGTATTTACCAACATAAGAAGATGGATTACTAGGAATACATAACAAAGATTTGTTTGCATGGAGGTAGCAAATTCTAGAACGACCTATTTCAGCAAATGGCAGATTGAAATCTCAAAAACAAAAATACTACCCACTAGAAGATACAAAATAATAAGCCAAACCCTTTATCATCATGACAGTGATAGAACAAACCTCTAGTAATGTTGGCTTCTCTAGCGGTGATTATTCTACCAGAATTTGTTATGGGGTTTAAGGTGTCCAACATCATTATCGCCCATTGCTCTTCACAAGACCAACTGAAAAGAAAATTAGCATATCCAATTGATCAAGAATTTAAGATCATCTAATGGCTCAACAAGGTGAGCTAACACTAATATGCATTCAAAATCCTATTCCCATTTGGAATGAATGAATAAATGGTGTCTGAGCAAACATCACCGTGTGACAAAAACTAGTTAACTAAAACAATCAAGTATAATATTCATACTCTAATCTATAATGCATTCAAAATCCTGTTCCTAGCTTTTGGAATGAATGAATACATGGTGTCTGAGCAAAAACCACTATGAGACAACCATACAATTAACTAAACCCATAATCATAATTTCTATCATAATTTGCAACACCTTAATAATAAGGCATAAGGAAACCCATCATCATAATTCCTATCATAATTTGCAACACCTTAATAATAGGGCATAAGGTACCCGCTAAAACCAAAAATCCTTACAATTAAGGGTGTTTTAAGTTCAGAGTTGTGCTTTCAAAGTACAAGCCAAGATGTATTCTTCTTAAGTACTCCTTGCTTTCTGCAATTAAACCAGGTATATAAGAAAAGATTTTGGGGAACATTACCACTACCTGAGTTTCACCTCAGATCAAAGGGTACCAAAAATAATAAACTCGGCCAAATTACCAATATAGCTTTGTGCTGGACTCAATTTATAATAAAAACATCACACGATGCCAAACTATAGAAAATAATTATCATGATGTATTTAGAGGAGCATAAAGGCAGGGGGATGCACCATGCATATCATAAGGGCTGCAATCCAAAAGTAACATCAAGGAAAAGATACAAGATATATAACCCTACCTGTTCCAGCCATAGCAAGAACTAGAATCGTTAAATAAACACACTTGAATTTTAAAAAAAAAGTACTTTACTTTTGTCCAAAGCTGCAAAAAATGCTTTTGAATTACAGTTTCTACCATATATTTAAAATCCTGCAGTCTGAGCCTTCATCAAAATATACCAAGACTATATATTCTCAAACAATACTCAATAAGCAAATCGTTGCTTGCCGATTTTAAAATTGTACTCAGTACAATGCCATGCAAAGCAAGGGAGTTCACCTCACATAAATAGATAAAAACACATAATACTAAGCAACTGATGGTTTTGATCCAGTTGAAACACGGGATGCTCTCTTTTTTGCCAAACTCTCACTCCTGCGATCACGCTGCTCCTTCAACCTTGAAGCAAGGAGCTTTTGATATTCAGCTGCCTCGCTCTTGGCCTTAGCAATTCTCTTTTTCTTTTCTGCAATTCTAGCACGCTTCCTTTGCAGAGTCAATGGTGTTACAAGCCTCTGAATCTTTGGAGCTTTGCTCCGTGTCTTACCTGAAAATGGAAAAATAAGAAAAATGAATTCTTAGATGACATCATACTTACTGCTATTAAGATGCACTTATTCAATATAGGTGATGTTCCCAAGAGAAAAAAGAAAAACTGTACAAAACAAATCAAATTGGGAGAAATTAACGCTAACATAAGGTAAGATTGTAGACCTGATTTAGACTGAAAAGTCCGACGGTATGTGTTGACATATTTCCTAACATCATCCTCTTTGGAAAGATTGAACAATTTTCTGATTTTGGATGCCCTTTTAGGTCCCCGCATCCTTGGTTTTTCAGTGTCCGTCAGACCCGGAAGATCATTTTCTCCTACAGTTAGAAGGTCCACAAATTCATGCAAGTAATATCGGGGATCAAGAATTGCAGCATATCCACATCATTGAAATAAACAGATTCAGTAGTTACCCTTCTTAACAATGACCAGGTTCAAGACAGAAAGATCAGGGCTAACAATGCATCCCCTAACAGACTTTCGTCTCCTCTCACCATTACGCCTTCCATACCCACGAAAGCAGGGGGTGCCTGGAGAAAGAGAATAAATATTGATCTAAATAATCTACAAAATTGCTGGTATGAAACTATACGATAAAATATCATACAAGAAAAAAAATTCTGAAGTTTAATATTTTACCTCTGTGCAATAACAGGCGTACACGACCTGGAGTAAGAACTCCTTGTTTCATGGGAAAACCCTGCTTATCACATCCTCCCATAATTTTGAAGACATATCCCTTGAACTCCTGGAAGGTGACGGCAAAACATATTACAGCTAGTTACAAACTTACCCAAACATGAGAAAGTTACAGAAGGATAAAGATATATTAATCATAATAATAACGAAATGACAAATCAACCCATACCTCTCCAAGGGCATCACCATTAACCTCCTGTGCAAGCCTCTTATCATAAAATGCACGCCTGTTGAGATACAAACAAAGGTAACAATAGTAAGCTCAGATTCGAACAGTTGATAGATAATCCAGACCTCACTGGACACACATTCTGATATTGTTCAGGCCTATGTTACACCTGCAAGTGATCTACTCTTTGCAACTGTCACTGGTAAACCAATAGAACAAAACATTATTGAGAACTTGTAGAACTTAGGCAGAGACTGCCTAAGTATGAATAAATCCTATACAGTCACCATGATTTAATTTCGGACACCTCAAAATCAATCTCAAACTAGAAAATAACCTAGCTACAATAACTCAACTGTGATCAGTACCATTTGACTTGTAAGCAACGCCTATTACATCTTTCAAACCTTCCCCACCCACTGCTTGACATGAGAATAACTATTGCACTGATGGAACTTACATTGCCTTTGAGGCTAAATGACTTCAGTTCAGGTCTAGAATGATAATCAGTGTTACATATCTCTTCAGAATTCCAATTTCTAACTCCATCAAAAATGGATAAGAGTGGACTAAATTGAAATTTCTTCAACAAATTCTATTTGTCATTTATACAACACTCGCAATCCATCAGCCCAAGTTTCAGACTATATTTGAAAATGGGCATGATGGAACTAAATGAATGCAAGGATAAGTGCAGTAACTTGGATGCTGGCCCACAAGGATTTCATAGAAAATGTTTTCTTGAGATCATCATTGTCCACACTGCACACCAGTTCCCTATTTGTTCTGCAGCTGAAAATGGTGATTTATAGATCTTATGGGCTTTTATTTGTGTAAAAATAGCACTAGAATGCCAATCCAGTAAGTGTTTGAACTTTGACCTCAACTCTTTAGTCAACATTCTAAATCAATGCAAGAGACAAATGAGTGACCTTTTGTTTTCCATGGTTTAGAATGGGCTCAAGGCTTGGCTCCAAGACTCCAGATACCTTCCTATAATGAATTTCATTAAATGAAATCTGGCAATAGAAAATGCCCATTCCCCCCAAAATGCTGTTTTCATTGCCTGGTGCAAATAAAACAACTGGCAGAAATAAGATCTAGGTCTAAAATCTGGTGGGGATTAAATTTCCTGTGAAAATAGCATTTGCCAGTGTCACTTCCTAGTCGGACATGCTAAGGCAGCAACACTATTTCCATGGTAATGCAAATAGGTTGTCGAACACAATCCCCATGCTAATGTAGCCTTCCTATGGTATGCAGGGCCAAGTGTGACCCTTTGCATCTTTGATGGATAGAGACCACGTACAAGTACTGGAAGACTTTCAAGGAATAGAAATAAGGCAAAGGGTCCAAGGCATTTTGATGGATAGACACTAGGTGCAAGTAATGGGAAACTTGAGGAAGAGACCCATTTATCACACAAACAAACAAGTCAAATTATCATATGGGCGTTAAAACTATCACGCACGTGAATAGGTATCTCTATGGGAATAGACCACATCCATTCATTGCCTGATTTTATTGCAAACCATATGACCAACCCCACATGTTTATACTGGAACATGGATGGAGTTTGACGACCATCTGAAACCCTCAATTCTAGTAATGGACTATTAAGACTTTTAAGCAAAAGCTGGCTCAATACAACACTATCTCATGCAGATTGCATCAGCTTCCATGTCTAAAGAAAAACATGTGATTGGAATTTTATGCAAATGATCCATAGATCCCTACTCTTCATGTTTTTCTTTGGCCCACCGTGCCACTCTCATAAGCAAATCATATTGGTGTTGTATGATTAAAAAGAAAAAGAACTCTTACCTCCAACAAAATATTGTGACTAGCCAATAATAATAACACACTCAATCTTAAGAAAGTTTTGGCCAATTATGCTGCCCTACTTTATTGCACTGTATATAATGTAGCTTCCAGTCTAGTCAATTATTTGGTCAATTGAGTACATTAACATAATTTTAGTTTATATTTTACAAAATAGTGCTACAACCATCATTAAGTAAACCAAAATGCAAGCCAAACCATAAGCATAATCCTTATGAATAAAATCAAAGGCCTAGATTTAGTGTCTAGGACTCTGGGGCTTATGTTATCAACAAGAATCCATTGCGCTAATTTAAAGCACTCTGATTATAGACTTCTAAAGAAAGTAGCGGATGTGATCAATCCATATTGTCTTCACTAAACACTTTTTAGATAAGAAACAACTTAGGCCAAGTTTCCCAATGATCCATATACATATCTGTGGGCATTTAATGAAGTTTCTGCCTGACGTAACCATGTGGGCTGGGCCACATGGGCCAACAAATCATCAGAAGCAATTTTGGGGACTTAACTGGTTTGAAATTGAGTTAATAAGTGAACATACTCAACCTTTTTAGTGAGTCTATTTTTTTCCAGCAAGGCGAAGTACCACATTGATCCACCATTTTTTAGTTTTCAGCAACCTAGGTTATTTTGAAATGGGCCAAAACCCTTCCATGCAAAGTTCCACGTTCAAAGTTCCAATCAATCATGTGGAACTATAACTTCCAGCAAAATCCTACCAGGTTTGGGGAAGAATATGAACCAGATATGAGTTAAACTTACTCCTTTTGAAATTACCATTTTAGTTAGTTTCTCCTCTTTTGGTTTGGGTATTTGGTTATCCTCTGGAGAAAGGAGAGGAAATACAGGGAAGAAGGCTGGTCTCTGTCATCACAGGATGCAAACAAGTGCACAGCTAGTAATCTTGCAAGTATCAGGGCACAAGAGGAACTTTACACTTCTGTACCTGCAGACAAGTGCACAGCTAGTAATCTTGCAAGTATCAGAGAACAAGAGGAACTGTACACTTCCGTACCTTAAAACCATGTATGGTACTCATACATTGAACTGTGGCTGTTTGCTATGTTGCATCTATCTTACTGTGTATACACCCCATAAGAATTATTTGCATATATATTAATAATTTTCCCCTCTGATTGATTGACAAGCTAGTTTACTGTTACAAACCCCTGTGTTAACAGATATTCTCAGAACAGGTCATTGAATTTTATTGGAACAGGGGCTTGAATGTTATTGGAACAGGGGCTTGAATGTTATTGGAACAGGGGCCATTCTGTCCAGAACATATCATTGAATCATGGCAGGCACATACCTTCAATAGCTCCAAGTGAACAGACCTTGTGACCATATGCTGCCTGGCCATGAGCCAGGTACCCCGAGATTAAACTTGAATGTAAGGTGAGGAGATAAGCATACACATTTCTTCAACTCCATAGGAATAGACCTGATCCTTGTGCACTGCCTGACCTTGTTGCCACCATGGTGATTGACAAGCTAGTTTCCTGTTACAAACCCCTGCGTTAACAGGTATTCTCAGAACAGGTCATTGAATGTTATTGGAACAGGGGCTTAAATATTATTGGAACAGGGGCCATTCTGTTCAGAACATATCATTGAATCATGGCAGGCACATACATTCAATAGCTCCAAGTGAACAGACCTTGTGACCATATGCTGCCTGGCCATGAGCCCTGTACCAGGAGATTAAACTTGAATGTAAGGTGAGGAGACCTTACATAGGAATAGACATTATCCTTGTGCACTGCCTGGCCTTGCTGCCACCATGGAGCCAAACCCAACTGTTCTTACTGAAAGATGAATAGATTGTCACGCCTATATGATCAATAACTCCATGAGGCCAAACAAAATTGTTTTACTGGCCGATGAGCAGACGTCTATTTAATAGGTCCATGGAACTGTCATATTGACTTGATGTTAACCACGATACCAAGCCCACTTGTTTATAAAAGGGATGATAGGTTTACATGCCCATCCATTTAATAACTCCATTTGAACAAATCCTTCTTTCTAACTATGAGAACAAATATGCTTGTTTATACATACCGATATACCATTCCCATCTGTTTAATAACCACATGCGAATACTGCTTTATTTTATTGCTAACCATGAGAAAGGAACCACTTCTTTATACTTAAGACGATTAGATTTGTATGTCCATCTTTTTAATAACTCCGTAAGAATACTTACCTGATCGTATTGCTAACTATGAAACCAGACCAGCTTATTTATACTTGTGGATTAATATGTTTCATGCCTATTTATTTAATAACTCTAAAGAGACGAGAAAGAGTTTTTATACTTAAGGGTGAGCATATGTCATAACTCCATGGGAATAATGGCTGACCTTATCGGTAACCATGATACGAGACGAACTTCTTTCTACTTACTGATAAACAGATGTTCGTGCCCACCTATTTATGAGTATATAGAAACACCGCCTGACCTTATTGTTAGCAATGAGACTAGACATACTTGTATATACTTACAGAGGACTGGATTTACATGACCAGGCATAGAAAATGCGGCTCAGAAGATTCATTGTTCCAGATGAACTTAAACCATTCATTCTGGGGCCGTGCTCGCTCAATCAAATCAACTGGTTAGAAAACCTTTGTACTTTGTTCGATACAGGGTTTCCAAAAACGACACAGTTTTTCAAGCGATTTTTAAAACATGGAGTACAAAGAAAAAAGTGGGTACTCACAGTTTCTGATCATCATCGATCTCCAGCTTCTTCTGGCATCCCGTGGTGGGATTCGCAATATTGAACTGCAAGAAAAAAACACAATAGTCACAACAAATCAGAAAACACAGATCTAAAAACGGTGAGAATGTCAAATTTGTCATGAGGGCCATTGATCCAACCTTCATTGCGGCTCGAAGAGGGTCACTGACAATGGGGATGCTGCCAGCACTCGCTTCGCTCAAACGCTCCTCACGCCAAATGGAAACACAATATGCTGAGGTATAACTCTTAAAAAGCGTTAGGGTTTCGTTGATATTTACATTGAAGGCTAGGGTTTGAAGGCGGGGTTAGCGATCAAGTGAAATCATGGGTTTGCCTTTAGACACGAGGGTTTAACGGATGACCAAACGAGGGGAGGGGTAAACACTTTGCATCAAAAAAATAGTTTGTGCAAATCTTGTGGCACTATACAAAACATTATTTTAACATTCTAATAGTCTTTTTGTCCTTAATTCGTTATGGCATGCATAGAGTATTTTTTTATTTTTAATTTCTCTTTAATACATGTGTTGTATAGCTATAGGAAATAATACAAAATGGAGTAATAAAATAGAATATTACATAATTGAATATGTTATATTTGATGTTTTGGAAACTTCATAAATCTCTTTCGTGGTTTGTATTTGTGTTATTTTAGGGTAGTTTGAAGGTATAGCTTTTATTAAGCTAGAAATTGCAAAGGTATGTCGATAAAATTGTTAAATGGGAGGAATGGTGTTTTGATTTTAAATAATAATTGTTTTCTTTTTCTTTTTCTATAGAAAATAATTGAGTTGATCAATTCCGAAGGGGATCAAGCCCTGCGGTACAATTGTTGTATTGAATATAGGTTTTAGGTTGTCATGTGAATATATTAGTGATATTGTTAAAAGGATAGAGAATTGCTTCAACCGTATTGAACATGCCAATTGCAATATGTTACGCAGAGTACCAAAAAACAACAAACTTCTATTGCAATAGAAGATGAACATTTAGATAAAGAAGTCTTCTTATGCAATGAACAAAAAGTTATACTCATCAACAATTTATGGGTCAATGCAGGCCTTGTTAATGATGCACTCAACAAAGTCATTTCAATTTTTTATACATCTGATTCAAAGTCTCCAGCGTTGTCATGTTTCGTGGTTGTTGACTTCCACTAATATAGAGGGACACCATGGGACCGTTCACATCCAACATATGTACCCATTTCCCCCATTACTAGAGGTTCACATCGACAATTGCCTCTTCGAATGGAATGGGCTTTAACAATACTTAAATCACATGGTATGACACTAGACAAAGAAACTATAGACATTGGCAACAAAGAACGACAAGGATTAACATTTATTGCTATATCAAGAGTCAGATCATTGTTGGACCTCCGAATCAGACCAACATTTCCATTCTCACGCTTCTCACGTATGCAAAATAATCCATATCTCAAGCGTCGACAAAAAGAAGAATCACTTATCGCGTCAAAATCCCCATAAAAAAAATATACTTCAATCACCCATATACCCTATCCTCTAAAATTACCCATGGTAATCGTCTCTTGTTACTTAACCACCTTTAACATACATTTACTTATTATTGCATGTATCCACATATTGTTCTATTACTTTTCAGGAAAAAAAAAAAAGAAAGAGATTTCATATTTGCATATTTTATTTTAAAAATATTAAAAAAAAAATATTACTCTTTATATACATTTCCACTAACAATTATTTTTTCTCTTTGTGTTCATGACAAAGGGATATGGATACAAGCTAATTGTCCACACTATATGAATATTGCCAAGAAATTTAACAACGAGAGCTTACTTTACAAGATATACAAAGCAGGATGATGCCACCACAATCCCTGCCTCTCTACCGTCTACGACCAACTATTATCTTACTTCAGAAGATAAGAAGACTCCTGAAAAAAATATTCACATCCATGAAAGAGACACACACAAGAAAATACAAGCTGACTAGCAAGGAAGCCTTTTACATCTTAACATCACAATAGATATCAATTGGTGTTGTTGATGCCATGCATCATTTTGTATATATGAATAGTTCCTCACTACCAACTACATATGTATATATATCATCTTGTATATATAACATTACATGGTTAGTTCTGGCACCAGTTTAGCATTTTGCAAACACTTGCAATGATTTTGGAGTCATCATGTTCATGTGCTGAAAATTGTTAATGTGTTTTGTTGTTATACAAAATTAAATAAATAAAATTGCTTTCAAAATAGAGATAATTACCACCACACAAATTAGCACTATTCCGACTATATTTGATTATTCATGGCATCTATTTCTATTGCGAGTTTTTATTTGTTGTGCTTTTAGATGTAATGGAAAATCACTTAAATAACAATTCCACTTGGCCAAATATAGTTAACCTCCAGTTAAGTAAGGATGAGGGTCATATCATGTTTAACTTATCTATGCTTCCTTTATTTGCATTTTTGGGTTTTGGTAGGGCAGTGCATAACTTTTGGTGGGAATTTTGTTGCCGGTTACATCATATTTTAAAAGGAATCCAAAGCAATTTTGTCTATATAATCCTCCCAAATAATATCAGCGAATTATAAATATTATCACAGCCAACGGATAAGGTTTGTCTAATTTCATTTTAGCTTGACATTTGTAATGATAACAACCCTCAACTATAAAATTTTACTTACGACAAACATAAATTTTCAGCCATGAATAGGTAAACGGTTAGAGTTTAGGTGCCACTAGATAACTTCGCCCTGAAGGTCGACTGTATACTTCTACTCCATGAATCTTGGTTGTAAGCTTTTAATGACTTTTTGTAAAGACTCCAAATTTTGTGAAGCAATTCTCTATCCTTTTAACAATATGGATTATTTTGCATGCGTGAGAAGCGTGAGAATGGAAATGTTTGTCTAATTCGGAGGTCCAACAATGATCTAACTCTTGATATAGCAGTAAATGTTAATCCTTGTTGTGCTTTATTGCCAATGTCTATAGTTTCTTTGTCTAATGTCATACCATGTGATTTAAGTATTGTTAAAGCCCATGCCATTCTGAGTGGCAATTGTCGATGTGAACCTCTTGTAATGGGGGAAATGGGTACATATGTTGGATGTGAAAGGTCCCATGGTGTCCCTCTATATTGGTGGAAGTCAACCACCACGAAACATGGCAACGCTGGAGGCTTTGAATCAAATGTATAAAAAATCGAAATGACTCTGGCGAGTGCACCATTAACAAGGCCTTCATTGACCCATAAATTGTTGGTAAGTATAGCTTTTTGTTCATTGCATAAGAGGACTTCTTTATCTAAATGTTCGTCTTCTATTGCAATAGAAGTTTGTTGTTTTTGGTGCTCTGTGTAGCATATTGCAATTGGCATGTTCAATTTTTTTAACATTATTTTATTATGCAAAGCAACTGAATGGTTCGTTGCATATAGATGCATGGAACCTTTGAACACTTGATGCTCTTCATGCATGAGATATGAGTTTGTCCTTGACATTAGAAGATTCCAGTCTTCTTGAGTAGGTGTTCCATTTCTGAGATTCGTGAGGATTTGACAGAAAGCAACTTGTGAACTACTTTCACCTTGTTGATGAAAAATAGTTGAAAGTGTAATGAATGTATTGAAACTGCGCCAAAGTGCATTGCCATGTGATTTTCCAACATAGGGAGGAATGTCTTTCACAAGTGGCAGTTGACCTAAATCTCCAACAAGGATAATGGAGTGATTGTCAAATGGTGTATTTCGCTCAGAAGGGAATGCTTCTCTTAGGTGTTCATAAATACGCGAAAGCATTTTTTGTCCAATGAAACACATTTCATCAATTAGAATGTACTTTATATGGCGAAGCTATTCTTGGAAGTTTAGGAGTGATTGTCCTTCAAGAGGATGCATTGTTTAGGCAGGGATGTGAAGTGCATAATGGAATGTAAGGGCATTTATGTTGAAATTTGCAACTCTAGTAGGTGCAAGTAGTGGCAAGGGTTTTTTGTCTAATGGAGAGTTTACCAAGAATGCTCTTTTTAGATTGTTAATTAAATGATATTTCCTTATCCCAGTTGTTTCGTTGATGATCATTCTGAGTGGAGAGTCTGGTGCAGTGTTTTTGAAGTGAGTAAAACCATGTCAAAAGTTGAACTTTAGCTAGGAGAGGAGTAATTTTGGTGTGGGCCTGAAAAGTGATGGTGTTGGATTTGGGTAGCTGAGCGATTGAGTTCAATAAAATGTATGGAAGATTCTTGCAAGTGGAGAGGAATAGTAGTATGTGACCAATTATGGCTAGTATCAAAGTCGCGATGGCCAAGCATTTCAAGCTCATCAACTTCAATGTTGTATCCTAGGTGGAGTTGAGCAAGGATTTTCCATTCATCGATGTCAATGGATTTGGGAAGGGGGAACCAGAGGAGTGAATGGATCTTCGAGACTTACAGATTGTGGGGTTTCAAGTTCTCAATGAACATGCCATGGTGTATATGTCCCCTTTTTTTGTTCCCAGTGTGTAATTATTTCTTCATTAGTGGAACCAATGTCAGTAGGGAGTGTGTGGAAAGGAAAATATAGCATTAATTCACTCCAACATAAAGCAACATAAGAAGAATCACTAGGAGAAGGAATGGTTGTGTATCATGGTAAGGCATGAACAATGAATGGAGGGAACACATGTTTCCATTGGTTTTTCTTTCGACAAGAAGAAAATGACCAAGAACGTGCAACTTCAAGGAGAGTTAATGATTCTAATGAAACAGGTCTATTCATGTATGCGAGAATGAAATTTGATGTTGAGAGGGAGTTTTTGGAATCAAGGGAAACACATCTAAAAATAGTTTGGTTAACATTCAAAGAAATGAATGTGCGGCTATAGAGTGAAAGTGGTAGTTTTTGTAGCATATGGAATATTTCTTGTGCCCCAATATCTTTGTCTGCAATAGTTTTTGTAAGGAATTTTCGGATGACATTAATGACAATTGCTTCTAGAGGCATAGTTTGTGAGAGGCGTGATAATATTTGATGATAGCTTTCTGATCTTGTTTCTTCTTTTGTTGCATATTTTGAAATGTACTTTAACACGGCATGGTGTGATAGAACAAGTTGGCAATCAACATTTGCTATCCAAATGGACAACAAATCAGCATTGTGGATGTTCAATCTATCATCATTGCAAGCGAGGATGTATTTTTTTTGCCCTTTATCATTAATGAACATTGAAGATGTGGAGTATAATTCCCATGGTACTCCATATCGAAAGATCAAGACGTTGTCCTTTTAACGAAGTCAGGAAGATTCATGACACTTTGTGTGTCGTTGAACACAGTCAACAAGCTCCTTGTAATCTTTAGATGGAGATGATGCAAAGATTGATGTTGTGTCGAGAAGACATGGATCATGGATTGTCGATTGATGACGCATAGGATTGTGATGTTGGAGATGACGCGGATTCCAAGTTTTTACAAACTTATCAAAATAAATCTTAGCATCAGCAACTTCTATTTCATTGTTCCAATCCAAAGTGTCCATATTTGGTGCATCTTGTAGCCAAATGAAGCCATGTATGTGTGTGGATCCTCTATGTTGCCATTCATATCTATAAAATAATAAAAAAGAAACAATTGTAAAATAAGGATATTAACAACGTAGAAAATGATGGAGGAGAAAATGGTTAGATGAAAACTTGCACCAATAGTCAAATGTGTGGAAGCCTTTTTGTAGAACCTCTTCAAGGAAAACTGTAAATCTGCAATGCATATATTGGGCTATAATATGTGGGTTTTTTATTACGTTTTCAATTCTCCATTTGTAGAGATTGCTCGAATTTGAAGGAACATTGCCAGGCATGAGCATGTGTAAGTTAGGCCACTTGGTATCAGTTGCACTGAGGGTGAAGAAAAATGTTAGGCTTCCTATTTATGTGATCAGATCAATCAGTTCACACTGTCATTTGTTCCAGTAAGAGCGTTTTCCTCGAAGACCTGTGCCAAAACACATAACTTGTTATGGGAACTTGGAATCAGGAAAATCACAAAGACATTGTTGAAGATCTGAAACAATTGTTGATAAGTTGTTTTCAATGCGTTTTTTTACAAATACGACCACTGTTGCTTAGCTACGATAGCGCATTAGAATGTTATATAAGTAGTAACGAAATCTTGGATGTTAGCCAAATCGGTTATCATGGTAGCGCATTAAATGCAAAGCATATTCATGCATCTCAACTTTTGTGATTCTTGGTTATGTAGAAATTTTGAATAATATGACACTTATTCACAGAGATTATCCCAATTATACA
The DNA here is from genome assembly GCA_031772625.1 of Pinus tabuliformis. Classification (NCBI taxonomy): domain Eukaryota; kingdom Viridiplantae; phylum Streptophyta; class Pinopsida; order Pinales; family Pinaceae; genus Pinus; species Pinus tabuliformis. Next base: position 141,313,798 of record CM062812.1, read on the forward strand.
CTATTGCGGAATACATGCATAATACATAACCTCCTCTACGTTGATCATCAATTTTTCAATATTAAAAACAATGAAACATCAATCGCAGGCGCACATTAACACAGTATGTAACCCGAGGAAAGCATACAGCTGAAAACTCCACACTATCTGTATATTATAATGATTGAGAACATGTAACAATACATAGTACAATACTCCTCACAAGTACTCAGTACTATCTCCACCTGTTACACTCAAACTAGCTCAGATCTGATGCCTCAAATATCCTCCACTGTTTGCCTGCCTCCACTGCGCAATCCTATAAGAGAATAATGATGAATGGCTGAAGCAAACTCGTATTTCCTTGGCTGAACCACGCAATCCTCATTGGCATTACTCAATCCCATTGATTGTGCAAGATCTCATGCACAACTATAGTCACAACTGATAGCAATCTCAACCTCTAACACTTGTCTCCACTGAACTGTCCATGCACTGAATTAACTGATGTATTCTTTAGTTGCTTTATGAGTTAATAATTAGTGAATTAATTTAACAATTAATTCACATCACTCATCACTAGTGTATTTGCAGTTAAACTAAATACAACTAGTTCAACCAAGTCAAACTGAACACAACTCCATCAACTCCTCAATCAACTCCACCAAAACTCAACCACATGAGTTCTAACTGAAGTCCACCATGCAATAGCTCAACTGACTCACAAGAAAAGCGTATTTCCTTCTGACAGCTGCATGTTCCACATCTGTAGCTCAAACTGAAGTGCTCCAAGAGGATAAGATAATGTTTATAGTCCAAATATTATTATGAGCTAATAATATTCGACTGTTCTATTTTTAGCCTGGCAGTCTAAAAATAGAAACCGCCCATATGTTTAAAAATAGAAGTCCATCTATTTTTACCAACATGACCAATCATCCACAAATAGCATCCTGCAACTCATAGACCATGATACATATGTCTAAAAATAGACATAGTCTAAAAATAGACTTTGCGCCAAAAATAGCCTGCGGGCCCACTTAGTGAAGGCGACTTCTTTCCACTAAGCTCCATCATCTTGTTGCATTCTCAACACTCCCTCTCAACAAGATATGGATTATCAGCAACCCCTATCCTGCCTCGGTGGTATTCGAATTTGCTCATGGTGAGCGCCTTCGTCAAGATATCAGCATCCTGATCCTCCGTTGGAATGTATGAAATTAACATGATTCTCTGCTGCACACAATCTCTGATGTGATGGTACCTGGTGTCAATGTGCTTAGATCTATCATGAAATACTGGATTAGCCGAGAGTTTAATGCAACTCTGGTTATCACAATAAATCACAGTAGGCTCCAAGTATGAGCCGAACAACCCGACCAGGATCTTCCTCATCCATATAGCCTCGCATGCAGCCAAACTTGCTGCCATATACTCGGCCTTTGCTGAACTGAGTGCCACAGGTCTCTGCTTCCTGCTGTACCAAGAAACTTTTGTCGACCCGATACTGAAGACACCTCCAGATGTGCTCTTTCTGTCCATTGGGCTCCCTGCCCAATCTGCATCCGTGAAGCCACATAGCTTCACCTCATCCTCCTGTCTATACCACAATCCATATCCCGATGTGCCTCTGAGATAACGCAATACATGCTTGCCTGCCTTCCAGAAGAGCTTGGTTGGCTTAACCATAGCTTGTGAAAGCTGGTTAACAGCATAGCATATATCAGGTCGTGTGTTGACCAGATACATAAGCGACCCCACCAACTGTCGATAAACAGTGGCATCCACTACTTCCGCTGAAGTATCATCCTCCTTCCTCTAACCTCCAGGAAGAGGAGTATCAACAGGCTTGCAGCCATGTATGTTGAACTTCTCCAGTATCTCCCGAGCATACTTACCCTGAGAAACAAATAGTCCATCATTACGCTGCCAAATTTCCAATCCCAAGAAATAATGAAGGAGGCCCAAGTCCTTCATCTCAAACTCCTTAGCAAGATCATCCTTGCATGAAAGTATCAACAGCTCATCACCTGTTAGAATCAAATCATCTACATAAAGTACAATGATAAGCAACTTACCCTCCACCACAATCTAGTATAGGTTAAGATCCGCCTCACTCTTGGAGAATCCAAGTCCGGTGAAATAACTGTCTATCCGTGTGTACCAAGCACGTGGTGCTTGTTTCAACCCATACAACGCTCTCTTGAGCCTGCACACATGCGACTCGCTGCTGAAGATCTCGAAACCTTCGGGTTGTTCTATGTACACCTCCTCCTCAATGACTCCGTTGAGGAACACAGTCTTCATATCCATCTGATGAATGTGCCACCCCATCTGCGCTAAGAGAGCAAGAATCATCCGTATGGAAGAATACCTTGTGACAGGTGCAAAGGTCTCCTCATAATCGATCCCCTCTATCTGTGAAAAGCCTCGGGCAACAAATCTTGCCTTGTACTTCTCCACACTCCCGTCAGCTGCCTGCTTAACTTTGTAGATCCATCTCGAACCCACCACTGATTTCCCTTCCGGTCTTGGGACAATCTCCCATGCACTGTTTCTGACAATCGAATCATACTCTTCCACCATGGCATCTACCCATGCGGGATCCTCCACAGCTTCCTCGAAAGAGGATGGCTCAGTCACAACACATTTGCTCACAAGAGCCATGTATCCAGTGTACCGATCAGGTGACTATCTCTATCTACGTTGAGCTGTAGGTGGTCCTACAACCTTCTCTGCATCTTGAGCCAGTCGCTCAGCTTCTGTCAAGCGCTTTCGCCCTCTGATGGTTGGCGCTGCATGAGTGGTCTCTTCCACTCCATGAACTTCGTCCTGTGGCTGATCCACGTCCTGAAGCTCATCCTTAGGAACTAATAGCTCCTCATCTGCATGCAAGTGTGGCTCCCTCTCAAGTGAACACTTCATGGCTTTCTCCTCCTGAAATTTTATATCTCGTCGCACAACGGTCTTACCACTGTCTGGCAAATACACACGATAGTTGTGGGGCGTATCAGTGTACCCCACAAATATCCCAACCTCTGTGGTCAGCTCCAGCTTCTTCCTGGCATCCTTCGTCACATGCATGTAAACGTTAGAACCAAAAATCCTCAAATAAGAAATATCAGGCCTCTTACTAGAATAAGCCTCCTCAGGTGTACTCATGCCAAGTATCCTGCGAGGACAACTGTTCTGCACATATACTGCAGTATTGCATGCTTTCGCCCACGAGTGAAGGGGTAGGCTCTGATCATGCAACATCGCCCGTGCAGCACCCACGATCGTTCTGTTCTTCTGCTTAGCAACCCCGTTTTGTTGTGGGTTATGGGGAGCTATGAGCTCTCTTCGAATCCATTCTGTTTTGCAAAAATCCTTGAACTCGCCAGAGATGTATTCACCACCATTGTCACTCCTAAGAGCCTTCACCTTCTTCCCCGACTCCTTCTCGACCAGTGCTTTGAACTCACAGAACTTTGAGTATGTCTCGCTCTTCTTCTGCATGAAGAAGATCCAGCACTTTCGAGAGAAATCATCAACAAAGATTACATAATACCTGTGCTTTGCTGTCGAAGCTACTGAGAAAGGTCCACACACGTCTGTGTGAATTCTCTCAAGGATCGTCGTGGTGCGACTATCCTTCTCGTGAAAGGTGGCTTTCACAAATTTTCCCAAAGTACACCCCTTGCACTGATCTGACTGTGCAAGAGTGCCTTTAGGAAGCCCTGTAGTAATCTGCTGCAGTATCTTCAAGGCTCCATGGTGAAGGTGACCCAATCTCCTGTGCCACAGCTCGCCATCATCCCGGTTCACCAATCCTTCTGCCTTGCATGCCATTGCTGCGCAGCCATCTACATGCAACTGATAAAGGTTCCTGACTCGAACCCCTATCTTCCGGGTTTCTCCAGTTGTCTTACTGCGCAGGAAAGCCTTTCCCTCGCTGAAAACAACATCATATCCCTTATCTTCTAACATCGCCACAGAGATAAGATTCTTCTTCAATCCTGGAACATGCATCACTTCCTTCAATACGAAGGGTTTACCAGACTCCCTCTCAAAGGAAATGGTACCGATACTGGTCGCACTGTATCTACCATCATCGCCCATCTTGATGTGCACTCCAAGATCTTTCTCCTCCAGATCAGAAAACAAATCTCGATCTCCTGTCATGTGAAAAGACGCACCACTGTCCAAGAACCATACCGATCCCATCACACTTGATACCAAGCATGCGATCAATGAAAAATCAAGCTCAAACTGCGAGGCTAAGGCCTCTCCTGCTGTAGATCCAGCAGCTTGCTTATTTTTCTTCTTCTGCGGACAATTTGTGGCATAGTGTCCGTGTTGGTGATAGTGAAAGCACTTCACCTTGGACATGTCCTGCTTCTTGCCTTTCGCACCGGAATGAGAAGCTTTCTTGTTCTTCCCCTTCTTTGCTTTGGCAGCCAAAGCGCAATTTTCTTCATCAGGTGCCTTTGATGAAGATCTGTCCCTGGTATTCCGCCTGATCTCCTCCTGCACAAGATCTGACCAAAGTCTCTCCCATCCTGGCAATTTCTCCCGACCATTGACAGAGTCCTGATAGGAATGCCAACTCTTCGAAAGACCAAGGAGAGCCAAGCTCACCAAGTCCTCATCATCGACAGTCACCCCCACACTTCCCAGCTCATCCCTGCACTGAGTGAACTTCGTGAGATACTTGGGCATACTGTCTCCCTTCTCGCACTTAATGTTTCTGAGTTTATCCTTGAGCGCTAGCTTCCTCTGATCGCTCTTGCTTTGGAATAGATCTGTCAATGCTTTCCACATCAAGTATGGAGAAGCCTTTCCATGCAGGATGAACACAATGTGATCCTTCACGCCCTCCAACAGAATCCTTCGACACTTTGTTGTCTTCTTTTGCCAAGCCTCAACTTGCGCAGTATCAGTAGGCTTTGGGACCTCAGGCTCTATGAACTCCTTCAGCCCATTATCATCTAACACCGCCTCCATCCTATCTTTCCAAGCAATATAATTTGCGCTGCCCTCAAGAGCATACTCCAATCGCAATCCGTTGAAAGACATTGCAACTTTGACACCAAGAAAACACTGCTGCAAATTCAAATTCCACCAGCTCAAAACTCGACCGCTTCTGATCTAAAATTCGTGAGAACAAAGTATTTCTCGTACAGAGATTGACTGTATGGGCTTTTACCGGATATCTCACCTTCCAAAGGAAGGATGAATCCAGAGGCTACCTGGCCCGATTACAGACTCTGCCTGAAGAAATAAAATGTAAACACTTTCTGAATAATAGATCTGATGATCAACAGCTCTGATACCATGTAGAAATCTTGAATAATATGACACTTATTCACAGAGATTATCCCGATTATACACTATTACGGAATACATGCATAATACATAACCTCCTCTACGTTGATCATCAATTTTGCAGTATTAAAAATAATGAAACATCAATCGCATGCGCACATTAACACAGTATGTAACCCGGGGAAAGCATACAGCTAAAAACCCCACACTATCTGTATATTATAATGATTGAGAACATGTAACAATACATAGTACAATACTCCTCACAAGTACTCAGTACTATCTCCACCTGTTACACTCAAACTAGCTCAGATCTGATGCCTCAAATCTCCTCCACTGTTTGCTTGCCTCCACTGCGCAATCCTATAAGAGAATAATGATGAATGGTTGAAGCAAACTCGTATTTCCTTGGCTGAACCACGCAATCCTCATTGGCATTACTCAATCCCATTGATTGTGCAAGATCTCATGCACAACTATAGTCACAACTGATAGCAATCTCAACCTCTAACACCTATCTCCACTGAACTGTCCATGCACTGAGTTAACTGATGTATTCTTTAGTTGCTTTATGAGTTAATAATTAGTGAATTAATTTAACAATTAATTCACATCACTCATCACTAGTGTATTTGCAGTTAAACTAAATACAACTAGTTCAACCAAGTCAAACTGAACACAACTCCATCAACTCCTCAATCAACTCCACCAAAACTCAACCACATGAGTTCTAACTGAAGTCCACCATGCAATAGCTCAACTGACTCACAAGAAAAGCGTATTTCCTTCTGACAGCTGCATGTGCCACATATGTAGCTCAAACTGAAGTGCTCCAAGAGGATAAGATAATGTTTATAGTCCAAATATTATTGTGAGCTAATAATATTCGACTGTTCTATTTTTAGCCTGGCAGTCTAAAAATAGAAACCGCCCATATGTCTAAAAATAGAAGTCCATCTATTTTTACCAACATGACCAATCATCCACAAATAGCATCCTGCAACTCATAGACCATGATCCATATCTCTAAAAATAGACGTAGTCTAGAAATAGACTTTGCGCCAAAAATAGCCTGCGGGCCCACTTAGTGAAGGCGACTTCTTTCCACTAAGCTCCATCATCTTGTTGCATTCTCAACAGGTTATGCAATCATGGAAATGCCCGTAGGGAAGAGTGTGGGGAATGACGTGGCAAAAAGCCCTTCGGTGGTGTATTCATTTACAGGGGATAGGGATATTGTAGGCCAATCAAGCGAGTTTGTTGAATTTGAGTTACTCAAGTGTAAATAAGCACATATGTGTTCAAGTTCAATCTATGAATTTGGGAGAATTGGATCGAAAGATGAAGGTTGGATATCTAATGGGGTGAGGATGAGATAAGGGTCATAATGAGAATTAATTACAGGTTCATCGGGTTGAAGAGGTGGTTACACTACAAAGGAGAGAAGATATATTTGTAGGTTGATCTGGAAAAGTGTTAATTGCAGACGGGTTGAGTTGAACATCCTTGTAATAGGGATCATTTATTAGTTTGTATTCAAGTGCCGCCATTACTCGTGATTTACAAACAAGGAATTCATAAGCCTTTTCAGAAGTATTGTGTCTTTTGACAATGAGGATGTCTAATTCAGAAACCATATGAGGTAAGTAGTTGGCAATATTAGTGATGTCTTGGGGGAAGCTGATTATATGGCCATTGTATTTGTATTGCCCACCACGAGCATGAGTAACTTGTAGAATGGGGTTGACACATGCAATGAAAATTTCCTCAACTTGTGTTAAATTAGAAAGGACAAGTGGTTGTGTGTTGGGGTCCATGTTCAAATGAGAAAAATGATATGGAGACCTAGATGAGGCACAACGACAATAAGAAAGGTTGCCATGCAAAAGTCGTATTTTCATGCCTAGGTATGATTCTTTGCATATTGTGCAAACATGCATGGGAGAAAGTTTATCTATCCTTTATCGAAATCGACAATGCTCATCATTGAGGCTGCAGTTGTTTTAGGTTTGAGAAAGGCCAGGTGAGTTGGCTTGCACGTTTTGGGAAGCACACAAGGTGGGAGGGGAAGTAGGTGGGGCAGAAGAGTTTTTGCATTTTTTATAAAGTAGTCGTCGCCGTGCATTTATTGTGTCTCTATTCTATGCATAAAGGAGGCGTCTTCGTGCATTTTTATCTGCATTTTCACTATTGGATGGCATATCTAAGCAAGTACAAATAATTTATTGTTAGAATGGAGGTATAAGTAAATTATAGAGAAGTATAAATGAAGTGTACATGCATAGAAAATAAATCATGAATCTTTATGTTTTAAAAATAGTTTATATATTAAAGGAAAAGAGCTAGCATTACTAGGAAAAGAGTGTGTCGATGACATGCTTGAAAGTTTAGAAAGATACATGATAGATTTGTGTGAAAATTCGTTATGGTACCCTTGAATGTCGCAATAAATACACTGAGATATTGAAATTTTGTTTTCTTTTAATTGAACATGTTTGACAGATAACATGAATAGTTATAAAAACAAATATTCAATGTATAGACATGTAGACATTATACAAATCTTGTTATGTACTTTTTATTAAATCGAAGAACCATTGTATTACAAAATCATGGATGAGTCTCCATGTACAAAATGACAGTGGTCCCTGGTGGCATGAAGAGATCTCAAAGGTGACATATAGTAGATCATTGAGCATCAGACATTTCTTGTATGTCTTGGAGGATCTCTTTGCATGCAGATTCATAATGAAGTTCTTTTGAGTTAACCAAAACTGTTTGTAAACGCTCAACACCATTGAAAAAGTTTGTTTTGATGGAAAGTGTTAGGAGGAAAAGACGACTTGAAATTCTTCCACAAATTTCTTGGAGATCAGAGGGTTCAAGGGAAAGAAGAAACAAACCTTTTGTTGTAACACCCATGAGCTCATTTTCGGCATCATTGAAAACTATCACATTGTTTAAGTGCCCAGTGTGGTCATGTAATTCAATTATGAGTTTGTAATGGTAGTCACATTCTGGGAAGTCACCGTTACATTTTGTGTAGTGCCACATATTATTAGAATGGTGTATCAATTTTTCATGCATTACTTGCCATTGAAACTTAATGGGCATGCAAGAAATTATAAATCATCCATGTGAAGAGCAGTTATAGTTGCACAAACAAAAACCCATACTGCTTTCTCATAAATTTCCATGCAAGAAATGTCGTGAATCGTCTTCCGTTCTCAGGCTCGCCTAGTAGTAGTGTTGTAGTTTCTACTCAAATATGGAGAGGAAGAATTGAGATGTTTCATGGAACCATGTATCAATTTCTTGAGTTTCTTCAATGTCTAGTTTTATGATAGTATTTTTGTTGGAGATAGTCCCTGTTGTAATTCCGTTGAATTCAGAAACACAACCTCTTTTGATTGCAAGGACTGGTGGGTTGTCAAAGGAGCACAACTCAGCAAGTTTCTTCCCATCAGAGTCACAATGATCTCCCCATAACGTTACATCAATGTTAAATCCTAACACGTTTTTTGATGTGAGGGTTTTCCTAAGTGTTTCAAGTCCATCCCTTCGTCAGATTGTCGAGGCAAGTGAGGTGGAACTGACAATACCAATAACATCAACATTCATAGTCAAGCTTATGGACTTGATTTCATTGATAGTTTTGAAATCGAAGCATTGATCAGGAAAAGTTGGATTATCCCACATACATGGCTTGATAGTGGATGAAACAGACACAAAAATCTCCCATTTGTTCTTTAGATGGTTGTAGTTTGGGTTTGTTTCTTTATTGTGCCATTCGAAACAATGTATAGTCGCCTAACTTGGATTATATTATAAAAGGATTCAACCAACTCAACAAATGCAGAAAGGTGGATTTCATCTCTATCCCGATCAATGAGGTCAAAGCCAGAGACTTTTCCTGAGCCACGATGTTTTTGAAAGTCCTCAATGTTGTCTTCGCATTTACTCTACCCTGTATTGACCAATATCTCTGATATGGGTTCAACATCTTGAATGAGATAATTGTAGGTGTGGACGTATTCATTGGAGTTACTGTAGAGGGAAGACCTTCTTGTGATGATGAAGAGCTAGTTTGGGATGTGCTTGCCTTTGCATGTAGTAGTGTTGATGGGTTTTTAGTCAGTGTTGCTCTACGTCTTACAACCTCAAGCTCAAGAACTCTTATGGACCTTGTGCAAATGGAAGAAGAAGAAGTTAATTTTGTATTCATTAGTTTTTTTGGGTGATGCAGGAAGAGAAAAAAGAGACAGAAGTATGAAGGAAACTGAAGACATATTTTAGGCCTTACGAAGAGTATTGAAATATAGTGCAAGCTATTTTTTTAAGCAGAACGATTGAGCCGACTTGGATGTCTTCAAATGCAACTTTTCCAGTATATGCAGCTGGTAACAAAGTCTGGTATTGATGCGTTCCATCAAAGAGGGTAATGCGGAAGCATGGAGATGTAGTTCTTAATGAGGTAATAGAGTCGATGTCAATTATTTGGAGTAGTGGTTGAATTTTTGTAGAGCCATTCAATAACATAGAAATGGCATTCCTAGTCAAGGCCAACTCCATTATTTCAACAAGTTACAATCTTTGTTTGTGAAGATAAGCATGTAATTCTATTTAATGTAGTGGAAGAGATATTAAAACATAGAACTATAAGTTATACAAGCTAAGCATGAAATACAGTGCAAATTAAAGCTTTTATAATTGAAAATTAGAATTCCTTCAACAAGGATATTAAGAATAGTGGCATAACGCAAGTTCCAACATTTTTTGTTTTTGTTTTTCTTTTGGATGGGATATAAACCACCCAATTTTCCATCCAGAGTGTGTGATTGAAACTCTGGGATGTGTTGCATTTCGTACTCCTAGAAGGGTATGTTGATAATTAAACATTGACCAATTGCCTTGAAACTCCCTCTGATCTATACACTGACAATGGTCCGAAGCACTCCAACCACCCCAATGTATTCTATATATTATAGAACCATCTTTGCTTTTAGAATATTTCTATTTCCTTTTGGTTTGTAGATAGAACAAGAGGCATCCTTGCCATGCCCCCAACCATATTCAATGTGTAATTTTTGTTCTATGGTTGGGCATGCATGCAGGACTATAAATATTTGTTTCTTAGTACTTTTATCGATTGTGATTTTGGCGACTTGGGTTATGTAGCACCAGAATACATGAGCACCTTGGTTGTTGCATTGAAAGGGGATGTCTATAGTTTTGGATTAATACTTCTAGAGTTGGTTACCAGATAGAAACCTATTGAAGTTACAAATGTACAGGAAAGCTTTAAAGGTAATTTAGTTGAGTGGATCAGTCATCTTTCAAAAAATGGTTTTGTTCAAGAAGCCATTCACAAATCTTTAATTGGGTTGTGTTCTATCTCTTCATAAGGAGAGACCTTCCATGTACGAGGTTTACCACCTGCTAAGAGCATTGGTGAAAGGTACAACTTTTCTGATCAAAATGAAGACATCCTTATGGTATTAGGCATGGTTGATGCTAATTATTCAAACGATCTTATACTATCAATAGAACCATGAAGTTCAAACTTGGATGTAACTATGAATATTTCTTGAGAAAATCTTTTGCTGGTAATGACTGACAACAAGAATTTACAATCACACCATTGTTGCAAAAGCAAGTCAGATGAGGCTTAATGTAATGACAACTTTGTAGTTTGTTAGGCCTCTTTGCAAAGTATCTTTTATTGAGATTAAGTTTGACAGTTTTATTGTGTACTATAATTTCCATATCAATATGGTGACCACAATGTTTTCAATTTTTACCATATTTATTTTATGAGATTCTATTTGTATCTCTGGCTCAAGTGAATTAATTTCATGAAAAACTTTCAACAATGGCGTATATCTGACCTTAAAACATTGTAGGCTTCGCTAACTCGAAATATTCACTATTAGATGAGTTGAGAAAATAGGTTGAGATACCAAAATTATTTGCATAATAGAAAGGGCATTGCCAAGCAATTATGGTTAGCAATTATGATGACTTCTCTGTCAACTAGGAGTTGTGTTCTAGGTTGTCAGCAGAAGTATAAAACCATTAAAGATGGTAGCAATCAAGTAAGTGTTATGTGAGTATTTGCTTGATGATTTATATTAGTTGGAACCATCATGTAAGAACAATGGTAGACTTGTGATGAAAGGTGGAATTATGGTTTGTCTTCTAGAAAAACCAACTATCTCAAAAATGTTCATTCTATGAAGCACTCTAGATTCTAGACTCTCCTCTATTATATGTTAAACTGGTATGTTTGGGGAATTCCTTTGGGAACATTCTTGTCCATGGTATTTCCAATAATATGCATCAAAGAAGTCAATGGATGCATAATATAAATTAGTCTTTGGATTAAAACACTAAAGATTGAAGGACCTATTCTGAGCTTGTACCTTATATCAAAAGGAGGTAGTGCTTTCTGTTAGAAAATTATATATTACAGAGCAATGGAACACATAAAATATATTGTAGAAGTATAAACACAGAAAACACATAAAACAAGAGAGACACAGATATACGTGGTTCACCTAATTTGGGCTACATCCATGGAGAAACAACAGTCTTTCCTTTTATATTATCTAGCAAACTGAAGAGATACAACCTACAACAGGTCCGTTGTAATTCTCTCTTCACTCTCACACAATCTCCTCTCTATTTCTTACTCAGAATATAGATCTACATAGACACAATACAATTCCCTCATATATAGCGAGGGGTTGCCTTCTAAGGCAAAAATCCCTAAATTAAACATAACTTCTACTGTCAGATCTCCGCCTAATAAATGGCCCAGATTGACTACGAAATTACAACATTTTACAAGGCAATTTTACATCTATTTTTAGCTTCGGGGGCGTTGCCCCCAATCCCCTGCCGGGGGGGCTCCAAATAATCATCGTCGCCCACCCTGGTGGTGCACATTTTACGGGCGGCATTGCCACCACATTACGAACTGGGGTCCAATGCGGCAATACCTTTGAATAAAGAAGATAATCAGGCTCCACACCCAACAATATCCCACTTGGAGACTGATTATAACAACTCCACCACTGCTTCATTTGCTAGACAATGACTTCACTTTGGACCTGGTTGTTTCTCATCTTCATCATCATACTTGAAGACCAATTGAAACCGAGCAGAAACTCAGTTTCTCCCTAGTTACAACTTTTGTTAACATATCTGCAAGATTCTGGCTAGTGTGTATCTTTTCCAGCTTCAATTGTCCATCTTCCAACACTGACCGTATGAAATGGTACTTGAGTTATATATGTTTAGTCTTGGAATGAAATGCAGAGTTCTTTACAAGATGTATGGCACTCTGGCTATCACTGTATAACATGCCCAACTCCTGCTTCTTACCCAATTCATCTAGAGACCATTGTAACCAAATCATTTCTTTACTAGCCTCTGTAGCAGCATGATCCAAGATGTTTTGCTTATAGATGTGTTAAAGAATTACATGCATAAATTGTAGCTTAACATAGAAAACTTAACGTGCACATGAGAGAAGAGGAGAAACACATAAAGCATGAAAGAAGACAACAAGGCTTGATAACGAAGTTCGTACGACTTGGACTACGTCTCCGGGCCCTGCTCGATCAACAAGGAGGCTTCATTCATTAAGTGGCATGAGAAAGAAGAGTACAAGCATCAGTTACATAAAAGGATTTTTATACCTCCATACTGAAAAATGGTTGAAAAATGTAGAACTCTAATGGAGAAATGGACAGTGCCATTGCGTTCGTGGTGTCGAGAAATATTGAAACTATACAAAATTTGTCAAAATCTGACAAAGTGAAATTTCGGCCCTCCTGCAAAATTATGCCTCGAACTGCGTGCATTGCCTCCTCCCCCTGGGCGCACTGATAAACTGCGTTTAAATATAAATTCGCCGGCAGATTTTCCAAAGTTGACAGTTGGCTGAGTTGGTTAAGGATCCGGTAATGAGGGAGGAGGCCGGGAGGTCAAACCCTGCCTCCTCCTTTTTTTTATACATCTCAAACGAATCCTTTTTAAAATTAACTTATTGGTTGGGTCGAGCCTACCTTGGGTGGTCCACCCACCATACTCACCTCTCCCTGGCTGGTTCCGTGCATGGCGGTGGTTGGTTGCTTGCTAATGTGGTTTGGGTCCATGCCCCAAGGGCCGGCCCACCCAACTCTCGTGCCTTTTACTTTATGGTGGTTTCGTTTGTTATGAGAGTTGTGGGGTGGCAGGGTCATGGCCGCCCACCCCGTTACATTGGTTGTTGTAACTATTCCATGGGAGGGGCTGGGGGTCATGGCCCGCCCCTCCATTAATATAAATATTATGTTATGGTACGGGTAAGAGTTGAGGTGGTGGGATTGGTGGCCCACCACCCTTTTTGTTTATATTTTTTTTTGTTATTTAAAACAAAGTGTTTATTTTTGGAAATTCGGTTTTTGACCAAAGGAGTCATTTTAACTAGGAAACAATTTTGCTCGGAATCTAGCCGGAGTTGGCCGGATTCTGTCTATCGGAAAAACCAAATTGTGCCTTCATTAATCCTGCCCAGTCATCAAAAAGTCAACCCAACTTTGTCTGCCTTTATCTCCTTCATCCGGACTCGAATTGGAGTGTCGCTCGCACCGTTGGAATCAAGGTGACGAGCACTTTGATTTGATGTCAAGTTCATCATCTTTCTACCACATTGAATTTTGAGCCTTTTCCATGCCAGTGGTGTCTTAAGATCCACCTGGATCAATCCTCCCCACTGAGGAGCTTTTGGACCCCAAAAGCATTTTCACTTAGCACACTGTTTGTGTCCTTTCAACCCACACTTTCGATCACCTGCATGCAAAACTAGTACATTTTTTTGCAATCATGCACACCACACATGACTTAACAACCCTTCCTTGCCAAGAGTTTATAGCACACACTCCTTGGCCAAGGATTACACAAAAAGTAATCAATACCTCAACTACTAGTAAAGGAAGGCCAAAATATCATCGTTGCGTTTTGAAGTGATAGAAACACACCATCACTTTTACATTTACTTGCAACGTATGATTTACAATGGTGGCCATAACAAGCTGCTACCTGAGAAAAACCAACTTAACAAAGTAGAGCACCGTGAATGGGGTGGTTTCATTTGCTGAACATGTTCACCTTTCAGCTCCTCCAGTGATGTTTCCAAAGCATGGAGCATTGGACATGCGGTTTGTTGGTGTCCCTCTTTGTTGCATTGGCTACAACGATTCTTTTTCCTCCAAACTTTTGGGGTTGCCTTGGGGCACTTTCCCTTGGTGTTCCTCCAATAAGTGTTTATGGGGCCCCCACTATCACTGGACTATGAGGAGGGAATTTCATCGTCGATCGTTGGCTGGCTACTAGTTGTATTGGAGCTTTCTCCCATTTCCTTTCTGGTGTATCCGGGTCCTGCGCGACGCGGAAATTCCTCAACTTCGATGGGGCTTACGATGCCTTGGCCTTTGATGCCGAGGCCCTTTCCCTGATACCTCATCTTCTTCAATAGTTTTGATCTAATCCCTGTAGTATGTTTTTCAAAAGCAGCGAATTCATCATCATGAAAATCATATGAAATCGAGGAATCTCTTTTTACCTCCGGATAGTGATGTGACAACTTTTCCAAGGCCTCATCCTTGGCTTGAAACTGGCGTAGTAATCTTTGTTTTTCTTCCCTTGCCTCCTGTAGAAGCCTACTTAGCTCAACATTCTCTGCTTGGATGTGGTGGTTGATTTCCTCAAGTTATGTCTGTTGAAATCCTTGATTCATGGCTAGAATCAGAACCCAAATCTATGGGTCCTCCTGCCATGATCCCAAGGGCTGCAAACTTCGTTTCATCGCCGGAATCAGACCCCAAGTCAATGGGCCTACCTCATGCAAATCCTGCAGTTGTGACCTTCTCATCTTCCTTTGACTCAGAATCTTGGTTTTGTTGCACGATGGTGATGACCTTCTGCTTCCCCTTTTTGTCATTCCTTTCAGGTCTCAGCTCAGGGTGCAACTTCCAACAATTTTCTTCATCATGCCCCTCTTTCTCACAATGTGTACAAGAGGGCTTTGCTCCCCTTCTCTTGGTTGCTGCGGCTCTCTTCGGGTGGTCATCCCGTTCAGGTGTTCCTCTGTTTTCTAGATAAATGCCCTTTACACTAGCCGAGTCAATGGTAGCAGGTTCAAACAATAATAATGAATGTCTAATGTAACTATGTAATGATCCAATATACTTAGTTACTACTTCAGGTGAATCAAGTGCAATGCCCAAATTAAGTGCTTGTTTTCTAAACTCCTCGGTAAAGCTTTGAACATCCTGACCTCTACCTTGCCTTAAGTATTTCCAATCCATTAAGGCTTTTTGCTTATAACCAAGGGATAAAATTGTTCCTTTAATGCAAAAATGAAACTAGGCCATGAGGAAAGAAGATTACCCACACTTTTACTGCTTCGCAATTTTCTCTCCCACCAGACGAGCGCGGTGCCACTCAGTCGAAGAGAGGCCAACTGAATCTTTGCTTCATCCTCTTCGATCTGCTGAATCCTGCAGTAGATCTCAATCTGCCTAATCTAGTTATTAAGCTTTTCTACATTACTTTCACCGTTATACATGGGAAGATCAAATTTGACATCTAATTTAAAGAAAGGTTTCTTAGATGCACCCCTTGAATTTCTATGATGATGATGATGAGAGGAAGAAGAGCTTTCACTCGTGGAAGGAGAAGGAGGGGGTTCTTCTTCACCATTTCCATGCACTGAACCTTGTTCTTCTGCCTTTTTCCCTTCTGCTTTCTCCAGTCTTGAAAGCAACTGACCTACATTTTCTGCCATTGCATAGAAGGTTTTGCGGAAATTGAGCTCCTCTTCATGACGAGCCTCTTCATCTGCCATGTTTCTCCTTCGATGTGCACGCCCCGCTTCGGGATCGAAAGACTTTAGTTTCCCTTCGCCTCTTCGGAGCCTATTTCTTGTTAGCATACAAACATGCAATTCACATCTAAAAAGACCTGCTCTGATACCACTTGATCCAAGATGTTTTGCTTATAGATGTGTTAAAGAATTACATGCATAAATTGTAGCTTAACATAGAAAACTTAATGTGCACATGAGAGAAGAGGAGAAACACATAAAGCATGAAAGAAGACAACAAGACTTGATAACGGAGTTCGTCTGACTTGGACTATGTCTTCGGGCCCTGCTCGATCAATGGGGAGGCCTTCATTCATTAAGTGGCATGAGAAAGAAGAGTACAAGCATCAGTTACAAAAAAGGAGTTTTATACCTCCATACTGAAAAATGGCCGAAAAATGCAGAACTATGATGGAGAAACGGACAACGCCATTGCGTTCGTGGCGTTGAGAAATGCTGAAACCATATAAAATTTGTCAAAATATGACAAAGTGAAATTTCAGCCCTCCTGCAAAATTCTGCCTCGAACTGCGTGCACTACCTCCTCCCCTTGGGCGCACTGATAAACTGCGTTTAAATATAAATTCGTTGACAAATTTTACAAATTTGACGGTTGGTTGAGTTGGTTAAGGATCCAGTTATGAGGGAGGAGGTCGGGAGGTCAAACCCCGCCTCCTTTTTTTATACATCTCAAATGAATCCTTTTTTAAATTAAATTATTGGTTGGGTCGGGCTGTTACACTAAAAAATGTCACCATGACTATTTACAGTTAGTATGGCTCTATCAACAGTCATGCTATCCTCCTGGGTAAGTCTTATGCCTCTGCTCTCCATGTCAAACTCCAAAAAGAGAGAAAGTCTTTGTAAATGTGTTTATCTCTGGGTACGCAGATTCTCTCGGCCTTACCTGCGTATACGCACCTAATGTTCACAAAAACTGCGTACTTGTACGCTCTGTGTGTAAAGGGACAGGTGCGTACCCCTGTAAAGGTCAAAAGGCGCGAGTTTCATCTTTAAAAAGTTACTTGTGGTCATTTCTAGAGCATTCTAGAAGGTTGTTTGACGTGTATTGAGCACCTCCAGATGGTTCATGTACCCCTATGAAAGAGGAACTTATCCCATCAAGAAAGGAGCTATCCCATCCAAAGAGGAGATTATCCCAGTGATGGTGGACCTGATTAACTTCCTCTTGAGCACTATAAATACAAGCATTGGGCCAGAAGGAGGGGAGGTTGAAAGCTAAACATTTCTAAGGGTAGATGCTGCTGGAATTAGGACTCCCATTTAGAAGCTTGTAAGGAGAGATTACCATCTTTGCTTGTTCTATTTGGAGGTGGGTGAGCTTTGTCAAAGTAAAGGAGAACTCTTGATGGACCCTGGGAGGGACTTGCACAACACCAAGGCTCAGGTTGTAATTGTTCCTTTTGTTTCCTATTAATGCAAATGAGTCCATTCTTCTCAATAACTTGTTATCTATGAGTTGTTTCATGTACTCCTTGGTCTATATGTTAAATATGTTTTATTTTATGAGATTATCAAGTGCTATTTAATCGTTTGATTGTTAGTGAATGCAGGTTTCGAAGTGAAGGAGGAGCTCATCCGGATCGGCGAGGCTGGACTACTACAACAGCGCTGGACTACAGGTAGGATCTAAACACTTGATTTCTCGTATGGTAAATGCATGTTTAGAAAGGATTGCTCTTGTTTGTCTTGTTTGTCACTAGAGAGTCTTAGGCTCCTAGGGAGGTTGGTTGTGTCCGCACTATCGACTCTTTCCGCCTGACAAATTGGCAACTCCGCTGGGGAATCCATTGATGTGAAAGTTTTTTCCTTTGTATGCAACTTTGATCTGAGAAAAGTCATTTATTTTCTGGTTTTTGGCTCTGTGACTTTGTATTTGGGTGGGCTAGCTTAGGGTTAGATTGAATTTAGTTTTTCTTGGTTTTTCCAGTAGTACGCACCCTCTGAGTATTGCACAGTGCGTACCTGTACGCACTGTTGCTGTGTGCACAGAGCGGGCCCGCACCTGTCTTAACAGGTTGCCTGCGTACCCTGCTAAAAATTAAGAAATTTCCATTTTTTACATTTTTCCTCTTAGATTTTGCTTTTTCTTAGTTTTTACTGCCCAGATCCATTAGTCTCCTGTCAAAGATCTTCACCTAAACTTGTTTCGATAGCATTGAGTGTTTTAGTGGATTTCATAGAAGTTTAAGCCCTAGGGTTTGATTTTTGAGTAGGTCCTGTAGTGACTTTGGCGGTAGAAGTTGTCAAGCCTTAGATCTCTCTGGTTTTGTCAGTCTTCTTAGGAGTCGGACCTATCATAAAGTCTACCTTGAGAGCAACTTACCTTTGAGTTGTCTCTTTGGCGAATTTCAAAGTGCTTGTTGATTGAGTATTGAATTCCATTTTACAAAAAGAACAAAAAGATTTGAGTTTTGTTTTGACTGGTTTTTGATTCTGCATTAACTGGTCCTTGGCTTGATTGTGGTCAAGTAAAACAACCTAGAATCATCCTTGTAGGCTTTTGCCTCATTAGGTTTGCTTTAGAGTAAATTTCCTTTTGATTTTCTTGTGAGTCAATTTTTCATAGATTTTATAGATTTTTGACATTGATTTTCGATAAAATAGATTTATATGCTTTGTTAAACAAAAAATACAAAAACATCTCCCTTGAAAAGTTTTGTTTCAAGTAGCTTTGGGTATTTTGAAAGAAAAAGGACTTTTCGTGCACGTAAGGAGTGGTCATGTTTGTATGCTTGGAAAGATAAAGAGAATTGTTTCTTTGATTGTCTTTACTAAGAAAGTTGTTTTCTATGAAATTTGCATTTTCCAACTCTCTTAGTTAGGAGTTTCATTGAAAGAGAAAAGTAGCGTAAATCATCTTAGGTGCATCTTTGTAGTGGTTTGAGTCGAGTCTACACACCATTGGTTTCATTTCCGCTACCTTTTGTCTTTAAGAAAAACCATAAAATTAACGCTTAAAGTAAAATCAACGTAGTAACTTTTATTTACTAGGGCTCTGAAACTCCAATTTAGATCAGGCTAGTGTCTTGGAGTAGGAGAGTAATTAACTCTCCAAGACAACAAAACCAAACAAGTAGCTTATCTTGTGATAGAATAAATCCAATTGTCTCATTTGTACTCTGGGAAAGCTCCTCTTAAAGGAGAAGCACGAGCTCGTGTCCGAACCAGTGAGGGGATCAATCCTCCCTCGTTGGGAACGACGCCAGACACGCACGTATTACAAACGGTAAACCTCGGATTAACCATTGTCGAGGAGCCAGGGGTCACTTGTCGGTAAACCTTGGATTATTGTCAAGGAATCGGCAAGGGGATTGAGCTTGATACTCTGCCCTTGCGTGCTGTCGGAGTGTAGACTGTTCCCCCAGGTGCATTTGTTGCGGTTGGTAACCTTAGTGACCATTATCTTTAGGATTCTACCGAGGTGACGGTGGAGGGAAGATCCCACTGTACCTGGAGTAGACGTCGGCTAGACTCACTTGGATTTTCCGGGGGGTTCACTTCACTCGAGACGGTTAAAGTGGAGGAACTTGTGCCGGTCTATTCATTAAGCAGGTTGCCGGGGTAACTGTTCCACCCGCCACTTCTGTACTGAATCCGACGATGTTGGGTTTCATCTCCAACTAGCGTTTTCGGTCTGGAAGGCTACTGTTTGTGCTTGGTTTGACGCCCTAGATTCTTTAGGCGTGTGATTCAAATTTGTTTGGTTCTTTAGCGACTTTAGGTGGTTTGATTTGAGATTTTACTTTGTTTTCGTGTGTAGTAGTTAAAAGTTTTTAGCTGTGGCGGAATTACCGAGACAGTCCTGTAGACTTCGGGGCAAGTCACCTAAGATTGTTACCGGAACCGATTTGTTGAGAAAACTCCGTAGATCGCGGGGTGGATCTCCTGAAGACGTCCCGGGTCAGTACGAAGGATTGAAGGTCCTTGTAACTCCTCCTAGTGGCAGTAGAGTAGGTTCACCTGAAGAAGGAGAGTCTTCCTTGGTAGTCCATCCAGATTACCAAAGTCTAGAAACAGGTTATAATCCTGAAGCTGTTACAGTTTCTGAGCTTGCTGGTAGTTTTTCATCTACTAGTGATATAGGCGAAGAACCTGAAATATCTGAACCTGTTACTCCAACTTCTAGTGTACCAGATTCACCCAAGGTAGAAAGAGTCATCACCGAAAATCTTCCTACTGGTTTGATAGCTATTGAAGAACTTGCTCCAGAGGAAGAATTAGGCGTATCTACCCTTGAAGATCAACCTACTCTTGATCTAAGAGAGCGTGAATCTATCTTTTACAGTCCTCCTAGAAGTACTACTTGGTACCTTTCGTTAACCAATTACTTAGACAACTCAGGGGTAGGTTTTTCTCCACCTCGTATTCCTTTTCCACCTGGAGGTATTTATACTCCTGTAAATATGTTTGGTCAGTCGTCCGTGTTCACTCAATCTCCTGAAGCTTTCTTACACGGCGGTCCTTCTGTTCCCACCGGGTATCAGTCACTTTCTGGTACCTTTGCGGGGGCATCTCCTCAACCCATTGATCATGGGTTATTAGCTGGAAACAATGGTAATAAACCGTTGGGTGTAGGGGACATTTATATGATGTCAGGATCAGTTCCCGTTTCTCAACCTCAGGGTGGCCAATTACCATCTGGGGGGCAGCCTCAATTAACGCCTGGGGGGCAACCTCAAGGTACACAAATTGTGTCTGGGGGGCAGCCTCAAGGTCAGTATGTACCTATGGTGCAATACATGCCTCAAGGTCAACCCCAGCCTCAATATGTACCCAAGGTCAACCTCAGTATCAGTATTTACCCCAAGGGTATCAACCTCAAGGTCAAGGTCAACCCCAGTATCAGTATTTACCCCAAGGTTATCAACCTCAAGGTCAATACTCGAGTCAAGGTTATCAACCACCTCAAGGTCAGTCATATGTTCAAGGTATGGGAACTGTACCTTTCAGTTATCAATCCTATCCTCAATCCGGTTATGGATCTCAATATCCTCAACCTGTTACGGGTCAATACCCCGGAATGATAGTGTGGGATCCATCACAGGGTCAACAGGTGTTGCAGCCAAGTATACAGTTGGTACCTCAAACTGGACAACCCGTGGTTTCTAGTTCACCACAGCAACCGCAACTTGTCCAGTCAAATGTTCAAACTTCTGTAACTTCGATAGTTACTCAGCTGCCAATTGCACCTAGTACTCCATCTCAAACGGCTACAGCAACTACCGCAACATCTGCCGCACTTACTTCTGGAGTATCGACAGCTCCTGTTTCTACTGTCTCTGTGACCACTCCTCAGACATCTTTACCCTTATCTGGATCTACGATTCAAACTATGGTTCAGATGCCTGTAGGTCAGCCTGGTATAAGTACGGTTGTCACTACTCAACCGCAATTTGTTCATCAACCGTACCAGGGACAGTACCAATATGGGCAAGCTGTCCAGCAGCCGGTTTACCAGTATCAACCGTATCCTGGGTATACTTATCAACAACCCCAGTACGGTCCGGTTAATCCTGGTTTTCCAGGAGGATATAATATCCCGAATGCGATTCCTGTTCCAAGTTATCCTGGATATCCTCCTCCTGGGGCTGGTCTTGTGACCCAGAGTTTCAGAGATCCTAACCGGCAGTTACCATTTATCGCAACTTTGGATTTACCAGACTTGACGCGCCTAACGAACGATCCAATTCAATATCTTCCGTTCTGGCCGCCAATGCCAAATAAGTTGCCCAGTGATATACCCAAGTTCGAAGGTAAGTCTGGAGAGGATCCGTCCAATCACGTGATGACTTACCACCTCTGGTGTGCTTCAAATTCTATCTCGGATGATTCGATCCGCTTACGTCTTTTCCAGCGTACACACATTGGTATCGCGGCCAAGTGGTACATCGAGTTACCACGGGCCTCTTTTTACAATTTTAGCCAGTTAGCTACCTCGTTCTTAACTCACTTTCAGTTGCCGGTCAGATACGATAATGGCACGGAGTTATTAACTTCACTAAAACAATCAACGTCCACGTATATTTCTGATCACATTCATGAGTGGAGACGTCGAAGGAGGTTGGTGAAAGTTTTTATTCCGGACCAGATCTTAGCTGAATGGTTTGTTAAATCATTATTACCGAAGATTACTGAAGATGTAGCTAAGGCCGGAGTAGTTACTGAGGAGCAAGTCATTGCTCAGGCGCAGTACCTTGACTTAGTTTATACTCAGTCGGGTACGTTACACGAGAAGATCCCAGATCTTCCAAAATTGAATCAAATCGCTGCTGCTCCTTCGGGATCTCATGCCGCTGATGGTATGATTGGTACGGTGAACACAAAGAGCAAGAAGAAGTCTTCCAAGAATTCAACTACTCCTATAATCACCTTGCCTGATTCCCCGACGGGAGAGTCTTCTCCTGAACTTTCCGCCGATATTCACGCTGTAGAGTCATCTACGGCCAAATCAAAAAACGAGGGAAAGAAGAAAGGAAAGAAGAAGGCTAAAGCAGACAAGGCTCCGAAGGAGAAATCAGAAAAGTCAGAAACCAATGACGAAAAGCGCAAACCTCGATATCCTTGTCTTATTTGTGAAGATGATCATTTTACAAGAGATTTCCCTCATCGGGTCGAGGTTATGAAAATAGTCAAAGGTTCTCCCACCCCTGCTGTGTTGAAAGATCCGTTTCCGAAGCAAGAGAGTAAGATGATAGGTTCTTCCTCGACTGCCAGTGAAGAACCCATTTTGATGATGTCTCATGTGAGGATTGCGACTCGGTCGCAAGATTATGGTAGTAAGAATCCTGTTGATGGTAAGGAAGCAGAATCTTCTCATTCTAATCCATCAACCTCAGCTCCTGGTTCCGATCCACTACAGATCGAAAAACCTAACCCGGACTTAGTAATTAAACCGCCCGCCAAGGGTGTTCTTCGAAGGTCTGCTTTCAATCCACATGCGAGAGCGGCCCAGAATTACAACATTGTTGAGGATTTAGCTGTTTCACCCTCAGCAATGTCGGCTTTAGAAGTGCTGCAATCATGCCCAGCACGACGAAAATTACTTTTGTCGGCTATCGGAGCTGTTGATGTTCAGGACTCGAATCTGATAATCTTTGATCTAGAAAATAGTACACCGCGCCTTCCCCATCAAATGGCTTTCCAGATTCCAGTGATAGTCAAGAACAGGCCTATTCATCGGACTGTAATTGATGAGGGAGCTTCCACGTGTATTATGTCGATTCAGTGTTGGAGATCGCTTGGTTCTCCTTCGCTGAACCAATCCCCGACCATCCTTAAGGCCTTTGATGGCCGTGGGTTCCGTCCGTTTGGTATTCTACAGGAATTACCTATAGGGGTAGAAGGTAAAACGGTTAGTCTGGATGTGGAGGTGGTTGATGCCCCTCTAGACTACAACCTTCTTTTGGGTCGAAGTTGGTCATATGCTATGACAGCGGTCGTTTCATCGGTCTTCAGAGTAATAAAGTTTCCACATAACGGCAAGATCGTGACAATTGATCAGCTGACATACTTTTCATCCGACCCAGCCTCTTCAGAAAGTATCCAGCATGTCGGTAAGACGATAATCCCTTATAGGGACGTTGGCGTAGGTTTAGTTAAAGATTCCGGTTTGCTGGGAACTTTTCCTTTCCCTCCAATCAACGCATACCCTTCATTTGCATCGATTCATATGATTACATCAGACACCATTATTTACGACGATCCTTGGATTGTCCCATCTGAATCTGAGATAGACTCATTAGGTGATGTTATGCCTTTGAGTCCATATGAAATTGCTTATGAAGCCGTCGTGTCTTTTACCAACTCGCGTTCAACCCATCTCGACCAAATGAATGTGGTCAGTGAAGAATCACTTTTCACATCAACCTCAGAACAGATAGCATTTCCCGAAGTCGTGTCATCTGACGAGCAACTTCGCGAAATCCTAAGTGTAGACGATCTACCATGGGAAGATCTCCATCATCGATCTTTGTTTTTACCTGAGGGTGATGTTTTTGAAAATGATTTTTCATCTATTTTTACCGCTGAATATGTCAAAGACGCTCAGAATCCAACGAAACATTCTGATTCAGAGTTGAATTTAGGGAATATTTCTCGCACTATTCCCATTGATATTTCAGTGAAGTCCGGAATTGAGGAAAACATTCATATAGGTGCCTCATGTACAGAAGATGAAATTCAAGCTTACAAGGCCATATTCCAAGAATTCCGCGATGTGTTCGCCTGGTCTTACGAGGAAATGCCGGGAATCGATCCTGCCATTGTTGTTCATGAAATAAAGACCTACCCGGACGCTAAACCCGTTCGGCAACGGTTGCGTCAGATTCACCCTAGAAAAGCGGGCTGCGATTAAAGCAGAAGTCGAGAAGCTGTTGAAAGCAGGTTTCATTTATCCAATCCCGTTAACAGATTGGGTATCGAATATTGTTCCAGTTAACAAGAAACAAGGAACAATAAGAATCTGTATCGACTATAGGGATATAAATCGAGCTTGTCCAAAAGACAACTATCCTACGCCCTATATCGATCAAATAATTGATGATTGTGCCGGAAGTGAAATGTTTTCCTTTATGGATGGTTTTTCGGGCTATAATCAAATCAATATTCTACCTACCGATCAACCAAAAACGGCATTCATTTGTCCGTGGGGGACATTTGCTTACTGCAAATTACCTTTTGGGCTTAAGAATGCCGGAGCCACTTTTCAACGGGCGATGTCTTATGCATTTCATGACATCAAGCACATTGTGCAACCGTACCTCGATGATTTGCCTGCTCATTCTTTACACCGAGCTGATCACCTTGTCCACTTACGAGCAATCTTTATGCGGTGTAGGCATTATCGTATTCGGTTGAATCCGCACAAGTGCGTTTTCTGTATAGAAACGGGTCGATTGCTGGGATTTGTTGTTTCAAAAGCCGGCATTCGCGTCGATCCCTCAAAGGTCGAAGCCATCATCAAATTGCCTCCTCCTTCGAGTTTGCGCCAACTCCAAAGTTTGCAAGGGAAAGCAAACTTTTTACGCCGATTCATTCCAAACTACGTCGAGGTCACTAAAGGTTTTACACGGTTGTTGAAACAGAACGCTCAATTCTTTTGGGACGAGATTGCCCAACAATCTTTTGATGCACTTAAGCACGCGTTGACCCATGCACCGTTGTTGCATCCTCCCAACTACAACCAGGACTACTTCTTATACCTCGCAGCTTCACATTCCACTATTGGAATGGTGTTAGTCCAAGAAGATGAATTCGGAACAGAACATGTGATATATTATCTTAGTAGGACATTAAACCCCACTGAGCTAAAATATTCGCATGTGGAGAAATTGGCCCTGGCAGCCGTTCAAGCTGTCCAGCGTTTTCGTCACTACATTCTTCTCCGTAAAACTACAGTTATTTCGGATTGCAACCCTATGATTTATATTTTGACTAAACAACTGCTAGGGGGAAAGTACTCTAAATGGATCGTTATCCTGCAAGAGTTCGACTTGGAGTTCGAGAAGTCCAAATCTAAGAAATCCTTTGTTTTTGCGGAATTGATGTGTGATTTCCCGCGTACTGACACAGAGACTGTGGTCGAAGAGTCCATTGCGAACGAATCTTTGTTTCTTATCAGTACTTTAGATCCGTGGTATGGGGATATAATCATCTATCTCCAAACCCAAACCTTTCGGCCTGAAGCTTCAAAGTCGGAACGTCGAAAAATTTGGTTTCAATCCCAGCAATACAGAATTATTGGAGATACACTTTATCGCCGGGGGGCAGACTTAGTTTTTCGACGTTGTTTAACTCACGAAGAGGCTGAGAGGGTTTTGAATGATTGTCACTCTGGAGCGTGTGGCGGTCATATGTCTGGGTATGCCACAGCTCAGAAGGTGTTGCGCGCTGGCTATTTCTGGCCGTCCATGTTTAAAGACTGTATCCTTGCGGTTCGAAAATGCCACAACTGTCAAGTGTTTGATCGCAAGATGCGCGCACCACCTGCTCCTCTCCATCCTATAATTGCCGTTGGTCCTTTCGCCAAATGGGGTATTGATTTTATTACTTGTAACCCTCACTCGGCCGGGGGGCATGCGTATATCATCCTCGCGGTTGATTATTTTACTAAATGGGCCGAGGCGATGCCTACATTCGACGCAAGCGGCAAAACAGCTGCAGTTTTCGTATTCAATCACATTATAACTAGGTTTGGTGTCCCCCAAGCGATAATCACTGACCATGGGAGCCATTTTCGAAACATCATGATGACTGAGCTTACAAGCCAGCTTGGTTTGCGCCACGATAGCTCTACTCCTTATTATCCGCAAGCCAACGGTTTGGTTGAGTCTATCAACAAAGTTCTAGTTATCATGATCCGACGAATCATTGGTATTCATCGGTCGAATTGGCACAACATGTTATTTTCAGCGCTATGGGCATACCGAACTTCAGTGAAAACTTCAATAGGGTTCACTCCTTTCCAGCTAGTTTATGGCTTGGAAGCCGTGTTACCCATTGAATGCAAAATCCCATCACTTCAAATGGTTGTCGAATTACTCCCAGCTACTTCCGAAGAGGAGAAACATTTATTATACTTAGCTCAATTAGATGAGACTCGACGTGACGCTGCATTGGCAATCGAGACTCACGCGAAGCGAATGAAAGCTCAGTATGATAGAAATGTGACCCCTCGAAGTTTTTCGGAGGGAGACCTAGTGCTATTATATGATCAAGCTAACGATAAGATAGGTGCTGGAAAATTCGTTCCTATGTGGCATGGACCCTACATTGTAAAGCGAAAGCTAGCAAAAGGGGCCTATGAGCTAGTAGATTTTGATGGGGAGTCTTTAGGTAAACCCAGAAATGGACTTTACCTAAAGAGGTATTATGCTTAAATGATGGGTATGGAGAATTTTTAGTTAGCTTAGGTTTTCTTTCTAGCTAGTATGTTTGTTAGTTTAGATAGTGTGCTTAACTTAGAAAGTGTGTTTTTCGTCGTTATTCTGGCTTATCTTGGTTTTACTCTTGATATTGCAGATGTCGACGCCTCTCCAAATGTACATTGGATTTGCCGATGGTGCTTGTCATAGTACACGGAATATCTCTTCCGCAACTTGGGTTATCTATTCGCCCTCTGACGAGTTAGTTTCTATGCATGGGGTGAGCCTCGGTCAAACAACGAACAACATTGCAGAATACAGTGCAGTGGTTGAATTATTGTCTGAATCTATTTCATTTGGAATTCGACGTTGGATAGTGAGGTTAGATTCTGAACTCGTTGTATTACAGCTTAATAGAATATATGCCATTAGAAATCCTGTGTTATTAAGGTTGTTTTTGAGAGTGCGTCTCTTGGAACGTGAATTTGATTACATTGAATATCAGCATATTCCAAGGTCTTTAAATACATTAGCAGATGCAATTGCTTCTCGAATGTTGGACAGACATTTGTGATAATCATGCAAGTAAATTTAAAAACATTTCATCACATATGTTAAACAAGATAAGCCGGTAATAATGATATATATATATAGATAGGAGTGTGTCAAAAATATACATCGTCTTCGATCATAGGTTGGAAAACACCTTATGATCGGCAAAAATGATAAGTACAAAAAAACCAAAAATGTCATATGTGTCTACAAAAGTGACTAGCCAATCACTGGTGGTGCTCTCT
The DNA here is from genome assembly GCA_031772625.1 of Pinus tabuliformis. NCBI lineage: Eukaryota > Viridiplantae > Streptophyta > Pinopsida > Pinales > Pinaceae > Pinus > Pinus tabuliformis. Next base: position 141,341,679 of record CM062812.1, read on the forward strand.
ATACGAGACCACTGCCCGCGCTACCCTACATAGGAACCTCCTAAAAGGTCCTGGGACTGCGACCACATAGCGCTGAAGTCGAATAGGAATGTCATCTATGGTGGTCTCTGGTATACCCGCCGTCAGACGCTCTAGATCCTGTTCCAGCTCGGCTAAGGTCTCTGCGGCCGCATCCTGTGGGGCTGGTGCTGGTACAGCTGGTACTCTCCTCTCAAAAGCCCGGAGGTTGGCCGGACGCCGTGGACCTACATCTGCATTTTGGAAATTTGTGCTGTCAGTTTTGAGACGATATATTAAAAGAAAAAAATAGATAATTTAAAAAATTATGAAAAATGAAATACCTCTGTCGTCCCACTGTTCTCCCTGTGGAAGAACCATGTCCGGATCATTCCGAAAATCCATTCCGCATAAGGAAAATCCCGAATAGCAAAGACCTGGCTCTCTAGCCAGTGAAAGTAACCATCAGGAAATCGAACAACTGTCGCGCCCTCATCAGGATGCCGGGCCATTACCGCAACCCATCTCGTCAACTTAGGCTCCCGAGGAGCCCCAACTGGAACAGTAAGTTGCTGGGGGATCAGCATCAGAACTCTCTCTAGGGCAAAGCTCACAACTAAAGGCCCATATCCAAAGGTCTTCAGTTGTCCGTTCTTTTCCCTGGTTAGTTGGCCCTTCATATTGGCCAACACAGCATCGCACCAGTTGAAAATGGTGCCTCGGTAGCAATCTATCGCCATCCGCATTTGGGACCCGGTGGCAATGTGCAAGGCGGCTGCGCCGCAGAGTCTGGTAACAGTAAAGGCTATCACCATAAGTTCGGGCAGGGTTATGTACTTGATTTCTATCCCTCTCTCCTGGTTCTGATTGTTGCACCACTCTAGCCGGAGGCTAGCAAGGGATTGGCCACCCGGCCTAGTCCCGGACAGAGTCAGTTGCTCACCCCTATTAGGCAAGCCAGAGAGAAAATATATGTCGGAGGGCTCTATCTCGAGCTGGTTCTCTCCGATGTAGAAGCATTGATCCTGAATGTTCCACCTTTCAACCAGCCACTCAAGGAATGGCACCTGGCCCCTCATGTCAGGTATGGCCCAATATTTATACAAACCGCATGCTTTTAATGCATCAATAGAAGGTTGATGACCAATTGCGGCCAAATCAACGTCCTCGTGTTCTCTTTCTCTCCAATCTAGCATGGTGAATGCCCTACACACCAAAAAACAATAGTTAGAATTCATAAAATAAATTTTGGTTGGTTGAATTTGGAGTTTGGGGTTTCAAAATGCGTGTTTCACGGGGTACGCACCCCGCGTTCAGAACACAGAGCGGTGGTACGCAGCTGGTCTGAAGGCGGGTTGCGTACCCCGACCTTTTTCCTATATATAAAAAAGGTCGGGGTACGCAGGTCGCCCATGGGGCACCTGCGTACCCCGAGAAACATATCCTAAAACCCTAAACCCCCTAAAAAATCAAACTAAAACCTAAAAATGAATTTTAAACGGATGAAATTGAAGAGGAGGATGTTGTGGAATACCTGAAAGAGACGGCGCTCGATTCTGACGGTCAGATTCTCCGCAATGTCCACGGGAAGTTTTCTTGTCAAAAGCCCTTTTCTCAACCTCAACAGTAAAATGGTAAAAATGACATGGTAAAAAGTCTTTTTATAGGTTTTTTGGATGAATGAATGCTAAGTTTGTTTATTTTTCACCATGAAAGGACATTTTTCAATGTATTTTTACCCATCTTAAACAAGTATGAGTAACGTGTCATTTTTGTGCAGGACAAAAGGACTTTAGAGTAAAATTGTCATTTTCCACGAACCAAAACATCAGAGTCATCTTTTAAGCCCTTTTCTGACTCCTAAAACATGAAAAGATTGCCGAGCGTTTCTTTTACACTCGTTAAAACGAAATTAAAAGACGGTCCCCTTATAGCTCTTTCCTGACCGTAAAAACAGGAAAAGATTGCCGGGTTTTTGTCGTTTCAAACTCGATATGGAAATAAAACGACGTGCCCTTGATCGCTTTTTACTTTTGAAGTCAGTGGCACTAATTATGAAAGTACTCCTTGGTCGCAAGATCAAGCGGTTCTCCCAGGTATTATTTTATACTTTTTCGGGCTTGGGAGACACAAATTTACGAAAAAGTTCAACCTGGAGTCTTCTTAAGTTTTTCAGACTCTCTAAAATTGAAAAACACCGAGTTTCTCCTATACTGGGCTCGTTAAAATTTCACAGTAAAGGGCCTGTTCAATTACAAACAGGAACGAACCACTCCTTCCTAGGGTTCGAATCAAAACTAGGTTGGACTCATCCGAAGGATGAGCTTATAATCAAGCATATGTTATCCTCCTCAAGCTTGTTAAAAATAAAGATGTACTTGCCAGAAATGGTGGGGGAAAAGAGAGAAGAATGAGCCTATTTGTTATCCTTTGTTACAGAAGAACCTTATCACCACTCTCGAACACGACACTTTCCGTTCACCTGGGTTGGGAAATCCTTTGCCTTAAAAGTTGAGCAAACCACTTTGAAAGTCTTCAACCGTTTCCGGGTATTAACTTTGGGTCAATCGTAACCAAACCATCTGTCGTGTCGTTATGTGTTCAAGAGGTCTTTGCAAATAAAATTTCATCTGCAAAATACTTGTCATCCATTTGACCATCCCTGAGTCAGTCCTTACAACAACATTTCTTCAACTTGAACAATGATTTCGTGTTGTGGGCTTGCTTGCAACGGGTCGCTTTCTATCGACATCAACACATTATCTAGAGAGATGACTTAGAAATCGTCAGTACCTTGAAGTCTGCATGCATCAATGGCAGGTTTCTCGCCTTTGACGTCAGTTTACATCATTGACTTTCGATCGAAGGATTCCGTGAAATGTTCGACATCAACTCATTCATTCACATCTCATGGATTGTACTGGGTACTTTGAGAACCATTGACATCACTGGTGGTCTCTCTCACACTTGTTAACGGTTTACATCATTGACTGGTAATCAAGTGGTTTCTACCATGCTCGACATCAACTCATTTATTCGCATGGCTAGAATCGTACCAATTCGGGAAGTAGAAATGAAGACCCTGGATCTAGTTCCCACCATCCAGGCTGCGAGGAGTTTTGTATTCATTATCTAGTAGCTTAATCATAAACAGATGGCTGCGTCCATACTGTGTCTACAAAAGTCTATGATTATGATGTACTGCAAGATCATTCCTGTATCAGAGTAGTTAGTCTGTTAGTTAAAGTTTTGATCTGAGTATGGGAATGCCTACCTCAGCGATGATATAATCTTATACATGTATTTTGTGTTGAAAATTGCAGGTTCTGACCAGGCTCTCCACGAGATAATCCTTGAAATGATAAAGCGCTTCACCCTTCCTAGATAAAACAAAACCCTAATCTACTACAGGCTTCGCACTTTAGGGGGCAATCTGTTACACTAAAAAATGTCACCATGACTATTTACAGTTAGTATGGCTCTATCAACAGTCATGCTATCCTCCTGGGTAAGTCTTATGCCTCTGCTCTCCATGTCAAACTCCAAAAAGAGAGAAAGTCTTTGTAAATGTGTTTATCTCTGGGTACGCAGATTCTCTCGGCCTTACCTGCGTATACGCACCTAATGTTCACAAAAACTGCGTACTTGTACGCTTTGTGTGTAAAGGGACAGGTGCGTACCCCTGTAAAGGTCAAAAGGCGCGAGTTTCATCTTTAAAAAGTTACTTGTGGTCATTTCTAGAGCATTCTAGAAGGTTGTTTGATGTGTATTGAGCGCCTCCAGATGGTTCATGTACCCCTATGAAAGAGGAACTTATCCCATCAAGAAAGGAGCTATCCCATCCAAAGAGGAGATTATCCCATTGATGGTGGACCTGATTAACTTCCTCTTGAGCACTATAAATACAGGCATTGGGCCAGAAGGAGGGGAGGTTGAAAGCTAAACATTTCTAAGGGTAGATGCTGCTGGAATTAGGACTCCCATTTAGAAGCTTGTAAGGAGAGATTACCATCTTTGCTTGTTCTATTTGGAGGTGGGTGAGCTTTGTCAAAGTAAAGGAGAACTCTTGATGGACCCTGGGAGGGACTTGCACAACACCAAGGCTCAGGTTGTAATTGTTCCTTTTGTTTCCTATTAATGCAAATGAGTCCATTCTTCTCAATAACTTGTTATCTATGAGTTGTTTCATGTACTCCTTGGTCTATATGTTAAATATGTTTTATTTTATGAGATTATCAAGTGCTATTTAATCGTTTGATTGTTAGTGAATGCAGGTTTCGAAGTGAAGGAGGAGCTCATCCGGATCGGCGAGGTTGGACTACTACAACAGCGCTGGACTACAGGTAGGATCTAAACACTTGATTTCTCGTATGGTAAATGCATGTTTAGAGAAGGATTGCTCTTGTTTGTCACTAGAGAGTCTTAGGCTCCTAGGGAGGTTGGTTGTGTCCGCACTATCGACTCTTTCCGCCTGACAAGGCCCACCTTGGGCAGCCCGCCCACCATACTCACCTCCTCCCTGACTGGTTTCATGCATGGCGGTGGTTGGCTGTTTGTTAACGTGGGTTAGGTCTGTGCCCCAAGGGCCGGCCCACCCAACTCCCATGCCTTTTACTTTATGGTGGTTCCGTTTGTTATGAGGGTTGTGGGGTGGTGGGGTCATGGCTGCCCACCCTGTTACATTGGTTGTTGTAACCGTTCCGTGGGAGGGGCTGGGGGTCATGGCCCGCCCCTCCATTAATATAAATATTATGTTATGGTACGGGTAAGAGTTGGGGTGGCGGGGTTGGTGGCCCGCCACCCTTTATATATATATATTTTTGTTATTTAAAACAAAGTGTTTATTTTTGGAAATTCGGTTTTTGACCGAAGGAGTCATTTTAACTAGGCAACAATTTTGCCCGGAATCTATGCGGAATTGGTCGAATTCCGTCCACCGAAAAAATTCCAAATTGTGCCTTCATTAATCCTGCCCAATCATAAAAAAAGTCAACCCAACTTTGACTACCTCTGTCTCCTTCATCCGGACTTGGATTGGAGTGTCGTTCACACCATTGGAATCAAGGTGACGAGCACTTCGATCTGATGTCAAGTTCATCGTCTTTCCGCCACATTGAATTTTGAGCCTTTTCCATGCCACTGGTGTCTAAAGATCCACCTAGATCATAGCAGAGTACCTCTGTCTCCTTCATCCGGACTTGGATTGGAGTGTCGTTCACACCATTGGAATCAAGGTGACGAGCACTTCGATCTGATGTCAAGTTCATCGTCTTTCCGCCACATTGAATTTTGAGCCTTTTCCATGCCACTGGTGTCTAAAGATCCACCTAGATCACAGCAACATACTCTGCTTCTATTGTTGAGAGTGCAACAACACTTTGCAGTTTTGAAACCCAACTGACAGTTGTTCCACCTACAGTAAACATATACCCTGTGTTGCTCCTCTTGTTATCTCTATCACCCGTCATATCTACATCAACATATCCTTGTAGAGCAATGTTTGAACCACCAAAGCATAATTCTTGATTAGTGGTACCTCTCAAATACCTGAGAATCCACTTTACTACCATCCAATGTTCTTTTGCTAGATTATTCATATACCTACTTACAACTCCCACTGCATGTGCAATATCAGGCCTTGTGTAGACCATTGCATACATTAAGCTTCCAACTGCTGATGCATATGGAACTTTAAACATATAAGCCATTTATTCCTAAGTCTTGGGACACACCTCCTTACTTAGTTTGAAATGGCTAGCCAAAGGTATACTAACTGGTTTTGCATTTTGCATATTAAATCTTTTCAACAACTTTTCTATGTACTCACTTTGAGACAATGTTAATTTGCGATTCTTCATGTCTCTAGTTATTCTCATACCAAGGATTTGTTTTGCAGCACCCAAATCCTTCATTGCAAATGAGTTTTCCAATTTTCTTTTGAGCACATTTATTTTATGCATGTTAGAACCTGCAACAAGCATGTCATCTACATACAATAACAATATAATATAGCTACAATCATTTTTCCTTTTGAGATAAACATAATGATCAAAGTGACATCTAGTATAACCTTGTTCAGACATAAACCTATCAAATTTTAGATACCACTACCTTAAAGTCTGTTTTAAGCCATACAAGCTCTTCTTCAACCTGCACACTAGTTTCTCCTTCCCTCTGACCTCATATCCTTGTGGCTACTGCATATATATCTCTTCCTCCAAATCCCCATGGAGAAAGATTGTCTTTACATCTAACTGGTTAAGATGCAAATCTTCAGCTGCTACTAGACTTAAAATAGTTCTGATTGAAGTCATTTTAACAATAGGAGAAAATATTTCATCAAAGTCTATACCCTTTTTATGTGCAAACCCCTTCACCACAAGTCTAGCTTTATACCTTTTTCTGCCTCCATCTTTTTCCTTCAACCTATTAACCCATTTATTCTGCAATGTTGTTACCTGCAGGCAACTTGACTAAGTCCCAAGTCTAGTTATGTGCTAAGGAGTCCATCTCTTCTTTCATGGCTTGTTCCCACTTCTTCCTGGTTTCTACCTGCACTGCTTCTTCATAACATTCTGGTTCACCAGAATCAGTAAAAAATACATAATATAATGAAGAAGAGTATCGTTCAAGGGATCTACTTATCCTAGTAGATCTTCTAACACCACTTTCAGATGTTTTAGGTGCTTGTTGTTGTTGTTGTTATGACTGTTGATCATTATGATTTTCAAGCACCTTCACTTTTTCTGTGATCTCATCAAGCACCATGTATTCTTTGTTTTCTTTTTCCTGTTTCTTTTCCTACATCTGATCCTTATACAAAATCTTTTCATTGAATATGACATCTATGCTCCTAATGATTTTGTGTTTTTCATAATCGTAAAAACAATAACCAAAATCATTAACACCATATCCAATAAAGGTACATTTCTTTGATTTTGCCTCAAGCTTTGTTCTATTTTCTTTGTTAATGTGGACAAAGGCTTCACAACCAAAAGTCTTTAAAAATGAGTAGCTTACCTTTTTACCTGTCCATGCCTCCTCTGGAACACCACCATCCAAAAAACTTGAAGGCCCTTTATTTATTAGATAAACAACAGTATCTACAACATCTTCCCAAAATTGTAAAGGCAATCCTGCATGCAATCTCATGCACCTTGCACGCTCCATGATTGTCCTGTTCATCCTTTCTGACACACCATTTTCTTGTGGTGTTCCTAGAACTGCCTTCTCTCTACGAATTCCATTCTCTGAACAACACCTATCAAACTCTTTGCTGCAATATTCACCTCCATTGTCTGATCTGAGACACTTCAACCTTTTTCATGTCTCATTTTCAACCAAAGCTTTCCATTTCTTGAAAGTATCAAATACATCAGATTTATTTCAAATACAATAAATCCAGGTTTTTCTGGTTGCATCATCAATAAAAGTAACATAATAACGAGAGCCACTGAGAGATTATACCTGAGCAAGTCCCCATACATCTGTATACACAAGCTCTAATTTTTCGCTCTTCTTTTCTTTCCCAACTTTGAGGAATCTGACTCTCTTCTGTTTTCCATAAACACAATTCTCGCAGAATTTTAAATCAACATGCTTCAAACCTAGCAACAAATTTCTTGAGTGAAGAATCTACATCCCCTTTCACTCATGTGCCCAGGCCTATGATGCCACAATGTCGTATCTTCTCCTGTAGAGGTTAAAGCATTAACAAAATTAGAAATACCATTGCATAAATACAATGTACCGACCTTTTCTCCTTCTATTATTACTAGGGCTCCTTTAGTGACCTTCTAGGTTGATCTGTAAAAGTTGTTACACAACCTTCACCTCCCAACTGCCCTGTTGAAATCAATTTTTTCTTTAGATCTAGAACATGTCTTACCTCTTTCAACAGCCATTGATTTCCATTCTGTTGTTTTATGAAAACTGTACCCATTCCAATGATTTTATAGGGTTTATTATCACCCAATCGAACCTATCCAAAATCTCCTTGAACATAATCGTGAAAATGTTTCCTATCAGGTATGGCATGGAATGAGGCCCCTGAATCTACCACCCAGGCATCAATAATATTTTCTAATGAAAGAACCAAAGCATATTGCAATACATCACCTATCACATTCGCTTCATGATTGTTTTCTTGTTGCGCATCTCCTTCTTTTCCCTTCCGAGACTTGCAGTCTTTCTTCAGGTGTTCTTTCTTCTCGCATTTCTAGCACATTATCCCCGATCTGGACTTGGATCTGCCTCTCCTTGACTTACTGCGATATCCTGGGCTCTTTCCTCTTTCCATTTTTCTTCCCCTAGTATTTGCAGTCAAAGAATTATCTAATGTCTCACCGGAGCTTTTCCGTCGCATTTCCTTGCTAAGGATTGCACCGACAACATCGTCAAACTTTAAAGTACTAGATCCAAAGATAGAGTTACTATTGGCCATAACTAAACCATTCCAACTTTCTGGCAATGAGAACAAAAATAACAGAGCCTTAACTTCATCATCAAAAGTTACCCCTACAGAACTTAACTGACTGGTAACTGTATTAAATTCATTTAAAGGATCAGCAAAATATCCACCTTCTGACATCTTCATATTAAATAAACGTTTCATAAGAAATACCTTATTTGAGGCCGAGGGTTTTTCATATAGTTTGGCCAATGCCGACATTAAACCCTTTGTTGTCGTTTCCTTTGAAATATTAAAGGCTACCAACGCCACTAGGCATAGCCGTATTGTTCCAAGTGCATTTCTGTCGAGAATATCCCATTTTGTGTCTGACATACTCGTCGGCTTCTTTGTCTTTCTGCTCAATGGTAGGTACAGATCTTTATGGTACAAATAATCTTCCATCTACATCTTCCATAGCTGGTAGTTTTGGCCACTAAATTTTTTGACCCTAAACCTACCATCTTCCGCCATTGCTCCCACTCGAACCAAGAACCCTTCTCTCCTATGAGTTTATAGCTAAATAGACCTTCGGCTCTGATACTAATTGTTAGAAAATTATATATTAAAAAGCAATGGAACACATAAAATATATTGCAGAAATATAAACATAGAAAACACATAAAACAAGAGAGACACAGATATATGTGGTTCACCCAATTTGGGCTACGTCCACGGAGAAACAGCCAGTCCTTCCTTTTATATTATCCAGCAAACTGAAGAGATACAACCTACAGTAGATCTGCTGTAATTCCCTCTTTGCTCTCACACAATCTCCTCTCTCTTTCTTACTCAGAATACAGATCTACATAGACGCAATACAATTCCCTCATATATAGCGAGGGGTTTCCTTCTAGGGCAAAAAACCCTAAATTAAACATAACTTCTACCGTCAGATCTCCGCCTAATGAATGACCTAGATTGACTACGAAATTACAACATTTTACAAGGCAATTTTATATCTATTTTTAGCTTCAGGGGCGCTGCCCTCGATCCTCCGCCAAGGCGGGGCTCTAAATAATTGTCGTCGCCCCCCTTGGACCCCCTGGTGGTGCACATTTTACGGGTGGCGTTGCCGCCACATTACGAAATGGGGTCCAATGTGGCGATACCTCTGAATAAAGAAGATAATCAGGTTCCACACCCAACACTTTCATAATTACAGAAAAGCAGAGGTGTCGCTACGAGAAAGAATGGCAGTTATTCGTACATGCTTCACACATCTGTGATGATTGAGCATCGTCGTTTTGAGCCACAATGAATGAGCTCAAAGAATAGTGAATGAATATGTGATTATGTGTCTCAAACTGGTTTTATCTTGCTAGTTGTTGTAAAAATTAGGTTGATGCCCATTGAATTAGTAAAGAAATTTTATCCTTTTTCAAAAATTCTGTGTACTGTGTATTATCTTTGTTTTTTCATTCATCGTTGATTGGATATTTTTTTTTTTCTCTGTAAATACTAACTTCTATTAACTGAAAGGCAAAATATTTTTACATATGATCGAGGCGTAACAACACTCGTCAGAACATAACAACCCCATTACAGACATGAGCTGGGGAAACCAGTTACAAAGTGCAGGAGACCAGAAATCAGACAAAGAGAGAGACATGCTTTGCCGTGAAGGAGAACTGAGCCAACACAGAGATACAAAAGATTTTGCAACCCAGTATATAAAGAGTCATCAAATTCCACCTGGGAGCCAAAAAAACGATAGGACATTTGCATAGAAACCTGACCATAAACCTGAAACCGAAGTCGATACAAAAAGGAACAGTCCCAAGTGGTGTTACTTCTTCTCTGCTGGTGCATTGTTCTTCTTCTCAGCCCGATCAGTGTCTCCAGTCTTCAGACCTTCACTTCCGCTTAAATCACTGTCAGTGATAGCTATGGCGTGCTCCGCCTCGCCCTGAGTTCGGTCCTCGGCTGCAAGTCCTGTGTCTTCGGTTGGAGGAGGATTTTTAAGAAAAGCCTCCTGCTCATTTATCTCTTTTTCCCAATTCTTCATGCCATCTTTGCCCGAGGAGTTCTCACTGCCTGGAGAGGGGACAGGGGCGATGCAGGCCAAGGGGGAGACAAGGTTTTCCTCTTCCGAGAGTATAAGGGTAATGTGGGCGGTGATCAGGGGTCTGTGCAGATTGCTCTGAAATTTGAAGTGCGTTGTTTGAAAAGCACTGTTCGGAATGGGTTTCCTGCCAGAGCCAACAGAAGGTCCAGCATCATGGACAGGGGAGGGATTGAACGAATCTGGCGCTGTTTCCATGGCAAAACCAACTGGAGGTTGCAAACGGGTGTCACGACGTCCCTCAGAGCGTTGCCGCTTGCCTGAATGCACCATGATGACAGTATGAAGGTGGGACTCAAAAGGGTTATGAGTGGGATGACTACCAGGACGGGGTCGGGTAAAGCAGGAGGGTTTCTCGCCAGAGCTAGCGACCAATAGCACATTATATCAGAGCGTATGGACTGCTATGAGACAATAACAGAGAGCGAGAATCAGGAACAGGGGCGAGATTACCTTTGAGAAGGATGGCTTTGAGCCCGCAGCGATGCACCAGATTTAAACCAGCACCCACAACTCCCGCAAACCCAGTTCTATCACCGCGCGACAGAGCCCAAAGCTTGATGAATAAGTCTTGGATCGGCATGATTATAACTGGAGGCATAATGCATCGATCAACGCAGATCTTAATTGCAAAACCACCACCCGAGCTCGCATTAATATCCATTCCTTGCTCGCATGAGGTAACGTCCCGGGAGGCCACGCTGCTCTGCAGCTGGCAGTACTGGGCATTAAACTCATGCATGGAGAACTGTGGGATCCGTATTGACACCCAGATCCGGGATCGTTGATTGGATATTGTGTTAATGAACAAAAATGAATAAAATGAACAAAACATCCTGTGTACAATCGGATTGTATAAGTTTGAAAGCTGCGTCCACTATGTATGAAGGAAGTCCTTCCATTTTTCATTAAAACATATATGGTTAAAAAGTAAAATGCTTCCCTAAAAATACACTTGAATTAACTTTCAAAATTAACCAGAACCACGTTGGAAAAGTAAAATTGAAAAACCTATAATATGTGTCCCTTGTTCTCAATTTTTTTTATGCATTATTATAGTTGAAGGTTGTTTTGGTTATGATTAAAATTTTGAGATCTGCTCTGATGAAATAGTAGAAATTTTGGTTTTCATATTGGTGACCTAGTTCCAGTAGGGGCATAACACTTATCATTTGGTTGGAGATTTTATACACATTGACATTGGGTCTAAAAGTTCTCGTTATTCCTTATTTACGTGATTGAATTAATATAGAAAGCGGATGTGAAAGGGGATCCTTAATTGTGAACAATTCATTTAGTCATTGACTTGGATCTGGCTATGATTGCAACATCTAATTAAGCAGAATGTAAGAGCCAATTGTAAGCACATTTGTTGTTAAGGGTATATGATATAAGAATTCAGAATTATTGTTGGACACTTAATCCTCAATGGGTTAGTGTGGAAGCCGAATGGACAAAAGGAGTCCAAGAGACCTTGGGATGTGAATCCCAACGGTCACAACAATGTACTATAAATGTATATTTCCTGTTAATAAAATATGTATCCACATGATTTATCTTTCCTATTTTTATGTTTCCCATGTGTGTTTAACATGGTATCAGAGCAGGCGTATTCCTGCCCTGCATAATTATTTTTGAGCCATTTGTTTTATGGCCCTTATCTGTATGTGCAGATCATTTCATGAATATTTTCTCATGAATATTTCTTCAGCTCAATTTTAGCTGCAACCTGATTATACTGCTGCTGGTGTCTGTTGTCCATAAAATTTGCTGCCCCTCTGTCTTACTGTTCAGATCTCCGACTGTCATAAACGTTTCAAAAAGGGCGTTTTTTGCACCTGCGCCTCCATTGATTATTCTGTGCTCAGATCTGCAATAATCTGCCTCTGCCTTATTCCAGCACTGCCTCATAAACGCTGTACGTTAAATTTCTTCATGAATAGCGCTAGTTCATGACTGACAATGCTGAGTGGTGTATGATGAATCTGCGTTGAAATGGTACTTGAAATGCTGACATGTTGAATGATGAGCCGTTTTGATGAATGCCCAGAATCCGCTCCTGTTGAATGCGTTCCGTCCAAAGTTGAATGCGTTGAATGGGCTCTGCGGTTTTTGGTATACACCGGTTTTGTATATGGTATTGAACTGACTTCTGGTATATGCGTTTGAATTGATTGGCAACGCTGTCCCATTTTTAACACTGTGTTTGTAGTATCAACGGTTTATTGAATGCGTATTGAATGAATCCTTGCTTTGAATATATGCAAATACATTCACTGGCCAATTCTGCGTGGAGATGTGCTGCTGTTGCGTAAAGCCTGATATGCGTGGTTTTAATATGATAAGTGTGGTTTTTTATAAATTGGGTGTTGATTTCTGAAATGGTTTTAGTGATGCGCACTTGTATGGGTTGTGTTTATAAATCAAAAGCGTTGAATGATATACAATGACGATGGTTCATCTGTTTATGGTGAACGCTCTTATATAAGCATGTTGGAATGGCAAACTGTTGTATAGTTGGGTTTATAAAGTTCAGTGAATCGATGCTTGATTTTACACTTGGCTCTCTGATGATATAATATCCACAACGCAAATAAATCGATGTCCCATAAGCAATATTTAAAAGAATGGTTGAATAACACATTGGAAGTGCAGCTATTGTGATGGAACGCTGAGAGAAGCAGCTGAGTTGAATCGAATCTGGTAAGTTTTCATTGGTATTTAATTGGTAACGCTAAGATCATGTCGTAGTGTTACAGCAGAGTAGGCGGTGATTAAAGTTCAGCCTTGAAGTTTCTGTTTGGAGGGTCGATTACTTGCAGACTATATGGCATTATAGTTGATTGAAATAGATCACCGTTTGTTGACATATTAAACATTGTGGAAGGCGTTGGCACATCGACTTGGAGAGTCAATTTTATAGAAGGCACAATTGTTTAATAAACATTGAATTGAACTGTTATGAAAAATGTTGAAATCGTGTTGAGCTGCAGGTTCAGAAATTGAAGAAATTGGGTTCAATAGCACTTGAATCATGAATGGCGCTGTTGATTGAATAATATAACACATTGAATGCAGTTGAATGCGTGATAAATTGGTACTGTGGGAAAATCGATGTATATCAAGATCGATTAAAGCATTTTCTGCAGTGGTGTTGAATTTGTAATGATGCCTTCGATAAGCCATTGCCATTAATAATGATTGTGTTCAATGCGTTCACCCGTTGTTTGATTGCCTGATGAGAATTGAATCACAGGTCAAAAGCGCAGTGGAGAAGCAATGTAACGGTTTTTCTGGATTTTGAAGAATGTATCGGTTCATTTGCAATCGATCATCAGAGTTATGTTGGAGAGCAAACAACATTTTGATAATCCAGAAATGACATGCCAGAAGGTGTGATCCAGAATTGATAAAAGTTTGATGAATTAAATCTGAATTGACAGCGTGGACAGAAATGTTGAAGACGCAGTTTGCCAGAGTATTTGTAAGGTTAAGCATGTTAATGCAATTCCTGTGGACGATGATTTGCTGAAGAAAACGTTAAATACGATGTAGGAGTTGCAAACCAGAATGAAGTTGCAAGTGGAAACTGGACGCAGGTTTGAAAAGTCTTGCTAGTTGCTCTATTCCTGGACACTATTGAAATGAAATCGAATTGTTGGATTGAACTGTAGGAGCGCAGGGTGAAAGTTTGTAAAAAAAATGGAAGTTATGATGAAAACTTGGGATAATTTGTACTAATCATGGTTTTATAACCATTATTGTTTTGTACAAAGAAGTTTCCAAAAGTAGTTGAATTTTCCAGAAGGGGATTTTCTTAACAAGTGATTGAATGGTATTTTGATATGATCAAGCAATGTGATTCCGGGAAATGCAGGTTGCCTGCATCAACGTATGAAAGTTCTTGAGAAGTAATTCTCGGTTATGCATTCGAACAGTGTGAGTAGTTTGAATAATTTGAGAAGTACATTAAAGCAGCCAGTCATTTGCTACATTGAAATTGGTACTGTGTTGTCTACTACAGTGACTTGGTGATATTGGCATCCTGCTACTCATCTAATAGTTGCAATTATTTATCATTTTATAGACCAATTTGTAGCTGAAGATAACATCACTTCTCTGATTATATTGGTTTGAAATGGATAGAATAGATGATGTATTGAAACTACTGAATAATTTAATACTTTCCACTGTTGATGAGATGGTTAAGATCAACAAAACCTCTCTTTCCAATATCAAAATTTGTCTCCAAAATGCACATGAAAATATTGAGTTTTTGCAGCTTGAGACAAAGCTGCAGCAAGAAGAACTACAGCAATGGAGTCATCATTCTGAACCTGTTTCTGTTCAGAAGATTGAAACAGACTCCCATAAACAGCAAGTCAATAATGTTACTGTTCATTCAAATAAAGCAGCAGTTGTACATGCAGATGCAGAAACTCAGTGTGCACTTCCCAAGCCCATCATTAGACCTTGGGAACAGCTTGTCCACAATAAGCACAGAACTGGTCTTGGATATGACAAGGACTTGTCCTTTCATATTCCAGACTACTCAAAGCCCATTCAGTTTCAAAGTGTTGGATTTATTCATGACAGTTCACTTGTTCCTCATGACAGTTCACCTGCTCCTCATGACAGTTCAGCTTCAGCTGTTCCAGATTCTACTCCTCTTCCACCGCAACAACAACAACAACGAATTGTGAAATGCCAACACTGTGACCGAGTTGGCCATTTGAAAGATCACTGTTTTGATCTTCATCCATGTAAGCACTGTCATAAAACCAGCCATTCTTCACACATATGCCTCAGAAACAAACGTCCTGCAAGAACAAAGATTAATCTTGGATGGATCGCTTCTTGGAAATGGGCATCAATAGCCAAGAAGATATTCCAAACACATGTTAGAACTTGTTCTAGAGTATTGAACAATCTTGCAGTTGAGTTTTCTCCATCATCTCACCTTGTATCTGACAGGGGGGGAAATGATGGTCATCTACAAGCTTCAAAGCCACATTAAGCGAGCCTGAGCCACAACCTGCCACACCAGTTTCAGAGTTGTAGCCAGAGACAAAGATGCCTGAACATGCCTTCAGTTGGCAATCTGGGACACTTCCTCTAGCAGAAGACTTCAGCTTCTTGCCAGTTTTGGAAGAGTTCCGGGAACAAAATTGAGAACACTTCCTCTAGCAGAAGACACCAGCTTCTAGCCAGCTTTGGAAGAGTTCCAGGAATTGCATTAAGCATTCCAGAGTTGTTGGTCATCCTTAAACCATCACAGGTTGAGACTTCCCTTTTCAGGTTGAAGTTTTACCTTTTATGCGAGGTGAGACCTCCCTTTTATGGTTGAAGGCTTCCCTCTTTAAAACAATAGGATCACTTCCTCTAGCAGAAAACTTCAGTTTCTTTCCAGTTTTGGAAGAGTTCCGGGAACTGCACTAAGCGTTCCAGTGTTGGTGGTCATCCTTAAACCACCGCCCTTTATACCAACATTTCATAGAGCACATTCAGCCTAGTGTTGCCATGCATTTTTTGCACATTTTGTATTACAGCTCTCTTCTTGGACTCATACATAACCCTTCGGATTAAGGGGGGGAATGTTGGACACCTAATCCTCAATGGGTTAGTGTGGAAGCCGAATGGACAAAAGGAGTCCAAGAGACCTTGGGATGTGAATCCCAATGGTCACAACAATGTACTATAAATGTATATTTCCTGTTAATAAAATATGTACTCACATGATTTATCTTTCCTATTTTTATGTTTCCCATGTGTGTTTAACAATTATAAAGTTTTTATAACCTGTTTTAAATCATATAAGCTGACAAGAACGAGATATTTCTGCTTTTGGATGAGACAGTTAAGCATTAGAGGAAGATAAATTGTTTTAAAAGATGGTTGTTGGCTAAGCAATCAGGCACTATTGTGAGTGCAAATGTTGCTACATTTATATTCTTTCTAAATAGCATGCTTTTGTGCATGTATGGTGGGTTATGGATTTTCTTCAAGTCCATTGAAAAAATACTATGTATTGTGCATAACTTCCACGTGAACATGGGTTCATTGTGCAGACAGTGATAAGCAGTTTGTTGGCATGTCTTACAACATTTGTAAGTGGACAAATGCAACCAACTCTGATTTAAAATTGGATTTTGATCAAAAAACGAATTGAAGCACAATGAATAGGGCACATTGTACAATAGAATGGGTCATATTCATTTTCTGATTGACTTGGATCTGACTATGATTGCAACACCTAATTAAGCAGAAGGTAAGAGCCAATTGCAAGCACATTTGTTTATAATTATTCCTATTGTTAAGGGTCTATGATATAAGAACTCAAAATTATAAAGTTGTTATAACCTGTGTTAAATCATATAAGATAACAAGAATCATATATTTCTTCAGACTGATATACTCCCCTTTTAGAATGTTTGTGGTTAGGTTAGCAATACATTTCACAAGTTTCTAGAAATTCACATGGCGTTTTTATAAAATGAAACACTAGAATGGTCTTGTTGATGATCTTTTACTCTGGCACCATTTATGATTCCACAAACAATGTGTTATCTAACATTGGGTGAACCTTTAGCCCTTCCTCCTCTTACTAATACTACAGATTCACAGAATGTTCTTGTAAAGTATGGCCAATAGAAGGGATATAAGCAGTGATTTCAAATCCAGTGGTTAATTGTATTTGTCATATCGCACAACTCTAAAAACACAAACTCTAAGAAATCTCAAAAAACTACTCCCATGAATCCTTCTAACAAAATATCTAGGAACAATAGCTTGAAAACAACTGCTGACAACTAGTTGAAAATATAAGCTATATGTCATGATATTTTCAATACATTGCGAGTTTTTCAACTCCTCAATACAATTGGCTGAGAAAATTAAGATATTTCTCTGGGTATGAAAATATTACTATGTTTTGAAAGTTTAGCAATATATTGTCAAAATATCATGAGATTATGGAACATATTGGGTGGGTCAGGGGATTTTTTTTTTTTGAATTTTTGTGCTCGTTTTAAAAGGGAATAGCAAGGGATTGAGAAAAAGGGTTAGAGGGAGGGGGTTGCTTTATATTTGAAAAAAAAAACAAAAACAAAAACAAAAAAACATTGAACATTTTAGTTTTTTTCTTTTGGATTTACGTTTGCCAAAAAAAATCCCAATAGTTCCAATAAGTTTCTTTTTGGACACTAGGTGATATATGACTGACAGTGTATTTGAACATTGTTCACAAATATTGCCATACCAACAAATTATGGTCACAAACAATGCATACCAACAAATTCTGCTCATGAAGCAATTCAACAAGGCATCTGTAGAAACAATGGAGAAACATGAGGGATTTGTGGTTTATTATTTGACTCACATTTTTCTTTTTTTGTTTCTTATAAAATCCGAGATCTTTGTTTGGGGTTTTGGATGCATTTTTATTTTTTTAATGATTTTATGATATTGACTAGTCATTAAGGGCCCTATTGTTGAAAACAAATAAAAAATGTTAGGAAACATCTTCCATTCTTGTGAAATGTGTGGGAATGTCTGGGGAGCACTTCTCAATGTTCTTGATTTTTAGAACTCTCGAGAAATGTTTTTGGGGACATTTCCGAGGTGTTTCCTAGGTGTTTCGGTAACTATTTTAGAGAGGGAAAACAACGTCTTGGGGGAGTGCTTTTTGGTAACAAAAGGCAAATCTTTGTTGCTCATGGAGATTGATGGACATATGCCTGGATAGGTTTGACCGATAAGGAGAACTTGGTGTTACTATTTTTAAACATCTATTCACATTCCAGAACCTGAAGAACATATCCCTAATGTTTTTAGGATTATGTCCAAAGGCATCATCTCTTCACTTAATCACCATTACAGATCTTGACTTGTATATTGAAACCAATAAGCATTTCTAGTACTATTTTCCATACGTGAACCTATATCATAGAAATTAAATGAAGCTTGAGGGCTGGAATGTTTAAAGACAAGGGATGACTACTTAGTTTTGGATGGTATCTAAACATCTTTTGGTACCATTGTCATTTATTCGACAATATGAAAGAAAATTTCCAAATTCTTTATTCGGATGAGAGGATAGTTTCTCGTAACAGACAAGGTTTTGTTCCATCATAAGAAGCAGTGAGAATACAAATTTTTTATGGGATTATTAATAATCCCATACTATGAGTCCAAGTTTAATAAAGTAACTTTAATATGTAATAATGGTTGCATGGAGTTAAGTTACTATGATAAATTAATATGGTGTCATTAATATTAAATAGTTGAGTCAAGTATCATAACTACCTAGTGAATGAAATATAATTTTTATATCTCAATGTGTGAAATGATTCCATTTGAATAAAATATTGTATTCCACATCTTCCTTGTATTGGTGTATCCAGATTTTAAATGGTATCAGAGCATGATATCATTTCCAGAGCTTGTGAAGATTATAGATTAAAGGAGGTGCCATAAATTTCTAAGGTAGAAGAAATAATCGTTAGGAAGGGAAGGGTGACCAGTAAAGAAATCAAAGAGGAGGTGAATCTAATTGTTCAAATGGTTTTAGTTTTTAATTTTTTCTTAAGTATATACCTTACAGAAATGATAATAAAATAGATTTTAGGAAAAATTACAAAGAGAAAATAAAAAGGAGGAGGAAAAATGAAAGAAATAAAAAATTGCAATTTTGAGAGCTTTGGAGTCTAGCAACTTTCAACCATGGAGTGTTGCACTGCGGAGAGAGTTGAACTGTTAATCTTGTTTGTGAGAAAAAGGAAAACTCTAGAGTCTATAGAATCCCTTAGTAGAGAGTAGACGAACACAAGACAAACAAAGATTATTGACACAGTGCATGAGAGCCAAAGTAACATGTAGATATCCATGCAGAATACAAAGCTAAAAATTATAGGCACATGTGTGAGTGTCAAGCAAAGATTGATGGGATTAGTAACAATCCAATACTATTGAGTCCAAGTTTAATAAAGTAACTTTAATATGTAATAATGGTTGCATGGAGTTAAGTGACTATGATAGATTCATAAGGTGCCATTAATATTAAATAGTTGAGTCAATTAGCATAACTACCTAGTGAATGAAATCTAATTTTGTATACATAAATGTGTGAAATGATTCCATTTGAATAAAATATTGTATTCCACATTTTCCTTGTATTTGTGTATCCAGTTTTTAAATGGTATCAGAGCATGATATCAGTTCCAATGCTTGTGAAGATTAGAGATTAAAGGAGGTGTCATAAATTGCTAAGGCAAAAGAAATAATCGTTAGGAAGGGAAGGGTGACCAGTGAAGAAATCAAAGAGGTGAATCTAATTGTTCAAATGTTTTTAAGTGTTAAATTTTTTCTTAAGTTTATACCTTACAAAAATGATAATAAAATAGACTTTAGGAAAAATTACAAAGAGAAAATAAAAAGAAGGAAAGAAAAATAAAAGAAATAAAAAATTGCAATTTTGAGAGCTTTGGAGTCGAGCAAATTTCAACCATGGAGTATTGCGTTGCAGAGAGAGCTGAATAATATTGTATGTGAGAAAAAGGCAAACTCTAGAGTCTAGAGAATCCCTTAACAGAGAGTAGATGGACACAAGACAAACAAAGATGATTCACACAATGCATGAGAGCCAAAGTAACATGTAGATATCCATGCAGAATACAGAGCTCAAAATATAGGCACATGTGTGAGTGTCAAGCAAAGAGTGTTGTGTTGCAATGAGAGTTGAACCGTTGAACCTGTACATGAGAAAAAGGTAAATTCTAGAGAATCCCTTAGCAGAGACTAGATAGACACAACACAAACAGAGATGATTCACACAGTGTATGGGAGCTAAAGTAACACATAGACGTCCATGTAGAATATAGAGCTCAAAAATATAGGAACATGATGTGAGTGTTGTAGAAAATCACATGTTGTAGATCAATGTGTTTAAGAAGAAATGTGTGTCTGTCTATACACAACTGAATTCATTCATGCATGCATTACATAAACACAGAGCACAGTTGGGCAAAGCAATTCTTACCCGCAATTGCCAACAATTGTTGAGGAGGTATCATGAAGTCTTTATAGCAGCTTGAGGGAAAGATGGAACCCTCAGATTAAAATATCCTATTTGATAATTCAGGTTACAGTAAATAGTAATTCAGTTGAGACTAAACAGTTGATCGACTAACCTGTGAGCTGATGGGATCTTGATAAAGAACATATGTCATTTTTAGACAACAAGACAGATGTTAACACAAGAGCAAAAGAGTAGACAATGGTTGGCCTGACCATTTTCAAGAAGGAAATGCCTATCGACGCAAATATATATTTATATATATATATATATATATATATATATATATATATATATGTATGTTAAATAAAATGTCTACATTGATAATAGATTTTGTATAAATATAATAATTGATTGGTTCCATGATGAATATGTGTGTTTGCTCACTCTCTTTTATATAGGAAGAAGAAAGGAGCTTTATAAATCAATTAGATGAAGTGTGTAACACGTTTATGTATGTCATATTAATCTGTAGCATCAATCTCATATGTTTTGTTTGTTTTTGCATCTTTTTTACTCTACCACATTTTTTTTAGGAAAACCACTTCTTATTTCTCTAATCTCATGCTTCTAAAAACTCTTATGCTTTGTTTCCTTTACAAGTGTCAAGATTGGACTAAGCATAAATAAATCTCTTGGTGTATTCTTCTTTCAAATGATCCAATTTATACTTCCATCCATATCCAACTAGTATGTGCTTCTTATTACATCAAACATAACAACCGTATCACATTGTCATGTCCTTCCCAACGAAATATGGCAAATATTCATTGGAATAACATTACATGTTATTATATCATGTTAACCCCTAATTTGGAAGTTTATCTCACATTGCTCTTGCACAACAACTTTGGTCCTTTCTACAAACGACTTTGGAAGTTTATCCCACGAAACTAAAATATGATGAGATATAACTCTTAAAAGTATTAGGTTTTTACTAGCATCCACATTAAAGGTTAGAGTTTGAAGGTGGGGTTAGCAATCAAGTGAAGTTGTGGGCTTACCTTTAGACATGATCTTAATGAATGACCAAACTATATGGGCAAAGAATTTACATCAAATAAATTATTCGTGTGAATTTTGTGATAGTATAAGAAACACTACTTCAATATTTTAATATTTTTTTCTCCAATGGTTGATTAGTTGTGGGATGAAAATGTGTATTGTTTTTAATTTATTTTTTGTTGAAGTTCTTGATAGCTTTGAAAGGTCTTCTACATAATTGGTGTCTTATCACGTAGGAGATGGTTTATTGCCTCTTTAGGTGCTTGCTTGGTGGAGTAAGTGATTTATGACTTCTTTCGTAATTCTAGCTTAGGAAACGTACAATAATTAAAGTTAATTGATTATTGTGGACTATTAAGCCAAAGTACTAAGGATAAATAATAATAATATTTAAGTGACTTAGATATGATCTCAAGTGAGGCAAGATCTAATCTTGACGTCAATCACTTAGGATATTAGAATTAAGGGTTTGGCTTGATGAAGTTATAAAATAAGCCTAAGGAAGAAGTGAAGACACACAAGTGGAGGAAACCATTTTATTTAGAGCGAGAACCTCATCTAGACTAAAGAGAAGGGAGGAAGAGTGCAGGGAAATTTCAAGAGTATTTCCAAGAGGCCGAATGGCTAAAGCGAACAGGAGGTTGGGTTGTGGAAAGGGTGATTTAGCTAGTGGGTCGCTTTTCTTGAGTGTGTAGGGGTCGTATGACGAGGAAAGGAGAGGGTCGATTTGATAGTGGTGGAGGCTGAGTTTATCCAGGGTCGAATTCTTTAATAGGTTGATTTTCCAGTGGAGCCAAGTTATAGGTTTTAATAATGCATCTTATATATATATATATATATATTAGTGGGTTGTTGACGGGCTGAAATGTACCACCAACAATCAGGGGGTCTCCCTTGTGTGAAGTCCCAATTAGACCTCACACCTTTTGGGATAGGAGCCCGAACCAGTATGTGGGCCCGGCTGCCACCATGAATGTTTATGCTCTGGGTTATCAAATGAGGAGGTGTCAGAGTGGGGACAAGAATGAAATTCCTAGATAATGAAACCAAATCAGCCCAAGATTGAAAACTATAGAAAGAGATACAAACAAGTCTCAACAACAACAACAAGAGGTATTCCATGAGAGGGATAGTGAACCAAAACCCAATCAAACGTAACAACCCTATCACATTGTCATGTCCTTCCCAACGAAATATGACAAATATTCATTGGAATAACATTACATGTTATTATATCATGTTAACCTCTAATTTGGAAGTTTATCTCACATTGCTCTTGCACAACAACGTTGGTCCTTTCTACAAACGACTTTGGAAGTTTATCTCACAAAACTAAAATATGATGAGATATAACTCTTACAAGTATTAGGTTTTCACTAGCATCCACATTAAAGGTTAGGGTTTGAAGGTGAGGTTAGCAATCAAGTGAAGTTGTGGGCTTACCTTTAGACATGATCTTAATGAATGACCAAACTAGATGGGCAAAGACTTTACATCAAAGACACTGTTCGTGTGAATTTTGTGATAGTATAAGAAACACTACTCCAATATTTTAATATTTCTTTCTCCAATGGTTGATTAGTTGTGGGATGAAAATGTGTATTGTTTTTCATTTATTTTTTGTTGAAGTTCTTGATAGCTTCGAAAGGACTTCTACATAATTGGTGTCTTAGCACGTAGGAGATGGTTTATTGCCTCCTTATGTGCTTGCTTGGTGGAGTAAGTGATTTATGACTTCTTTTGTAAGTCTAGCATAGGAAATGTACAATAATTAAAGTTAACTGATTATTGTGGACTATTAAGCCAAAGTACTAAGGATAAATAATAATAATATTTAAGTGACTTAGATATGATCTCAACCATTGATCTCAAGTGAGGTGAGATCTAATCTTGACGTCAATCACTTAGGAGATTGGAATTAAGGGTTTGGCTTGATGAAGTTATAAAATAAGCCTAAGGAAGAAGTGAAGATACATAAGTGGAGGAAACTGTTTTCTTTAGAGCGAGAACCTCATCTAGACTAAAGAGAAGGGAGGAAGAGTGCAGGGAAATTTCAAGAGTATTTCCAAGAGGTTGAATGGCTAAAGCGAACAAGAGGTTGGGTTGTGGAAAGGGTGATTTATCCAGTGGGTCGATTTTCTTGAGTGTGTAGGGGTCGTATGACGAGGAAAGAAGAGGGTCGATTTGATAGTGGTGGAGGCTGAGTTTATCCAAGGTCGAATTCTTTAATAGGTTGATTTTCCAGTGGAGCTGAGTTATAGGTTTCAATAGTGAATCTTATATATATATATATCTATATCTATATATATATATATATATATATATATATATATATATATATATATATATATATATAGTGGGTTGTTGACGAGCTGAAATGTACCGCCAACAATCAAGGGGTCTCCCTTGTGTGAAGTCCCAATTAGACCTCACACGGTTTGGGATAGGAGCCCGATCTGGTATGTGGGCCCGGCTGCCACCATGAATGTTTCCACTCTTGGTTATCAAATGAGGAGGTGTTAGAGTGGGGACAAGAATGAAATGCCTAGACAATGAAACAAAATCAGCCCAAGATTGAAAACTGTAGAAAGAGATACAAACAAGTATCAACAACAACAACAAGAGGTATTCCATGAGAGGGATCAGTGAACCATAACCCAATCAAACATACATAGACAAGAACATGCTAGAAGTTAATTGCAAAATAGTTCACAATAGATCATTGACATCGTAAGAAATAAGTAAACGCAGATTTGAAAGCAGAACATACATGCAAGAACCATGAATCAGTTCATAACATATTGCGTGTATGAAAGAACACATAAAAATACAGTGAAAATACCAGACTACCAGTACAACCACCATGAGTAAGCATGGGAATCGATGCCAAACATGAAGAACAACTTCTTAATGTTGTTGCAACTTCAAGTACATATCTTGTAATTGGTCAAAACCCAATAGTGGAACATGGGCTATTCATACCATTTCCCATTGCAAAACCCTAGCCTCACTACAACTCCACTCTACTAGCTGCCAAGAGTCGAGTGCCTCTAGCTCTCAAGCACAATCGACTATCTAATCCTAGCCTCAACTCAAGTGCTAAAGTCCTCCCCCCTTAGATGGTATCTTCCCAATACACAATTTAATGCCATCATGTATCATTCATCTACGACCGCTTTGTTTAAACTCCTGATGCATACCTATGTTACCTTCACTTTATTTCCTGAAAGAGGAAAATCAAAGGAAAATTAGTTTATATTGGTGGTATTTCTCATGTGAGGTCATGAAAGCAAATAACAAATGACTTTCTAAAAAAAAATAGATTGTTTTAATTAAAGCGTTGCGAATTATTCAGGTTGAGCACATTATGCCTTAACTCGAGAACCAAGTCAAGTTTAGGGATGCCAATGGGCCTATTAATGGTAAGATATTTCAATACAACATGTTGCCCATGGAGATGAGGCAATTATAATATGAGAGTCTGAGAGTGAGGATTAGCTCAAATCAAGATTGGATCTTTAGTCTCGACCATGTGAGGTTTTGAAGGTGCTAGAGCGAGGTGGGAGATTCGTGTCCTTGTTTCGTTATAATGCACATGGAAGAGAGACAAAGTTGGAGGTTGCATATGACTTCTAACACATCAGTAACAACTGAATGCCTTACAACCCAGATGTTGTTGGGAGAAATGAGGATCATGGCAAGGTAACGCTATAGACAAGAGGTATTCCCTCAAACCCTAATATGTCTGCATGGTCAAGCTTCGAGATAAGATGGGGGGAAGAACCTTTCTTTTGAAAATCTAGGGTTTCTCCTAAACCCTAATATGGTCAACCATGAGGGAAGTTGAATTAAATTCTTGCCCATATATACATAGGTGCCTCCACTAATTGGAAATGTACACTATAGGAGGATAGGTTTCGAAGTCACAGGGATCTCAATGCTCCTTGAAGCAACACACTCCCAAACCCTAATGCAATCATAAGGTTTATAACATAGATAAAGCATGATGTGTGGGTGAAATGTGTGAAGTGTGAGTGGGCACATCAACAGGGTTTGACAGGAAGGGTCATGGGGAAAGTAACCAGTTGAAAACCTTATGAAAACCCTAATATCCTAAGGCGAGTAGAATGGTGGGGGTTGGAAAATTTTTGGATATGCCAAACAAATTTGGGTGTTGTTGTAGCGGCTACAACAATTGGCGAACCACTGGTAGAATCCATTATCTCTCCCAACATCACTATAATAGTTTAAGTCTGGAAAATGATGCAAAGGGAATATTGAACACTCACTATGGGTACCTCTTGCACTACCTTGAACTTTACAGATATTCACTCCCTTTGTGTTTCAGTTAGGTCCTGCTAGTCGTTAAAATCCTAATTAGAAGTCCACACATGCCAATAGTTGATGATGATGTAAAGAACGAGGCAGAGGGATTATTGTATTGAGAATTTTAAAATAAGTTTCTTGTGTTGCTCCATTGCCAGCAAGCCTGGACAGTACCCTGATGGAGTCACTTAAAGAAATCACAAATGTTGCTCTACTGCAAGCAAGCCTGGTCAATACCCCGACAGAGTCATTGCATTACCTCTCTATGCAAGAAGCCTTTCTTGATCCTTTCCCCTTTATTTAATTTCGTTTTCTTTTCATGTGCACATTAGCACTTATTATTGGGTGTTCATTGCGCCAGGGCGGATGAGGGATCCCAACTTATTTTGTGGGCAAAGAGGTTTCTTCTTGATTGACAGAAACTAAAAGATATTATGGTTTAGGTTTGCCCTCATGCCAAGCTTCCACATTTCATCTCCAATTAATAGGTGAACAATGAAAATAAGTCATTGAAATATTCAAGACCATGTTGCACAAAAGGTTCAAGTTATGGTTAGGTCATTCAAACTGATTAGGGTTCCCCACAAGAAACATGTTTATATTTTCCTTGCTCACGAGTTAGAATCGTAGGAAAGATGCCTAGGATGTGACTTTTGATGACCGATTCTAAGAAAAGCTACCTCTTGTAGTAACCATCAAAAGCACGCACAACCATTAGGGTTAGGGTTTTAATATTAGGGCAAGCATGACCATGCAACCGTTTGAGGGTTTCAACATGTGTGAGGAGGCAAGCAATCCTTTTAAGGTTTGAGCATGTGAAAACATATGTGAGAAAACTAGTCATAACATCAAATGATTGAAGGCTCTTAGTTCACGCATGCTCATGCGGTGGCATGCAACATAAAGGAAAATGCAAGGCTAGGTCAACAACCAGTGTGGGTTGTGCAAGAAGGCAAATGCATTATGTAATGCAACAGGTAGGGCCTATGATGCAATGCAATGTTTTTTTATGTAAATGTGCGGAAGAGATAAACAAATTGTAGACAAAAGAACCATGCAAAGATGTTATGCATGTTATGCAACAATGAGCAGTGCAAGAATATGAATGCAAGCTAATGGAAAATCGAAATGCAGGAAAACACACTACTTACAGTAAGGAAAACAAAACATAACAAATTTAAACACTAAAGCAAATGATAAGGAGAAAACGTTAATCAACAAATTAATGAGCGAAACCTAAAACCTAACTAGTCTAAACTCTAAACCCTAATTTAACCAAAGAGGAGGTCGGGTCATGTGAAATCAAACTTCCAATGCAGCCTATTGTCGCACAAAGTGTCTAGGCACCGCAACATTGCTCAGAGTAAGGGCTGTCACTCTAATCCTTACTCACTCTGTTTAGACTCTCTCCTAAACAAGTCAAGGGGGGTAGTCCCTAAGGTGAATGAATGAGAAACCTGTGAAACATAGGCTCTGGGATACTTAAAGATGGACAACTTGATGAATATAAAAAAAAATCTTGGTCAACTGAGATGGATAGATTAATACAAATAAGACACAATCACAAGAAAGAAATGATTTTAGACCAGTACCTTTATATTCAATTAACCATAAACTAGATAAAAACAAGTTATCGAGAGCAATTTATAAATGTGGCAAACGTGACTATTATGAATGATTAAATGTAAACGCCCAAAACTGCAATATATTCTAACAATTAAATCCCATGAAGAATTATGAAAATTAACTGCTTATAACTAATGATTCTAGATTAAAAAATATTTTTCTTCAATAACCCCAAATCTAAAAGAATTTATTTTTCTCCTATAGTCAATGATTTTAAAACATTAATCACACTTGAAAATAGAGAAATCACTACCACAAAAGACATCATGAAGGAACTTTAGATTAATAGTTTAATTATCCCTTAGGTAAACTTAATGTGTTAAGCTTATGAAGCAATTTTAATGTGGCAAATGAATTTTTTAATGTGACAAAAAAATTAAAAATAAAAATAAAAAGGACTTTAATAAATTAAAAATTTTAATGGGCCATAGGCCACATAAAAATTTAATTTTTAAAATGTAAAAGTGTAGGTCCTTGTTGGGACTCATAAATGTCATATTTTCATCCACCTTTTTCTTCACTATTCCTTACATTTCATCATCCGATTAACCTTTTATCATATCATTTTCATACATACATTTGGGTTTCACCTTCTTATTTTCCATTTTATTCATTTTTGTATTACAAGTGAATTTATGACTAAATATTAGAAAATATACATATTTTTATATATATCTCAAGAATATGTGAGTTTTGTGATGTGTAGGAAATATGTGAAGAATTAATATCTCCTCCACCATATTAATAAGATAATTATGCAAGCCTATTCCTAAGGAGAAAATCATGGAGGATTTGGTTGGCATATCTTATTCAATTCCTAAGGAGAAAATCATGGAGGATTTGGTTGACATATCTTATCCAATTCCTAAGGAGAAGGTCACGGAGGATTTGGTTGGCATATCTTATCCAAGATATGTGAGAGATTTATGCAGGATTCAAAGGGATCATATTTTGTAATAATGGGAAAGTAGTTAAAAATGCTTGAGAGATTTGTGGGATCATATTTTGTAATAATGGGAAAGTAGATTAGTGGATGATCATTATGAGTTTGTTACTCATCCCATTGTATAGATAGGAGTACAATCTCCTCCATTTGTAATCTGGAAGTTTTTGTAATCTTATTGGTTTGTAAATGGAGATTTTGAAATAAAGGATCATACTTCAATTTTGCTTCTACATCTGAGTCTCCATTGAAGTGGTATGCTTGTGGAGTTGTGGAGGGCCCCCATGGCCTCACTTGCATGCTTATTTGTTTATAATTTACTTTATGTTTTTGTTTGATTTCAGCTTTCAAGTTTTATTAAATGTTCTAATATTGGAAGGATCTTATTTGAAAGTTTTTTTGTAAAAGAACCATAAGATCTCATACAATGATTAGATCTAGTTGTACTTCATTTCTGCTTTTAAGTTCTAATTAGATGATCTAATTTTGGAAGAGATCTTGTAGAATATGTTCTTGTAAGAGAATCATAGATCTCAAACAATTGTTAGATCTAGGCTTGATTAGTTATTGAAAGAGATCTTAATGAATATGTTCCTGTAAGGGGACATTAAGATCTTGGACAAATTAGGAATCTTTCTAGATCTATATATTTTAGATAAGCACTTCTAAGTTTACCTTCCCGGGTTGACATTAAATTAAACTCTAATTTTCATATGCATTTTAGACCACACATTTTGGCGCCGTTGCCGGGGAAGTGCAACTAGAAGGATTTAGTAATTGTTTTTATGCATTTGTTTTTATGGACTAATTTGTGGAACTTGGTGACAGCAGGTTCGTAAAGGAGTTCAAAGTTTGGAGCATTTTTATTTTCGTACATAGTTATTTTAAATTTAGTTTTTATTTTAAACCCCCCATTTCTCACTAATCCATCTACGGATGATGAATTTGACAATGTTGAACAGGTACTTCTTGGAGAGCAAGGACAATAACCTTGAGCCAACTCTAAGACAGGATTCTCACATACTTGCAAAACATAATGTAAAATTTTTAAATCTTGATGTGAGCATGTTCGAATTTTTAGTCCGTAGATGGCTTCATTGGAAGCATTCTTTTACTTAGAAAATAAAACATCTTTTAAGTTAATATAGAATAGATTAGAAAAATAAAAATGAGATCTCATTAGAAGTCATTAGAAGTCGTTATCATTAGAAGTTTTTAATTTTGTTTTCCAAAATTAAATCATCATGAATAAAAATAACTGCTTCATCTTTGCATTTCTATGTCTTGTTTCTGTATCACGGGTGAGCCAGGAGCCTGATTATTGGAAAGATTTGTCTTCCGAGAGTCTAAATGCCCCCGCGACATTGCAGAAAGAGTGTAGATAATGCAAGGTTTTGTCGCAGATCTTAATTGTGTTTTATCCATCCACGCTAACCTGCATAAATAAAAATAAATCAAGAGATTAGTATGCTCTCTTCCCATGCTTCGTGCGATCTGGAAGATCAGAAAATCTATTGATTTATTCCAATAAAAATACTCTTGCTGGAGAACTAATCTGCAATGCGACAATAAAGAATTTTGTGAATGAGAAAAAGATCATCTTCAAAACGCAACCCCTTAAAAATTTCATTTTTGAAAAGCATTTTGTGATCAAACCAGGGCAAATCTAGACAAACGAAGACATGGCTTTTTTCCATAATAGAATGAGTTATATAACCTAGAAATAGTTTGCTTAAATTCTTAACGGTCTAAGAGGAAATCGTGGTTCTTCGGGACCCTATTTTGGTAGCTACATGAAGAAAAAACGGTTTTTACAATTAATATGCAGAGGAATTCAAAGTTACATAAAAGCCCAATTTTTCATTGATTCTAGAGGATTTTGTGTGTTTTTTAGGATATTGAAAAAAAAAAAATCTATTTCAGTGTTAATTTATTTTTAGAAATTTTCTATATTAGTTTTTAATTAATTTCTTTATTTAAAAAAAAATAAAAAAATAAAAATGATTTTTTTAATTTTTTTATTAAAAAAAAAATTGAATTTCATTCTTTTGTTTTTTTATTAAAAAAAATAAAATATTTATTTATTTATATATATATTTTTTTCACAAAATTCATGCAGGTCTGAAAATAAAAAAAATGGAACACTTGGAAACAAATTTTGAGGATCGATTTATCAAATATTTGGAGGATTCCATAAATGATGATTATCTTATTTCAATAGCTTCAAGTTGGCATAACATATTTTTGTTGAATGCTTTTATATCACATACTAATATGCAGACCACAACAGATCTTTCTAATGCCAATATTTTTGCTGAGTATATTTCATCTGACCCAAATAGGGAGTATTACTTTTCATGGTTATTTTAAGAATGGATTGATTTTAATATCATGATTAAGTCAATTTCAACACTTTGATTGTCCTTAATATGTTTTATTTGGTATGAAATTTTTGCGTAAGAATCATGAAGGAAATGGCCATTTCTTCTTGAACACACTTATGTTTTCTTTCTGCCAAGTTTTTTTACAGGTTACAGGATAATCAAGTGATCATAAGGAGATTATATTGTGACGAAAATTGGTCTTCCAAAGACTGCAATTCATGAAAATTATAAAGACAAATCCAACTCCACAACCACTACCTTGCACCTCCCTTTTTGAAGCAGATTTTGAATTCCACCAATTGTAAATCCATAAAGCATGACATTTCCAGCAAGAGTTCATTTTCATACACCATGCATTTTTCACGACTTCATACATATTTGCCTTCTAGTTTTCCTTTTGAATAAAACTCATTCCCTTTCCATGATTACATTGCCTTGTTTTCCTCGCCATGCTGATCCACACTGCTTGTCCGTGAGTTCTTTCCATTATAGTCCTACCAAATCTTTTTGTACAAACTTGCGTTGACTGATGTGGGATTCCTTAAGGCCCACCTTTCAACAAGTCTTTCCCCATCGACATCAACACCTTATCTGGGAAATAGACTAGAGTTCCTTTTGAGTACCTAGAGGATTGCATGCCTTAATGGCAAGTTCTCTCGCTGGCGATCATGGGAATACATCAATGTCCCTTGATCTTCAGATCTTGCAAGTGGCTCGACCTCGACACATCCATTCGCACTTCGCAAGATGTACTCAGGTACCTTGGTACTCATTGACATCAATGGTGAGTTTCCTTGCATTGGTTAACGACATACATCAATGGCCGGTAATCCAATGATTTCTATTCATGCTCGACATCGACACATTCATTCACATGTTTAGAATTGTACCATCGGGTTTGTAGCGGGTGAAGACTATACACTTTTTCACGACTCCCTTAGCAGTTACAGCAGCATGAATTCTGATCTATGAGAGTACCACCGTTCCACTTTCAGCGTTTCTCTTTTCCATGATTCAGCATCAGCAGTTAAGATTCCTTCATCTCCCAGAATCCAGTTACAACAACATCAGTCACATTTTCCTGATCCAGCAGCAACAACAGCTACATTCCTATTGCATATTTCATCATTCTTGGGTAAGTAGAGGTATGTTGTTTTCTAATGTTTAATCATGCAATTCCTTATATGCTAATTTGAATATTTTGGAAAATTCCCTCACCATGCTACATTTCCTTTCATGAGCCATGTCAAGTTGCATGAGGACATGCAACCAATTCAGTTGAGGGGGGAGAACTATATTCACTACATATTCACTTCCATGATTCCATTTCTTCACCACACTACATATTCACTTCCATGATTCCATTTCTTCACCACTATCACTCCATTTTTTTCATTTACCATTCACCAACATTTATTTTCCAATGATACTTTGTTGCACTTTGCTTCATACGCAATATTGGCATGCTTCATTAATATTACAAAAGGGCTTTCTTATGCACATTATGATTTCCAGTGAATGTTTACATTATTATTGAAGAAAAGAGAACAGAAAACGAAATGAATGTTGTTAACACAAGAACCAACATTCTTTGTATTCATGGTTGTCACACAAGAACCAACCATATTCATGGTTGTCACACAAGAACCAACCATAAGAAAATGTAAGTTGTTACTCATGTCTTTCACATATCCTGGAAACATTCATTATTAAAAGACATCATCATGTAAAGCCAAAGTTCAAGATGCCAAATGTTCTTAAAGAGACCCATGCATGGTTGCATGAGGACATGCAACAAGTTCAGTTGGGGAGGATGTTGGGACTCATAAATGTCATATTTTCATCCACCTTTTTCTTCACTATTCCTTACATTTCATCATCCGATTAACCTTTTATCATATCATTTTCATACATACATTTGGGTTTCACCTTCTTATTTTCCATTTTATTCATTTTTGTATTACAAGTGAATTTATGATTAAATATTAGAAAATATACATATTTATATATATATCTCAAGAATATGTGAGTTTTGTGATGTGTAGGAAATATGTGAAGAATTAATATCTCCTCCACCATATTAAGAAGATAATTATGCAAGCCTATTCCTAAGGAGAAAATCATGGAGGATTTGGTTGGCATATCTTATCCAATTCCTAAGGAGAAGATCATGGAGGATTTGGTTGGCATATCTTTTTTTCACTTACTGGTTCACGGATACCCGGGTCAGTGGGTAGCCGCTACGTCCAGGGTTTTAAACACTGAGTGGACGCCACCCGAAGGGCATCAACACCCCTCGGCCTATTTACTGACCTAACCCCAAGAGCTTTCGGGATTCGACCCTGTGACCTCCCATTGGCGAGGCACTTGATTTGACCGATTGAGCTAACTCTTGGGGCTTTTGGTTGGCATATCTTATCCAAGATATGTGAGAGATTTATGCAGGATTTAAAGGGATCATATTTTGTAATAATGGGAAAGTAGTTAAAAATGCTTGAGAGATTTGTGGGATCATATTTTGTAATAATGGGAAAGTAGATTAGTGGATGATCATTGTTTAGTCAATTTAGTGTTCCTAAATTGATGTCATTAATTGTCAACCCGGGGCTCGTAAGCTGATGAAGTGAAGGTGTACTATATGTACTTAAGCAACTTTCTTAGAGCTTTTGTCGTTTGGGGTGTTGTTTATGGTTAACTTATCTTCCTAAGATGGAGTGATGATTATAGACAGATGAGTGCAAGTGTGTGAAAAGTGAGTTCTAGATGAGTGAAAGTGTGTGAATGGTGATTTCTAATTACTTGCTGAATTTGTAAAGGAAAAGAACTTGAAAGAAGTAAATAGCTTGAAATGACTTGAAAGCAAATGACCACGTTCTAATGGCATTAGTCTCTATCCATATTGCTGCAAATAAAAGAAACAAGAAAATCACTTCAAGGATTGATGATAATGGTTATCTCTTCCTAACTCCCTGCTTCTACCACATAGTACTGCGTAAAACACGATTAGGAAGTAGCTGAAGACAAATCCAAGAATTGATAAAAACTCTAAGTGACAAATTATAGCACTACTAAGCCTTTTCCATCATACTGCTTCCTACATGTGTGATTATGTGTAACAAGTGGAAAAAGTATTAGTGCCACAAGCCAAGACTACTTAAAAACAAGCTGCAATTAATTAGTGTTCTGTTCTCTGAAAGATAAACCATTCATGATAAAGAGAACATAAATTAGTTAGCATCCAACTTGTAAAACTAAGCTAAAAACTAGTCTAGAAAACAGAGTAAAAAGGGCAGCGTTATGAATAAGACAACTGCAACTACCATTAGATATTAAAGCAAATACAATACACTTAATCCCGGGTCAAAACCTGCAAAGAGACAAAGCTGATCAGTGAAAATAAAGGCTGCAGCAATGAAAAGAAAGTAAGTTGTACATAACTTCAAGAAAAGGAAATGCTGTAAGTAAAATAAAGAAATTGCAGAAGTATGAACATGAAATACTTATACACGGGCAGTCATGGACAGGGGCCCTCCATCCAAACAACCCACAGAAAACTCAGATGATGTAGAACTTCAAAACATCACTGTTTCCATTACTTTATATGCAGAAATACATAGTCAAAGGGCTGGAACAGCACTATAAAACAGAGTTTTAAAAGTGTGCTAAAATTCTCACAAAGTCATAAACTACAACAGCTAAAAAGTTAACATAAGCGTACGTAGACGCAAGTATTTATAGGCGTCTGCAAGATAGCCTAATGCGTAAAGCATAAAACAGAAAATCAACAGAATGTCATGCGTAATTAAGTGCAGTCAACACGTCATATGCCTCATGGTCGAGCTGGAGGTCCTGGTCGTTATGGGCAATGAATCCAACGTTGGATCATGTTCCCCACGGCTTGCAAAACACGGACAAGTCACCTTTTCCACCGACGTAACCTAACAGCTTACGCATCAACGTTAAGCTGCCTTTATTTGACCGAAACTTGACCCCCTTTGACCGGAGGTACAGGTGACGTGGCTGGCTGAACTGATGGCACAGGAACCTCGAGCA
This sequence comes from Pinus tabuliformis, assembly GCA_031772625.1. Lineage (NCBI taxonomy): Eukaryota > Viridiplantae > Streptophyta > Pinopsida > Pinales > Pinaceae > Pinus > Pinus tabuliformis. Next base: position 141,376,599 of record CM062812.1, read on the forward strand.
CATATATTCCAACATGCCCATGTGGCTCGTTCTGCAAAATGGCACGTGGAACCTTGAGATCAACAAAATGGTTGCGGGATCATCAGATGGCTGCGGAATCAGCAGATGGCTGCGGAATGCCTGTAAGTATGTCAAAAACTAAACAAAACAATCACCCATTAGCAAAGCTCACTTGATCATGTTTAATGACAACTAATGTAATGATCTGGGTGGAAAATGAGGCAAAAGAGAGAGGAAAGTGATGAAAACAGTAGGTAATGATGGATGATAAGGTGTAAAGTAGAGACTCTACATACCCCCACTACGAGGGCATTGCATGTCCTCATGCAAAAACACTAATCAATCAACCTGTTGTGATGCCTCTGCCAAGACATCCAATCTCCTCTTCTTTCTCTGTGTAGACACATTGACCCTTGGCTTCTTTACTAAGCATCTGAACTTTAGGTTGATCAAGGCTCTGTCTAGCCTTTTGCATTTCTTCCTTAACTTTTTGTTACTTCTTTGCCACAGGCCCAAATGTAACATGGTGTTATCATGAATCATCTTATCCAATTTGGCTTGCTCTTTCAACTTTTCATTTTCTTGCATGATATGTCGATTTAGAACCTCAATCTCAAAAATTTCCTGTTTTAAGGAGTGGATTTGTTGTTCTAAAGGTTGAACATTGCTTGGGCCAGCGGCTGCTTGCTCCAATGTTTCCAGATAATTATACACTTTTTGCTGCTCCGGGTCAACCTCAGGTGACTTTTTGGGACTTGGTTCATAATCAAATTCAGATCCATGTTCATGCTCAAGTTCATGTTCAAACGGACTTTCCTCACGTGGAGGACTAGTCTCAATATGCTCAGCGTGTGAAGGACTTTTCTCTAAGTCAGGACTTGTAGCACCTTTTTGAGGTGAGCCTAAGTCAATGAAGAATGACTGTTTACCCTTTGTGGCCCCTACTTTTCTGTTTTGTAATCTGCTGCTCCTTCTTACAGAGGTGGTACTCTGTTTTTCTTTTGGTACTTTTTGCTTCTGTTTTTCCACCTTTTTAGAGAGGGCAATTTTATGAAGTTTGGCCATTCTTTGAGCTAAGGGCTGAGTGTCTTCCTCACTAGTATTCTCAGGAGTGAGGTGAGTTTCTTGGACTACAGATTTACCTTTATCTTGCTTTCGTTTCTTCCTCCCTTCTTTTCTTTTCTGAGCAATTTCTTGAGCAAGTTCTGAAAGAGTTTCAGTGATAATTCCTTGGACTGCTTGGCTATCATCTTCAGTAAATCCAGGATCAATTTCCTGTTCAGGATGCTGTGTATCAGTTTCCTCATCAAACTGTTCTTGAACAGTTTCCTCTTGGGCAGTTGTTTCAGGAAGAGTGGTATCAGGAACAATAGTTTCTGTTTGGGCAGTAGTTTCTTGGTTAACCCCCTCTCCTCTTTTTCTTCTACTTCTTTTTGGTACTTGAGGGGACCCTCCAGAAGTTTCTCCTAATTCTTGAAAATGATTTCTTATGAGAAACCTCTCCCATGTGTCTCTTTTTGATTTCAATTGTTCCTCCACTAGCAATTTCACAAGACCGTGATGATATAAATGTGCTTCAATATTTCTGGGGTTCCTTTGGACCATTGCACACATTTTCTTAAGACTTGAAAATAGAAAGTATGGGAGGTTAATATCATCTCCTAGAAAATGCATCATAACCTTTGCATGATAAACATATAAGACCCCAAATCTTCCCTCACAAGTGAAAATTTTTTGCACTAACAAGAGTAAAGTGGTCCACTCCTCCTTAACATAAGAAACAAGAATCCCTTTGGTAAAGATACTGGTGTCCATACCTGGGTTTTTTAAAATTTGTTTCCACTGCTGATCTTGAACTGACCGGTTCTTAAACCACCTTTCTCCAGTCTGTGGAAGTGAGGTAGCTTGTGCTATGCTGCTTTCATTGACTGTGAATTGTAAGTCCCCTATCTCCACGTGATTATCCTTTTCTCTGAAGGACCTTGCAAAGGCCTTGGTAACCTCCTTATGGTAGCCTCTGAACTTCTTTATACATTGTAACCAGTTTGCCTTTTGTAATGCCTCTTTGACCTGAGGATAACCCTCCAAAAACTTTGAACCTTCCGGTTCTGCCCTTAAGAGCTTTCCCATTGGCTCTTATGGCTCTGTTCTATTTAAAACACGGCTTCAAAACGGCCTTACACAGTAAATTCACGGCTCTGTTTTGGAACTCGGCTTTAAAATGGCCTTGACTTGGTGGATTTACGGCCTCAACACAGTGGATTATGGCTTTAGCTCTGGATACGGCCGTAACAGACCTCCACTGGTGATTAGAATTTAGCGGAGAGGGAAAACAGAGTATAGTGAATGGTGGCAGCGTAATGAGCACAGCGTAAATGGAATGAAACAGTGTGAGTGGAAATGAAACAGCGAAAGTGAAATGATATGAGCGTAAGAGGGTAGAAGGGTTATGGAATGATGAATGGAACGGCTATGTCCTTAGATTTCGGTTTCGGAGTTACACTTGGCTGCGTGAGTTAATGTCATAGAGACGTAGTACATTAGGTTACGTCACCTAAGTACGAGATCTTAATGGAAGAAGCAGCCGCAAGTGAAATTCAAAATCGTGGTAATCAAGGACTGATAGACTTGGGAGATACGTGGGTATATGGTCGCATGACTGGTAATCATTACACTTAGTGGCAAGAAACATAACCTAGAAAACTTTGCATAATGAAATAACTGTAAGTTTAGGATTTAACCCATACCTCAGATTCCCGCTTAGATTTGCCTTTGATGACTTGCCACTAACCCTTCGCTGATTTATGGCTGTTGCATGACCATTTTTCATTTATTATTGATGACTACTGAGCTGCGAAGAAATTTCAAACAGACTGTGTTTTTTTTTTTTTATGCAGGTACAGAGAGCTGCGGAATCATTAGATGGCTGCAGAATCTTCAGATAGCTGCGGAATCTGCAGTAGTAGCCTCCGACTGCACAAAAACAACTTTTAACTATCTAAAAATGACTTTATTGATGGAGTGGAATGTAGTGAGTGGATGGATGAATGAAAAAAAAAAATGAGGTGGAGTGAAAATAAATGAAATGGTGGATGATATGGTGGTGATGATGAAATGAGATGAAATAAGGGAAGAAAGAGAGATTTTTTTTTTTTTGGAAAACATGAGGTGTCAGGTGACCCTGATTTTCACCTCAGGTTTTCTGTATGAGACTGCCAATCAGAGATTGGTTTTCAGGCTCATACATTTATTCTTTTTTTTTTTTTTTCAAAAACCAAAGATTAGGCTGATGGAGGAGAAGAATCCTTCTCCACCAACCTGATTGCAGAATCTTCTTTGAACAATTTGACAAACTCTTCTTTTGAGAATGGCTTCTGGTAGATTTTCAAGCGGTGGCCATTCACAATAAGAGGAGTATGAAATTCATCAATAGTTTTTACTCGAACTGCTCCATTGCTAAAGACTTCATCAATCTCATATGGCCCAAGCCAATGCGTTTGAAACTTTCCTTTGAAGTCTTTGAATTTTGAATCAAACAATAGAGCCCAATCTCCTTTTTGAAACTTTCTTTCCTTGATATGACGATCATGCCATTTAGATCTTTGGTGCTGAACTAGATCGGTCCTTAGAATTGCATCTTGTCTTATTTCATCTAGCTCATTTAGCTGGTCCATTCTGTGTTTTTGAGCTTCTGAGAGGCTCATTCCCAATTGGACTGCCATCTTGAAGGTCTTGATTTGGAACTCAATAGGAAGCAGGACTTCCTTCCCATAAACAAGTTCATAGGGAGAATGTCCTGTTGTGTTCTTCCATGTGGTTCTATAGGCCCATAAGGCTTCAGGGAGCCTTTTCGCCCATTCTCTTCTATGAAGATGAACAGTCTTGGTGATAATGCCTTCAAGAACTTTATTGGTAGATTCCACTTGACCATTGGATTGCGGATGGTAGGGAGTAGATGTTCTGTGGTTGATCTTATATTCCTCCATCAGTTTCTCCATCAAATTAGATGTAAACTGGCTGCCTTGATCTGTCACAATTTCCCTTGGGACACCAAAACGAGTGAAAATATCCTCAAAAAGAAATTGAACAACTGAATTTTCAGTGGCAGAAGGCAATGCTTTTGCTTCTACCCACTTAGTAACATAATCAGTACAAACCAGTATATACTTCTTTTGCTTTGATGGTGGATTAATTGGTCCAACGAAATCTAGAGCCCATTTCTCAAAGGGTTCGATGCATACCTGAGGCTGTAGAGGCATTTCATTTGAAGGAGTTGGTTTCCCAACTCTTTGGCAGCTGTCGCACCTTCTAACATACTGCTTTGCATCTTTAAAGAGAGAAGGCCAATAATATCCTAAAGAAAGGATCTTATAGGCTGTCCTCTTGTCCACAAAGTGCCCGCCGCATGGTTCATCATGACATGCCTTAAGGATGTCAGGCATTTCATCTTCCCGAACACACCTTCTGATTATACAATTTGGCCCTGTTTTGAACAATTCATTAGAAATCCAAGAATAATGTGAACTCTCCCGAATGATTTTCCTTTTCTCATTAGGAAATAAGTGTAGAGGAAGCTTCCCTGTAACAAGATAATTAGCCATATCTGCATACCAAGGCATCTTGGTAGTCACTGCAAACAAGTATTCATCTGGAAACTTATCTTCTACTGGAGAATCTTCATTAGTGTTTTGGATTCTAGACAAGAAATCAGCTACTGTGTTTTGCTTTCCAGGTCTATCTAACACAGTAATGTTAAATTCTTGCAAAAGTAAAAGCCATCTTGTAACTCTACCATTAGTGACAGGTTTGTTCATTAAGTATCTTATGGCAAAGTGATTAGTATGGACAAAGGTTTCATAGCCGGTTATGTAGTGTCTAAACTTGTTGATTGCATGTACCACAGCTAAGAACTCTTTTTCTGTAACAGTATAATTTAACTCAGTAGGAGTCAAATTCTTACTTGTGTAATAAATGGCATAAGGGATCAAATCCTTTTGTCCCAAAACAGCTCCTAGAGCTGTATCTGAAGCATCAGAGAGATGTGGAAAGGGAGTTTCCAATTTGGCCCCCTTAAGATGGGTGCTTCAGATATTCTAGACTTTAAAGCTTCAAAGGCAGATTGACACTCAGGATCCCATTTAAACTCACAGTCTTTGGTAAGCAATTTGAAAAGAGGAGATGCTATCCTAGTGAAGTTTTCAATAAATCTTCTGTAATACCCAGTAAACCCAAGAAAACTTCTAACATCCTTCTGGCAATTTGGAACAGGTAACTTAGAGATGACTTCCACTTTGGATTTATCAACCTTGATCCCATCTCCTGAAATATGATGCCCTAAAACAATCCCTTCAGTAAACATCATAAAACACTTTTCATGACTTAAAGAAAGATTTGTTTCCTTACATCTTACCAGTACTTTTTCCAAATTTTCCAAAGCTTCTTCAAATGTATTACCATAAACTGTGAAATCGTCCATGTATACCTCTACACAATCATGAATCAGATCTGAAAAGATTCCTAATACAGCCCTTTGAAATGTAGCAGGTGCATTGCACAATCCAAAAGGGAGTACTCGGTAGGCAAAAGTTCCCCAAGGACAAGTAAATGTGGTTTTGTCTTGATCTTCAGGTGCTACCTGAATTTGATTGTACCCACTAAAACCATCCAAGAATGAGAAATACTTTTTACCTGCTAAGGTGTCTAGTACCTGATCAATAAAAGGTAAAGGAAAATGATCCTTTAAGGTTGCCTTGTTCAATTCTCGATAATCAATGCAAACTCTCCATTTACCATTCTTTTTGGGCACTATAACCAAGGGAGAAACCCATTGGCTATCTGAGATGGGGTAAATGAAGTTTACCTTGAGCAATTTCTGGAGTTCTTCTTTCACGATTTCCCTAAGGTTTGGATTCATCCTCCTTTGTGGTTGCCTAATAGGTCTACTATTCTCTTCAATGTAGATGTGATGAATACAAGTTTTAGGATCGATTCCTTTCATGTCAGTGTATTCCCATGCAAAGGCAGTGGAATGTTTTTGCAACAGTTTAGTTAATTCTTCTTGTTGTGGTCTTCCCACGTTTTTGTTAATGTTTAATGTTTTTCCTGGGAGGATTTCAGCTGTAGAACTACCAAACTCTTCCATTGAGAAGAGAGACATTTGTCTAGAGGAGAGATATTCAATGTCTGCATCTATCTGAGAATGTTCAGAGTCATATTCTAAAGATACTTCAAAATTTTCTAATGTATTTAGAATTTGACTATCCTCACTGATCTCAGAGATGGTTAGAACTGGTTGTATAGTATCTTCATCCTCTACCCATTCATCTTCTCCTATTTCTGTTATAGCTTTTGCTGGGGGATACAAGTTGAACTTCTTGGTGGAATTACCATCTGATATATACATGTCTCTAGACCTACAGCTTATGAAAGCATCAGCTGTGGCCAGCCAAGGTCTTCCTAAAATAAGAGGATGTCCTCCTAGATTGTTCTTGGGAGTTAAAATCATAAAATCAACTGGATATTCCCAAGAATCTAGAGAGACTGGAATATCTTCCAATACACCATCAGGTTTAATGATTGATCTATCTGCAAGCTGCAGCAAAGTAGGTGTAAAGAGAAGATTAGGAAGCTTTAACTGATCCATGGTCTGTCTACTCATGATGTTGATCGCGGCCCCTAAGTCAATCAGATTATTTGGGATTTCAACCCCATTAATATGAGTTTTGACAATAGGACTACCGGGATCTACATACTTTTGCATGGTAATCTTACCCATCATTATGTCTGCAATTTTTCCAACTAGATGTATCCTTTTAGTATCTCTGGTTCTTTTTACTGTTTTCTTCAAACTCAACTCCTTTATTGTCTTCGCTAGAATGGGAATTTCCTTAATGGCTTGTAACAAGGGGATCTTGATACATACATTTTTCAATTCATCTAGGAAGTTATAGTCAGGCACCCATATCTGCTTTTCCACCCCTTTATCAATTTGCAATCTTTCAGGAAAGGGAGGTGTAGCTGTAGGTGTAGGTTGCTCAACTAGGGGAGTTGTAGAGATTGATTCTTTTTCTTTTTCTTTTTGGATATTTTGGTTTTGAAGTGATACTTCAGAACCTTTATTGACTTTGAGAGATTCCTCCTCAGAAATGCTTGGTTGTTGAACACTTGTGGAAGGTTGATCTAGGATTCTACCTGATCTAAGTTGTACTTCATTAAGAGGAACAACCATGTAGGTAGGGAATGGTTGACCTTCCATCATGTAAGCATTTTGAGGGTTCCTATTATTTGGATTTGGTAATGGCTGAGAGGGAAGTTGATTAGATTTCTGTTGGGATTGAAGTGCTAATTGAGAATTTTGATTTTGTGGAGGAGGTTGTTGTTGTTGAGGGTATGGCAATGATAGTTGTTGACCTTGGTTTGGAAGTTGTGGAGCTTGCTGATTCTGAAATGATGGAGGATATTGATAGAATTGTGCAAATCTCCCATAAGGATTTTGCATGCTTTGCATCCATGCTTGGAAAGCATTTTGAGGTTGAGGCCAAGGTTGTTGCCAAGGATTCCAACTTGGTTGGGTTTGAGAATTCATAGAGTTGTTAAAACCTTGATTCTGTTGTCCTTGCCAAGGTCTCCTTGCAATAAAACAGAGAGATTCAAGTGTATCTGGATCCTCTTGAAAGACTGCTTTGAGGCCACGAATTGAGGGACAATCCTTGGTCTCATGAGTTTCTGAGCAAATTACACATGTTTCTACAACGTGTGCATCTAAGGGACATTCCCTTAAAGCATGTTTCTTTCTACATTTCGGGCAAAAGATAGCCAAAGCCTCGGCTTCTGCTTTTTGTTTATTGTGAATCTTAAGGGTATCAAGTTGTTCACTAAGGCTCCCTAAGATGTCAGTTTTAAATTCATCAAGCATACTGCCGATTTCAGCCCTACTCACTGATCCTGTTGCAGATTTATTCGCCCTAAGGAGAGAAGGATCTCTAGGCCCTTTTTGAGTTTTTGATTTGCCCCTTGAGAGATGGATACAAAGTTCTGCTATGTCATTGAGAGAAAGTTGAGAAATATCCCCTTTCCCCATCATGTTTAAGATGTCTATCCATTCATCCCTAATGGCTTTCAATAAGAGGGCTTTTAAGGTCTCTTCATCCAAGGTATTCATTTTTGCTCTTTTCAAGTTATATTGAAATCTTTCAAGTAAATCTTCTAGACTCTCATCTTCTTTTTGTACCATTTTAAAAACCTCGTCCTTGTGATTAGTAGGCATGCAATAGTCTAAATACCTATCCAAAAATGTCTGTTTCATCTCATCCCAAGTCCTAATGGATTGAGTGAGTAACCCCATGAACCATTTCAAGGCTTGATCCTTCAGTGTTGAAGGGAACAACTTGAGTTTCTGAGAGTCATCCAGGTAGTCATAAGTTCGACACACCACTTCAAACTCAAATAAGAATGTTTCAGGGTCCTCAGTCCTTAACCCATGGAAGTTAGGGAGGACAGATGGTGATATGTTTTTCATAGTGGCTCGGGAATCCTCATTAACAATGGGAAACCCAAATGAATTATCCCCATTTCTATTTCCTCCTCCAATGGGACCTCTACCTCCATTATTGTTATTGTTATTTCCTCCTCCTCCTCTACCTCTACCTCTACCTCCTCCTTCTTCCTCTGCCATGATGATTCTCCTAGGGATTTCAAAATCTTCTGGTTCCTCTACAAAAGGTGAATGAGAAGAGATTTCTCCTTCTTCTTCAGATGATTCCAATTCCTCAATTACAATTGGTCTTCCTGTAGGAGAAAGAGAAGAGTCTCTTCCTGGTTCAAACTCAATAGAAGGTGTAGGAGAGTCAACTCTTGGCTCTTGAATTCCAGGAATTCCAGGACTAGGAGTTTCGGTTGGAGATAAGGGGGGTGTCTCTTGTCTATCCCTTGAAGCAGATGGACTTGTAAAAATTGAACTTCGAGCTCTAGCTAAAAACCGTCCTCTAGAATCTCTAGCTCTATGCATGTCATTTTTTTTTATTATTTTTCTTCAAGTCAAGTTAATAGTTCTTTTTCTGATCTTCCAGTTCACTCTAGGTGCAAGAAGAGAGCATACTCAAGAAACTACTAAATCAATAACTTTCTCCTTTCTGATCCTCCAGATCACTTTAAAGTGCAAGAGGAGAGCATACTTGGATAGGTTATTAACTTCTTTCCTTGAAATTTTTATGTTTTTTTTTTATCTAAGTATGGCTACTTAATTTCACTTCCCCGGCAACGGCGCCAAAATGTTTAGTCAATTTAGTGTTCCTAAATTGATGTCATTAATTGTCAACCCGGGGCTCGTAAGCTGATGAAGTGAAGGTGTACTATATGTACTTAAGCAACTTTCTTAGAGCTTTTGTCGTTTGGGGTGTTGTTTATGGTTAACTTATCTTCCTAAGATGGAGTGATGATTATAGACAGATGAGTGAAAGTGTGTGAAAAGTGAGTTCTAGATGAGTGAAAGTGTGTGAATGGTGATTTCTAATTACTTGCTGAATTTGTAAAGGAAAAGAACTTGAAAGAAGTAAATAGCTTGAAATGACTTGAAAGCAAATGACCATGTTCTAATGGCATTAGTCTCTATCCATATTGCTGCAAATAAAAGAAACAAGAAAATCACTTCAAGGATTGATGATAATGGTTATCTCTTCTAACTCCCTGCTTCTACCACATAGTACTGCGTAAAACACGATTAGGAAGTAGCTGAAGACAAATCCAAGAATTGATAAAAACTCTAAGTGACAAATTATAGCACTACTAAGCCTTTTCCATCATACTGCTTCCTACATGTGTGATTATGTGTAACAAGTGGAAAAAGTATTAGTGCCACAAGCCAAGACTACTTAAAAACAAGCTGCAATTAATTAGTGTTCTGTTCTCTGAAAGATAAACCATTCATGATAAAGAGAACATAAATTAGTTAGCATCCAACTTGTAAAACTAAGCTAAAAACTAGTCTAGAAAACAGAGTAAAAAGGGCAGCGTTATGAATAAGACAACTGCAACTACCATTAGATATTAAAGCAAATACAATACACTTAATCCCGGGTCAAAACCTGCAAAGAGACAAAGCTGATCAGTGAAAATAAAGGCTGTAGCAATGAAAAGAAAGTAAGCTGTACATAACTTCAAGAAAAGGAAATGCTGTAAGTAAAATAAAGAAATTGCAGAAGTATGAACATGAAATACTTATACACGGGTAGTCATGGACAGGGGCCCTCCATCCAAACAACCCACAGAAAACTCAGATGATGTAGAACTTCAAAACAGCACTGTTTCCATTACTTTATATGCAGAAATACATAGTCAAAGGGCTGGAACAACACTATAAAACAAAGTTTTAAAAGTGTGCTAAAATTCTCACAAAGTCATAAACTACAACAGCTAAAAAGTTAACATAAGCGTACGCAGACGCAAGTATTTATAGGCGTCTGCAAGATAGCTTAATGCGTAAAGCATAAAACAGAAAATCAACAGAATGTCATGCGTAATTAAGTGCAGTCAACACGTCATATGCCTCATGGTCGAGCTGGAGGTCCTGGTCGTTATGGGCAATGAATCCAACATTGGATCATGTTCCCCACGGCTTGCAAAACACGGACAAGTCACCTTTTCCACCGACGTAACCTAACAGCTTACGCATCAACGTTAAGCTGCCTTTATTTGACCGAAACTTGACCCCCTTTGACCGGAGGTACAGGTGACGTGGCTGGCTGAAATGATGGCACAGGAACCTCGAGCACATATATTCCAACATGCCTATGTGGCTCGTTCTGCAAAATGGCACGTGGAACCTTGAGATCAACAAAATGGCTGCGGGATCATCAGATGGCTGCGGAATCAGCAGATGGCTGCGGAATGCCTGTAAGTATGTCAAAAACTAAACAAAACAATCACCCATTAGCAAAACTCACTTGATCATGTTTAATGACAACTAATGTAATGATCTGGGTGGAAAATGAGGCAAAAGAGAGAGGAAAGTGATGAAAACAGTAGGTAATGATGGATGATAAGGTGTAAAGTAGAGACTCTACAATCATTATGAGTTTGTTACTCATCCCATTGTATAAATAGGAGTACAATCTCCTCCATTTGTAATCTGGAAGTTTTTGTAATCTTATTGGTTTGTAATGGAGATTTTGAAATAAAGGATCATACTTCAATTTTGCTTCTACATCCGAGTCTCCATTGAAGTGGTATGCTTGTGGAGTTGTGGAGGGCCCCCATGGCCTCACTTGCATGCTTATTTGTTTATAATTTACTTTATGTTTTTGTTTGATTTCAGCTTTCAAGTTTTATTAAATGTTCTAATATTGGAAGGATCTTATTTGAAAGTGTTTTTGTAAAAGAACCATAAGATCTCATACAATGATTAGATCTAGGTTTACTTCATTTACGCTCTTAAGTTCTAATTAGATGATCTAATTTTGGAAGAGATCTTGTAGAATATGTTCTTGTAAGAGAATCATAGATCTCAAACAATTGTTAGATCTAGGCTTGATTAGTTATTGAAAGAGATCTTAATGAATATGTTCCTGTAAGGGGACTTTAAGATCTTGGACAAATTAGGAATATTTCTAGATCTTGGACAAATTAGGAATCTTTCTAGATCTATATATTTTAGATAAGCACTTCTAAGTTTACCTTCTCAGGTTGACATTAAATTAAACACTAATTTGCATCCGCATTTTAGACCACACAGTCCTCTTATGAATTAATTCCTTAGTAATCTCATAGTCACAAGAATGAATTTTTATAGTTTTTGCTTTCCTAAAAAAAAATCAAAACCCATGAGGCAAAGCAAAAATTAAAAGAAAATCGAAGTCATAAAACAAAAATCAAAATTTTAAGGGTTTTGTTGTTGTTTTTTTTTAAATGAAAACAAAACAAAAATTAAAAAAGGAAAAGAAAAAAAATAAAATAAAAATGAAACCTAAACAAAAAAAGTAGTTTTTTTTTTTTTTTTTTTTAAACATCAAACATTTAACCAAACTTAAAAAAATAATGAAATCGAAATTTTAAGGGAGAGCTAACCCTAACACATATGAATGAATAAGAAAATAAAATTGAATTAGTTTGTTGTGTGTGTAGGTAGACTTTGACGACGGAACGAGGAAGGGACTGTGAGCAGGGATATGAAGGTCTGGCAGAAGAGGCAATGATCATCTCGACGGAGGGGCAATGGAGTTGCAGCGAGAGCAGTTGTGAGACAGAAAGCATGCGGGAGAGCAACAAGAAATGACGGGGAAGAGAGAAACTGATGCAGATGGGTGAGGAGGTTGCGAATGGAGGAAGGAGGAGCACGCAGGGAGATTAGGGTTGTGGAGAAGGATAAGGCAACGCTGAGGGCTGCAGACAGAGAATGGAGCAGCAGAAGGAGGGGATTCGAATGGAGATGGAGCAACGTATTTTTGCAGGGGATGAAGGCTGCAACAAAAAGAGAAACACAGTCTTGGACAACAACAATGGAAGGGTTGCTTTGGCAACTATTTTTTTTAGCAGCATTTTGCATGCAGTGAATGGGAAATGGAAGAACGAGGGCAAAAGGAGGGTCGTTGGAGCTGAGCAGGGGTGAGCAGAGGGATGGAAACAATGGAGCTGCAGAAGGGTTTTCTTAAAAATTTCAAAAAAATTTGCGAACCCAAAAACCCAGGCAACAGATCGAAAAAACCAATCAACAAAGAAATGGTAGCCCAAAAACTTAAAAAAATTCAGTTTTTTTTTATTATTTTTTATTTTTTTTTAATGATGTGTTCCTTTACTTCAGATTTATCCCTGAAACTCTTATGAAAATTTCTAGATCCAAGAAATTTTAAACCCTTAGACTGCAAAAAATTTGAAAAATATCCCTGGAAAATTATGTTAATAAACCTTAGAGAGCAAGATCTTACCCTCCAGGGCCTAGATCTGGACTCTACACAAATTTCTTCCTCGGATCTGTAGCTACACGACGACAAGAAAACACCCAGATGATATATACAGTGATAAAAACTAAAACCCAGAAAAACCCATGTTAGAAAAATAATTACAAAATTTACAAACTGCAGGCTCTAATCAACCAGATCTACCATTATGCCACACAAAGAATTAAATTTTTAAATTTTAAAGGAGGTGCTAACTCAAAACCCTTCGTGTATCACCAATAAAATATTATGATAAGCTCGAAGCTAATTTAGTTAGGCTCTTTCGGGAACACAGATCGGGTGTTGGCTGGTCCAAATGAAAACTTCCCCTAATGCCCGAGGATCTAAAATCAAGATTTCCCTGCAAAATTCAATCTAACCATTAAAAATAGAGCGAGAAAATAATAATGAAACTAAAAAAAAATAGAGATACCTGCTATTACATTCAAAATTTAGATTATTATTCAAACCCCAGCGACTGAGCAAGATACCTATACTCAAATCACTCTTTAGAAGCTATCATCAATGGCTTTAGAAAAAATTATGCATGAAAACAACACATCTTATAGTATTCCCATGAAGAGTAACACCAGCAAAACTTAACCCCAAAGTCTTTCTTTATTATCCAGAAAAAGATTACACAAGAGCTTCTTGCTAAGCACACGACTCAAAGGTCGGATGGATCGACTGACAAATGACTTCCTATTTAAAGATAAATCCTCCAACGGCTAGTTCGAGTGATCCTCGTCAAAGCAATCTCGACCGTTGATGAAGATTAAAATTTCTTTTAATCTCATCCGTCAAAATATTTAAATATTTGGGGAAATTCAAAATTTTTAATTAAATGCATTTTAATTAACTAAAAAAAATATTGAGTTAATTTCCCCAAAAAATTGACTTTGACTTAACCCCCAGTGATCAAAGGTTTAAAATTTAACCAACTAATTAATTTACCTTAGTCTCGAGACCTTTTAAAATTTAATTTTTTTGGATCGACGAATTTTGCTTTTGGAGAATTTAAATTTACCAACGACCTAGAATTAATTAAATTTATGGCTTAGGATTTTAATTAATTTTTGGCCAAAAAATTTAATTAATTAACCTATTAGGGGATGAATTATTTTTCCAACCCTCAAGACACTTTACATCATGATTTTTATATTTTTTACATCATAAGGGGGAAAACCCATTTGTAATAGACCCTCACAGGCTACCCATTTCTGCGACACATATAATACAGCAGACCAAGCAATTTGTAATAAAATAACCTAAACAAATAGTTAGGATTATTCTCAAATCACTTTTACATAGAGTCGATCTAGAACACTAGGACTCGACTAAAATCCTAGCGACAAAATCCATTCCAGTTTTGGGGTAACACTGGAGGGGAAAACTTTGTTGACCATCTGAGAATGGATCGGTGAGACGAAAAAACCTCATAAAATGGAGATCGTCACTAGAAAGGTAGGTTTACCTAGGTCGTTACATACATGACACAGGTCTGCTAAGATTATTTACATTATACACACGCAGAATGGGCTTACATAACATATTGAAAGTCAGGCTGATGATGATAGTTGTACGACACGAACACATCGATTAGGCACTATCCCTTTCGTGAAAAAGGGGGTGTACTGCTATGGGTTGTTGACACATAGTGGTCAACACAGCCACCGCAGTAGTTCCCGACCTGCAAAAACAAAGATGTCAGCGATTAGAATATGTAAAAAGAATTGTGCCAAAATCAAAATGCTCACCTGTGAAACATGCACAACAACAATAAGGTCATGTCTACTTACGGGAAATTGTGCCAGAAAAGAATATTGAAGCCAAACTTCTATCCAATCTTGGTAAGCAGAAACACAAACTTGAAATCTATAATCATCCAGCCATGACATACATCCATTCACGGTTAATCCTAAATCTAATGTAAGTGAGGCAAGACGTTGCCTACTAGCAGAGAAATCTACCAGATAAGATCTTTCAAGTCAATCAACAACCCTATCATGATATTAAGGATAATCGACTTGATGACTTTGAAAAGAGGGGTTTTCGCTAGGTGTGGTTGGGATACCAGAGGATTCAAGTGCATAAACCTTAATTTTGGAAACCCTAGTTTGAATTTGTCCATGGATTTTGTCGACGATGTGAGGTTTTGACATAACCATCAGCAAAAGCTGAAGTGCCTCACCATCCTGACAAATCTCTGAACTTTCAAACGACGAGCCATCAAATATTGGTAGTTTTGCAAGATTGACATGTGAATGCATATGGTCATCATTAGTTGTGACAGGACAACTTTCAGTGAAGAAATTGTTGATTGGATTAGATGTCTGAATACTGATAGATTGGCAGTTCAATAGATTAGATTCTTTAGATTCCCACGAATGAAATGAATCAACTGGAAGAGTCTCGGGCAAAGGATAGCTTAGGCGATTGGTACCTTCACATATAGGGGATTGTAAAACATCATTTGCTTGTAGATGTTCACAAACCACAGAGTCCGGGAAACAGTAAAAAAAACTTGAGATAATGGCCAATGTACCCTCTTTAGCAAACAAATTAGGGTATAAAGGTTAATGCATGTCAGCTGATAGAGGATGGAAAAATGTGCTAAGAGAAACATCACTTGAGTCACAAGCTTTCTGAGGTGAGCTTACATCCGTTAAGATGATGCCTTAAGGAGCATGGTGTGCTGAAACCCTAATTTTACTTTGTTTAGGGGTCTCATTAGGATCGTGAGAACCTAACATAACTATCAACAAAAGCTGAACTTCCTCAACTCCCTGATGAGTCCTTGAACCTTCACAAGGTGCATCATCAAATTTTGGTGGATTCGTAATATTAGTAGGTGAATACAAATGAGAGTCATCATAGGTATGGGTGAATATGTCTTCTATAGAATGATAATCATTGAAGCCACCATTTGGAACATAAGTTTCTTCTTGGATTGAAAGTGAAGAGGAATTAATGAGAGAACGATGTAGGATTAGCCAAGATGTAAGGCCTTCTTCTTCACTTGTTAAAGATTGCAGATGGAAGAGATCGAGAACAAGCGATCCAAGATCCTCATACTATGACTGTGAAACATCACCCCCATGTACATGATTGCAACCAACACAAGCAGGATAAATATGTGAATGATTTGTAGAAACTGTTGGTGTAGTATGCTATTAGCCCTGAGATGCAGTGCTGACTTTTGGAAGGTCAAATAGGGGCTCGGTCTGATCTGCTTTTCTCAAAGGGGCCCCACCTGGGTCATTTTTTCCCTTTTCTCCTCTTACCTGTTCAATTGTTAACCTTCCCATTTCCTTTGTTCACCCTCTAACCCCGACAAAATACTCCCTTTTGGCCTTAGCCCCAAGCGCAAAGCCAAAGTACCCATAAAACCCAACCATATGCCCTTGCGCGCTCATAAAACACCTCACCGCATCCACGCCGTTGATCTTCTCCCGCTAATCCAATGGCCCATGTTGCTCTCGATAAAGGCAACCTGCCCGATCGGCATTCACTGTCAGATCACCTCTGCCAGATCTGACGGTCCTCACTCATATCGCATGGAAAACTAGCACGGGAGGTACTCGCACGATATGGGTAGTTTCCCTCTTTTCTCCGCCGCTACATGTCAGCCACTGAATGGAATTGCGTGACTTCAGATGATTACCACTTACCGCCCGATGTCCACGTGATAAAAAAACCATCATTGCCCAGAGTAAACCAACCCGCTCGTTACCGTCCACGCAACTCCACCGCCCGATAGCCGTCCGATCTATCTGCTTGAAGATCTGATGGCCCGGACATATCCTTCTCCCACCACGATCGTTAGCCTCTACAAATTGATCTCCGCCACACGTCTCCTCGATCCGACGGCCACCATTCATGACCATCCTCGCCGTTCATCTACCCATGCACTCCATCCTACGTCCAGTTTGACCCCAAAAACCGAATTAAACAAAGAACATGGCCAAATGAAGAAAAGGACACAACATGACTCAGCAACCAAATTTATCAGTCATGGAGCCCCTCTGCCACGATCAGCCCAACCGCCTGTAGGATAGTACAATACCAGAACTGATGGAGTTTCGTAACGGAGAAAGTAACCTCGTCTAGAGACGCTATCATACAGTTAATGGTAGTTGGTAGTCAATTACGACCCCCCCATCCCTAAATGACTGAGAGCCATTGTAATGATAGGTTATAAATAGCCAAAAGAAAGATGTAACCAGGGTTGGCATTTGATGTAAGGTTCAACTTCTAGAGACTGTAGACACTCTGTAACTTGCAGTGTCTCATCTTCATTTTCAGCAATGCAAGCTTCTTTTGCTGTTCCATGCTCATTGTCCATTTCTTCTCTGTTCTAAGCTTGTGCATGTGGTGATGTATTCATGATTGCTTCCATGTTTAATACTAGATAACTGTCATCTTATCTCTGTATCAAAATATTGAATGTATCAGTGAGTAGGCCACTTAGGTTTCTTCTGTGTCTGATACAAAACAACTATCATCTTGTCTTTGCATTGATAGATTAGATCTACAAGTTTCTTTACTAGTTGTAGCCGGCCATCACATGGTCATGTGTATCTGCAGTGTGGTCAGTATTCTCCATATTCACCTAATTTCTAAACTGTTGAGCATTGGTGGTCTAAAGCCTTGTAGTCTGAGGGTGTTCATGCATGTCTGGAGTGAAAACAGAGTAGAAGTGGTTATCTGGCTTGAACCAAACCATCATCCCTTCCAATAAAATTCTGCAAAAATAGTTTAATTTATATGTTACCAGGCATCTCCGAGCTACAACCTAGGAGAGTTTCCTAGAGCTCTAACATAATTGGCGCCATTGCCGGGGAGAGGAGATTGAAGCTCAACTTCCCTGGGAGAATGACACAGATCCAACTTTGATGATAGACAAAGTCTGGACACATTTTTGGTTGTAATCATCTATCTGGCGACTCTACTGGAGGCCGAACCTCTTGGCGACTCCACATCACAGTTCTGGCTCAGTTTGTGAGGCACACTCAGAGAAATCCTCAGAAATCACCAGTTGACCCAGTACTTGACCCTGAGAAGATTATCAAGGAAAGAAAGACATCACAAAAGGGAGCATCAGGATCAGGTAAACCTAAAAAATCTTATGCATCTCTGCGAGGCTTGTAACAGAGCACATACATATTGATAATATAGCCTCTAGCACTAGCAGTGAAGAAAAAATTTCAGAGATTCATAAAGCTCCTTATTCTTTAGGTCCTCCTTTGGATTTCAGCCCAAGGGAAACCTCCCCTCCTGTCCATCATATTCCTTTAACCCTGACAGTCATTTCCCAACTCCCTACCTTTCAAACTTCCAGCACCCTTTCATCTACCACAGTCATGGCAGGCCCACAAGCACCCACCAAAATGGAAAGAATCATAGCTACTAGGTATGGATCCTTGGTATTACCTACTCCTCTGAATGCCATGCCTGTAGGAGAATATTAGAAGTACATGCCTAAGTTCATTGGGACAGAAGGAGTCACAGCAGAAGAACATCTTGAGTCCTTTTATAACTATGCATATAACCTATATATTAGTCAAGATGATGTATGGATGAGAGTTTTTGTCCAAAGCCTGGATGGAGAGGCTAGAAAATGGTTCAGAGAATTAACCCCTAGGTCTATAATCGACATTGAGGCCTTAGATGATGGGTTCCTAAAGCATTGGGGGGATAAGAAAGATCTGCTCTATTATCATACTGAGTTTGGCAACCTAAAAAGGGAAAATGGGGAGTCATTGTCTGATTTCAATAAAAGGTTTAACCGCATGTACAACAAGATTCCAGCTGAAGTGAAACCTACTCCCACCTCTGCCAACCTCACCTATGCCAATGCCTTTGATTCTGACTTCTACCTGCTATTGAGAGAAAGAAGATGTGCTTCCCTGGCTTAGATGCAGGATGCAGCCTTGGAAGTAGAGTCCAACATCGTGGATGTAGAGAAACTTAAGGGACATGTTGACCGAAGGAGACAAAGGGGTGAATCTTCTTCATCTTCAGACCCCAAAATAGACAAAATGACCAAGATGATAGAGTCATTGGCCTCTGAAATATCCAAGCTGAAGGTTGAGGAGAATTCAAGGAAAGGAAGGGTTCCTAATACATTTGCTCCTAGAAATCCAAATCCATACAGAAGAGCAAATGAGCAGTTGCAGATCATGCAAAAGGGAAGAGAGGCTAGTGAAGAACAGAAAGTGAAGACTCCTTTCCAGAATGTAGTCATGGAGGAGGAGTAGTTTGATGAGGAAGATGAGATCCACTGCATGGAAGACAAAGGTAGTGCTTCCTTTTTGACATTAGCTGCCTATGAGGAGTCATTACTCAAGGACTAGACTAGTCAGGAGTGGGATAGAGAAGCTGTTATGCAAACCGAAAATCAGCAGAGATATAACCTGAGGTCAAGGACGAATAATGGCAAAGAAATCCCTGTCCAAAGAGCAATTGTTCCTGCAGAGCAGCAAGTTAACAAGCAAAAGCGACCAACAGCCGATCCCAACATCCTCAAAGCACCATCTCAAGAGGTAAGACATCCTGACAAGTCCCCTTCCCTTTTCAGTTTTGAATCAGAAGTCTAAAAGTTGAAAATATCTGTACCTCTGATAGAACTAGTAAAGAATGAGGCCTTTAAGAAACCCATCCTTGATGCCCTCGAGCTTAAAGTCACACAAGCATCAAATGACTGTGTCAATTTGCAAGATGACAAACTGCAGTTGTGCTTAGCCCAATGACTGAACCTACTGATGAAAATTCCCTATCATTTTATGTCTCCTTGACCATTCATGACAAAATCCTTCACAATTGTCTGCTGGACACAGGTGCCAGTCATAATCTAATGCCCAAGGCTGTCATGGATGAGTTAGGCCTCGATATCATTAGAACTTATCATGACTTGTTCTCTTTTGATTCCAGAAAAGCGAAATGTCTAGGGTTGATCAAAGACTTGGCCATCACCTTATCTCAGCTACCCATGAAGAGAATGATGATGGATATTGTGGTAGTTGATGTGCCCCCAAAGTTTAGCATGCTTCTTTCCAAAGGATGGATGAAGAGGTTGGGTGGGACATTTCAAAATGACCTGTCCTATGCCACTATCCCGGTTTTTGGGGGAGAAAGCAGAAGGTTGTACAGGGAAGCCCAACTGGCATATATCATTAGTGATGAAAAGAATCCCACTAATCATCCCATTTATGTTGTGGACACTGATTTTGGAGAATGTATTCTCCAAATTGAAGAATCCCAGCTGGCCTCAGTGCAGCTCAAGAAACCAGTATGCCAGGTCATGGAGAAGGAAAGGCCACAGATTTGGGATATGTTCTTTGATGGAGCTTGCTCTAGGGAGGCTGCAGGAGCAGGTGTAGTGCTAGTATCCCCAACAGGGGAATGCACACATTTGTCTTTCAAGCTCACTTTTCAGGTCACAAACAATATAGCAGAGTATGAGGCTTTGATATTGGGCTTAAATGCTGCTAAAGAAATGGGAATCAACGACATAAAGGTGTTTGGAGATGCTGATCTCATTATTCAGCAAGTAAACAAAACGTTTCAAGCAAAGCACCCCAGGCTAAAAACATATAGAGATGAGGTATGGAGGCTCAAAGATTCTTTTAATAGCTTTTGTATCTCATATATCCCCATAGTAAAAAATCAGCTTGCTGATTCCCTTGCTGTGTCTGCTAGCATGTTCATTCCTCCCATGCCCCCTAAATTGGCTTATGAAGTTCAGGTAAAATATAGACCATCGCTGCCTGATAATGTCAAATACTAGAAATTTTTTGAGGATGATGACGAAGTCAATAGGTTTCTGCAAGTCATTGATGAATTCTCTGAAATGCAAATTGGTCAAGAAAATGAAGCCATGGAAGAATGTCACCAGTCTCAGCTAAGAAACAAAATTGGCCAAGACAACTTTGTACAATTGCCTAGTAACCACATACCTAAAGGGTTGGTGCCTCTAGAGAAGCTGTTTGACCATAATGATGTACCCTATAAGACTGCCCAAAAAGAAAATAAGTTTGCAGTCCATAGGCATAACATAGGGAGCTTAGATCATCCAAAGTATATAAATTTGTCCACCTGCTTGTCTACTACCCAAAGTTCTGAATGCTGCACCCTGATGAAGCAATTTGCTGATGTCTTTGCCTGGGAATACAATGACCTTAAGACTTATGACAAAAACATTATTCAGCATAATATCCCACTGGAGAAAGACACCATCCCTTTCAAGCAGAAGCTGAGGCCCATAAACCCTCTGCGACTCCCTTTGATTGAAAAGGAAATTAAGAAATTGTTGGCTGCCAAGATCATAGTTCCCCTGAGGTATTCGAAGTGGGTAGCCAACCTGGTAGTTGTGAGGAAGAAAAGTGGGGAAATCAGGCTGTGTGTTGACTTTAGGAACCTGAACAAATGCTCTAAGAAAGACAACTATCCCTTGCCCAAGATGGAACATTTGCTACAAAAGGTTTCAGGGGCTAGAGTCATGTCTTTCTTGGATGGATTTTCAGGGTACAACCAAGTTGCTGTGCATCCAGAGGACCAAGAAAAGACTGCCTTCACCACTCCTTGGGGCACTTTTATGTACTCCAAGATGCCCTTTGGACTGATGAATGCTGGGGCCACCTTTTAGAGAGCCATGGATATAGCTTTTGTAGGAGAGAAGGACAAGTTTGTCCTTATCTACCTTGATGATATAACAATTTACTCCAGCAATCATCAGGATCATCTGCAGCATTTGGGGAAAGTGTTTCTGAAGTGCAGAAAATTTGGGATTTCAGTAAATCCTAAAAAGTCACAGTTTGCTCTAGAAGAAGGCAAGCTCTTAGGACATATCGTTTATGCTGCAGGTGTCAGGATTGACCCAGAAAGAGTTAAAGCAATACATACATTGTCTGTTCCAAGGTCAAAGAAGGACATTCAATCCTTTTTGGGTAAGATAAACTTTGTGAGGAGGTTTATTCCCAATTTTGCAGAACTAGTGAAACATATCACCTCCATGCTGAAAAAGGGATCAGAGATTAAATGGACCGATGCAACAAGGAAATCTTTTGAAGCCACCAAAAGAGCTATTATGGAAGCACTCACTCTAATCAGCCCAGACTATAACAAGGAGTTCCATATCTTCTCTTTTGCTTCCTGTGACACCCTTGCAGCAGTCTTGTTGCAGAGGGATGATGAAGATACAAAGCACCCAGTGGCATTTTTCATTAAAACTTTAAGAGATGTTGAATTAAGATATGACATAATTGAAAAGTAGGCTTATGCTCTTATTAAGTCTTTAAAGGCATTCTGAATCTACATTCTGCACTCCAAGGTAATTGCCTATGTACCCTCTGCCTCAGTAAAGGATGTCCTAACACAACCAGATGTTGATGGAAGAAGGGCTAAATGGATTGCAAAGCTCATTGAATTCAACATAGAATTGAAGCCCACCAAGCTTGTCAAAGGCCAGGGCCTGGCTAAGCTTATGGCTAAAGAAAATTGCAGAATGCTGGACATAAACTGCATAGGCATAGATTTAGAAGTTGAACAAGCAGAGGAGGCAACAGAAGAACGAAGGCAGAGCCAGTCATTGGATGAGAACTTGGCTACTTGTGAATGGTATTCTAGAATAGCTCACTTCCTGTTGAAGCTAGAAGTTCCTTCAGGCCTTAGTTCAAGCCAAGCCAGGACCATTAAGCTCAAAGCAGAATTTTTGTATCCATAAAAACTTGCTTTATTGGAGGGACCCATCCGGAATCCTCTTAAGATGTCTAGACAAAGAGCAATCTATGGAAGTCATGCACCAGCTCCATTCCAGCATCTGTGGAGGACATCATTATTGGAAAACCACAACCCACAAGATCCTGAGAGCTGGATATTATTGGCCCACTCTATTCTCTGATGTGTTTTCATTCGTGAAATCTTGTGACAAGTGCCAGAGGTTTGCAAGAAGACAGCAGCTGAAATCTTTGCCCCTGAAGCCAATACATACCAGTGGCCCATTCCAGCAGTGGGGTTTGGATTTCATAGGGAGATTAATCCACATTCCAATGGCTAGCATAGATGCATTTTAGTAGCCACTGATTATTTTACCAAATGGATCGAAGCCATCCCCACTAAGAAAGCTGATCACCGGGTTGTCGTCAAATTCTTGACAGAGAACATTTTCACCAGGTATCGCTGCCCAAACAAATTGGTTACAGACAACGCAACAGCTTTCAGGGCAAAAGAGTTGGTGGACATGTGTGACTAAATGGGCATTAAACTAGTGCATTCCACTTCATATTATCCTCAAGGCAATGGCCTAGCATAATCATCCAATAAGAGCTTGGTAAGGATAATCAAAAAGCTACTGGAAGACAATAAAAGGAGCTGGGATTCCAAACTGAAGTTTGCATTATGGGCTGACAGGGTTACCACCAAGAAGTCCACAGGGAATTCTCCATTCAAGTTGGTATATGGCACTGAGGCTGTATTCCCAATCCAATTGACCCTCCCTATGGCCAAATTCTTGCAAGAAGAGCAGAATGAGGAAAATGACATGGCAAGGAGGATTAGTGACTTGGCTGAAGTTCATCAGATCAGAGATCAATTGATTGAAAGGTCTGCAGTACATCAAAGGAAAATCAAGGAAGCTTTTGACAAAAAAGCAAAGATGGACAATTTTCAGGTTGGTGACTGGGTTCTCAAATGGGATGCACTGAAGGAAAAGAAAGGCAATCATGGTAAATTTGATGCTCTATGGACAAGACCTTTTGTCATCTCTCAGGTACAGGGGAACAATACTTTCATGCTGAAAAGCTTGGAAGAAGAAGCAGTTTTTGATGGCCCAATCAATGGGTGGTTTTTGAAAGTTTATTTTGTTTAAGGCTTTCAGGCCTGAGCATTGTAAATATGTTCTTTTTATAGTTTTAGTGTAGGCTTATATAGACTCCATGCCCAATGGAATACTAGGCAATGTTTCTGATTTTGTTTTCATATAGAAGGTAGTGGTCTATGGTTCTTGAAACCTCACAGGGATGATTTCATCGTTAGAAGGAGCCAGTGTTAGCCCTGAGATGCAGTGCTGACTTTTGGAAGGTTAAAGAGGGGCTCGGTTTGATCTACTGTTCTCAAAGGGGCCCCACCTAGGTCATTTTTTCCCTTTTCTCCTCTTACTTATTCAATTTCTAACCTTCCCATTTCCTTCGTTCACTCTCTAACCCTGACAAAATACTCCCTTTTGGCCTTAGCCCCAAGCGCAAAGCCAAAGTACCCATAAAACCCAACCATATGCTCTTGTGTGCTCATAAAACACCTCACCGCATCCACGCCGTTGATCTTCTCCCACCAATCCAACGGCCCATATTGCTCTCGATAAAGGCAACTTGCTCGATCGGCCTCCACCGTCAGATCACCTCCACCAGATCTGACAGTCCTTGCTCATATCGCATGGACAACTAGCACGGGCGGTACTTGCGCTATATGGGTGGTTTCCCTCTCTCCTCCGCCACTATGTGTCAGCCGCTGAATGGAATTGCGGGACTTCGGACGATTACCACTTACCGCCTGATGTCTGCGCGATAAAAAAAACTATTACCACCCAGAGTAAACCACCCTGCCCGTTACTATCCACGCAACTTCATCGCCTTATAACCATTCGATCTACCTGCTTGAAGATCTGACGGCCCAGACATATCCTGCTCTCACCACGATTGTTAGCCTCTGCAAATTGATCTCCGCCACATGTCTTCTTGATCCGACAGCCACCATCCACGACCATCCTCGTTGTTCATCTGCCCATGCACTCCATCCCCACGTCTAGTCTGACCCCAACAACCGAATTAAACAGAAAGCATGGCCAAATGAAGAAAAGGACACAGCACGACTCAACAACCAAATTTATCAGTCATGGAGCCCCTCTACCACGATCAGTCCAACCGCCTGTAGGATAGTATAGTACCAGAACTGATGGAGTTTCGTAACGGAGAAAGTAACCTCGTCCAAAGACACTATCAAACAGTTAATGGTAGTTGGTAGTCAATTAAGACCCCCCCATCCCTAAACGGTTGAGAGCCATTGTAATGATAGATTATAAATAGCCAGAAGAAAGATGTAACCAGGGTTGGAATTTAATGTAAGGTTCAACTTTTGGAGATTGTAGACACTCTATAACTTGCAGCATCTCATCTTCATTTTCAGCAATGCAAGCTTCTTTTACCGTTACATGCTCACTATCCATTTCTTCTCTGTTCTAAGCTTGTGCCTGTGGTGTTGTATTCATGATTGCTTCCATGTTTAATACTAGATAACTGTCATCTTATCTCTGTATCGAAATATTGAATGTATCAGTGAGTAGGCCACTCAGGTTTCTTCTGTGTCTGATGCAAAGCAATTGTCATCTTGTCTTTGCATTGATAGATTAGATCTACAAGTTTCTTTACTGGTTGCAGCCGGCCATCACATGGTCGTGTGTATCTGCTGGTGTGGTCAATATTCTCCATACTCACCTAAGTCCTAAACTGTTGAGCATTGGTTGTCTAAAACCTTGTAGTCTGAGGGTGTTCATGCATGTCTGGATTGAAAACATAGTAGAAGTGGTTATCTGGCTTGAACCAAACCATCATCCCTTCCAATAAAATTCTGCAAAAATAGTTTAATTTATATCTTACCAGGCATCTTTGAGCTACAACCTAGGAGAGTTTCCTAGAGCTCTAACAGGTGCATGAAATAAATTAGGGTACAATGGATGAAAAAGGTTAGATGAAGGGGCACCAATTGAACCAGGACTTACATCCTACACATTAGTGTCAGCTAGAGGGAGAAATGGATTTGCGTGCATGTCATGGCCCGTAGATTTGATAGGACAATCAACTTTATCGGAGACAAGACCTGAGTCATTGCCGACAAGTGAATGAAATCCAAGAATAGACCTAGGCATATGTTTAACAAGCTCAAGCTTGGTTTCATCAACATGGCAAGATGTTATATCAACTTGATCTTCATAATCAAATTTAATAGGATGTATGAGAGAGTTGGAGGTGATACAAGTTGGTTCATTTCCCTACAAGCATTTTTCATTGTTTAAACTATTTGTGGCCAAAACTTTGTTAAGTAATAAAGAAGGAGGAGGACGAGAAATCCCACAAGCAATAATCTCCTCCTCGGAGGCTTGAGGTTGTTCCTGATTCAGTGATATAGGAAAAATAAGATTAGGGGTAAAATCTAGACACTTTGTAATTTTCAAATTATCATGATACTCATAAGAATCGAAATTTGTTTCTAATTGAAGATGTTTTAGAGAAACGAAAACCAACCGTTGAAAATTTTCACTCAAATACACCTAGTCGACATCTCTTTCAGGAAATTCAAAACAAATATGGACAAATATAATAGCAAAATCCTCTAGATATTCTTCAGGTTTCACTCTGAGCTCATTTATCCTACTAAACACATCTTGAAAATCGTACCTATGAAATGCTTGTCAAAGCTTACTAATGAGTTGCTTGAACGAATGGATGGAAGTTGTTGGCAATGTGTGGCACCATCACTTGACGTGACCTTCAAGGGTGAGGGAGAAGAGCACACAAGAAAACTCTTCATCGTCGATCTCGTAAGATTCACAAAACTTAAGGAAATAAAAATGTGCTCGGTTATGGATGTTCCATCCTCACCATCAAACTTTAACTGAGACAAGTGATAGAGATGCTCATTGGGGATTGAACATTGACAAATGGATAAGTTAGAGAAGCACCATGGGAGCAAGATTCAGGATAAATCCATTTACAAAT
The DNA here is from genome assembly GCA_031772625.1 of Pinus tabuliformis. Classification (NCBI taxonomy): domain Eukaryota; kingdom Viridiplantae; phylum Streptophyta; class Pinopsida; order Pinales; family Pinaceae; genus Pinus; species Pinus tabuliformis. The sequence goes on from CM062812.1 coordinate 141,403,297, forward strand.
ATAAGACTAAACTACATGCTCCAAGGGCTCAACTTGTCATCTACCCCTCCTAGTGCCAATTTGTTGCGCGCTGAAATGTACCAACAACAATCAGGGGGTCTCCCCGGTGTGAAGTTCTGATTAGACCTCACATCGTTTGGGATAGGAGCACCATCCAGTATGTGTGCCCAACTGCCACCATGAATGTTTCTGCTCTTGGTTACCAAATGAGGAGGTGTTAGAGTGGGGACAAGAATGAAATGCCCAGACAATGAAACAAAATCAGCCCAAGATTGATAAACTGCATAAAGAGATAAAAACAAGTCTCAACAACAAGAAGAGGTATGCGATGAGAGTGATCAGTGAGCCAAAACCCAATCAGACATACATAAACAAGAACATGCCAGAAGTTAATTGCAAAATAGTTCACAATAGATCACTGACATGGAAAGAAAAAAATAAACGCAGATTCGAAAGAAAAACATACATGCAACAACCATGAATTAGTTCATAACATATTGCGTGTATGAAAGAACTGTTGAGATTGCAACAAGATGATGGAGCTTAGTGAAAAGAGTCGCCTTCACTAAGTGGGCCCGCAGGCAAATTATGGCGCAAGTTCTATTTTTGATCACAGTGTGGATGATCACAGTGTGGGTGACCACAGTGTGAGTGATCACAGTGTGAGTGATCACAATGTGGGTGACCAAAGTGTGGGTGACCACAGTGTGGGTGATCAAAGTCTATTTTTAGATTGGCTGTCAAAAATAGAAAAGTCAAATATTATTGTCTCATAATAATATTTGGACTATAAACTTGATCTTATTCTCTTGGAGCACTTCAGTTTGAGCTACAGATGTGGCCCATGCAGCTGTCAGAAGGAAGTGCAGTTTTTTTATGAGTCAGTTGAGTTGTTGCATGCATGACTTCAGTTAGAACTCAATCAGTTGAGTTTGGTGGAGTTGATTGTGGAGTTGATGGAGTTGTGTTCAGTTTGACTTGGTTAAACTAGTTGTAATTAGTCTAACTGCAAATAGACTAATGATGAGTTGTTAAACTAATTATTAACTCATAATACAACTATAGAATACATCAGTTAACTCAGTTGCATGTTAGTGCATGTTCAGTTCAGCAGGGACAGGTGTTAGAGAATCAGATTGCTATCAGTTGTGACTATAGTTGTGCATCAGATCTTGCACAATCAAGGGATTGAGTATGCCAATGAGTTTGCTCATGTATTTGCCCAGTTGGTAGCTTCTGCTCACGTCTTACACATTGTGAGTGATTCTTTGGAGGTGAAATACGAGTTTGATAGACCATTCTCATTCATTCTTGAGCAGGTATTGAGCAGTGGAGGCAGGCAAGCAGTGGAATAGATTTGGAGATCAGATCTTAGCTATATTGTGTGTAACAGGTGGAGCTGGTACTGGATTGCTTGTGATAAGCATTGTACTTTGTAATGTTACATGGTCTCAATCATTAATATACAGATAGTGTGGGGTTTTTAGCGAGATGCTTTCCCCGGGTTACATACTGTGTTAATGTGTGAATGCTCTTGATGTTTTGTTGTTATTGATGCTGCTATATTGATCATCAACGTAGAGGAGCTTATGTATTGTGTATGTATTCCGCAATAGTACATGATCAGGATAATCTCTGTTGAATATGTGTTAAATTATTCAAAATTTCTACATGGTATCAAAGCTAGATAATTATAGAAAAAGTTTCTACATGGTATCGGAGCTGTTGATCATCAGATCTACTATTCAGGAAGTGTTTACATTCTATTTCTTCAGGCAGAGTCTGTAATCGGGCCAGGTAGCCTCTGGATTCATCCTTCCTTTGGAAGGTGAGATATCCGGTGAATGCCCATACGGTCAATCTCTGTATGAGAAATATTGTGTTCTCACGAATCTTAGATCGGAAGCATTTGAGTTTGAGCTGGTGGAAATTGAATTTGCAGCAGTGTTATTGAAATGTCTTTCAACAGATTGAAAATGTTATTCCAAAGCAAGAGCGACGTGGCGCTCAAGGATAAACTCAGAAACAATAAAGGTGAGAATGGATCTTCATCAAAGGTATCTGATGAAGAGAATTGCGCTTTGGCTGCCAAAGCAAAGAAGGGGAAGAACGAGAAAGCTTCTCATTCTGGTGCGAAAGGCAAGAAGCAGGACATGTCCAAGGTGAAGTGTTTTCACTGTCACCAGCACGGACACTATGCCACTAATTGTCCGCAGAAGAAGAAGAACAAGCGGGCTGCTGGATCTTCAGCAGGAGAGGCTCTAGCCTCACAGTTTGAGCTTGATTTTTCATTGATCACATGCTTGGTTTCAAGTGTGATGGGATCAGTGTGGTTCTTGGACAGTGGTGCGTCTTTTAACATGGCGGGAGATAGAGATTTGTTCTCTGATCTGGAGGACAAAGATCTTGGAGTGCACATCGAGATGGGCGATGATGGTAGATACAGTGCAACTGGTATCAGTACCATTTTCTTTGAGAGGGAGTCTAGTAAACCCTTCGTAATGAAGGAAGTCATACATGTTCCAGGATCGAAGAAGAATCTTATCTCAGTGGCGATGTTAGAAGACAAGGGGTATGATGTTGTTTTCAGCGAGGGAAAGGCTTTCCTGCGCAACAAGACAACTGGTGAGACCCGGAAGATAGGGGTTCGAGTGAGGAACCTTTATCAGTTGCATGTAGATGGATGCGCAGCAATGGCGGGCAAGGCAGAAGGATTGGTGAGCCGGGATGATGGCGAGTTGTGGCACAGGAGATTGGGTCACCTTTACCATGGAGCCTTGAAGATACTACAGCAGATCACTACAGGGCTTCCTAAAGGCACACTTGCGCAGTCAGATCAGTGCAAGGGGTGTACTTTGGGGAAGTTTGTGAAATCCACCTTTCACGAGAAGGATAGTCGCGCCACGACGATCCATGAGAGAATTCACACAGACATGTGTGGACCTTTCTCAGTTGCTTCGACAGCAAAACACAGGTATTATGTGATTTTTGTTGATGATTTCTCTTGTAAGTGTTGGATCTTCTTCATGCAGAAGAAGAGTGAGACATATTCAAAGTTCTGTGAATTCAAAGCACTGGTCGAGAAGGAGTCGGGGAAGAAGGTGAAGGCTCTTAGGAGCGATAATGGTGGTGAATACATCTCAGACGAGTTCAAGGATTTCTGCAAGACAGAAGGGATTCGTAGAGAGCTCATAGCTCTCCATAACCCACAGCAGAACGGGGTAGCTGAGTGGAAGAACAGAACGATTGTGGGTGCTGCACGGGCAATGTTGCATGATCAGGGCCTACCCCTTCACCTGTGGGCAGAAGCATGCAATACAACAGTCTATGTGCAGAACCGTTGTCCTCATAGGATACTTGGCATGAGTACACCTGAGGAGACTTATTCTGGTAAGAAGCCCGATCTTTCTCATTTGAGGATTTTTGGTGCTAACGTTTACATGCATGTGACGAAGGATGCCAGGAAGAAGTTGGAGCCGACCACAGAGGTTGGGATATTTGTGGGGTACACTGATACGCCCCACAACTATCGTGTGTATTTGCCAGACAGTGGTAAAACTGTTGTGCAACGGGATATAAAATTTCAGGAGGAGAAAGCCATGAAGTGTTCGCTTGAGAGGGAGCTACACTTGCATGCAGATGAGGAGCTATTAGTTCCTAAGGATGAGCCACAGGACGAGGTTCATGGAGTGGAAGAGACCACTCATGCAGCGGCAACCATCAGAGGGCGAAAGCGCTTGACAGAAGCTGAGCGACTGGCTCAAGATGCAGAGAAAGTTGTAGGACCACCTACAGCCCAACGCAGGCAGAGATAGTCACCTGATCGGTACACTGGATACATGGCTCTGATGAACAAGTGTGTTGTGACTGAGCCATCCTCTTTCGAGGAAGTTGTGGAGGATCCCGCATGGGTAGACGCCATGGTGGAAGAGTATGATTCTATTGTCAGAAACAGTGCATGGGAGATTGTTCCTAGACCGGAAGGGAAATCAGTGGTGGGTTCGAGATGGATCTACAAGGTCAAGCAGGTAGCTGATGGGAGTGTGGAGAAGTACAAGGCAAGATTTGTTGCCCAAGGCTTTTCGCAGATAGAGGGGATCGATTATGAGGAGACCTTTGCACCTGTCGCAAGGTATTCTTCCATAAGGACGATTCTTGCTCTCTCAGCGCAGATGGGATGGCACATTCATCAGATGGATGTGAAGACTGCGTTCCTCAATGGAGTCATTGAGGAGGAGGTGTACATTGAGCAGCCCGAAGGCATTGAGGTCTTCAGCAGCGAGTCGCATGTGTGTAGGCTCAAGAGAGCGCTGTATGGGTTGAAGCAAGCACCACGTGCTTGGTACACACGGATAGACAGCTATTTCATAGGACTTGGATTCTCTAAGAGCGAGGCGGATCCTAACCTATACCAGATTGTGGTGGAGGGTAAGTTTCTTATCATTGTACTATATGTTGATGATTTGATTCTAACGGGTGATGAGCTGTTGATATTGTCATGCAAGAAGGATCTTGCTACAGAGTTTGAGATGAAGGACTTGGGCCTCCTTCACTATTTCCTAGGATTGGAAATATGGCAGCGCAGTGGTGGAATGTTTGTTTCTCAGGGCAAGTATGCTCGGGAGATACTGGAGAAGTTCAACATGCATGACTGCAAGCCTGTTGATACTCCTCTTCCTGGAGGTTGGAGGAAGGAGGATGCCACTTCGGGAAAAGAAGTGGATGCCACTGTTTATCGACAGTTGGTGGGGTCGCTGATGTATTTGGTCAATACACGACCTGATATATTCTATGCAGTTAACCAGCTTTCACAAGCTATGGTTAAGCCAACCAAGATCTTCTGGAAGGCAGGCGAGCATGTATTGCGCTACTTGAGAGGCACATCGGGATATGGTTTGTGGTACAGACAGGAGGATGAGGTGAAGCTATGTGGCTTCACGGATGCAGATTGCTCAGGGAGCCCAATGGACAGAAAGAGCACATCAGGAGGGGTCTTCAGTATTGGATCGACAACAGTTTCTTGGTACAGCAGGAAGCAGATATCCGTGGCACTCAGTTCAGCGGAGGCCGAGTATATGGCAGCAAGTTTGGCTGCATGCGAGGCTATATGGATGAGGAAGATCCTGGTTGGTTTGTTCGGTTCTCATTTGGATCCTACTGTGATTTACTGTGATAACCAGAGTTGCATTAAACTCTCGGCTAATCCTGTATTTCATGATAGATCTAAGCATATTGACATCAGGTACCATCATATCAGAGATTGTGTGTAGCGGAGGATCATGTTGCTTTCATACACTCCAACGGAGGATCAGGATGCTGATATTCTGACGAAGGCTCTCACCAGGAGCAAATTCGAGTACCACCGAGGCAGGATAGGGGTTGCTGATAATCCATATCTTGTCGAGAGGGAGTGTTGAGATTGCAACAAGATGATGGAGCTTAGTGAAAAGAGTCGCCTTCACTAAGTGGGCCCGCAGGCAAATTATGGCGCAAGTTCTATTTTTGATCACAGTGTGGATGATCACAGTGTGGATGATCACAGTGTGGATGACCACAGTGTGAGTGATCACAGTGTGAGTGATCACAATGTGGGTGACCAAAGTGTGGGTGACCACAGTGTGGGTGATCAAAGTCTATTTTTAGACTGGCTGTCAAAAATAGAAAAGTCAAATATTATTGTCTCATAATAATATTTGGACTATAAACTTGATCTTATTCTCTTGGAGCACTTCAGTTTGAGCTACAGATGTGGCCCATGCAGCTGTTAGAAGGAAGTACGCTTTTCTTATGAGTCAGTTGAGTTGTTGCATGCATGACTTCAGTTAGAACTCAATCAGTTGAGTTTGGTGGAGTTGATTGTGGAGTTGATGGAGTTGTGTTCAGTTTGACTTGGTTAAACTAGTTGTAGTTAGTCTAACTGCAAATAGACTAATGATGAGTTGTTAAACTAATTATTAACTCATAATACAACTATAGAATACATCAGTTAACTCAGTTGCATGTCAGTGCATGTTCAGTTCAGCAGGGATAGGTGTTAGAGAATCAGATTGCTATCAGTTGTGACTATAGTTGTGCATCAGATCTTGCACAATCAAGGGATTGAGTATGCCAATGAGTTTGCTCATTTATTTGCCCAGTTTGTAGCTTCTGCTCACGTCTTACACATTGTGAGTGATTCTTTGGAGGTGAAATACGAGTTTGATAGACCATTCTCATTCATTCTTGAGCAGTTATTGAGCAGTGGAGGCAGGCAAGCAGTGGAATAGATTTGGAGATCAGATCTTAGCTATATTGTGTGTAACAGGTGGAGCTGGTACTGGATTGCTTGTGATAAGCATTGTACTTTGTAATGTTACATGGTCTCAATCATTAATATACAGATAGTGTGGGGTTTTTAGCGAGATGCTTTCCCCGGGTTACATACTGTGTTAATGTGTGAATGCTCTTGATGTTTTATTGTTATTGATGATGCTATATTGATCATCAACATAGAGGAGCTTATGTATTGTGTATGTATTCCGCAATAGTACATGATCAGGATAATCTCTGTTGAATATGTGTTAAATTATTCAAAATTTCTACAAGAACACATACAAATACAATGAAAATACCAGACAACCAGTACAACCCCCATGAGTAAGCATGGGAATTAGTGCCAAACATGAAGAACATCTTATTAGTGCTGCTACAACTTCAAGTACATATATTGCAATTGGTCAAAACCCAATAGTGGAACATGGGTTTCTCATACCATTGCCTAATGCAAAACCCTATCCTCACTACAACTCCACTCTACTAGTTGCCAAGAGCTGAGTGCCTCTAGCTCTCGAGCACAAATCGACTATCTAATCCAAGCCTTAACTAAAGTGCTAAACTGCGCACCCCCCCCCCCCCCCACCCCCTAGATGGTATCTTCCCAATACATGGTTTAACGCCATCATGTATCATTTGTCTAAGACCACTTTGTTTAATCTCCCGATGCATACACATGTTGCCTTCACTTTATTTCCTCAAAGAGGAAAATCAAAGGAAAATAAGTTTATATTAGTGGTATTTCTCATGTGAGGTCATGAAAGCAAATAACAAATGACTCTCTAAAAAAATCAAATTGTTTTAAAAGCGTTGTGAATTATTCAGGTTGAGCACATTATGCCTTAAATCGAGAACCAATTCAAGTTCGGGGGTGCGAATGTGCCTATTAATCGTAAGAGATTTCAACACAACATGTTGCCCATGGAGATGAGGCAATTGTAATATGAGTGCCTAAGAGTGAGGATTAGTTCAAATCAAGATTGGATCTTTAGTCTCGACCATGTGAGGTTTTGAAGGTGCTAGAGCGAGGTGGGAGATTCATATCCTTGTTTCGTTATACTACACATGACAGAGAGACAAAGTTGGAGGTTGCATAGGACTTTTGATGCATCACTAACAACTAAATGCCTTACAACCCAGATGTCATTAGGAGAAATGATGATCATGGCGAGGTGAGGCTATAGACAAGAGGTATTCCCCCAAACCCTAATACATCTGCATGGTCGAGATAAGATGAGGGGGGAACCTTTCTTTCAACAATCTAGGGTTTCTCCCAAACCCTCATATGGTCAACCATAAGGGAAGCCAAATTAAAGTCATGCCCATCCACACATAGGTGCCTCCACTAATTGTAAATGTACATTGTAGGAGGATAGGTTTCTAAATCACGGGGCTCTCAATCCTCCTTGAAGCAACACACCCCAAACCCTAATGCAATCATAAGGTTTATAACTGAGATAAAGCATGATGCATGGGTGCAATGTCTGAAGTCTGAGTGGAACATGGGTTGCTCATACCATTGCCTAATGCAAAACCCTATCCTCACTACAACTCCACTCTACTAGTTTCCAAGAGCTGAGTGCCTCTAGCTCTCGAGCACAAATCGACTATCTAATCCAAACCTTAACTAAAGTTCTAAACTCCCCCCCCCACCCCCTAGATGGTATCTTCCCAATACATGGTTTAACGCCATCATGTATCATTTGTCTAAGACCACTTTGTTTAATCTCTTGATGCATACCCATGTTGCCTTCACTTTATTTCCTCAAAGAGGAAAATCAAAGGCAAATAAGTTTATATTAGTGGTATTTCTCATGTGAGGTCATGAAAGAAAATAACAAATGACTCTCTAAAAAAACAAATTGTTTTAAAAGCGTTGTGAATTATTCAAGTTGAGCGCATTATGCCTTAAATCGAGAACCAAGTGAAGTTCGGGGGTGCGAATGTGCCTATTAATCGTAAGAGATTTCAACACAACATGTTGCCCATGGAGATGAGGCAATTGTAATATGAGTGCCTAAGAGTGAGGATTAGTTCAAATCAAGATTGGATCTTTAGTCTCGACCATGTGAGGTTTTGAAGGTGCTAGAGCGAGGTGGGAGATTCATATCCTTGTTTCGTTATACTACACATGGCAAAGAGACAAAGTTGGAGGTTGCATAGGACTTTTGATGCATCACTAACAACTAAATGCCTTACAACCCAGATGTCATTGGGAGAAATGATGATCATGGCGAGGTGAGGCTATAGACAAGAGGTATTCCCCCAAACCCAAATACATCTGCATGGTCGAGATAAGATGAGGGGGGAACCTTTCTTTCGACAATCTAGGGTTTCTCCCAAACCCTCATATGGTCAACCATAAGGGAAGCCAAATTAAAGTCATGCCCATCCACACATAGGTGCCTCCACTAATTGTAAATGTACATTATAGGAGGATAGGTTTCTAAATCACGGGGCTCTCAATCCTCCTTGAAGCAACACACCCCAAACCCTAATGCAATCATAAGGTTTATAACTGAGATAAAGCATGATGCATGGGTGCAATGTCTGAAGTCTGAGTGGGCACATCAACAAGGTTTGACAGGAAGGGTCACAAGGAAAGTAACTAGTTGAAAACCTTATAAAAACCCTAGTAGCACACAGCGAGTAGACGGGGGTGGGGGGTACCCAAAATTTTGGATATGCCCAAAAGTTTTAGGTGCTGTTGTAGCGACTACAACATGGGTCTAGGCCCATATTTTCCCAAGGATTTTAATGAAGGGAAATTGTTATGGGTGTATACTTGTTTTGTGATGTGATTGATCTCTCTGATTTTATTTTTCTACTGCAAATATTTTATTTCAAAAGTCAAATACCATCGATTTTATTTTCACAACAATTCAATTTTTTATTAATAACTTTCTGGGAATAAAAATTGTTGAGGTATAAATAAATCTAGATTGGCATTGGAAATTTATCATGGTATCAAAGCTACAAAAATTCCAAGGGAGAGATCCAAAATCAAAATTGGAAAGTTATTATGGTATCAGAGCTACCAGAACTCTAAGGGAGATATCCAAAATCATAAGGGTTTTACAGCAGTGAGTTATTCCTTTTTATGACAACATAATTTTTTATTTTTCAACTAGTGTTTTGTGCCCAAGGTTGATTTATGAAATGGAATCGATGAGCTTGAGATATGAATACATTATGGATGGGGTCGTTAATTTTAGTCCCTAAAAGGAGTGAATCACCATTAATCTGAAAATGAATGGTTTGTGGGATTTTGCAAACATGGAGATCTAGGTTCCTTTTAACTTTTTCCAAGCAACCAAGCACAATATGAAGGATGTGAAAATGATGGGTATTATCTTGGATGGTGTAAGGGATCATATAATTCCTCACATAACAGGGAAGGACATAACATGTCATATGTTGGTAGCCTTAACCAATCTTTATCGGAGTAAAAATCAGGATAGGATAATGGTGTTGCAAGAGAAGTTGAACAAAATTTGAATGAACATATAAGAGATTGTAACCTCATATCTCACTAGGATCCAACATGATCATGATGAGCTATTAGTTGTAGGAGAACTAGTTAATAATTCATAGCTAGTGAAGGTAGCTCTAAAGGGTTGTGCTAAGCAATGGATCACCTTTGTGGAGGGGATCCTTGCTAGATAACAATTTCCTAATTGGAGTTGTTTGTGGGATGAATTCATCCAGAAAGCAATATGGGAGATTTCAATAACTGGTGGACATTGTAGGAGTGGTGGTGGGGATGGGGAAATTTCTCTTTATATGCAAGCAAAGAAGGGAAAAGGGAAGGCCAAGCATAACCAAGGTGGAGGAGGATCTTCACAAAGTAAAAAGAAGAAGGATATGAGCAAAGTAAAATGCTTTGCATGTCGCAAGTTCAGTTACTTTGTTGGACGATGTCCAAATAGGAAGAAGGGTAAGGGAAAGACATTTACAACAACCACAACACAGATGGATGAGATAGATAAGAAGTTTGAGAAGAACTTTGCAATATTGTCATTTCTTTCTGGCAATGTTACGAGAAGGGTGTGGTTTGTGAATAGTGGAGCATCTTGACATATGATGGGATCTCAAGATATTTTCACCAACATGGCCAAAGAACCTAAATACCTACATGTGGAGCTTGGATACAACACCAAGCATGCAGTAGAGGGTGTTGACAACATTGGGTTTATGATAGACTCATGGAGTGTCATGGAGGTGGACCAAGTGATGTTTGTACCGAGGTTGGAAAATAATCTCCTATTAGTTTCTACCATTGAGGAAAAAGTATTAGAAGTCAACTTCACTGGAGCTGAAGTAATTTTTGTGTCAAAGGAGCTAATCTCAACAAGAGGTGAGTAATTGGGAGTAGGGATAACAACCTATATTTGTTGAGATGACAGTTAGTGGAGGTTATTATACATGAAAGTGATAGCCAGAGTGAGCTGCCATAGGAGGACGGGACACATACACAACGGGGCTCTTCTTATGTTATGGAGGATGGTTACTACCTTTCCAGAGATCAAGGTGGAGAAAAAGGGAGTGTGCAAAGGGTGTGCACTTGGAAACCATGCCAAGGCAATGTTTACTCATAGTGAGACCAAGTCCAAGGGGATATTAGACTTGGTGCATTCAGATACATGTGGTCCTATGTCAGTGGAATCAATCACAGGGTTTAGCTACTTTGCGACATTCATGGATGACTATTCCAGGATGTTAAAATTGGCAACTAGGGCCAAACTCCATGTGGGTCATATTATTTATGGTAGCTGATATTTGTATTGGATCCCTCTCATTGAGAGGTGTAGGATTGATCTAAAGATCATCCGATTCCGATAAGTATTTATGGAGTTATGAATTTATTTATGTTATGGACAAATTGTTAAGTCGACTAGCGACTTATGTAGGCTCAGAAGCCCAACAGTCATGTCTATTCAACCTCTATGTTTTAGTATAAATAGAAGAGGACTTCAAGTCATTTCTACACACACTTAGATCTCTTCCTCTCTCTACTTGTCTTTGGGTTTTAGTTGGAGGAGAGATCCTAAGGAAAAGCCAGAAAAGTTGGAAATGCTGGAAAATCCAGAAATACCGGAAAAGCCAGAAAAGCCGGAAAAACTGAAAAAGCCAGAAAAGCTGGAACTATCGGAAAAGCCGGAACTTCCGGAAAAGCCGGAAACGCTGGAAATACCGGAAAAGCCAGAAAAGCCGGAAAAGCCAGAAAAGCCGAAAATGTCAGAACTATCGGAACTGCCGGAAAAGCTGGAACTGCCAAAAAAGTTGGAACTACTGGGAATTGCCGAAACAGCTGTAGCAACTGTCTCCGAAGGAAGGCAGCATGATGTATGAGATCATGGGTAGCATAATAAGCAGCATGATGATATGAGCATGGGCAGCATAATGATGCATGATGATATGAGCATGGGCAACATAATGATGAATGAGATCATGAGCATGGGCAGCTTGATGATGAATAAGACCATGGAAGATGCAGCATGATGAGCAGCATGAAGATGAGAACAACTTAGTCATCAAGGTTCAACACATGTGATAGTACAACAAGGTGTCACACGGTAATGTGCAGCAAATAGACGAGATGCAACACTATGATAGGTGAACGAGTCACCTTAGAGAATCAGTTGAAGCAATATGTCTTCAACTGATCTCATGCCGATATCAAAAGTCAAAGTGATTGACTTCTATTGTAAATGTACTATCTCTCTCACTTTCTCTGTTGAACTTTGAAGAACATAAAAGAAGAATTGATCAAGGGTTTCCCCACATTGGGATTTGTCCTTGGCTAGCGCCACATCTTGTGTCCTCTTGTCTTGGCTTGTCTTCTGCGATTTATATTTATGTTCTATCTGCAGTTTACTTTATGCTGATGTGATTGCTAATGTGGAAAATAAATTGAAATAAATTGCTCTAGCATAGAACATACCTAAAATTAACATGGTATCAGAGATGAGGTGAAGACAATGCCCAAGCAAGAGTGAAAGATCAATCACCAAAGACAATAGGGACAAGACAAAAGGATCAATGGGTTCCACATCTCTCTTCTATGTTCACAAAGGGTGAAGTCGAAGTAGGAAATATTATCAGAATGGCGTAGCGGAAGTTTCTAATGGCCCATCTAAAGATCACTTCATTCGGAAGTTCGGATCTAAGGGTGGAAGGAAAGGCGGATGCCTTGGTTGCAATAAGTTTGGACATTATGCGAAGGAGTGTTTGAAGGTAATGTAGGTCACAAGGAAATGGTACCCCGAATTACTTTTATGTACCTGATCGCAAGAAGAACCTGGTGTCCATCTCGGAAATGGAAGTCAAATGTTTCAGGGTGGCACTCATTGATGGAAAGGTACGTGTTTGGAAATAGAATTTTCAAAGGTGTTTTTGAGTTCAGGATTGTATGAAATTGCAGAAAGTCCACTGGGGACCATGTCCATTGTCACGTAGCATCGAAGGTCTCTGAGTCAGATGGTGACAGGGATGCCTGAATTCAAAAGGAGCATGAAAGTACATGTCTGAGATGTACCAAAGGAAAATCTTACAAGGGGACCATTCCCCTCATGTAGTAGGTCCACAGGTCTAGAACAACCCAAGGGGTCTGAGATTGATAATCAGGAATATCGCATATGTAGGTGGAAGAAAGCCCTCTATGGCTTGAAGCAAAACACCCTGGGCATAGTATGAGAGGATCGATAGCTGTCTGATAAAGTTGAGATTAACTAGGAGTGAAACAGATCCAAACCATCTGAAGGTTGTGGATGATAGACCTCTCATACCAGCACCTTATGAGGATGACCTACTTCTAACAGGTGTAGACCCTCTCATTTGCAGAAGTAAGAGGGAGTTGGATTCCAGATGTGGAATGGTGAATTGCAAGCCTGTGACTACCTCGAGGATCTTAACTTTGAAAAGTGATATTGTAGTGATGTCGGACCAGATTTGGGAAATGCCTCTGAATCTCATAAACTCATTCGCGTTGATGTTCTTGGTGAACTTTTGTCTAGACATATGTTTTGTAGTTAGCATGGTGAGCTCATATTTGGTTGAACCTCACTGGATTGGTGCCAAGAATCTTCTGAGATGTCTTCAGGGCAGAATCTCTCGTGGATTGAGATACACTACCAAAAATATGAAACTGCATGATTATTCGGATGCTGATTGGGCAGGCAGTGTGGAGGATCACTAGAGCACTTCTTAGTGTTGTTTCTCTTTGGATTCTGCTTCGATATCATGGATGAGCAGGAAGTAGAAGTCGGTTGTTATAAGAACCGCTGAGACCAGATACATATCTATGAGTATGATCTCGTATGAAGCTTCCTGGTTGGGGAAGCTCTTCAAGTGAGCTGTTTGTACCCAGAGGTGGGATTCGATTACTGAGGAATCCCATATTCGACGATTGCTCCAACAAATAGACATTAGATACTACCTTATCTGGGATATGGTAAGTCTATGAGCAAGGAAGCTCCATTGATATGAGATGATGTACAGGTCGCTACACTTTGTCTAAGTCCCAAGGGAAAGATCAAATATGTGATTTTCATGAACGACTTGGAGTCATCAAGAGACCCTTGTACATGGGTCTTGAATGTTGTATACATTGAGCTCTGGAAGCTCTGGGGGCTTGTGGTTCTTACTGGAGCAACATACGACCACAGGGTGACTCACCCTCCCCTGGTGGTGCACACTGGGACAGGATGATTCGCTCTCCTGTGGATAGGATGATTCGCTCTCCTATGGACAAGATGATTCGCTCTCTTGTGGGACAAGATGATTCGCTCTCTTGTGGGACAGGATGATTCACTCTCTTGTGGACAGGATGATTCGCTCTCCTGTGAACAAGATGATTCGCTCTCTTGTGGGACAAGATGATTCGCTCTCTTGTGGGACAGGATGATTCGCTCCCCTGTGTAGCAGGATGATTAATTCTCTTGTGAGGTCTGGATGATGTATTCTCCCTGACGATTGTGTAGCAGGATGATTAATTCTCTTGTGAGGTCTAGATGATGTGTTCTCCATGACAATTGTGTAGCAGGATGATTAATTCTCCTGTGAGGTCTGGATGATGTGTTCTCCATGACGATTATGTAGCAAGATGATTAGTTCTCCTGTGAGGTCTGGACGCTGTGTTATCCATGATGATTGTGTAGCAGGATGATTAGTTCTCCTGTGAGGCCTGGATGATGTGTTCTCCATGGCGATTGTGTAGCAGGATGATTAGTTCTCCTGTGAGGACAAGATTGATTTAGTTCTCCTGTCGAGGCATCCTACCCATGCAGTTTGGGACTCATGGGAAGTACCTCTCATCTGATCAATGAGCAGGGAAATGAGGATAGGGACCATAGTAGTACTGATGGACGCATCACTGTATCTACCATACTCCCTATGCTAGGATGACACTGACTTCGGTTTGGTTGAGGACTAGTCTGGGACCAGTGGTACATACTCTGAGACTGACTTCGAGTCAGTAGAGTACTAGTCTAGGACTAGTGGTAGGAGTTGTACCTATTATGACACTGACTTCGGGTCAGTTGAGGATTGGTCTGGGACCAGTGGTACACACTCTGAGACTGACTTCGGGTCAGTGGAGAATGGTATGACACATTCTTGATCAATTCTTCTTCTTCATGGTTCAACAGAGCTAAGTTGAGCAGAGCAGAGCCAGTAGAGCTGAGCAGAGCCAACAGAGCTGAGCAGAGCAGAGTAGAGCCAGTAGAGCTGAGCAGAGTAGAGCAGAGCCAGTAGAGCTAAGCAGAGCAGAACAGAGCCAACAGAGCCAACAGAGTAGAGCAGAGCCAACAGAGTTGAGTAGAGTAGTGCAGGGCACTGATAGCACAGATAGTACCATTGGACATATGGATTAGCGGACGGAGTTCTCCCTAGTTGAGAGGGAGTGTTAAAATTGGCAGCTAGGGCCAAACTACATGTGGGTCATATTATTTATGGCAGCTGATATTTTTATTGTATCCCTCTCATTGAGAGGTGTAGGATTGATCTAAATATCATCCTATTACGATAAGTATTTATGAAGTTATGAATTTATTTATGTTATGGACAAATTGTTAAGTCGACCAGCAACTTATGTAGGCTCAGAAGCCCAACAATCATGTCTATTCAACCTCTACATTTTAGTATAAATAGAAGAGGACTTCAAGTCATTTCTACACACACTTGGATCTCTTCCTCTCTCTACTTGTCTTTGGGTTTTAGTAGGAGGAGAGATCCTAAGGAAAAACCGAAACTGTCGGAAAAGCCGGAAACGTCGGAAAAGCCGGAAATGTCGGAAAAGCCAGAAATACCGGAAAATCCAGAAAAGACAGAAAAGCCGGAAGAGCCGAAACTACCGGAAAAGCCGGAACTACCGGAAAAGCCGGAAACGCCGGAAAAGTCGGAAATACCGAAAAAGCCAGAAAAGCCGGAAAATCCAGAAATGTCGGAACTGCCAGAAAAGCTGGAACTACCGAGAACTGTCGAAACAGCTGGAGCATCAGTCTCCGAAGGAAGGCAACATGATGTATGAGATCATGGGCAACATAATAAGCACCATGATGATATGAGCATGGGTAGCATAATGATGCATGATGATATGAAAATGGGCAGCATAATGATGAATGAGATCAATTGCATGGGCAACTTGATGATGAATAAGACCATGGAAGATGTAGCATGATGAGCAGCATGACGATGAGAGCAGATCAATCATCAAGGTTCAACACATGTGACAGTACAGTAAGGTGGCACATGGTAATATGCAACAAATAGACGAGATGCAGCACTATGATAGGTGAACGAGTCACCTTAGAGAATCAGTTGAAGCAATATGTCTTCAACTGATCTCATGCTGATGTCAAAAGTCAAAGTGATTGACTTCTATTGTAGATGTACTATCTCTCTCACTTTCTCTGCAGAACTTTGAAGAACATAAAAGAAGAATTGATCAAGGGTTTCCCCACATTGGGGTTTGTGCCTGGCTAGTGCCACATCTTGTGTCCTCTTGTCTTGGCTTGTCTTCTGCTATTTATGTTTATGTTCTATCTGTAGTTTATTTTATGCTGATGTGATTGCTAATGTGGAAAAGAAATTGAAATAAATTGTTCTAGCATAGAACATACCTAAAATTAACACATGAAGACTTAGATCTAGTTCTTGAAGACTAAGGGTGATGTCTTCGATCGGTTTCAAGAGTTCAAAGCTCTTGTGGAGAATTGGATTGGGAAGAATATTAAGGTCATGAGATCTGATAATGGGGCAAGTATACCTCCAATGAATTTTAGGATTTATGTAGGGAAGCACGGATCAAGAAGGAACTCATAATGCCTTACAACCCTCAACATAATGGGGTTTCCGAAAGGAAGAAGGAGACTATAGTGGGAGTAGCGAAGAAAATGATCTATGATCAAGACTTTCCTATGTTTTTGTGAGTAGAGGCCTATGATACAGTTGTTTATTCGCAGAACATGAGTCCTCATAGAGTATGTTGTAGCTCCCAGAGATAGCCTTGGATTGTTTACAAGATCAATCCCCGGGCACTGTTGAAATATGGCAACAAGAATATCCCAATTTAATTTGTCCTTGAATTAAATTGTGAATTAAAATCGAATTTAGTCTTAACAGCTACTTGGAAATAATCAATTAATTTATTTTAAATTAATTAGTTGGAGAAATTCAAGTTAGAAGTCTTTTTGAAGTCATGCAAGAGTTATCCCTTAAATTAAGGAGATTAGATTGAGTTATATTTTAGTTGTAATTAGTTAACTTAGTTTACTGAGTTAAGTCTAGTTAAATTAGTTCCAAACTGTTTGAGGAACTAATAGTGAGTTAACAGTTAGTTGATGCATTAACGCACTCAACTAGTGCTACTCTATTTAACTGAAGATTCCCTCGTTAGAAACTCATGCATGTCTATTCTGAGAAAGATCCCGTTGAGATTAATGTTCAAGGACAGTGTATTATCAGTTGCATGTGTTTTCTCATGGATAAAACTCATGCATGCAGTCAAGGATTCATCCTTGAGGATTGCACAGTTTTGAAGGTTGGTTTTTCCACTTGGTAATAGGCTAATCATCCACAAGGAACAACGCAAGGAAATAGGAGCTTCGAGGGCAGAGAGGAAGGCTGGAGAGAAGCCAAGATTTCCTGTGAGCATCTGTGAGGATTGTACTATAAGCTAGTTAGATGTGAGAGCTAAGGCTTTGTATAATTCCTATGTATTTCCACAATGTATGATAATACAATAGTGTGGGGTTTTTATCTGAGACTTTCCCCAAAGTATTTTCATGTGTATTTTACCATTGATTCTTCTTCTTCTGGTTATATTGTCCATCTCAATTTTTAAGCTTCCACAAATTGATAGTAGAAGTAGGTTATAATATTCTGCTTTGATTTATATTTCATTATCGGGTTAACTTATCACAGATTTTCTACATGATATCGGAGCTGTGAGCAGTACACTGAGAAGAGAATTTGAAGTTTGAAGTTCGGGGTTGCAGATGCAAATCGAATTCATATCATACTTCAAGGTTGGCCAATGACGTTCTATGGCTTGAGACTCGAGTATGCCTTGGAAGGTAACTCGAATAACATATCATGGAAAGATAGAATGGAGGCTGTATTAGAAGACAATGTCTTGAAGGAATTCATTAATAAAGAAATCCCAAAGCCAGCTTCAACTAATGCACAAGAGTTGGCTGAGTGGAAGAAGTGTGTGGCGAAGGCAAGATGGATCATCCTTGAGGGAGTTCGAGACCATATTGTCTTGAGTCTCCATGGAAAGGATACTCCATTTTCAATGTGGAAGACATTGAAGGACGTCTACTAGAACAATAACGACCAGAGGAAATTGGCGCTCAAGGATAAGCTTCGAAGAATCAAGATGGGGAAGGGTGATACTATTTCCACATATCTGAACAAGCTCACCACCTGCAGAGATGAGCTTGGCAGTGTGGGAATAACTACTGTCGATGATGATATGGTGAGCCTCACTCTCCTTGGCCTTCGAAAGAGTTGGAATAGATACTAGGACTTTGTGAATAGAAGGGAGAAACTATCAGATTGGGAACGACTGTGGTTGGATCTTATGCAGGAGGAGATCAGGAGGAGCACATGAGATGGTTCTTCATCCAAGAATGATGATGAAGAAAATCTAGCCTTAGCAAGTAAGGCAAGGAAAGGGAAGGGGAAGGCTTCCCATTTCAAATCGAATTCTTCTCATGGAGGGAAGAAGGGTGACATGTCTAAAGTAAGATGCTTTAATTGTCACATGATGGGACATTATGTGACTAATTGCCCATCGAAGAAGTCCGAGAAGGGATCCTTGGAAGGATCGGAAGGTGAGGCATTAACCTCTCAGTTCGAAATGGACTTTACCCTCATCACATGCATGGTGTCATCGATGATGGGTTGTGTTTGGTATCTTGAAAATGGAGCCTCATTTCATATGACTGGTGATAAAAATTTATTCAGTGCCTTAGAGGAGAAAGACCTCAAGATGCGCATAGAGATGGGTGGCGACAGAAGGTATAGTGCTTCAGGAGTGGGCACGGTTGCTTTTCAGAGGGAGCATGGAGCTCCTCTCACCTTGATAGATGTGATGTATGTGCCTGGACTGAAGAAGAAATTGGTATCGGTCGCGATGTTGGAAGACAAAGGCTATGATGTTAGGAAAGGCATTCCTAAGACACATAGCCATGGGTGAGACCAAGAGGATATGGATTCAGGTGAAGAATCTCTATAAACTAGAGGTAGATGATTGTGCAAGATTGAGTACGAAAGCATAATTGGTGCAAAGCCAAGACATTGGCGAGTTGTGGCAAGGGTGGTTGGGCTATTTGCATCATGGAGCTTTGAAGATAATGCAACAGATATCTACAGGACTTCCCAAAGGTAAACTTGAGCAAGTTGACACATGCAAAGGTTGTACCTTGGGAAAGTACACCAAGTCTTCCTTTCATGATCGAGACAATCGAGCAGAGGCTATTTTAGAGCGAGTTCATATTGATTTGTGTGGACCATTCTCGACAGCATCCACAACAAAGCAAAGGTGTTATGTGATTTTCATTGATGACTATTCTCGTAAATGCTAGATTTATTTCATGCTGAAGAAGGGCCAAACTTTCACAAAGTTTTGTGAGTTCAAAGCTTTGGTCGAGAAAGAGTCAGGGAAGAAGATCAAGGCCTTGAGAAGCGACAACGGTGGAGAATATGTCTCTCAAGAGTTTAAGGACTTTTGTGCAGCGGAAGGAATTAAATGAGAGTTGACGACACCTCATAACCCACAGCAGAATGGGGTGGACGAGAGGAAGAACAAAATTATTGTAGGGGCAACACAGGCTATGTTGCATGAACAAGGCCTACCACTTCACTTGTGGGCTGAGGCATGCAACACATTGGTCTATTTGCAGAATAGAAGCCCGCATCGCATACTTGGGATGAAGACACCAGAGGAAGTTTTCTTTGGTAAGAGACTAGATGTGGGTCACTTCAGGATCTTTGGCTCATCGGTACATTGCCATGTGACAAAGGATGCATGGAAGAAGCTTGAGCCGACAACGGAGTTGGGGATATTTGTGGGGTACACTAATACACCTCACAACTATCAGGTGTACTTGCCTACCAGTTGGAGGACAGTGGTTTGAAAAGATCTCAAGTTTGATGAGCAGAAGGCCATGCGAGTTTCCCTTGAGAGGGAGCTCCAACTACAGGCTGTGGAGGAACTGTTGGTTCCTAAGGAGGGGGAGCCTCAGAATGATGTGGAGCAACTGCATGCAGAGGTTCTAGCAGTGGAGACATCCACTCAAGCAGAGTCTTCCAGAGATGGATGGAAGCACACAAGAGAAGCTGACAAATTGTTGGAGAGAGAGAATGTGGGAGCACCATCTTCTCAGCGCAGACAAAGGAGGTCACTTGAGAGGTACAGTGGATACATGGCCCTTGCTGGGGAATGTGTTGAGACCGAGCCATCTTCCTTTGAGGAAGCAGTGCAACAACCGATTTGGGTTGATGTTATGGTGGAGAAGTATGACTCCATAGTTTGTAACAATGTTTGGGATGTGGTTCCGAGATCGAAGAAGAAGTCAGTTGTGAGTTCCTATTGGCTTTATAAGGTAAAGCAAGCTGCTGATGGTAGTGTGGAGAAGCATAAGGCAATATATGTTGCTTGTGGCTTTTCACAGGTCAAGGGAGTGAAGCTACAGGGCTGATGCAGATTGGGCAGGGAGTCCATCAGATCGGAAGAGCACATCAGGAGGGATTTTCAACCTTGGGTCAGCGGCAGTTTCTTGGTACAGCAGGAAACAAAGGTTGGTTGCACTCATCTCGGTAGAGGCAGAATACATGGCTGCAAGTCAGGTAACATGTGAGGCCATCTAGATGCGGAAAATCCTAGTTGGTTTGTTTGATCAGAGGATGGATCCAACTGTGATCTATTGTGATAATCAAAGTTGTATCAAACTCTTTGAGAATCCAATATTTCATGATAGGTCCAAGCACATCGACATCCGGTATCATCATCTCAGAGACTGTGTAGCGAGGAGGATCATGTTGCTGCAGTATATTTCGACAGAGGAGCAAGATGCTGACATTTTGAAAAAGGCATTGTCAAAGTGTAAATTCGAGTTCCATAGAGACAGGATCGGGGTGGCAGATAATCCCTTTCTTGTTGAGAGGGAGTGTTGAAATATGGCAACAAGAATATTCCAATTTAATTTTTCCTTGAATTAAATTGTGAATTAAAATCGAATTTAGTCTTAATAGCTACTTGGAAT
The DNA here is from genome assembly GCA_031772625.1 of Pinus tabuliformis. Taxonomy (NCBI): domain Eukaryota; kingdom Viridiplantae; phylum Streptophyta; class Pinopsida; order Pinales; family Pinaceae; genus Pinus; species Pinus tabuliformis. The sequence goes on from CM062812.1 coordinate 141,424,380, forward strand.
TAATTAATTAATTAATTATAAATTAATTAGTTGGAGAAATTCAAGTTAGAAGTCTTTCTGAAGTCATGCAAGAGTTATCCCTTAAATTAAGGAGATAAGATTGAGTTATATTTGAGTTGTAATTAGTTAACTCATTTTACTGAGTTAAGTCCAGTTAAATTAGTTCCAAACTGTTTGAGGAACTAATAGTGAGTTAACAGTTAGTTGATGCATTAATGCACTCAACTAGTGCTACTCCAGTTAACTGAAGATTCCCTCATCAGAAACTCATGCATGTCTATTCTGAGAAAGACCCAGTTGATATTAATGTTCAAGGACAACGTACTATTAGTTTCATGTGTTTTCTCATGGAGAAAACTCATGCATGCAATCAAGGATTCATCCTCGAGGATTGCGCAGTTTTGAAGGTTGGTTTTTCCACTTGGTAATAGGCTAATCATCCACAAGGAACAACGCAAGGAAATAGGAGCTTGGAGGGTAGAGAGGAAGGCTAGAGAGAAGCCAAGATTTTCTGTGAGCATCTGTGAGGATTGTGCTGAGAGCTGGCTCGCTGTGAGAGCTAAGGCTTTGTATAATTCCTATGTATTTCCATCATGTACGATAATACAATAGTGTGGGGTTTTTATCTGAGACTTTCCCCAAAGTATTTTCATGTGTATTATGACATTAATTCTTCTTCTTCTGGTTATATTGTTCAGCTTGATTTTTAAGTTTCCGCAAATTTATAGTAGAAGTAGGTTATAGTATTTTTCTTTGATTTATATTGCAGTATTGGGTTAACCTATCACTGCTTTTCTATAGGCACATCTAAAATGGCAAGTCTCAAATGATTTACAGGAAACTGGAGACATCACTTATGTTCTCTCTCTCTCTCTCTCTCTCTCTCTCTCTCTCTATATATATATATATATATATATATATATATATATATATATATATATATATATATATACATATACATATATATAAGAAATCGATTGGTTCATTTATCCAAATAAATAGGATATGAATTTCTGGTACTTTCTCATAGGTTCAGATCTTAGAGTTAAGCATAAGAATAGTGGAGGTCAGGTGTTTCAAGGTCTTACAACTTAATAAGCTTTTGCAGAGCAGATGAGAGAGGACCAAGAGAAGGGGAAACTCATCACATAGAGAATAAGTCTTCAAGCATTCTACACTTAACACATAGAGCTTGAGGCATTAAGGAATTCTATACTTATTTGAGTTACAAGCATAAATAATGAATGAAGGAGGAGTTGAAAGCTATGGTTCATGTGTTGCAGATTTAAAGATATAGTTTCAATAATCTACACAGGCATATTCATAAATAATGTTGAGACAAATGAATTTGTGAAATAGTTACAGGCATTTACATTAACACGTAGATACTAATGAATCTGTGAGGGAGCTTGAAATATTTCTAGCAACTATAATTGCATGAATTCAGGGAAGAAGTGTTTGGTCAATTTAGTGTCCTAAATTGCTCTACATAAATTATCAATCTAGGTATTGTAAACTGATGAAGTGTAGTGCACTATATATGCTAGATGGCCCTTCCTACTTCAATGTTTTTGAGTTTTAAGTTGTTTTTTGGGGGTTTGATCTTTTAATTCCTAATGTTCTGTAGTGTACTTAACAAAATCTTAAATCTGCTGCTACTAAGATTATAGAGAAATGAAATGAGAGCTAAAAGTGCCTAAAGCCATATTTGGAAGGAAAGTTTTAACCAAGAAAATGAAAACAAATTTTCTCTTCTTGCTATTATGATTGTTTCCAAAACATGAACTAAAAGGACTTAAGAGTGAAATTGCAACTATTATCCAATCAATTACAAAACCAAAGCTTAAATGAGATATTAAAACTGAAAATGAGATTGCAACTATTTATGATGAGCCAAAAATGAAATACTGAAAATGGAATTGCAACTACTGACTAGTCTATTGCAGAATCAAAACTTGATGAAAAACTGAAAAAGGATTTACAACAAAACTAAATGAAAAACTATGACTGAAAATGAAATTGCAACTAATCTATTATAACAGCTAAATGAAGTGTTTTGTCACCCTGCTACACAATTTTGGGAGAACAACGTCCTTGTGATAACATTTTGAGATATTCAATACTTCATTGTTCTAAAAGAAACTAAAACTGAAAATGAAATTTCAATAAAATTAAATGAAAGACTAAGATTGAAAGTGAAATTGCAACTAATCTTATTATGAAAAATAAATGAAGTGTTTTGTCACTCTGCTACACAATTTTGGGAGAACAACCTCCTTGTGATAGCATTTTGAGGGATTCAATACTTCATTGTTCTAAAAGAAACTAAAACTTAAAAATGAAATTGCAACAAAATTAAATGAAAGACTAAGACTAAAAGTGAAATTGCAACTAATCTTATTATGGAAACTAAATGAAGTGTTTTGTCACTCTGCTACACAATTTTGGGAGAACAACCTCCTTGTGATAGCATTTTGAGGGATTCCATTGTTCATTGTTCTAAGATAAAGTAAACATAAAAATGTAGAAAAAAGGCTCATTCATAAATGAAATATTTCACCACTTAGTTTTAAGATGAATCATCAACTGAAAGGGATTTTGGAAACATTCACTTACAACAAGAGTTACTAAACTAACAATAAAATGGCATTGAATAGTTTAATTCAAAATCTAAAGACTAATGAATAGCAAATGAAATGAATCAATCTACGCTACTGACATCAACTTCAAGCTACTGATAAGAAACTAAAAAGAACTATTCTGCGCTGAGATAAAACTATTTTGAGTTAGTAAGAAGATGACACAAGCTGCGTTATGAACAGAGTTAGAAGATGGTTATAAACATCATGAAAAAAACACAGTGAATTTACAGTTAACTATGAAAGACAAAATAAAATGTAAAATGTAACCTTAACCAACACAGGGGCCCTCTGCAAAGGTCTCAGATTATAAGCACTTAATCAACACTCCAACAATGCTTCAAGTATCCATGAAACACAGTCTTTATATTAAAAACATAGAATGAGTTCTTCAAACTACAGAGCAGAAATCTGAACTTAACACATGAGAAAAAACTGAACTTGTTTTGCGTTCTTCACACAGGTATTTATAGAGAAATTATACAACTGTTTTAAAGAGAGAAATAAGCTACAACAAAACATGTAGGCAGGAAAGTATGTAGAATTCTTGTCCCTGGTTGCTTGGAAACATAAATCTTATGGTAATGGCTGTTGGATTTCATTTGCGCAGGTGGCAGATGAAGTCCGTGGCCTTAGGAAACTGCTTTGGATCCCATCACTGAGAAACGTGTACAGAACAGAGTCCTGTTTGCCATAGGTTTCTATGTTTGACTTCCCTTTGACTGGAGTCTTCCTCGTCGATCTAGGCTAGATGAATAGGATACGATCCATGCCCTGATGTTTTCCAAGCTAGCCATGTAGTCCTTTTCCTTTCTTGACACCTGGAACCTACAAAACATGGAAGTAGCTGCGAAACAACCGATTAGCTGCAGAATGTGGCTGTGTTCTGTAGCTAAAAGACAAAAACTTATTCAAATAGCAAACATAATAGTATAACATGTAAATCACTGAAATATACTCCTTGAGGCAATGTATAATGGTTTTTGATGATAAGGATGCATTTTTCATGGAAAAACAGAGAAGGAAGGATGAGAAAAGTAGCTAAGGGAAAGGCAATTTTGGAACTCAACATACCCCCACTGCAAGACTATTGCATGTCCCCATGCAATCAAAATTGTGAATTCCCTCCTCCTACTGCATTTGTTCTGAGACTTTAGCCAAAACATCCAACCTCTTCTTGCTTTTCTTTGCACCAACTGCCATCCTTGGCTTCCTCATGAGAAATTTGTACTTGAGGTTAATGAGTGCCCTGTTTAGCTTCTTATTCTTCCTTTTTAGTTTTCTATTCTTCTTGTGCCATAAACCCAAGTGAAGCATAGTGTTATCATGGATAATCTTATCCAACTTGTTTTGTTCTTTTAAGGCTTCATTTTCTCTTTGGATGTGCCTATTTAGAACTTCTAGCTCATAGATCTCTTGTTTAAGGGAGCTAGTCAAAGTTTCTTGTGATGTGGCAGGCTGCTCGAGATTAGCTGAAGTCCCTGGGTCTACTGATGTATTCTTTTCCTCCAATGACTCTATGTAGTCATAAATCTGCTGTTGGATTGGATCAATGCCTGGAGAGGCTCTTCTTGGGCTGCTCTCAAAGTTTTGTGGAGGAGAGTCCTGTGGGCTTTGCTCATATGGAATATTGTCATGGGACTAAGTTGGACTTTCTTCCTCCAAATCTATGAACTGGGTTTCTTTTGATTTTGCTTTCTTCACTTTGCCCTTGAGTCTAGAACTTCTCCTCAAACTTTGAGAGCCTATGATTTCTTCCTCTATAACCTGTGTTCTCTTCCCTTTCTCTTTATCTTTGTTGACCTGTTCTTTGATTTTGATAAGTCTCTCAGAAAGTAGTTGTTCATCCTCCTTAGGTGATGAAGGTTTAGGAATATCCTTGTGGATTTCCTCAACTTTTTATTTCATTTTTCTTCTCTGCTTTGTCTGCTTTCTGATCTCTATAATGTTTCAAAGATTGGCTCTTCTTCATTATTTTTCCGTGTTGAAGTTTCAGGGGTGTTTTGAATGGTGAGACTGGTCTTCCTTTTCCTACTTCTTTTTACAGGACTTCATTCAGGCAATTCTGGAGCATCTTGGAAGAAGTTTCTGACCAAAAAGTCCTCCCATGTGTCCCCTACACTCTTTAAGTGAAATTCCACTAAAATTTTTACTAGTTCATGTTGATAAAGAGTGGTTTCTATTGCTTCAATTTTCTTCTAAACATTAGTGGCCATTCTTCTTAAACTATTCAATAGGAAAAATGGGAGATTGAGGGTTCCATCTTCAAGAAAATTCATTAATAGTCGTATGTGATATACATACATGGAACCAAACCTCCCTTCGCATGTAATAAACTTTTGCAAAATTAGCAAGATGCTACCCCATTTGTCTTTAAGTGCAAAGATTGGAATTCCTTTCCTAAAAACTGAAGTGTCCATACCTGGATTTTTGAGAATGACCTTCCAGGATTCATCATGGAATTATTTGTTCTTGAACCACCTCTCTCCTAGCCTTGGTAGCTTGGTTGCTTTAGCAATAAAAGGCTCAGTAACTGCAAATTTTATGTCACCTATTTCCACGTCCATTCTATCAAATGATTTGGCAAAGGATTTGGTGATTTCTTTATGGTAACCATTGAATTTTTCAATGAAACTCAACCAACCAGCCTTCTGTAACATTCTTTTCAGCTGAGGATAACCTTCCATGTACTTCACTCCTATAGGTTCAGTTCTGACGATGAAACCCATCACCTCTGTTCTCTGTTATTCTTCAAAATTCCCTTCACTGTCTAAGAAATGAGTGACTGCGTAAAGAGGATTGTGTATACGGCAGTGAAACAACTTGTATATAGAAACAAAAATAACTATGGATATGGGGACAAAATGACAAAATATATGGAAGTAAAACGACTATGAGTATGAGATAAAACCACTGTACATACAGGGTATACGAAAACAGAGTAGCTGTATGCAAAAAAAATGTGTGGAAATAGAGTGTGCACAAGGTATATGAAACAGAGTGGCTGTACACGTAAATTGTGTGAAAAACAGAGTGTTTGTTATACACAGAGAATACAAAATAGAGTGACTATGTGCACAAGGTAACGGAGTGTTTGTATGTACGAAATATATGAAAATAGAGTGATTGTATGCACAAAAAGGCTACGAAAGTATAAGAGAAAAACTTGGTGTAATAAATAAACAATCAAGGTTTTGAAGAGTCGTATTCAAATAGGTTATGTCGTTAATCTAACTGTTTAACAGGTGTGCTGTAGAAGTCCGGTTAAGTACGAGTCATTTGAGTTTAAAATAGAGATTGCATCATTAGATCGTTTGACATTAAATATGGAAGGTGTGGTGGAATCATCATGACAGTCAAATCTCATAATGATAAATCAAGGAGTCATGTGATTGTACAAGTTATAAAAACTTATGTTTTGTATTTGCTTTTTGAAATAAGTTTTTGTTTTTACCTATAGAACCATACCTTCCGCTTGCTAACCTCTTGTTGTTTGCTTCCACAGGTGCTTAGATGTGATTGGTCTTCAAAGTTTTTCTCTCCTCCATTACCTGCATATGAGATATTATTATGAACTGGCCTCTTTGTGCTTGGACTGATAATCAAACTGTTGCTGCAGAACAGGAATAGCTACGGAACAGGAACAACTGCAGAATGTAAATTAGAGAACAAAATATGGCTTATGAATGAATGGAATGGAAATGGCTGTATGAATGAAAATATGACAACATGATAAATGAAAAATGGAGATGGAAGAAATGTTGAAGAGGAAAAATTTAATGGTGGAATATGGTAGTGGAGTGAAGTGAAACTTTGCAAAAGTAAAACAGAGTGAAATGAGATAAAACAATGAATTTTTCAAAATGCAAAGTGAGTCACCATTTTTTTCTTCAAAAAAGGAAATGGAAAATATAGGGTTTCAAAGTCTTCTGATTTTCACCCTTTATAATTTGTATAAGCATGCCAATCAGTGATTGGTTTTCAACCTTATACACTTTTTTTCTTCTATTTTTCTATTTATTATTATTTTTAGATAGGAAAAACAAAGACTAAGTTGGTGGAGAAGAAGGATTCTTCTTTACCAACTTCATTTCAGAATTGTTCTGAAAGATCTTGATGAACTCCTCCTTTGAGATTGGTTTTTGATAAATTTTCAATCTATGACCATTCACAAGGAGAGGAGTTTGACTTTCATCTATTGTTCTGATCCTTACTGCTCCATTACTGAAAACTTTTTCAATCTCATATGGCCCAAGCCAATGAGTTTGAAACTTCCCTTGAAAATCTTTAAACTTTGAATCAAATAACAATGCCCAATCTCCTTCTTGAAACTTCTTGTCCTTGATGTATTTTTCATGCCACTTAGCCCTCCGTTGTTGAACTAGACCAGTCCTTTGAATAGCCTCTTGTCTAATTTCATCAAGTTCATTCAATTGCTCCAATCTATGCCTTTGAGCTTCTGATAAATCCATCCCCAACTGGACTGCCATCTTGAAAGTTTTGACTTGGAACTCTATGGGGAACATGACTTGCTTCCCATAAACAAGTTCATAGGGTGTATGTCCCATTGTATTCCTCCATGTAGTTCTATAGGCCCATAAGGCTTCAGTAAGCCTTTCTGCCCAATCTCTTCTATGTAGATGCACAGTCTTGGTGAGGATTCCTTCAATCACTTTATTTGTAGACTCCACTTGACCATTTGCTTTTGGATGATAGGGAGTGGATTTCCTATGCTTGATCTTGTACTCCTCCATAAGCTTCTCCATCATGTTGGATATGAATTGAGATCCCTGATCTGTTGCAATTTCTCTTGGAACACCAAAGCGAGTAAAAATATCCTCAAAAAGAAAACTAACTACATATTTTTCGTTAGCAAAAAGTAATGCTTTGGCTTCTACCCATTTGGTGACATAATTAGTGCATACCAATATATACTTTTTTCTGCTTGGATGGAGGATTAATAGGTCCAATAAAGTCTAAAGCCCATTTTTCAAAGGGTTCGATGAGTACCTGAGGTTGTAATGGCATTTCATTTGAGGGAGCATGTTTCCCTACCCTTTGGCAGTTGTCGCACCTTCTGATATATTCTTTAGCATATTTGAAGATGGATGACCAATAATATCCTAAAGAAAGGATTTTATAGGCTGTCCTCTTGTCAGCAAAGTATCCACCACACGGCTCATCATGACATGCTTTGAGAATATCAGACATTTCATCTTCCATGACACACCTCCTGATCATAAGATCTGGCCCTGTTTTATACAATTCGTTAGTGATCCATGAATATCTTACACTATCTTGAATAATCTTTCTTTTCTCTCTAGGAAATAAATGTGAAGGTAACTTCCTTGTAACCAAGTAATTAGCAACATCTGCAAACCAAGTAGTTTGAGTAGTTACTGCAAAGAGATATTCATCAGGAAACTTATCTTCAACTGGAGAGTCTTCTTTGAAATTCTGAATCTTGGACAAGAAATCAACAACTGTGTTTTGTTTTGTGGGTCTATCTAGCACAGTAATGTTGAATTCTTGTAAAAGTAAAAGCCATCTTGTAACTATACCATTAGTAATAGGTTTATTCATCGAATATCTAATTGAAGAGTGATCTGTATGAACACAAGTTTCATAGCCTGTTATATAGTGTCTAAACTTGTTAATTGCATGAACAACAACTAAGAATTCTTTTTTTCAGTCACAGTATAATTCAACTCAGTGGGAGTCAAATTTTTACTTGTATAGTAAATGGCATAAGGGCTCACATATTTTTGTCCCAACATAACTCCCAGAGATGTATCTGAAGCATCTGTAGAAATATGGAAAGGAAGTTTCCTATTTGGTCCTCTTAAGATAGGTGCTTCAGATATTTTTGCTTTCAAGGTTTCAAATGCTAGTTAGCAATCAGGTTTCCAATTGAATTCACAATCTTTTGTAAGCAATTTGAAGAGTGGAGATGCTATTTTAGTGAAGTTTTCTATAAATCTTCTATAGTATCCAGTAAATCTCTAGAAAACTTCTAACATCCCTTTGGCAATTTGGAATTGATAACTTAGAGATGACTTCAACTTTAGATTTATCAACTTTAATCCCTTCTCCTGATATGATGTTCTAAAACAATACCTTCTGTAAACATCATAAAGCATTTTTCATGGCTTAGTGAAAGGTTTGTTTCTTTACATCTTTTAAGGATTTTTTCCAAATTTTCCAAAGCTTCTTCAAATGTGTTACCATAGACTGTAAAATCATCCATATATACCTCTACACAATCATGTATTAGATCAGAAAAAATTCCTAGTACTGCTCTTTGGAATGTTGCAGGTGCATTACATAACCCAAATGGAAGCACTCAAGAGGCAAAAGTTCCATATGGACAAGTAAATGTGGTTTTATCCTGATCCTCAGATGCTACCTGAATTTGATTATAACCACTAAAACCATCCAAGAATGAGAAATACTTTTTACTTGCTAATGTGTCTAATACCTGATCTATAAAGGGGAAAGGAAAGTGATCTTTCAAGGTTGCTTTATTCAATTCTTGGTAATCAATGCACACCCTCCATTTACCGTTCTTTTTAGGCACAATTACCAAAGGAGAAACCCATTGGCTATCTGAAATTGGGTAAATGAAGTTTACATTGGGTAATTTTTGGAGCTCTTCTTTCACAATTTCCCTAAGATTTGGATTCATTCTTCTTTGAATTTGTCTGATTGGTCTACTGTTTTCCTCAATATAGATATGCTGGATACAAGTCTTAGGATCAATACCTTTCATGTCGGTGTACTCCCATGCAAATGCAGCAGAATGTTTTTGTAATATTTTGGTTACCTCTTCCTGTTGTAGTTTCTCCAAGTTTTTGTTTATGTTCAATGTGCTACCTAGAAAAATTTCAATTGTAGAGCTACCAAACTCTTCCATAGAATAGAGAGACATCTGCCTAGATGACAAGTATTCAATATTAGTTATTTCTTGGAATTGTGCATGATCATATTCTGAAGATGTTTCAAAGTTTTCCAATGTGTTCAAAATTTGACTATCTTCACTAATTTCTGACATCATAAAGAGAGGTTGAATACCATCTTCTTCATCGATCCATTCCTTGTCATCTATTTCTGTGACTGCTTTTGCTGGAGGATACAAAGTAAATTTCTTTGTTGAATTACCATCACAAATATACATGTCACCAGATCTACAACTAATAAAAGCATCAGCTGTGGCCAGCTAAGGTCTTCCTAATATGAGTGGGTGTCCTCCTAGATTATTCTTGGGAGTTAAGATCATGAAATCAACAAGATATTCCCAATAATCTAAGGAGACTGAAATGTCTTCTAGCACACCATCTAGTTTGATTACTGATCTATCTGCAAGTTGCAATAAGGTAGGTGTGTAAGGAAGGTTAGGAAGTTTAAGCTGCTCCATAGTTTGTCTACTCATAATGTTTATTGCTACCCCTAAGTCAATCAATGTGTTTGGAATTTCAATCCCATTTATATGTATCTTGACAATTGGACTTCCTGGATCCACATATTTCTGCATGGCAATATTTTCCATCATGATATCCGCTATCTTTCCTACTATCTTTCCTACCAGGTGAATTCTTTTTGTTTCTCTTGGTTTTCTTCCTGGTCTTTTGATGCTCAACTCCTTTATTGTCTTGGCTAGAATTGGAATTTATGTAATGGCTTGTAATAAAGGAATTTTGATACAAACATTCTTCAATTTATCTAGAAAATCATAATTGGGCAATAAGATCTGTTTTTCTACCCCTCTATCAATTTGTAATCTCTGAGGAAAAGGAGGTGTAGAAGTAGACGCTAGTTGCTCAATGATAGGAGTTGTGTTTATTGATTCTTTTTGTTTTTCTTTCTCAATGTTTTGGTTTTGGAGGGATGTTCCCTCAAAACTTTTATTGACTTTTAGAGAATCCTCCTCAAAAGTGTTTTGTTCTTGAATGACTATAGAAGGTTTTTCCTTTTCTAATATCTGACCAGATCTAAGTTGAACATCATTAGGATCTAGAGGAGTAATCATGTAAGTTGGAAATTGTTGTCCTTCTACCATGTCTGTATTCTGAGGGTTTTTATTATTTGGGTTTGGCAATGGTTGGGCAGGTAACTGATTTGGTTTTTGTTGAAATGGAAGCAAGAGTTGAGGATTTTGACTTTGTTGTGGAGGTTGTTGTGGAAATGGCAATGAAAGTTGAGGGTTTTGATTTGGAAGTTGTGGTTGCTGATTTTGCTGCTGATTTTGTGGGGGAGGATAGCTCTGATAAGATGGAGGATATTGATAATATTGAGCAAATCTCCCATAAGGATTTTTTACCCCTTGTGCCCATGGTTGAGATTGATACTGAGATTGAGGTTGAGGCTAAGGTTGTTGCCAAGAATTCCAGTTCGGTGGGAGCTGAAGATACATTGGATTGTTAAATCCTTGATTTTGTGGCCCCTGCCAAGGTCTTCTTGCAACAAAAGAAAGAGGTTCTATAGGATTTGAGACTGTTTCCTCTTGAAAGACAGCGTTAAGACCTGGGATTAAGGTACAACCCTTGGTTTCATGACATTATGAACAAATCATACAAGTTTCTACAATTTTTGCATCTAAAGGGCATTCCCTTAGAGCATGTTTCTTTCTACATTTTGGGCAAAAGATGGCTAAATTATCAGCCTCTGTTTTCTGCTTGTTTTGAATTTTAAGGGTGTCTAGTTAATCACTAAGGCTCCCTAAAATGTTAGTTTTAAACTCATCAAGCATATTGCCAATCTCTGCCCTACTTACAGATCCAGTTGCAGATTTGTTTGCTCTAACAAGAGAAGGATCTCTCGGCCCTTTCCCGGTTTTAGATTTCCCTCTTGAGAGATGAACGCATAGTTCTGCTATGTCACTCAACGGAAGTTGAGAGATATCTCCCTTCCCCATCATGTTAAGGATATCTATCCATTCATCTCTAATGGCCTTTAACAAAAGAGCTTTCAAAGTTTCTTCATCTAAATTGTTCATTTTTTCTCTTTTCAAATTATAGTTAAATCTCTCAAGCAAATCCTCTAATTTTTCATCTTCTTTTTGCATCATTTTGAACACCTCATCTTTATGATTGATAGGCATACAATAATCCAAGTATCTATCCAAAAATGCCTGTTTCATATCATTCCAAGTTCTAATGGATTGAGTGACTAACCCCATAAACCATTTCAAAGCAGCTCCTTTTAGTGTTGAAGGGAACAATTTGAGTTTTTGAGAGTCTTGTAGATAGTCATAAGTTCTGCACAAGACTTCAAACTCAAACAAAAATGTTTCATGGTCCTCACTTCTCAACCCATAAAAGTTTGGGAGGACAAATGGTGAGATGTTTTTCATTGTGGTATGTGTTTCCTCATCCACTATAGGGAATCAAAATGAGTTATCTACTTCCCTATTTCCTTTGCCTCCTCCATCATTACCTCTACCTCCTCCATTGTTTCCTCTACCTCTCCCTCTACCTCCTCCTCCAAATAGTGAGAATTCTCCATCTTGTTCTTCTTCTGCCATTATAGTTTCCTCAGAGTCAGTATAGGGCTCAACCTACAAGGTTATTCCCTCTTCCTCTGGTTCTTCTATCAATGGACTATGAGAGGGAGTTCCTACTTTTTCTTCCTCACCAGGTATTCCTAGTTCTTCAACTACAATAGGCTCCCCTGTGGAGGTGAAAAAGGTCTTCTCTCCTAGGACTGTTTTGGTGGATGATGTAGGAGAATCTTCTGATTGAGTTTCTGCCCCTTGAATTCCAGGAATCCTATGGCTAGGAGTATGAGTTTGGGATGGAGGTGTGTCTTTTCTAACTCTTGGTGGAGTAGGTGGAGTTGTGGGAATTGAATTTCTGCCCTAGCTATAAATCTACCCCTAGAATCTCTTTCTCTATGCATGTCAATTTTTAATTAATTTCTTAATGAATGTAAGAGATAAGGCTACCTAGTTACACTTCCCCGGCAACGGCGCCAAAATGTTTGGTCAATTTAGTGTCCTAAATTTCTCTACATAAATTATCAATCCAGGTATCGTAAACTGATGAAGTGTAGTGCACTATATGTGTTAGATGGCCCTTCCTACTTTAGTGTTTTTGAGTTTTATGTTGTTTTTTTGGGGGTTTGATCTTTTACTTCCTAATGTTCTACAGTGTACTTATCAAAATCTTAAATCTATTGCTGCTAAGATTCTAGAGAAATGAAATGAGCGCTAAAAGTGCTCAAAGCCAGATTTGGAAGTAAAGTTTTAACCAAGAAAATGAAAACAAAGTTTCTCTTCTTGCTATTATGATTGTTTCCAAAACATGAACTAAAAGGACTTAAGAGTGAAATTGCAACTATTATCCAATTAATTACAAAAACAAAGCTTAAATGAGATACTAAAACTGAAAATGAGATTGTAGCTATCTATGATGAACCAAAAATGAAATACTGAAAATGGAATTACAACTACTCACTAGTTTATTGCAGAATCAAAACTTGATGAAAAACTAAAAATGGAACTACAACAAAACTAAATGAAAAACTATGACTGAAAATGAAATTGCAACTAGTCTATTATAACAGCGAAATGAAATGTTTTGTCACTCTGCTACACAATTTTGGGAGAACAACCTCCTTGTGATAACATTTTGAGGGATTCAATACTTCATTGTTCTAAAAGAAACTAAAACTGAAAATGAAATTGCAAAAAAATTAAATGAAAGACTAAGACTGAAAGTGAAATTGCAAGTAATCTTATTATGGAAACTAAATGAAGTGTTTTGTCACTCCGCTACACAATTTTGGGAGAACAACCTCCTTGTGATAGCATTTTGAGGGATTCAATACTTCATTGTTCTAAAAAAAACTAAAACTGAAAATGAAATTGCAACAAAATTAAATGAAAGACTGAAACTGAAAGTGAAATTGCAACTAATCTTATTATGGAAACTAAATGAAGTGTTTTGTCACTCTGCTACACAATTTTGGGAGAACAACCTCCTTGTGATAGCATTTTGAGGGATTCCATTCTTCATTGTTCTAAGATAAAGTAAACATAAAAATGCAGAAAAAAGACTCATTCATAAATGAAATATTTCACCACTTAGTTTTAAGATGAACCATCAACTGACGGGCTTTTGGAAACATTCACTTACAACATGAGTTACTAAACTAACAATAAAATGGCATTGAACAGTTTAATTCAAAATCTAAAGACTAATGAACAACAAATGAAATGAATCAATCTACGCTACTGACATCAACTTCAAGCTACTAATAAGAAACTAAAAAGAACTATTCTGCGCTAAGATAAAACTATTTTGAGTTAGTAAGAAGATGACACAAGCTGCATTATGAATAGAGTTAGAAGATGGTTATAAACATCATGAAAAAAACATAGTGAATTTACAGTTAACTATGAAAGACAAAATAAAATGTAAAATGTAACCTTAACCAGCGCAGGGGCCCTCTGCAAAGGTCTCAGATTATAAGCACTTAATCAACACTCCAACAACGCTTCAAGTATCCATGAAACACAGTCTTTATATTAAAAACAGAGAATGAGTTCTTCAAACTACAGAGCGGAAATATGAACTTAATACATGAGCAAAAACTGAACTTGTTCTGCATTCTTCACACAGGTATTTATAGAGAAATTATACAACTGTTTTAAAGAGAGAAATAAGCTACAGCAAAACACGTAGGCAGGCAAGTATGCAGAATTCTTGTCCCTGGTTGCTTGGAAACATAAATCTTATGGTAATGGCTGTTGGATTCCGTTTGCACAGGTGGTAGATGAAGTCCGTGGCCTCAGGAAACTGCTTCGGATCCCATCACTGAGAAACGTGTATAGAATAGAGTCTTGTTTGCCATAGGTTTCTATGTTTGAATTCCCTTTGACCAGAGTCTTCCTCGTCGATCTAGGTCAGATGAATAGGATACGATCCATGCTTTGATGTTTTCCAAGCTACCCATGTAGTCCTTTTCCCTTCTTGACACCTGGAACCTACAAAAGCGTGGAAGTAGCTGCGGAACAACCGATTAGCTGCAGAATGTGGCTGCTTCCGTAGCTAAAAGACAAAAACTTATTCAAATAGCAAACATAACAGTATAACATGTAAATCACTAAAATATACTCCTTGAGGCAATGTATAATGGTTTTTAATGATAAGGATGCATTTTTCATGGAAAAACAGAGAAGGAAGGATGAGAAAAGTAGCTAAGGGAAAGACAGTTTTGGAACTCAACAAGAAGCATGAACATAAAAATGAGTTTGATAAAGGGAACACATACTGTAATACTTGAAGGGGGAATCACCACTATTTCCTTGATATTCTGAAAAATATTTGTATTACAAAGAGATATAATCTGAAAATAGCATGCAGTGTTTTCTATATAATTTCTGAACCTTTTCTAAGTCTTGCTTTCCCTTATTTATCTGGAGAGGGAAGCAAGAACGTTAATTATAGAAAAATATCTTTGGCCTAGTCTCAGTTGTTGGGTCGACTAGCTGTCTCAATCAGAGATGGCTCTGTGGCCTAAAACATTACATAATTAAAAGCCTCATTGAAAGGAGTCACGTTACAATACAACAAATAAATAAATATAAGATGTAAAATATACAAAGATCTCCTTGCCCATCATGTCATTGTCTCTGCTGCAGGAGTTTTTCTACTTAAGGTATGGCTTCCTGCACTGCTTCACACACCTCTGTCATTTTTGCCTTTAATTCATTTGGCGTTGGCTCCCGGACCCATGTCACAGTGGGCTTCTTCTGGATCAGCCTATCGCGTGCTTTGAATGCACCACCTGTTCCTTTTAAAACCATAGTTGTCGATCCATCACACCCTTTAAAGCGCTGTCCTAAACTATCAGTGCCTTGATGAGGTGGGTGATAAGTATTACAGTGTAACAACGCAGTCTCTTAGGTGTTGACCTTTTTCCTCTAAAACAGACGAAACAGACACTTTTGATTTCCCCATAACCCCTCTTTATTATAGCCCCTCGTGTGGCTTTACTCATATGACTGGGGGATGGAACCAAGGGCTTAGCCTTGTTACACAGTATTTTGTCACACCTCCCGCACTTCCCTGTGACATACCCCGAAGTGCCTGATACATGACCATCATGTAGTGTACTCATTTAGATATGCAGCTTAGATCCTCCCTAAAACACTAATTGGAAAATGCCTTGAGCTTCCCTTGAAGGAAATGGCTCTAAAACCCTATTTTCGAATCATATGATACTGAAAACCGTGATGGTCGCTTGCTTCACTATGCTAGACCCGTGATGCCATCGCTCTGTTTTCTTGTATACCCATGATGATCACTAAAAGACATTTTTCCAAAAGAGTATGAGAAGCTTCGTGATCTAGAAGCTTCCAGAGTGATGAGCTAGAGGTTGTTCAACGTAGATGAGGTCAAGTTCTCCCAACTTGGCCTCTTGGTCTTATCCCTATGTGCTACCTACTTGAGATGAGGGCCTTCTCCTATCTTTGGAGAGATCCTAACTCCCTTTCCCTGCCTATATATTCATCCTCTCCCATTCCCAAATGATTTGTCTTTGTTTATTTGCACCCTTATGCTAAGATTGTGCCTATATGCTACTCATTTGGCTTAGAGAAGGAGTGATTGGAGAGCCTAGCTTGGAATTGGAGATTCATTCAAGGAGAGCCTATTGACATCAAGGCTTGGTTGTATGCTTCCTCCTTTATTCTATTAATATACAACTGCTGGTTCATTTTCCACAAATGTGTATGTTTATGTATCATTTGTCTTAACACTCCTTGATCTATTAAGTAGGTTACTTTTGAATATGATATTTTTATTTGCATGCCTTGTTGTGTCTTGATCTCTTGTGCAGGTGTATAAATGTTGTGAGCAGTAGGAATGAGCCCGTGATGCAAGTGATTCAAGGTCTTCAACAAAGGAAGACGTGATAGCATCAAAACGACGTAGGCCATCTTCTTCATCTCTCTTTTCAATTCTAACCTAGGAAAGTGTCCAGTAGATTGTCACGTAGCTTGCTAGTCCCACTCATTGGGCTAGAGGGATCGTCTCTATCCGCAGAGGGGATCGCCTAGATAACAAAATGGCGACTCCACTAGGGGCACTATAACCCTTTCCATCCATTCCTTCAATAAGATCCTTTGACTAGTTAGACCAACCATTGATTTCTCGGCTTGTCTGCATCGGTCTGGGTTTATACCATCATTGATTACTACCTTATAGTGCTAAGTCTGGATTGCATCTTGGAATCTTTTTTGTTTTTTCCCATATTCCTCGCCCATCGTGGGTTTAGCTCTAACAGTCGCGATGGCATCGCAAGTTTTTACTTGTACAATCGCGATGGAAAAAAAATTCTTCAATGTTTGGTCGCGCTGAAATCATCACTACTCTTGCTATAAAAAGTAGTGATGATGACTCCGACCATCGCGGGTTTGGCTATGAAAAGTAGTGAGGATAACCCAATCATCACAGTTTTGGGTATATAAAGTAGCGATGATCCTTGAATGTGAGAATTTTTAAGTTTTCTTCCTTAGAATCTAGTGTGTCTTGGCACCTAAGGACTTTTCCTATCATGTATGCTTGGATTTGTGAGTTTTTAATTGATTTTCTTGATTAATTTGCAAAATTTGTCTCATTGGATTTGAAGTGAAATCTGATTCAGTTCTAGGATTTCTTGTCAATTGGTCATCACTTGCTGCTTGTTGGTGTCGTTGAGATGTTTGTTTTGCTGATTGATTGAGTGTTGTTTTATGTGGAATCATTGGAAACGTCGTTTTGCATTTTTGTTTAGCTTGTATTTCGAAATTTACTTTTCGTGAAAATGCATTTGATTAGTTGCATTGAAGAGTTATTTTTTGAGATTCATCATTGAAAATAAATCACATTTTTCGGTGTTTGAAAGATAAACATTGTATTAGGTGCATCAAATCATTAAAAATGAAAAGAAAAACATAATTCATATAAATGCATCTTAGTAAAGTCAAAATCGTTTTGCTTTCGAAAAAGTTGCATTTAGGATAGTGAAAAGTGAAAATATTTTTTACTTTTGGCGTTGCATTTGGAAGACGAAAGTGAAAGTTAGTGGAAGACATTTTGCATGATGCATTTTGTTTGATGCATTATTGATTGAAATTTCTTCCCTTGATTAGTCTAGCTTTCATAGAAGCGAAAAGTTTTCCTTTTCTCACATAGTTGTATCTTAGGTATTGAGGTGACATCATTTTGAGCCTTAAAACTGAAACTTAATTGAAGATAAACTTAAAATTTACCTCAATTAAACTAAGGAGCATTTGGAACTTAACACAAATATCTAGAGGTCTAGGTTAGAGACGTGTTCCAACGTCTTTAAACATAGCATTTGTCATTAACTGCCTGTAGTTTATCCCGGGGGTGAAATCCCCTCCTAGTATGGAAGTATATAGAAGGTTCTCCAGTACTTTTGGGTATATTGGAGGCACTTCAGTATGATAAGTATATAAGGACACTCTCATCAAATGGTTCTGCATTATACAACGCTAACACAGACTTCTGCTCCCCGTACTGTCGAGTATATATTGGGAGACCCCACTAGGTTGCTATCTTTTAGCCACAGGTAACTGAGTCAGCCGCCTTGTAAACGTGATACACTGAACAAAACATTCGGGGAGATTGGTCATTCTACGTTAAGTCCTTGGTTTCGGCTAAGGTGTATATTGCGGCTCACGGATACTTGGTAAACCCCTTTGCCTAGATTACCCCTTTTTGATTTATTTTTGTTAAAGTTATAAAATCAATTAATTGACTGCAGAACAACATCCTTCAGGTGGAAATACTCCTTAGTAGATCTTAGGTTGATACTAATGGAAACATTTCCTGAGTCTACTAATCAAGGAAATCCCTCTGATGGGAATCCTAGTCCTTTTCCTTCTTTTGGAAATGTTGGTGCTCCTTATATGGAAATGTTGTCCCTTCCTGGATTGACCATTGGTATGCCAGTTTGGTTGTTTTCGACCTTGGTGGTTCCGAGTGTCCAAACTGATTTTCAACCGATTTCTCCTCCACCTAAACAACATCAACCTCATGTTGATCCTAAAGTTGACCCCTCGCCTTCTTCGCCTATTTCTTCACCTTATTCTTCCTCTTCGCCTAGTGAAAGTCTGGATTCTAGTAACCAGGAAGCTAAGAAGAAGAAGAAACAAAATAATCAAGGGGCAACCAAGAAGTCATTACTACAGATGCAAATGATGTAGAAAAATATTCCAACCAGCCTTAGAAAGTAAAATTCCCTTGCATTTTATGTAAGGGTGACCACCTTCTTCGGAATTGTCCTGGTATTCCCAAGGTCTTAGAGGTGTGGTCTATAGGTTCACATCGACCTTTGTCATCAGCCTCTGGTGATCATGTTGGTGCTAAACCTTCAACTAGTGACAATAAATCCCATGGGAAAAAGGGAAAAGTCAAATTTCCTTGTAAGTTGTGTGAAGGTAATCATCTCATTCACCTTTTTCCTCTTATGGATGAAGCTTCCAAGGAGTTGGGAAACCTTACAGCTTCTCAACCTCATCCTCCGATTGGGTATCGGAAGATTTCCCCTGGTCCTTCACTAGTTGATCAAGTGATTGATCAAAATTCATCTTTGGTCAATCTCGCTCTCTCTAAAAGTACGTCTCGTGAGTCCATTCTCAACCAACCATTGGCTGAGAAAACAGTACATTTGATTCCACCTTCAATTAATCGTACCTTTCCAGTAGAGAGTGAACCTTGTACTCCTGAGGTTCTTATGGTTTCTTCAATTTTGAATGAACCAGAGGTAAATCCTCCTATTCCTGAGGTGCATGAGAGCATTTCTCTTGTTTCCATCAAGGAAGAGGGTAACTCTCTTGTTCCTACGACACCCCCTCCAAGTAGTTTGGTCACTTATTTTGATTGGAGTCGACTAGCAGGATATCGTCTTTTGTCTTATGTGCCTTTCCAGATTACAATACAATCTTACCATATGGCCGTACCTAGCATAATTATAGACGAGGGTGCATCTGTTAGCATTCTGTCCTCCACTGCTTGGCAAGCTCTAAGTTCTCCGCAACTTGTCCCCGTCATCTAGAATCTATTAGCTTTTAACAGAGGAACCAGTGAACTATTAGGGATCCTTCCTAAGTTACCTGTCACTTTGGGAGGAAAGACTGTTGATATAGACGTGATGGTTGTCCAAGGCCCGTTGGATTTTAATATACTCCTTGGCTGTGACTATGTTTACGTCATGGGAGCTCTTGTCTCTTCCCTCTTTCAAGTGATGTGTTTCTCGCATGACGGAAGCATTGTGATCATTGATCATCTTACATTCTTTGGTCCTGAATCAGCTCCCACTCAACCATCATACCTAAATGGTTCTTATATGCAAGTAGTATCACCCCCACCACAAGTTAATTACATGGCCACCTGTTTCATACCCACATCTTCTGATGATCTAGTAGGTGATGTAGTACACCATGTACTGGGGGCATTGGAGCCCAATTTTTCCATTGGATCCCTGGACATGTATCCCTTCCAGAGTGTTGTTCTCCCATCTGATGAGAACCTCTTGGAAGCCATGGCCTCTTTTGGTATGTGATCACATGCGTAGAGCAAAGTTCCTTGTCTTGTGTCAAGCTCATTAAAAAATGAAACAAGGGTCATGAGGATAGTTATTTTACTATGTCAACCTCATTAAAAAATTTAATAGGTCCCCATGAGGATAGTTATTTTACTATGTAAAGCTCATTAAAAAATGAAATAGGTCCCCATGAGGATAGTTCTTTTACTATGTCAACCTTGTTAAAAAAATAAATAGGTCTTCATGAGCATGGTTCTTTTCCTGTGTCAAGCTCGTTAAAAATTGAAACAAATCCCCTTCCAATTTGAGTCTTTGATTAGATCTTGTAAAATCCCAGTCGAGTCTTTCACTTGACCTCGTAAGTGAACCTTCATTCCATCTACCTGCTAGTAACCAGTAGTCTACTTAGGTGAATGAAATGAAGCTTGGGAGGCATGTAAATTGTACCTCGAATTGAGTCATTATGTTGGGGGCATGAAAACCAAATCCAAGCATAGTTTGTTTCTATTTCAAGCTTGTGTAAAATGAAACCAATTCCAAGCATAGTTTTTTCTCACGTTTCAAGCTTGTGAAAAAATGAAACCATCTTCCAGTATACTCAAGCATAGTTTCCCATGTTTCAAGCTTGTGTAAAAATGAAACCATTCCCACTTTACATCTCGTGATTGCTGTTTTTATCAGCCTATTTTTGCTAGATGAGCCTTGGTATTGTCATTCCATAGTCACCATCTCTCTAGCCGATCATACACTTTCACTTGGTTGTTTTACCTTTGCCCGAGGAACATCTACGATGAGTGGTCTTATTAGCCAACCTCTTGACCTTTACATGTTTTGAGCAGTTCCATCATCACCAGAACCAGTTGCTATCCTTTTATACCACTCGTTTCTCCAGGAGAATTCATCTTTAAGCTCTTTTCTGACTCTCGAAAAATGAAAAGATTATCGAGTACTTCTCCTTTCAAACTCGTTAAATTAAATGAATTAATGTCGTCTCAGTATACATTTACCCCTTTTTCGGGCTGGGATTGACTATTTACGAAAAAGGTACGCCTTGATCGACTTGGTCAAGAGGTTCTCTCGAATATTGTTTTCTACCTTTTTGGGTTCGAGAGACAAATTACGAAAAGGGACCTGATGGAGTTTTCTTTTTTCGTCTCTTTTTTAAACTCTCTAAGTATGAAAAAGACACTGGGTTACTCTTCTGTCATACTCGTAAAAATTAAATGACGAAAGACTTGTCACCATGACGAGCCCAAGTTTCTCCTTCCTAGGACTCCTAAAACTTACTAGGATGGATTCATCCTAGGATGAACTTATACGACAAGCATATGGTATCCTCTTCAAGCTCGTGTAAAAATAAAGAGGTACTCGCTAGAAATAGTGGGGAAAAATGAAAGTGAAACATCCTTTGTATAGGCAGCGTGTCGCTCTTGAACATGCCACTCTTCTACTTCTCGTGTTAGGTTTGGGATATCCTCGCTCAGTGACTTGTCGTTCTGGGTTTGGGTGATCCATTTTGCCTCTCATTGCACTTCGTCATTATGACCCTTGGTCCTATGTTGAGTTAAATGCTACCACACTCCGGAGTCGTGTCATCGATATGTTCAAGATAAGTCCTATCTGCAGTCTATTACCTATATATTGTCTGACTCTTTGCTACAGTGTTGAATCCTGTTCATCTCATTCCACTTTATTCCTCGTTTTGTGTTGATAATGAGGGGATCATTATGACCCTCCTTCGATGAGTCACTTCCTGTTGACTTCAACTCATTATCCAGGAAGATCACTTAGAGACTCCCTTATAGTACCTTAGAGCTTGCATGCATTAATGGCAGGTTATTTGCATCCGACGACAGGTCTTCACCACTAGCCTTCGATCATATGGTTCCACGAGTGTTCGAATTCAACTTCATTTTCACATTCACGGATTGTACTGTTGTACCTTGAGAACCATTGTCATTATTGGTGGTTTCTCTTATGCTTGTTAATGACCCACATCATTGGCCGGTAATCAGGTGGTTTTCTAGCATGTTCGACTTTGACACATTCATTCACAAGTTAGAATTCGTACTTTGTTCGGGTTGGGATGGAGTGCAAGACCTTAAGTCTCATCTGATATGACTCAGGTTGCTTGGAGTTATGGATTATTCATGATTGTGCACATGTTTTTTCTATATGGATGGTTGCGACCATACTGTGGGACTTTATATTTATGATGATCCTTCTATATCGTGTAGTTGTGTCCATACCTTGGATATTAGATTTATAGATGATCCTTTTCATTTGGATGGCTGCTCCGATACCATGGATCTTTTTTATAGTCCTTTATCCGGATCACTGTGTCCATACTGTGGACTCATGTTTGATATCAAATATGTATATGTATATACGTCCTTGATTTTTAGGTCTTATGACAGTGTTTGTTCTCGTCCTTGCAAAATCTCGTAAAGCATCTCAGCCATCAGTCCTTGTTCTGCCTTCATGCTTTAGGGAGCATCTGTTACACAGTATTTTGTCATGCCTCCCGCACTTCCCTATGACATACCTCGAAGTGCCCGAAACATGACCATCATGTAGTGTACTCATTCAGATATGCAGCTTAGATCCTCCCTAAAACACTGATTGGAAAATTACTTGAGCTTCCCTAGAAGGAAATGACTCTAAAACCCTAATTTTATAATCATCGCTCTTATGATACTGAAAACTACGATGGTCGCTTACTGCACTATACTAGACCTGCGATGCCATCGCTCTGTTTTCTTGTATACCCGCGATGATCCCTAAAAGGAATTTTTCCAAAAGAGGATGAGAAGCTTCCAGAGCGACGAACTGGAGGTTGTTCGACGTAGATGAGGTTGAGTTATCCCAACTTAGCGTCTTGGTCTTATCCATGTGAGCTACCTCCTTGAGACGAGGGCCTTCTCATATCTTTGGAGAGATCCTAACTCCCTTTCCCTGGCTATATATTCACCCTCTCCCATTCCCAAATGGTTGGTCTTTGTCTATTTGTATCCTTATGCTAAGATTGTGCCTATATGCTACTCATTTGCATTGGATAACGAGTACTTGGAGAGCATAGCTTGGACTCAGACATTCATTCAAGGAGAGCCTATTGACATCAAGGCTTGGTTGTATGCTTCCTCCTTTATTCTATTAATATACAATTGATGGTTCATTTTCCACAAATGTGTATGTTTATGTATAATTTGTCTTAACACTCCTTGATTTTTTAAGTAGGATACTTTTGAATATGTTATTTTTATTTGCATGCCTTGTTGTGTCTTAATCTCTTGTGCAGGTGTATAAACATTGTGAGCAGTAGGAATGAGCCTGTGATGCAAGTGATTCAAGGTCTTCAACAAAGGAAGACGCGATAGCATCAAAACGAGGTAGGCCATCTTCTTCATCTCTCTATTCAATTGTAACCTAGGAAAGTGTCCAGTAGATTGTCACGTAGGTTTCTAGTCCCACTCATTGGGCTATAGGGATCGTCTCTGTCCGCAGAGAGGGTTGGCTAGACAATAAGCCCTCAAGCGCTAAGGCCTTCAAACCCGTGTTTGGGAGCCTTTTCCTTTGTATCGTAAAATCCCAATATCAGCGCTTTACCATGCTTTTACCTTAAGCTTCATACCCAAACACTTCCGATCGTCGATTTGCGAGATCGGGCCCACCTAAGACATCGCAATTGCATTGGAGGAGAGGGTGACCCTTTACCTTTTTCCATAGCACGGGACGATAGTTCGAATGCGAAATCCTTCTGAAGTAGAACCACTAAAACATATCGCATCTAGGATGGATTTCGGTATATCACTATCGTAGGCACCTTACCTTTATATTTTCCCCTTAATAGCTATGATTGCCGATCTACGATGTAACGTTATCACTACCACATGTCACCTTGTGAGTGGTGACACATGGCACCTGGAAATGGCCCCATTTCACCCCTGAAAATGCTGAAACTGGGTGACACATGTCATCTACCACATCATCATCCATACTGCCACGTAACCGATGACGCTAATTTCCATGTCTGCTCTAAGGACCAATCAGAGGCTACCACGTGGCCCCCTGGAGGAGAGAGAAAGAGGCCTACCCGACCCTGTTTTTGTAGGCATTTCCTTTATTAGTGAATTTTGGTCCTCCTTGATGATTTTGGACTAAATCGCAATATCGCAATCCCGCAAGGTTATTGAGGGAGTAGCCCCTCTGTTCTTGTGATCACCGATAATGCGGGATTGCGGGATATGGGACTCCTGTGACTGCGGGACTACCGACTTGCGGGATGCGAGATTGCAAGATGCCCTCATACTTAGCCATTTTCTTGGTTTTATGGGCTTTCCAAAGGTAATCTTCAACATGCTCTAACTTCTGATCCAGGACTCCTTTTTTGGACTTCTGTATACCATTGGAAAGATATTTCTGAGCACTAGGCAATAGAGAGGGTCTGATTAAGCTCTGAGATCTTCTGTGGCCTGAGAAAGTGGCTCCAAACTTCACTGCTATTGGGTAACCTTGACTAATTGAAACCCACAATGCAGTGAGTGACAAAATTGGCTCCAACTGGGGACAATGCCTTGCTGGCAAGGTGCTGAGGACCTGCAGACCAATAACTTTTCCTTCCATTGGGCATGGAGTCATTCTTAAACAAATACAATTCTTTGAAAAGGGAATTTTTAATAATAAATTGAAAAATTCAAATAACAATTCAAACACACACACCATATATTTACAATGAGCAAGAGACAAATATCTCTAATTTTGAAATAAAAATTTCGGAATTGACCATTTATAGGAAGTTCCAGTAGTTCACCATCCAAGTTTTCTAGCATGTAAGTGTTATTTCCCCTTTCTTCTGCAATCTTGAAGGGGCCAAACCATAGCAGATCAAACTTCTCATGTTTGACTTTGTCTTTTCATCGGACATCCCACCTGAGAACTAAATCTCCTTGCTGAAGAGGTCTATCCTTATCCTTTTTGTCAAACAGATATTTCATCCTTTGCTGGTAGTTTGACAATTTGGTCCCCACCTGCTCTCTATTCTCATGAAGCTCCACCAGCTAATTTATCCTTCTAGTCAAGGAGCTTGTCTCTTCCTCGGCTTCTTGTAGCAATTTAGCTACCGGCATTGCTAGTTGGACCGGGAAGACAACAACCTTGCCATATACTAGCTCAAAAGGTGATTTCCTAGTGGATCGTTTGGGAGTTACGCGGTTATCCCACAGAGCAAACTTTAGTTGGGAGTTCCAGTTCCTTTGATTTTTATTGATGGTCTTCTTGAGAACCCTCACCAAAGTTTTATTTGAAGACTTAGCCAAGCCATTCCCTTGAAGTTAGTATGTAGTGGAGTGTCCAATAATGATATCGACTTTATGGCAGAAGTTGGTGAACTTGGAAGATTTGAAGACCTGTGCATTGTCAGTGATAATTTCAAAAGGACACCCAAAGTGTGATAGTATGTTCTCCTCCATGAATTTTATCACCACTAAGTCAATAACATTTCTAGTTGGGATAGCCTCTACCCACTTGGTGAGATAGTTAGTGGATGTTAAAATAAATTTGTGTTGGCCACTGGACGGTGGGTTTATTTCTCCGATGAAGTCTAGTCCCCACTATCTAAAAGGCTCCTCTATGTGCACAGGAATCAGAGGGAGAGGAGAAAACTTCTGTCTTTCAGCAAACAATTGGCATTTCTGGTATGATCTGACACGAGAATAAACATCTCCAAACAATGTGGGCCAGTGGAATCCTACCTTGAGGATTTTGTGTGCTGTTGTCTTCCAACTGTAGTGTCCTCCACAGAATCCCCCACGGAAATCCTCGATCACTTCATGGGTTTCCCCCTCCACCAAACCTAATAGTAATACCCCCACCAGATCCTTCCAGTAAAGCAGTTTGTTGGATATAATGTATTTCTGTGCTTGCAATCTCAGACTCCGATATTTAGATCTATCCAGCCCCATTGGGCATCTTAGGAATAAGAGGTAATGAACAATGTTCTTATACTTGGGTGATCCCTCATATTTGGCATATATCTTCCGCTCAATTGTTTTAATTTCGTTTGGTGGTCCTCTGGTCTGTCTTCCTCTGTGATCAGGCTTATCCCTAGAGCTTGGCAGTTGAATTCAGATAAAATCTTGGCCAACCCCTGGCCTTTGATGAGCTTGGTATGCTTTATTTCTAGCTCATATTCTTGTATTTTAGCTATCCACCTGCCCCTCTTTCCTTCGCTGTCTCCATGCACCAGAATGTCCTTGACTACAGTCGTTGGTATGAACATTGTGATTCATGATTGCAGCACATACATCCGGAATGAATTCAGCACCATGATGAGTGCATAAGCATGTTTCGCCAATATATTGTATTTCAGCTCAGTATCCCTTAGGACTTGGCTGAAAAAGGAAATGGGTTGCTCATAACCTTCTTTATTTTTCTGTAACAACACATCAACAATGGTATGGGGAGAGGTGAAAGAAAATATGTAAAAAGGCACTGAATAGTTGGGGCTGAGTAGCACTGGGACCTCAACCAAAGATTCTTTGATCCTAGTGGAAGAATCACGGGGCACAGAGCTCCACTTAACTTCATTCTCCTTCTTGAGAATGTTTGTGATACCTTTTACTATCTCAACATAGTTGGGTATGAATCGCCTTAAGAAATTTATCCTCCCCAAAAAGGCTTGGAATTCTTTCTTGTTTCTGGGCAAGGGAATAAGGCTGATGGCTTTGACTCGTTCAGGATCAATCTTTACTCCTTCCTGCGCTACTATGTGTCCAAGCAGCTTCCCCTCACTCAGGGTGAACTGAGATTTCTTAGGATTCAGAGAGAGGCCATACCTCCTGCACTTATCAAAGGTAAGCTTTAAATGGAGGATATGCTCTTCATCAGTCTTAGAAAAGACTGTGATGTCGTCTAAGTAGACTACCACAAATTTATCTTGCTCGCCTATGAAAGCTATGTCCATAGCTCTCTGAAATGTGGCCCCTGCATTTATCAACCCGAATGGCATGCAGGCGTACATGAATGTTCCCCATGGGGTGGTGAAAGCAGTCTTTTTCTGGTCCTCAGGGTGGATTGCCACTTGGTTATATCCAGAGAATCCATCCATCATGAACATTCTGGTTGCTCCCATTGCCTTCTACAATATATTATCCGTCTTGGGCAGAGGGTAGTTATCTTTCCACACATAGCCTTATCTCTCCGTTCTTTTTACGGAGAGGGACCAAATTAGCCACCCACTCAGAGTATCTTAAAGGTACTATGATCTTGGCTTGCAACAACTTCCTTACCTCCTTTTCAATGGAGGGAAGTAAGAGTGGATTTATCTATCTAAGTTTATGTTTGCATGGCTTTATCCCACTTTTCAAAGGAATCTTATGCTGAATAATATTAGCATCAAATTATTTCAAATCCTCATAAGACCAAGCAAATACATCTTTGTAAGTTTTGAATAGATATAAATACCTCTGTTTGTATTGTAAGGGGATTCCTTTGGACAACCTAATCATCTGGGGTTCCTTCTCTGATCCAATGTTGTAGTCTTCCACATGCTCATCCTTTTCTGGGGCCATTTGTTTGGAAGCTATGTCGTCTTTATTAAAAAGTCTTTCTAGTGGAACAAGTCCACGAGGGATGGTGTTCCCTTTTAGTTACAATTTTTTTTGCCCAAACACTGTGTCTTTCCATGAAGTGGCTTCTTTTTCTGATTCTTCTTCTTCTTGATTGATGGTGGAGTGGGAAAACTCCCCAATGACTTCTATGAATCTTTTCACCTGCTCATCATCTTCGAATACCTACCAGTCTTTGACATTATCAGATATTGAAGGCCTGTGTTTGACTTCTATCTTATATTTGAGGAGTGGATTTTGTGGGGGCCTGAAAGTGCTTGCAACTACCGTAAGAGAGTCAACCATCCTGTTTTCTTCATTGGGAAGAAACTCGATGTTAAAGGCCAGGAAGAAATTGTCGATTAAGTCCCACACTTCATTTTGGTACGTCCTTATCCTGGGGTGTTTGGCTTGGAATTGGTCTCAGATCTGCCTTATGACTAGCTCAAAGTCTCCATAGACCGATAGGCATTCAATGTTCATATTTCTTGTCGTTTGTAACCCTAGGAGCAATGTTTCGTACTCCACCACATTGTTGGTCGCCTCAAATTCAAGCTTGAAAGAGAGGGGTATCATGCTGCCTTCTGGAGATACCAACGATATTCTAGCTCCATTTCTTTCTTTTGAGTTTGCTTCGTCGAAGTACAATTTCCATACTTCGTTTTCATTTAAGTGTTGGTATTTCAACTGCCTTGTTAGGTGTACTGATGCTTCTTCTAAGAGGTTCTCATATTCTTCTAAGAATAGGCAGGAGACGTCACTATCCTTCCCATGCACTAGGGATTTTTCTAAGCCTTTAGCTGGGGTCACGATTTTCACAAACCTGGATTCTCTGTACAACCTCCTTTGCTCACCTCCAAAAGTGGGAATGGTGGCATAAGTTAGATCTAGCTTGATAGAGCCACCCACCTTGGAACCCCAAGATCTGGATAAGAGCATTCCAAAGTGAGGAGGTATATCGACCACCACTATATCCATTACCACACTCTTCACCGGGATCTGAGCTAGGTTTACCACCAGATCCTTTATCATGCCTAAGCACTTGACTCTCTTGGAGTCAAAGGAGTACATGTCCTTGTATGGTTTGGTGATCTCTAAACCCAACTGTTCCATTACTGATAGTGGCATGAGGTTGTTTGAGGCCCTGGAATCCAACTTGCAATTATGCAACAAAAGGTCATGGATCACCAAATTCACATAGAAAGGCGTAGTAGAAGGGTCCAACTCTTCCACATGTGGGCTAAAAACAACCATGGCCCTCTCCTCTTGGAGGTTCAAACTATCATGGGATGATGTTGAGGTGGCTGGATGCATTAATTGAGAGACCTGAGATTTGTAATTAGGCTGTTTTAGAAGCTCAGTAAGAGGAATATGAATTTTTACCTTTTCCAGCTCCTTTTGGAGATTGAATGGGGGTTGGCCCTTTTCTATATCTCCTGGCTCTGTTCTTTCTTCCTTCCCACTGGCAGTTGTTGTTGGGTGGTGTTATATTCTTTCCACGACTAGCCTACATAGTTAACCGGGGGGGTTAGAGGGGGGGGCGAAACCCCCCCTTCATTGCGCCGATTGCACAATGGGGGGGTCACAGAGGGTTTGAGGGGGGTGGGTAGCCCCCCTCTACGGGGTCTGCGGCAGCGCCCCAGGGAATTTTTTTTTGGACCCTATATTAGGTTGGGCAGACCTACCTATGGTTTTGTGCATGGTTTTCGCACATGGTTTTGGACGTGGTAGTTTTCGGTCCATGGTATTGGATGCTTCGACATGTATATTGTAACATTGAAAGGAACATAATGAAAAATCAAGCTGGTAGTCCCAGTTTTGGGATCTAGGGGAAAATATCTCTGTATATGTGTTTTATGTGTTATGCTCTCGCATTTGTTTATTTTATGTTCTTAGAATTCGTATGCAGGTAATTTATGTATGGGGATAAAACCTACATTTGGTATCAGAGCTGTTTTGGCTTCAAGGGGATGCCTTTGTTGCTGAGGGGTTTTGATCGGGCCTGTGGTAGACCTTGTTCAGTGGGAGATCTGCCGGATAGATTCTAGTGGTGAAAGAAGATGGAAAGCAGTGGAAAGATTGAGATCGAGAAATTTAATAGTCAGAGTTTTGAGTTGTAGAAACTCAAGATGGAGGATCTGTTGATGGATAAAGATCAGTGGATCGTAGTAGATCCAGGTACTAAACCAACGGGAGTGTCCGATGAAGAATGGAAGAAGTTGGATCGGAAGGCAAAGAGAATAATGCGATTGTGTGTCTCAGATTCAGTATTTTTGAATGTATTAGGGGAAGCTACGACTAAGGCTTTGTGGGACAAGTTAGGAACTTTGTACCAATCTAAGTCTCTGATGAATAAATTGTTCCTACGGAAAAAGCTGTATAACCTGAGGATGAAAGGTGGAGACTCGGTGATAGAGCATTTGAACTCATTTAATACTGTGGTAAGTCAATTATTATCTGTTGATATTAAAATTTTAGATGAAGATAAGTGCACCAGTTTGTTGTGTTCTCTACCAGATTCGTAGGATAGTCTGGTTATTGCAATAGGTAGCAATGCAACTGCCTTGCAATTTGATGAAATAGTTTTTATCCTTGCTTACGGAGGAGATGAGACGGAAAATATGGAGAGCCAGAATGGTGATGCCTTGTTTGTACGAGGACGGTCCTAGAACATAAACAAAAATAAGTCATCGAGTGGGAGATCTAAATCTCCAGGAAAACCTGTAAAGGTGGTTTGATGGGAATGCAGAAAGGAAGGGCACTACAAAAGGGATTGTAAATCTAAAGCTCTTGACAAAGGAAGGGGATCTGATGATGCTCCTTCTGCAGAGGTGAAAACCACCTCCGATGAAGGTGGGGATGTGTACTTGGCTTCTTCAAGTACACATATAGATCATGAGGCATGGTTGATTGACTAAGGTGAATCCTTTCACTTCACTCCCCATAGAGAGTGGTTCTACGAGTATGAGAAATACGATGGTGGTGATGTCTTATTAGGGGATGATAGGAAGGCTAGAATCGTTGGTCGTGGAAAAGTAAAGTTTAAGTTGCAAGGTGGAAGGGTTAGAACACTTCCGGGTGTTTTGCATATTCCTGCATTGGCCAGAAATTTGATTTCTGTAAGCAAGCTGGATGATGCAGGTCTAAAAATAGTGTTTGAGAAGGATACCTACAGATGGTTCGGGGAGCACTGGTATTGATGCGGGGAGTTCGGATTGGAAATATGTACAAGCTGCAAGGTAGCACTATTGTTGATGGGTGCAACAGTTTTGTGGTTCCTGAAAGTGGAGCAGAAAATCTAGTGGTCTCTGGAGAGAAGACCATGATGTGCCATCAAAGGCTTGGACATATTGGAGAGAAGGGCCTTCAAATACTTCATGGTAAAGGTATGGTAGAAGGTATGAGTAATAGCTCTCTGGATTTTAATTTCTGTGAAAATTGTGTATATGGGAAGCAGAATTGAGTGAGTTTCCCCTCTAGTGGTAAGAAGGCGAAACATATATTAGAGCTTGTGCACAATGATGTGTTTGGACCTGTGAAGGTTCCATCACTGGGTAAGTTTGTGTAATATGTATCATTTATAAATGACTTCTCAAAGAATACATGGATATATTTCCTCAAGAAGAAATCTGAAATTTTTGACAAGTTTAAAGAATTTAAGGCTCTGGTGGAAAACCAGACAGAGAAGAAGATAAAGGTGTTGAGGACAAATAATGATGGAGATTTTTGAAGTAAGGAATTTGAAGAATTGTGTAGGAAGTGTGGAATAGCACGACATAAAACTACTCCATATACACCTGAGAAAAATGGAGTTGCAGAAATAATGAACAAGATGTTGATGGAAAGGGCAAGAAGCATGCTCAGTGGTGCCGGGCTAGGACAGGAATTCTGGGCAGAGGCGGTGGAGACTGCATGTTACCTGGTCAACAGGTCACCTTGATAACCGTTGGAGGATAAGACTCCACAAGAGGTATGCATTGGTAAGAAACCCTCTCTTTCACATCTGAGGGTATTTGGATGTGATGCATATGCACATGTTCCAAAGGATGGTTTAAAGGGTTATAAGCTTTGGAACCTAGTAACAAGGAAGGTTGTGTATAACCGAGATGTGGTGTTCAGAGAGGTTAAAGATGTTATTAAACATGAAGTCCAACCAAAGGAACCTGAGAAGATAGAGTTTGAGCTAAAGGAGGAAGAATCAGACTCTACAACAGAAAAGGAATCAAAAGATGAAGAGCCACAAATTCTAGGTGTGAGAAGATCAGTTTGAGAAAGAAGGCAACCAGAAAGGTATAGTCCATCTGCTTTCTGTTCAAATTTTTATTTATCTATTACTAATGATGATCCCAGAACTATAGAGGAATCAATAGATTCAGAGGATGGAAAACTCTGGAAAGAGGCCATGGTTGATGAAATGGCATCTTTGCACAAAAACAAGGCATGGGATCTGGTGGAGTTGTTGGTTAGAAGGAAACCCATTGGCAGCAAATGGGTGTTCAGGAAAAAGAAAAATGCAGAAGGAAAGGTGGAGAAATACAAAGCTCGGTTGGTAGCAAAATATTATTCCCAGGTGTCGGGAATTGATTTTGGTGATATTTTTTCCCCTGTTACCAAGGTAGCTTTTATTAGATTACTTTTATCTGTTGCTGCTGCTTTTGATTTTGAGGTAGAATAGATGGATGTGAAGACAACATTTCTTCACAGGGATTTGGAAGAGGAGATATACATGAAGCAACCTGAAGGCTTTGCAGTGAAGGGTAAGAAAGAACTGGTATGCAAGTTAAAGAAGTCTCTGTATGGGTTAAAACAGTGACCAAGGATGTGGTATCAAAAATTGATACATTTATACGGGGACTTGGCTTCACCAGAAGCAAAGCAGATCACTGTGTGTATTTTAAATTAATTGGTGACCGTGTTATTTATCTGGGCTTGTATGTGGATGATATGTTGCTGGTTGGAAATGACAAAGAAATTATCCAGTATTTGAAGACCCAATTGTCCTCCAAATTCGACATGAAAGATCTTGGTGCTGCAAACTATATTTTGGGCATGGGAATTAAAAGAGATCGGGCAAAGAGGAAGCTTTGGTTAAACCAGAGGAAGTATGTCGAGACAATATTGTAGAGGTTTAATATGCAGGATAGTAAACTGGTGAAGGTTCCTATTCCTCTAGGTGTAAAGTTATCTGCAAAACAGTGTCCCAAGACACAAGAAGAGGAAGAGGACATGTCCCGTGTTCCATATGCAAGTGCAGTCGGTAGCCTGATGTATGCGATGGTCTGTACTAGACTAGACATTGCACATGCAGTCAGAGTATTGAGTAGGTTTATGTCAAAACTAGGGAAGGAGCACTGAACAACAATGAAGCAGGTTTTCAGGTATTTGCATGGCACTAGTGATTATGGCTTGTGCTACCAAGGAAGACCAGGATTGGACAGAGTGCTGGATATTTGTGGCTTTGTTTATGCAGACTAGGTTGGAGATTTGGATCATAGAAGATATACAAGTGGGTATGTATTTAACCTATTTGGAGGTGCAGTTAGTTGAATGAGTAAGAAACAATCTATAGTGGCACTATCAACTACATAGGCAGAATACATGACAGCCACTCATGCAAGCAAGGAAGTAGTTTGGTTGCAGAGATTATGTTCAAGTATGGGGTTAGTACAGGGAGCTATAAGGATAGACTGTGACAACCAAAGTGCAATTTTCTTGGCAAATAACCCTGCTTATCATTCAAAGACAAAGCACATTGATGTTCAGTATCACTTTGTGAGGGATATGATAGAAGACAAAAAGGTGTTGCTAGTAAAGGTGGACACTTTGAAGAATACTGCCGATGCATTGAAAAAATCTATGAGCTCTGAGAAGTTCTCTTGGTGTAGAGAAACAATGGGCATTGGATAAATGACTAAGCTCTCTTGTGGCCCCCTGCGGAAAGAAAACAACAAGTGGAAAAATGTTGGGTTCTGTTATATTCTTTCCACGAGTAGCCCACGTAGTTAACTGGGGGATCAGAGGGGTAGCGGAGCCCCCCCTTCGTTGCGCCGATTGCGCAGTGGGGGGGTCATAGGGGGTTTGAGGGGGCAGCCCCCCTCTACGGTTTGGACCCTATATTAGGTTGGGCGGACCTATCTATGGTTTTGTGCATGGTTTTCGCACATGGTTTTAGACGCGATGGTTTTCGGTCCATGGTATTGTATGCTTTAGCATGTATAAATATGTATTGTAACATTGAAAGGAACATAATGAAAAATCAAGCTGGTAGTCCCGGTTTTGGGATCCAGGGGAAATCTCTGTGTATATGTGTTATGGTCTCGCATTTATTTATTTTTTGTTCATAGAATTCATATGCATGTAATTTTTGTATGGGGTTAAACCTACAGTTGTCAGCAGAACAGGTGCCTCCTTTTCTGTGTGCCCCTTAGGACCATTGTTCTCCTTATTTGTAGAGACTCTTGTCTTGGGTGGGTCAGGATGGAGCTTACCTTTCCCTTTGTCTGGTGCTGGAGGAACCACTTGGGGAGCAACTTCCCCTTGTTGTTTTGGTTCTCTCGTCCTCTTCTTTGAAGATCTTAGATTATACTTACGTTGGGGTTGTGTTTGCATGAACTCTGCAAACTGTTTGCAATAATAATCCATATCTTCCTCATCTGTTATTGTTTCTCTATGATTACTGGCCTCCTGGTAAGCCATATTCTCATGTTCTTCTTTAGCAAAACCAAAATATATATTTCCCTGCATCTCTTGTGTATCCGACGATTGTTCATCGAGATCATCTTCCAAGTATAAGGGATGAGGGATCTGATAAAGCTACTCCTTTCTTTCCCTTGGAAGTAGTTGCAATGGAGGTCTTTTATATTGTAGGTTATAGCCCCGGTTGTTGACTTGAGCATTCTGTCTGGAGAGGTTCTTGTTCTCAATTTCAAGATTTCCAACCTTTTGTGATAAACTCTTGATGAGTTTGTCCATATCATCCCACTTCGAGTCTGATGATTCTCCATCTTGACCAGAGGAGGATGCCTCTTCTTTCCCTCTTTTGGGTTCAGTAGGTTCTTTCTTTACCCTTGACTTCCCTGCCGAGACCAGATTTGCTTCCACTTTGAGAGCATCGATCTGAAGTTGGTCTAGAGTGAGAGACTTCCTTTCTCTCAAGGTAAAACCAATGTTGAACTCAAAAGCTCCCAAGAAAACCACATGAGCTGTAGCTGGAGGAGGCTTTATGTCAGTTGGTAGGTTATTGTACTGCTTATTGAATCTTTTGATAAATTCTGAATTATCCTCCTTCGGTCTTTTTATTATGGCATTAAACTTAGTAAGGAGGTACTCATGATTCCTCTTTTCTCCCCATTCTTGGGTGAAAGCATTTTCCAGCTCCTCCCAGGTGGTGATGGAGGCATTTTATATGCCTTTGAACCAATTTTTAGCTTATCCATCAAGACCTTGTACAAAAGGCCTCATGACCACATCCAGTTGTTCCATATTCAGGTTCTCAGCAAAGGCACAAAAGGTTTCTACGTGTCTCTGTGTTGTGTTTTCATCTTCACCATTTAATCTAGGCTGAAAATTTAGGTAATCTTGGGGCATGACGCTTAAGCGCTAAGGTAGATCAAGAGGTGCATACTTGTTTAGCAAAAATCCTGGAAGGGCCATCTAGATTAGCAGAGGGGGATTAAAATTTTCTTCAGGAATTGGGGTCAAGACCACAGTGTTTGGAGGGGGAGGAGGATATGTCATGGCCTTAGGAGTAAGTCCTGAATAATGAGAAACAACAGGCTAAGAACTGGATGAGGGAACTTCAAAGGCTGGAGAGATGGTGGCACAATTAGGAGGAGTTTTCTCTTTCCAGAATTTCTTGAAAATCAACTTTTCTGGGTCAGATACAAATGGGGATTTCTGCTGGGATGTATCTGAGCGAGTATGAGGCTTTTTAAAAGCCAGGGTTATGAATGATAATGAGGTGGGTGTGGAGTCTCCAAGGTGATATGAATGCAATAAGAACAAACTTCACTCACCTACACGAAGGGTGCTCAGTTTGTTGTATCCTGGGGGAAAAAATCCTTCAATAAACTCCCCGACAACGACGCCAAAATATGTTGTAGCTCCCAGAGATAGCCTTGGATTTCTTACAAGAATAGTTCCTGAGCACATCTAAATTGGTGTGTCTCAAATGATTTACAGGAAACTAGAGACATCACTTCTGTTTTATAGACACACACACACACATAGGAAATCGGTTGGTTCATTTCTCCAAATAAATAAGACATGAATTTTTGGTACTTCCTCACAGGTTCAAATCTTAGAAATAAGCATAAGAATAGTGGAGGCTGGGTGTTTCAAAGTCTTACAACTTAATAAGCTTTTGCAGAGCAGATGAGAGAGGACCAAGAGAAGGAGCAACTCATCACATAGAGCATAAGGCTTCAAGAATTCTACACTTAACACATAGAGCTTGAGGCATTAAGGATTTCTATACTTATTTGAGTTACAAGCAAAAATAATGAATGAAGGAGGAGCTGAAAGCTATGATTCATGTGTTGCATATTTAAATATATAATTTCAATAGTCCACACAGGCATATTCATAAACAATGTTGAGACAAATGAATCTGTGAAACAGTTACATGCATTTGCATTAACATGTAGATACTAATGAATCTATGAGGGAGCTTGAAATATTTCTAGCAACTATAATTGCATGAATTCAGGGAAGAAGCATGAACATAAAAATGAGTTTGACAAAGGGAACACATACTGTAATACTTGAAGGGGTAATCACCATTGTTTCCTTGATATTGTGAAAAAGATTTGTATTACAAAGAGATACAGTCTGAATATAGCTTGCAATGTTTTCTATAATTTCTGAACCTTTTCTAATTCTTGTTTTCCCCTATTTATTTGGGGAGGGGAGAAAAATCATTCATTACAACAACATATCTCTGGCCTAGTCTCAGCTGTTGGGTCGACTAGCTGTCTCAGTCAGAGATGGATCTGTGGCCCAAAACATTACAGATTTAAAAGCCTCATTGAAAGGAGGCACGTTATAGTACAACAAATAATAAATATAAGATGTAAAACATACAAAGATCTCCTTGCACATCATGTGATTGTCTGTGCTACAAGAGTTGTTCTACTTAAGGTATGGCTTCCTGCACTGCCTCACCCACCTCTTTCTTTTTTGCCTTTAATTCATTCGGCGCTGGCTCTCAGACCCGTGTCATAGTGGGATTCTTTTGGATCAAACCATCCCATGCTTTGAATGCACCACATGTTCCTCTTAAAACCATAGCTGCCAACCCATCACGCCCTTTAAACCTCTGTCCTACATTATCAGTGACTTGATGAGGTGGGTGATAGGTATTACAGTGTAACAACGTAGTCTCTCAGGTGTTATCCTTTTTCCTCTAAAACAGGTGAAACAAGCACTTTTGATTTCACCCTTAGCGCCTCTTTATTATAGGCCCTCGTGTGGCTTTACTCATATGACCAAGGGCTGGAACTAGAGGCTTAGCCCTCAGGCACTAAGGCCTTCAGACCTGTGTCTGGGAGTCTTTTCCTTTGTATTGAAAAATCCCAAATATCGGTGCTTTACCATGCTTTTGCCTTAAGCTTCATCTCCAGACACTTGCAATCGTTGATCTGTGGGATTGGGCCCACCTAAGACATCACAATTGCACTACAGGAGAGGGGGAACCTTTACCTTTTTCCATAGCATGGGACGACAGTCTAGACTCGAAATCCTCCTGAGGTAGAACCACTAAAACATATCGCATCCCGGAGGGATTCCTGCATATCACAATCACAAGCACCTTACCTTTATCTTTTCCCCTCAACAGCTATGATCACCAATCTGTGGGGTGAAGTTATCACTGCCATGTGTCACCCTGTGAGCAGTGACATGTGGCACTTGAAAATGGCCCCATTTCACCCCTGAAAATGTTGAAACTAGGTGACACGTGTCATTTGCCACGTCATCATCCTTACTACCACTTCAGCGATGACGCCAACTGCCATGTCTTCTCTAAAGACCAATCAGAGGCCACCACATGGCCCCCTGGAGGAGAGAGAAAAAGGCCTACCCGATCTTGTTTTTGCATGCATTTCCTTTGTTAGTGAATTTTGATCCTCCCTTATGATTTTTCACTAAATCGCAATATTGCAATCCTGTAAGGTTATTAGGGGAGTAGCCCCTCTGTTCTTGCGATCGTCGATAATGTGGGATTATGGGATATGGGACTGCTGTGACTATGGGATTGCCGACTTGCGGGATGCAAGATTATGTGTTGCCTTCAGCCGTTTTTCTTGGTTTTCTGGGCTTTCTAAAGGCAATCTTCAACATGCTCTAACTTCTAATCCAAGAGTCATTTTTTGGACTTTTATATACCATTGGAAACCTCTTTCTAAGCACTAGGCACTGGAGAGGGTCTGATTAATCTCTGAGATCTTCTGTGGCCTAGGAAAGTGGCTCCAAACTTCACTTCTCTTGGGCAACCTTGACCAATTGAAATCCACAATGCAGTGAGTGACAATAGAGTATTGGAGGAAAAGACTCCTAAGGAGATGTTTACATGCGTTAGACCAAATGTGAGTCATTTGCACATATTCATTAGTCCATTTTGTGTCCACATTCATATAGAGAAGAGGACTAAGTTAGAGCCCTTGTCAGAGAAGGGCATTTTTGTGGGATACAATGAGGTCTCAAAGGCTTATAGGGTTTGTATTCCAGAAAATAGGAGAGTCATTGTCATTCAGGATGTTAGATTCAAGGAGGATAGGACCTTTAGGAGGTCGCATGATATTGAGCCAGAAGGGGTAGAATATTAAAAGCAAATGACTCTCAAGATTGAGCAACGACTAACAACGCCAATAGCAGGGACACAACCTGTAGATCAAGAGGAGGAGTGAGATTTTCCTTCAAGCTTTACCAAGAGGAGCGTGAGATGTGTTGAACAAACCTTGAGAGTTATTGAGGAGAATGTGAAGGATCCTGGAAATACATTAAGGTAGAATAGACAACCAACAAGATTTTCCAATTATTTGGCCTTATTGAACAACATAAATGAGTCCGATCCTTCCACTTTTGAGGAGGCTGCAAATGAGCATGTATGGACGGATGCCATGGTGGAAGAGTATAGCTCCATCATGAAGAATGATATATGGGATTTAATGTCAAGGCCTGAGGGAAGTTAGTGGTCACTTCTTAATGGATATTTAAGATCAAACATGTAGTTGAAGGTAGTGTTCAAGAAGTACAAAGTAAGGTTTGTGGCAAGAGGTTTCTCTCAAAAGGAGAGAGTGAAGTATGAGGAGACATCCACTCTTTTCATCATATATGCATATATTGGGCCGGTCATACCTATTTATTTAGAGATTAAGTGGATGATACATCAGATGGATGTGAATATTGCCTTCCTTAATGGGGTGATTGGGGAAGAGGTGTATATTGAGAAACCCCAAGCCTTCGAGGTGCATGGGAGAGAGTCTCATGTATGCAGGTTGAATAAGGACCTCTATGGGCTTAAGCAAGCTCAACACACATGGTAAGATAGGATTGATAAATATCTTATTAGTTTGGGCTTCACCAAGAGTGAAGCATACTCCAACTTGTATTATGTACTAATTGAGGGTGAACCATTTATGTTGGTCCTCTATGTGGACGATCTCTTCTTGACATGATTAGAGAAGCTCACAAGGATGTGCAAGGAGGACATTGCTTCAGAGTTTGAGATGAAATACATTGACTTGATGCATTAATTTTTGGGACTAGAGGTGTGGCAACAACCAAGAGAGGTTTTGCTAGGGTAGGGAAAGTACGCAGTTGAGATCCCAAGGAGACTTTGAATGGTGAATTGTAGGGTGATTTATACACCTATGACCACCAACTCGAAGATGCTAAGTTCTTATGAGGTGAGTTGGTGGATCCCACGCTATATAGGCAGTTGATTGGGTCCTTGATGTATTTGGTTAACACTAGGCTAGATAAATTTTTGTTATGAACACACTTGACTAGTTCATGGTGTAGTCGAGATAGGTTCAATGGGTCGTAGTGAAGCATGTGTTGAGATACCTACAAGGTATAGTGGACTCTGGATTGAGATATGTTTGAATTAGTGGAGTAGAGTTGTAGGGGTACAAATATTCTAATTGGGATGCGAGTGATGTGGATAGAAAATCCACATTTGGATGTTGTTTTAGCTTGGGATCGACCATGATCTTGTAATATAGCAGGAAGAAACAACCAGTTGCACTTAACTCAGCAAAGGAAAAGTACATAGTAGTGAGCCCGAGATTTGGGAAGCCCTATGGCTTCACAAGATGCTCACAGGGTTATTTTCTCTTGAGTTGGATCCCATGATGATTCCCTGTTATATTTAGAGTTGCATTAAGTTATCTAAATATCATGTGTTTCATGATAGGTCCAAACATATAGAGTTTATATATCACTTAATTATAGAGAGGTTCCAAAAAGGTGTTGTGATATTGCAGTACATTTCCATAGAGGAGCAGGTGGAAGCTATTCTTAGCAAGCTTCTAGTGAAAGGGGAATTTGTGTTTTACATGAACAAGTTGGGGGTTGTAAGGAATCCCTTCCTTGCTAGGGGGAGTGTTGAAGTTCTTGGTAGCTTAAGAATGTATTCTACATAAGCTTGGTGTCTTAGCATGTAGGAGATAATTGATTGCATCTTTAGGTGCTTGCTTGGTGGAGTAGGTGATTTATGACTTCTTTCTTGAGTCTAGCTTAGGAAAAGTACAATAATTAATCTTAAATCATTGTTGTGGACTATTAAGCCAAAGTATTAAGGATAAATAATAAAATTATTTAAGTGACTTAGTTATGATCTCAACCATTGATCTCAAGTAAGGAAATATCTAACCTTGACTGTTAATCACTTAGGAGATTAGGGTTAGAGATTTGGCTTAATGAAGTTATAAAATAAGCTTAAGGGAGAGGTGAAGACACACAAGTGGAGAAAGTGATTTTCTCTAGAGCGAGACGCTTTGTAGAAATTCCTTGTAGATTTAAACTGTTAATTGTAATATGCTAAAACAATAGACTTGAATCTACTCTACTCATCAGCGGAAACAATTAAATGATCATGAAATCACAAAGCATACAAGAGAAATAATTCAATCAACACATTACACAATGATTTCCCGGGGAAATCCATAACTAAAAACCCCTGCTATATGTATATTGCATTAGCAAAAAAATATGATAAGATTACAATTATTTGCTCAAGCCCGAGCAACCTTTGCACTATCTCTATCTGTCTCACAACTTCCTAGACAAGGCCATGCCAATACTTAACCAATTTTCTGCTTTCCCAAGTCCCCATTTCCTTGTGTTGTTTCCTTGGGAATTATCCCCCTATTAATTAGGGAAATTCCTCAAAGGAATTGCACAATACATCATAGGCCTTCCTCTGACTACATGCACCACCAATACAATTTGGATGATTATACAACTGATAGTACATTATCCCTAAACTCCAATATCAACTGGGTAACTCTCAGATTTGACATGCGTGAGTTATTTATGAGTGAATTATCAATTTACTGGTTGATCACTGCAAGCAACACCACACTACTAGACCTCCCACTAGTTCCTCCAACAGTTGGAAGTAGTTTAACTGACTTTAACACAATTAAACTAAATTAATTAATTATAACTCAAAATAAACTCAACGATGGCTCCTATAATGTAGGACACTCTACATGACTCAAGTTAGACCCTCAACTCGAATTAACTGAGCCAATTAAGTCAAATTAACTTAGTTAACTAATACAAGTTGTCATGAGATGTGGACATACAATTTTATTCCCAATTTTTTTTTTCTTTGTAAAGACTAATTCTATTAAAAGGAAATAAAAATAAGGTTACAAAGAGGCTGAAGCCTTAGACGAGAGCATAAGAATGCTTTCAGGAGAACAGAGCTGTCCCACAATAGAGCAAAACTAGTTACAGTGATGCAAAAAACCATACATAGAAGCCTGTAAATTGCTAGCAAGCTATAGTGCGGATTTGGGATAACCCCTTTGAAACAGTGGAAACAAACACCTATAGATTGCAAAACTGTACATGTCAGCCTGAAAACCACATACTGCCGAGTCAAAAAGACATAGAACCAGACCGCTGAACCGCAGGAACAGAACCAGAACAGTAGACTTCCGAGCCACAAAGACATGGAACTAAAATGCCGAACCGCCAAAACAGAGACAGGACAACAAAACTAGAAGAGACCGAACCTGCCCAGTGACCAAAGAGATAACTCTGAGAAGGCATGAAGGAGTCTAGGTAGCATCACATGGGGACATCCTGTTCCAGCGGCTTCTCGACGACAGGGCAGGCATTGTCATACCAGAAATCTCCATCACGATCTGTATCACCTGCTCTATTGCCACCTAGAGGAACCAACATAGGACGAGCGCCACTAGAGCTGCCAGCAATGGCTAGCGAGATGGTGGCATCACGTGAGTTGCCACCTGGTGGCCTAGAAGCCTCTGGATTGACATTCTCACCATGCATATCGCCACGCCTATCCACCTTACCTTCATTTGTCGAAGGCTGCCCAGTGCCAAGGCTGCCTGCAGTTCTAAGAATGCCCTGTGGATGCTCTGCCACAGTATTTGCAGGAGCTAGAATCTGAGCTTCTTCCTTAGAGAAAATTATGGTAATGTTAGCAGAGATGATGGGCTTATTCAAGCTACCCTGAAATTTAAAGTGAGTCGTTTGGAAAGCATTATGCGGGAAAGGTCTGCGAGTAGGGCTAGGCGGAGGAGAATTCGCTTGGGATGAAGATGGAGAGACAGGGGACAGAGGCTGATCCACAGAATGAGCAGATTGAGGCCACGCGCGAACACCTCGGCTCCCACCATGTCGGCTTCGCATGCGATGACGGACCATGGCTAAGCGGCTAGGGGACAACATAGAAGCACAGGAAAATTTAGGGGAGATCCCAGACTGCACAGAAGGAACCTGAGGAGGGCTCAGAGAGTAGGACAGAGAATGGGAGATGGATGACCCAGATTTAGATATAAGAGCAACCAGGAGCCGGCAGTGGACACTTGAGACTGGACTACTACATCAGAATCCTGCATTAGTCGGGCAGAGGTTACAGGACGGGGAGCATACAATGGGATTGAAGGCCGAATACTCCATGATAAAACTAGCACCTTCTTTGTCTCGGCCGATGTATGCATTAAAATCAACTTGCAGATGGACCTGCTCACACCTTATGTGAGCCATAATGAGCCGACTGTAGACTTGGAGAATAGTGCTGGCTAGCAGCTGGCATGGCCAAGCGCCGTCACTCATAAATGGCACCATTAATGAGCTCTAAAATCACCCACATCCGGGTAATTTTATTCCCAATTTAATTCAAGGACAAAATTAAATTAGGATTTTATTGTTGCATTTTCAACACTCCTTCTCAACAAGAAAAGGATTATTTGCTACCCTGATCTTGCCTCTATGAAACTTGAATTTTCATATTGACAATGCATTTTTTCAAAATATTTGCATCATGTTCTTATGTAGGAATGTACTCCAACAACATGATTCTCCTCTGCACAAAATCTCGTTTATGGTGATACCGGATGTCGATATGCTTGGACCCATCATGATAAATTGGATTCTCATAGAGTTTGATGCAACTCTAATTGTCATAGTAAAGCACTGTAGGATCCATTTGCTGAACAAATAACGCAACAAGGATATTCCTCATCCAGATAGCCTCACAAGTTGCTTGAATAGCAGCCATGTATTTTGATTTTGTTGAATTGAGTGCAACTGAACTCTGTACTGAGAAACTGTTGCTGACCCAATATTAAAGATTCCCCCTGATGTGCTCTTTCTGTCGGATGGACTCCCTGCCCAATTTGCATCTATGAAGCCTTGAAGCTTCACTCC
Source organism: Pinus tabuliformis (assembly GCA_031772625.1). Lineage (NCBI taxonomy): Eukaryota > Viridiplantae > Streptophyta > Pinopsida > Pinales > Pinaceae > Pinus > Pinus tabuliformis. The sequence continues at coordinate 141,468,085 of CM062812.1, forward strand.
CTTTGATCGTCTGTGCCAAAGACCAAACTGAGTGGTGCCTCTGAGGTATCTCAACACATGTTTAGTTGACTTCCAATCGATTTTGGTTGGCATAACCATTGCTTGACTAAGTTGGTTAACTGAAAAACATATGTTTGGTCATTTGTTCACCAAATACATAAGTGAATCCACAAGCTTCCTGTAAATAGTAGCCTCCACTACTTAACCTGAAGTAGCATCTTCCTTCCTCCAATTTCCTGTTAGAGGAGTCTCCATGGGTTTGTTGCTCTCCATGTAGAAATTCTTTAGTATCTCATTGGCATACCTGCCTTGAGAGACAAACAATTCCTCATCTCCTTGCCATACTTCCATACCAAGGAAATAATGCATGATCCCCAGGTCCTTCATCTTGAATTCTCTTGCAAGATCCTCTATACAAGATTTTGTTGAAAAGTGTAACTAGGTTCGGTCTTCATAATGACATGTAATTATGATTTTATGTAAATATATGTAAATGAGAAAAATGTAATTATTATGTTGACTTGCTTCATGGGTTTCATGAGCAAGGGATTTTTGTTTTTGAGTCAAGACTCCCATTGAGAGTCTTTAGGGTTTATTCATCTAGACATAAAAGAGTCATTTTCATGTAAATGAAGTCATGTTACACTTTGTAATAGGTCAATATTTTCTATGTAAAGTATCCTCCAGTAAGTTTTCACCAAACCCCTTCAAGTCGGCTTACAAATTATGAAGAAAATTGCAAGATGAAGTCGACCTAAACTCTAGTTGTCAAGTCAGCTTACAAAATATGAAGAAACCTACAATATGAAGTCGACCTAAACTACAATTGTCAAGTTAGCCTAAAGGGTAGCGAAGAAGGGTATATATAGCCCTACTCGGCCTCATTTAGAGACATGCAATTCGGACAAGCATTCATTGGAAAAGTGTGAAGATTCTTCTGGGATATCATCTTCTAGGTATACCGAAGATTCTTTTAGGAAGTGCAAAGTACGGGCAACAAACTCTTCTAGGCAATGTGAAATTTGGACAGAATATTCTTCTAGGAAGTGTGAAGTCTGGGTAACAAACTCTTCTGGGCAGTGCGAAGTTAAGGCAGTGAAATTCTTATGGGGCGGCAAGAGAGAGACTCTACTAAGTGTTCAAATAAGAGACCAAGGTTCTCTCTAGAAGAACTAGAGATCAAGATTCTCTAGGGAAGTTGTGAAGGTGTAGTACAAGAGATAGAGACTAAGTTTCTCTAAGAGGAAAGACAAAGGAAGGAAGAGGAAAAACATCAAGGTGGGTGACAAGGTTCTTGGGAGGATACTATAGTCAAGGATCCGTGTCATGGTCTTGGTACTTATAAATTGAAGATCGAGAAGAAGAATTTTATAGAGTTTTCCTCTTAAGAGGTGAGAGGTTTTGGCCCTGGATGGAGAAGCCTATATACTATGTCACTTGTCTTTATTTATTGGTAATTGTCTTGATGAAAAGAACACACTAAGAAGATAACAAAGAAAGATCATAATTTAAGAAGTAAACATACCACAAATGATTATTAAGCAGAGAAATTGTTAACATTGAATGCCCTAGATTTCTCAACATGGTATCATAGCTAAGGTGCTGAAGTCAAAGGAAGGGAATCAAAGAGACACTCAAGGATCAAGTTTCAAGAAAGGCATCAAATCAAGTCAAAGGTTATCTAAGCAAAAAATTAAGATATACATTGAAGGATAAAACCCTAGATCAAAGAAGCAGTCTACAACAACAAAAGTTTTTGGATCCTCTAGTCCTCATCAAGTTGTCTACAAGGCAAGATAGATCGAAACACTTTAAAGATGAAGATCACATCATCTTGGAGAAATTCAAAACCCTAGAAGTATTTATGATCTACAATACAAAAGAAGTCGAAGTATATTGAAGGCGAGAAGGCATTTTCATCATTTTCAAGGTCATAATGCAAGCAAGGATCCTCTCCTTGTCCTTGAAGAAGTTCATCCAAAGAAGCAACAAATCATTCTCATCAAAAGGAGCAACCTTGTATATTGAAGAAAGACTTTTTCATTTGGAAGAAGAACATCAAAGAGGGAGCTCTAATACATCCTATTCAACCATCATCAAAGTGATCAAGGTGAATATTTCATATTCACTTGGCAAGTAAGTATCTTTCATTATTTAATCAATTTGGTAAAATGTCTTTGTGTTTGCAAGGAGATCTATAAGTTGGACGGGTCATCGAAATTACTTGCATGAAAAAGGAGGGTAGACATAGTCCTCTAAGAAGGTGAAGTCATTGAACATATTAAAAGGTCTCCTCTGAAATCATGGAAAGGGATTCTTATGAAGGATCCCCTCATATATCAATATTGGAGACATCAAAGAGATACATATGATAAACTCGTAAGAATACTCTCTCAAGATGCGAGAAAGAAGGTCACATGACTTAAATCTGATCTACACAAAAAGTAAAGGTATCAAAAGATGAAGGATATCTTCATAAGATCTCATCTACAAGATCTAGGAAAGAAGATAATCATCATTGATCTATAATGCACTAACTGATAATCAAGGTAACAAATATCCGTGGGATAAGAAAGTTACCTCATTCAACAACTTGTGATTTCTATGCAAGATAGAAGAAGACAAGTTGAGGGCAAAAGTGTTGAAGGATCAAATAAAAGGATTCAAACACTTTGTCAAAAGGAAAGAAGAACATAGCTAAGATTCATTGTTATATAGTAAAGATTGTCCTTAGCTTAAGAAGGAAAATAACAAGAAGGATATATAAGAAGTCCATTTCACCAAACAAGTGGAGGAAGTTGAAAGAAGGAAGTCTGTTAGGTCCTTATGTGTTGGACACCTAATCTTCAATGGGTTAGTGTGGAAGCCGAATGGACAAAAGGAGTCCAAGAGACCTTGGGATGTGAAACCCAACGGTCACAATATGTACTATAAATGTATATCAGTTGTTAATAAAAATTGTACTCTCATGATTTATCCTTCATATTATTCTTTCTGCCCATGTGTGTTTAACATGGTATCAGAGCAGGTGATTGCTGGTCCTGCTCCAATTTGAGCCACTTGTTTTGTGGTCTCTATATATATGTCAGTTTTGCCTTTCTCTTAATCAAAATTGAGCAGAATTTCCACCTTATAAAGCGTTTTACTGTGTGCAGACTTTCCAGTTCTGCCCATTACCTGTAACGCTCCATTAATTCATTGTTTGCCAGAAATCTGCTACCTCTCCTACCTGACCTCTGGCACTGTATACGCTGCTGCACCTGACTCTGGCTATTTTAAGACTCTCTATACCTGCGCTCTCTGTTTGACATCACCTGCGCTCTCATTGTCTGCCATACCTACGCTCTCATTGTCTGACATTACTTGCATACTTTGTGTTTCAATCACATCGCTTAGGTTTGGCTTTCCATTGACATCACTTTGATTTTCATTTCCTTTTACCTGCAATATTGAATGCTGTCACATGGAGGAGATGCGGTGAGCGTGGTCTCATTTGGAGTCTGGTGGAGAAGCGGGATATCGTGGAAAACACTGCTCCAATCCACACATGAAAATAATGCTGTCACATTGAAGAACGCAGAAACGTGGTATCACTATTACAGTTATTACTAATACGCATATAGTCACCATTCCGTTGAATGCTGTTACGTTTATACCAATATAGTTTTTCAATGAAAACGCATATAGATCTGTTAATACGCATATAGTTTTGGGGAAATGGTGTGATTTGAGGTCAAATAAATCAGAATGGACCTGATATGCGTGGTTATAATACCTGATATGCGTGGTTATGTTATTGTTAATGGAAAATGAATTCTCCGAGGAGTGCAGAATTGCATGGGACGAAGTAGAGGAAGTGAGCCAGGCCAAAGCCCACTTTCGCCTACGCTCCGAGAAACAGGACCCTTTAGAAGGTTACTGTAAGGAGAATCCAAAGACCGATGAGTGCCGTATATACGAGGACTGATGAGTGTTTGAAGTGGATCTGTGTTTGAAGGAACATGCAACCTTCCTTTGCAAGTGTGACTCCTACCATCTTCAATATGATATAATCAGGTAATTTGGGTCTCATCCCGAGTGCCTCTTCATCTTTGAAGACTGTATGCTTGACATAGATCTTGCCAGTTTGAAGCCGCAAAAAAAAAAAAATTGGGCTGAGTTGGAGCATAGTGGCCCAGACTCGAAGATAAGCTGGAGGTCTCAGACAATTCCTCATTAGAACTAGCTTTCACAACCTTGGAATACCAGTGGCTGGAACTGAAGGGCGTGCAGAGAGGTTGTAAGCGCCTGGTAGCAGCGCCGCATAGAATTTGAGTACACAAACCTTTGAGCTTCAGCATTTTCTTCTTCTTCTGTTGGAGATGGTCACAACGCGTAGGGTTTTTAACTGTGTTTGGGCATCAAATCAAAGGTGTTGATTTTGGAAGCGATTGATTTGCGAGATATATAATTTGGAGCAGAGAGATTCTCACTGAGGATGACTCTACAATTATATGCAAAGTTATAATGTTTTGTATCATATATGGCAAATGGATTAAATGCTTAGATTAGTAGTGTTAGGGGCATATTGAACATTGGTGTTACACCTTCAATTTTATTTGGAACTACAGTAAAATGCCAGTTTCACGGAGATTTTGTTGATGGGAGATTTGATTTCAGTATCAAGGACAACACGTGTCAAGTTTGTGCAAGAACGTGTTTGGACCAAGACTAGAGACCAAATTGAGTGGAATATCAGCCCATCTTGCTCACTGATTGAACATGGAAGCTGTTGGTGCAATTTACATATGACTGGTACGAGTTTCAACACTGTTGGACATGGCCAATTAAAGGCTATTATGTATGGTTGTTTTCCCTGAAAGGAACTGATAAGTTGGAGACATCTTTGCTGAAACTACATTACTAGTGAACTATTAACAAAGGTACTATTGAAATTAAAACACCCGTGAAGCTTATTAAGAAAGGAGACAAGGTTGGATCTTCTGAGGTAGTTTGCTGGCAAATCTTGGCATTTGGCCATTTTCCTATGAATTGATTGTGCAGTCTGTATACAACAATGGATCGGTATTTGATCATGATCTCACAAAGGATGATTTAATAGAGAAATTTACTGTTGATATTTCTACTGTGACAACTCTTTCTAGTATTTGAAGGATCCAAGAAAGTTTGCAGTTGCTGCTACCGCAGTTGTGGAAATGTATTTAAAACTCATTATAATTTCTGTCTACATATATATGCATTGATTCCTTGATTCATTTGCTACATATTTATAAAGGATATTGCTGTGCACTGTGAGTGGGTATTACTTTTCTGCATTGAGTAGTAGTTGTGATCAGTTTTTTAAGGTGTAAAATCTGACATTGAAGAAAAATGGCCAGAATCAGTGAAGTATTAGAGCTCCTCAAAACTCTCATATTGTCTACTAATCATGATACATTAAAAGTCAGCAAAGTTTCTCTCACAGACATTCAGGTCTGTCTACAATATGCAAAAGAACAGATTGATTTTTTGCAGCTTGAATCTCAGCTACAAGAAGAAGAATTAAAACGGAGGAGTCATTCTGAACCTGTTTCTGTTCAGAACAATGAAGCAGACTCCCATAAACAACAAGGCAATATTGTTGAAGTTCATTTAGATCCAGTGCCCAATAAAGCAACAGTTGTACATGCAGATGCAGAAACTCAGTCTGCACTTCCCAAGCCCATCATCAGACCTTGGGAACAGCTTGTCCACAACAAGCACAGAACTGGTCTTGGATATGACAAGGACTTGTCCTTTCATATTCCAGACTACTCAAAGCCCATTCAGTTTTAGAGTGCTGGATTCATTCATGACAGTTCACTGTCAGTTGTTCTAGATTTTGCCCCTCTTCCACAACAATAACAACAACAACAGATCGTGAAATTCCAACACTGTGACCGAGTTGGCCATTTGAAAGATCACTGTTTTGATCTTCATCCATGTAAGCACTGTCATAAAACCACCCATTCTTCACACAGATGCTTAAGAAACAAACGTCCTGCAAGAACAAAGATTCATCTTGGATGGATCGCTTCTTGGCAATGGGCATCAATAGCCAAGAAGATATTCCAATCACATGTCGGAACTTATTCCAGAGCATTGAATAGTCTTGCAGTTGAGTTTTCTCCATCATCTCACCTTGTATCTGACAGGGGGGGAAATGATGGTCATCTACAAGCTTCAAAGTCACATCAAGCGAGCCTGAGCCACAACCTGCCACACTAGTTTCAGAGTTGTAGCCAGAAACAAAGGTGCCCATGAACATGCCTTCAGTTGGCAATCTGGGACACTTCCAATAGCAGAAGACTTTAGCTTCTTGCCAGTTTCGGAAGAATTCCAGAAACAATAGGAGCACTTCCTCTAGCAGAAGACTTCAGCTTCTTGCCAGTTTTGGAAGAGTTCCAGGAATTGCATTAAGCATTCCAGAATTGTTGGTCATCCTTAAACCATCACAGGTTGAGACTTCCCTTTTCAGGTTGAAGTTCTCCCTTTTATGTGAGGTGAGACCTCCCTTTCATGGTTGAAGGTTTCCCTCTTCAAAACAATAGGAGCACTTCCTCTAGCAGAAGACTTCAGCTTTTTGCCAGTTTTGGAAGAGTTCCGGGAACCGCACTAAGTGTTCCAGTGTTGGTGGTCATCCTTAAACCACCGCCCTTTATACCAACATTTCAGAGAGCACATTCAACCTAGTGCTGCCATGCATTTTTGCACATTTTGTATTACAGCTCTCTTCTTGGACTCATACATAACCCTTCAGATTAAGGGGGGGAATGTTGGACACCTAATCCTCAATGGGTTAGTGTGGAAGCCGAATGGACAAAAGGAGTCCAAGAGACCTTGGGATGTGAAACCCAACGGTCACAATATGTACTATAAATGTATAGTAGTTGTTAATAAAAATTGTACTCTCATGATTAATCCTTCATATTATTCTTTCTGCCCATGTGTGTTTAACATTATGATACTAGTGATTTCCCCATTCCTATTGTCATTGTAGCTCTTATTGTTATTGTTGTTCCCCTATTGTCCCCATATTGTTATTATTGTGGCCCATAGAAGCCCACTATTGTTATTTTTGTGCCCTTATATTATTATTGTTAGGTCGTCTTGGGTTATATTGTGACCCCTTAGAATCCTATATATAGAAAGGAGGTTTTGTCATTTGTATCATCCAAGAATTGTTAATTTGTGTAATGTAAAGGAGGTTTCCCCCTCAAAGAGGCTCATTTCTAAGGCATTGATATTTCTTTTCTATCTTTTGGTGAGCTGGTTTCATAACATTTGGTATCAGAGCTTTGGATTCTAAGGTTTCGTTGCTCCAAACAGGTCATCGTGGCATTTTTGCTATAACTTTTTTTTTTTCTCTGCGATGTTTCAGAAGCTAAAAAAAACCCATTTGAGATGAAATCACTCAGGACCTCGAATCTGAATTTCAGATATTTTCTCACTATATTTTTGGAGATATGATCCAAGGAAGTTATGGTTTTTGCAAGATTCTGAATTATATCTCAAACAGGTGACCTGGGAAAAATCGTCATATTTTTTTTTTTAGCATCAGATTGAAATTTCATAAGAAGTTACAGAAAGAGGACACCCTGTAGTTTTCTGTGTATTGGTTTCAGGTCCTAAGGTCGAAAAAGTGACACGTGGCACTTCATACAAGTTCGCTCTACTGAACCCACCTATAATCAGGTCATCATGGGAGATTTGGCATAAATCTTCCTTGGAGGATCCGATCTTGATCAAACTTACGAGGTTAGAAAGAGGACTCAGAGGGATGCCGCATGAAGCAATTTCGACCCTGGAGATATGAAATTATAGAGATACATCAAATTCCATATCGAGCTCCTACAAAGTGAAAAAAGGTGTGTAGATTTTTAAATTTTTTTCATAATTTTGGTTTGAAAGATTAGTTGGAAGGAATTCAAAGGGCACAATGAAGCATTATTATCATTAATTGATGCCCCGAAGAAAGAAAATGGAAATAACTAGTAAGCAACCTGAAATATCTAACATGACTCATGAAGAAGAGGAAGAACTGCAACATGTTATATCAAAATTATGAGACCAAGTGAAACAAAATTCACTCTCACAAAAAGTAACAGAAGCTAAGATGGATGGTTTAAAGAAATACGTAGAAGCTAAGATGGACGATTTAAAAAAGGGAATGGAAGCTAAGATGGATCGTTTAAAGAAAGTCGTAGAAGCCAAGATTAATGACGTGGAAGCTAAGATGGATGGCGTGGAAGCTAAGATGGATGGCGTGGAAACTAAGATGGATGGTGTGGAAGCTAAGATGGATGATTTAAAGAAAGGTGTGGAAGCTAAGATGGAAGATTTGAAGACAGATTTGACAAAGTTTCTACAAGAAATGCTTACTAATGGCGAAAGGGTAGTAAAGGAAACTCATGATGAGAAAAAAAAAATGTTAATCATGATTTCATAGACTCTAACGTTGGATCGAAGACCCACCATGTTCCAAAGATTGATATGAGGAAGTTTGATGGCAAGGATCCCGTAACATGGATACTACAAATGGAGCAATATTTCGATCTCCATAATGTGCAAAACACACAAAAGGTACGCATTGCAACTTTATATTTGGAACCAAATTAGTTTGTATGGTATCGATGGATTTGCTCTCGTAAACAAATTGTCACTTGGGCAATTTGTACGGATGAAATGATAGTACATTATGAGGATACAAAAAGCAACACTTTTTTTAGCTAATTGATAAATCTCAAACAAAAGGGTTCAATGATGGAACACGTTGAGGACTTCCAAAAATTGAATATAAGGGTAAAATATATTCCAGAGGAGCATAGGATTGATGTGTTCATAGGGACTTTAAAGGATAACATCCAACATGAGGTTCGCCTTTGGGAACTTGATTCATTGGAGAAGGCATTCAGGTTGGCAAGAAAAGTGGAAAGCAAAATTATGGCAACAAGGAAGCCTACCACTCACAATTATAAAGATGGAAGTGTTGTTGCCCCTAGCCTTCCAAAACCTACAAGGTTGACACCACAACAATTGGAAGAAAAAAGAGCAAAAAGGGCTTTGTTACAGTTGTGATGGAAAATACACCAAAGGTCATAAGTGTGCTGCGAAGAAATTATTTTACATAGATTGTGAAGAGGAGGAAGAAAAGGAACAAGAAACGTTAAAAGAAGAGGATATACACCAAGAAAAAACCCTAGAGAAAGAAGAACTGAATCCGACCATATCTTGTAATGCATTGGTTGGAACTACCACTCCTTAAACTATTAAGATAGAAGGGCATATCAAGAAGAAAAAGGTAATAGTGTTGATTGATTCGGATAGTACCTATAATTTTATTCATTGTAAGATAGCCAAGGAATTGAATTGCTTCCTATATCCAACACCAGAGTGTCAAGTGATGGTTGCAAGTGGAGGAACCATAAATTACTTTGGAAAGTGTCATAATATCAAGTTATCCATGGGAGAATATCTATTGAATAGCCCAATGCTTTCCATTCCAATGGGTGGTGTTGATGTTGTACTAGGAGTCCAATGGCTACAATCCTTGGGTACAATAACTTTTAATTTTCAAGAAATTTTCATGAAATTTTGTTTAGAAAGAAAGGAAGTTGAATTAAGGGGTATCGCAGGGAAACCAAGAAAGATAATTAGCTATAACAAAATGACAAAGCTTCTAAAGAAAGAAGAATGAGGCATAGTTGCACAATTATGTTCACTAGAGGTTCCCACATCGAAATAATCTATTTCTCCATATCTCCAAAAAGTCTTGGAAAATCATTCCAAGGTATTTGAGACCCCCAAAGGCCTCCCACCTATTCGTGATCATGATCATGCTATTCATTTGATTCCAGGAAGTGTTCCTCCAAACATCAGGCCTTATAGATATCCCTATGCCTAAAAGAGTGAAATTGAATGTATGGTTGCATAAATGCTAGAGGCTGGTATAATTCAACCTAGTCAAAGTTCTTTCTCTGCTCTAGTAGTATTGGTTCACAAGAAGGATGGATCATGGCGCATGTGTCCAGATTATAGGGAGCTCAACAAGCTCACTATTAAAGATAAATTTCCCATTCCTGTCATTAATGAATTATTGGATGAATTGCATGGATAAATTTACTTCACCAAGTTGGATCTTCGTTAAGGATATCATTAAATCAGAATGAAGACTGGAGACATTCCGAAAACAACATTTAGAACTCAAGAGGGTCATTATGAATTTTTGGTCATGCCTTTTGGCCTTACCAATGCACCTTCTACATTTCAAGGTTTAATGAATTTCATTTTCAAACCCTTCATTAGAAAATTTGTGTTAGTATTTTTTGATGATATACTAATCTACAACAAGTCTTGGAAGGATCATGTTCAACATGTTGAGAGGGTGCTCAAACTATTGGAGGAGAAACAATTATATACAAAAAGCTCCAAATGTTTCTTTGGAGTACAAGAGGTAGAATATCTGTGTCATATTGTATCTCATGAATGTGTTAAGATAGATCCTAGCGAAATTAAAACCATTAAGGAATGGAAAATCCCCACATCCATAAAGCATCTACGAGGATTTCTCGGGTTGACAGGGTATTATCGCAAGTTTGTTAAGAATTATGGGATAATAGCAATACCTCTAACAACATTATTGAGGAAAGATGCATTTTCATGGACTCTAGAAGTAATGAAGGCCTTTGAACATCTTAAAGAGGGAATGTGCCAAACACCGGTCTTAGCTACACTGGACTTCACAAAAACCTTTATTGTGGAATGTCATGCCTCAGGAAATAGAATTGGTGTTGTTTTAATGCAAGAAGAAAGACCCATTGCTTTCGAAATTCATCCAATCAAAGGAAAGTATTTACACAAAGCTATTTATGAGAAGGAAATGTTGGAAATACTACATGCACTTAAGAAATGGCGACCCTACCTAATGGGAAGACACTTCAAGGTAAAAACGGGTCATGATAGTCTTAAATACTTTTTAGAACAAAGATTATCTTCAGAAGAGCAGCAAAAATGGGTCACAAAGATGTTGGGTTATGACTTTGAAATCATCTACAAAAATGGAAGCAAAATGTTGTGGCAGATGCACTCTCAAGAAAGGATGAGGATGTGGAAGCATTTCTTTGCGCCATTTCTATTATCCGACCAGATTGGATAAAAGAAGCAAGAGATGAATGGAAGAATGACAAAGAAGTATGGGAACTCATTCAAAAATTACAACAAGGTCCCAGTACATCTGATGCATTTAGCGGGAAAAATGATTCGTTATGGTACAAAGATCGGTTTTACCTATGTAAGAATTCCCAACTCAAACGAAAGATTCTTAGGGAATTGCACACCTCTCCCTTAGGAGGGCACTCAAGATTTCTAAAAACTTACCACAGGGTTAAGAAGGAATTTTTTTGGGATGGCCTTAAATCAAATATTCAAAAGTTTGTGGCGGAATGTTTGGTTTGCCAACAAAATAAAGTTGAAACAATTAGGACCCCGGGTCTATTACAACCTTTATCCATTCCAATCCAATGTTGGGAGGAGGTTTCAATGGATTTTATCACAGGTTTACCCAAATCCGAAGGAAAGAGTGTTATCATGGTGGTAGTTGACAGACTTACCAAGTATGCACACTTTTGTGTATGATCTCATCCATTTAAAGTGAGTACAGTTTCTACTGCATTTGTGGAAACAATTCAAAAGCTACATGGAAACCCAAAGTTTATTGTAAGTGACCGAGATCCCATTTTCACTGGAATTTTTTGGACATAATTATTTTCTTGTCTTGGTACTTAGTTAGCTCATAGCTCATCTTATTTTCCTCAATTTGATGCGCAAACTAAGATAGTAAACAAATGTTTGGAAGGATATCTTCATTGCTTTGTATATGATAAACAAACACAATGGATTAAATGGTTGCCTCTAGCTAAATGGTGGTATAACACTTCCTTCCAAACTGCAACAAAAATGACCCCATTTATGGCACTTTATGGATATCATCCACCATCCATCATATCATATTTAAGAGAAAATTCTAAGGTTCAAGCAGTGGAAGGTCACATCGAGCATCAACAACAATTTCTTAAACTCTTAAAGGATAACCTCACCTTGGCGCTGAATAGAATGAAACAACAGATAAATCAACATCACAATGAAAGAGGTTTTGATGTAGGTTATTGTGTATTATACGGCTACAACCATATAAACAAATGTCCCTCAAGCAAGCTAATAAGGATAATAAATTATCACCAAAATATTATGGTCTGTACAAGGTGTTGCAAAAGATAGGTACTATGGCATATAAATTGGAGCTTTGTGTAGCTTCCCGAGTGCACCCAATTTTCCATGTTTCATGCTTAAAGAAGGTTATAGGTGACAAGCTCACAGTTCAAACAATATTTCCAGAACTTGATGAAGAAGGAAAAATCATATTGGAACTTGAAGCAGTCACAGAAACAAGAACTCAACAACTACGAAATCGATCAATTTCAGAGTACCTCATCAAGGGGAAGAACTTACCCGCTGAAGATTCCACATGGGAGGATAACAATTTTATACAGAAACATCCAGAACTACTCAAGCATTGAGGACAACACTTTTTGAAGGAGAGGGGCATGTTAGGTCCCTATAATACTAGTGATTCCCCCATTACTATTGTCATTGTAGCCCTTATTGTTATTGTTGTTCCCCTATTGTCCCCATATTGTTATTATTGTGCCCCATAAAAGGCCACTATTATTATTTTTGTGCCCTTATATTATTATTGTTTGGTCGACTTGGGTTATATTGTGACCCCTTAGACTCCTATATATAGAAAGGAGGTATTGTCATTTGTATCATCTAATAATTGTTCATTTGTGTAATGTAAAGGAGGTTCCCCCCTCGAAGAGGCTGATTTCCAAGGCGTTGATCTTTCTTTTCTATATTTTTGTGAGATGGTTTCATAACAAAGTAAGCATTAGAAGCAAGAGCTTGTGACATCACCATAGGGAAACATGAAGGACCGTAGGAACAAAACCTATGGTAGTCAAGTTTGAAGGATATAACTTTTGGTGACCTCACTGGAAGATCAAAGGAAGAAGTCATCCAAGACAAGTCTCATCATACATCAATTTAAAAGGGAAACATCTGCTGAATAAGGATATGCGAGATGGAATCCTCATTCAAGGATTCACCAATCTAGAAAGGAAGCAAGTGTTTCATCAGGAACTCCAACTTGTGGAGTTCATGGGATGATGGTATGATGACATGAGAGATGAAGCAGATCATGGGGTTGAAGATCTATTCAGTAAAGGAAGTTGTTGAAATAAGCCTAGATGACCGAAAGGTAAATAAGTTATGCTTATATTTAATGTTATAAAGTCATGTCGTATGGTTGTAGGTAAAAAGGATTACTACTTCTATTTTGAGAAGCATGATCAAAATCTCCTCCTATGAAATAATGTCAGAAGGCATGAATCACACTAGATGAAATCAACATAATATGTATTCATGTGAAGTATGAGGTTGTTGACTACGATTGAAGAACTCTGATTAGAAGTCGCTAGGAATGAAGTGTATGAAAAGATAGGAAGAGATCGTGATAATATGTAACAAAGAAAGAAGGCATTCAACATCTGAAGTCCAAGAAGATTTGACTAGAAGATCTCCCGAAAGAATGTGAAGACTTTGATGGATGTCAGAAAAGATAGAGACCCTTGACATTGAATATCTATGGGAGATGTGTCAATCTACATGCAGGATGCTGATGTCATGGTGAAAGATCATCACAAAGGTAATTCTAATTTGAAGTGTTCATTAATTATTTTTGAACTAACATCTAGTTGGGTTTATGTGGGACTGTCAAAGGGAAGGTCTGTGAATGACTTCCAATTAGACCATATAAAAGGATGTAATGTCCTTCCGAGAAATATGGAATGAAAACATAATGACATGAAGCAAAGCCAGATGGAAAATCCGATAGATCACTTTCTGATGAGTTGAGGACATGAATGACTCATGAAAAAAAGTGATGAATGATATGTGCCCTATATATATAGAAGTTCCCAAAATGTTGAAGACTCCTTAAAGGAAATTCATGACATTGAAGAAAGGAGTTCTTCATGCAACTGATTGTTGTAGGATCTCCACATGAAGAGTTACTATAGGTCCCTAGTTAAGAGGGAGCATGAGAAGAAGTTTCTTACTTGGAAGAAACTCAGAAATTCCTAAGACAAAAGCTTAGGTACATTCCTCTGTGATAGGAATGAGTACATTCCTTTAATGGAATAAAACCTCCTGGTATAAGAAGGAGAGATATACATGTTGTTTTTTGCTTCACCTGAGAAGACATAATGGAGGATTATGTAATGATTTGGCATCTGATGCTCCTGTGGGATGAAATAGGGAATCCCATGAAAGAGTAGTCATGGAGGACCGATATTATTTTTGAGACTAGAGAGTCCAAGAAAAGAATAGTCATTATCGAGCATATCCTGAGAGAACCCAGGTGGGGTATGTTTTGAGAGAGACAATGATGAGTATATCTATAAATCATTGGTCTCACCAACATTTTTCCCTGATAAATGATATGATGTTATACAAATGAGTTACAAATCTGAATTCTTCTTATGAGAGATTATTCAGATTGAGAAAGTCCAAGGTACCATTATGAATACCTCCCTAGTTAAGAGGGAGTGTTGAAAAGTGTAAATAGGTTCGGTTTTCATAATGACATGTAAATATGATTTTATGTAAAGAGATGTAAATAAGAAAAATATAATTATTATGTTGACTTGCTTCATGGGTTTCATGAGCAAGGGATTTTTGTTTTTGAGTCAAGACTCCCATTTAGAGTCTTCATGGTTTATTCATCTAACATAAAAGAGTCATTGTCATGTAAATGAAGTCATGTTACACTTTGTAATAGGTAAATATTGTTTATGTGAAGTATCCTCCAAGAACTTGTCACCAAACCCCTTCAAGTCAACCTACAAACTATGAAGAAACTGCAAGATGAAGTCAACCTAAACTCCAGTTGTCAAGTCAGCTTAAAGGATAGCAAAGAAGGGTATATATAACCCTAATCAACCTGATTTGGAGACACATAATTCAAACAAGCATTCACTAGAAAAGTGTGAAGAGAAGGCATAAGAAAGAGGGCTAAAAGGAGAGCGAAGAAGGAGCAACAAAAGGGAAGTGTGAAAATTCTTCTCGGACATCATCTTCTGGGTATAGTGAAGATTCTTCTAGGAAGTGCAAAGTCCGGGCAATAGATTCTTCTAGGCAGTGCGAAGTCTGGGCAATAGATTCTTCTGGGAAGTGCGAAGTCTGGGCAGTGTGATTTTAAGGCAGTGAAATTCTTCTCGGGCAGCAAGAGAGAGACTATACTAAGTGATCAAAGTAGAGACTGAGGTTCTCTCTAGAAGGCCTTGAGACAGAGATTCTCTATGGAAGTTGTGAAGGTGCAATATAAGAGATAGAGACAAAGTTTCTCTAGAAGGAAAGGCAAAGGATGGAAGAGGCAAAAACATAAAGGTGGGTGGCAAGGTTCTTGGGAGGATACTATAGTCAAGGGTTCGTGTCATGGTCTTGGTACTTATCAATTGAAGATCTAGAAGAAGAATTTTATCGGGTTTTCCTCTCAAGAGGTGAGAGGTTTTGGCCCTGGCTGGAGAAGCCTATATACTATGTCACTTGTCTTTATTTATTGGTAATTGTCTTGATGAAAAGAACACACTAAGAAGATAACAAAGAAAGATCATAAGTTAAGAAGTAAAAACATATCACAAGAAATTATCAAGAAGATAAATTGTTAACATTGAATGCCCTATATTTTCCAACAGATTTTACCAGCTTCTCATCACCTTTTAGAATTAAATCATCGACATATAATACTATAATAAACAATTTACCTTCAACCACAATATGGTAAGGGTTCGCATTTGATTCACTTTTGGTGAAGCCCAAATTGGCGAAATAATTGTCAATCCCAGTGTACCAGGCACGTGGTGCTTGTTTCAATCTATATAATGCTCACTTAGGTCTGCAGACATGTGACTGTCTGTGGAAAGTCTCAAATCCTTCCAGTTGTTCAATGTACACCTCTTCCTCAATCACATTGTTGAGGAATGTTGTCTTCACATCCATCTGATGTATCATCCATCCCATCTGTGCTGAAAAATGTTAGAATAAATATGATTGAAGAGTACCTTGCTAATTGAGAAAATGTCACTTTGTAATTAATTCCCTCCACTCGAGAGAACCCTCTAGTCACAAATTTGGCCTTGTGTTTCTCCACACTCCCATCTGCTACTTGATTTAACTTATAAAGCCATCTGGAACTCACCACCGACTTGTCTGCTGGTCTTGGGACCACTTCCCAAATAATTTTTCTAATAATGGAGTCATACTCCTCAACCATGGCATCAACCCATGCTAGTTTCTGCACTACTTTCTCGAATGAGGATGGCTTAATCTCTACACTCTCGCTCATCAGAGCCATGTAGCCAGTGTACCGATCTGGTGACCTCCTCTTCTTGCATTGTGATGTGGGTGCTCTCACATTCTCTCTAGCATCATGCATCAATCTTCCAGCCTCTCTGGTGCGCTTCCTTCCATCTATGGAAGTATTTGCATGAGTGGGTGCTTCCACTCTCTGCTCCTCTGCATGTGGCTGCTCCACATCATCCCAAGGTTCTTCCTTTGGAGCTAAAATCTCCTCTTCTCCATGCAACTGAAGCTCCCTCTCAAGGGAACATCTCATGGCCTTCTCTTCATTGAACTTCACATCTCTACGAACCACTGTCATCCTGTGAGATGGAAGGTACACCCGATAGTTGTGAGGTGTATTAGTGTACCCCACAAATATGCCCAACTCAGTTGTTGGTTCTAGCTTTTTCCTTTCATCCTTGGTAACATGACAGTAAACTGATGAACCAAATATCCTGAAGTGTGCCACATCTGGTTTCTTACCTGAAAAAGCTTCTTCTGGTGTACTCATCCCAGAATCCGATGAGGACTTATGTTCTGCACATATACAACTGTGTTGCATGCTTCAACCCACAAGTGCAACGGTAGGCCCTGATCATGTAACATCGCCCGTGCAGCTCCCATAATACTTATGTTCTTCCTTTCATCCACCCCATTCTATTGTGGTTTATGGGGTGCTATTAACTCTCGTCGAATGCCTTCTTATGCACAGAAGTTCTTGAATTCATTCGACACATATTCTCCACCATTATTTCCCTTAAGAGTTTAACTTTCTTGCCAATGTCTTTCTCAACAAGTGCTTTAAATTCACAAAATTCAGTGAATGTCTTATCTTTCTTCTGCATGAAGAAAATCTAGCACTTACCAGTAAAATCATCTACAAATATTAAATAATATTGTGCTTGGCCGTGGAGGTTGTCGAGAACGGTCCACACACATCTAAGTGAACTCTTTCAAGGATCTCTTGCGCTCAATTGTCCTTATCATGAAAGGTAGATTTGGTGTACTTCCCCAATGTACACCCTTTTCATGTGTCTCTCTGCTCTAGTGTACCCTTGGGAAGTCCTGTAGAAATTTTCTACATGATCTTCAAAGCTCTGTGGTGCAAGTGACCCAATCTTCTATGCCACAACTCACTGATGTCTCAGCTCTACACCTTCTCAGATTCTGTGCTCAAAGCAACACAATTTTCTACATACAATTTGTAGATGTTCTTCACCTGAACCCTAATTCACCTCATTTGTTCTGAGGCTATGTGATGAATGAATGCCTTTCCTTTGCTAAATATCACATTGTAGCCACGATCCTCCAACATGGAAACTGAAACCAAATTCTTCTTCAAACCAGGAACATACATGACATCTTTTAATGTGAGAGAAGAAACAAACTCCCCCTGAAAGGTAACTATATCAATGTCGATCGTGCTATACCTCCCATCATCTCCCATTTCGATGTGCATATGGAGGTCCTTCTCCTCCAAGTCACTGAAGAATTCTTTATTGTCAGTCATATGGAATGAGGCTCCACTATCCAGATACCACACACTACCTATCACCGATGTCACCATGCAAGCGATGAGGGTGAAATCTAGCTCAAAATATGAAGAAAGAGCTTGACTTTCCGCTCCTCTTGAGGGCTTGTTGCCGACCTTCTTGTGCGGACAGTTCATGGCATATTGTTCCAACTTGTGACAGTGAAAACATTTAATCTTCGACATGTCCTTATTCTTGCCACCCTGACTGGAATCTGATTTGGAATGGGATGACTTCCTTTTCCCTTTCTTTGCCTTTCCATCTAACACACAATTCTCCTCATCGTCATGCTTGGATGAGGATCCATCTCTAGTGTTCTTCCAAATCTCTTCTTGCACCAAGTCGAACTACACATGCTCCCACTCTGGTAGCTTCTCCCTCCCATTTACTGAGTCCCGATAGTCGTGCCAACTCTTGGGAAGGCTTAGAAGTGCTGGGTTGACTAGATCATCTTGAGCAACTGTAACACCAAAACTTCAAAGCTCATCTCTACATTGGGTGAACTTGGTCAAGTACTTTGGTATTGTGTCACCCTTCTCCATCTTGATTTTACTAAGCTTGTCCTTCAATGCCAGCTTCCTGTGGTCATTGCTGTTTTGAAACAGGTCTGTCAAGGCTTTCCACATTGCATATGGAGTTTCCTTACCATGGAGGTTCGAGACAATATGATCTCGAACTCGTTCTAGGATAATCATTCTCACCTTTGCAATACATTTTATCCACTCTGCTAGATCTTGAGAATTAATTGTTGGAGGCTTAGGAATATCTTTGCCTATGAATTCCTTAAGTCTGTTGTATTTCAACATTGCCTCCATCCCATCCTTCCAAGCAATATAGTTTGAACTACCCTCAAATGCATATTCGAGTCTCAATCCATAGAACGACATCCCGCTGGCTTTGAAGTAGGATACTGCAAATTCGATTTCACCTACAAAAGAAAAGCTCGTATTCTCCTCTTTTAGAGTGATTTGTGCTCTGATACCATGTAGAAATTCCTTTGAGATTCAAATTGTTAATTGTAATATGCTAAAACAATTAGACTTGAATCTACTTTACTCATCAATGGAAACAAGTAAACGATCGCGAAATCACAAAGAATGCAAAAGAAATAATTCAATCAACACATTACACAATGATTTCCTGGGGAAAGCCACAACAAAAACCCTTGCTATCTATATATTGCATTAGTAAGAAAATATGATAAAATTACAATCGTTTGCTCAAGCTCGAGCAACCTCTACACTATCTCTATCTGTCTCACAACTTCCTAGACAAGCCCAGGCCAATACTTAACCAATTTTCTGCTTGCCCTCCTTATTTCCTTGTGTTGTTTCCTTGGGAATTATCTCCCTATTAATTAGAGAAATTCATCAAAGGAATTGCACAATCCATCATAGGCCTTCCTCTGACTCCATGCACCACTTGTACAATTCATATGATTATACAACTGATAGTACATTCTCCGTAAACTCCAATCTCAACTAGGTAACTCTCATATATGACACGC
Organism: Pinus tabuliformis; assembly: GCA_031772625.1. Lineage (NCBI taxonomy): Eukaryota > Viridiplantae > Streptophyta > Pinopsida > Pinales > Pinaceae > Pinus > Pinus tabuliformis. Next base: position 141,487,600 of record CM062812.1, read on the forward strand.
ATGATTTATTTATGAGTGAATCATCAGTTTGCTGGTTGATCACTGCACGCAACACCACACTCCACTGTAGACAAGATCACACTACTAGACCTCCCACTAGTTCCTCCAATAGTTGGAACTAGTTTAGCTGACTTTAACTCAGTTAAACTGAATTAATTAATTACAACTCAAAATCAACTCAAACAGGGCTCCTATAATGTAGGAGACTCTCTACATGACTAAAATTAGACCCTCAACTCGAATTAACTGAGCCAACTAAGTTAAATTAACTTAGTTAACTCATAGAAGTTGTCATGAGACATGAAGTTACAATTTTATTCCCAATTTAATTCGAGGACAAAATTAAATTAGGATTTTCTTGTTGCAATTTCAACAAGCTCAGCTAAAATGAAGAGAAGGGAGGAAGAGTGCATGGAAATTTCAAGAGTATTTCTAGGAAGCTGAGTTCAGGAAATCGAGAGACCGATTAGTTGAAGCGCAGAGGAGGTCGGGTTGTGGAGAGGCTGATTTAGCCAATGGACCAATTTTCTTGAGTGCACAAGGATTCTACAAGGAGGAAAGGAGAGGGTCGATTTACTGGTGGTGGAGGCCAGGTTTTCCAGGGTCGAATTCTTCAAGAGGCCAATTTTTTGGTGGGAAAAATTCCTTGGGCCAATTTTTCTAGTGGAGTTGAGTTATAGGTTGCAATGATGCATTTTTTCTATGTATTTTTCTCTGTGGGTCTAGGCCTAGATTTTCTTTAGGGTTTTAATAAAGGAAAATTGTTATGGGTGTATACTTGTTATTGTGATATGATTGATATCTCTAATTTTATTTTTCCATTGTTAATATTTTATTTTAGAAGTTAAATAATAGTGATTTTATTTTCATAGCAATTCATAATTTTATTTAATAATTTCTGGGAATAAAAAATGTTGAGGTATAAATAAATCTAGATTAGTGTTAGAAATTTAACATTTTTAATGCACATGTTGTGTAGATATGGGTGTAAAAAGGATATTAAACAATTGTAAGTGTCATGTTCAATGTTTTGTAATAATTTTTACTACTCTTAAAAATATCCTCTCTACTTGTGTGTTATTCCAAGTTGATTGTGAGATATAGTCTTCATCGTCATCTAAGTCTCTACATATCATTTTCCTTATGCCAAATAGGATGTTCATATAGGTAGCGAACCTTCTAAAAACATAATGATTGATTGGTTTCAAGATGAATATCTGTGCTTGCTCACCCTCTCCTTTACATCGAGAGAAGAAAGGAGATTTTGAAAATCAATCAAATGGGGTGCATAACATGTTTATGTATCATTGATACTAATATGTGCAACATGAATCTCATGTGTTTTGTTTGTTTTTGCATCTTCTTCACTTAGTTGCAACCTTCTTTGGGAAGACCACTTCTTCTTTCCCTAATCTCAGGCTTGTCAAATCTATGATGTTCTACTTCCTTTACAAATTCAAAAATTGGGCCAAGCATAAATAACTCTCTTGGTTTATTCTTCTTTCGAAGAATACAAGTTATACTTTCATCCATCCATATCCAACTAATATGTGGTTCTTCTTCCATAATGCATAGCACTCCTATCAAAGTACCATGTTCTTCCCAACGAAATACGACAAACATTCATAAGAACAACATCATGCATTATTCTATCATGATGACCTATAATCTGGAAGATTTATCTCACATTGTTCTTGCACAACAACTGTGGTCCTTTCCAAGACAACTTTGAAAGTTTATCTCACGAAACTAAGATATAATGAGCTATAAATCTTAAAAGTGTCAGGGTTTTGTTAATGTTCACATTAAAAGTTGGGGTTTGAAGGCATGGTTAGTTCACAAGTAAAATCATGGGTTTACCTTTAGACACGAGGGTTTAATGAATGAACATTTACTAAAGGAAAACACTTTGCATCAACGAAATTATTTGTGTGAATTTTGTGGTGGTATAAGAAACATTAACTTGATATTCTAATAATATATATTCTTCTAGTGGTTGATTAGTTGGGGAATGAATGTGTAATTTTTTTTTTCATTTATTTTTAATATATGTGACATGTAGGTATGGTCATAAACAATAAACAATGGAATAATAAATATGATAGTAAATAGTTGGATATGTCATGTTCATTGTTTTGCACAATAAAAACATATTTTCCCTGTGTGCGTTATTTAGATTTAGTTATGAGGTATAGTTTTCATCAGCATACAAATCTAAACAAACCATTATTCTTATGTCAATGTAACACCCTCCTCCCACATTTAACCAAGTTAACCGATCTATTGGGGTAAACATGTGATGAAAGGCTACTGTGATGTGATTCAACTCCCCATGTATAGTTAGGGAAGTGGAACCCACTAAACACAACCAATATGACCTTCTACACATGCTACAAAACCTTCAGGAGCCAACCAACCCTTCCAAGTGACCAACCCTTGAGGTAATTTGAAATTTCACTGATTTGGACCCTCAACCACTCCCATGACAAGCCATGCATGCAACTGAGGCCTTCCAATTGCTCCCACAACAAGGAATGCCAATGAATGTGGAATTTTTTAGCCATTTCTGAGCTAGTGACCCCGGATTCTGTGCCACTTTTTAAGGGCTAGGGCTCAGGCCACTGCCCAGAACTTCATGAAACTTCCAGAAATGATAAAAGATAATGGAATAAGGATACTAATGCATTCATTGGTACATGTACTTGATCTGACCCCTACTAGCCATGACAAGCATTTCGTCAAACATATCATAAACATGAAACCTACAAGCCATAACAACAGACTTGAGCATAGGGGTCTCATACTTATAAACCAAAATGTATGTTTGATGTTTTATATTAATTTTACTACTTTAAAAATATATTTTTAACTTGTATGTTATTTCATGTTAGTAGAGAGCTATTGTTAGGTCCCTATAATACTAGTGTAGCACCCATATTTTTATTGTTGTGCCCCATATAAGCCCATTATTGTTAATGTTGTGCCCTTACATTATTATTGTTATGTAGGCCCTAATTATATCGTGACCCTTTAGACTCCTATATCTACAAAGGAGGTTTTCTCATTTGTATCATCCAAGAATTGTTCATTTATGTGATGTAAAAGGAGGTTGCCCCCTCGAAGAGTTTGTGATAAGGTTACGTAACAACTATAGCCTTCATCAACATACAAGTCTAAAAATATCATTATTATTATGCAAAATAGGATGCTCATAGAGATAATAGTATCTCTAAATACATGATGGTTGACAACTTGCAAGATGAATATGCGTGCTTCCTCACCCTCCTTTTATTGAGAAAATAAAGGAGCTTTTACAAATCAATCGAACGAGGTGTGTAACATTCTTTTTTTCCTAGGAGGTGTGCAAAATGTTCATGTGTGCTTTTGATACTAATATTTGAAAAATCAATCTCCTATTCTTTGTTTTTTTTGGTAGATTCTTCCCTTTATTGCAATCTTCTTTTGGAACACCACTTCTTCTTTCCCTAATCTCATGCTTCTTAAACATTTGATGCTCTTGGTCCTTTACGAGTGCTAGAAGTGGACTAAGCATAAATAACTCTCTTCGTTTATTCTTCTTTCAATGAATACAAGTTATACTTCCTTCCATCTATGTCCAACTAATGCATGGTTCTTCTTCCATAATGCATAACACCCCTATCACATTATCATGCCTTACCCAATGAAATATGGAAAACATTCATAACAATAATATCACATGATAGTATATTATGATAAGTCCTAATTTGGAATTTTATCTCAGATTTCTCTTGCACGACAACTTTGGTCGTCTCTAAAACAACCTTTGGAAGTTTGTTTCACAAAACTACAACATAATGAGATTTAACTCCTACAAGTATCAAGGTTTCGTTGATGACCACATTAAAAACTAGGGTTTGAAGGTAGGGTTAGTGATCAAGTGAAATCATGACATTACCTTTAAACATGAGGGTTTAACAAATGACCAAACCCACTTTACATCAAAGAAATCATTTGTGTGAATTTTCTAGTGGTATAAGAACCATTATTTTAACATTATAACAATGATTTTTCCCCATTGGTTGATTAAATGTGGGATTTCTTTTTCAATGTTCTATAGGTTTGGATGTAAATAACAAACAATGGAAAAATAAATAGGATACTAAACATTTTGATATGTAAGGTTTAATGTTTTATATTAATACTATTTTAAATATCTCTTTTTCACTTGTGTGTTATTTCAAGTTAGTAGTGAGCTAGAGTCTTCATCAACATATAAGTCTAAACATATCATTAGTCTTATGCCAAATAGGATTCTCACAGAGATAGTAGGATTTCTAAATACATGATGGTTGACTAGTTTTAAGATGAATATGTGTGCTTACTCACCCTCGTTTTTTATTGAGAGAAGAAAGGAGCTTTTACAAATCAATTAGATGAGGTGTGTAACATTAGTTTTTTCCTACGAGGTGTGTAACATGTTCATGTGTGCTTTTCATATGTAACACCCTTCTCCCACATCTACCCAAGTAACCGACCAACGGGGGTAAACATATGATGAGTAGTTACTATGATATGATTCAACTCCTTATGTGTTAGTTAAGGAACTGGAACCAATAGAACACATCAAACAAACCTTCCACATTAGAAATAGAACACCTAGGAGCCATCCCAACCACTCAAGTAACCAACCCCTGAGGCCAAATGAAGTTTTAATGGATCAAACCCCTGGACACTCCCTTGATATGGACCAGGGTGCATCTAGGAGGCTCCATATGCTCCCATAGCAAGGGAAAGGGAGTGTCCAAGTACTTTTTTCCTTGTTGTTGTGCCTACGACTCTAGGATTTGTGCCACTTTTTCAGGCCCAGAGCCCAGGTCACTACCCAAAACTCAATGACACCTTCAGAAATGAATTTTCACAGTAGAACAGAGATACATTTGCAAAAACATCAACAAAACTGGACTAGGCTGGATCCCTACTAGCCATGATAGACATTTCGTCAATCATGTCGCAAATATAAAAGCTACATGTCTTAACAACAAAACTGAGCATAGGGGTCTCATACTTATCTGAGAATCGCTAAGAAGAATTGACGCCTAAACACATTAGCGGAAATTTCATCTATTAGGAAATATATACATTGCTCATTCATTTACAAGTAAAAGCATGATGAGAGACATACATAGCCATTGTCATAAATACATGTTCATAACCAACATAATAACAACAAAAATACCAAGGAAACAATAACCATATAAACCAGTATAATACTAATGAAATAACAAGGAGAAATAAGCTCATATTAATGATGCAAAGGCCAACCAAGTTTGGGACTTCCACGAACCACCCGACCATAGACATGGCTGAGCCAAATATCTCTTCAGCGAGTCACCCCTGTGCCATATTCCAAGCATGAATGTGGGATCTCATTGAAAACTGAACCAGGGCTTCCAGAGGCCAAACTGCCTCAACCCATCAAATAATGATTCCACGTCACGGTCGGAAATCACAAACCATCACCAGATTGGTCTCTACCCAAGCATTCCAGGGCTCCAAAGTGTTTGTTCGAACCCAAATTCCAGGACTAGTAACCCAACCCACGGCTGCTGCCGGGCTCTAGAGCATTTGTCCAACCAAGGCTCTAGGACTAGTAGTTCAACCCACAACTGTTGATGGGCTCCAGACCGTTTTTCCAACCAAGGATCCAGGACTAGTAACTCAACCCACCAAGGGCTTCATAGCATTTGTCCAACTAAGGATCCAGGACTAATAACTCAACCCAAGCTGTTACAGGGCTCCAGAGTGTTTTTCCAACCAAGGCTCTAGGCCTAGTAACTCAACCCAAGCCGTTACAGGGCTTTGAGAGTGTTTGTCCAACCAAGGCTCTAGGAACTAATAACTAAACCCAAGCTAAAGGAAACATGAGAACTAATTAGAAAAGCAAAGAAATGAACCCACAACACCATGGCTATCTAGGGAATTGCACAGATAAGAAAATCCGCTGTCAATCCCAACAATCCTCCATGCCAATGACAAATCATGAATAATAATCCAGATGCATATGCAATGCATGCCAAAAATAGTGAGGAAAACATACGTGCAACTTGGTACCTACAAGCAAAACCCGTTGTAGTTGTTGATTCCGATGTCCTCTTACGCTTTCCTACTCTTCCTTTTCCTTCTTTCTCCAAGCATCCAAGTATGCCACACTCTCCAAGACTTCTCCAAGAAAACTCTAAGTGTCCAAGAGTATGAGAGAGAGAGAATAGAATGAGAGCTCCAAAACTGAACTGACAAAAATGTTACACTAACCCAGCCTAAGAAAAATCTTGCCAATTGATCCTTAAAAGCCGTTTTATCAACGAGGCCTTTATTTTCTTCAATTTCTATTATTTTCCTTCAATTTCCTCCTCACATGCAACCTGTGACCTTTCACCTTCCTTTTCTCCTAATTTCCATTATTTTCATAAATAAAATGTTGATTAATGCCTTTTGACTTTTCAAAGCCTTTGCCATTGCCTTTTCCAAACTCCTTTAGCCATAATAACTGAAATGAACACCCACTAGGATGTTTTTCCCACCATTCAAATTGGAATACATGTCCCATGACCTTGGTATTATATTTTTTTACAAGGATTTTTAACCAGAGCTATTACAGAACCCTCCCCTTTGGGGGAACACCGTCCTTGATGTTCAATGACACCTACAACCAACAAGACCACTGAAAAACAAAACATACTATCCATGGAGCTTTATAACATAGCTCGTTGCAGTATTTACAATGACCGTATGCTAAAACATAACAAACATACCATTTAGTATAGCTTTATAACACAAATCATTACGGTTTTTACAATAATAACCACATATACAAACATACACATTTTCTTCACCCAACAAATAATAATACTATCTATGGAGCTTTATAAATCCAAATCGATACAATATTTACAATAATACACACATATCCACATATGCACATTTGCTTAACCAACAATTAAAATGATACGATTCTTGCATCCGCAACAAGGGAATCCAGAGGCTCACACCTCCACCCTTAAAGTAATAACAGGATTCACCTCCTTCCCCGGAAGTCTAGAATCCACTACAAGGGCAAATCTGCATTCAATGTACAACGCTATAATCCTGCACCACTTGTCCTCTCAGTGAATAGTTACCGACTTATTGTTCTAGGGCGCACTCCCAATGTGCATCTAATTCCATCTGGAAATGATAATGAACAAAAAAAATCCATCCCTGACCTTCCATTCTCTGCTACATAGTCCCTCGGGCAATTCGTTCACCCCCTTCCGTGTAGTCACACACCTTCCAAGTTCTGTTGACACCCCCATCCCGGGCAGTCCATCCCTCGGCAAGGTTTCTTCACATTAGAAAGTCTAGAAACCAAGGCATATCGCTGCCTCAAACCATCATATCAATCATAGCATGCTCATGACAATCAATGGACATTATTGGGTACCAGTGTCCCATAATGGCCCTGCTCCTGAATGCTTTACCAACATACTGCTACTTGTTCCAATTTCTTTTGTTGTTGTTGCTAATTCTTGATGTCAGTTTTGACCACTCAATTGGGCAATTCATGATTTCCTGTGCCAAGCACATAATTTCCATTAGATTCAAAGTAAATTGAAATAACTTCAATTCATACCTCATTGGTGGCCCGTCAATAAGGTATACTTGCAATTTTGTTCGCTTCCTATCATAACAAGTCAAACTAACATCTTTGACCAAATCATCGTGTATAAACATATCACATCAGGATAGCTCAAAACACAACCATCATAAATCAAAATCACAAATCACATGTAATCATCATAAACCAGAATCATAGATCACATGTAATCATCATAGACCATAATCATAAATCACATGCATAATAAAACTAAAATAAAATACTGATACTTGTCCTTTAATAAGTCCTTATCTTCTACCTTTTTCCTTATTCCGTACGCACACCGGATCAATTTCCACACCCGAAAAACACCCAGTTCCTTCTCTTCAACCATGTACACATACACATAATGTACATCCTAAACATACAACCACACACGGCATACAACACCATGCAATGCATGCACCTATGTTTGAACAACTCATACACCTACACCTAGTGTACAACACAACACATACATACACCTACAACTAGTGTATGACACAATATAATACATACATGCACCTACACCCGGTGTATGACACAACACAATGAATACACATGTCACGATACTGTAACTACACAATGCACATACATAATATTTCATGCTTGCAACACAACATGTACGACATGCACAAAATACCACATGTTCATTAGTACCATATGTACAACATGTACACAATACCACTTGTACACAACACCACCTGCACAAAGTGTGCACAACATCACATGTACATGGCACCATCTACATAACATGTACACAACGCCACATGTACACCGCACCACTTGTACAACGTGTACACAATACCATATGTACACAACACCACATGCACGATATGTACATGATACCACCTGCATGACATGTACAAAACACCAAATACACACAACAACACATGTACAACGTGTACACAACACCACATGCAAACAACAACATATGTACAATCATGCACACGACACCATATGTACATAACACCACATGCACACAACACCATATGTACATAGACACTGCATATACATTTAGATAACATCATATGTACATAACATTGCATATCCAACATGCACACAACACCATATGCACACAACACCACATATCCATCATGCACACAGTACAATATGTACACAACATTGCATATCCAACATGTACATAGCACCATCTATACCCAACACTACATATGCAATATTCACACAACACTATTTGTACCACCCTGTACATAACATTGCATAAACAACATGTACACACACTATATATACACAACACCGCATGCGCACAACATCATAGATGCAACATGTACAACATATACAACATATGCACAACAATAGTACCACACATCCAAAACCACATTGTCTCTACCAAGAAACCTTGCTTCCAGTGTCTTATCCATGCTTGTCCCAGCATGCTGTAGACCACAATGCTTTCATTTCGCTAATGTATCCCTCGGTATACCCTGTCCATAACATAAACATAATATAATCACATAGTATCAACCATAACCACATTATACTGACCTCGTAGATTTGTTAGGACTACTCTCCCACTTGATTCCTCATAAATCAGGAACCTCTTCATGTCATTCACCTGCGTAAGCAATCAATACTCCACAATATTGATTCCTAACGACCCTATCAGACAACGATATGTATAAAATACATGCATATATATACATATAAACATCAACATAAAACAATCATGATTCCGTCAGACAACGACATACATACATGCATATATATAAACATTAACATAAACATGATCACAACATAATTACCAAATATCATAAGGTCAAGGTTAAGAGAACTCCCTTTATCCATGCACAACATGCATAACATTGAGAACAATCATTCCCAAGCCAAGGAATCAAATGCCACACATCCATTCACTTTACCTTCCTTGTTAGATTTCTCATGATTTTCCTTCCACCACCCATTTACACTAATGGACCCAACCAACTTAGCCGACTGTCATAGTCTTACCTTTAGCTACCCTTACACATGCACTAGCTTCATCCGAGTCTTTCATTATCTGTTGGGTTCGACATAAATTTCCTAGAGTTCCATCAACTTTCTTCTTTCCCAACCAATTCCCAAGACTCAAACATAAAAGACAGCAACAGGAAAAAAGGAAGAAAAAAACATGAAGAACCAACAATGATACGAAACCGCAACCAAAGTGGCAAGGCCTTGCACCAGAAATAAAAAAACCGCAAATCAAGCTCAATAAATCAAAAAATATCAAAAGCACAAGATTGGCAATAGACACCATGACTCCATCCCCATAGGTTTCCAATGCTTCCAAGTGAAAGGTCAACCCTAGCCTTCTTTAAGATTTTATGGCAACCTCTTTTGCCATGCAATCCCCTGCATCATAGTGCCATAAACACATAACTGTCAGTGCATAAGTGAACATAACATTACACCAATTACCTTACCTTGTTGCGCCAAGCATGTTTCCTTGCAAATTCTCACACATGACGACCACATGTTCCAATGATCAAGGCAACATATCTATTAATTTGAAATCAAACTTCACTCAGACTAACAATCATGCCATAATCCATAGTCAAATCATAGTAATTAGACATAATGCTACAACTATCACCTACTTACACCCAAGTACATATCAACTGTCTCAACACCTATGTGTTAGTACAATCATCTTAAAACAAGATCATTTGAACAAATACTCATATTATGCAATTCATCAAACATTCAACCAACTTGCAAACATATCATGTTAAATAAATCAACAAGACGACATAATAGACACCAAAAACTCAAACATCAAATAGACAACATGATCCAACTCATATCTTAATGTATCTCAGGGGAGGCCATCTTGTCTGCACAATCAATCCAGATTAGCATGATATAAATTCACGACATATCAACTAGAACTTAAATAAGGTCATGATATCCATAATAGTCACTAGCTAACATGTTCACATCGTAAACTCATAAAAATTATCATTCATACATAATAATCACATTTGCACAGTCAGTCTAGATTAGTATGACATAATATCACAACATATTAACTCATACTTGAATGTCATAACCCTAAACATTTGCATAGATCAATCCAAATTAGTATGATACATATAACATCAAGATCTTAATGTAATAACTCTAATCATCAAGTTAATAACATATAACAACAACAAGTTATATATCATGCTCATCAAAAACATATAATATAATCTTCAAGCTAACTATCATATAACAACAACAAGTCATATAACATAAAACAACAATAGCAATGCATACAACCACATGTTACTATCATTCATGACTATCCGACACATGTGCATATGACTGCACTAATCAACTAGAATTTATCATACATGTAACTGTTAGCTACCTATACCAATAGGTTTCATATTTCATGATTGGCAAAGAAAGTTCCAAATATGCTCTGCTTTGATGATGCAAAGATCCCATATTTCCAAGAGAAGACAAGGTGTGTATATAGCTTGATGTGTAATCAATTTTGATGGATGGTCCAACAGCCTAAGCTGGATCATGCCATGTTTTAAATTTTCAGTTGTAGAATAGAGAAAGAAGTCTGTCCAAACTGTTTAATCTTGGCAGACAAGTAGCTTAGGTAGAGAAGTAAGGTTCCCAACTGCTTAATCTGGGACCTTGGAGGCAATAAGGGTAGCATTAAATAGAAAATCAAAAGGAAAAGGCCAAAGAAAAGAAAAGGCAAATAAGGGTTTGCAAGTCTAAGTGAACCCTCCAAGAAGAAACAAAAAATGCTAGGCAAGTAGATGGGTAGGCAGATAGGGGTTGCAGAAATGTCATTCCTTACAATTGAATGTGTGCTAACCTATTTACAAAGGAAAATCAATGGATTGAGAAGGTCTTCTTCTCCACCAGCTTGCAGCAAAGCAAAGAAGCATGTCTAACTTCCCAATTTTCCCCTTTCCCATTCATTACTAACATCCCCTCATCAGTTGAGATTCATGGAAGAATTTGTGGTTTTATGGTGGTTCTTATTCCTTTAAAAGCCACATTTCTTGTCTAAAAATATTTTCATTTCGATCTACTCCCTAAGCTAAGTGATTTTCAAATAAACTTAGTGATATCACCCCTCATCCACCCTTTCATCCACATTAATCCCTAACTTCTATTATATAATTCCCCTATGTTACCCTTTCCCTACTATTATAACACCATGGTGTATAAACCCCAAACATTGTATAAATATCCCTCCCCTTGGCATTATAGCCATATGTCCTCTGTCAGGGATCAAATTGACATCTGGTCAGTTTGAGAAATCTAAGCCTTACCCCCCTTCCCCCTTCTGAATCCATTTGACCCATTAAACCCTTTATTTGCTAAGAAAACCTTATGAAAAACCCCTTTTACCCATAACCCGCTTCATTTGCAAAAAGCACACAAATACCCACTTTTTCCGACTTATCCAAAGTATGGGCGCGATATTATTTTCATTTGAAAATACAAAGAAAACCATATAATTCCGCCGAAACCCAAAGTCCCGCTGGGCACGCCTTTCAAAAGAAAATAATATTTTATTGCTTCCCCGCTGCGGTATCATCCGCACTATTCAGCGACCCGTCAACCGTCCGATCGGGCGCCTTTGATCGGACGGCCAATATGCATATCGGGTTGGGCCCGACGTCCGAAGTTTAGCACCCGAGAAACTGTCAGAGGGTGACGTCAGGCCTCTGCCACGCGTCGCCCTCACAATTTCTCGGGTCGCCCTATGACAAAACCGCGACCGTATCTGAGGCGGTCCGAGAAAAACCATTACCGCTTCTGGTTTATTGCCAGTCCTATTACGCCTACGTCATCACCACGTCAGGCCCACGTCAGTACTGCCTCGCCGCCCCGTCAAAGCCCTTGTCCGCCCCTGCGCTAATATGTCTGCCACCTCATTATCCCCGTGGACCAATCACAGCTTGCCACATCACCCGGTGACGTCATGCTGACGTCATCTGACCTTGACCCCACCTGATGACGTCATGCTGACGTCATCCAAAAAACGCGCCAATATGCCAAAAATCCATATTTTAGCCAAAAATTCGTGTTTTTCCCACTTTTTGCCAAAACAACTATTGTTATTCCTGCATGCATTTCACGACCAAACCAGCGCCAACTCGCAGAATTTGACTCAGAAACCGTGGGCGCATCCGTCGCACCTGCATTAGCAACTGTTATCGGCAATTCACGAGGTATTTCTCAAAATCATTCCCTGCACCTGGTTTTATCCATATTTCTACAAGCAAACTGGTTTAAGAGAGTGTAAAGCACTGAATTCACCATCAAGCATCCAGTGACCTGTACCCATTTCCAACTGGCGAGGCAATAAACCTTCTGCAAAGCCTGCATTTGACAAAATTGACCTGAATTCACAGGTAGTTCGCGCAGTCGTGAACTAGAACCTCAACTACATAAACTCACCATAGAAACACTCTTGTAAGTCCTGGTACTGGTTTTATCAGTCCTCTAAACGGTATTTCAATTGCTGTTTGCACAATTCGCGCTCTATTCCTTACAATTCACATTTCCATTGCAAAGAGACCCCTCTGTGCTGCTTTGCTCATTCAAACCAATTTACATACAAGCCAGAAGCCTTATTAGCCATGGAAACACCTATAGCCCTGAATATTCAGCCTCTGAATGCCCCTCAAAGGGAGTTAGAATGGAAAGCCCTGGGAGATGTAGATTATCAGATGATAGACTGGTTCCCAATGGGTTCTAAGTTTAATATTCACATGCTAAATGAATTGAAAGCCCAACACCTTGGTGGAGCTGATATTTTAGGGATTTGGGACTCAAATTTGCCCATTTACAACCTCCCTCAAGTCAATGTCCTTCCAGACTTGATCCACAGATGCCAGGAATGCTATGATCCATGCCAAAGAGCTATTCTCAGTCCTACAGGCTCAATCTTGTTCCATATCACCCCAGAAACCATAAATGAGATGCTGCATTTCCACACTGCAAGGCCATTGACCCCTCTCTCCATGCTGGACTTAGTAAAGAAGGGGAGTAATTTGTCAAGTGCCCAGATCATCAAAATTAATCAGTTATTCATACAGCCAAGCTCTGAAACTATGAGAACTCCTCCTATTGGATATCAGTACCTGAATGACTTGGGCAGAATGCTGGTGGATTTGATCAGCTACGTCCTGGGGTACAGGGGAATTGAGGATGTTGATGACACTATAATGGCAATGCTGTCCATATTTTCTCCTGGAAAGCCTCCAGCTATACACTATGACTATGCCACATATATTGCAGAAAAGATCCATGAACAGCTAATGAATCTACAAAGGGAAAGGGTGTTCAGATACACCTCATACATCTACCATCTGTTCTTATTTTATCAACCAGACAGTTTCTCCATTCCCCTCAAGAAACTTAATGCCCAGGGGAATCCAAGGTCAGTTGTGTTTTGGAATTCAGTTTTTCATGATACTTCTAAATCACCATACACATACTGTGAATTCATAGACCTGTTCATTCACCCAGCTATGACATTGCTGTATGGTGTCCCTCCTCCAAGGTTGACTGATGACATGCAAAGAGTTCTCCATCTCTCCAAGGTCTACAACATTGGTGATTGGTATTTTTACCAACACCACACAGTAATCAGAATATATGGCTGTGAGCTGAACCCTTATAGGCTGCCAAGGTATGTCCCTATGAGACTTTTTGCCCTAGAATACTTCAGGCAGTTTGGAAATGCCGACTGCTTCCATTTCCAAAGTAAGAACAAGAAGGTGCAGCTGAAGGTAAGGAGCCAGCTAGGCCCTTTTCTATACAACAAAAGAGAGGAGGGATGGAAGGAGGCAGATATGATCTTAGAGGGCCTCAAATTGCAAACCAGTTTCAAATGGACACCTTATGACCCTAATCATTTTATTTCCCTCACGAGGATAAAATACAAATTGGGTAACTAAGCACATCTAAAGCTGCCTCATGTAGAGCAGTATGCCAATTCTTTGAGCTGGAAAGAGGGCACTCTAGAAGAGCCAATTACTAGAGAGCAGACGCTAGAAAGAGAGGCTAGGAATATTCAAAAAGAGGCTGACTTGGAAACTTGTGGACAGGTTTCCTTCTCATATCAAAGGCAACTTGGAGCAGCTGCCTCATCTTCAACAACACATCATCAAGCTGCCATGGACACTCAACAGACATCCAGCAAAGGCAAAGAAAAGCAGGTGGAGCAGGAGCAGCCACCTCCCATGACTGAAGAGCAAACAGAAAGAGAGGTGGAACAGCAAGAAGAAGTGCAGCAGCAGGAAGTGCATCAACAACAACGACGCCAACAGCAAGAAGAACAAAGACAGGAGCAGCCTGTGCAGCAAAAGCAAACAGTGGAAGCCCCAAAATCCACTGAACAGCAGCCACAACAAACTGTGCCTCCAAGGCAAGAAACATCAGCTGAAGCATCAATCCTCCAAACTCCACAAAAGGAGGATACAAGCAGGAAAAGGGACAGAGAGACTCCCCTTACAACATCAACAACTTATGGGGAGAAAAGACAGAGAATGAATCCTTTCTTAGAGGAGGAAATGCCAATGGGACAGCCTTTGGGCATGGGCCCACCTAGCAGGGAAGCATCCGCAAGTTCCTTTCAACAGGAACAGGACAGAACAGTGGGAGGAGAAGTCAGCTCCTCAAGCCAGCAGAGAGAAGGTGAACTGAGCATCAAACAACAGTTCATTGACATAAAGAGGAGGAATGAGCCAATAAGGATACAACTATACAATCATTTGTTGAAAATGGCTCCCACTAACCAGCAAAGACTGATGTCTGCGTATGATGTTAGTGAAGGCAAAATGATCATGAGTCACTTCATGCCAACTACATTGCAACCACAGTCGCCTTCAGACTACTTGAGGACCAATCTTGAGGTCCTTGCCAAGGACATCCACCCAATGGACAAAATCGAATTGCATAAGCAAACGGGTGAGATGGTGTATGCCTCCTTGGCAGACAAGACATTGGATAATTATAGGCTAGAGAATAGCCTTAATAATACAGCTGCCCAACTTGAGTTGGAGAGAGCATCCTCTCAAGCAAAGGACAACAGAATCAGGTCCTTAGAAGATATAATCATAGAGATTGGGCATGATCCCAAGGATATCAAGGGCATACAAGAAATATTGAAGTTGAGGGATGCAGACATGGCAGCTTTGAGGAGAAAGATCAAAATCCCAGCAACAATTCACCCTCAAACAGATGAAGTTGCCCAGCTAAGACATGATCAAGATGCCACAGCTTTGTTGGTGTCTCTATATAAGCAGCTAATCCAGACTCAAGAAAAGCTGGGAGAATCAGAAGCTGCACAGGCAGCATTACAGGCAGCTTTGAAGCAAAAAGAAGAAGGTCATACCTCCCAGCCTCCTCTTGAAATAATTAACCTTGAGGAAGCTGCTCCAACTACTGTTCCCCCTCCTCAACAAACAGAACAAGCAGCACCATCCACCTCAGCATCACCACCAACAACAGAGCAGGCCCCAAGCCTGGACATGCAAAAGCTGAGGAATGAAATTCAGGCCCTGGGAGCTCAAATGACAGAATTAAAGGAGGCCAGGGAGAATTTGGCCAAGGTAAATGATAGATATGACAAATCCAAGCAGACTGTGGCAGAAAAGGGCAGGGAAATAAAAGCCCTCAAAGACAGGATAAAGGAGCTGGAGAAGGAGCTCAAACTAGATAAAGTGGTGGCTGAGCTCAAGACAGTGCTATGGGCCAATATTGGCCAGTCTATCACTGACCAATGGCAGTATATTGAGACAATTCATGAGCAGCTGGAGCTCATTGCAAAAGCACAGAAGGAAATTCAGAGATCAAGGGTAGCTCTAAGCAATATGCCTGAAGTTGCCACCAGGATGATCAATGTGCTTAATAATAGAACAAGTACTTAGTTAGCAACTATGGGAATTTCCAACAGGACTGAGACTATTTTGTTGATAAAGAGGGTCCTTACACTGAGAAGCTTAGTGCAGACATTAGAGAGAAGGACCCAAGACATGCAGACAGAGGTTAACAGGTTCATGGACAAATTTGTGGTGTTACAAAACAGAGGTCTCCCTAGCTTACTGAACAGCGCAGGAAGGCTATTTACACATGAGCAGTATGCCAAGAGGGTCAATACATTCGCCACAAATCAGATCACTGAAAGGCCCAGCACCTCAGAGGAAACAGGGCCAGCTACAGGGCAAAGTCTCTACAACAGGGTAGAGAATCTATTCTTTATAATGAATGAAATTAAACACCTGTTTGAAGTGCCTCCCAATTTCTATAAATACACAGAGGTAGATGAGACTATGGATGCAAATCTCAGGCATCAACTGCCCACACAGGAATGGTGGACTAAGGCAATACAGATGATCTTATAGACCAGGAAGCCATTCTTCAAGTTTTTCATCAGAAAAAAAATACAAATTGGCATGCACAGGAAAACTTAATAAAATCAACATGCATGAAAAGATCAAAGCTGAGCCAACTCAGCAGAACTTTCGGCCAGCAAGTCAAGATGGACAGCTACAGGTGACAAAGCCGAGAAGTTACAGCAGAGCAGCCACAAAAGCGCATTTTCCAGCATTAAAAGCAGATCGTTCCAACCGACTCAGTGGCCTCCAAAGGCCAAAATATCTTCTGACAGACAGCAAGAGCATTTATGTTGTATTAAAAGCAACAATAACTTCTTATCTGCTGTTCTGTACAAAGTTGGTGAAACATTTATTTCTCAGATGACTCAACGCCTTAGATATTTTGTATGATCGTTTGTATATATTTCCCCCTCGCACAAGCTTGCAGGGGTTGTTGATTTCTTTTCAAGAGTTTCTTATGCTGTAATTTTCCAGACTATTAATACAAAGGCTGATGGAATTTCCAAAGCACTGTGTTTTCTGAGTTTGTGGAGTGTTGCTGAATGTTACAGGATTCCTGCGTATTCTCATGGCACAATAAGTCTTCTATAAACTTTCGTTATGTGTTTTTATTATCTTTCTATAGCCCATTCATCCTTCTATGTTCTATGGTTTAATAGCAGAGAAAAAGAATAGTTTCAGGACTTATTAACACAATACCCTGAACTCAATCTATGCTGTTATATATGTTTTCTTCAGTTATAGTCATGATGTGTAATTCTTAATTGCTGCACTTCCAAACTATAGCTTTCATAGTGATTGTTATTTTCAGGAATTCTAATCTTGCTCCTGGGTGACATATCTTTCTCTCTTATGCATCAGCTTAGTGAAAAACTCTCAATTGCTTTTCACTGGTTGATTTCACCCCATAATCACAATTACAGAACCGTTCTATGAGACATATAAATGGCCCTGCAATATCAATACATCAACATATTATTCCAGAGAACCCTTAGCCACAGACTCCATTGCCCAATGGACTAATATGACCTGAGAACTTGCACCTTAGATGCTGAAGACATCCTTCAACCAAAACATACACCAAACCCTGAGCATAATAGCTAGCCTAAAAACACTATTAAAACAGAGACATATCATAAAGAGAGAGCCCTCTCTGATTGCAATTTGGCTAGAAGTTGCAATCCAAAGATTGGTTAGTGGTTACCCCGGCCGTATTCCCTTGGGAGTCATAGGGAACAACCTGGGTGCTAACATAATTGGCGACTCCACTGGGGATCTCCTTAAGATTTTCTAATTACTGTATATCTCCTAAATCTACAGATGAAGTCTGAATAACAGCCAGGAAGCCTTCAGGACTGTTTCTGTTTTACATTAACAGGTTCAGATAAAAGCTGCTTCAGTCAATCTTCATGTTAGCTTTAAGAAATATACAGCCATTCCAAAATCTTGCCTAGTCCTTACAGATACAAAAATATTCCAAAAAACAAACTCAAAAAGAAGTTCAGAAGCTGGCTCCTAAAAGGGAAACCAGACACACTAGGTCAAACCCTGACCCAAATCCACCAGCAGTTTTTGAAAATCCAAATACAATCCCCAAAGTAATTAGGAAACAACAAAGGTAGGAAAATCCTAGTGATTTGAGTCGTGAGACAGCTCACCCTGAACCAGTTCCAACTCCTATCAAGGTTCTATTTCGGTCTACTCCTGTTTCCCCCAGTTCACCATCTACATCAGAAAGCCCTCCTTTTACATCTTCACCCACTGCACATATCCCCTTGAATAACACTCTAGGTGCTGCTACACCTGTTACCCCTGTGGTACACAGTGTTCCTATTATCCCAGTTGCTCCTGTAAATCCCCAAAACCTTGTGAATATGGCTAACATATATGCACCCTTGCAGTTACCAGCTAATGCTGCAGCTTTACCCCAAGACTACCAAACCAAAATTTCATATTTTGACTCCACTGGCCCTTTTACAGCTATTCAGCATGCCAGAAGGATGCAAGACCATTTTGAGACCTATGAAATAGATGATGACAATGTGAGAATGAGGATGTTTGTTCAAAGTCTGACTGGGGATGTAAGAACTTGGTTTAGATCCCTGAATGCAAACTCCATCACAACTCCTGATGAACTTTATCAAGCCTTTACTAACAGATGGGAGAAAAAGAAAGATCCTCTGCACATACTTGGTGAATATGACACTATCAAAAGAGGTCCCCAAGATACTGTTCTGGAGTACTGTGCAAGGTTCAACAATGTATATAACGCAATCCCACAAAATTTAAGACCTCCTCCTGATTTGGCCTTGTACAAATTTCCTGATGGTTTTGACCCTGACATGGCCTATCAGTTGAAGGAGAGAGCTCCTGAAACCCTTGCAGATGCCCAAAAGGTTGCTGTCACAGTGGCAGCTAACCTGATTGCCAAAAGAAATAGAGCAAGGTTGGAAAAGAGAACCACCTTCAAAGAAGAACCCTCAGCCTTTGATCAAAAACTGGATGCAATACTCACTGGTATGAAGAGATTGGGAGATAGAGTGGAATCTGTTGAGAGAAAGTCATCATGGGAAGCACCACAAACCAACCCTCCTAGAAATCCAAATTTTAGGAGAACTCAAAATCCAAACGTTGGCAAGGCCAGTTCTAACCCAGACATAAGACCCCCTTTCCAAGAGAATTATGCTGAGACTTCCATATCAAGTGAACCCAATGAAGATCCCCACATTAATTTAATGGGTTTGGATGGTGAAAGTCAAGTCTTTTTAACACAAGAAGATCATGAGAATGATGAAATCATGCTGTTCCAAACCAAATCAGGTGAGTCATTTGAATTTAAGCAAGGCTATGACACAGCTGTTTATGAAGTCCATAAACAATACAAGGTAAGGAGTAGAACTGTAAATGTAACACAGCCTGAAAAGATAAAGGATAGCCAGCAGCCCAAAAGAGCCACAGTCACAGAGCCAAATGACACAACGGAATCACTTGCAAAGGAAGTAACCATTGAAGAAATCACTGAACCATTTTCTTCAAAACAGCAGCCCATGGCTACATCACACTTGCACCCTAACCCAAGTGTCATTCCTCAAGAGATGAGCAAGAAGGGCAAGCCTCAAGATCAAGATAAGAATCAAGAAGAAGAGTTAGTGAACAAGCAAAGAACTGTCATCCACAATCAAAAGACCCAAGCTGAAAAACCCTTTGACCTAGAAACTGAAATTGGTAAACTAAAGGTAGCTATTCCTCTTTCAGAACTAGCCAAGCATGACATTTATAAACAACAAATCAAGAAGTCCCTTCAACTTACTAACAACAAAGATGATGTCAATGTGTTGGATGATACCCTAGAATTGCTGTTCGGTCCAGAAGTTGATGGAAAAACAGTGGTCACAGGGATCTTACCTTTTTATGTCAGTTTACATGTTCATGATAAGATATTACACAATGCAATGTTTGACTCAGGTGCCTCTCACAACCTCATGCCAAAAGCAGTCATGGAAAGACTTTGTTATCACAAAACCTGTACTAGGGGCTGCAACCAAGCAAGATTTCATGTAACTGTTTCAGACCAGACTTTAGATTAGGAATTAGCCTTCCTAATCAGAGAGGGCTCTCTCACAGGCTTTTTGATAGAGAATTAATCACAACAACAGAGGGCTAACTCTTCACACACTTATGAAAATATAGCTGGTTGGACACACATCAAATTGGTCTTCATTGGGCTATGGAGTCTCTCACATTTAATAAACAAAATCACAGTCATCTCATGGAAGTCAAGGCTCTTTGCATCAGATGTTCAAACATGCTTCACCAACACCATAGCTTGCCAAACACACAGGAAGTCAGAGCATATAATATGAATTCTGAGTGATTGTGTTATAACAAAGCTGTAAAAGAACATTAAGAGAATACACCAACATCACATTTGAACAAAATGATCCATTGAGAATCTTGAGAAGAAACAACCACTGTTTACTATTGCTGTAACAAGTCTTACATTGGCTCCAATAAAACTCTCTTTTTTGTATATAATATCCAACCTTTTTTACATAAGAGTTATTTCTATATATAGCCAATCAAAAAACTACTACCTGAGACTCCTCAACAAGCATGAAGGGAGCTCGGAATTCTGTCATTAATGACCTTAACTATATCATAAACAAGCTAATTAATTACAAGAGATATGGTGCTACGAAAACAGAGGACTCCATCACATTGACACTTTAAGTCTATCTCCTCGTATACTTTGCTGCGTTCTTGGAGCTTGCCACCTGTAGCATTACAATAATAACCAAACCAAACTGAAAGCACATTCAATGGATGAACAGCTTCGGATGCCTGATGCATAGATGATTCATCAACCAATAAGAATATGAACCCTATATTCACGGTTTTTGCCTCCCATTGTTGTTCATGCATTAATGATCAAATTTCAAGCCATTTAATCCCTTGATAGTCCCGTGTGACTGAAGAAAACTAATGATCTGGCCATCCCATAACTGGACAGGTGTACCACTTAACACCTCGGCAGCTCTATCATAACCCTAAAAATTCGGACATAAAGTGAAACTTTCAACAAAAGACAAAACTTCACCTTTTCTTCGAATACTTACACCTGGCATCCTTTTTTAAACATCTGACTGACTTTCTATAGTCTCCATGCTGGCATTAAGTCATCTCTTTAAATATTTGCTGACCTCAGCATTCAAACTCAAGTTTTCAATATAAACAGTCATCTACAGCAGTTTCGTAGCGCGCTACGAAACTGCTGTAGGTCATCAAAATTAAACACATGAACCTTAAAGCAACAATAACTCAAGTCTGTGATTTCTTCAGTCATTCTACACAGGTGTAAGGACATCAAAAAGTCTCAAAAAGCTTTAAAAAGATGATAGCCAAAATATACCAAAATTTGGAAAACACATTTCTCCTTGGATCATTTAGCTAGTTTGTCTAGCTTCCCTTTCAGGCTGATGACTTCTTCCTTTAACATCTTGTTCTCTGCTCTTAAACTTGCATTCATTTGTTTCATAATTTTTGCCTGCTTCAGAGCTGGCACTGTCCACACATATGCATCAGATACTGAGCTAGCTTGACTGATCAAACTTGTTTTACCCTTCATTACAGCCTTCTTATAACTTGTATATCTTACTGCCTTTTCCTTAAAAACATTTTGAACCTGAGGTATTTCTTCCTTTGTTGCTCCAGCTTGTTTCTTAATAGCAATCACATTTCCACTTTGACTAATAACAACCTTATTATCCTTGTTCTTGCTTTTGGCTGCTTGGACTATTTCAGAGAAGATTTCAAGTGCCTCTGTCCTAGGCATTTCCGAAGGTGCTTTCTCTTTCTGAGCTTTCTCCACTTCTTTAATTTGCCTTCTAGTCACTGGTCTGCGTGGTTTAAAGGCATATTCTTCACTTGGTTCTTCAAACTTTAACCTTTTAGAAGCCCTTGACTTTTTAGAACTTTCAGGTGAGGATTGTGTTAGATCAATATGCATTGGTGGTACCAATTGATCTTGCTCAAGTTCAAGTGGTTCAATTTGGATTGGATGATCTTGCTCTAGTTCAATGGCTTCAAGTAAGTCATTTAAACTACCCTTTGAAATAGGACTTTCTTCCACAGGGACTGACTTTCCTTTTTCTTTGCTTAGTTGGCCTCTAGTTCTCACCCTTGAAACCCTTTCAGCTTCACTGGATTTAGCTTCATCTTTTCTTTTCTGAGTCTTCTGTTTTGATGACTGAGGTGTTTCCTTAGGAGATGACTTAGGGGTTTCCTTTTCAGATACTCTAGATGATTTTGGAGTTTTATCTACTGATGCTTCAGGTATTTCTTTAACTGCTGGCTTAGGAGTTTTCTTCATTGATGCTTCAGGTGTTTCTTTAACTGCTACAGACCTCTCTGATTTCTTTGTTTTAGCTTTGGGCTTCTTATGGTCTGTTACTTCTCTCCTAATTTCAGCCAAAGTAGTTTCCTCACTCCTTTCTTCTCTTTCTCTTACAGGTAATGGAGTGAGGCCTGTTTTGCTTGGGAAACCGGCCATAAACACAAATGAATCCCAGTCTTTACCAATTTTTTGTAAACTATCCAACACCAGCAATTTTACTAAACCATGATGAAAAAGGGATGTTTCATAAGCATCTTTCTTTAACTGAATCTTATCACACATTTTGCTAATACTCCTGAACAAGTAAAAAGGTATGTCTATTGAACTCTTACCAGTGAAGTGTAACAGAAGCTTGAAGTGGTAGGAGTAAACTTTATTGTACCTACCCTCACATGTCAGGTACTTCTGGATACATGTCAATAGCATAGCATAATTCTCCTTTAGATAGCTCCTTGGGACAGCTTTAGTGAGATCTTCATCCGCATAAGGTGCCTTCAAAAACTCCTTGCACGGACCCATGTCAAACTTGAAATTCTTGAACCATTCTTGGCCACCCCTTGGGATTTCTGTGACAATGGAAATAACTTCAGGGGACACCGGAAACTCCAACATGGCCACCTTCGAATTCAGTCCAGTGAAGTTCAATGCGAAAGCCTTGGTCACTTCTGCATGTCCTCCCTTCAATTTTTCGCAAAATCGCCAGCAGCCAGCACTTCGAAATGCCTTTGCTACCTCCTCATCCCCGAGAGTAACATCTAACCCCTCTGGCTCTGTTCTCACACATTTACCAGAACGGTGTTCCTTTCTTTCCATGCTTCTTTGAGTATTTTTACACAAGGGACTGATGGTAGCTTGTAGCACGAAAACAATCTTCAGCTTTGGAGAGCAGGCTCGCTTGCAGTAGTCCGTTTAAATATAGGCTTGAGCTTTTCATATAGCAAACACGTTCATATGATATGAAGAACCCATTATGAAATGACCACCTCTTATAACATCCCCTAAACTGACACACAACTACATGACTTCGGACCTTATGGCGAAGTAATGGCTTATCATGACATGGAGAGGGTGTGAAATGACAATCATAAACGGACTTGTGACTCACTACTCTTGGATTTGACATTCAGAGAAAAACGCTGCAAAAAACCCTGAAACCCCGATTTCGTAGCGCGAGCAGTTCAAATTTAACAGGATGCGCTACGAAATCGCTGACAAACAGAGCGCTGCGAAAACACGAAAACATTATTTCGCAGCTAAACTGACCAATCACACCCGCGCTGCGAAACTGCGCAAGTACCAAAGACATCATACCCGCGCTGCGAAACTGCGCAAAGTACCAATGACATGACATGCTTTAACTAACAATGATGGAGGGTGTCAAATGATTTTTCCTTTACACGAATTCACACCAATAACTCTTGAATTTCAAATTTGAAATTGACATATACTAATAAACCTATTTACAAGACTTCAAGACTTTATAAAAACTTATGGACAACCTTATATACATGAACTATAGTTCCTAGTGATAACAGACTTAATCTAGATATTACAAGGCCATATAACGACCTATTCTCCTTTGACTCCAGCGAAGTCAAGTGTTTAGGCCTAATAAAAGATTTATGTGTGTCCCTTGTTCAGTACCCAAATAAGACAATTCTAATGGATGTTGTAGTTGCTGATATCCCACCCAAGTATGGGATGCTGTTATCAAGGTCATGGGGGGCTAAACTTCAAGGTTCCCTACAACTGGACATGTCATATGCAACCATCTCTGTTTTTGGGGACCCAAAGAGACTATACAGAGAAACACTAATGAAATACATGGTCAGCAGTGAAGAAAAGCCCCAAAACTTTCCCATATATGTTGTCCATTCAGACATAGACTTATACATACTCTTCAATAATCATACAACTCCCTCAAACAATGATATTGAAACCAATACACTCATACAAGAAGATGACACTGATGAAAAAACTACTACCCAAGAAATAATGGTTAAACCATCACTAAGAAAAGCTGCTGTTCTAGAAATCAAGCTAATTCAATCAAGTAATCAGACTGTCCTAGAAAACAAACCAGGTGGAAAACCAGAACTTCAACTTGCATTGCCAGCTCACAAAGAGGTCATTAAGTCTCCCTTAGGACAAGAGATCCTATGGTTTCTTGAATTTGATGGGTCAGTCAACAAATTAGGGGCAGGAGCTGGAGTTTGGATACACAATAAACAAAACAGTCATGCAAAAGGCTGAGCCTACAGACTAAATTTCAGATGCACTAATAACATGGCAGAATATGAAGCTCTCTTGCTAGGCCTTAAGCTTGTAAAATTCTTTCAAGCCATAAAAATTTCCATTATGGGAGACTCAGACTTGATTATCCAACAAGTAAAGGGAAATTTCGTCACTAATGACAAAAGACTGAGATCCTATAGATCTGCTGCTGCTGAACTACTACAGTCCTTCACTGAATTTCAGATTACCAAGATTCCCAGAACCCATAACCTGCATGCCCATAGCCTGGCCACATTTGCAAGTACTTGCAAGCTACCTTTCGAGCCCCATCATTGCTTTACAGCTGAGGTAAAACACAGACCCTCCATCCCAAACAATGTCAAGGACTGGCAAGTATTTGAAGATGATGCACAAATAAACAATTTCTTGACCTTGCAACAAGAATTTGCAGGACTAAATATTGACACTGAAAGAGCAAGTCAATCACAAATACTTGAAAGAGCAAGTCAATCACAAATACAGTTTGAACAGACTAACTACCCAATATCACCCAAAACAGCAAAACAAATGCTAAATCCAACTATTTTCAACAAGGAGAACATACAACAAATTCAACAAATCAGTTATGAAGAAATAGCCGCCACAGAGGCTGAAATCATAGAGCTGAAAGACAATTTTCTTCCAACAGGCTTAACTCCACTAGAAGATATTTTTGATTCAAATGATATCCCTAGAAAGCCAAAAATGCAGCCCTTAAATGCAGCCATTGAAGAATGCAACATTGGTACTATTGACAAGCCCAAAATAATAAAGTTGTCGGCATCTTTACCTCTTGATCAAAAACCCAAATACATTGACCTTTTCAAAGAGTTTCAGGATGTCTTTGCATGGGGTTATGAGGATCTAAAGTCCTATGATACCTATGTTATCCAACATACTATCCCTCTCAAGCCTGGTCAAAAGCCATTCAAGCAGAAATTGAGAAGGATCAATCCCATGCTTCTTCCTTCAATTGAAAAAGAGCTGCAAAAAATGTTTAAAGCTGGCATCATAGCACCAATCAACTTCTCTGATTGGATTTCTAATTTGGTACCTACAAGAAAGAAAACTGGTGAGATAAGACTTTCTGTTGATCTTAGAAACTTAAATCAAGTGTCCCTCAAGGACAATTATCCTTTGCCTAAGATGGATCACATTCTTCAAAGAGTGGTAGGGGCCTCAAGGATTTCATTACTTGATGGATTCTCAGGATTTAATCAGATCCTGGTACACCCTAATGATCAAGACAAAACTGCATTCACAACCCCTTGGGGAACTTTCAAATATGTGAAAATGCCTTTTGGATTGAAAAATGCAGGGGCCACATTTCAAAGAGCAATGGATATTGCTTTTGCCAAAGAGATTCATGACTTTCTAGTCATCTATTTGGATGACCTCACACCCTTCTCAAAATCTGACCAAGAACATTTGAAACACTTGAGGCAGATCTTCTTAACATGCAGGAAATATGGAATTTTCTTAAATCCCAAGAAGTCTCTGTTTGGTTTGGAAGAAGGCAAGCTGTTAGGACATATCATTTCAAAGGATGGCATAAGAATTGACCCAGATAGGATACAAGCTATCTTACAAATGCCCCACCCAAGAAATATCAAAGAATTGCAAGCATTCTTGGGAAAGATCAACTTCTTGAGAAGGTTTATCCCAAACCTAGCAGAACTGATCAGATTACTGAATAATATGCTAAAGAAGGATTCAAAAGTGAAATGGACAGTTGAAGCAAATCAAGCCTTTGAAGGTATAAAATTGGCCCTTACCCAAACCCCAGTCCTAACAAATCCTCAATTTGACAGGGAATTTATCATATTTTCCTTTGCTTCCCAACACACAATTGCTGTTGTCTTGTTACAGAAAGATGACCAAGGAAATGAGAAACCCATTGCTTTCTTTAGTAGAGCTCTTAGAGATGCTCCCCTAAAATACCAAATCATGGAGAAACAAGCTTATGCTTTGGTCAAGGCCATCAAAGACTTTAGGATTTACATCCTCTATTCACATGTTATAGCTTATGTACCAAGTCCCATTGTTAAAGACATTCTCACCCAAGAAAATTTAGAGGGCAGAAGAGGAAAGTGGATTGCCAACATTTTGGAATTTGATATTGAGATAAAACCTACAAAACTAATAAAAGGGCAAGGTTTGGCCAAACTAATGACAGAAGCAAACTTCCAAGCCTTAGACATCAACCAGCTGGACAGTGAACCGGAGCTGGCGACTACAAAGATCAATGTAGCCTTTAAACAATCCCCTTGGTACTCTGATATATGTTATGTATTGCAAAACCTGTGTGCTCCCCCAGGACTGTCCAAAACTAAGTGTAGATTCTTAAAAATGAAAGCCTCAAGATTTTGTGTTATGGACGGAAATTTGCTTTGGAAAAAACATGAAGGGATATTGCTAAACTGCTTAATTGAGGATGAGACTAACAATATCATGAAAGAATTTCATGCAGGTGACTGTGGTGGACACTTGTATTGGAAGTCCACTATGGATAAAATACTGAGGGCTGGTTACTATTGGCCCACCCTGTTCTCTGATGTTAAAAAGTTTACTACATCATGTCATAAATGTCAAGCGTTTGAGGGAAAGAGAAAGTTACTACCACTTCCCTTAAGGCCTATTGCAACAGAGAGACCTTTTCAACAATGGGGCTTGGATTTCATTGGGGAAATTCATCCCCCATCCTCAGGCCATCACAGATGGATCCTAACAGCTACAGACTATTTCACTAAGTGGATTGAAGCTGCTCCATGCAGACAGGCAAATGATTCAATAATCATTCAGTTCTTGGAGAATAACATATTGGCTAGATTTGGCTGCCCTGACAAAATAATAACAAACAATGCCGCTGCTTTCAGATCTAAGAAGATGGTGAATTTCTGCCACAAATTTCACATTACCTTGGGCCATTCTACTGCATACTATCCCCAAGGAAATGGCCTTGCAGAATCATCAAATAAAAGCCTGCTAAACATTATAAAGAAGGTGTTGGAAGAAAATAAAAAGAATTGGCATAAGAAACTTGTCAATGCCCTATGGGCAGATAGACTAACAACCAAGAGATCAATTGGGGTCAACCCATATGAGTTGGTTTATGGATTAGAAGCCAAATTCCCTTCATCACTAGGAGTTCCTGTTATGAAACTTCTTCAAGAAAGTCAAGCTGAACCAAATGATATGCAAAGAAGGATCAATCAAATAATATGTTTGCAGCAAACTAGAGATCAAGTCTACAGCAGAGTTCAAGTTTTACAAGAAAAATTAAAGAAGGCCTTTGACAGAAGGACCAAGGCAGAAGATTTCAACATTGGTGACAAGGTCCTCAAGTGGGATTCAAGAAGGGAAGATAAAGGAAAACATGGAAAATTTGATTCCCTTTGGAGAGGACCATTTGCTGTCCAAGCAGTACAAGGAAACAATACTTATTTCCTTAAAAGTCTTAATGAAACTGATTTGGATGAAGGTCCTGTGAATGGCAGGATGCTGAAGCACTATTTTGACTACTACCCATAAGTGCAGCCTGAGTTTTCCCTTGTACATATTCAAGTTTATATATTACTCTCTGTAGGATGTAAAAATGCAGTTTCTCAAGTTTTATTAACTATCAGCAAAAGGCAAATAGGATCAGAGATCTACCAAGATGGGAAGAGCACAATTTTGGCATTTTAAAGCAGCGTACTTCAAGTGTTGGTGAAAGCAGTCAAAGGCCGAGGCATTCTGACCTGCTGTTCTTGGTCTTTCAAATGAAAAACCATCCCCATGTGGAGCCACTGTTAGCTACCTATACCAATAGGTTTCATATTTCATGATTGGCAAAGAAAGTTCCAAATATGCTCTGCTTTGATGATGCAAAGATCCCATATTTCCAAGAGAAGACAAGGTGTGTATATAGCTTGATGTGTAATCAATTTTGATGGATGGTCCAACAGCCTAAGCTGGATCATGCCATGTTTTAAATTTTCAGTTGTAGAATAGAGAAAGAAGTCTGTCCAAACTGTTTAATCTTGGCAGACAAGTAGCTTAGGTAGAGAAGTAAGGTTCCCAACTGCTTAATCTGGGACCTTGGAGGCAATAAGGGTAGCATTAAATAGAAAATCAAAAGGAAAAGGCCAAAGAATAGAAAAGGCAAATAAGGGTCTGCAAGTCTAAGTGCACCCTCCAAGAAGAAACAAAAAATGCTAGGCAAGTAGATGGGTAGGCAGATAGGGGTTGCAGAAATGTCATTCCTTACAATTGAATGTGTGCTAACCTATTTACAAAGGAAAATCAATGGATTGAGAAGGTCTTCTTCTCCACCAGCTTGCAGCAAAGCAAAGAAGCATGTCTAACTTCCCAATTTTCCCCTTTCCCATTCATTACTAACATCCCCTCATCAGTTGAGATTCATGGAAGAATTTGTGGTTTTATGGTGGTTCTTATTCCTTTAAAAGCCACATTTCTTGTCTAAAAATCTTTTCATTTTGATCTACTCCCTAAGCTAAGTGATTTTCAAATAAACTTAGTGATATCACCCCTCATCCACCCTTTCATCCACATTAATCCCTAACTTCTATTATATAATTCCCCTATGTTACCCTTTCCCTACTATTATAACACCATGGTGTATAAACCCCAAACATTGTATAAATATCCCTCCCCTTGGCATTATAGCCATATGTCCTCTGTCAGGGATCAAATTGACATCTGGTCAGTTTGAGAAACCTAAGCCTTACCCCCCTTCCCCCTTCTGAATCCATTTGACCCATTAAACCCTTTATTTGCTAAGAAAACCTTATGAAAAACCCCTTTTACCCATAACCCGCTTCATTTGCAAAAAGCACACAAATACCCACTTTTTCCGACTTATCCAAAGTATGGGCGCGATATTATTTTCATTTGAAAATACAAAGAAAACCATATAATTCCGCCGAAACCCAAAGTCCCGCTGGGCACGCCTTTCAAAAGAAAATAATATTTTATTACTTCCCCGCTGCCGTATCATCCGCACTATTCAGCGACCCGTCAACCGTCCGATCGGGCGCCTTTGATCGGACGGCCAATATGCATATCGGGTTGGGCCCGACGCCCAAAGTTTAGCACTCGAGAAACTGTCAGAGGGTGACGTCAGGCCTCTGCCACGCGTCGCCCTCACAATTTCTCGGGTCGCCCTCTGACAAAACCGCGACCGTATCTGAGGCGGTCCGAGAAAAACCATTACCGCTTCTGGTTTACTGCCGGTCCTATTACGCCTACGTCATCACCACGTCAGGCCCACGTCAGTACTGCCTCGCCGCCCCGTCAAAGCCCTTGTCCGCCCCTGCGCTGATATGTCTGCCACC
Organism: Pinus tabuliformis; assembly: GCA_031772625.1. Lineage (NCBI taxonomy): Eukaryota > Viridiplantae > Streptophyta > Pinopsida > Pinales > Pinaceae > Pinus > Pinus tabuliformis. The sequence continues at coordinate 141,518,122 of CM062812.1, forward strand.
TCATTATCCCCGTGGACCAATCACAGCTTGCCACATCACCCGGTGACGTCATGCTGACGTCATCCGACCTTGACCCCACCTGATGACGTCATGCTGATGTCATCCAAAAAACGCGCCAATATGCCAAAAATCCATATTTTAGCCAAAAATTCGTGTTTTTCCCACTTTTTGCCAAAACAACTATTGTTATTCCTGCATGCATTTCACGACCAAACCAGCGCCAACCCGCAGAATTCGACTCAGAAACCGTGGGCGCATCCGTCGCACCTGCATTAGCAACTCTTATCGGCAATTCACGAGGTATTTCTCAAAATCATTCCCTGCACCTGGTTTTATCCATATTTCTACAAGCAAACTGGTTTAAGAGAGTGTAAAGCACTGAATTCACCATCAAGCATCCAGTGACCTGTACCCATTTCCAACTGGCGAGGCAATAAACCTTCTGCAAAGCCTGCATTTGACAAAATTGACCTGAATTCACAGGTAGTTCGCGCAGTCGTGAACTAGAACCTCAACTACATAAACTCACCATAGAAACACTCTTGTAAGTCCTGGTACTGGTTTTATCAGTCCTCTAAACGGTATTTCAATTGCTGTTTGCACAATTCGCGCTCTATTCCTTACAATTCACATTTCCATTGCAAAGAGACCCCTCTGTGCTGCTTTGCTCATTCAAACCAGTTTACATACAAGTCAGAAGCCTTATTAGCCATGGAAACACCTATAGCCCTGAATATTCAGCCTCTGAATGCCCCTCAAAGGGAGTTAGAATGGAAAGCCCTGGGAGATGTAGATTATCAGATGATAGACTGGTTCCCAATGGGTTCTAAGTTTAATATTCACATGCTAAATGAATTGAAAGCCCAACACCTTGGTGGAGCTGATATTTTAGGGATTTGGGACTCAAATTTGCCCATTTACAACCTCCCTCAAGTCAATGTCCTTCCAGACTTGATCCACAGATGCCAGGAATGCTGTGATCCATGCCAAAGAGCTATTCTCAGTCCTACAGGCTCAATCTTGTTCCATATCACCCCAGAAACCATAAATGAGATGCTGCATTTCCACACTGCAAGGCCATTGACCCCTCTCTCCATGCTGGACTTAGTAAAGAAGGGGAGTAATTTGTCAAGTGCCCAGATCATCAAAATTAATCAGTTATTCATACAGCCAAGCTCTGAAACTATGAGAACTCCTCCTATTGGATATCAGTACCTGAATGACTTGGGCAGAATGCTGGTGGATTTGATCAGCTACGTCCTGGGGTACAGGGGAATTGAGGATGTTGATGACACTATAATGGCAATGCTGTCCATATTTTCTCCTGGAAAGCCTCCAGCTGTACACTATGACTATGCCACATATATTGCAGAAAAGATCCATGAACAGCTAATGAATCTACAAAGGGAAAGGGTGTTCAGATACACCTCATACATCTACCATCTGTTCTTATTTTATCAACCAGACAGTTTCTCCATTCCCCTCAAGAAACTTAATGCCCAGGGGAATCCAAGGTCAGTTGTGTTTTGGACTTCAGTTTTTCATGATACTTCTAAATCACCATACACATACTGTGAATTCATAGACCTGTTCATTCACCCAGCTATGACATTGCTGTATGGTGTCCCTCCTCCAAGGTTGACTGATGACATGCAAAGAGTTCTCCATCTCTCCAAGGTCTACAGCATTGGTGATTGGTATTTTTACCAACACCACACAGTAATCAGAATATATGGCTGTGAGCTGAACCCTTATAGGCTGCCAAGGTATGTCCCTATGAGACTTTTTGCCCTAGAATACTTCAGGCAGTTTGGAAATGCCGACTGCTTCCATTTCCAAAGTAAGAACAAGAAGGTGCAGCTGAAGGTAAGGAGCCAGCTAGGCCCTTTTCTATACAACAAAAGAGTGGAGGGATGGAAGGAGGCAGATATGATCCTAGAGGGCCTCAAATTGCAAACCAGTTTCAAATGGACACCTTATGACCCTAATCATTTTATTTCCCTCAGGAGGATAAAATACAAATTGGGTAACTAAGCACATCTAAAGCTGCCTCATGTAGAGCAATATGCCAATTCTTTGAGCTGGAAAGAGGGCACTCTAGAAGAGCCAATTACTAGAGAGCAGACGCTAGAAAGAGAGGCTAGGAATATTCAAAAAGAGGCTGACTTGGAAACTTGTGGACAGGTTTCCTTCTCATATCAAAGGCAACTTGGAGCAGCTGCCTCATCTTCAACAACACATCATCAAGCTGCCATGGACACTCAACAGACATCCAGCAAAGGCAAAGAAAAGCAGGTGGAGCAGGAGCAGCCACCTCCCATGACTGAAGAGCAAACAGAAAGAGAGGTGGAACAGCAAGAAGAAGTGCAGCAGCAGGAAGTGCATCAACAACAACGACACCAACAGCAAGAAGAACAAAGACAGGAGCAGCCTGTGCAACAAAAGCAAACAGTGGAAGCCCCAAAATCCACTGAACAACAGCCACAACAAACTGTGCCTCCAAGGCAAGAAACATCAGCTGAAGCATCAATCCTCCAAACTCCACAAAAGGAGGATACAAGCAGGAAAAGGGACAGAGAGACTCCCCTTACAACATCGACAACTTATGGGGAGAAAAGACAGAGAATGAATCCTTTCTCAGAGGAGGAAATGCCAATGGGACAGCCTTTGGGCATGGGCCCACCTAGCAGGGAAGCATCCGCAAGTTCCTTTCAACAGGAACAGGACAGAACAGTGGGAGGAGAAGTCAGCTCCTCAAGCCAGCAGAGAGAAGGTGAACTGAGCATCAAACAGCAGTTCATTGACATAAAGAGGAGGAATGAGCCAATAAAGATACAACTATACAATCATTTGTTGAAAATGGCTCCCACTAACCAGCAAAGACTGATGTCTGCGTATGATGTTAGTGAAGGCAAAATGATCATGAGTCACTTCATGCCAACTACATTGCAACCACAGTCGCCTTTAGACTACTTGAGGACCAATCTTGAGGTCCTTGCCAAGGACATCCACCCAATGGACAAAATCGAATTGCATAAGAAAACGGGTGAGATGGTGTATGCCTCCTTGGCAGACAAGACATTGGATAATTATAGGCTAGAGAATAGCCTTAATAATACAGCTGCCCAACTTGAGTTGGAGAGAGCATCCTCTCAAGCAAAGGACAACAGAATCAGGTCCTTAGAAGATATAATCATAGATATTGGGCATGATCCCAAGGATATCAAGGGCATACAAGAAATATTGAAGTTGAGGGATGCAGACATGGCAGCTTTGAGGAGAAAGATCAAAATCCCAGCAACAATTCACCCTCAAACAGATGAAGTTGCCCAGCTAAGACATGATCAAGATGCCACAGCTTTGTTGGTGTCTCTATATAAGCAGCTAATCCAGACTCAAGAAAAGCTGGGAGAATCAGAAGCTGCACAGGCAGCATTACAGGCAGCTTTGAAGCAAAAAGAAGAAGGTCATACCTCCTAGCCTCCTCCTGAAATAATTAACCTTGAGGAAGCTGCTCCAACTACTGTTCCCCCTCCTCAACAAACAGAACAGGCAGCACCATCCACCTCAGCATCACCACCAACAACAGAGCAGGCCCCAAGCCTGGACATGCAAAAGCTGAGGAATGAAATTCAGGCCCTGGAAGCTCAAATGACAGAATTAAAGGAGGCAAGGGAGAATTTGGCCAAGGTAAATGATAGATATGACAAATCCAAGCAGACTGTGGCAGAAAAGGGCAGGGAAATAAAAGCCCTCAAAGACAGGATAAAGGAGCTGGAGAAGGAGCTCAAACTAGATAAAGTGGTGGCTGAGCTCAAGACAGTGCTATGGGCCAATATTGGCCAGTCTATCACTGACCAATGGCAGTATATTGAGACAATTCATGAGCAGCTGGAGCTCATTGCAAAAGCACAGAAGGAAATTCAGAGATCAAGGGCAGCTCTAAGCAATATGCCTGAAGTTGCCACCAGGATGATCAATGTGCTTAATAATAGAACAAGTACTCAGTTAGCAACTATGGGAATTTCCAACAGGACTGAGACTATTTTGTTGATAAAGAGGGTCCTTACACTGAGAAGCTTAGTGCAGACATTAGAGAGAAGGACCCAAGACATGCAGATAGAGGTTAACAGGTTCATGGACAAATTTGTGGTGTTACAAAACAGAGGTCTCCCTGGCTTACTGAACAGCGCAGGAAGGCTATTTACACATGAGCAGTATGCCAAGAGGGTCAATACATTCGCCACAAATCAGATCACTGAAAGGCCCAACACCTCAGAGGAAACAGGGCCAGCTACAGGGCAAAGTCTCTACAACAGGGTAGAGAATCTATTCTTTATAATGAATGAAATTAAACACCTGTTTGAAGTGCCTCCCAATTTCTATAAATACACAGAGGCGGATGAGACTATGGATGCAATTCTCAGGCATCAACTGCCCACACAGGAATGGTGGACTAAGGCAATACAGATGATCTTATAGACCAGGAAGCCATTCTTCAAGTTTTTCATCAAAAAAAAAATACAAATTAGCATGCACAGGAAAACTTAATAAAATCAGCATGCATGAAAAGATCAAAGCTGAGCCAACTCAGCAGAACTTTCGGCCAGCAAGTCAAGATGGACAGCTACAGGTGACAAGGCCGAGAAGTTACAGCAGAGCAACCACAAAAGCGCATTTTCCAGCATTAAAAGCAGATCGTTCCAACCGACTCAGTGGCCTCCAAAGGCCAAAATATCTTCTGACAGACAGCAAGAGCATTTATGTTGTATTAAAAGCAACAATAACTTCTTATCTGCTGTTCTGTACAAAGTTGGTGAAACATTTATTTCTCAGATGACTCAACGCCTTAGATATTTTGTATGATCGTTTGTATATATTTCCCCCTCGCACAAGCTTGCAGGGGTTGTTGATTTCTTTTCAAGAGTTTCTTATGCTGTAATTTTCCAGACTATTAATACAAAGGCTGATGGAATTTCCAAAGCACTGTGTTTTCTGAGTTTGTGGAGTGTTGCTGAATGTTACAGGATTCCTGCGTATTCTCATGGCACAATAAGTCTTCTATAAACTTTCGTTATGTGTTTTTATTATCTTTCTATAGCCCATTCATCCTTCTATGTTCTATGGTTTAATAGCAGAGAAAAAGAATAGTTTCAGGACTTATTAACACAATACCCTGAACTCAATCTATGCTGTTATATATGTTTTCTTCAGTTATAGTCATGATGTGTAATTCTTAATTGCTGCACTTCCAAACTATAGCTTTCATAGTGATTGTTATTTTCAGGAATTCTAATCTTGCTCCTGGGTGACATATCTTTCTCTCTTATGCATCAGCTTAGTGAAAAACTCTCAATTGCTTTTCACTGGTTGATTTCACCCCATAATCACAATTACAGAACCGTTCTATGAGACATATAAATGGCCCTGCAATATCAGCACATCAACACATTATTCCAGAGAACCCTTAGCCACAGACTCCATTGCCCAATGGACTAATATGACCTGAGAACTTGCACCTTAGATGCTGAAGACATCCTTCAACCAAAACATAAACCAAACCCTGAGCATAATAGCTAGCCTAAAAACACTATTAAAACAGAGACATATCATAAAGAGAGAGCCCTCTCTGATTGCAATTTGGCTAGAAGTTGCAATCCAAAGATTGGTTAGTGGTTACCCCGGCCGTATTCCCTTGGGAGTCATAGGGAACAACCTGGGTGCTAACATAATTGGCGACTCCACTGGGGATCTCCTTAAGATTTTCTAATTACTGTATATCTCCTAAATCTACAGATGAAGTTTGAATAACAGCCAGGAAGCCTTCAGGACTGTTTCTGTTTTACATTAACAGGTTCAGATAAAAGCTGCTTCAGTCAATCTTCATGTTAGCTTTAAGAAATATACAGCCATTCCAAAATCTTGCCTAGTCCTTACAGATACAAAAATATTCCAAAAAACAAACTCAAAAAGAAGTTTAGAAGCTGGCTTCTAAAAGGGAAACCAGACACACTAGGTCAAACCCTGACCCAAATCCACCAGCAGTTTTTGAAAATCCAAATACAATCCCCAAAGTAATTAGGAAACAGCAAAGGCAGGAAAATCCTAGTGATTTGAGTCATGAGACAGCTCACCCTAAACCAGTTCCAACTCCTATCAAGGTTCTATTTCGGTCTACTCCTGTTTCCCCCAGTTCACCATCTACATCAGAAAGCCCTCCTTTTACATCTTCACCCGCTGCACATATCCCCTTGAATAACACTCTAGGTGCTGCTACACCTGTTACCCCTGTGGTACACAGTGTTCCTATTATCCCAGTTGCTCCTGTAAATCCCCAAAACCTTGTGAATATGGCTAACAGATATGCACCCTTGCAGTTACCAGCTAATGCTGCAGCTTTACCCCAAGACTACCAAACCAAAATTTCATATTTTGACTCCACTGGCCGTTTTACAGCTATTCAGCATGCCAAAAGGATGCAAGACCATTTTGAGACCTATGAAATAGATGATGACAATGTGAGAATGAGGATGTTTGTTCAAAGTCCGACTGGGGATGTAAGAACTTGGTTTAGATCCCTGAATGCAAACTCCATCACAACTCCTGATGAACTTTATCAAGCCTTTACTAACAGATGGGAGAAAAAGAAAGATCCTCTGCACATACTTGGTGAATATGACACTATCAAAAGAGGTCCCCAAGAGACTGTTCTGGAGTACTGTGCAAGGTTCAACAATGTATATAACGCAATCCCACAAAATTTAAGAACTCCTCCTGATTTGGCCTTGTACAAATTTCCTGATGGTTTTGACCCTGACATGGCCTATCAGTTGAAGGAGAGAGCTCCTGAAACCCTTGCAGATGCCCAAAAGGTTGCTGTCACAGTGGAAGCTAACCTGATTGCCAAAAGAAACAGAGCAAGGTTGGAAAAGAGAACCACCTTCAAAGAAGAACCCTCAGCCTTTGATCAAAAACTGGATGCAATACTCACTGGTATGAAGAGATTGGGAGATAGAGTGGAATCTGTTGAGAGAAAGTCATCATGGGAAGCACCACAAAACAACCCTCCTAGAAATCCAAATTTTAGGAGAACTCAAAATCCAAACGTTGGCAAGGCCAGTTCTAACCCAGACATAAGACCCCCTTTCCAAGAGAATTATGCTGAGACTTCCATATCAAGTGAACCCAATGAAGATCCCCACATTAATTTAATGGGTTTGGATGGTGAAAGTCAAGTCTTTTTAACACAAGAAGATCATGAGAATGATGAAATCATGCTGTTCCAAACCAAATCAGGTGAGTCATTTGAATTTAAGCAAGGCTATGACACAGCTATTTATGAAGTCCATAAACAATACAAGCTAAGGAGTAGAACTGTAAATGTAACACAGCCTGAAAAGATAAAGGATAGCCAGCAGCCCAAAAGAGCCACAGTCACAGAGCCAAATGACACAACGGAATCACTTGCAAAGGAAGTAACCATTGAAGAAATCACTGAACCATTTTCTTCAAAACAGCAGCCCATGGCTACATCACCCTTGCACCCTAACCCAAGTGTCATTCCTCAAGAGATGAGCAAGAAGGGCAAGCCTCAAGATCAAGATAAGAATCAAGAAGAAGAGTTAGTGAACAAGCAAAGAACTTTCATCCACAATCAAAAGACCCAAGCTGAAAAACCCTTTGACCTAGAAACTGAAATTGGTAAACTGAAGGTAGCTATTCCTCTTTCAGAACTAGCCAAGCATGACATTTATAAACAACAAATCAAGAAGTCCCTTCAACTTACTAACAACAAAGATGATGTCAATGTGTTGGATGATACCCCAGAATTGCTGTTCAGTCCAGAAGTTGATGGAAAAACAGTGGTCACAGGGATCTTACCTTTTTATGTCAGTTTACATGTTCATGATAAGATATTACACAATGCAATGTTTGACTCAGGTGCCTCTCACAACCTCATGCCAAAAGCAGTCATGGAAAGACTTAATCTAGATATTACAAGGCCATATAAGGACCTATTCTCCTTTGACTCCAGCCAAGTCAAGTGTTTAGGCCTAATAAAAGATTTATGTGTGTCCCTTGTTCAGTACCCAAATAAGACAATTCTAATGGATGTTGTAGTTGCTGATATCCCACCCAAGTATGGGATGCTGTTATCAAGGTCATGGGGGGCTAAACTTCAAGGTTCCCTACAACTGGACATGTCATATGCAACCATCTTTGTTTTTGGGCAACCAAAGAGACTATACAGAGAAACACTAATGAAATACATGGTCAGCAGTGAAGAAAAGCCCCAAAACTTTCCCATATATGCTGTCCATTCAGACATAGACTCATACATACTCTTCAATAATCATACAACTCCCTCAAACAATGATATTGAAACCAATACACTCATACAAGAAGATGACACTGATGAAAAAACTACTACCCAAGAAATAATGGTTAAACCATCACTAAGAAAAGCTGCTGTTCTAGAAATCAAGCTAATTCAATCAAGTAATCAGACTGTCCTAGAAAACAAACCAGGTGAAAAACCAGAACTTCAACTTGCATTGCCAGCTCACAAAGAGGTCATTAAGTCTCCCTTAGGACAAGAGATCCTATGGTTTCTTGAATTTGATGGGTCAGTCAACAAATTAGGGGCAGGAGCTGGAGTTTGGATACACAATAAACAAAACAGTCATGCAGAAGGCCGAGCCTACAGACTAAATTTCAGATGCACTAATAACATGGCAGAATATAAAGCTCTCTTGCTAGGCCTTAAGCTTGTAAAATCCTTTCAAGCCATAAAAATTTCCATTATGGGAGACTCAGACTTGATTATCCAACAAGTAAAGGGAAATTTCGTCACTAATGACAAAAGACTGAGATCCTATAGATCTGCTGCTGCTGAACTACTACAGTCCTTCACTGAATTTCAGATTACCAAGATTCCCAGAACCCATAACCTGCATGCCCATAGCCTGGCCACATTTGCAAGTACTTGCAAGCTACCTTTCGAGCCCCATCATTGCTTTACAGCTGAGGTAAAACACAGACCCTCCATCCCAAACAATGTCAAGGACTGGCAAGTATTTGAAGATGATGCACAAATAAACAATTTCTTGACCTTGCAACAAGAATTTGCAGGACTAAATATTGACACTGAAAGAGCAAGTCAATCACAAATACTTGAAAGAGCAAGTCAATCAAAAATACAGTTTGAACAGACTAACCACCCAATATCACCCAAAACAACAAAACAAATGCTAAATCCAACTATTTTCAACAAGGAGAACATACAACAAATTCAACAAATCAGTTATGAAGAAATAGCCGCCACAGAGGCTGAAATCATAGAGCTGAAAGACAATTTTCTTCCAACAGGCTTAACTCCACTAGAAGATATTTTTGATTCAAATGATATCCCTAGAAAGCCAAAAATGCAGCCCTTAAATGCAGCCATTGAAGAATGCAACATTGGTACTATTGACAAGCCCAAAATAATAAAGTTGTCGGCATCTTTACCTCCTGATCAAAAACCCAAATACATTGACCTTTTCAAAGAGTTTCAGGATGTCTTTGCATGGGGTTATGAGGATCTAAAGTCCTATGATACCTATGTTATCCAACATACTATCCCTCTCAAGCCTGGTCAAAAGCCATTCAAGAAGAAATTGAGAAGGATCAATCCCATGCTTCTTCCTTCAATTGAAAAAGAGCTGCAAAAAATGTTTAAAGCTGGCATCATAGCACCAATCAGCTTTTCTGATTGGATTTCTAATTTGGTACCTACAAGAAAGAAAACTGGTGAGATAAGACTTTCTGTTGATCTTAGAAACTTAAATCAAGTGTCCCTCAAGGACAATTATCCTTTGCCTAAGATGGATCACATTCTTCAAAGAGTGGTAGGGGCCTCAAGGATTTCATTACTTGATGGATTCTCAGGCTTTAATCAGATCCTGGTACACCCTGATGATCAAGACAAAACTGCATTCACAACCCCTTGGGGAACTTTCAAATATGTGAAAATGCCTTTTGGATTGAAAAATGCAGGGGCCACATTTCAAAGAGCAATGGATATTGCTTTTGCCAAAGAGATTCATGACTTTCTAGTCATCTATTTGGATGACCTCACACCCTTCTCAAAATCTGACCAAGAACATTTGAAACACTTGAGGCAGATCTTCTTAACATGCAGGAAATAAGGATTTTTCTTAAATCCAAAGAAGTCTCTGTTTGGTTTGGAAGAAGGCAAGCTGTTAGGACATATCATTTCAAAGGATGGCATAAGAATTGACCCAGATAGGATACAAGCTATCTTACAAATGCCCCACCCAAGAAATATCAAAGAATTGCAAGCATTCTTGGGAAAGATCAACTTCTTGAGAAGGTTTATCCCAAACCTAGCAGAACTGATCAGATTACTGAATAATATGCTAAAGAAGGATTCAAAAGTGAAATGGACAGTTGAAGCAAATCAAGCCTTTGAAGGTATAAAATTGGCCCTTACCCAAACCCCAGTCCTAACAAATCCTCAATTTGACAGGGAATTTATCATATTTTCCTTTGCTTCCCAACACACAATTGCTGTTGTCTTGTTACAGAAAGATGACCAAGGAAATGAGAAACCCATTGCTTTCTTTAGTAGAGCTCTTAGAGATGCTCCCCTAAAATACCAAATCATGGAGAAACAAGCTTATGCTTTGGTCAAGGCCATCAAAGACTTAAGGATTTACATCCTCTATTCACATGTTATAGCTTATGTACCAAGTCCCATTGTTAAAGACATTCTCACCCAAGAAAATTTAGAGGGCAGAAGAGGAAAGTGGATTGCCAACATTTTGGAATTTGATATTGAGATAAAACCTACAAAACTAATAAAAGGGCAAGGTTTGGCCAAACTAATGACAGAAGCAAACTTCCAAGCCTTAGACATCAACCAGCTGGACAATGAACCGGAGCTGGCGACTCCAAAGATCAATGTAGCCTTTGAACAATCCCCTTGGTACTCTGATATATGTTATGTATTGCAAAACCTGTGTGCTCCCCCAGGACTGTCCAAAACTAAGTGTAGATTCTTAAAAATGAAAGCCTCAAGATTTTGTGTTATGGACGGAAATTTGCTTTGGAAAAACCATGAAGGGATATTGCTAAACTGCTTAATTGAGGATGAGACTAACAATATCATGAAAGAATTTCATGCAGGTGACTGTGGTGGACACTTGTATTGGAAGTCCACTGTGGATAAAATACTGAGGGCTGATTACTATTGGCCCACCCTGTTCTCTGATGTTAAAAAGTTTACTACATCATGTCATAAATGTCAAGCGTTTGAGGGAAAGAGAAAGTTACTACCACTTCCCTTAAGGCCTATTGCAACAGAGAGACCTTTTCAACAATGGGGCTTGGATTTCATTGGGGAAATTCATCCCTCATCCTCAGTCCAACACAGATGGATCCTAACAGCTACAAACTATTTCACTAAGTGGATTGAAGCTGCTCCATGCAGACAGGCAAATGATTCAATAATCATTCAGTTCTTGGAGAATAACATATTGGCTAGATTTGGCTGCCCTGACAAAATAATAACAGACAATGCCGCTGCTTTCAGATCTAAGAAGATGGTGAATTTCTGCCACAAATTTCACATTACCTTGGGCCATTCTACTGCATACTATCCCCAAGGAAATGGCCTTGCAGAATCATCAAATAAAAGCCTGCTAAACATTATAAAGAAGGTGTTGGAAGAAAATAAAAAGAATTGGCATAAGAAACTTGTCAATGCCCTATGGGCAGATAGACTAACAACCAAGAGATCAATTGGGGTCAACCCATATGAGTTGGTTTATGGATTAGAAGCCAAATTCCCTTCATCACTAGGAGTTCCTGTTATGAAACTTCTTCAAGAAAGTCAAGCTGAACCAAATGATATGCAAAGAAGGATCAATCAAATAATATGTTTGCATCAAACTAGAGATCAAGTCTACAGCAGAGTTCAAGTTTTACAAGAAAAATTAAAGAAGGCCTTTGACAGAAGGACCAAGGCAGAAGATTTCAACATTGGTGACAAGGTCCTCAAGTGGGATTCAAGAAGGGAAGATAAAGGAAAACATGGAAAATTTGATTCCCTTTGGAGAGGACCATTTGCTGTCCAAGCAGTACAAGGAAACAATACTTATTTCCTTAAAAGTCTTAATGAAACTAATTTGGATGAAGGTCCTGTGAATGGCAGGATGCTGAAGCACTATTTTGACTACTACCCATAAGTGCAGCCTGAGTTTTCCCTTGTACATATTCAAGTGTATATATTACTCTCTGTAGGATGTAAAAATGCAGTTTCTCAAGTTTTATTAACTATCAGCAAAAGGCAAATAGGATCAGAGATCTACCAAGATGGGAAGAGCACAATTTTGGCATTTTAAAGCAGCATACTTCAAGTGTTGGTGAAAGCAGTCAAAGGCCGAGGCATTCTGACCTGCTGTTCTTGGTCTTTCAAATGAAAAACCATCCCCATGTGGAGCCACTGTTAGCTACCTATACCAATAGGTTTCATATTTCATGATTGGCAAAGAGAGTTCCAAATATGCTCTGCTTTGATGATGCAAAGATCCCATATTTCCAAGAGAAGACAAGGTGTGTATATAGCTTGATGTGTAATCAATTTTGATGGATGGTCCAACAGCCTAAGCTGGATCATGCCATGTTTTAAATTTTCAGTTGTAGAATAGAGAAAGAAGTCTGTCCAAACTGTTTAATCTTGGCAGACAAGTAGCTTAGGTAGAGAAGTAAGGTTCCCAACTGCTTAATCTGGGACCTTGGAGGCAATAAGGGTAGCATTAAATAGAAAATCAAAAGGAAAAGGCCAAAGAAAAGAAAAGGCAAATAAGGGTCTGCAAGTCTAAGTGCACCCTCCAAGAAGAAACAAAAAATGCTAGGCAAGTAGATGGGTAGGCAGATAGGGGTTGCAGAAATGTCATTCCTTACAATTGAATGTGTGCTAACCTATTTACAAAGGAAAATCAATGGATTGAGAAGGTATTCTTCTCCACCAGCTTGCAGCAAAGCAAAGAAGCATGTCTAACTTCCCAATTTTCCCCTTTCCCATTCATTACTAACATCCCCTCATCAGTTGAGATTCATGGAAGAATTTGTGGTTTTATGGTGGTTCTTATTCCTTTAAAAGCCACATTTCTTGTCTAAAAATCTTTTCATTTTGATCTACTCCCTAAGCTAAGTGATTTTCAAATAAACTTAGTGATATCACCCCTCATCCACCCTTTCATCCACATTAATCCCTAACTTCTATTATATAATTCCCCTATGTTACCCTTTCCCTACTATTATAACACCATGGTGTATAAACCCCAAACATTGTATAAATATCCCTCCCCTTGGCATTATAGCCATATGTCCTCTGTCAGGGATCAAATTGACATCTGGTCAGTTTGAGAAACCTAAGCCTTACCCCCCTTTCCCCTTCTGAATCCATTTGACCCATTAAACCCTTTATTTGCTAAGAAAAACTTATGAAAAACCCCTTTTACCCATAACCTGCTTCATTTGCAAAAAGCACACAAATACCCACTTTTTCCGACTTATCCAAAGTATGGGCGCGATATTATTTTCATTTGAAAATACAAAGAAAACCATATAATTCCGCCGAAACCCAAAGTCCCGCTGGGCACGCCTTTCAAAAGAAAATAATATTTTATTACTTCCCCACTGCGGTATCATCCGCACTATTCAGCGACCCGTCAATCGTCCGATCGGGCGCCTTTGATCGGACGGCCAATATGCATATCGGGTTGGGCCCGACGTCCGAAGTTTAGCACCCGAGAAACTGTCAGAGGGTGACGTCAGGCCTCTGCCACGCGTCGCCCTCACAATTTCTCGGGTCGACCTTTGACAAAACCGTGACCGTATCTGAGGCGGTCCGAGAAAAACCATTACCGCTTCTGGTTTACTGCCGGTCCTATTACGCTTACGTCATCACCACGTCAGGCCCACGTCAGTACTGCCTCGCCGCCCCGTCAAAGCCCTTGTCCGGCCCTGCGCTGATATGTCTGCCACCTCATTATCCCCGTGGACCAATCACAGCTTGCCACATCACCCGGTGACGTCATGCTGACGTCATCAGACCTTGACCCCACCTGATGACATCATGCTGACGTCATCCAAAAAACGCGCCAATATGCCAAAAATCCATATTTTAGCCAAAAATTCATGTTTTTCCCACTTTTTGCCAAAACAACTATTGTTATTCCTGCATGCATTTCACGACCAAACCAGCGCCAACCCGCAGAATTCGACTCAGAAACCGTGGGCGCATCCGTCGCACCTGCATTGGCAACTGTTATCGGCAATTCACGAGGTATTTCTCAAAATCATTCCCTGCACCTGGTTTTATCCATATTTCTACAAGCAAACTGGTTTAAGAGAGTGTAAAGCACTGAATTCACCATCAAGCATCCAGTGACCTGTACCCATTTCCAACTGGCGAGGCAATAAACCTTCTGCAAAGCCTGCATTTGACAAAATTGACCTGAATTCACAGGTAGTTCGCGCAGTCGTGAACTAGAAACTCAACTACATAAACTCACCATAGAAACACTCTTGTAAGTCCTGGTACTGGTTTTATCAGTCCTCTAAACGGTATTTCAATTGTTGTTTGCACAATTCGCGCTCTATTCCTTACAATTCACATTTCCATTGCAAAGAGACCCCTCTGTGCTGCTTTGCTCATTCAAACCAGTTTACATACAAGTCAGAAGCCTTATTAGCCATGGAAACACCTATAGCCCTGAATATTCAGCCTCTGAATGCCCCTCAAAGGGAGTTAGAATGGAAAGCCCTGGGAGATGTAGATTATCAGATGATAGACTGGTTCCCAATGGGTTCTAAGTTTAATATTCACATGCTAAATGAATTGAAAGCCCAACACCTTGGTGGAGCTGATATTTTAGGGATTTGGGACTCAAATTTGCCCATTTACAACCTCCCTCAAGTCAATGTCCTTCCAGACTTGATCCACAGATGCCAGGAATGCTATGATCCATGCCAAAGAGCTATTCTCAGTCCTACAGGCTCAATCTTGTTCCATATCACCCCAGAAACCATAAATGAGATGCTGCATTTCCACACTGCAAGGCCATTGACCCCTCTCTCCATGTTGGACTTAGTAAAGAAGGGGAGTAATTTGTCAAGTGCCCAGATCATCAAAATTAATCAGTTATTCATACAGCCAAGCTCTGAAACTATGAGAACTCCTCCTATTGGATATCAGTACCTGAATGACTTGGGCAGAATGCTGGTGGATTTGATCAGCTACGTCCTGGGGTACAGGGGAATTGAGGATGTTGATGACACTATAATGGCAATGCTGTCCATATTTTCTCCTGGAAAGCCTCCAGCTGTACACTATGACTATGCCACATATATTGCAGAAAAGATCCATGAACAGCTAATGAATCTACAAAGGGAAAGGGTGTTCAGATAAACCTCATACATCTACCATCTGTTCTTATTTTATCAACCAGACAGTTTCTCCATTCCCCTCAAGAAACTTAATGCCCAGGGGAATCCAAGGTCAGTTGTGTTTTGGACTTCAGTTTTTCATGATACTTCTAAATCACCATACACATACTGTGAATTCATAGACCTGTTCATTCACCCAGCTATGACATTGCTGTATGGTGTCCCTCCTCCAAGGTTGACTGATGACATGCAAAGAGTTCTCCATCTCTCCAAGGTCTACAGCATTGGTGATTGGTATTTTTACCAACACCACACAGTAATCAGAATATATGGCTGTGAGCTGAACCCTTATAGGCTGCCAAGGTATGTCCCTATGAGACTTTTTGCCCTAGAATACTTCAGGCAGTTTGGAAATGCCGACTGCTTCCATTTCCAAAGTAAGAACAAGAAGGTGCAGCTGAAGGTAAGGAGCCAGCTAGGCCCTTTTCTATACAACAAAAGAGAGGAGGGATGGAAGGAGGCAGATATGATCCTAGAGGGCCTCAAATTGCAAACCAGTTTCAAATGGACACCTTATGACCCTAATCATTTTATTTCCCTCAGGAGGATAAAATACAAATTGGGTAACTAAGCACATCTAAAGCTGCCTCATGTAGAGCAGTATGCCAATTCTTTGAGCTGGAAAGAGGGCACTCTAGAAGAGCCAATTACTAGAGAGCAGACGCTAGAAAGAGAGGCTAGGAATATTCAAAAAGAGGCTGACTTGGAAACTTGTGGATAGGTTTCCTTCTCATATCAAAGGCAACTTGGAGCAGCTGCCTCATCTTCAACAACACATCATCAAGCTGCCATGGACACTCAACAGACATCCATCAAAGGCAAAGAAAAGCAGGTGGAGCAGGAGCAGCCACCTCCCATGACTGAAGAGCAAACAGAAAGAGAGGTGGAACAGCAAGAAGAGGTGCAGCAGCAGGAAGTGCATCAATAAAAACGACACCAACAACAAGAAGAACAAAGACAGGAGCAGCCTGTGCAACAAAAGCAAACAGTGGAAGCCCCAAAATCCACTGAACAACAGCCACAACAAACTGTGCCTCCAAGGCAAGAAACATCAGCTGAAGCATCAATCCTCCAAACTCCACAAAAGGAGGATACAAGCAGGAAAAGGGACAGAGAGACTCCCCTTACAACATCGACAACTTATGGGGAGAAAAGACAGAGAATGAATCCTTTCTCAGAGGAGGAAATGCCAATGGGACAGCCTTTGGGCATGGGCCCACCTAGCAGGGAAGCATCCGCAAGTTCCTTTCAACAGGAACAGGACAGAACAGTGGGAGGAGAAGTCAGCTCCTCAAGCCAGCAGAGAGAAGGTGAACTGAGCATCAAACAGCAGTTCATTGACATAAAGAGGAGGAATGAGCCAATAAAGATACAACTATACAATCATTTGTTGAAAATGGCTCCCACTAACCAGCAAAGACTGATGTCTGCGTATGATGTTAGTGAAGGCAAAATGATCATGAGTCACTTCATGCCAACTACATTGCAACCACAGTCGCCTTCAGACTACTTGAGGACCAATCTTGAGGTCCTTGCCAAGGACATCCACCCAATGGACAAAATCGAATTGCATAAGCAAACGGGTGAGATGGTGTATGCCTCCTTGGCAGACAAGACATTGGATAATTATAGGCTAGAGAATAGCCTTAATAATACAGCTGCCCAACTTGATTTGGAGAGAGCATCCTCTCAAGCAAAGGACAACAGAATCAGGTCCTTAGAAGATATAATCATAGAGATTGGGCATGATCCCAAGGATATCAAGGGCATACAAGAAATATTGAAGTTGAGGGATGCAGACATGGCAGCTTTGAGGAGAAAGATCAAAATCCCAGCAACAATTCACCCTCAAACAGATGAAGTTGCCCAGCTAAGACATGATCAATATGCCACAGCTTTGTTGGTGTCTCTATATAAGCAGCTAATCCAGACTCAAGAAAAGCTGGGAGAATCAGAGGCTGCACAGGCAGTATTACAGGCAGCTTTGAAGCAAAAAGAAGAAGGTCATACCTCCCAGCCTCCTCCTGAAATAATTAACCTTGAGGAAGCTGCTCCAACTACTGTTCCCCCTCCTCAACAAACAGAACAGGCAACACCATCCACCTCAGCATCACCACCAACAACAGAGCAGGCCCCAAGCCTGGACATGCAAAAGCTGAGGAATGAAATTCAGGCCCTGGAAGCTCAAATGACAGAATTAAAGGAGGCAAGGGAGAATTTGGCCAAGGTAAATGATAGATATGACAAATCCAAGCAGACTGTGGCAGAAAAGGGCAGGGAAATAAAAGCCCTCAAAGACAGGATAAAGGAGCTGGAGAAGGAGCTCAAACTAGATAAAGTGGTGGCTGAGCTCAAGACAGTGCTATGGGCCAATATTGGCCAGTCTATCACTGACCAATGGCAGTATATTGAGACAATTCATGAGCAGCTGGAGCTCATTGCAAAAGCACAGAAGGAAATTCAGAGATCAAGGGCAGCTCTAAGCAATATGCCTGAAGTTGCCACCAGGATGATCAATGTGCTTAATAATAGAACAAGTACTCAGTTAGCAACTATGGGAATTTCCAACAGGACTGAGACTATTTTGTTGATAAAGAGGGTCCTTACACTGAGAAGCTTAGTGCAGACATTAGAGAGAAGGACCCAAGACATGCAGATAGAGGTTAATAGGTTCATGGACAAATTTGTGGTGTTACAAAACAGAGGTCTCCCTGGCTTACTGAACAACGCAGGAAGGCTATTTACACATGAGCAGTATGCCAAGAGGGTCAATACATTCGCCACAAATCAGATCACTGAAAGGCCCAGCACCTCAGAGGAAACAGGGCCAGCTACAGGGCAAAGTCTCTACAACAGGGTAGAGAATCTATTCTTTATAATGAATGAAATTAAACACCTGTTTGAAGTGCCTCCCAATTTCTATAAATACACAGAGGCAGATGAGACTATGGATGCAATTCTCAGGCATCAACTGCCCACACAGGAATGGTGGACTAAGGCAATACAGATGATCTTATAGACCAGGAAGCCATTCTTCAAGTTTTTCATCAAAAAAAAAATACAAATTAGCATGCACAGGAAGACTTAATAAAATCAGCATGCATGAAAAGATCAAAGCTGAGCCAACTCAGCAGAACTTTCAGCCAGCAAGTCAAGATGGACAGCTACAGGTGACAAAGCCAAGAAGTTACAGTAGAGCAACCACAAAAGCGCATTTTCCAGCATTAAAAGCAGATCGTTCCAACCAACTCAGTGGCCTCCAAAGGCCAAAATATCTTCTGACAGACAGCAAGAGCATTTATGTTGTATTAAAAGCAACAATAACTTCTTATCTGCTGTTCTGTACAAAGTTGGTGAAACATTTATTTCTCAGATGACTCAACGCCTTAGATATTTTGTATGATCGTTTGTATATATTTCCCCCTCGCACAAGCTTGCAGGGGTTGTTGATTTCTTTTCAAGAGTTTCTTATGCTGTAATTTTCCAGACTATTAATACAAAGGCTGATGGAATTTCCAAAGCACTGTGTTTTCTGAGTTTGTGGAGTGTTGCTGAATGTTACAGGATTCCTGCGTATTCTCATGGCCCAATAAGTCTTCTATAAACTTTCGTTATGTGTTTTTATTATCTTTCTATAGCCCATTCATCCTTCTATGTTCTATGGTTTAATAGCAGAGAAAAAGAATAGTTTCAGGACTTATTAACACAATACCCTGAACTCAATCTATGCTGTTATATATGTTTTCTTCAGTTATAGTCATGATGTGTAATTCTTAATTGCTGCACTTCCAAACTATAGCTTTCATAGTGATTGTTATTTTCAGGAATTCTAATCTTGCTCCTGGGTGACATATCTTTCTCTCTTATGCATCAGCTTAGTGAAAAACTCTCAATTGCTTTTCACTGGTTGATTTCACCCCATAATCACAATTACAGAACCGTTCTATGAGACATATAAATGGCCCTGCAATATCAGCAGATCAACATATTATTCCAGAGAACCCTTAGCCACAGACTCCATTGCCCAATGGACTAATATGACCTGAGAACTTGCACCTTAGATGCTGAAGACATCCTTCAACCAAAACATAAACAAAACCCTGAGCATAATAGCTAGCCTAAAAACACTATTAAAACAGAGACATATCATAAAGAGAGAGCCCTCTCTGATTGCAATTTGGCTAGAAGTTGCAATCCAAAGATTGGTTAGTGGTTACCCCGGCCGTATTCCCTTGGGAGTCATAGGGAACAACCTGGGTGCTAACAATAACCATAATAACAATAAATGACAAACATGTATATAACCCTAATGCATATAATAATCCACTAACTAACATACTTGCATGCCAAACATACAATACTTGTATGATGATCTGCTCTTACCCCGAGGTCCAATGCTGCAACTTCTCTTTGATGGTTTGCATCTCCTGCTTTATCTCAACCAACTCATTAACGTCATAACATACCAATAACATCGTGATGACCTAATTCCATACAATGACCTCAAAATGCATGTTTGGCCTACCACACATGCACAACCATAACCATGACAATGCATGCATAACAACATATAGACAATGATATGCATAACAAATTCATATACAACCGACATGCATTCATGACAAAAACATCCCAACAACAACATCATCAACTCCTACATGGAAACACAACTGTAATAACGACCACTACCATGCATACATAACAAGCACATATATAACCTACATGCATGCATGAAAAACACATTCTGCACATCCAGTCCAAGTGTTGAACCATGCTCTGATACCACTCTGTGGTATCAGATATCACCCAAAAATAAAGAAAACCAGAAACAACCCAAAGAGAACAAAAATCACTCTGATACCACTCTGTGGTATCAGATATGACCCAAAGAGAGCACAACCTGCTCTTATACCACTCTGTAACACCCTCCTCCCACATCTACCCAAGTAATTGGCCAACCGGGGTAAACATGTGATGATAAGTTACTATGATATGATCTGACTCCCTATGTGTCACTTCAGGAAGTGGAACTGGCAGAACACGTCACACAGACCTTCCACATCAGCAACAGAACTCCCAGGAGCCATCCCAACCACTCAGGTAACCATCCCTTGAGGCCAACTTAATTTTTAATGCACCAAACCCCTAGACACTCCCTTGATATGGACCAGGGTGCATCTAGGAGGCTCCAGACGCTCCCACAACAAGGGAAAGGGAGTGTTTGGGTACCTTTTTCCCTAGTGTTGTGCCTGCGACTCTAGGATTTGTGCCACTTTTTCAGGCCCAGAGCCTAGGTCACTGCCCAGAACTTAATTACACCTTCAGAAATGAAATTTCACAGGGGAACAAAGATACATTTGAAAAAACATCAACAAGGATTAGATTTGACCCCTACTAGCCATGATAAACATTTCATCAAACATGTCACAAACATGAAAGCTACAGATCTTAACAACATAACTAAGCATAGGGGTCTCATACTTATATGAGAATCACTAAAAAGCATTGTTGTCTCAACACATTAGCTGCATTTTCATCTATTATGCCATAGATACATTGTTCATTCATTTACAAGTAAAAACATGATGAGAGCCATACATAGCCACTGTCATAATACATTTCATAACCAACAGTAATAACAACAGAAATACCAAGTAAACAATAACCATATAAGCCACATATAAAACCGTATAATACTCATGAAATAATGAGGCGAAATAACCTCATATTAATGATGAAAAGGCCAACCAGGATTGGGACTTCCACGAACCACCTAACCATAGACATGGCTGAGCCAAGTCCCTCTTCGGCCATTCACCCTCGTTCCATATTCCAAGCATGAATGTGGAATCTCCTGGAACAATCCATAAAAATGAACTAGGGCTTCTAGAAGCCAAACCACCTCAACCCATCAAACAATGATTCCACCTCACGGTCGGACATCACAAACCATCACCAGATTGGTATCTACCCAAGCCTTCTAGGGCTCTAGAGCGTTTTTTCCAACATGACTTCCAGGACTAGTAACTCAACCCACGACTGTTGCCGGGCTCCAGAGCATTTTTCCAACCAAGGCTCTATGACTAGTAACTCAACCCACAACTTTTTCGGGCTCTAGAGCGTTTGTGAAACCAAGGATCTAGGACTAGTAGCTCAACCCACTAAGGGATCTAGAGTGTTTGTCCAACCAAGGCTTTAGGACTAATAACTCAACCCAAGTTGTTATAGGGCTCCAAAGTATTTGTCCAACCAAGGCTTCAACACTAGTAACTCAACCTAAGCCGTTACAGGGCTTCCAGAGCGTTTTTCCAACCAAGGCTCTAGAAAATAATAACTCAACCCAAGCTAAATGAAACATCAGAAACAACCAAAAAAACAAATAATTTAACCCATAACACCATGAATATCCAGGAAATGGAAAGGCTAGGCAAATCCATTATCAATCCAGGCAATCCACCATGCCAATGACAGATCATGACCAATAAATCACATGCATATGCCATGCATACCAAAACTAGCGAGGAAAACATACATGCAAATTAGTACATGCAAGAAAAATCCGTTGTAGCTGTTGATCATGATTTCCTCTTGCGCTTTCCTACTCTTCCTTTGCCTTCTTGCTCCAAGCATCCAAGTATGCCACACTCTCTAAAATTGAGAGAATAGAATGAAGATCCAAAACTGAACTGACAAAAATCTTACACTGACCCAACCTGAGCAAAAGATTGCCAACTGATCCTCATAAGCTTTTTTATCAATGAGGCCTCTATTTTCTTCAATTTCCATTATTTTCCTTCAATGTCCTCGTCACATGCAACCTGTGACCTTTAACCTTCCTTTTCTTCTAATTTCCATTATTTTCATAAATAAAATGCCGATTATTGATTTTTGCCTTTTCAAAGCCTTTGCCAAGTTCCTTTAGCCATAATAACCGAAATGAACACCCACTAGGATGTTTTTCTCACCATTCAACTTGGAACATGTGTCCCATGACCTTGGTCTTATATTTTTTTACATGGACTTTTAACCAGGGCTGTTACATCATACTAATATGTGCAACATCAATATCATATGGTTTGTTCATTTGTGTGTCTTCTTCACTCTGTTACAACCTTGTTTAGGAAGACCATTTCTTAGTTTTCTAATGTAACAAACTTGGTGAAAATTCCATCTAAAAATATATATAAGGCCATGATGATGGGACACGTATTCCAACCTAAATGGTGGGGGAAACATCCTAGTGGGTGTTGGTTTGATTTATTATGGCTAAGGAAATTGACAAAGGAAATGGCTAAGGCTTTGGAAAGGAAAAATGACATTTTTGGCACATTTATTTATGAAAATAATGGAAATTAGGAGAAAAGGAAGGTGAAAGGTCATAGGTTGCATGTGAGGAGGAAAATGAAGGAAAATAATGGAAACTGAAGAAAATAGAGACCTCATTAATAAAAGGCTTCTGAGGATCAGTTGGCGGGCTCTTGGCTCAGACTTGGTCAATTCAGTGTTGAAGATCTCTCTCACTATTCTCTCTATCATACTCTTGGAGACTTAGATTTTTCTTGGAGCACTCTTAGTGGGTGTGGCATACTTGGATTCTTGGAGCAAGAAGGAAAAGGAAGAGTAGGAAAGTGCAAGAGGGCATCGAGATCAACAACTACATCAAATTTTCTTGTAGTTACTGAGTTGCATGCATGTTTCCTTCACTAGTTTTGGCATGCATGGCATATGCATGTGGTTTGTTGGTTGTGATATGTCATTGGCATGGAGGATGGTGGGGATTGATGGTGGATTGCCTAGCATTTCAATTTCTTGGATAACCATGGTGATTGTGGGTTTATTTCCATTGTTATTTTTTGGTTGGTTCTCATGTTTTCTTAGCTTGGGTTGAGTTATTAGTCCCGTAGCCTTGGTTGGACAAACACTCTGGAGCCCTGGAATAACTTGGGTTGAGTTACTAGTCTCGTAGCCTGGGTTGGAAAAATGCTCAGGAGCCCTAGAATAACTTGGGTTGAGTTACTAGTCAGGTAGCCTAGGTTGGAAAAATGCTCTGGAGCCCTTGGAAGGTTTAGTTACTAGTCCTGGAGCCCAGTAAAAGTTGTGGGTTGAGTTACTAGTCTTGGAGCCTTGGTTGGAAAAATGCTCTGGAGCCCTGGAAGGATTAGATAGAGACCGAGCTGATAATGGTTTTGTGATGTCTGACCATCATGTGGAATCATTGTTTGATGGGTTGAGGTGGATGGCCTCTAGAAGCCATGGATGAGTTTTGATTGATGTGTTCTATGAGATCCCACATTCATGCTTGGAATATGGCACGAGGGTGAATGGATGAAGAGAAATTTGGCTCAACCATTCTACGGTCGGGTGGAATGTGGAAGTCCCATCTCTGGTTGGATTTTGCATCATCAATAAGAGGTTATTTCTCCTTGTATTTATATGAGCATTATACTGGATTATATGAGGTTTATATGGTGATAAGTTCATTGGTATTTCTGTTGCTATTATGCTGGTTTTTTATGTGTTTTATAACAGTAGCCATGTATGGATTTCACCATGTTTTTACTTGTAATTGAATGATCAATGTATCTATGACATAATAGATGGTAATGCAGCAAATGACACGAGGGAACAATGGTTAGTAGAGATTCTTAGATAAGTACAAGATCGCTATGTTTAATTCTGTTGGTTACACCTATAGATTACATGCTTGCAACATGTTTGATGAAATGCTTGTCATGGCTAGTAGGGGTTTGATTAAGGTCTTGTTTAACTTATTTCTTTTGCATCATTGTTTCCCTATTATTTTAGTGCTCCTAAGTTATCATTCCATTTTGGGTAGTGACTTGGGTTTTGGGCCTAAAAACATGGCTCAAATCTCAGGGATGTTGGCTCAAAACTGAAAAAATGAGTCTCTGGACATTGGTAGTCAAGCCTGTGAGAGCCACTCTAGGTTTCTAGATGTTTTCATCCCTATAGCATGAGAGCGACTAGGTCTTAAGTTGGTCAAAACTTCAGTAGGACCCAAGGGAAAGTTGTTTGAAGTGTTGGATTGGTTCCTGAGGGTCTTGAAGCTGATGTTGAATGTCTGTATGGTGTGTTTCTGTCGGTTCCACTTCCTTAACATGACTTAGGAGGTTGAATAATATCATAGTGGCCTCTCATCACATGTTTACCCTAGCTGGCCGATTGCTTGGGTAGATGTGGGAGGAGGGTGTTGCAGAGTGGTATCAGAGCATGATTCACCCCTCGAACTAGATGGATTGTGTGTTGGTCATGCATTCATGTCGATTGCATATGTGTTCCTTATGTTTGTAGTCCATGTGCCTGTTGCATTTGTGTGGTGTTGATCATGGTTGTAGTGATGTCATCATGTGAAGGTTGATGATGTTGTTCTTAGGATGCATCTTCATGAATGTATGGTTGTATATGCATTTGTTATGCACGTCAATGTTCACATGTTATTAAGTGCACATGATGTGGTTGTTGTTGTCATGCATGAGATCACGGTTTGTGTAGTTGCTATGGTCATGCATTAATGACTAGACTCTAGATAGAATGATGTGTATATGGCTTCGTACTCATGTGTTATATGTCTATATGCAGTTGTTATGCATGTATGGTCTTGGTTATAGTTATGTATGAATAGTAGGTCAAACCATGCCTTGTGAAGTCATGGTATGCAATTTAGGTCATGAGGGTGATATTGGTATGTTATGACGCTAATGTGTTGGCTCGGATAGAGCAGGAGATGCAGATCATCATAATGAGGTTGCAACATTGGACTTTGGGGTAAGAGCATATTGTCATACATGTGTGCATGTTTTGCATGCATGTAAGTAAGTTCTATCATGTGATTTACGCCAAAAATCTTTTCATAAAGTTAAGGATTGTTATATGCATTAGGTTTATGTACATGCATTTTGATGTTATGGCTACATATATGATAGATGATAGTTGGTTAGTATAGTCATATGCACATGTGTCAGATAGTCAAGAATGATAGTAACTTGTGTTTGTATGCATTGTTATTGTTGTTTTATGTTAGATAACTTGATGATTAGGTTAAATGTTGTTGATGAGCATGATATATAGCTTATTATTGTTATATGCTAGTAACTTGGTGATTAGAATTATTACATTAATATCTTGATGTTATATGTATCATACTAAGTTGGATTGGTCTATGCAAATGGTTAGGGTTACGACATTCATGTATGGGCCAACATATTTGTAATATGGTGTTCTACTAATCTAGATTGACTTTGCATATGTGTGAATGATAATTGTGTATGAGTTATGATGTGAACATGTTCGCTAGTGACTATTTTGGATATCATGACCTTATTTATGTTTGAGTTGATATCTCGTGAAGTTATATCATGATAACTAGATTGATTGCGAAGACAAGATTGCCTCCCTTGAGATACATTAAGGTATGAACTTGTTTATGTCATCTACCTTGTGCTTGATTGTTTGATTATGACATCTATTTGGTGTTTGAGTGTTTGGTGTCTAGTTGATTTATTTAACATGATATGGTTGCAAGTTGGTTGAATTTTTGATGAATTGCATAAAATATGTGTTCAAATGGTCTCGTTTTAAGATTATTGTACTAATACATATCTGTCGAGACAATTGAAATGTACTTGCGTGTAAGTAGGGGACAGTTATCGCGTTATGTCTAATGACTATGAGTTGACTATGAATTATGACATGATTGTTAGTCTTGGTGAAGGTTTATTTAAAATTGATAGATATTGTTGTCTCGATATTTGGAACATGTGGTTGACATGTGTGAGCAGTTGCAGGGAACATGTTTGGTATTAGCGTGACAAGGTAATAGTTGATGTGTTTATATAACTAATAGCTAGGTGATGTGATAGTACATAATAAGCCTCGATTGTAACAAGGTAAAAAGGTAAAGAATTCCTTTGGCTATGTTTGTAAACCCTAATTCCAAACAAATGAGTGATTTTCACGAAGTCTTCTTAACCTTGATTTTGTATGACATTATGTGGATATGTGCTAGATTCATGAACATGTACTTGACATGTATATTAACCAATATTTAGTTACAAGTGGATTTGTCAAGGGAATTGAGGTCCCTTGAGAGATGGAGTGGATGTGTTCAGTTGCAAGCAAAGTGCCTGGCACAACAAGGTAAGGTAACTGGTGTATTGTTATATTTATTGATGCACTGACTGTTAGGTCCATATACTACTAGTGTAACCCCTTATTGTTACTATTGAAACCCCCTTATTGTATTATTGTTCCCATATAATCCTAATGTTGTTATTATTATGCCCCATAGAAGCCCACTATTGTTATTGTTGTGCCCCTACAATATTATTGTTATGTAGGCTCTGATTGTATTGGGACCCCTTAGACTCCTATATATAGAAAGAAGGTCTTGTCATTTCCATCATCCAAGAATCATTCATTTGCGTAATGTAAAGGAGGTTGACCCCTCGAAGAGGCTGATTTTGAAGTCATTGATCTATCTTTTCTTCTATTTTGTGAGTTGGTTATATAACATTTGGTATCAGAGCTTTGGACTTTAGGGTTTCGCTGCTCCAAACAGGTCATCGTGGAAATTTTGCTATAAAGTTTTCTCTATGAAGTTTCAGAAGCTAAAAAAAAACCCCATTTGATTTGAAATCGTTCTGAAGCTCGGGTTTGAATTTCAGATCTTGTCTCACACTATTTTCAGAGATATGATCTGAGGAATTTAGGGTTTTTGCGATCTCCAAAATTCCATCTCAAACAGGTCATTATGGTATTTTCGCTATAATGTTTTTTCTACAAAGGTTCAAACTCTGAAATTAAAACCCATTCGAGTCTAAATCTTGATGAAGTTCGGGCCCAAATTTCAGATCTTGTTTTGCTATATTTTCTAATATATGGTCCAAGACAAATAAGGTTTTTGCAGGCTCCCAAATTACATCCCAAACAAGTGACCTTGGGAAAATCGTCATAACTTTTTCTCTGAGCATCAGATTGAAAGTTCATAAGAAGTTACAGAAAGAGGATGGTCATTACTTTTCTTTATATTGTTTTTAGGTCCCAAGGTCGAAATAGTGACATGTGGCACTTCATACAAGTTCGCTCTACTTAAAAAGTATATAATCAGGTCATCTTGGGAGATTGGGCATAACTCTTTCTTGGAGAATCTAATTTCAAGAAGACTGGTGGCATTGGAAAGAGGACGCAGAGGGCTACCACTGGTCACAATTTCATTCCTTGGAGATCCGAAATTTAGAGATACAACATATTCAAGATCGAGCTCCTAAAAGCAAGAAAAAGAATGACTCGAATCAAGAAAATAGAAACACCTAGTAAGCAAAATTGGAGGGATGATTTGAAGAATGTGATCAAAGATATGATCAATAAGATAAATGGTATAGAAGAAAAATTGAATGGAAACATGGAATATTTGAAGAAAGACATGGAAGGTTTGAAGGAAGGTGGGACAAAGTCACTACAAGAAATGCTTCCTAATGTCAAAAAGGTAGTAGAGGAAACTCACGAGGAGAACAAAAGAAATGTTAATCATGATTTCATAGACTTTAATGTATGATTGAAGACCCATCATATTCCAAATATAGATATGAGGAAATTTGATGGCAAGGATTCAGTAACTTGGATACTACATATGGAGCAAAAGGGATTTGTTACAATTGTGATAGAAAATACACTAAAGGTCATAAGTGTGCTAAGAAGAAATTAATTTACATAGATGGGGAAGAGGAGCAAGAAAGGAACAAGAAACGTCAAAAGAAGAGGATATACACCAGGGACCAATCCCAGAGAAAGAAGAAATGAATCTGACCATATCTTGTAATGCATTGACAAGAATTACCACTCCTCAAACTCTCAAGATAGAAGGGCATATCAAGAAGAAAAAGCTAATCTTGTTGATTGATTCAAGTAGTACCCATAATTTTATTCATTGTAATATAGCCAAGGAATTGGATTGCTTCCTATATCCAACACCAGAGTGTCAAGTAATGGTTGCAAATGGAGGAACCATAAATTGCTCTGGAAAGTGCCATAATATCAGGCTATCCATGGGAGAACATGTCTTGAATAGTACAATGCTTTCCATTCTAATGGGTGGTGCAGATGTTGTACTAGGAGTCCAATGGCTACAATTGTTGTGTATGATAGCTTTTAATTTTCAAGAACTTTTCTTGAATTTTTTTGGGAGGGAAAGGAAGTTGAATTAAGGGGTATCAAAGGGAAATTGGGAAAGATAATCAACTCTAACAACATGACAAAGCTTCTAAAGAAAGAACAATGGGGCGTAATTGCACAATTATGTTCACTAGAGGTTCCCACATCGAAATCATCTATTTCTCTAGATTTCCGAAACGTTTTGGACAATAATTCCAAGGTATTTGAGAATCCGAAAGGCCTCCCACCTATTTGTGATCATGATCATGCTATTCATATGATTCCAGGAAGTGTTCCCCCAAACATCAGGCCTTACAGATATCCATATGCCCAAAAGGGTGAAATTGAATGTATGGTTGCAAAAATTTTAGAGGTTGGTATAATTCAACCTAGTCAAAGTTCTTTCTCTACTCCAGTGGTATTGGTACACAAGAAGGATGGATCATGGCGCATGTGTCCAGATTATAGGGAGCTCAACAAGCTTACTATTAAAGATAAATTTCCCATTCCTGTCATTGATAAATTATTGGATGAATTACATGGAGCAATTTACTTTACCAAGTCGGATCTTAGTTCAGGATATCATCAAATCAGAATGAAGACTGAAGACATTCCAAAAACATCATTTAGAACTCATGAGGGTCATTATGAATTTTTGGTCATGCATTTTTTCCTTACCAATGCACCTTCTACATTTCAAGGTTTTATGAATTCCATTTTCAAATGCTTCCTTAGAAAATTTGTGTTAGTATTTTTTGATGATATACTAATCTACAACAAGTCTTGGAAGGATCATGTTCAACATGTTGATAGGGTGCTCAAACTATTGGAGGAGAAACAAATATACACAAAAGGCTCCAAATGTTTCTTTGGAGTATAAGAGGTGGAATATTTGGGTACTCAGTTAGCTCATATCTCTTCTTATCATCCTCAATCTGATTGGGAAACTGAGATAGTGAACAAATGTTTGGAATGATATCTTAGTTGATTTGTATCTAATAAACAGACACAATGGGTCAAGTGGTTTCCTCTGGCTGAATGGTGGTATAACACTTCCTTCCATACTGCAACAAAAATGACCCCATTTATGACACTTTATGGATATCATCCACCATCCATCACATCATCTTTAAAAGAAAATTCTAAGGTTCAAGCAGTGGAAGATCACATCGAGCATCAACAACAAGTTCTAAAACTCTTAAAGGATAACCTCACTTTGGCGCAGAATAGAATGAAACAACAAGAAGATCAACATCACAGCGAAAGAATTTTTGATGTAGGTGATTGGGTATTTATACGACTACAACCATACAAACAAATGTCCCTCAAGCAAGCTAAGAAGGATAATAAATTATCACCAAAGTATTATGGTCCGTACAAGGTGTTACAAAAGATTGGTACTATGGCATACAAATTGGAGCTTCCTGCATCTTCCCAAGTGCACCCAATTTTCCATGTTTCATGCTTAAAGAAGGTTATAGGTGAGAAGATCCTAGTTCAAACAATATTTCCAAAACTTGACAAGGAAGGAAAAATCATATTGGAACCGGAAGTAGTCACAAAAACAAGAAATCGACAACTACAAAATCGATCAATTTTAGAGTATCTCATCAAGTGGAAGAACTTACCCGCTGAAGATTCCACATGGGAGGATGAGAATTTTATACAGAAGCATCTAGAACTACTCAAGTGTTGAGGACAACACATTTTGAAGGAGAGGGGCATGTCAGGTCCCTATAATACTAGTGTAACCCCTTATTGTTATTAGTTCAACGCCCTTATTGTATTATTGTGCCCATATAGTCCTAATGTTGTTATTATTATGCCCCATAGAAGCTGACTATTGTTATTGTTGTGCCCCTACGATATTATTTTTATGTAGGCTCTGATTGTATTGGGACCCCTTAAACTCCTATATATAGAAAGGAGGTCTTGTCATTTTTAACATACAAACATCATTATTTGCATAATGTAAAGGAGGTTTCCCCCTCGAAGAGGCTGATTTTGAAGTCGTTGATCTATCTTTTATTCTATTTTGTGAGCTGGTTACATAACAATGACAGTTATGTGTTTATGGCAGTATGATGCAGGAGATTGCATGGTGAAGAGACTGCCATGAAATCTTCAGAAGGCTTGGGTTGAGCTCTCCTTGGAAGCACTAGAAACCATGGGGATTGAGCCACGGTGTTTGTTGTCAGTCTTGTGCTTTTGGTCTTTCGTGATCTGTTGTGCTTGATTGGTGACTTTGTTTATGTCTTATGTATGGCCATACCACCTTGTTTGCAGAGTCGTGTTGTTATTGATTTTCATGGTCTTCTTTTGTTTTTTTCTTGTCTTGCCTTTTATGTTTTGAGTCTTGGGAATTCGTTGGGAAAGAGGAAAGTTGATGGAGCTCGGGGAGAGCTGTGTGGTAATCGAAAGGTAATGTAAGATTAATATGAAACTCTGTACATGAGTAAGTGCAACGGAAGGTAAGACTATGACAGTCGGTTGGACTGGCTGGGTCCATTGTGGTAAATGGACGGTCGCAGTACATACATGAGAAAGGTAACCAAAAAAGGTAAAATAAATGGATCTGAGGTGTCAGATGCCTTGGTTATGCTGGGAAATGTTGTGCACAATGTCGTGCATGTTGTGCACGAATAAGGAAGTTCTCTTAACCTAGACCTTATGATATCTATTAATTATGTTATGATCGTGACTATGTTGATGTTTATTTATGTATACATGTATGTATGTACGTCGTGGTTTGACAGGATGATAATTGTTTTATGCTAATGATTATATATATATATGTATCTATGTATATGTGTCAATGTTTGACAGGGTTGTCAGGGATCGTCCGTGTGGAGGAATGATTTCTTATGTAGGTGAATGGCATGAAGAGATTCCTGGTTCATGAGGAATCAAGTGGGAAGAGTAGCTTGACACATCTACGAGGTCAATATCATGTGGTTATGAGTTGATATTATGTGATTATATTATGTTTATGTTATGGACATGTTATACCAAGGGATGCATCAGTATAATGGAAGTCGTGTGGTTCGTGGTGTTGAAAATAGCAACAAGAAATGCTAAATATAGAAGTGATAAATTTAGTACTGCTATAAATAGCATTTCGGGATACCTTCCTATTTTAGTTAGTCCCTGAACTAAAATAGATAAGTAAAATTAGAATTTGGTCTTAGCAGCTATTTTTAAAATAATTAATTAATTCACCATGAGTTAATTGGTTGTAGAAAATCGAACATGAAGTCTATGTGAGGACATGCAACAGTTTCTCCATTAATTGAGGAATTTATCCGTCAGTTAAAGAGATAAGGATGAGTTGTAATTAGTTGGATCAATTAACTGAGTCAAGTCCAGTTAGATTAATTCAAACAATTTGTTGAATTAATTGTGAGTTTAGTTAGTTAATGCATGCATGCATGTAACTACTGCACTTTAGATAACTAAATATTCTCTCATAAATAACTCATGCATGTCAGTTCAAACAGAGACCCAGTTGAGATCAGATGGAGGGACAATGTACTATCAATTGCTAGAATATTCCATTGTGAATATCTGTTGCATGTAGAAGGAATTCTTTCCTTGGAGATTGCGCAGTTACTTCTTCAGTTTTTGTGAGTGTGATGAGGCCAATTCACACATGTGGTATCACTGGACCCCAAGAAAAACTACGCAAGGAAATAGGAGGCTTGGAGGGCTTGAGGAGGACATATACTGTGTCTATTCAGTCTATGAGCAGTATTGTTTGATGGTAGAGAGAGAAAGATAGCTTGAGAGCTGATTCTT
This sequence comes from Pinus tabuliformis, assembly GCA_031772625.1. NCBI lineage: Eukaryota > Viridiplantae > Streptophyta > Pinopsida > Pinales > Pinaceae > Pinus > Pinus tabuliformis. The sequence continues at coordinate 141,550,606 of CM062812.1, forward strand.
TTTGTAACTTGAACATATTTCTACTTGTATGATAATACAAAGATTGGGGTTTTAGGTTGAGGCTTTCCCCGGGTTATTTCTTATGTGTTATGTGTGATTGATTTCTCATTCTCAGTTATATGTGTTCTCATTGATCTTGCTCATATTCGATTAAGCTTCCACAAAGTTTGTTGTAGAAGTAGATCTTGTATTTTGCTTTAGTATGTTGCATAATTTGTTGATCTACAGTGGGAATTTCTACATGGTATCGGAGTGAAGGTGATCAAAGGAGAGAACTGTATACAAGAAGTTCGAAGTTCGAAGTTTGAGGTTCCTGAATATAGAAATAGAGTTCTTATCACATCTCAATTTCACCAATGGCGTTCAGTGGTTTAAGACTCGAGTATGCCCTTGATGGCAGCTTGAATTATATAGCCTGGAAGGAAAGCATGGAAGCAGTATTAGAGGATAACGGTCTAAAGGACTTCATTGATCAAGAAGTCCCCAAGTCAACTGATTCTACTCAATTGGCGGAATGGAAGAAATGTGTGGCTAGAGCAAGGAGAATCCTTCTGGAGGGAGTTCGAGACCACATAGTCTCGAGTCTCCATGGGAAGGAGACATCGTTTTCGATGCGGAAAACATTGAAAGATCTATATTAGAACAACAAAGATCAGAGGAAGCTGGCGCTAAAAGACAAGCTTCGGAAAATCAAGTGTGAAAAGGGCGACATGATCTCTACATATCTGAACAAGCTCACCACCTGCAGGGATGAGTTTGGAAGTGTAGGGATCACGACTGCTGATGATGACACAGTGAGTCTTGCACTCCTCAGTCTTCCTAAGAGCTGGAATAACTACCAAGACTCGATTAATGGAAGAGAAAAACTGCCAAATTGGGAACGACTTTGGTTAGATTTGATGTAGGAGGAGATAAAAAGAAGTACCAAAGATGGATCCTCATCGAAGCAAGATGATGAGGAAAATTTAGGCTTAGCGAGTAAGGTGAGGAAAGAGAAAGGGAAGGCATCCCATCCAAAATTCGGTTCTTCCCATGGTGGGAAGAAGTTTAACAAATCGAAAATGCGATGCTTTCATTGTCATGAAGTGGGCCATTATGCTATGAATTGTCCACAGAAGAAATCCAAGAAGGGATCCTCGAAGGGATCTGATGGTGAGGCACTAGCCTCATAGTTTGAGTTGGATTTCTTGTTTATCGCATGCATGGTTTCATCCATGGTGGGATGTGTGTGGTACCTGGACAGTGGAACTTCATTCCACATGTCAGGTGACAAGAATCTTTTTAGTACCTTGGAGGAGAAGGATCTCCAGATGCGGATCAAGATGGGCGATGATGGAAAGTACCATGTTTTAGGTGAAGGTACGGTTGTGTTTCAGAGGGAGCATGGAGATCCCCTCACCCTGACTGATGTAAAGTATGTACCAGGTCTGAAGAAGAATATTGTGTCTGTCGCTATGCTAGAAGATAAAGGCTATGATGTATTCTTTAGTAAAGGAAAGGTATTCCTGAGGCATATCGGTACTGGATAGACAAAGCAAATTGGGATTCAAGTAAAGAATGTCTACAGGCTGGAGGTAGACGACTATGCTGCATTGAGTTCCCAAGCTAAGATGGTGCAGAGCCAAGATGTTAGCGAGGTATGGCATAAAAGACTGGGCCACTTGCACCATGGAGCCCTGAAGATCATGCAACAGATTTCTACCGGACTACCCAAGGGAAAAATGGAGCAGACGAATACATGCAAAGGTTGTACCTTGGGTAAGTATGTGAAATATTCCTTTCTGGATCGAGACAGTAGAGCTGGAGCAATCCTGGAGCGAGTTCACTCAGATGTTTGTGGACCTTTCTCTACAGCCTCCACCACTAAACAAAGGTACTATGTTATTTTTATTGATGATTTTTCTCATAGATGCTGGATCTACTTTATGCAAAAGAGGGATTAGACCTTCTTGAGGTTTTGTGAGTTTAAAGCCTTGGCGGAGAAACAATCTGGAAAGAAAATAAAAGCCTTGTGTAGCGACAATGGTGGAGAGTATGTCTCCCAACAGTTTAAAGACTTTTGCATTGCAGAAGGAGTTAAACGAGAATTGACGGCACCCCATAACCCACAACAGAATGGGGTGGCTGAAAGGAAGAACAAATTGATTGTGGGAGAAGCTCAAGCGATGTTGCATGACCAAAGCCTACCACTGCATTTGTGGGCTGAGGCATGCAATACAATAGTATACTTGCAGAACAGAAGCCCGCACCATATACTGGGAATGAAGACACCTATGGAGCCTTTTTCCAGGAAGCAACCAAATGTGAGTCACTTCTGAATCTTTAGATCATCAGCCTACTGTCATGCGACAAAGATGCTAGGAAGAAGCTGGATCCAAAAACTGAGTTGGGAATACTTGTGGGGTACATGGATACACCCCACAACTATCGGGTGTACCTGCCTACCAGTCAGAGGACAGTGGTACGCAGGGATCTGAAGTTCGACGAGCAGAAAGCCATGCAGTTATCACTTGAGAGGGAGCTCAAGTTGCATGCAGAGGAGGAACTTTCAGTTCCTAAGAAGGAGGAGCCTCAGATTGATGCGGAGCAGCCACATGTAGAGGATCCGGGAGTGGAGAAATCCACTCATGTTGAGACTTCCAGAGATGGGTGGAAACGCTTAAGGGAAGCTAACAGGTTGATGTTGGATGCACAGGAGAATGTGGGATAGCCATCTTCTCAGTTTAAACAGAGGAAGTCGCTCGAGCGGTACACTAGGTACATGGCCCTAGTTAGGGAGTGTGTAGATACCGAACCTTCTTCATTCAAGGAGGCAATGCAGCAACCAGTCTAGGTTGATGCAATGGTAGAGGAGTATGACTCTATCATTCAGAACAGTGTGTGGGATGTTGTCCCAAGACCTCAGGGAAAGTCAGTGGTGAGTTCCAGATGCCTTTACAAAGTAAAGTAGGCAACTGATGGCAGTGTTGAGAAACATAAGGCAAGGTTTGTTGCCCGTGGTTTCTCACAAGTCGAGGGGATCGACTACGATGAGACCTTTGCTCCTGTAGCAAGTTACTCATCTATCAGATCGATGTTGGCACTGTAAGCTCTGATGGGTTGGAAGATCCATCAGATGGACGTGAAGACAACATTTCTCAATGGGAAGATTGAGGAGGAGGTGTGCATTGAGCAGCTAGAGGGTTTCGAGACCTTCGATCGTGAGTCGCATGTTTGCCGACTCAAGAGGGCTTTGTATGGGCTGAAGCAAGCACCCCGTGCTTGGTACACCAGGATCAAAAACTATTTCATTGAGTTGGGCTTCACCAAGAGTGAAGCAGATGTGAACCTTTACCACATCATGGTAGAAGGTAAACCATTGATCATTGTTCTTTATGTCGATGATCTGATTTTGACAGGTGATGATCAGCTGATACAGTCTTGCAAGGAGGACCTTGCAAGAGAGTTCAAAATGAAAGACATGGGTCTTATGCACTACTTTCTAGGCATGGAGGTGTGGCAGAAAGATGGTGAAGTATTTGTGTCTCAAGGCAAGTATGCCAACGAGATACTCAGGTGCTTTCACATGGAGAAGTGCAAGCCCATGCAGAATCCTCTAGTTGGGAACTAGAGGAAGGAGGATGGTAGTAGCTGCTACTGTTTATCGACAGCTAGTGGGTTCACTTATGTATCTAGTGAACACACAACCCGACTTATGCTTTGCGGTGAACCAGCTGAGTCAAGCTATGGTTCAGCCTACCAAGCTGTTTTAGAAGGCACATCTCAGTTTGGATTGTGGTACATACGGATAGAGGGAGTGAAGCTTAAGGGCTTCACAGATGTGGATTGGGCAGGGAGTCCATCAGACTGGAAGAGAACTTCTGGAGGAATCTTCAACCTTGGTTCAGCTGCAGTTTCCTGGTACAGCAGGAAACAGAGATCAATTGCACTTAGCTCAGCAGACACTGAATACATGGCTGCTAGTGAGGCTGCATGTGAGGCCATTTGGATGCGGAAGATTCTAGTGGGATTGTTTGGTCAGAGGATGGATCCAACCGTGATCTACTGCGATAATTAGAGTTGTATCAAACTCTCTGAGAATCCAGTTTTTTATGACAGATCCAAGCACATTGATATCCGATATCACCATCTTCGAGACAATGTGGTCAAGATGATCATGTTGTTGCTGTATGTTTTGACCGAGTAACAGGATGCAGATATTTTGACTAAGGCATTGTCAAAATGCAAGTTCGAGTTCCACAGAGATAGGATTGGGGTTACTAATAATCCCTTTCTTGTTGAGAGGGAGTGTTGAAAAGAGCAACAAGAAATGCTAAATATAGAAGTGCTAAATTTAGTAATGCTATAAATAGCATTTCAGGATACCTTCCTATTTTAGTTAGTCCCTGAACTAAAATAGAGAAGTAAAATTCGAATTTTATCTTAGCAACTGTTTGTAAAATAATTAATTAATTCACCATGAGTTAATTAGTTGTAGAAAATCAAACATGAAGTCTATGTGAGGACATGCAACAGTTTCTCCATTAATTGAGGAAATTATCCATCAATTAAAGAGATAAGGATGAGTTGTAATTAGTTGGCTCAGTTAATTGAGTCAAGTCCAGTTATATTAATTCAAACAGTTTTTTGAATTAATTGTGAGTTCAGTTAGTTAATGCATGCATACATGTAATTGCTGCACTTCAGATAACTAAATATTCTCTCATAAATAACTCATGCATGTTAGTTCAGACAAAGACCCAGTTGAGATCAGATGGAGGGACAGTGTACTATCAATTGCTAGAATATTCCATTGTGAATATCTCTTACATTCAGAAGGAATTCTTTCCTTAGAGATTGTGCAGTTACTTCTTCAATTTTTGTGAGTGTGATGAGGCCAATTCACACATGTGACATCATTGGACCCCAAGAAAAACTGCGCAAGCAAATAGGAGGCTTGGAGTGCTTGAGGAGGACATATACTATGTCTATTCAATCTGTGAGAAATATTGTTTGATTGCAGAGAGAGCATGATAGCTTGAGAGATGATTCTTTTTGTAACCTGAACATATTTCCACTTCTATGATAATACATAGATTGGGGTTTTAGGCTGAGGCTTTCCCTGGGTTATTTCTTCTGTGTTATGTGTGATTGATTTCTCATTCTCAGTTATATGTGTTCTCATTGATCTTTCTCATATTCGATTAAGCTTCCGCAAAGTTTGTTGTAGAAGTAGATCTTGTATTTTGCTTTAGTATATTGCATAATCTGTTGATCTACAGTGGGAATTTCTACACGTGGCATGCTAGGCTAAGCATGTATGGTGGAGAGACACTAGAAGCAAGGTTACCTAGTAGAGACAATGTGCTTTGGATGTGTGGTACTATTGTTGTGCATATGTTGTACATGTTGCAACTGTGATGTTGTGCGCATGCAATGTTGCGTATATATAGTGTGTGTACATGTTATTTATGCAATGTTATGTACAATATGGTACATATAGTTTTGTGTGAATGTTGCATATGAAGTGTTGGGTATAGACGGTGCTATGTACATGATGGATATGCGGTGTTTTGTGCATATGGTACTGTGCGCATGTTGGATATGCAATGTTGTGTATGGTACTATGTACATGTTGTATATGCAGTGCTATGTACATATGTAATTGTGTGCATGTTGTAGATATGGTGCTATGTACAGATGGTGTTGTGTGCATGATTGTACAAGTGGTGATGTGAGCATGTGGTGTCGTGTACATGTGTTAGAAGTGGCGCTGTGTGAAGGTGGTGCTGTGTACATGTCGTGCATGTGGGGCTGTGTACATGTGATGTCGTGTATATGTCGTGCATATGGTATTGCCTACATGTGGTATTGTGTACACGATGTACAGGTGGTACGATGTACAAGTGGTGTTATGTGCACGCTGTGCAGGTGGTGTCGTGTACATGTGATGCTGAGCACACGTTGTGTAGGTGGTATTATGTACGTGTTGTACATATGGTACTGGTGTACATGTGGTATTGTGTGCATGTCGTACATGTTGTGTTGTGTACATGTGGTACTATGTATGTGCATTGTGTAGTCGTGGTGTTGTGACATGTGTATTCCTTGTGTTGTACTTTGTGTAGTACATGTATTTTGTTGTGTTGTACACTAGGTGTAGGTACATGTATTGTGTGGCATTGTACATCAGGTATAGATGTATGAGTTGTGTTGTATATCAGGTGTATGTGTATGCATTTTTGGTGTTGCACGTTGTGTGCGGATGCATGTCTTATGATGTACATTGTGTACGTATATGTGATGTGTTCTGTTGTACACCGGGTGCAAGCATATGTATTGTGTTGTTTTGTACACTGGGTGTAAGTGTATGTGTTGTATGTTAGGTGTAGATGCATGTATTTCATGGTGTGGTATGCCATGTGTGGTTGTATGTGTGGGATGTACACTATGTGTGTATGCACATGGTTGAGGAGAGAGCACTGGGTGTTTGTCGGGTGTGACAACCAATCTAGAGTGCACACAAAATAAGGACAAAGGTGGAAGCTAAGGATTGAGTAAAGGATAAGCACCAATATTTTATTTAGTTTTACTATGCATGTGATTTATGATTATGGTCTATGATGATTATGCATGTGGCTTATGATTATGGTCTATGATGATTACATGTGATCTATGATTTTGGTTTAGGATGGTTATATATGATTTATGATTTTGATCTATGATGGTTGTGTTTTGAGCTAACCTAATGTGATATGTTTATACATGATGATTTGGTCAAAGATGTTAGTTTGTGATGTAGGAGCATAAGGCTTGAAGACAAATTTGAAGAATTATTCCAAAAATACAAAAAAATTTACAAGCAAAGGAGTGGGATCCTTTAGCCATCAATTTCCATGTTTTTCTAGTTAAGCATAGAGGTATAATATAGGGTTTGATCATGACTTAATAAGTTTAGTTAGTTAGCTGTAGTGGAGATTCTTGAGGAGAATGCCTCACAGGATAGATAGGGTTAATAAATTTTAGCCTTAGAATTAGGATCTGGTTGTTAGGATGAACCAATACTAACGTAATTTTCACGCTATTGTAAAGGGATTTTGACTATTGAAGAAATTTGGATTTCTTGGAGCGAATCTAGTAAAGTGGGAAAATTTAGTTCTGTGTATGCGAATGAGAAGTTCTCTGTCAAATCCCAAAGGATAATTTCCTTCAAAATATTTGTGTTATTGTGAAATTCGTAGTTTAAATTGGCGTTCTGTGAGACTGAATGAAAATGTGTTGATTGTGTTAAATTCTGTGTTTTTTTTTAACTATGTTTCGCATGAACACTGAGTGTGTGGAATGGACAGTCGAGATTAGTAGAGCGGACGGTCGAGATTAACGGAGGAAGGCCAAAGATGTAGGGTGTGAAGATTTAATTGGGACTGATAGATCTCAGTTGAGGTAGATCAACAGTGTTCGGGTGTAGAAATTAACCACAAGTTAACGAGCTGAAGAGGGTTGGTGGAAACCACAACTGGTTATCAGGTAGAAGAAAGGCGGTAAGTGGTAATTCCCCGGTTGCTCCGATTCCATACAGATCGCGACACGTAGCAGCGAGGAGAGAGAGGGAAACAACTTTTTCGGGTGGATTTGGAGTGCGCAGGTTAGCTGGTCGATATGCATGTGAGCCGTCAGATCTGGTGGAGCAAGATCGACGGTTGATACGTGTGGAGCAGGTTCGAGGTCGGGGAGTATTGTTGACCGTTGGATCTTGAATAGATCAACGGTGGAGAGGTGTCGATGGGTTTGGACTTAAAATTTTAATAAGCTATTATTTATATTACCGTCGAGTCTGGCTAATGGAGGTTTAGCGGAGCTCTGCAGTTTTAGAGGAGTCTGCTAACTTAGCAGAGGCTCTAAGGTAAATGGTGGATGATAGAGAGGCCATTGGACCAACGACTACACCGGCAAATAGAGTTAGAAGGTATAATCTCACAGTTTGGGAGATTAACACTCCTGCTTGCAACCATACCACCATCATTAGTGGTATCAGAGCCAGGTGTTGACACTGAATTGAATCTCAAAAGCAAGAGAAGGAAATCCAATATGGCTTTCAGAGTTGGAAGAGGACGAAGACGTGGTAGAAGAGGACGACCAATTGCAAATGTTGAGGTGATGGAATCTATGCAACAGATGCAGGCTAGATTAGAAGCATTAACAACAGGGAGAAATATAGATGATGGAGATGTTAGTGAGCCTGAGGTTGAAACTGAAGAAGAGGAGGAAACTATAGTAGTTACTCCTGAGATGAGATTCTTCCAATTAGTGTTGAGATCCACAGCTAGGCCAAAAACTGAGGTTTCAATATATGCAGGGGGATTGAATCCAGAAGAATTGATAGATTGGATTAATAGCATGGAGAAATTCTTTGATTATGAAGAAACAGAAGATGAGAAGAAAGTAAATTTTGCTGTCACCAAGCTAAAAGGACATGCAACACTTTGGTGGGATGGAGTGCAGGCAGAAAGAAAGAGGCTTGGAAAAAAACCAATCAGAAATTGGAATAGGATGGTAGCAAAGCTAAGAGGTAAGTTTCTACCAATTAATTATCAACAAACCTTGTTTAGACAGATGCAAAATCTTAGACAGAGGTCTATGACAGTGATAGAATATACAAAGGAGTTCTATAAGGTAAGTATAAGAGCTGGACAAACTCAGGATACATATGAGAAAGTGGCTAGATATGTGAATGGTCTTAGGATGGACATTCAAGATGAGATAAGTATACTGTCTCCTAAAACAATAGAAGAAGCTTATCAGGTGGTATTGAAAGCTGAAGAAAAACTCATGAGGAAGTAGTCTGCCAAAGGAAGAGGTACTTTCCAAGGAAAAGGAAGTCACGGTGGTAGAGGAAGATCTACAACACCTAGAGATGGAGCTAGTAGTAGCTCAACCCAGCATGCAACCACAGGAGGTGATGCAGGTGGCAGAGGGAGTTTTTCTAAAGGAAGAGGAGGAAGAGGCAGAGGAAGAGAAGTAAGATGTTACAGATGTAATAATCTAGGACATAGAGCTTTTGAGTGCCTAGAGAATGAAGAAACAAGTCAGAGGAATGCAATTTTTTCTCAAGTTGAGGAAGAAGAAGTAGCAGTGACAGAAGAAGAAGATGTACCAGAGAGAGGAGAATCTTTGGTAGTCAATAATGTTTTTCTCAAGCCAGCAAAGGAGATAGTCGAACCATCACAAAGGAAGACTTTGTTTAGAACAGTGTGTAAGGTTCAAGGGAAATGCTGTCAGATGATTAATGATAGTGGCAACACGAATAATTTGGTCTCTACAGAAGTGGTGGAGAAATTGAAATTGAAGACAATAAGACATCCAACACCTTGCAAGGTGTCATGGTTACAAAAGAGACATTAGTTGTTAGTGAATGAACAGTGTGAACTGGAGTTGCAGTTGGGAAAATATAAGGATAAAATTGTATGTGATGTGATGCCTATGGATGTGTGTCAATATTGCTTGGAAGACCTTGGCAATATGACAGAGGAGCTATGCATGATGGAAAAAGAAACACCTACAAGTTTGGTAAAGATGGTGTCAATCATACATTGCTGCCTATGGGAGAAGAGGATGCATCAAGAAAGAAAAATGATCCAAAAACTCTATTACTAGGAGGAAAGGAATACTTACAACAGATTGAGGAAAATGAGGTAAATTTTGCTGTAATTTGTAATCCCAAAGTAATAATGACTTCTACTAATGTTTCTGATTTACCCATTGAAATTCAAGAAATGTTGGACAACTATTGTGATATCATTGTTGATGATTTTCCTAATGAGTTACCACCCATTAGAAGAATTAGCCATCATATAGATTTGATTCCTGGAGAAAATCTACCAAACAAAGTAGCTTACAGAATGACTCCCACAGAAAATGAAGAGGTTAGGAAGCAGGTTCAGGAACTGCTTGACAAAAGACTGATCAGAGAAAGCTTGAGTCCTTGTGCAGTACCAACAATGTTGAGTCCAAAGAAAGATGGAGGCTGGAGAATGTGTATTGATTCAAGAGCCATCAATAAAATCACAATCAGGTATAGATTTCCTTTACCTAGAATTGAAGATTTGATGGATTGTTTGAGTGGAGCAAAGTATTTTACAAAACTAGATCTTAAGAGTGGGTATCATCAAATAAGGATAAGAGAAGGGGATGAGTGGAAAACTGCTTTTAAGACAAATGAAGAATTGTATGAATGAAGAGTAATGCCTTTTGGGTTGTCAAATGCACCAAGTACGTTTATGAGACTCATGAATGAAGTTCTTAAAGAGTTTATTGGAAAATTTGTAACAGTATATCTGGGCGATATATTAGTTTACAACAAGTCTAAAGAGGAGCACATGAGACATCTGAATTATGTCTTACAAAGGTTACAGCAAGAGAAATTATTGCTGAATTTGAAGAAATGTTCATTCATGAAAGAGGAATTAGTGTATTTGGGTTTTGTTATTTCTGCTGAAGGATTGAAGATGGATCCAGAGAAGATCAAGGCAATCATGGAGTGGCCTTCACCTAAAAGTGTCTTTGAGGTAAGAAGTTTTCATGGTCTTGCTAGTTTTTATAGGAAATTCATAAAGAATTTTAGTAAGATCAATGCTCCTATTGTTGAGACTATAAAGAAGGATAAACAACCATTTAGATGGATTGCTGAAGCAGAAAAGAATTTTCAGCTGTTGAAGAAGAAGATCACTGAAAAACCTATTTTGGTTCTACCTGATTTTAGTAAACCTTTCCAAGTGAAATGTGATGCCAGTGGAGAAGCTATTGGAGGTGTTTTAAGTCAGGAAGACAAACCTATAACTTAATTTAGTGAAAAGTTGAATGATTCAAAGAAGAAGTATTCTTCTTATGATAAAGAGTTTTATGCAGTTGTGCAGTCATTGAAGAAGTGGAGACATTATATAATGTCAAAAGAGTTCATACTTTATTCAGATAACCATGCATTGTAGTATATTATGCAGCAACCAAAGCTTAACCAGAAACATGCCAAATGGGTAGAGTATCTTCAGGGTTTCCATTTTGTCTTGAAGCATATAAATGGCCAATCAAACAAAGTTGCAGATGCTTTAAGTAGGAGAAATACATTATTTCAAGAGAGTCAAATTCAAGTGTTGGGTTTTGATTTTCTTAAAGAATTGTATGAGGCAAATTCAGATTTTAAAGAGGCATTTGAAGCTTGTAAGAATCCTGTTTTGATGGATAGGAATAAATGGTTGGATTATTTCTCACAATATGGATTGTTGTTTAAGAGAAATCAGTTGTTCATACCAAATTGTTCTATGAGGGAGAACTTAATCAAAGAGAAACATAGTGGTGGACTTGCAGACATTTTGGTATAGATAAGACTTATGAGCAGTTGAACAGATTTTATTTCTGGCCAAAAATGAGATATGAGGTGGAAAAGTATGTGAAAACTTGCAAAGTCTGTCAATATACAAAGGGAAGAAGCCAAAACGCAGGTTTGTATGTTCCATTACCAATTCCAGATAGGCCTTGGGATATGGTAACTACGGATTTTGTTTTGGGCTTACCAAAGACTCAAAGAGGAAATGATTCAATTTTTGTTGTAGTGGACAGATTTTCAAAAATGGCACATTTTATTCCACATTATAAAACTAGTGATGCTACTCACATTGCTAATTTGTTTTTCAAGGAGATTGTAAGATTGCATGGGTTGCCTAAGGGTATTGTCTCAGACAGGGATTCCAAATTTGTTGGACATTTCTGGAGGACACTATGGAAAAAGCTGGGAACTAAATTGAGTTTAAGTTCTGCCTATCATCCACAGACTAATGGACAGACTGAAGTTGTGAACAGAAGTTTGGGTAATCCTTTAAGGAGTCTTACTGTAGAAAATCCAAAATAGTGGGATCAAGTATTGGCACAGGTTGAATACACATATAATGACTCACCTACGAGGAGTACAGGGCAAAGTCCATTCCATATAGTTTATGGAATGCATCCAAGAGGAGTGTCTGAGTTAAGAAACTTGGGAAAAGATGAGATGAGAAGTGCAGAGGGAGAAGATTTTGCTTCAGAAATACAAGCAATACATGAACAGGTGAAACAACAGCTACAGGATAGCAACATCAAGTACAAAAACAAAGCAAACATGAGAAGAAGAGAAGTGAACTTTGAAGTTGGGGATTTGGTTTTAGCACACCTAAGGAAGGAAAGATTTCCAAAGAGGGAGTATAACAAATTGAAGTTCAAGAAAATTGGACCATGCAGAGTATTAAGGAAATTTTCTGCAAATGCATATGAAATTAAATTACCCCCTGATGTTGGAATATCTCCAATTTTCAATGTTGTTGATTTGTACAAGTATGAAGGTGAAATTGCAAATGATACAGAAGAAGACCAAGAGACACAAAAAATTGACTGGGTAAAATAGTTACCTACAACAAAGGAATTACAACCAGAAAGGATTTTATACAAGAAAGTGTTCAAGAAAACAAGAGGACAGGAGTACATTCAGTATTTGGTCAAATGGAAGGATCAACCAATTGCTGAAGCTACTTGGGTAACAAAAAACATGCTACAGAAATTGGGTAGTTCTGAAGAAGAGCTCATGGAAAGGAGCCCATGAAGAATTTTGTCCTCAGGAGTCTAATGCAAGAGCATAAGGCTTGAAGACAAATTCGAAGAATTATTCCAAAAATACAAAAAAATTTACAAGCAAAGGAGTGGGATCCTTTAGCCATCAATTTCCATGTTTTTCTAGTTAAGCATAGAGCTAGAATATAGGGTTTGATCATGATGTAATAAGTTTAGTTAGTTAGCTGTAGTGGAGATTCTCGAGGAGAATGCCTCGCAGGACAGATAGGTTTAATAAATTTTAGCCTTAGAATTAGGATCTGGTTGTTAGGATGAACCAATACTTATGTAATTTTCACGCTATTGTAAAGGGATTTTGATTGTTGAAGAAATTTGGCTTTCCTGGAGCGAATCTAGTAAAGTGGGAAAATTTAGTTATGTGTATGCGAATGAGAAGTTCTCTATCAAATCCCGAAGGATAATCTCCTTCGAAACATCTGTGTTATTGAAAAATTCATAGTTTAAATTGGCGTTCTGTGAGACTGAATGAAAATGTGTTGATTGTGTTAAATTCTGTGTTTTTTTTAACTGTGTTTCACGTGAACCCTGAGTGTGTGGAATGGACAGTCAAGATCAGTAGAGCGGACGATCGAGAGCAATGGAGGAAGGCCAAAGATGTAGGGTGTGAAGATTTAATTGGGACTGGTAGATCTCAGTTGAGGTAGATCAACGGTGTTCGGGCGTAGAAATTAACCACAAGTTAACGAGCCGAAGCGAGTTGGTGGAAACCACAAGTGGTTATCGGGCGGAAGAAAGGAGTTAAGTAGTAATTCCCCCGGTGGCTCTTATTCCATACAGATCACGACACATAGCAGTGAGGAGAGAGAGGGAAACCACTTTTTCGGGTGGATTTGGAGTGCGCAGGTTAGCTGGCCGATATGCATATGAGCCACTAGATCTGGTGGAGCAAGATCGACGGTTGATACGCGTGGAGCAAGTTCGAGGCCGGGGAGTATTGTTGACTGTTGGATCTTGAATAGATCAACGGTGGAGAGGTGTCGACGGGTTTTAGAAGGCGAACTTAAAATTTTAATAAGCTATGATTTATATTAATGTCAGGTCCGGCTAATGGAGGTTTAGCGGAGCTCTGTGGTTTTAGAGGAGTTTGCTAACTTAGCAGAGGCTCTAAGGTAAATGGTGGATGACAGAGAGCCAATTGGACCAACGATTAATCCTGAAAAAAGAGTTAGAAGGTATAATCTCACAGTTTGGGAGATTAGCACTCTTGCTTGCAACCAGACTGCCATCAGTTTGACTTGTGGCGATAGGAAGTAAACATGATTGCAAGTGTACCTTGTTGATGGGCCACTAATGAGGTATGATCTGAAGTTATTTCAATTTATTTTAAATCTAATGGAAGTTATGTGCTTGGTACAAGAATGCATGAACATGCCCCGATGGGTGATTGAAATTGACTGCAAAAATTAGTAGCAATAATGGAAAGAATTGGAACAAGAAACAATATGCTAGTAAAGCACTGTAGAAGCAGGGTCATTGTGGGACACTGGTACCCAATAATCTCCATTGATTTCCATGAGCATGCTATGACCGGTATGATGGTTTGAGGCAGGTAACTACCTTGGTTTTTGTATCTTCCGATGCGAGGAAGCCTTGCTAAGGGATGGACTGCTCGAGATGGGGGTTTCAACAGAACTTGGAAGGTGTGTGACTGGATTGCACGAGGGAATCTGTAGCAGAGAAGGGAAGGTCAAGGATATATATTTTTTGGTCATTATCATTTCCATATGGAATCAAGTGTACATTGGGAGTGTTCCCTGGAACACTGAGTCGGTAATTTTTCTTTGAAAAGACAAGTGGCGCTGGATTGTCGTGCTGGACATTGGATGCAGATTTGACTTTGTAGTGGATTTTGGACTTCTTGGGAAGGAGGTGAATCCTGGTATTACTTTGAGGGTGGAGGCGTGATCCTATGGATTCCCTTGTTGCGGATGTAGGCATCGTATCCTTTTATTTGCTGGTTGAGAAAATGTGCATATGTGGGTGTATTGTTTTAAATACTATATCTAGTTGGTTTATAAAGCTCCATATATGATATGGTTATTTGCTGGTTGAAGCAAATCCGTATTTATATATGTGGTTATTGTAAACACCATAATGAGCTATGTTATAAAGCTCCAGCAAACGATATGATTGTCATATTTCAACAACGGTCAGTGTAAATACTGCAACGAACTATGTTATAAAGCTCCATGGGTAGTATGTTTTGTTTTCAACATTCTCGTTGGGTATAGGTGTCATTGAACATCGAGGATGATGTTCCCCCAAGGGGGAGGGTTCTGTAACAACCTTGGTGAAAATTCCATGTAAAAATATATATAAGGCCATGGTGATGGGACATGTATTCCAAGCTAAATGGTGGGGGAAACATCCAGTGGGTGTTGATTCAATTTATTATGGATAATGAAATTGGCAAAGGCAATGGCTAAGGATTTGGAAAGGAAAAATGACATTTTTGGCACATTTATTTATGAAAATAATGGAAATTAGGAGAAAAGGAAGGTGAAAGGTCACAAGTTTCATGTGAGGAGGAAAATGAAGTAAAATAGTGGAAAATGAAGAAAATAGAGGCCTCATTAATAAAAGGCTTATGAGGATCTCTCATACTCTTAGAGAATTAGAGTTTTCTTGGAGCACTCTTAGTGGGTGTGGAATACTTGGATTCTTGGAGCAAGAAGGAAAAGGAAGATCATGAAAGCGCAAGAAGGCATCGAGATCAACAACTACATCAGATTTTCTTGCAGGTACTAAGTTGCATGTATGTTTCCTTCACTAGTTTTGGCATGCATGGCATATGCATGTGGATTGTTGGTTTTGATCTGTCATTGGCATGGAGGATGGTCGGGATTGACAATGGATTTCCTAGCCTTGCCATTTCCTGGATAACCATGGTGATTGTGGGTTTATTTTCATTGTTGTGTTTTTGGTTGGTTCTCATGTTTCCTTAGCTTGGGTTGAGTTATTAGTCCTGTATCCTTGGTTGGAAAAACACTCTAGAGCCCTTGGTGGGTTGAGTTACTAGTCCTGGAGCCTTGGTTGGACAAATGCTCTGGAGCCTTGGATGGATTGGATAGAGACTAATCTGATAATGGTTTTGTGATGCCTGGTTGTGAGGTTGAATCATTGTTTGATTGGTTGAGGTGGATAGCCTCTGGAAGCCTTAGGTGAGTTTTGATTGATGTGTTCTATGAGATACCACATTCATGCTAGGAATATGGCATGGGGGTGAATGGTTGAAGAGAGACTTGGCTCAGCCATTCTATGGTTAGGTGGAATGTCGAAGTTCCATCCCGGGTTGGATTTTGCATCATCAATAAGAGGTTATTTCTCCTTGTATTTCTATGAGGATTATAATAGATTATATAAGGTTGATATGGTCGTAAGTTCATTGGTATTTTTGCTGCTATTATGCTGGCTATGTATGTGTTTTATGACAACAACCATGTATGGATTTAACCATGTTTTTACTTGTAATTGAATGATCAATGCATCTATGACCTAATTGATGGTAATGCAGCAAATGACATGAGGGAACAATGGCTCTTAGCGATTCTTAGATAAGTACAAGATCCTTATGTTTAATTCTGTTGGTTACACCTGTAGATTACATGCTTGCGACATGTTTGACGAAATGCCTGTCATGGCTAGTAGGGGTCTGATTAAGGTCTTGTTTAACTTATTACTTTTGCATCATTTTTTCCCTATTATTTTACTACTCCTAAGTTATCATTCCATTCTAGGCAATGACCTGGGCTCTGGGCCTGAAAGAGTGGCTCAAATCTCAGGGATGTTGGCATAGAACTGGAAAAATGAGTCTCTGGAAGCTGGCAGGAAAGCTTGTGAGAGCGACTCTAGGTTTCTGGACGCTGTATTGCATATAACATGAGAGTGACTGAGCCTTAAGTTGGTCAAAACTTCAGTAGGACCCAAGGGAAAGTTGTCTGAAGTGTTGGATTGGTTCCTAGGAGTCCTGAAGCTGATGTTGAATGTCTACATGGGGTGTTTCCATCGGTTCCAATTCCTTATTGTGATTTAGGAGGTTGAATCATATCATAGTGGCATCTTGTCGCATGTTTACCTTGACTGGCTGGTTGCTTGGGTAGATGTGGGAGGAGGGTGTTACATCTAATATATTGCTTCTTAAACCTTTGTTTCTCTACTTCCTTTACAAATGCTGGAATTGGATTAAGCATAAATAACTCTCTTGGTTTATTCATCTTTCAAAAGATACAAGTTATACCTCCTTCCTCCACATCCAACTAATATATAAATCACATTCCATAATGCATAATACCCCTATCACATTATTGTGCCCTTCCCAACAAAATATAGAAAACATTCATAAGAATAACATCATGTTTGGAAAAATATGTGTTTTATAATTCCAATATTTTATTATCAAACAGGGATCATAATACTTGGAGATGTTAGCAAGATATATGTGGCATCAGAGCCTATTCTAGCCTATGCTAACAACTAATGCTAGAAATAACTAACATTAAGGATTATAACTTGTCACTAGATTATGGGACTCTATTGTTTATTGAGTTCCCAACCAAAACATTTCATTACCAACAAACCATGTTCATGTGGTTTTACTTATATAGCTTATTAGGTCTTAAGACTTCAACGGTTTTAATCTTATATTGATGTATATAAAAAAATCATTAAACATGTTGTAGAAAAGTAAATGATGACAAAACAATCTCAAACCCACAATGTGGAACTTAAATACAAACTACAAAATATAGAAATAATCATTGTTGAAAATGGAACAAGAGTAATATCAGTTTGACTTTGCCTTGGTCAAACTAGAGAAAATTCGAATTTCTATTTTAGCAGAAATCTTGGAGGTTATTATTTGAGATGACATGGCACTTTTCACTCAGTTAATTCGATTTGGGGAAGATTGAGTTCAATTCAATATGTTGATTTCCATTTGTAGCAATCTATTTCAGTTAATTTGAGTTATTGTCAATTTAACTAGTTCTAACTATCAGAAGAACTAGTGGAGGTCAAGTTGTGGAAGTGGAACTTCAACCACACTCTATGATAAACCAGTTAACTAATAAATCAACCCAAAACAATTGTTGCATGCAGAGAATTCGAGTTTCCCAGTTGAGATGGAGATTCCAAGGTAGTGTAGAATGAGTTGTAGAAAATTCCAATGTGTAGAGGAGGTGCTTGCATTCAAAGGAAGGACCTAAGGGAATTTTACAATTCAATCGCGGGAAATTC
Source organism: Pinus tabuliformis (assembly GCA_031772625.1). Taxonomy (NCBI): domain Eukaryota; kingdom Viridiplantae; phylum Streptophyta; class Pinopsida; order Pinales; family Pinaceae; genus Pinus; species Pinus tabuliformis. The sequence goes on from CM062812.1 coordinate 141,568,474, forward strand.
ATAAATAATAGGGGGCAATTTCCCAGAGGAACAACACAAGGAAATAGTAGCTTGGAGGGCTTGAAAATTGGCTAAGTGTTGGCCAAATTTAGTTAGTTAGGCATAGGGATAGATTATACACTTACAGGGTTTGCTCAAGCTTGAGCAAGAATATTTATTTCATCTATATTCTTTGATTAATGTGATATAGATAGTAAGGGACTTTGAGCAGTTCCTTTCCCCTAGATAAATCTCTATGCATGAGTGATGTTTCCTTTTGCATGTCTATGATTTGTGTTCTAGATGGTGAATTAACTTCCACATATTAGTAGAGTAGCTTCAAGTCTTGTGATTTAGTAAATTTCATGAGCAATTTTGAATCTACACATTAATTTCTACATGGTATCAGAGCCACAATCACTGTAGAGTAGATATTTCAAAGTTGTCATTGCAGGAGGTTCAAATTTGAAGATTAGTGTTGCAGGTTTTCTTCAGGACTAAGAAGATGGATTTCAATGGACTAGGGCTCAAATATTTTCTCGAGGGAAGCTCAAATTATGTTGCATGTAAGGACCACATGGAGGAAATGTTGGAAATAATGGGTTGAAGGAATTCATTGATAATGATATTCCAAAACTAACAAAATCTAATGCTAAGGATTTAGCAGAATGGAAGAAGTGTGTAGACAAGGTGAGGAGAATCATATTGGAGGAAGTAAGAGACCATATTGTCTCAAATATTCATGGGAAAGAGACTTTGTATTGAATATGGCAAGCATTGGTAGATTTTTTCCAGAATAGTAGTGACCACAGGAAGCTGGCACTAAAGGACAGACTTCAAAATATCAAGATGGAGAGGAACGAGACCATTCCATAGTACCTGAGCAGTTTCACACAATGTCGTAATGAAATTGGTCAAGTTGGTGTTACTATAGCAGAGGATAATTTGGTAAGCCTAGCCCTTATAGGTCGTCCCAAGAGCTGGCACAACTACCAAGATTTAGTGAATGGGAGGGAGAAACTACCAAATTGGGAACTCCTATGGTTCGATTTGGTACAGGAGAAAATAAGGTGGAACACTAGAGATGGGACTTCATCCAAGGGCGAGGATGAAGATAACCGTGCCTTGGATAGTAAGGCAAAGAAAGGGAAAGAAAAGAAATTCCATTCCAAAGAAAAATCTAGTCAAGGGGGCAAGAAGAAAGACTTGTCTAGAATCAATTTCTTTAAGTGTCACAAATTCAGATACTATGCCACTAAGTGTCCACATAAGAATACAACCAAGAAGACCTTGGGAGGAGCAGGAGATGAAGCTCTGGCTTCCCAATTCGAACTAATTTTACTCTCATTGCATGCATGGCCAACACAATGATGGGAAGTGTGTGGTACCTAGATAGTGGTGCCTCGTTCCATATGAAAAGGAATAGAGATTTTTTCAGTGATTTGGAGGAGAAGGATCTCCATATGCACATCGAGATGGGAGATGATGGAAGGTACAACGTGATCGAGATCGATACAGTCACCTTTCAGAGGTAGTCAGGATCCCCTCTCCATTGCGGTTTTGGAAGATCTTGGGTATGATATGATCTTTAACAAAGGAAAGACATTCTTGAGAAACATAGCCACAGGACAGGTAAAGAAGATCAGGGTTCATGTGAAAAACCTCTACAAGCTAAATGTGGAGGATTGTGCTGCATTGACCACAAAGGCAGGGAAAGTGCAGTTGCATGATGTCAATGAACTTTGGCATAAATGACTTGGCCATTTTCAACATGGTGCTTTGAAGATCACATGAAATATTACCACAGGCCTCCCCAAAGGCACTATTACATGCAAAGGGTGTGCCTTGGGGAAGTACACAAAAGCCACTTTCCATGACTGGGATAATAGAGCACATGCAGTCCTTGAAAGGATCCAATCTAATGTCTATGGACCTTTCTCGACAGCCTCCATTTCAAGGCACAAATATTTTGTCATCTTTATTGATGACTTCTCGCGGAAGTGTTCGATCTTCTTCATGTGCAAAAAGGATGGGACTTTCTCCAAGTTCTTAGATTTCAAGGCTCCGGTGGAGAAAGAAATGGGCAAGAAGGTGAAGGCTCGCAGGACCAATAATGGAGGTGAGTATGTGTCGAATGAGTTTAAAAATTTATGTCCAAAAAAAGGCATTTGACAAGAGTTGACAGCACCCCACAACCCATAATATAATGGGGTGGCTAAGAGGAAGAATCGTAGCATTGTGGGAGAAACATGGGAAATGTTGCATGACCAAAGCCCACTTATGGGTTGAAGCATGAAACACAATGGTCTATTTGCAGAACAAGAGTCCTCATTGGATTCTTGGAATGATTACACCGGAGGAGGCTTTATCGAGGAGGAAGCCAAATGTGTCGCACTTCAGGATTTTTGGAGCCTCTGTTTACTACCATGTCTCCAAAGAATCAAGGAAGAATCTAGAACCAACAATAGAATTGGGGGTATTTGTGGGTTACATAGAAACTCCCCACAACTACCATGTGTATTTCCATCCCTCAGAATGAAAATTGTACAAATGGATATAAAATTTGATGAAGATAAAGCCATGCAGTTATCTCTTGAAAGGGAGCTTCACATCCCACCAGAGGAAGAGCTTTTAGCTCCAAAGGATGAGCCTCAAGATGTTGTGGAGCAACCGCAAGTTGAGGAGCAGAGAGTGGAGACAACCTCTCAAGAAGAACCATCTAGAGAAGGCAGGAAGAGAACCATAGAAGTTGAGAGACTTGTGCAGGATGCAAGGGAGAATGTGGGGGCTCCTTCAAATCAGCGCAGGCATAGAAGGTCACTAGATCAATACACTAGCTACATGGCTCTAATGACTAAGCTAGTAGATACTGAACCATCCTCTTTCGAAGAAGCAATAGAAAAACCTATATGGGATGATGCGATGGTGGAGGAGTACGAATCCATTGTAAAGAACAGTGTTTGGGAAGTGGTCCCAAGACCAACAGTCAAACTAGTTATGGGTTCAAGATGGATCTTCAAGGTGAAGCACGTAGCATAATGAAGCATAGAAAAGTACAATGCCAAAGCAGGCAACATAATGAAGCATAGAAAAGTACAAGGCTAATTTTTTTGCCAAGGGGTACTCTCAAGTTGAGGGGATTGACTATGGGGAGACCTTTTCTCCTGTAGCAAGGTAGTCATCCATCAGATCAATCCTTGCTCTGGCTGGAGAAATGGGGTGGAAGATCCACCAGATGGATGTGAAAACAACGTTCCTTAATGGAACTATTAAGGAGGAGGTATATATAGAGCAACTAGAAGGCTTCAAGACTTTTGATCGAGAGTCTCATGTGTGCAGACTCAAGCGAGCTTTATATGGTCTCAAGCAAGCATCTCGTGCTTGGTACACCAGGATTAATAGCTATCTCACCGGTTTGGGCTTCACCAAAAGTGAAGAAGATGCAAACCTCTATCATATTTTGGTAGAAGGTAAATTGTTGATTATTGTTTTATATGTTGCTGACTTGATTTTGACTAGTGATGAGTAGCTGATCATATATTGCAAGAAGGAACTTGCAAGAGAGTTTGAGATGAAGGACATGGGTCTTGTGCACTACTTCCTCGGATTAGAAGTATGGAAAAGTGATGGGGAATTGTTTGTTTCTTGGGGAAAGTATGCCAACAATATACTTCAGAGGTTCCACATGGATAGGTGCAAATCCATGGAGACCCCTCTAGTGACTAACTGGAGGAAGGAGGATGCCACTTCAAGTGAGGAAGTGGATGCGACTATTTAACGATAGTTGGTGGGTTCAATCATGTATCTTATGAACACATGACCATACATGTGCTTTATAGTCAACCAACTGAGACAAGGTATGGCTAGGCCAACCAAACTGTTTTGGAGGGAAGCTAAGCATGTTCTACGGTACCTCATAGGCACCACCTAGTTTAGACTTTGGTACAAACAGATAGAGGGAGTGAAGTTACGTGGCTTCACCGATGCAGATTGGGTGGGGAGTCCATCAGACTGTAAGAGTATTTTAGGTGGAATTTTCAGTGTTGGGTCTGCAGTAATTTTTGGTGTAGCAGGAAGCAAATATTTTTGGCACTCAAATCGGCATAAGCATAATACATGGTTGCAAGTCAAGAAGCATGTGAAGCAATTTGGATGAGAAAGATACTTGTTGGATTGTTTAGTTAGATGATGGATCCAACTGTGACTTACTGTGAATCAAAGTTGCATCAAACTCTTTGAGAATCTTGTTTTTCACAATCGATCCAAGCATATTCATATATGGTATCACCATCTACAAGATTATGTGTAGAGGCAGATTATGTTGTTGCAGTACATTTTGATAGAGGAACAAGATTCTGATATTTTGACAAAGACCTTGTCAAGAGGGAAGTTCGAGTTCCACAGGTGCATGATATGGGTGGTTGATAATTATTTTCTTGTTGAGAGGGAGCGTTGAAAATGCAACAAGAAAATCTTAGTTTGACTTTACCTTGATTAAACTAGAGAAAATTCGAATTTCTATTTCAACAGAAATCTTGGAGGTAGTTAACTGAGGTGACATGGAACTTATCACTTAGCTAACTCAGTTTGAGTTGGGGAAGTTTTAGTTCAGTTCAGTATGTTTGATTGCTAATTTGTAGCAATCTGTTTCAGTTAATTTGAGTTATAGTTAGTTTAACTAGTTCCAATCGTCAGAAGAACTAATGGAGGTCAAGTTGGGGAAGTGGAACTTCAACCATACTCTATGATCAACTAGTTAACTGACCAATATGTGAAAATTCCTAGATCTAACAATATCATGAATCCTACTACAACCAAATGAATCTACTTCACCTAGATTGTAAATTACATTACAAGCTTATTTCAGATTTCTTCATGAAACATTGAAGTAAATTACTGAACCAAATTAATTATGATTCTAAAACATAGAAACTGAGTAAGGAAAATAGAAACACATAGGGGATAGTTATTTTTGGACAAATGTCCCCAGAAAAACCCAATGCAGGAAAACCGATGCAACATCTATGAGGGTTTTATTATTATGCAGGAGAAATTATGAGTACAATTCTAGGATGCTCAACTAGCAATTTGATACAGAGAAAATACTGAACAAAATACTAGTGAAATGATCTCACCTTGTCATTGGAGAATCAGTGAATGATCCTGCTGCTCTAGAGGCTCTGCATCACCCTCTGCATGGCCTCTGCACAAAACTGCAACACCTTGGGCAGTGTCTGCGTCACCCCTCCTGGGTATTACACTACATTCCCTCTGGATCCTTTGCTGGTTGAGAAATCGACCTTCTACCTCCCAGACTCACACCTTGGCTTTTGGCAACTAAATTTCAACTTCCCTCAGTAGGAAACTTGACTTCCCCTCAAGGATTGCACTGCCTCTACATAATCACTATGTGGGCCAGCGTTATCCTTCCTCTGGACGTCTTTTTTTCTCCCTGTTGGCTTGATGGGGCCTGACCCAGGTTCAACATTATCTACGCCAACCAACAAAACCCTAATAGCTGGCCCTTTCAACAACAGTTCACGTGGCGCAGGCTGAAGTCTCACACGAAGCAATATTGGGGGATGGCATAACTAGGTTTATGCATCCAAAGGTCATTGTGATAAGTTCCTGTGGCTCCTAGGGCTTAGAGCAATCTTCGCGAACCCTAACCCTTCCGAAACAGATGTTTACAGTAAAAAACTTCCAGATCTTTGCGAAGGTTCTTAATTATTCATAACATCCATAAATATTATTGATCTACTACCTTTGCGCAACAGATAAGCATTATTTCATATAAAGTTTAATGCAGTGTGAAATTATAGACACTTTCAAAAATAAGAAACAATACATAGATGCATCATAATTGGCTCAAAACTGTCTTTATTAAGTATAATCATTCAAGTATAGACTTGTTTTCCCTGTGCACTCAACCTGTGGACTTACCAAGGTCTCCAGGCACTCAACTGCAGGAGCCTTCCCCTTTCACCTAAGTACAAGAAACAAACCTTTCTTTCCTTATCTTACTTTCCCTTACATAGATTCTTATCAATTAGTTATCTTTTTAGACTCGCTATGACTCATCTCTATATAGCATTTTTCTTACAATACCATGGTCCACGAACCGTGGGCGGATCTCAAAATCTCCTATCACCTACCCACCTAAGGGACTAAAGCCCCTTTGACTCATACTATCTTTACGCTCTGCTTCCACATTTTGCGGAAACTTTACATGTCATACAATACTTAACCCCAAAATTTGACCAAAACTTAACCCCAGGGACCCCATCCCAACAGGCCCACAAAACAAATTGGATGACTCGCCCTCGAGTCACTCAATTGGTGTTGCAATCTTGTCCTGGAGTTCATGGAACTCCATCTTTAGAACCTACAAATCAATAGTACCCCTACACCGCGACCTGCTGTACTTCTTTGACCAGCTTCTTTGTAGTAGGGTCTTCCACCGCGAGGCCCATTGTCCTTTGTGTATACTGGATGGTATTCAACTTGTCTTGAACTGATAGAGTGAGCTATCTTGCTTCCTTTGTCCATGGATGCGTTCTAACCCTTAAGATGGTCTCTTTACGGAACTCTTCAATTTCTATTTTCATTTGCATTCCTTCCTGTAGTCGTGGGAAGTGTTGGACTGATGCCAAAGTGCACGCAATCGACTGTATTTCATCAAACTACTACTACTTCTCCATAATATCAGTACCGATCATTTGCAAAGTGGGCTCCTCCTGCAGAGATGTCCAGAGTTCCGTGGCTTGCTCAAATAAGTTGGTGCAGTCCTTGACTGCTGTGTCTAATTTGGCTATGCCCTCCTTGATTGCTGCTCCGCACTGCACTCATACTTCTGGTGGAGTGGTCGGATGAAACTTCAACTGAAACTTTGAGATCTACAACTGAAGTTCAAATCGAGCTCAACCGATTTCATCCTTTGATTCCTTGACCGATGCAACCAAATTCTGAATCTTCTCTGCTGACTCTATCTCTACAGGAATGTTGAGCTCTAGCAACGTATTACATGCTTGTGTAATTGTTTCTTCCAATTTCTAGCTGCACGTGGCCATTTCTTCCTTCTCCTTCAGTGCCTGCACCTTTTTTGCGAATATATGCTTATTGTTGGTCTTGACCTCACTGATCATGAGCAGCATGCACTGCTCCTTAACCCTTAGTTCGTCAGATACTGCTTGGTGTAGTTCGTGGAGGGTCTAGATAGGGAGTGTCACAAGATTGACACCTAGATCCTTAAGTTATGAAAGTTGGGGGTTTACTTCCTCTGAATGGTCTTGCAGGGCCCCATCTAGCAACTAAATGACTCTGAGGTCCAGAGTTTGATCTGTATCGATCACGGTCATGCTTGCTTGCTGCAGACTCTCCTTAATCCTGCTCACATGACCAACGCTCGCTTGCATCCACCCTGTTTGGATCTACAGATCGTGTAGATCCTTCTGCAAATTGCCCAACACTTGTTGGTACTGTTGCTCAAACTGCGTCCATAGTTCTGTGGCAGTGTCGCAGACCTTATCCTTGATTTCATCCAAGTCCCCCTCAGTGGGGACCATTGGGTCGACATCCGTGTGCGTGTTGGACTTTTGCTTCTTCCTAGGTGCTGAAGTTGTCTCCTTGGGGAACTTCTAAACTCTAAAGGGGGTGTCCTACTTTGTGCCCCCACCTCCTTCAACATTGGACTCCTCTTGATCCTCGGTGTACTGAGAAGAAGACTCCTCAACGTCGATAATAGTCTCCTTAGCCACCCTCTCTTTCTCAGCACTTGCCTTAGCATCAACTTTCTTCTTCTGCTGCGTAACTTTCTCTCTTGCTGCAACCTACTCAACCTCCTTATGCTTTAGTGTTGCCGTGGTATGCGTGGAGGAACTTTCCCCAACCTTGCTTGTACCTACACCGAGATCTAAGGGGTACAACCACTCCCCTGGCCATTTCCCAATGACTTCCTGCACATCTTCCTCACTCACCAGGTAGGGTAACTTGTACCACATTTTCTTCGGATCCTGTCTCGCACGGATAAACACATTGTGAAAGTCCACCTTGAACTCTACATAAGCTTCCAGTTGTTCATATAGAGTCGGTGACAACCTCGGCCTCTGGCTGATCACCATACGGAGATCCATCTCGACCAGCACCCAAAACATTTTAGTCTCCATGACCCGTGCAAGGTCCTTTGTTGCCCATAGTGAAGTGAACTTTACAACTTTTGATAAATCAGGTTCTTGTGGGGGGAATTGACTGTCTTCTGGCAGCCTCCACGTGACTAGCGCAATCAATAGAAATAGGCAAGCATAGTGAAATTCCATGCCCTCATCTTTTGCTTCACAATAGTTGGCCAAAAGTTCCTTGGAGAGGTATTGCGCCCAATTGTATTGGACATCTTTAGCACATTGGGCAGCTAATGAAATTACTGGCGCTAGAACCTCTTCTGCACGACACTTCCTCATGATCTTACAGAACAAGATCTGTGCGGAAAATTGCACCACCTTGTCTGTAATAGAGCGGATGGAATATCCGCACGACTTCTTCACCAAGCCGAACTTTCTCTTCATTTGGTTTGCGAGTTTCTTTTCTTTAGTTTTCCCTCCATATGCCTTTGCTGGATCCACCCCTTAATGGGGAAACATAGTGATCCGATGGATCAACATATCAGTAATAGGGATGGGTTCTCCCAACTAGAGATACCCATCATGCACCAGGGTTAGCAGTGAACATAGACTGTGTTGATGTTGGTTCTGTTGAAATACGGCATGCAGAGCATGTTCAACAGGCTTGCTTTCTCAACCCCTGCAACCCACTTCATTAGCTCTAGTCACATTACTCCAGTATCTTCATAATAAATCTTTGCCAAATTCTTGTTTGGCGCAATCTGTGGGAACTTCTCATGGTATTCCTAATCCCAATCCTCTAGCTTGAGCGAGCGAATGTGCCCTAATAACGCGCCTTCAAACACCACATTTTCTGGCAGTAGTGGTGTAGAAATGATGAATTTGGTGGTATCTGTGTCTTTCGGTACCTTAGCTTTTCCTTTTCATGGTGGGATATATTTCACAAGCTGAGTCATAGGCTCACCCTCTTCGGCTTCCATTTCCTTAATTCCTCCGTGAAGCTCTTCTTCATCAAGATCAAGTGGCTCATGCAGTTTCTGTGACTTATCCATTTTCCCCTTTTGGTGAACCTCAGTGGGGTTTTTCCACAGTGAATGTCTCACCGGAACTTGTTGCAGCTTCTTTTGTTTCTTCTCAGCGGAAAACAACTTAGGCCTAGGCGACCTCGACACTGTGGGTACAAAGGGTGTTTCTTCCATTGCCGACATGACTTCAGGGGTTGTAGCTTTAGAACTTGTGACTTCTGTGGGGAGAGTTTCATCCATTATGTCCAAGAAGGCCTTACGAAAAGTTTCAGACATGTTAGCTAATCCTAGATATGAGAAAATTTCTTCCAAATCAGGCTCGGACATAGAATTTAGCTCTTGGTGCAACACAAGGCGAGAAAGCTCATAATTCATTTTTAGAGAGAAAAGTGTTCGAATGCAGGGTGGCATGCCAGATATATAGGTGATTTCAAATTTGAATCCGACCATTCCCTCAAATTTCTGATCTTTAACGCATCTTTGGCAGTAGATTTCCAAAGATATTCCCCATAAATGCGGCCTCCCCGCTCCTTCTAACGGAAAATTTTCCATCCAATCATCTACAATGCACCCAACAATTAGTTTTGGACCTGGCTGCGTGACACCATCCTCCGTGGCATAGCTCCTGTTGGCGCCCTTTTTTCTTCCTACGTGCAGCCCCCTTACTTCGTCCTTCTAATTCTTGGGCAGTGTAGTTTATAGTCCTGTACCTCCTTGCAGCTGCCTAGAGTATTAAGACTATCCCACCATCATATAGTCATTGCGCAAGGCGGGATCACCCTTGTATAACTTCAATCGACTGCCATTGACTCTTCCCTGAAACAATTTACCGTTCAGCTTCACGAGCTGAACTGCACCACCATCTATAATTTCTTTGATGACATACGGCCCCATCCAATGCATTTGAAATTTTCCAGGAAATTTCATGAATTTTCTATCATAAAGTAACATTAAATCATTTATCTAAAAGGTGTGTTTCTTAATATGTCGATCATGCTAGACCTTTTCGTGCTCCTTTTGCACCTGCTGGTGAATTCCTACCAAAAACCTACCTTCCTCCAATTCCATTAGCTGTGCGAGACGCTTGTCCATTGTGTCGCAATCAGCCATATCAGTGAGTGCTGCAATTCATAGACTCAATGCAATATACTCCACGGGCATCACAACCTCTATCCCATAGACCAACCTGAAGGGAGTTTGGCTTATCAACTTTTTACATGTTGTCCTATATGCCCATAGAACTGTTGGTATGCATACATCCCAATCATTCCTTTTCACGTTGCAGACCTTTGTCAATATGTTTTCCAGGATCTTATTGAATGCTTCAACCATACCATTAGCTTGAGAATGATAGGGCGTGCTCTTCTGGTGATAAACTCATAATTCGTCCAACATCGTAGCAATAGTTGCGTTCAGGAAATGTGTACCCCTATTGCTATCGATATCTTCGGGCAACCAAACCGAGTTAAGACAAACTTGAAAAGGAACTTCACAACTGTAGCAGCACTACAGTCTTTGACTGGCTATGCTTCTACCCATCATGTCAAGTATTCAGTTGCAGTAATAATGTATCGCAATGGAACCATTTGTTGGTCTAATGGGGCCTGACCCAGGTTCAACATTATCTGTGCCAACCAACAAAACCCTAACTGTTGGCCCTTTCGGCAACAACCCGCATAGCGTGGGCTGAAGTCTCAAATGAAGCAGTATTGGGGGATGACAAAACCAAGTTTATGCATCCAAAGGTCAATGTGATAGGTTCCTGTGGCTCCTAGGACTTAAATCTATCTTCGCGAACCCTAACCCTTTCGAAACAGATGTTTACAGTAAAACAACTTCCAGATATTTGCGAAGGTTCTTAATTATTCATAAAATGCATAAATATTACTCATCTACTACCTTCGTGCACCAGATAAGCATTAATTCATATAAATTTTAACGCAAAGCAAAATTATAGACACTTGCAGAAATAAGAAATAATACACAGATGCATCAGAGTTGGCTCAAAACTGTCTTTATTAAGTATGATCGTTCAAGTACATGTTTTCCCTGCGCACTCAACTGCATAGGCCCACGCACTCAGCCTGTGGACTTACCAAGGTCTTTGCGCACTCAGCTGCAATATACTTCCCCTTTGTAGGAATTTACAGGGTAAGTTCCTCAGAAAGAACACCAAAAGGACACCGCTCACAACCAGATCTCAAATCAATACACCAGTATTTTTGACGTGGTTAAAACCCTCAAAGTGCAAGGAGGGAAACAGTCCACGGCCTGTCCCAACGTGGGTACTACAGGCAATTTATTAATCAAAGAATGAAAATTTACATAATCTTCTCTCATGCACGGATTACCCGAACAAAGACCCTCCATGCGCTTTAAATAGAACTCATGGACCAATCGGGTGTCAAGCCACGGATCAAGTGTCGGTAATACCGAGGAGAGAATGAACCGTCGGATCACTACATATCGTGACCGTCGGATTGTAAGTTACAAAATGTACAATGGTAAAGAAACACACTTTACCTAACTCTATACCTAACTCTACACTAGACCAAGTTGAACTTAACTATATCCTATGTGTCGGAATATCCTAACATCCCCCCTTAAGAACAACTTGGGATAGGATTGAAGGATTTACAAATATGACACAATAGGAGAAGGAAGGAGGCCTATCCCCCCTTAGTGACAACTTCCTGAACTCCAAGCATATATCGAAGTTTAGTGAACTTCGCCTCTATGAGAGCCTTTGTGAAGATGTCTGCAACCTGATGATCTGTTGGACAATATTGCACTTCAAGAACATGGTCATGAATGAGCTTTCTGATGAAGTGCATGTGTAGTTCAATGTGTTTGCTGCGTTGATGCTGGACTGGATCTTTGCATAGCTGAATGGTACTTTGATTATCACACCAAAGTGTGGTTGGATGCTGCTGCTCAAAGCCAAACTCTGATAGGATCTGACGAAGCCACAAGGCTTCCTTACTAGCTTCCACGGCACCACGATACTCTGCTTCTGCTGACGAAAGAGAAATGGCAGCCTGTTTCTTACAAGCCCATGTAATAGGTCCTGAACCAAGAGTGAAGACATAACCGGCAGTAGACTTCCGATCATCAGGGTCACCAGCCCAATCAGAATCAGTGAAACCAACTAATAGAGGAGCTGCTTTGGCACTGTAATGAATCCCAAACTGAACTGTACCTCGAACATAACGAAGTATTCTTTTAGCTGCTTTCCAATGACTTTCACGGGGGTTTTGCATAAAACGAGCAACAAGGCCAACAACAAAGGAAAGATTAGGACGAGTATGGGTTAAATACAAGAGTTTTCCTACAAGTTGACGATATAAGGTAGCATCAACTTCAGGAGAAGTACAAGAGACTGAAATTTTGACTCCAGACTGAAAGGGAGAAGGGGCTGGCTTACAGTCTTCCATGTGAAAATGACGAAGAAAATCACAAGCATACTTGGACTGGGAAAGGAAAATACCCTCTGTGGATTGCAAGACTTGAAGACCGAGAAAATAGTGTAAGTGTCCTAAGTCTGTCATTTCAAATTTCTTTTTAAGGCTGGTTTTCACATGGTTTATAAGGTTGGGATCACTACCAGTAAGAATAAGATCATCAACATAAAGAACAAGGATGATAAGAGAGTTGCCCACTTTCTTGGTGTAGACAGTATTGTCAGAATGACACCTAGAAAAGCCAGATTCTAAAAGAAAGCTATCCATTTTGGCATACCAAGCCCGAGGAGCTTGCTTGAGGCCATAAAGGGATTTCTTAAGTCGACAAACAAGGCTGGAGTCTGTTTGTATGAAGCCAATGGGTTGTTCCATATAGATTTCTTCCTGCAAGTCCCCATGCAAGAAGGCAGATTTAACATCCATATGATGGACTTCCCATTTTAAAGAGGCAGAAAGGGAAAGAACAAGGCGGATAGAGTTCATTTTGGCAACAGGGGAGAAGGTTTCAGTGTAGTCAATGCCTTCAACCTATGAAAAGCCCTTAGCAACGAGACGAGCTTTATGTTTATCAACTTTCTCATCTGGTCCATACTTGGTTCTGTAAACCCATTTACATCTAACAAGTTTGCGTCCCTTTGGTAGAGGAACAAGATCCCATGTATCATTTGTCATCAATGAATGATATTCTTCATTCATAGCTGCTTCCCAATGTGGATGGCCTGAATCTTCTGCAAAAGTGTCAGGATCATGATTTACTGGAGCTTGAGCCAGTAAAGAAGAGGCTCTTTCAAACTGAGAGCGTGTACGTCGCTGATCTGTAGGATCACCGGCAAGATCACCTGCTGCATCCCGAGTAGCACGGACCCATCTTGGAAGTTGAGGATCCTGGGAAGGTGGGGGAGGATTATCATCCTCGCTTTCATCATCTGAAGAAGAAATGTTTTCAAAAGTAGAAGAGATAGGAAGAGGTGGCACATCCGCCGGACTAGGCTCGCAGACCGATTTATTTTCATCAAATTTTACATCTCTTCTAATGATAACATTTTTGGACTTAAATGGAATAAGTCTATAACCTTTTACATCTTCAGAATATCCAACAAAAGTACATTTCTCACTCTTAGGTTCTAAAGCTTTATGCTTTTCATCTGGAATATGGGCCCATGCTTCACTTCCAAACACACGAAAGTGACTTACATCTGGTTTAATGGAACTCCAAGCTTCTTCTGGAGTGATATTCTCTAGAACCTTAGTAGGAGTGCGATTGATTATATAATTTGCACAATTAATTGCTTCAGCCCAAAAACTAAGACTGAGTCCTTTAGATTGCATCATACAATTAGCCATTTCCTTTAAGGTGCGATTTTTCCTTTCAGCTACACCATTTTGTTGTGGAGTGTATGGAACAGTATGTTGCATTTGAATTCAATTTTCGGTGCAAAAGTTGATGAATGTGTTTTTAACATATTCTCCACCATTATCAGTTCTTAGCTTAAGAATTTGATGTCCAGATTGTTTTTCAACAAAGGCTTTGAAGGCCAAAAATGTGTTAAATACTTCGCTCTTGAGTTTTAAGAAGTATACCCAAGTGCGTCTGGAGAAATCATCAATGAAAGTTAAGAAGTAATTGCAGCCAGAGAATGAAGCAACAGGAAGAGGACCACATAAATCACTGTGCACAAGCTGTAAAGGGGCTGAGGCGTGCCAAGAGGCACGTTTGTCAAAACTGTCCCGATGATGTTTTCCGAGTACACATCCGGAACAAACACCATCTCTGCAAGATACCATAGGAAGACCTGTCACCATATTTTCTTTACATAGATGCTGAAGGGAGCGATAGTTTAAGTGACCAAATCGCTCATGCCAAAGTTTGCTCACTTCATCATTATGAGCAACAAATACTGAGGGAAGATTTGATGACCCAAAGTTGTGAAACTTATACAACCTTGTGGAATCATCAGCAAGACCAGTAGCTAGAATCTGTTTAGGATCTTTTAGATCCTTGATTACAACATCATGAGGTGAAAACTCAACAATTTTACCTTCACCTGAATGAGTTATCTGATTGACAGATAGAAGGTTGCAGGATAAGGTTGGAACACATAATACATCATTAAACTGACCATTGTCTAGATGAACAGTTCCAGTCCCTACAACATTAAGAGATCTATCATCACCAACATATATATTTTTGGTGTTACAATCATTTAAAGAAGAAAACATGGCTTGGTTTTTGGCCATGTGATAAGAGGCTCCAGAATCAATGAGCCACTCATGAGAATGAGAAGAAGAAGAAGATACATTTAATGCATAACCAGACTGAGATGATTGACAACGACATGCAGAAAGTGCCATTCCGGAAGTTGAAGTTGAAGTAGGCTCCACATGGATGTTATGTTTCTTCATTGCGGCTTCCAAGGCTTCCATCTTCTTAAAGAATTTAGATTCTAAGTGGCCATCTCGATTACAAAAGTTACAATGTCTATCAGTCTTCTTCCATTTGTTTTTATTGGTCTTATCATTTTGCTGAAATGATCTTTCATTTTGAGGCTGAGTTGGTTTAGGACCATTCTTTTGAGGATATGACTTCTTAGGATTCTTTGAATTTGGTTGCTGCTGGGCGGCTAACGCTTTTGTGGAAGAGTTTCCAAGATTAAGAAGACCAAGGTGTAAGAGTTTTTCTTGTTCTCTTATTAAGGAATCACAAAAGGAGTCAAAGGAAGGGGCCTTGTAGTCTTTTCCTTGACAAATGAAAGCTTCCCTTGTAGAATGGAAAGTGGAAACAAATACAGAGTAGGCTGGTCCCAACTTAGTAAGGATGGAATAAATAAGGTTACCATCTTCTTTCTTAACTTTAACACCTTCCAAGAGATATCTAAGGGTCTTGAATTTGGACAAGAAATCTTCAATGCAAGAAAAATTATTAGGATCCAAAGTAAGCAACTCATTTTCAAGTTGATGGGCTCTAATTTCATTTTTAATCCCAAAAACTTTAGCGAGTTTTTCTAATGCTTCATGAGGAGTCTCAAGGTCTGCAATGTGGAATCTAAGATCAGGAGAAATAGACATCCCTATCAAACCACGTGCTTGATCTTGTCTATTTTCCCATTTTGCAACCTTGTCTTCATCTTTTGGTTTCTTCTCTTGGTCTGTGGCTATTCTGAAGAGACCTTTACTTCTAAGTAAATCTTCCATGTAGGCTACCCATTGGAAGTAGTTAGTGCTGTCAAGAATGACTTGGCATGGACTTTCCATTTAAAAAAAAAAACTGAAGCTGAAGATGCTGAAAGTAAGTGTTCCAATGGATAGATCTCGAAAAAATAGGCGGTTTTAAAAAAAATGGCTCTGAAAAAGGCTTCCGGATGAAGAAGTTATGGCTTTTTGAAAAAAAATTGTTGAAGTTGCCGGCAAAGTGCGCGAATGTGCGGGAATGAAAAAATATGCCCCCACAAAATGGAGACTTGAACCCAAAACCTCTACTCTCTTAAAATAGCTTTGGACCAAGTGATTCATACAAAAAATTTGAGAGAGAGAGAGAGAGAGAGAGAGAGGGGGGGGGGGGGGGGGCCTTGGTTTGCGTGCTTGCCTTGAGAAAGCTCTTTTTCCCTACAAAACACAAAACACAAAACTCAACACGAATATGCAAAGAAAAACAAACCTTGCGGCTCGAAGTTAGCTTTAGCCAAAAAAACTAGAAATTTAAAAAAAAAAATCTCAAAGTTAGCTTTAGCCGAAAAACTAAATATTTTTCTCAATGTTTCTGATTTTCCGAGATCACACTAAGGTGCAGGGAAAAGAGCATACGCATGAGAAAAATCCTTCCTTTCTGTTTCTGATTTGCCCAGATCGCACAGAGTCGCAGGGCAAAGAGCATACACAGAAATGAAAGGTATAGATCCGGTTAAAAAAAAAGGGCTAAATAAACCGAAACCGAAATAAGCAGAGAGAAAATAACAGTAAACTGCAAAAAAACATTGTATACCTCCCGATCTGAAAAATGACGCAGCTAGGGCTACCAGAAACCTTTTCGCGTGAAACGAAAGGGGTTCCTCACTGGAACAGATGCTCCGAACGCAACAGAGCAGTCCTCTCGGCCCGAAAGCAGTCAGAAACAGCAGATCTAGGAAACGACAGCCGCATGCAGTTCTACCGGCTTCAGATTTGGATCACCAACGGACGCGGCCCTCAAATCGCTCTGATACCATGTAGGAATTTACAGGGTAAGTTCCTCAGAAAGAACACCAAAAGGACACCGCTCAAAACCAGATCTCAAATCAATACACCAGTATTTTTGATGTGGTTAAAACCCTCAAAGTGCAAGGAGGGAAACAGTCCACGGCCTGTCCCAACATGGGTACTACAGGAAATTTATTAATCAAAGAATGAAAATTTACATAAGCTTCTCTCATGCACGGATTACCCGAACAAAGACCCTCCATGCGCTTTAAATAGAACTCATGGACCAATCGGGTGTCAAGCCACGGATCAAGTGTCGGTAATACCGAGGAGAGAATGAACCG
Source organism: Pinus tabuliformis (assembly GCA_031772625.1). Classification (NCBI taxonomy): domain Eukaryota; kingdom Viridiplantae; phylum Streptophyta; class Pinopsida; order Pinales; family Pinaceae; genus Pinus; species Pinus tabuliformis. The sequence continues at coordinate 141,585,573 of CM062812.1, forward strand.
TCGGATCACTACATATCGTGACCGTCGGATTGTAAGTTACAAAATGTACAACGGTAAAGAAACACACTTTACCTAACTCTATACCTAACTCTACACTAGACCAAGTTGAACTTAACTATATCCTATGTGTCGGAATATCCTAACATCCCCCCTTAAGAACAACTTGGGATATGATTGAAGGATTTACAAATATGACACAATAGGAGAAGGAAGGAGGCACTAGAGCCTATACCCTTTTGCCTAAGTACAGGAAACATACCTTTCTTGCCTTAGCTTACTTGCCCTTATACAGATTTTTATCAATTAGTCACCTTTTTAGACTCGCCATGACTCATCTATATATAGCATTTTTCTTACAACACTATGGTCTGCGGACCATGGGTGGGTCTCAAAACCTCCTATCACCTACCCACCTAAGGGACTAAATCTCCTTTGACTCATACTATCTTCGCGCTCTTCTTTCACATTTCGCGGAGACTTTACATTTTATACAAAATTTAACCCCAAAATTTTACCAAAACGTAACCCCAGGGACCCCATCCCAACACTTCCTCTGCCTCGTACTCTCCGAAATTCCTTCTATTGGATTCTCACTGCCCCTCTGTTGCAAGAAATCTCCTCAATCGATTTTCCTCTTTAGAACTTCTCACTTCAGAAGATCGATTTTCTTAATCTCTCTTGTGTTTTCCAAATGACCCTCAAGCCCCTTCTTATATCTTCCTGTTGGACAACCAACAACCTAGATTAAATCTTAATCAAAGGATCATATCGTTTTGGCTTGATCCATGTCTTTTTCTAGAATTTTCACCCCTGATTAGATTAATACCTATTAATATTTTAATTTTTCTAAGTTTAGACTTAGGAACCCCATTAAAAATATTAATTATTTTAATAAAATCACTTTTGGGTGGAATTTCGCAAAACACTTTCTAGGTTATTTGGAATACATGTGCCCAAGCCTCCCTGCAAAATTTGAGGCTTAGAACACATCCGATGCTACCCCAAATCAACACAATCAACCCAAAATAATCGTTGCATGCAAAGAATTCGAGTTATCGAGTTGAGATGGAGATTCCAAGGCATTGTACTATCAATTGTAGCATATTCCAATGTGTACAGGTGGTGCATGTAGTCATAGGAAAGACCTAAGGGAATTGCGCAATTCAATAGTGGGAAATTCCTAGATAGGGGCAAATTTCCCAGAGGATCAACACAAGTAAATAAGAGCTTGGAGGGCTTGAAATTTGGCTAAGCGTTGGTCAGAGTCAGTCAGTCAGGTAGAGGGATAGGCTATACACTTGCAGGGTGTGCTCAATCTTGAGCAAGCATATGTATTTCATCTCTATTCTATGATTAAAGCAATATATATAGTATGGGGTTTTGAGCAATTGATTTCCTCTAGATAAATATCTGTGCATGAGTGATGTTTCCTTTTTCATATCTATGATTTGTGTTCTAGATGGTGAATTAACTTCCGCGGATCAGTAGAGTAGCTTCAAGTCTTGTGATTTAGTAAATTCCATGAGCAATTTTGAATTTAAACATTAATTTCTATCATCACGAAGGATTCATGCATTGGGATACAAGAAGAACTAAGTCTATAAAGGTTCAGGTTGCATTGCTTTATTTAAGCATGTTTCTATGATCAATCATGAGTAGCTCCTTAAGTTTCCTATCCTTCAATGGATACCAATATTGGTAGAACTATCATAAATAAAACAAAACAAATACAAAAGCGAAGCAAGTGTGAAAAGCAATCCAAATCAAATTTGCAACTGAATTATGTCCTTGTAAACAATAAATACTTGAAAAATTATATAGTGAATAGGAAAAATTAATGAAAGAAAAAGGCACTTCTATTCTCTATGTTCCAACAAATTTTACACATGATAAAGGTTACAAACTAATCAATTTCTGAATAAGGAACAATGGCAGAGTAGAATGAATAGAATGAGTTGGAAATGGTTTCGATTCTCTATGATTTAAATATTTAGTTTTAAAACAAGAGTCCATATAGACAATGGAATGAAAGAAGGAACATAATCTTTTACTACAATCAACTTCTATGCATTTGGATCTGAACTAGGTGCAAGGTGACTAGAAAGATATGTGTGTTCCGTTGATGGAATGGATGGTGATGCACATGAGAGCAAAGTATGAAGGCATAGGAAGAATGGTCGTATGTTTGTTTTATATGTACAATGTGCATATCTATATATCTATCTATCTATCTATATATATATGTGTGTGTGTGTGTGTGTTTTCCGTTGATGGAATGGATGGCGATGCACATGAGAGCAAAGTATGAAGGCATAGGAAGAATGGTCGTATGTTTGTTTTATATGTACAATGTGCATATATATATATATATATATATATATATATATATATATATCTTATTCAACTGTGCAAACCCTTATGAACCAACATGTATAATAGAGTGCAAACTGGGTGAATTTAGCAACGATTAACATATAACAACGATGATTAATGGAATTGATTTGAATCGTAGTGACAATATATATGACATAACCATGTTGAATCAAATGGAGGTGAATTGAACAACATTGAATGTGAATACAATATGTGAATTATAAGTTGGCAAGAGAATGAGATGTTTTGAATTATGTGCTTGTAAACAATAAATACTTGAAAAATTATATAGTGAATGGGAAATATAATGAAAGAAAAAGGCACTGCTATTCTCTGTGTTACAACAAATTTTACACATGATAAAGGTTACAAACTAATCAATTTCTGAATAAGGAACAATGGCAGAGTAGAATGAATATAATGAGTTGGAAATGGTTTTGATCCTCTGTGATTTAAATATTGAGTTTTAAAAAAAGAGTCCATATAGACAATGGAATGAAAGAAGGCACACAATCTTTTACTACAATAAACTTCTATGCATTTGGATCTGAACTAGGTGCAAGGTGACTAGAAAGATATGTGTGTTCCGTTGATGGAATGGATAGTGATGCACATGAGAGCAAAGTATGAAGGCATAGGAAGAATGGTTGTATGTTTGTTTTATATGTAAAATGTGTGTGTGTGTGTGTGTGTATCTTATTCAACTGTGTTAACCCTTATAAACCAACATGTATAATAGAGTGCAAATTGGGTGAATCTAGCAACAATTAACAGATAGCAACAACGGTTAATGGAATTGATTTGAATCGTAGTGACAATATATATGACATAACTAATAACTATGTTGAATCAAATGAAGGTGAATTGAACAACATTGAATGTGAATACAATATGTGAAGTATAAGTTGGAAAGAGAATGAGATGTTTTGAATTATGTGCTTGTAAACAATAAATAATTGAAAAATTATATAGTTAATAGGAAAGATTAATGAAGGAAAAAGCCACTTCTATTCTCTGTGTTCCAACAAATTTTACACATGATAAAGGTTACAAACTAATCAATTTCTAAATAAGGAACAATGGCATAGTAGAATGAATAGAATGAGTTGGAAATGGTTTCGATTCTCTGTGAGTTAAATATTAGTTTTAAAACAAGAGTCCATATAGACAATGGAATGAAAGAAGGCGCACAATATTTTACAACAATCAAATTTTATGCATTTGGATTTGAACTAGGTGCAAGGTGACTAGAAAGATATGTGTGTTCCGTTGATGGAATGGATGATGATGCACATGAGAGAAAAGTATGAAGGCATAGGAAGAATGGATGTATGTTTGTTTTATACGTACAATGTGCATATATATATATATATATATATATATATATATATATATATATATATATATATATATACTGTGCAAACCCTTATTCAATTTGGAAAATAGACAATTTTGGCTTTTAACAAATCTAGGTCAATAATGAAATTTGAGCATACTTGAGTTCAAGAACAAAGGATAACTCCCAAACGATAACTTAGTTTGAAAAATGCTCATGTTTTACTCAATGTTCCATGTTGTCGACAAAATCAATGTCTTACAAGTTCAAGATCTAAATTCATTTTCTTGGAAATTACGTCGCAAGTTGGTAGTTTGGAAACTTTGATTTGTAAAATTGAGTAAGAGTTGGAGGCTCGCACATGTGACGTAGGTGTGAATGGAATGATAAATAACCATGTGGACACCTCATCCTTATAATCCCATGTGGTGGAATTCCTTCTATAAGCACACCCATATGATAAAGAATGGTTGGGTACCGAAAGTGAACTGTTTGTACTGGAACTGAACTAAAATGATCTATAAGAATCACACTTCATAAACAATCATAAGTAAAACCTTTGTAAAAAAACATTTAATCACTAAAAACACAGAAAAACAATGTATTAACCACACAAGATGTATAATGGTGAATAATGAAGGTTTGATGATGAAAATGGTTATATCATGGATGAAGTATGGGAAAATGGTAGTTTTATTGAGTGGAAAATATGACAAAATTGAAGCCGAACACATCACACATTATTCTATCATGAATACCTCTAATTTGAAAGTTTATCTCACATCACTCTTGCGCAATAACTTTGGTCCTTTTTACATCTATGAAATCTTATATGAATTTAGGTGAGATATACAACTCATATTAAACTTTTGTAGAAACTAGGTTTTTTGTATCACCATCATCAATAATTAAAGTGCAAGACTAGCACTTTACATTTGGTTTTGAATATTTTTTTCCTCTTATTTAATCCTTTAACAATTTATTTATGTAGATGTAACAACACATTCTTCAACAATATATAGTTATCCTACTACTAATTTTGTTGCTACAATACTATGAGTTGTTGTTTTTGCATTCTTTCTTCACCTTGCAATTTTTAATATGTATAAGATTTATGCCCATGACCTGCACATCCAAAAAAAATTCCTTAAAACTTGATGTCTCTACCTAAAATTCTTACTGACCCCCCAATCTCACCAACATTGTAACTTCTTCTCATAATTTGATTAATAGTGTTCAAATTTGCTTCATTTTTTGATCCAAACATGTACGATAGTATGATCAACTATAGTGCATACAATGTATAACAAATATGAGCACTTAGCACAAATTCCAAAGTGATAATAAGGCTGAATTACACAATAAATCCTTATATATTAGGATAACCTCCTCAAGATCAACTAGTACATCCATATAATCAAATCAGGTGGATCCAACAAAATTAGAGATGTTTGGAGAGTCAAGTATTATTCCAAATACTACCCAAATATGTAGTATTGCCATTATTGCTATTGATGTGATTGCTAAGGATTCTGTTTTGTTCAATGTGCTATAGGGATGAAGCCCATTGCATCCACATCTCCTTTTGCATTGAATTATGCAAATAACCCTTGTATATACATCTACTTCTTCTCAATAATTTGGTTGCACAATCTCTCTTAAAATTAATTAATATATTAGATAGATATGGATATTTTTCCCACCATGTGCCTTTATGTAACTACCTACATTTCCATTCCCACCCTATCTAAGGCCATTTTCCTCCCTTACTATGTTTCTCAAGGATGACCAACACTGTAGTTGGATAAGGGGTGTTGTCTCATTAGCAATGCTACCACATTTAACTACTCTATTAATTGCAAATTACGTTAGATGTTGTTGAAGTATGTGACATCTCATTTGAAACAAATAGAATAATTGAATTGAATGTTGTCAAAGCATGAATTGATGGCTGAGGAGGTGGAAGGATTGAAATAATTGAAGTAAAATGTAAGGTGATATGGGATTTAGTTGTTAACAAAAAAATGGAGCTATGGTGAATATAATGGAATGGAAATGGATCTATTATAATGTATTTGCTAACATGTCCATTAACTTTACATTGATGACAATATTACAACTAAAAATTTGAATGTTCGGAATACGAGGGAGGTCCATGTATTTAAAAAAAAAATGTGGACAAGCCATTTACTTTGTGAAAATATACAAAGATATTGAGAATTTGCAAAGACACAATATCTTGTTTGTAAAAAATGGCTATAGAGTTCATTTGGAGAGATGCACTGGGGTAAATTAAATAAGAGAGAGAGACTACGTAAACTAAATTGCTCTAGACTGATCCCATAGTGCTGCAAATAATCTATATTAGTGTTGGAAATTCCCTAGAGATTGGGAGTTCATTTAGTTTAGATTTGGGTTACAAGGGTCTTATAGTTAAGTTTTTCATTTCTGGTCTTCTATATAGGATCCCAAGCAGTTGCTTTTGGTTTGATATATGGATTCTCACTTTGTGGTCGAACTTGTCTTTTGAAGTTCGTCCATGTGTTGAGAGCTCCGTATGTTTCTAAGCCATCTCCATCCTTTTTCAAGGAGAACCACCTAGGTGCCCACCTTAGTTCCATCCATTTACTAATATCTTGCTCTACACAAAACCTAGACCCACTTCATTATATTTGTTACTATCTCCTTGTTGCAACATAATGGATTATTTGATCATTTATAAAGAACATAATCCAAAAATAATTAATGGGTGAAATAAAATAAAAATAAAAATAGATAAGATAAGATAAATAAATAACCAAAATGGGGGAAACAATTTAGTTATGTTCAATACCACTAGCTTGTACCTCATGGTACTCCTCTTACTTGTAGTATGGAAGTCATCAGACTAGCCTTTGTTCAAATAATTTTTACCAAGTTACCAATAAATATTCAAGATACATAATCCATCAATCACTTATGTCCCATTCATACCATCTAGTTCTCTCTCCCTCTCTCTCTCTCAACCTAGGCTAACCTATATAAGGAAGCTTTATGTGCTCTACTCATTTTCTGCTAGCTCATACCATTTGTGTCAAATACAGGTTTATTACATCTATTCATTTTTTGTGTACCTCTTGTTGGTTTAAGGATCACATAAATTTCCTTTGGCTAATGGATCCACCTTTTGACACAAACTCATTAACCATGGAGATTTGATTTAGAGGCCTAGTACCTTGGTTACCATTTTAATCACTAGTAATGTACCTTGCATGTCACAACCAATTTTCTCGTTGGTTCCAAATGGCATGGCTACTTCTTATGGTGGACTTCAAAATCATATATTCACATTGTAAGTGTTCATACTCGTACCTTAGAACCCATTATCATTATTGGTGGACCTTATTGCATATGATAGGATTCACATCATGGGTTACTACCCAAATAGGGTCCCCCTTACTTGATCACAACATATTGTTTCATCATGGAGAATATTACTTGATGATATCAATGTTATAGGTCATATTGAATGCCAGAAACATGTATGGATCTTCTTCATTATTTAATACGAGCTTCCATTATGATTTACCTTGGTTATATATTTGTGTATTTTGTACTTGGACTTCCTTTATTTTATTTATATGCTTTTGTGTGTGACATTGTTCCAACACCAATTCAAATGGATGTAACATTCATTTTTTACATGTAACATTAGCTGATTGCATTTATAAATCCACGGTCCTATATTATACTTTATTCAATTTATAACTCTCTCTCTCTCTCTCTCTCTCTCTCTCTCTCTCTCTCTCACATATATATATATATATATAAGTCTCAGAAGAAAATAAATGATTTATTTTGTATATATGGTGCTCTCATAATCTTGCACATCTACTACCACAGCAATTTTGTCCACCTACTTCGTGTAAGTGCTTGTAGTCAGAGCTAGTCCAAATCAATGTTAATCATACCTATTATCTGGAAAATATGGAATATAGGCAAATTCATATCTCAAATCCAAGTCAAACTCCAATTTTACCATTAGAAGGGTCATGCCATGTTCCCTTTCATGTGATATTTTTATTAATGTTTGGTGACCTTCATTGTGGCATGATTTAAACAATTATGTGGCCCATTAATTCCAAAGGTTACTTAAGAAGCTTTAAATCCAGATTTATGAAGGGAACCAAATGAAACATAATTTTATAACAAAAACCCAAAGATATAATGAAAATGGATTTCTATTAATAAATGGAAGGTGCTGAAATTGTAAACATGCAAAATGAAATTAACTAGCTTGAATGGTGGTAGCTTATCTCTAAGAAGAGATGTGACGACTATGTGCCTTTGCCAGAGTGAGTTACAATGAGGTTGAAAGGCCCTTTTTTAACATTAGAAGCAATGAGGAAACTCTAAACATCCAAAAACATAACCCTAGGATATGAAACACCAAAAGTCTTGTGGGCCCCACTGGGGTTAGTTGGTACATCAACTTCCCAAGGTCATAATTTTTGCATACAATATTTGTTTGGTACACTCGATAACCCACTGAAGAGGTCTAGTCGAGAATTACACATTTCATACTAACCAAATTTTTGCCTATGGTCATATCCTAGGTCCTTTCCGCATAAAAAAACATCATTCAGGGCCTCAAAATGTCTTTAGAAGTTTAGGACCCAAAAAAGTGTAAAAAAACTGCCAGGATGGAGAATTGTGATTTGAGCTAGTCGAGTAGGCAGATGGCCATTGACATCAAACTAGATAATTCCTCCCCCCTTAAGAATTAATGGTTTCCATTACATTGAGTCCCACCATCAAATAACGAAACTTTTGTTGAATTTGGCTCTAGGTGAGCCACTTGTCTCGGTGAAGAAGTTGCTCGACATCCAGGAAATGGCAAAGGCAGGATTGTACATCACTATCAATCCAGGAAAATCCCATGCCAATGACAACAAACATGACCAATAAACCAATGCATAAACCATGCATTCACATCCCAACAAGATAATCAAACATATAACTTGTTACCTACAAAATCCTGGCTTGCTGATTGCTCTTTCTTTTGTTAGAAAATTATATATATTACAGAGCAATGGAACACATAAAATTTATTGCAGAAATATAAACACATAAAACAAGAGAGACACAAATATATGTGGTTCACCCAATTTGGGCTATGTCCACGGGAAACAACCAATCCTTCCTTTTATATTATCCAACAAATTGAAGAGATACAACCTACAATAGATCCGCTGTAATTCCCTCTTCGCTCTCACACAATATCCTCTCTCTTTCTCACTTAGAATATAGATCTACATAGATGCAATACAATTCCCTTATATATAGCGAGGGGTTGTCTTCTAGGGAAAAAAACCCTAAATTAAACATAAATTCTACTGTCATATCTTTGCCTAATGAATGACCCAGATTGACTATGAAATTACAACATTTTACAAGGAAAATTTACATCTATTTTTAGCTTCAGGGGTGTTGCCCCCAATCCCCCACTAGGGGAGGGCTCTTAAAGATCGCTGCCCCCCCTGGGACCTCCCTTGCAGTGAAAATATTACGAGCAGCAATGACTGGGGTCCAATGCAGTGATACCTCTGAATAAAGAAGATAATCAGGCTCCACACTCAACATCTTTGCTTGATTTATGCCCTTGCTTACTGCTGTCCAATATTCTTCTTGCACTCCCTTGATTTTCCTTGCTTATCCTTTGTTTTCTTGCTTGTGTCTTCGATGTGTCCAAGTGCTCTCTCTTCTCTTGCTTCTCCTTATCCAAGTAAGAATGCTAGAATATTTTCTCCAATTTGTTTTCTTTTTCTTATCCTTTTCCTTCATTTTCCTTTGCATGCATGTTCTTTTACTATTTTCTCTTGTATTGTCTCTTCCTCTTTTGCACTTGCTGAAGTGGAATTTCTTTTATTTTCATTTATTTCTTTGGCACTTTGCCACATGTCCTTGCTAGCTTGTAATAAATAATTTTCCATTTATTTTCTTTTTCTTTTTTCAATGCCAATGCTAATGCCAATTTCCATAGCCAATAAAAATTTAATCACAACCGACTCCCAATATAATGTTTTTACCCTCATTCAGGTTGGAATACGTGTCCCATGACCTTGGTTTTTTTTTCCCTTTATAATTCCAATTTATTACATGGAAACTTAACCTAAGGCTGTTACAAACCCCTCTCCCTTGGGGGAACACCATTCTCAGTGTTCTTATGACTCTTATGACAAGAAAAAATTGTTGAAAACATGACAACATATTTCTTATGGAGATTTATAAACACAACTAGATACAATATTCACATGCACACGGGACATAAAAATGATGAAAAGGAGCTCTGGCGAATTTTTCTCAAAAATGACGGAAATGGGATTCGACTTGGGACCTAGGTTTTCACCTGGAGTAATGTTCATCAACCCAAGTTTTGGTTAAGGACTCCCATGGGGTATGGGACCGGTTCCTATGTGTGCACTTGGTTTTGTTTGGGTCAGAGGCAGAGTTTTCTTTAATCGATTTTTTATTAAGGTGCTGATAGTTTTAGTTTTTGAGGGTTTTCACCTGCATCGATTAGAGTTTTAACTCTTGCTCAAACCATTTTTACCTCTTACCATAACAGTTTTGCTGTCACGCCTCCCTTGCTAGCTGAGGTTCTCGTGTAGCTCGTGGCAGTCTAGGCGGGGAAACGAGAGTTTGTGAAGGGTTCCAGGGCAGTTTTTTACAGGGTTTGACCTGGGTATCTCGCTGCTTCCCAAGACAAAGTTGTCTTTTACCTCAATTAAGCTGTGGTTTATATGAATGGAGGAGGATTTTGAGGAGGAATTAGTTTATTACTCCTTGGATAGTCTAACACATTCATACATCTGGGTGGAGTCACGCCCGTTGTCGTGAGGAGGGCTTAGACCGGCCTCACCCACTCCACCAAAAGACCAGGTAAGTGACTTAGTGCCAAAAATAGCTGATATGGAGGAGTCTTTGCAGGGCCTAGACCTCGCTCAACCGATTGCGACGATTTTTGAGGGGTTTATAAACCTTGGAGAAGGCACAAGCTCGCCCTTTCTTTCAATACCGTCATCATCAGAGCTGTTAATGTGGAGTGAGCAAAACCATAGTGCTGAGGTTTTCAGAGCAGGGAGGGTTTCCCGGTGGCAGGGACCGAGGCTCTGGGACTTGGCTCAACCGATCCTGTGGACTTTCAAGTGGCAGAAAACCTTCCCGCAAGCAGGCTGGAATTATTCACGAAAGGTTTTACAAGATTATCACCAGGAAGCAACACTTTTCCCTCCGGTTTTTTCGATGGCATAGCGAACAAGGACACCGAGGTGTATGAGGACTGTACCTCAGACGTGGATGAAAACCCTCTGGGGGCAGAACAATAGCAAGTTTCAGGCCTTGGCTCAAAGGAGAGGGATGAAAAGAAATCAAAGCTGTCAAAATCAAGAGAGAGGGGCCGATTGCTAGTGTTTGGGGAAGACATAGGCATGGACAAAGCGGAATTGACAGAAAGCAAAGTGCTGGTGGGCAGGGTCCGAGGTAGAAACTACTCTTTGGGTCGTTTGAAGAGATGGACAATGGAGGTATGGGGTAATGTGTTGGAGCAACTTCCTGTGGTTTTGTCGATGTCCAGGGGCTGGTTTGCCCTTAATTTTTCAGAGCCGGAATAAGTTAACTGGGTGCTGACGCACTATTGGCATCTTGAAATGATCCCCGTCGTGCTTAAATGCTTGTCACCTCTTTTCGACCAGGAGAAGGAAAACATGGGCACGGGGCTAATTCGGGTACGTTTGCTGGGGCTCCCACTGCAATTCTAGTCCGAAGACATTTTTTGGTGTATAGGGGATGATTTGGGCACTTACCTTGAACATGATAGATCATACCTGGACTCAGGTTGTCTGGCAATGGCCAAAATTCTAGTCCATCTGGATACCAGAGATGGCTTGGTGGAGAGTTATCACTTTCAGATGGGTGACATTATCAGATGGAAGGAGTTGGATTATGAGGGCATTCCCTTCAGGTGCCGGAGATGCCATGAGGTTGGCCATCTTTACAAAACTTGTCCCTTGGTAATCGGGTCCGAGCCCTCCGAAATGTTTTGCCGCGACAAGCACTCAAATAAAGTTGGGGATGGTTGATGATCTCGCCGCGCTTCAGGGCGTTTTGAGGCAGGGTCAGGGAGGTTCGAGTTCTGTGCATTCGGAATCAGACGCCTAGACCACGGATGCCCCGATCACTAGAGTGCATGCTAGGGAGAACAATGTGTTTGCGAGTACCTCTTCTCCCCCTAATCGTCTTTTTACAAATGATTGCATGCTATCTGTTTCTGCATCTTCAATTTGTATGTCGAATCTTGTTTCTAAAACCGGTAAGATGAGCCCCATTATCTTCCCTGTGGTTTCTGCCCCTGCACCTCTACTCAGTACCCATTGAATTATTGTACAAAATGACCTTACTCAAGACCCCTCTGGGGATTTGGTCTCTGGGACTTCCCATCGATATAACTTATGCTCCATACCCCTCACCCTCCATGCTTTCAGACTGGATGAGTATCCACACCCATCCCTTCCTCCCAAGGCCCCTCGGGGCAAACAATCATGTCTTTTAAAAGCTATCATAAGGGCCAACCTTGAGGTGGCTTTAGGTATCCAGTCTCCCATAGATCATGTTCTTAGAGCAAAGGGAACCCTGCAAAGGTTTCCCCATGAAAGGACTCTCCTTTAATTGCAGGGGTTTGGCCAGCCTGGATAAAAAATTAGCGTTGATAAGATTGTGTTTGTCAGAAAAGTTGAATTTTCTCTTACTGCAAGGAACCCTAGGCGATGGTCCCCTTGTAAATAAAACCCTAAAATGCTTCTTGCCAGATTGGGATTTCTTCTTCTTGGATGTGCGAGGGAGGTTGGAGGGTTGTGCCCTAGGTTTCAATAAAAGATCAATCAGGATCCCAAACACCTGGGGTGGCAAGGGTTTTTTGGTAACAGATTTCATCTCCATCTTGCTTAATATCCCCCTGAGGGTTATAAACATCTATGGGTCGTGCCATAATAGATAGGTCTTCTGGGAAAATCTGCTCCAGGCAGATTTTATGCAAGTTGAGAACCTGATCATTGGTGGTGACCTCAATTTCTCACTTGGACTCGTGGAATCTTGGGGCCACAGAGCTCAGTCGGACAATTTAACAAGGTTTTTTGAAAACTTGTTGGATGCCCATGACCTAATAAGCATTGATTCGACTCGTATCATGCCGACCTGGAGGAATCGTAGATCAGGGGAGGATGCCCTGGCTCGAAGACTCGACCATTTCCAAATCAAATCCCCTTTACTAAATAGCCTTGCACACATTCAACAATAGGTTGGTTCGGGGGGCTGCTCAGTTCATTCACTGATATTTCTAGAAATTGAGGATGCAAAACTCAAACCTGGATCCCCCTTTAAATTTAATGCTTCATGGCTATTCGAGGATGAGTTCCATGTTATCGTCAAGGAATTATAGAATCACTATAATCAGGATTCCGGTCCACCTCCAGTGGTGCTCATATCAAACAATCTAGCTTGCTTGAAGGAAAAAACTATCAGCTGGGCTAAAGCTAAGTAGAAAAGGGATGGTGAGGAGATAAATAGGATTGAAAGAGAGCTAAAACATCTTGAATCTTTGGGGTTGTCCAGCTTCACCTCTCTACAAGGAAAAGAACATATCATAAACCTGGAGAAGGAGAAGATCAGATTGATATGAAGGAATGAGGAGACTTGGCGACTAAAAAGCAAAGCTTTATGGTTGAAGTCGGTTGATGAGAATACAAATTTTTTTCAACAGTTCACCAGGGGTAGAAAAGCTATCAATACGTTCTGGGAACTAAAATACCATATAGGCAAAGAGGCCATATCTTTCTCCTAGCTAGCTAATTTGGGAGTTAGGCACTTCTCAAACATCTATAAGGATCCAAGGGGAAGCAATATCGCAGAAATCCTCCGGGTTGCGGAGGCTATGCCTAGGTTTGTTGAGGAAGATGAAGAGTAGTATCTAATTCAACCTGTCACTCTGGGGGAATTGGAAGCAGCTATGAAAGAGTTCAGCAAAGACAAAAGCCCGGGGCCTGATGGTTGGCTAATTGATTTCTACGTTACCTTTTTTGAGCTCATTGGGTAGGACCTGCTGCTTGCCATTGAGGATTGTTGGATATTAGGTAGGATGTCAGAGGCTTTCAATTCCACTTTCCTTGCCCTCATCCGTAAGGTAGAAAAGCCCCAAAATTTTGATGACTTTAGGCCCATCTCCCTTGCAATTGTTTCTATAAGATCACCTCAAAAATAATTTCCCTTTGTATCAAGCCAATCCTCTCTAGGATGATCTCTAAGGAACAATTTTCGTTCCTCAGTCACTGTCAAATCCATGAAGCTATCAGAACTACCCAAGAAGCGCTCCACTCAATTAAAAATCTTTCCAAAAAGGCTGCTATCCTGAATTTTGACCTATCCAAGGCTTTTTATCGTGTGAGTTGGTCCTATTTACAACTCATTCTTACTCACATTGGTTTCCCTCACCAGTTTATCAACGGGATCTTGTGCTGCATCACCTCTATGTCATTCATTGTCCTAAGTAATGGGGTGGCTTCGGCATTCTTCCATGCTGAGAGAGGTCTCAGGCAAGGCTTCCCCCTCTCTCCTTTGTTGTTTCTTCTGATTATGGAAGGCTTAAGTAGATTGTTAAAAAAGGCGATATCAGATGGAAACTTGGGAGGGGTGGAGATCACTAACAGGATAGTTGTCTCTCATCTTTTGTTTGTAGACGATGTTCTTATTTTCTTAATTGGATATTTCCGTGATTCCTCATGCTTAAAGTCCATACTATCTCTGTTTTGTAAAGCCACAGGTATGGAGCCGAATTTTGACAAATCAACTATCATTTTCAATTCTTGTCTACAAAATGAACAAATATATGCATCCCAACACTCCACTTTCGTTAGGCAGGAGCTGGATTCAGGTCTAAAGTATTTGGGTTTCAGGCTTAAGCCAAATGGTTATCGTATTGCTGACTAGTTGTGGCTTTTAGCAAAAATTAAAAACTGTATCAACATCTGGCAGCAGAAATGGCTCGTTCGTGCCGGTAGGATCACCCTGATAAAAACAATTTTAGAGGTAATTCCAATATACTGGATGTCACTAGAATGGATTCCTAAAGGCATTCTTTGCAGAATACATCAGATATGTTGCATATGTCTTTGGCGGGGCCAGAATGCAGGAAGAACCTTTGCTTGGGTAGGATGGGAAAGGATTGCAAAGCCCAAAAAATGGGGTGGGTGGGGGCTGAAGGTACCCTAGGAGTTTGCAGAAGCCCTCGAGGCAAAGATGGGATGGAAAATTATAACCACAAATAGCCTGTGGAAGGAAGTTGTATAGCAAATACATTTACCCCTTATCAATTGCTGATTGGATCCACGGTCCCTGTCAAAACATCCAAGTTGCTTCGAGTATTTGGAAAGCCATTACCCACTCTTTTGGCATTATAAAGGAAGGTCTGGCTTGGAAAGTTGGAGATGGTTTGCTGTAGAATTGGATCGGATGCCTGGGATGGTAGTGGGAATGCACACATCCTTCCTAGGGAAATGAGATAGGCTTTGTTGGAGGTAGGATTCACAGGGCTTGCTCACATTGCGGTAGTGGGGCGCCCAGCTTGGCCAAGTCTGCAGTGGCTAGATTTCGAGAATTTGGGAATAGAGGGAAGATGGAACAAGGTTTATTTGTTATTTGTGGGCTTTGGAGGAAGCCACCATTTGGGTATCTGACAGGGAAGATGAAATTATTTGGGCAAAGGCCCCCATAGGTAGATATTCCCCAAAAGATGGCTTTGCTTCGATTATGGAGGCTCAGTCAGTGGGTGAAAATTGCTGATGGTGGCGACATCTTTGGAAGCTGAAGCCCCCCCAAAAATCTCACCTCTTCATGTGGGGCATCCTCGCAAACAAGATTCCCACTAAAATTAATCTGAGAAAGCGCATGCTTCATGGCCCCTCCTGTTGTTGCTTGTGTAATGCAAAGTCGGAGGATACTGACCACCTTTTCCTTCACTGTTCTGCCTTGTCTAAACTTTGTAATCACACAACCTCAAACCTCTCAATTGACACCCACTAGGATGGGCAGAATGTAAATAATGCTTGGCATTGTTGGTGGACGAGTGCTGCCACTCAGAAAATCTGGAACTTGCCTCTCACCGTTTACTAGGGCATTTGGCTTATTAGAAACCACCAGATATTTCAGGAAAAGACCATCCTATGGGCGATCTCATGCAATCATATGCTAGCCATTTACAATCTGATCCTCGAGGATATGATTCAACATTCTATCAGAGTCATCAGCCCAGAGATCATAGACAGAAATCAACCTTGGGCTTATTTTGATGGTTCGGCGTAGCCTAAAGGCTGTGGTGGGGGGGCTGTTTTGTAGTTAAATGAGCCAGTTTTTCTCAAAATCAAAGTGGGTCTGGGGCGAGGAACAAATAACTATGCATAATTAAACAGCCTTAGGCACCTCCTCCTTTTCACAAGAGAACAAAACTGCCACAGAATTCAGATTTTCGAGGACTCTCAGCTTATCATAAATTAGATCAATGGGACCTACCTCTGTTACTTACACACACTTAGGGATTTGTTGGAGGATGCTTTATTTTTAAAATCTCAGTTTCAGTTTTTTGTCTACTCTCATATATACAGGGAAAGGAACAAAGTCACTGATATTATTTCCAAAGAGGCCGTGTAGCTGATTAGAGGACACTGGCTGATTCATGAGTTTAGGGATGGGGCTTTCTTCTAGATCTACCATCGGCCCTTCATTGAAGGGGAAAAAATCCATTAGGAATGATCTATGAGATCATTCTTTTTGTTTATTTTGCAGTTTTCCAGTTTTTTAAGATTAACTAGTTTTTAGACTTATGGCCCTGGTTTGCCATCATTTCTACTATTTTTAAAAGGATGGTATGTAAATGTTTTTGCATAAGACTCATGGACTGTTAATTTCTGGATAGTAGTGAAAGCATTTTTCATATATGCTCGTATACAACATGTAATTTTCTTAAATATTTTAATGAAAATTACGCTTTTTCCTTGGAAAAAAAATATTCACACACACACACACACATGCATATACCAAAGCACATTTGCTTTAAACCATCAAATAAATAAGGATATAATGCCTGCATCTGATAAAAAATATCCCATGTACCTTCATCGGGCCAAAAATACTTCCACTGCACTTTAAATTTCTCTATTGCTCAGTTCTGGAGCATGAGCTTCTTCTACTGTAGGATGCATTAACGCCCAGGCTGGAACTCTCCTTCTGGTTCCACCTGCAATACATACCAATCGATCACATGACCAACATATCGTACATATATTTTAAGCAATGAAACATGAAAAATATAATGGGAATTCACTAATGGAGGCAAAGAAAGTATGTATGCCACTGGTCCAATCCTCTCAAGGATCTCAAAAGACTCGCAATATTGAGGTGCCAACTTGGCACATGACCCAATCTTCAAGTAAATCTTCTTGGGATTGATACACAAGTATACATGATCCCCAACCTGAAACTCCTTGAATACACTATGCTGATCCACATAGCTCTTTTGTTTGTCGTGTGTTTCCTTCAAATTCTTTTTGATAACCTACATCTTCTGCTTCATCTCTCTCAACATATCTAGTCTAATCAACACCTTGCTCATTGGATCACTCAACCTGATAGGAGAATTACAACTCCTCCCATAGATAACCTTAAATGGAATCATCTTCAAGGATTCATGATATCCATTATTATAAGAAAACTCCACCAGTGGAAAATACTCCTCCCACTTCCTCTATTGATGAATGACATACATCCTCAACATATACTCAAAAATCCTGTTAATCCTATCTGTTTTTCCATCTATCTATGGTTGATAAGCTGTACTGAAGGATAACTCTGACCCCAAGTGTTGAGAATGCAAGAAGATGATGGAGCTTAGTGGAAAGGAGTCGCCTTCACTAAGTGGGCCCACAGGCAAATTATGGCGCAAAGTCTATTTTTAGACTATGTCTATTTTTAGACATATGGATCATGGTCTATGAGTTGCAGAATGCTGTTTATGGATGATTGGTCATGTTGGGAAAAATAGATGGACTTCTATTTGTGGTTCACAGCAGGAGTGATCAAAGTCTATTTTTAGACTGCCAGGCTAAAAATAGAAACAGTCAAATATTATTAGCCCTTAGTAATATTTGGACTACAAAATTTATCTTATTCTCTTGGAGCACTTCAGTTCGAGCTACGGATGTGGAACATGCAGCTCTCAAAAGGAAATACGCTTTCTTTGTGGGTCAGTTGAGCTATTGCATGGAGGACTTCAGTTAGAACTCATGCATGTGAATTCTGTGGAGTTGGATGTGGAGTTGATGGAGTTGTGTTCAGTTGAACTAGTTGTATTCAGTCTAACTGGAGAATACACTAATGATGAGTTGTGTGAATTGATTGTTAATTAATTCACTAATTATTAACTCATAAAGTAACTGAAGAATACATCAGTTAACTCAGTGCATGAACAGTTCAACAGAGACAGGTGTTAGAGGTAAGTGAAAGGATGAGTTGTGACTATCAGTTGTGCATGAGGATTTGCACAAGCATGTATTGAGTATGCCAATGAGAATTGCGCAATATATGTCCAGTAGAATAGCCTGTGCTCACGTGATTTCTAGTGTGAGTGATTCTCAGCAGGTATTGTGCAGTGGAGGCAGGCAAAGCAGCGGAGAAGATTTGAACCTGTGACTTGTTCAGATCTGAGCTAGTTTTGTGTGTAACAGGTTGAGATAGTGCTGGATACTTGTGAGGAGTATTGTACTATGTAATTTTACATGTTCTCAATCATTAATATATAGATAGTGTGGGGTTTTCAGCTGTAAGCTTTCCCCGGGTTACATACTCTCTTAATGTGTGCATGCTATTGATGTTTCATTGTTTTTAATGCTGCTAAATTGATGATCAACGTAGAGGAGATTATGTATTATGCATGTATTGCGCAATAGTGTATAATCAGGATAATCTCTGTGAATAAGTGTCATATTATTCAAAATTTATACATGGTATCAGCGCTGTTGATCATCAAATCTATTATTCAAAAAGTGTTTACATCTTATTTCTTCAGGCAGAGTCTGTAATCGGGCCAGGTAGCCTCTGGATTCATCCTTCCTTTGGAAGGTGAGATATCTGGTAAAATCCCATACAGTCAATCTCTGTACGAGAAATACTTTGTTCTCATGAATTCTAGATCGGAGGCGGTTGAGTTTGGAGCTGGTGGATTTCGAATTTGCAGCAATGTTTTCTTGGTATCAACGTGGCAATGTCTTTCAATGGATTGCGATTGGAGTATGCTCTTGAGGGCAGCTCGAAGTATATTGCATGGAAGGACAAGATGGAGGCAGTGTTGGATGATAATGGGCTGAAGGATTTCATAGAGGCTGATGTCCCAAAGCCTACTGATACTGCGCAGGTTGATGCTTGGCAAAAGAAGACAACAAAGTGTCGAAGGATTCTGTTGGAGGGCGTGAAGAATCACATTGTGTCCAACCTGCATGGTAAGTCTTCTCCATACTTGATGTGGAAAGCATTGATAGATCTATTCCAAAGCAAGAGCGATCAGAGGAAGCTGGCACTCAAAGATAAACTCAGAAACATCAAATGTGAGAAGGGAGACAGTATGCCCAAGTATCTCACGAAGTTCACTAAGTGCAGAGATGAGCTGGGAAGTGTGGGGGTGACTGTCGATGATGAGGACTTGGTGAGCTTCACTCTCCTTGGTCTTCTAAAGAGTTGGCATTCCTATCAGGACTCTGTCAATGGTCGGGAGAAATTTCCAGGATGGGAGAGACTTTGGTTAGATCTTGTGCAGGAGGAGATCAGGCGGAATACCAAGGACGAATCTTCATCAAAGGGAATTGATGAAGAAAATTGCACTTTGGCTGCCAAAGAAAAGAAGGGGATGAACAAGAAAGCTTCTCAGTCCAGTGCGAAAGGCAAGAAGTAGGACATGTCCAAGGTGAAGTGTTTTCACTGTCACCAGCACGGACACTATGCCACTAATTGTCCGCAGAAGAAGAAGAACAAGCAAGCTGCTAGATCTGCAGCAGGAGAGGCTCTAGCCTCGCAGTTTGAGCTTTATTTTTCATTGATCACATGCTTGGTTTCAAGTGTGATGGGATCGGTGTGGTTCTTGGACAGTGGTGCGTCTTTTCACATGACAGGAGATCGAGATTTGTTTTCTGATCTGGAGGACAAAGATCTTGAAGTGCACATCGAGATGGGCGATGATGGTAGATACAATGCGACCGATATCGGTACCATTTCCTTTGAGAGGGAGTCTAGTAAACCCTTCGTATTGAAGGAAGTGATGCATGTTCCAGGATTAAAGAAGAATCTTATCTCTGTGGCGATGTTAGAAGACAAGGGATATGATGTTGTTTTCAGCGAGGGAAAGGCTGTCCTGTGCAGCAAGACAACTGGAGAAACCCGGAAGATAGGGGTTCGAGTGAGGAACCTTTATTAGTTGCATGTAGATGGATGCGCAGCAATGGCATGCAAGGCAAAAGGATTGGTGAGCCGAGATGATGGCGAGCTGTGGCACAGGAGATTGGGTCACCTTCACCATGGAGCCTTGAAGATACTGCAGCAGATCACTACAGGGCTTCCTAAGGGCACCCTTGCATAGTCAGATCAGTGCAAGGGGTGTACTTTGGGAAAGTTTGTGAAAGCCACCTTTCACGAGAAGGATAGTCACACCACGAGGATCCTTGAGAGAATTCACACAAACGTGTGTGGACCTTTCTCAGTAGCTTCGACAGCAAAACACAGGTATTATGTGATCTTTGTTGATGATTTCTCTCGTAAGTGCTGGATCTTCTTCATGTAAAAGAAGAGTGAGACATACTCAAAGTTCTGTGAGTTCAAAGCACTGGTCGAGAAGGAGTCGGGGAAGAAGGTGAAGGATCTTAGGAGCGATAATGGTGGTGAATACATCTCTGGCGAGTTCATGGAATTTTGCAGTGCAGAAGGGATTCGAAGAGAGCTCATAGCTCCCCATAACCCACAACAGAACGAGGTTGCTGAGCGGAAGAACAGAATGATCGTGGGTGCTGCACAGGCGATGTTGCATGATCAGGGCCTACCCCTTCACTTGTGGGCGGAAGCATGCAATATAGCAGTTTATGTGTAGAACCGTTGTCCTCACAGGATACTTGGCATGAGTACACCCGAGGAGGCTTATTCTGGTGAGAAGCCTGATCTTTCTCATTTGAGGATTTTTGGTGCTAATGTTTACATGCATGTGATGAAGGATGCCATGAATAAGTTGGAGCCGACCGCAGAGGTTGGGATATTTGTGGGGTACACTAATACGCCCTACATGTTATGAAACCAACTCAAGAAAATAAAGAAAATATAGATCAATGCCTTAGAATTCAGCCTCTTCGATGGGGCAACCTCCTTTACATTACATAAATGAACAATTCTTGGATGATTCAAATGGCAAAACCTCCTTTCTATATATAGGAGTCTAAGGAGTCACAATATAATCCAGCCGACCTAACAATAATAATATAAAGCCACAAAAATAACAATAGAGGGATTCTATGGGGCACAGATATAACAATATGGGGGTAATAGGGGCACAACAATATAAATAAGGGGTATAACTACAATAGTAATGGGGTAATCACTAGTATTATAGGGACCCAACATGCCCCTCTCCTTCAAAAAAGTGTTGTCCGCAACGCTTGAGTAGTTCTGGATACTTCTGCATAAAATTCTCATCCCCCCATGTGGAATCTTCAGCGGATAAGTTCTTCCACTTGATAAGATACTCTGAAATTGATCGATTTCGTAGCTGTCGAGTTCTTGTTTCTGTGACTGCTTCCGGTTCCAATATAATTTTTCCTTCCTCATCAAGTTCTGGCAATATTGTTTGAATTGGGAGCTTGTCACCTATAACCTTCTTTAAACATGAAACATGGAAGACTGGGTGCAATCGAGAAGCTGCAGGAAGCTCCAATTTGTATGCCATAGTACCAATCTTTTGCAACACCTTGTACGGACCATAATACTTTGGTGATAATTTATTATCCTTCTTAGCTTGCTTTAGGGACATTTGCTTATATGGTTGTAGCCGTAGGAATACCCAATCACCTACATCAAAACTTCTTTCACTGCGATGTTGATCTACCTGTTGTTTCATTCTATTTTGTGCCAACACGAGGTTATCCTCTAAGAGTTGGAGGACTTGTTGTTGATGTTCGATGTGATGTTCCACTGCCTGAACCTTAGAATTTTCTCTTAAATATGATGTGATGGATGGTGTTTGATACCCATAAAGTGCCATAAATGGGGTCATTTTTGTTGCTGTATGGAAGGAAGTGTTATACCACCTTTCAGCCAGAGGCAACCATTTGACCCATTGTGTCTGTTTATCAGATACAAAGCAACGAAGATATCCTTCCAAACATTTGTTTACTATCTCATTTTGCCCATTAGATTGAGGATGATAAGATGAGCTATGAGCTAACTGAGTACCAAGACAAGAAAATAATTCTGTCCAAAAATTTCCAGTGAAAATGGGATCTCTGTCACTTACAATAATCTTTGGGTTTCCATGTAGCTTTTGAACTGTTTCCATAAATGCAGTAGAAACTATACTAGCTTTAAATGGATGTGATAATGCACAAAAGTGTGCATACTTGGTAAGTCTGTCAACTACCACCATGATGACACTCTTTCCCTCAGACTTGGGTAAACCTGTGATAAAATCCATTGAAACCTCCTCCCAACGTTGGCTTGGAATGGATAAAGGTTGTAATAGACCTGGTGTCTTAATTGTTTCAACTTTATTTTGCTGGCAAACCAAACATTCCGCCACAAACTTTTGAATATCTGATTTAAGGCCATCCCAAAAAAAATCCTTCTTAACCCTGTGGTAAGTTTTTAAAAATCCTGAGTGCCCTCCTAAGGGAGAAGTGTGCAATTCCATAAGAATCTTTTGTTTTAGCTGGGAATTCTTACAGAGGTATAAGCGATCTTTGTACCATAACGAATCATTTTTCCAGCTAAATGTATCAGAAGTACTGGAATCTTGTTGTAGCTTTCGAATAAGTGCCCACACTTCTTCGTCATTCTTCCATTCCTCCCTTGCTTCGTTTATCCAATCTGGTTGGATAATAGAAATGGCACACAACAATGC
Organism: Pinus tabuliformis; assembly: GCA_031772625.1. Taxonomy (NCBI): domain Eukaryota; kingdom Viridiplantae; phylum Streptophyta; class Pinopsida; order Pinales; family Pinaceae; genus Pinus; species Pinus tabuliformis. The sequence continues at coordinate 141,608,510 of CM062812.1, forward strand.
TTCCACATCCTCATCCTTTCTTGAGAGTGCATCTGCCACCACATTTTGCTTCCCTTTTTGTAGATGATTTCAAAGTCATAACCCAACATCTTTATGACCCACTTTTGTTGCTCTTCAGAGGATAATCTTTGTTCTAAAAAGTATTTAAGGCTATCATGATCCGTTTTTACCTTGAAGTGTCTTCCCATTAGGTAGGGTCGCCATTTCTTAAGTGCATGGAGTATTGCCAACATTTCCTTCTCATAAATAGCTTTGCTTAAAAACTTTCCCTTGATTGGACGACTTTCAAAAGCAATGGGTCTTTCATCTTGCATTAGAACAGCACCAATTCCATTTCCTGAAGCATCACATTCCACAATAAAGGTTTTTGTGAAGTCTGGTGTAGCTAAGACCGGTGCTTGGCACATTGCCTCTTTAAGATGTTCAAAGGCCTTTGTTGCTTCCGGAGTCCATGAAAATGAATCTTTCTTCAATAATGTTGTTAGAGGTGCTGCTATTCTCCCATAATTCTTAACAAACTTGCGATAATACCCTGTCAACCCAAGAAATCCTCGCAGATGCTTTATGGATGTGGGGATTTTCCATTCCTTAATGGCTTTAATTTTGCTAGGGTCTACCTTAACTCCTTCATGAGATACAATATGACCCAAATATTCCACCTCCTGGACTCCAAAGAAACATTTGGATCTTTTTGCATATAATTGTTTCTCCTCCAATAGTTGTAGCACCCTGTCAACATGTTCAACATGATCCTTCCAGGACTTGCTGTAGATTAGTATATCATCAAAAAATACTAACAAAAATTTTCTAAGGAATGGTTTGAAAATTGAATTCATCAAACCTTGAAATGTTGAAGGTGCATTGGTAAGGCCAAAAGGCATGACCAAAAATTCATAATGACCCTCATGAGTTCTAAATGCCGTTTTTGGAATGTCTTCAATCTTCATTCTGATTTGATGATATCCCGAATGAAGATCCAACTTGGTGAAGTAAATTGATCCATGCAATTCATCCAGTAATTCATCAATAACAGGAATGGGGAACTTATCTTTAATAGTGATCTTGTTGAGCTCCCTATAATCTGGACACATGCGCCATGATCCATCCTTCTTGTGCACCAATACTACTGGAGCTGAGAAAGAACTTTGACTCGGTTGAATTATACCAGCCTCTAGCATTTCTGCAACCATACGTTCAATTTCACTTTTTTGGACATAGGGATATCTGTACGGCCTGATGTTTGGAGGAACACTTCCTGGAATCAGATGAATAGCATGATCATGATCACGCATAGGTGGGAGACCCTTGGGAGTCTCAAATACCTTGGAATGATTATCCAAGACTTTTTGGAGATTTGGAGAAATAGATGATTCCAATGTGGAAACATCTAGCGAGCATAATTGTGCAATTACACCTCTTTGCTCCTTTTTTAGAAGCTTTGTCATACCATGAGAGCTGATTATCTTTCTTGGTTTCCCTGAAATACCCCTTAATTCAACTTCCTTTCCTTCCGTATAAAATTTGATGAAAAGTTCTTGAAAATTAAAAGCTATTGTACCCAAGGATTGTAGCCATTGGACTCCTAGTACAACATCCGCACCTCCCATTGGAATGGAAAGCATTGGGCTAGTCAATACATATTCTCCTATGGATAGCTTGATATTATGGCACTTTCCAGAGCAATTTATTGTTCCTCCATTTGCAATCATCACTTGACACTCTGGTGCTGGATATAGGAAGCAATTCAACTCTTTTGCTACCCTACAATGAATAAAATTGTGGGTGCTTCCTGAATCAATCAACACTATTACCTTTTTCTTCTTGATTTGTCCTTCTATCTTGATGGTTTGAGGAGTGGTAATTCCCGCCAATGCATTACAAGATATGGTCGGACTTATTTGTTCTTCATCTAGGCTTTGTTCCTAGAGTATATCTTCTTCTTTTGACCTTTCTTGCTCCTTTTCTTCTTCCTCTTCACAATCTATGTAGAATAATTTCTTCTCAGCACACTTATGACCTTTAGTGTATTTGCTATCACAACTGTAACAAAGCCCTTTTGCTCTTTTTTCTTCCAATTGTTGTGGTGTCAACCTTATAGGTTGTGGAAGACTAGGGGCAACAACACTTCCGTCTTTATAGTTGTGAGTGGTATGCTTCCTGGTTGCCATAATTTTGCTTTCCATTTTTCTTGCTAACCTGAATGCCTTCTCTAATGAATTTGGTTCCCAAAGGTGAACATCATGTTGGATATTATCCTTTAAAGACCCTATGAACACATCAATCCTATGCTCCTCTGGAATATCTTTTACCCTTATGTTCAATTTTTGGAACTCCTCAATGTGCTCCATTACTGAACCCTTTTGTTTGAGACTTATCAATTGGCTTAAAAAAGTGTTGCTTTTTCTATGTTCATAATGTGCTATCAATTCTTCCGTAAAAATTTCCCAAGTGATAAATTGTTTACGAGAGCAAAGCCATTGATACCATACAAACTGATTTGGTTCCAAATATACAGTTGCCATACGTACCTTTTGTGCGTTTTGCACATTATTGAGATCGAAGAATTGCTCCATCTGTAATATCCATGTAGCGGGATCCTTGCCATCAAACTTACTCATATCAATTTTTGGAATATGGTGATTCTTCGATCCAACATTAGCGTCTATGGTATCATGATTAACATTTCTTTTGTTCTCATCATGAGTTTCCTTTACTACCTTTTCACCATTAGTGACCCTTTCTTGTAGCAACTTCTTCAATTCTTCCATATCTGTCTTCAAATCTATCTTCAAATCTGCCATGTCTCTCTTCAAATCTGTCTTCGAATCATCCATCCTAGCTTCCATGCCCTTTATCTTAGATTCCACGCCACTTATCTTAGCTTCTGTTAGCTTTTGTGAGCGTGACATTTGTTGCACTTGTTCTTGTAATTTTGATATATCATGTAGCATTTCTTCTTCTTCTTCATGAGTTATGCTAGAGCTTTCAGGTTCCTTACTAGGTGTTTGCATTTTCTTTCCTCGGGGCATCAGTTACCGATAATAATGCTTTACTATGCCCTTTGAATTCCGTTAAACCAAGCTTACACAAAAATTTAAAAAAAAAACTACACACCTTTTTCAACTTAATAGAAGCCTGATATTGAATCTGATGTATCTCTGTAATTTCGGATCATCCAGTTCTGAAATTGCTACCTGTAGTATCCTTCTGCATCCTCTTTCCAATGCCACAAGTCTGAGCAAAATTGGATTCTCCAAGGAAGAGTTATGTGAAATCTCCCACAGTGACTTGCTTTTAGACTGGTTTAGTAGAGCGAACTTGTACGACGTGCCACGAGTCACTGTTTCAACCTTTGAATCTGAAACACACACACAAGAAACTACAGTCTGTCCTCTTTCTGTACCTTTTTACGAAATTTTAATCCGATCCTCAGAGAAAGAGTTATGACGATTTTTCCCAGGTCACCTGTTTTGAATGTAATTCAGGAGTCTGCAAAAAGGCCAACTTCCTCAGATCATATCTCCGAAAATATCGTGCAAAAAGCTCTTAAATTTGGACTCAAGGTTCAGCGCCAATTCTTCTAAAATGGGTTTTTTTTTAGACTTCTGAATGTCACAGAAACAAAAGTTATAGCGAAAATGCCACGATGACCTGTTTGGAGCAACGAAACCCTATAATCCAAAGCTCTGATACCAAATGTTATGAAACCAGCTCAAGAAAAGATAGAAAAGATAGATCAACGCCTTAGAATTCAGCCTTTTCGAGGGGGCAACCTCCTTTACATTACATAAATGAACAATTCTTGGATGATTCAAATGACAAAACCTCCTTTCTATATATAGGAGTCTAAGGAGTCACAATATAATACAGCCGACCTAACAATAATAATATAAAGCCACAAAAATAATAATAGAGGGATTCTATGGGGCACAGATATAACAATATGGGGGTAATATGGGCACAACAATATAAATAAGGGGTAAAACTACAATAGTAATGGGGTAATCACTAGTATTATAGGGACCCAACACTACAACTATCGTGTGTATTTGCCAGACAGTGGTAAGACTGTTGTGCGACAGGATATAAAATTTCAGGAGGAGAAAGCCATGAAGTGTTCGCTTGAGAGGGAGCCACACTTGCATGCAGATGAGGAGCTATTAGTTCCTAACGATGAGCTTCAGGATGTGGATCAGCCACAGGATGAAGTTCATGGAGTGGAAGAGACCACTCATGCAACGCCAACCATCAGAGGGCGAAAGCGCTTGACAGAAGCTGAGTGACTGGCTCAAGATGCAGGAAAGTTGTAGGACCACCTACAGCCCAACGCAGGCAGAGACAGTCACCTGATCGGTACACTAGATACATGGCTCTTATGAGAAAATGTGTTGTGACTAAGCCATCCTCTTTCGAGGAAGCTGTGGAGGATCCCGCATGGGTAGACGCCATGGTGGAAGAGTATGATTCGATTGTCAGAAACAGTGCATGGGAGATTGTTCCTAGACCAGAAGGGAAATCAGTGGTGGGTTTGAGATGGATCTACAAAGTGATGCAGATGGGGTGGCACATCCATCAGATGGATGTGAAGACTGCGTTCCTTCTTGGAGGTTGGAGGAAGGAGGATACTACTTCAGCAGAGGTAGTGGATGCCACTGTTTATTGACAGTTGGTGGAGTCGCATGTGTTCAGGCTCAAGAGAGGCACATCGGGATATGGATCTTGGTATAGATAGGAGGATGTAGATTGGGCAGGGAGCTCAACAGACGACATCATGTACCATCATATCAGAGATTGTGTGCAACAGACAATCATGTTACTTTCATACATTCCAACGGAGGATCAGGATGTTGATATCTTGACGAAGGCGCTCACCAAGAGAAAATTCGAATACCACCGAGGCAGGATAGTGGTTGCTGATAATCCATATCTTGTTGAGAGGGAGTGTTGAGAATGCAACAAGATGCTGGAGCTTAGTGGAAAGGAGTCGCCTTCACTAAGTGGGCCCGTAGGCAAATTATGGCGCAGAGTCTATTTTTAGACATATGGATCATGGTCTATGAGTTGCATAATGCTATTTATGGATGATTGGTCATGTTGGGAAAAATAGATGGACTTCTATTTCTGGTTCACAGCAGGAGTGATCAAAGTCTAGTTTTAGACTGCCAGGCTAAAAATAGAAATAATCAAATATTATTAGCCCTTAGTAATATTTGGACTATAAACTTTATCTTATTCTCTTGGAGCACTTCAGTTCGAGCTACGGATGTGGAACATGCAGTTGTCAGAAGGAAATACGCTTTCTTTGTGGGTCAGTTGAGCTATTGCATAGAGGACTTCAGTTAGAACTCATGCATGTGAGTTTTGTGGAGTTGGATGTGGAGTTGATGGAGTTGTGTTTAGTTGAACTAGTTGTATTCAATCTAACTGGAGAATACACTAGTGATGAGTTGTGTGAATTGATTGTTAATTAATTCACTAATTATTAACTCATAAAGTAACTGAAGAATACATCAGTTAACTCAGTGCATGGATAGTTCAACAGAGACAGGTGTTAGAGGTAAGTGAAAGGGTGAGTTGTGACTATCAGTTGTGCATGAGGATTTGCACAAGCATGTATTGAGTATGCCAATGAGAATTGCGCAATATATGCCCAGTAGAATATCCTGTGCTCACGTGATTTCCAGTGTGAGTGATTCTCAGTAGGTATTGTGGAGTGGAGGCAGGCAAAGCAGCGGAGAAGATTTGAACCTGTGACTTGTTCGGATCTGAGCTAGTTTTGTGTGTAACAGGTGGAGATAGTGCTGGATACTTGTGAGGAGTATTGTACTATGTAATGTTATATGTTCTCAATCATTAATATACAAATAGTGTGGGGTTTTCAGCTGTAAGCTTTCCCTGGGTTACATACTCTCTTAATGTGTGCATGCTATTGATGTTTCATTGTTTTTAATGCTGCTAAATTGATGATCAACGTAGAGGAGATTATGTATTATGCATGTATTCCGCAATAGTGTATAATCGGGATAATCTCTGTGAATAAGTGTCATATTATTCAAAATTTCTACACCAAGCCTGAAAACAACTGCCAAAACTTCGTAGTTAACTTTCCATCTCTATTTGACATAATCCTCTTGGAAACTCCATGCAACCTCACTATCTCCTTAATGAATATTTGAGCCATTTCACTAGTTAAATTAGTAGACTTTACTACCATGAAGTGAGCAACCTTGTTCAACTTGTCAAACAAAACCATGATGGATTCATGTTTCCTTGATGTCCTTGTAAATCCTGTAATGAAATCCATGGAAATGACCTCCCATTTCCATTTTGGAATCAAAATAGACTGCAACAAACCAGTTGGATGCTTGCATTCAACTTTCACCTCTTAACAACCCAAGAACTTAGCAACAAACTCAACCACCTCTTCAAATTAGGAAAATAATAGAACTTCTTGATATTTGTCAAAGTCTTATGGTATATTAGGTGGCCTGAATATGGCTTGAAATGAAAATCTCAAAATAAGCTTCTTCAAGTCACCATTTTCAGGCACATAGATCCCGCTCCTGAATCTAACCAAGCCATCCCTTATGAGGTGATATTCCTTATCCTTATCACCTTGCTGCTGCAATATTTGCTTCAGCTACTGGTACCTCTCATCATACTACCTCGGATGTAATATCTGCTCCTGTAAATCTGTCCCATAAGAGCTCACAACTGAAATATGATTCACCTGCACTCTCCTACTGAGAGCATCTGCAACCTGGTTCTCTTTGCCTTTGATGTACCCAATTTCAAAATCAAATACACTGAGAGTAGCCAACCATATTGCTTGCCTTGCATTCAAATTATGTTGGTCAAACAAGTACCTCAGTCCACTATGATAACTAATCAAAACAAACCTCCTGCCAAGGAGATAATGTCTCCACGTCTTGAATGCATGAATGATAATTGCCAACTCAAGATCATGAGTCACATAGTTCTTCTCTTGCTCATTCAACTTTCATGATTCATAACAAACCACCTGCCCTTATTGCATCAAGATTCCATCTAGTCCTTCCTTGCAAGCATTTGTACTAACCACAAAGTCCTTATCAGGATCTGCAATCCTCAAAACGAGAGCATTAGTAAGCAACTGCTTCAACTAGTCAAAGTTGGTTGCACACTTAGTCGTTCATTCAAACTTCTTTACTTTCCTATGCAAAGATGTGATAGGATAACCAATCTTAGATATGTTCCTGTTGAACCTCCTGTAATAACCTACTAGTCCCATGAATGATCTGACCTCATCCACGTTCTTCGGAGTGGGCCACTCCATGATAGCCTTAATCTTATGCGGATCCACTAGTATCCATTCCTTGGAAACAACATGTCCCAAGTAATGAATTTTAGAATGAAAGAAACTACGCTTGGTGAGCTTGGCATACAACTTATGCTCTCTCAACAATCTCAATACTGCTTCCAGATCCTTTGCATGCTCCTCCTAATTCTTTGTATATACCAATATATCATCAATAATGACTACCAAAAACTTATCTAGGCAAGGGCACAACTAATTGTTCATCATGCACATGAAGGTGGTTGGAGCATTGGTAAGACCAAAAGAAACCACCACAAAAACATGGCTCACATACCTTGTACAAAATGAAGTCTTGTAGATGTCTTCTTCCTTGATGTGCACCCGATGATATCCCGATCTCATATCAATCTTCAAAAATATTGCAACTCCCTTCAGTTGATCAAACAAATCATCAATATGATGCAATGGATACCTGTTATTGATGGTCACCTTGTTCAACCGCTTGTAATCAATGCACAATCTGATAATGTCGTCCTTTTTCTTTGCAAAAAACACTAGTGCTCCCCTAAGAGACACACTTGGCCTTACGTATCCCTTATCAAGCATCTATTTAAGCTACAAATTCAATTCCACCAACTCAAGCGTGCTCATCCTGTATGGTGAGTTAGATGCTGGTGTTTCTCCTAGAACCAATTCAATAGAAAAATATACCTCTCTATGAGGAGGAAACTCTGGAATCTTTGCAGGAAACACATCCTGAAACTGGTACAAGATAAGATACCTGATCAGGTGATTAATATTTAGCTCAAAAATCAAAGTGCTTAGAATCCCTCAAAACCTGAACAACCACGTCTATCTCAACGATATGATCCCAACGCAAAACGGAGCTTGTATGAGGAAGTTATTGCGTTCTGTCTGCTTTGCCAAACAAAGGAATTTAAAAAAAAGGTATAGTCACTACATAGTCAATAGTCCACACTGCTGATGTGGCAGGTGACTGGGAAGGTCAAGGTTAGTCAATGACTAATGATATCTCACCAAGTGGCACATTGTGGTTGGTCTGCAGTGTGGTGAGTTGGCGGTTTCTTATTGGTGGGGGAAAGGCCAATGAGGAGGAGACATGTGGCAAGCTCGGATGCTGCCACGTGTCCCTCTCCTAAGGACTGACACTATCGGTGCACAATAGCAAAATTGTATTTGCAGGATGGGGAGTCGAACCTGGTGGGCTCCAGTATTGTAGCAATAATGCTACAACTCCTGGAACTCCCTTCCTTAATTTTATCAACCCGGTAGTTCGTAACAAACTTGGAAGCGACGGTGCTGTATGCACAAGTACTAGCTCTTGCCGCAGCTGTCACTTGGTCAGCTGGCACAAGTCCACTAGGGGCTCAAGCCAAATTCTATGAGCTATTAGAAGAAGCTTTTTAACTGATGGACGAAAGCTAACTCAAAGGAAGCTAATCTACTTGCGGAAAGAAACTGAAAGCCAAAAAGAAACACAAACCCTAGCAAACCCTAATTCTACCAGCTAGTCCTACTGATGTAAAGGAGAGAATGCAAACTACGAAAAGAGATGCCATTACTTCTAGGAAGGTAAAATGCATGTGTCTAAGTTATCACTATCTGAAGAAAACATCTTTTTGTATTTTTGATTAAGTTATTAGAATTATCATGCATGTGCTTTCAACTGGCTTTTCACTGTGCAGGGATGGATCAAGGAGGAGGAATGCTTGGAAAAGGTTGGGATGGTACAGAGAGGGTCTAAGGGATCCCTAACATTCTTTCCGAGAGTTTCACAAAGTCTGGATGCTATGCAACTGAGGTTATGGACTTCTACAGGAAGTCTGCAGGGGTTTCTACAGGATGTTTCGAAATGGGATTTTGGAGCATGGATGGAGGGAAAAAGATGGAGGAATGAGTATGAAGGTGAAATAGGGGTGTGAAGAGGTCTAGGACTTGGTGGATGAGGCTAAGGAGTGATTGGATTTGTTCAAGGATGGATGAAACGATGTTGCACAAGAAGATGAGAATCATGGCAAAGTAAGCGGATGAGGCAAATGTAAGGTAAGGGTTATAAGTGAAGGGTGAAGCAGGTAGGTTGGATGGAGTATGGGCAGGTAAGGAAGGATAACAGGTACTCTGCAAGTGGTTTTTAAAATTGAACAAACAAAGACATGCAAGAAAACAAAGATCTAGCTATAAAACCTATGACCTAGTTACTTCACTCTAATCTGACCTAACAGCAAAAGGAAATGAACAGAAGTTTATTTGCAGTGAAACCATGTGAAACAACTATGAAACTAAGTGATCATAAACCTAAGCATGCATCCAAACTGATATCAAGTTCTACGAACGAGATTCAAACACTAATGATTGCATGGTGAGGCAAAGAAAGTGTTTTTGTTTGGGACATCACGGTTACTTCAACTCCACCCCTGATCCAATAAGGAAGAGGTGAAACCAAAAGCGTTTGCTGACCCTTTTTTGGGGCTTTTTCCTGTTGTTATCCTACCAATATATTCTAAACATAAACAACTACTTTAACCATCAAAAGAAATCTAAATAACGAAGCAAGATCTAAATCTAAATAGCAGATTTTATTTTAAGAACGCAACAAACACATAAAGATAAACAAAGGAGGTACTGGGCGCTTGAGATGGGCCCAACCCCAAGAGCTACAGCCTCCCAAGAGAGATTTAGAGCTGGTGCAAAGCTGGATTCATCTTTATTGATCAAGAAATGAAGAGTTACATCAAAACTGTCCACAAGAAGGACTTGAAAATGAGCTGAAAGCAAAGCTAATCTATTGCATAAAAATCGAACTACAAACTAGCTAACTAATGGCTGCAAAATGACTAACCACTAGCTACTATCTACTGGCTAACTAGCTAACATCCATTGGCTAACCAAAATGAGGCCCTAAGCCTTCTTATTTATACAATTTGAGGACCCAACAGTCCTCCTAAAATTTAGGGACTCGGCTGCCCAAGACTTGTAGTTAACAGCAGTCCTACTTGACTTGCTTGGCTGCCCTTGTGTTGATTGATTCGGTGGCCCTTGAACTTCGAGCTGATGGTGGAGAATTCGAGGTAAGGGCCCATAAATGAAGGGGACACCTTCCTACAAATCCTCTCCCTTGTCTTCCCACGAATTTGGCTGCCAAGTGCTCATTAAGACCTTCAATTTTGTCTCCAAATTGACCAAAAAGGCTACACAAAGCACCCATTAGACTTGTTGGCATAATGACTAACCAAATTCACTCTATTAGCATAAATATAATAAAAAACATGCAATAAACTAATGAGAATGGTGGATTAAGTCAAATTAGGAGGTTGAATGAGCCCAAATAATTGTCCATTTTTGGGGCTCATCAGAACCCATGACTTGCACCACACAAGCCAAACACATTACCACTCTACCGCCACCGAAGTTCTTAACATATAATAGTTTGAAATAATATTTGTTATGATTAACGTTAGCACCTGGGGGGAGGAGAGGGCCAGCCCATGGGCCAACCCCCTCCCATGTGACCACTAACACATAACCGCCAGCCAACACTAAACCTGAACCACGCATTTAATGCGCTAACCATCAATTATTGCTTAATTAATCTCCGCTTATCCACTAATTAATGTGCAGCTAACTCAGCGGTGATGTTGGTAGATCCGAAAAATCTGAGGGTTCCTCCATTTTTGGCAGGATTAACTGGAGTTCTCCAGTTTTAGTGGAGTTTTCCTAGGGAAAACAGATTTTGCAATAAATTTTGCAAAATTCGACCAAATTGGGATAAAAAAAAGTCATTCTTAGATAATTTTGATGTTCTGAGCACATTGAAGCAAGTTTTAGGAGCAATAGAGCATTGTAAACAACACTTTTTCCATTTTTGAGCTAATATAGAGGCCCAAGCCATGGAAGTTGGACCAAGGAGATGTGGCCCAGGAGGGGTGAAATCCTTCATCAAAACACTATTTTAAGTGTTCATTTTGATGGTTTGCTGTACATTTGTTTGTTGTTGTTCACCACCTTACTTTCATGCTATATTTCTCATGAATTTGACATAAAAATTAACAAAATTTACCTGTTCATTCACAAACACCATAAAGGAAACCTATGCACATGAAGCAAATGATAAGCAATTGTTTTTAATTCTGAAGTTGAAATTAGCACAACAAAACTAACATTCAACAACATATCAAGTTGGTATCAAAGCAAAGGTTATTTGTCTGATTGCTTGAGTTTTGTGCAAGTAGGGTTTTAATGGTTGAAAATTTGTGATGCTTACAAGGTTAAAGTTGCAGAGAGGAGAAGGGAAGCTATTAGTTGCAAATCCCGAGGTAATGCCCAGAATAAGGAAAGCCACAAGGCCACAATCTCCACCGAAAGTTTCAATCCCAACCGCACTTGAAGCACCTCAAGTTTTACCTTCAATTGAGATTGAGGAGGTACAAGCAGTACCAAAAGCTAAGCTTGAATCCAAAGCCATCATGTCTGGAGAAGGAGAGACTAAAGGTCTTTCAGAAGAGGAAGCATTCAAGAAATATTTCTATGACTTAACTGACATGGTTAGAGTCCTCTTTGAAGAGAGGAATACTAGAATGGCTGGAGAGAGTTCTAAGTGCCCACATGGAGAGGGAAGCTCAGGAGATAAAAAAGATGAAAAGAAGGATTCAAAGGGTAATGGAGGAAATCCACCTCCATATCCACCATCTTCATCATCTTCCTCATCATCTTCATCATCCTCATCATCTCAAACAACATCATCTTCCACTTCCACCAGAAAAACTATTCACACATTCAAAAACCCCAAAAGAAAAAAACTCCCTTACTCAAATTGGACATTAAGTTTGAACTTCACATGTACAATGGTGAGGTCAATGCATAAAAGTTAGACAATTGGATTTGAAAAGTGGAGGTTTATTGCAGAATTCGGAACCTTCAAGAAGATGACATAAAAATCCAACTGGCTTCATTGAGACTAGAAAGGGCAATACTAGTTTGGTGGGAAGAAAAGACTCAAGAGGAAATGCCAATTCATGGTAAGATATCCATTTTTTTGGGTTGAATTTGTTTATGAAATTAAAAGACAATTTTATCCTTTAGCCTATATGAAAAAATCCATTATGATTTAGCAAAATTTTAGGCAAATCAAAGGCCAAACAATTCAAGACTATACCCAGGAGTTTAGGAAAAGGGCTTTGTTGTTAGGAGTAAACTTCAATTCCCAAGATACTCTTTTGAAATATATTGGGGGTTTACATTCCTACTTAAAACATACTATCCTTATGTTCAATCCAAGCAATTTAGATGAGGTATGTGTGCAAGCCACACGCCTTGAAGCAAGAGGAAAGAACATTCAGGAATAGGGTAGTAAGGAGAAGCCATTCAAGGGTAAGAAGAAAGAGAAGGGTGGAAAATGGAAAGGAAAGAAGAATGAAAGTGTAAATAAAGAAGGGGATAAAAATATATGCCAACATTGTTCCAAAGCGAGGCATGATGAAACCCACTGTTGGAAATTACATCTCGAACTAAGGCCTAAGAAACCAAACAATAAGGGAAAACAAAAGACGACCGCTACCACACAACATGATCTTGGATCTGATTCTGGTGATGAGACCAAGATTTCAGCCATGGTCACAAAAGGAAAAGAAGCTATTGCAAGCACTAGTTCCTCACATAGTCACAACAACACTCCAAATGAAGAATCAAGGATATAATTGTTCCATGTAAGGGTAATTTCAAATCATACAAAGATTGATGCATTATTTGATATTGGGTCACAATCAAACTTAATTTCAGAAGACTTGGTAAAAAATCTTAACCTTGAAACTGTACCTCATCATAAGCCATATCCCTTGGGTTGGATAGTCAATAATGAAAATTTACAGGTTACAAGGAAATGCTTATTCAGGTTTGCCATTACTGAAAAATTCATTGATGAAGTTGAGTTAGATGTAGTTCCACTTGACATCTCAGGAATCATTTTGGGAAGCCCATATTTGTATGATAGGAAAGCGATATTTTATCGCCATGAGAACAAATACCAATTGCTCAAGGATGGAGTGGAGTATATTGTGAGAGCCCATCGCAAAAAGTTAAACATTTCTTTGGTTAATGCAGGGCAGATGAAGAGACTAGTAAATGAAAGTAAAATTTTTTGCTTCTCATGATCAAGAAAAATAATGATATTGATTAAGAATCTTTTTAAGGTTGTGATGATAAGTTAACATCTGATTTTTTTGATGTAGTATGACAGCATGGTGATATGTTTAAGGAACCAAAGGGGTTACCTCCCAAGAGGGGAATTCAACATGAGATACAACTACAGCAGGATGTTCCACTTTCAAACATTGGCATCTATCTCATGTTGATCATGGAGAGCATGGAAATCAAGAAGCAAATTCAAGAATTTCTGAACAAAGGTATCATATGCCCATCTACTTCGTGATGTGGTTCACCCATTATCTTGGTGCCAAAGAAGGACGAGACTTGGCGCATGTGTGTGGATTTCCGTGCACTGAATAAGATAATAGTAAAGAATCATTATCCACTCCCAAGAATTGATGATTTGCTTGATCAATTGAGGTATGCAAAGTATTTCACTAAGTTAGACTTACGAAGTGGTTATCATCAAGTTAGAATAGCTGAAGAGGACATTTGGAAAACTGCATTTAAAACTAAACAAGGATTGTTTGAGTGGCTTATGATGTCTTTCAGTCTTAAAAATGCTCCAGCTACTTTCATGCGAGTTATGAATGATGTATTGAGACCATTTCTAGATGATTTTTTCATTGTTTACTTAGATGATATTCTCATATTAAGCAAATCCAGAGATGAACATGTCATGCATGTGAACGAAGTAATTGATGTCTTGAGAAAATAACAGTTGTTTTTAAAGACGCCAAAGTGTGAATTTGGCAAGACTTCTTTAGTGTTTTTGGGACATATTGTTGGAGGAGGTGAGCTGAAGATAGACCCCTCTAAGGTTGAGGTCATTGTGAATTTGCCCAAGCCCAATACGGTTACAGAGGTCAGAAGCTTTCTAGGGGCAACACAATATTGGAGGAAATTTATTGCTAATTTTTCTTCCATTGCAACTCCATTACATGCATTGACTAGTGTTAAGAAAGTCTTCCACTAGGGAGATGTACATCAAAAATCATTTGATGCTTTAAAACAAAATATCAGTTCAGCACCGATATTGGCTTTTCCAGATGTTAGACAACCATTTGAGATTCAAACAGATGCTAGTGATTACGCCATGGGAGTAGTTCTTATGCAGCATGGTAAGCCCATTTCATTTCATTATGAAATTTTTAATGGTGTTGTGACTAACTATCCCACTTATGACAAAGAACTTTACACATTGGTACAAAGTGTTAAAAAATGGAAACACTACTTGATGGGGAAGGAGACCATTATCCATACCGACCATCAACCATTGCGATACTTATAGTCACAGTCAAAGTTGCAACAATCATGACATTTCAGAAGGATGGGTTTTCTACAACAGTTTCATTTGGTTACCAAGTACAAAAATGGAATCTACAATAAGGTAGCTGATATGATTTCTAGGCCTATTGTAAATTCATCTATTATACTCAAGCAAAATTCTATTTTACATGAAAGTTATATAGAGCAATATGCATATGATAATGACTTTCAAGATGTGTATACAAGCTTGAGGCAAGGAAACCAAATTGAAGAGTTAGATTACCATGTACATAGCAGTTTGTTGTATCACTTGGGAAAGTTATGTATTCCACAGGGAGAAAGAAATAATATCATAAGGGAGGCACACACTTCATTGATTGCTGGACACTTTGGTGTAGGCAAGAAAAAAACGAATCTCCAAAGGTATTGTTATTGGCCACACATGTTTGATAATGTATCTCGTTTCATTAGAGGATGTTCTTTTTGTGCAACAAGTAAGCCTAGCAATATGAAACTAGGATTGTACATTCCACTTCGAGTACCTTCACGTCCATGGGAGAGTATCTCAATGGATTTTGCAGGAGGTCTTCCATTGTCAAGGAAAGGTCAAGATTACTTGTATGTAGTTGTAGACAAGTTTAGCAAGATGTGTATTCTAACACCATGTAAAAAGAAAATTACAGCTGAACAAACAACTCATATTTTCTTCCAAAATATTTGGGTTCATTTTGGTCTTCCTACTTCCATTGTAGGTGATAGAGATTCTCGATTCGTTGGGAATTTTTGGTCAAATTTGTGGGACATGATGGAAACTAAGTTGAAGAAGAGTACAAACTTTCATCCCCAAACATATGGACAAACTAAGGTGGTCAACAAGACAGTCATACATCTTCTTAGAGGATATTGTAGCAAACATCCCAAGTTGTGGGATGAACAGTTGCATTACATACAACATGCTTACAACATGGCAAAGCATTCTTCCACAAACAAATCGCCATTTGAGGCATGTTTTGGGTACTTGCCAAGATCGCCATTGGACTTCATCTTTGAGAAAGATGTCGCCATTGATGGTCATAGCGACATTGATAAGGCAAGGAAGTTCATTGAGCAAATTTAGTTGATACATCACACAATGCAAGAACAACTTGAAAGGAGTCAAAGCAGCTGCAAGGAAAGGCATAAAAAACACTGTGTCGATCATAAATTTCAAGTTGGAGATGAAGTTTGGTTATATATTAGCAAAGAGAGACTTCAAGGGGAAGGTAAAAATCTGAAGCCAATCTGTTATGGTCCTTTTAGAATTCTGGAAAAGGTTGGTAACAATGTATTTAAGCTATATTTGCCTCCTTATATGCAAATATACTCTGTTGTTAATGTTGAGAATTTGAAATTGTTTGACCCTCCTTTGATTGATGATCAAGGAGAGCATGTTCAACCGCCATCAATAGATGGTTTCTCACTAGAATATCTTGATGAACTTCAACAAGATCTCATACTTGACAGAAGAACCAGAACTTCAAAGAGAGGGAATGTCGAATACCTTTGAGTGGGACTAAAGGGACAAAATTATTCTAAAGCCAAATGGATGCAGATTGAGAAGGTGAGGGAGCTGTACCCTCACCTACTGAACAATTGATAATATCTTTTGGGGTCCAAAAGGCTTCCAGTGGGGAGAAATGATCAGGTGATCAATATTTAGCTCAAAAATAAAAGTGCTCAAAATCACTAAAAACCTAAATGACCGCGTCCGTCTCGGTGATAAGATCCCAACACAACTCGTTTCACTCAAAACAGAGCTCGTATGAGGAAGATATTGCATTTTGTCCACTTTGCAAACAAAGGAATTTAAAAAAAAGGTACAATCACTACATAGTCAACATTCCGTACCGCTGACATGGCAGGTGACTGGTTAGGTAAAGGTTGGTCAATGGATAATGAGATCTCACCAAGTGGTGCGTTGTGGTTGGTATACAATGTGGTGAGTTGGCAGTTTCTTATTGGTGGAGGAAGGACTAATGAGGAGGAGACATGTGGCAAGCCCAAAAGCCGCCACGTGTCCCTCCCCAAAGTACTGACACTATCGGCACGCAGTAGCAAAATTTTATTGGCAGGCCAAGGAGTCGAGCCCGTGACCTGTACCACACAAGCCAAACAGATTACCGTTCTATCGCCACTGAAGTTCTTAACATATAAAGTTTTGAAATTATATTTATTATGATTAACGTTGGCGGTTGGGGGAGGAGAGGGCTAGCACGTGGGCTAGGCCGCTCCCATGTGACCACTAACACATGAATGCCAGCCAACACTAAACCTTGACCACGTGCTTAATGCGCTAACCAAGGATTAGTGCTTAATTAATCTATGCTTACCCACTAATTAATACGCAATTAATTTGGGGATGATGTTAATGGATCCGACAAATATGGGGATTCCTCCTTTTTTAGCGGGACTGGAGTTTTCCTAGGGAAACTGATTTTGCCATAGTGTTTGCAAAATTTGACCAGGTTGGGATGAAAAAAATTCATTCTTAGATGATTTTGATGTTTTGAGCACATTGAAGCAGGTTTTAGGAGCAGTAGAGCATTGTAAAAACCACACCTTTTCCATTTTTGAGCTAATATAGAGGCCCAAGCCATGGAAGCTGGACCAAGGAGATGTAGCCGAGGAGGGGTGAACTCCTTCATCAAAAAATTGTGTTAAGTGTTCATTTTGATGGTTTGCTATACATTTGTTTGCAGATGTTCAAAACTTTACTTTCATGCTATTTTGCTCATGAATTGGCATAAAACTTGACAAAAGTTTGTCAGGCCAGGAGGTAACTGCTCAAATGAAATCTGTTTATTCATTTAGATTGCTCATAGTTATACAAATGAGGGAGTGAATCATGGGTTTCATCTCCCAATGACTCTTCCTTTTCCATGATTTATTATTTACAATATTTACAACTGTTCACCCAATCCTCAAGATTAGGTGTCAACATTCCCCCCCTTAATCTGAAGGGATGTTGGTGAGTCCAAGTATCATTCTGAATCTTTTAAGATTTTCTCTTCCAAGTGCTTTTGTGAAGATGTTTGCAATCTGCTCATTAGTGGAACAATGGCGTAGATGGATTGTCTTGGCATCAACATGATGTCGAATCAGATTGTACTTTATATTGATGTGCTTCGTTCGATCATGGAACTTTGGGTTATTGGCCAATTTTATTGCAGAGGTGTTGTCAATCATGAGTGGAGTCAAATGTACTTGTTTTACCAGCAAATCTTCCAAGATTTTCCTGAGCCACACAATTTATTTTGTTTACTTAGCTGCTGCCACATATTCTGCATCTGTTGTGGAATCTGTTGGAACTGATTGTTTGCGTGATCTCCAAGAGACAACTCCTGATCCAAGAATCATAACATAAACAGAAGTAGATACCCCAGTTTCTTTGTCTCCATCAAAGTATAAATTAGAGTATCCAATCAAGTTGAAGTCACCCACCTGTGTATACTTTAGTCCAAAGCCTTGAGTTCCCTTCAAGTACTTTAGAACTCTTTTTGCAGCAAAGCAATGTCCCTCACAAGGCTTTTTCATAAACCTGGAGAGGATTCCAACAACAAACGAAATGTCTGGTCTGGTAGTAGTCAAGTAGTTGAGACTTCCTACAAGCTGTTTATACTTTGTTGCATCCTCAAACTCTTTTCCTTTAGTGGATGTGAGCTTTAAGTGTTTTTCAATTGGAGTAGTTAGAAGATTGCATTCAATCATGCTAAACCTGTTTAAGATATCTCCAATGTACTTCTTTTGAGAAAGGAATATATACTTTGGATGTTGAGTTACTTCAACACCAAGATAGTAATGAACATATCCCAAATCAGTCATTTCAAAACCTTTCCTCAATTCCTTCTTTATGGATGCAATGTAGCTCTCATTGTTCCCTGTCATCAAAATATCATCTATACCACAAGATATACAACTATTTTTCCAACTTTCTTGACAGACAAAGTTTCATCATCAAGATCATAATGTTTGAAATTGAGTTTCATAAGATGCTCAGTTAATTTTTCATACCAAGCTCGCGGTGCTTGCTTGAGGCCATACAAGGATTTCACAAGTTTTCATACTTTATGTTCATGTCCTTTCACAACAAATCCTTCAGGCTGGGACATAAAAACATTCTCTTTTAGATCTCCATTCAAGAAAGCAGTTTTTACATCCATTTGATGGAATTTCTAACTGTTCTGAGCTTCTAGTGCAAAGAGTGTCCAGATGGTAGCCCATTTTTCTGTGGAGGAAAAAGTCTCCTCATAATCAACACCTTCCTTCTGTGCAAAACCTTTTGCCACAAGCCTGGATTTGTGCTTTTCAAGTGAGCCATCAGCTTTATACTTGTTCTTGTAGACCCACTTGCAGCCAATTGGTTTGGTTCCCAATGGAGGATCAACCAGCTTCCAAGTGCCATTCTTTATCAAGGCATCATACTCCTTTTTAATCACTTCTTTCCATTCATCATCAGAAGTGACTTCTTTGAAGGAAGTTGGTTCAAAATATGTAGACAAATTCAATTCACAATCATAATAAACATCCATATCAATAGGTGAATCAGAGTCATCTACATCACCTCCATTTTGTCGGGTTGAATTTCTTGTTCCTGTCTTTCCAACCTCATCAGAATGAAAACTTTCAAGTGTATTTGTTAGCCACTTTTGGGGACCTTTCTGAGATGGTCCAGGCTGCTCAGTTGATTAAGTTGGGACTGAATCAAGATTGAGTCTCCCAATCCTGTCAATCACATCACTCAAAGTATCATCAGTGGTTGAAGTTTCATGCAGGGGAGGGAGTGCTTCAGAAGAAAATTCCACAAGTTGATCCAGTATAGGAATCCCCCCTTCAAGAAGTGGAATCTGATTATCAAATTATTGAAATGATTTTGCATTTGTGAATATATCCAAGCGATGAAGTTGTCGCTCAACAACATTGTCAGCTTTGGATGATTAAAGGAATATTACATCTCTAGATACAAATTTTTTTTTATTAACTTCATCATAGAGACGGTATGCTTTGGAGGTGTTTGAATACCCCAAGAAGATACACTTATGAATCCTTGCACCAAGTTTGTTTCTATGTACCTTTTGTATCAAGGCATAACAGGTGGAACCAAAGACCCTGATATGCTTTACCGAAGGAATGTGCCCATACCAAATTTCATAAGGAGTATTGTTTCTAATAGAATTAGATGGACATCTATTCTTTACATATACAACACATAGATCTACATCAGCCCAAAACATCAATTTTACATTCTTGAAAAACATCATGGAGCACACCATATTTAAGATTGTCCTATTCATTCTTTCAGCTACCTTGTTCTATTGGGGATTATAAGGCATAGTTGTTTGATGTTTGATCCCATGTTGTCAAAGACAGTTTTCAAATTCATTTGAAGTATATTCTTTTCCATTATCAGTGTGAATAGAGCTAATATGAGATTGTGCATCATTTTCAATCCATGTATGAAAGTTCTTGAATGTTTGAAAAGCATCAGATTTTTTCTTCAATAAATAAACCCAACACATTTGGGTGTAGTCATCAATAAATGTCATCATATATTTATTTTCATTTGCAGAAGTAACATGCATTGGACCACATAAATCTGAATGAATGAGTTCAAGTTTTCTATGTGCTCTAGAATGTGAATCATGAAAAGACTATTTGCTATGCTTTCCTAGAATGCAGGCATCACATTGCTTAAGTTTCTTAGGAATTGTAGGCAAAACAATAACACCATTTTTCTTCAACAAGCGGAGGCTGTCATAGTTCAAGTGTCCAAATCTAGCACACCATAATAAACTTGATGGAAATGTACGTTCATCATAATGAGAATTGTATGAGAAATTTTGTGCACGAGCAGAGGTACCTTGCAGCTTCAGAATCCTTTCCTCTTCTATCCCCGTCATGACAAGTGAGTGATTTGATGCTTTTCTCACCTCAACCTTTCCATCAAAAATATGAATGGAGTGTCCTTGTAGGCAGATTTGGACCAAGGACAACAAGTTTCTCCTCAGTTGTGGGAGATATAAAACATCATGCAGAAGAAAGTATGGAAGACCAAGCAATTGAAGCTTGATTGTGCCAAGCCCTGATGGATTGAGTTTTTATTTGTCTGCAAAGTATACCGCTCCATCAACATTGTCAGTAAATTCTTCAAAAAAATCTCTTCTAAAAGTCATGTGGCAAGTTGATCCTGAATCAAGCAACCAATCATTTTTCCAAGAAGCAAGTGAAGCATTAAATAAGTCTTCATTTACTCCAATATTACAATGTGCCACAACATAGTGAGTGGATTCAGGTGCTTTACCTTTTTCTTTGTCATTAGTTTTACCTTTGGGTTGATTTCTTTCCTGCTCAATTTTGTCCCAAGGCAACTTTCATGTGGATGCATCATGTGATCCATCTCTATTGCAACGTATGCAATGCAAATATGAATTTTCTCCTTGAGAGTGTCTACCCCCCCACCTCTGAAATTTCTTCTTCCTCTTCCTCTTCGACTACCTCTTCCTCTGGAAGAATCTTGAGCAAGATTCTTCTCTCTATGATCCAAATGGATCCTAGAGAACTCTCTAAGTCTTCATGAAACTTTTAAAAATCATTCCCAAGGCCCAAAATCCTTTAAAGGATCGAAAATATCGCAAAAGGGATGCCCTTAGCATGGTGGATAAAACCTTCAGAATGAAGAAAAACACTATCGAGAGGCCCAAAACCCGTGAAATAAATGAAAAAAAATAGAGTAATTGAAGGCGGAACAAGTGATGTACAGTAGATGTTTGATCTGGCCAATCAACGGTCTAGATCGGATCAATAATCGCAATCGGCAGAGAATATCAGTGCTTTATATATATAAATTGTGACGGCGATTGGCAGAGTGAATCTGGATGGTCGATTTGGCGTGCAGATTGACGACTCATTAAATCGGCAGATCGCTATCAGAGAATGCAATGGAGCACTTTATAATAGCACAAGGGTTATTGCGATGAGCGATTGCGATATATCGCATCGCCACATCGCATCGGAACTGTGTAGTGGAGCGGGGCTGATAACTATAATGGCAGCGATATTATGGATCCGATAATAATATAGGCGGCATTGCATATATTTTCAAGTCTGGTATGTGGTATTTTATAGTGTTTTAGTGCATTTTTCCAGTTTAAACATGTTTTCCAAAATACAAAGGAATGGTTCCTCCCGATATGCGACAACAACCTGTGGGCGGACCCGATAGGGGAATGAATCATATTTAAAGGACTTTGAAGTCCAGTATATTGATTTTTGGTGAATTTTCTCTGTTAAAATGTATTTTCATTGTAAAAATAGAGCGCGGCCGTTACAAGCATTTCAGAGGCCCGAGGCGCTCTAGCGCTGCAGAATGGGTGGCCACCTCCTCTCCATGTGTTAAGCAATGATTGTATAACGCTGGAAGAGGGATTCAAAGCATTCAGAGGCTGGGGAGGGTAAGAGCTGAGGATATGAAATGAACAGGAAGTGCGGTTGGCTTTAAAATCCATAGACAAAGAGCAAACGGGCAGGCAGTGTTGCAAGCAAGTGCAAGACAGAGTTAGGATAGAGATTGAGAGCTGTGAGGGAGTCTATGTACTCACAGGAAGTGTTATAGACATTTTTGTGCCTAACAGCATGAAGCATGAAATGTCGATAATCTAAGGGATCCAAAGTCCCTAAACATGTTGTTCCTACCCCTAGAGGAACAAGGTCAGCAAACCACAGCACTGAAAATCAGTTCTCCACCTGAAAACACTCAAAAACAAGCTATTTCTGGATCATGTCGGCTGCTCCACTGAGCATCTGCGCTGAATGTCAACTGCTCCACTCTGTACCTGCGCTGAATGTCAAAAGCAATGAAGGCTACCTGCGCTGGGCGAGATTGGCCAAGTGGCACAGCCATTTTGCAAGGTGTCAAATGCCCAGGAAGCTTCCAAAATGACACTTGGATCAGGGAATTCTCCTTGTGATGAGTAAGAGGATCTAGATCTCCAAGTGGAAGCAAGAAACTCCAAGTGGACTCAAGAACTGAAGTATAACTGAAGTGGGAGAGGACACTAGTCAGCTTCATGCCAAGCTCAAGCTGACTCATCCTTTCTCCAAAACTCCTATATATAGAGCTCTCTCATGAGGTCTAGGGAGGCTGGAATCTTGTGAATGTAAGGAAGTGCTGTTGGTTTGAGTATAGAACTATTGGGTGATTGCTTTGAAGGAGGTGAAGAGGAGATTTCTTTCTGCTGGGAGGTGTTGCTGGATTGGGCCTCTTATGGTTGTAACACTCTCGGAACTTTACTTCTTCCATTAATAAAGCATTTGAGGTTCTTCTATATGCATGTGTCTTTGTGGCACATTGATGCTTGTATATTTGATTTATTCTAATCCTTGAATCAATTATGGATGTATGCTTCTTGTAGTTTCCCTTTCTTGTGCTTTTGCAGGATCTTCGTGTAGCTGGGCCAGTGAAAGAGCAAGGAGCTGGGAGCAAGCAGCAAAGAGGAAAGATTGGATCAACCATTAGCGGAAGACAACGGTTAGTGGATCTCTTTCTCCCCTCTCTTACATCTCATAAAGAAGTAATCTTGAATAGCTTTGCATTCGGTTGTTGCTGAGGTACTATCACCCTTAGAGTGGGATAGGGTCATTCCATATTGGATACTTTTCCCAACAACAAATTGGCGACTCCGCTGGGGATCGTATCTTGTTGGTTGTTTGTGTTTTTGCTATTCATTTCATAAACAAAGGGAGTACCGAATCGAACTGTATTTGGATCCTTCAAATACAAAGTAGAGGGCAGCTACTCTAGCTCAGTTTCTGGGCAAGTTTATGATTTGAAGAGCTGATCCACAAGGACTCTAATAAGCTCTTAGTGATAGCTTTTCATCCTCCTTGTCATCCCTTAGTGTGTCCTTGACTGATAGCTTCTGTTTTGAGCTAAAACTGTGAATTTTTGAGCAATCTGTGACCCGGAAACCAAGAGAAACGAAAGTTTCGTTCTTCAGTGCAGGCTGTACAAAGGCTGTCTGCATTTCAGCGCAGTTCCCGAAGGGGCTACCTGCGCTGAAGGTCAAACAGACAGTGTCCCACCTGCGCTGGACCAGTCTTGCTTTGTGCTACTGGGGTTTCCTGTTGTTTCTTGCCCTGTTTTCACTCTTGTTTTGCTGCCTGTTACCAGTCAATGTGCCTATCTGAAACCAACTTTCCTTGCCACTATTCCGCCTCGGTTGTATAAAGAAACTGTGTTTGTTCTTTGGGTATTTCTTGTATCATTTACAGTTTCCCATAACGAAAGTGAACTAGTCTTGCTGTGACCTCTTAGATCTAGACCTGTGATAAAGTGTCGTTTTGATCTTAAGAGTTAGTTTGTTTGCTGTTCATAGCTGATTGAGCTTTTGCTTTCGTCATTTGGTTTGAGTTTACATATTTCTAGTGTCGAAACAAGTAAATCTTAAGGTGTCTTTTGATTTTGGACAAGCTTGTTTGCTTTCACTTGAAATTGAATTCAAAATTATACAACAGCTTTCTTTTTGCATTACGCCAACATTAAGAAAGGGAAAAGAAATACTTGCATTTTTGCATTTTGCATATAAGTTTGTATGTTGATTTAGGGAAAAATTGCATTAGCGAGTGCTCTTTGATCTGTGTGAAAAGATTTTATCTCTCTTTTCCCTCAGTAGTTAAGATTTTCATAAGTCGAAAAGATTGAAAAAGCTTGCTTCTCATCTTAGACTGCATTTAGGAATTTGTATCAATACATCTCGTGGTGAACCTTGAAAGGCAAACTTTAAAAAGATCAACTTAAAATATATTGAATGAACCTAACAACGCTTTGAAACATAATGCAAACATCTAGAGGTCTAAGCTAGAGACGTGTTCCGGCGTCGTTAAACGTAGTGACTGTCGATCTCGACGAAGGTGGGTGATTCCTCCTGAGAGTCGGTGGCACTAATACGGACTTGTGCTCCCACGTACCGTCGCGTATATATTGGGAGACCCCTATAGGAATAAAGCCTTTATCCATAGGAAACCATGTCGGCCGCCCTACTGATCGCAATGCAGTGAACACAGCATTCACGAAGATCGACCACCCGTACCGTAAAACGTATTCTGTGGTTTTGCGAAAAGTTTGGCACACCCTCTGCCTAGATCTCCAGAGCAGTTTCTTTTGGCCTTTTTCAAACTCTATAACTGAAAAAGTCCAACTGAGCATTTGTCACTTCGGGCTCGTTAATACATTGAAGGAGACTAGAGTCATCTTTAGCTTTTTCTCGACTCTTAAAAAGTGAAAAAGCAAGTTGTGTCTAAAAGCGTCTAATAAAATTTATTCAATTCGGAAACGCAAATTTCCCCTTTTAATATTTTAGTTGATCGAGTAATCCGCAATCGTGGAAGAAAGTCAATTGAAACCCCGTCGTTCGCGGAGGCTTACGAGTCAACCGTCTTTGTCCCCGGAATCGAAAACAGTACGGGCAAAGCGAACTCGTTTAACCGGTTCAAAATCCCCTTTGAAAGTTAGAACAAGTGTTCCGACTGCATCTGAGGTTCCGGTTACTCCTTACATTTCTGGAAACCCTGCCTCTATAGAAGAAGTTCAACAGCCACAGAAGGACAGTAATACTGATCCTAGTCTGGGGGCAAGTACTTGTGTAACTGAACCAGTTCCATCTGTAACCGGTCCAGAGAGTTTTGTTCCCCAAACAACTGTCGCTGTCGAAACAACTACTTCTTCGGCACCAGAAATATTTTACGGACCTGACGGTCTTCCTCTTCCACCGGGTTTGATTGCGATAGAGGAAATTGTAGAGGATCCGCAAGCAAGTACTCCAACTCATTTTGGAGTAGGGGTCACTCTCTTTCCTTCATCAGAGGTTAGTCCACCACAAGTGGAAGTCCCTGTAGAATCGCTAGGCAATCTTTTGGATAGACTTAAAATGTCTGAACAACCGTCATCGTCTAGGACTATGTCAAATGACACAGCGACAACAGAAGCCCCTGCCGTCACTCCAATGATGTTTGCCGGCATACCAGCTGTCCCAACTAGCTCTCAATAGCTAGAAGGAGTCCACCAAGGGACTATTTCGACAGTATGGTCTGTTCCAGTTTGTTCATCTGGAGTAATACCCGGTAATTCTTATGTTGAAACTCGACATATTGATCCTCATGGAGGTCAATTTGGGCCATCTAGTCCTCAAGGACTAACAATCCCTCTGAGTTCTGGATTTCTACCATATGGGGGGCAGTACGCCCTTTCATTACCTCCTCCGGGAGGATATCCATATGGCAGTTCTCAACAGTATTCAGGTTATACTGGAATTGCATCAAGTAGTTGGGTACCTATGCTACCTCAACAACCAAGGATTGTATATTCTATGCAACAGTGTGTACCTGTGACGAACATCCCAACCACACCGGCTATTATAGCCGTGTCGCAAGTTCAAGCGATGCCTGTTACATGTCAACCTCAGATTTCTCAGGTTGTAATGCAACAGTCGCTTGACCATGGGTCACAACCACAATCACCAACTGGTGGGACGACATAAGTACAAACAGGTACAATTACCCCACACCTTGGTCCAATGGTTAGCATGGCGCAACAGAACATGGCGTCACAACCATGGCTTGTACAATACCAACAACCACAATTCCAGCAAGTGTACCAAGGTTCTGAGCAGCAGATCTTTGCGAAGAGTGGACAACCGTATATCCAAAACGGTCAAAACCAACCACTTTACAGTGGTCAAGTCCACCAACCGTATCAGTCATACCAACATCAATTACATTATGCTGGTATGCAAAGACCCACTGCTCAAGCGATTCCATCGTACCCTGGTTACGCTTCGCCTAACCTGAATCAACAGTTACCATTCGTGGCAACTTTAGAGTTACCCGATTTACACCGATTGACGAACGATCCAATTGCTTATGCCCCTTGGTGGCCAGTGATTCCTCATAAACTTCCGTCTGACATTCCTAAATTCAATGGAAATCCAGGTGAAGACCCATCGAATCACGTGATGACTTTTCATTTGTGGTGTTCGTCGAACAACCTTAATGACGATTCGATAAGACTTCGCCTTTTTCAGAAGACATTGATAGGTCCAGCGGCTAAATGGTATATTGAATTGCCAAGAGCCTCTTTCGACAACTTTAGTTCCCTAGCCACGGCTTTCTTAACCCACTTTCAATTACCGATAAGGTATGAAACGGGAACAGAAATATTAACCAACTTCAAACAGACAACTGCTACCCATATATCTGATCATATACATGAGTGGCGTCGTCGTCGTAGGATGGTGAAAACATATGTTCCCGATCAGCTATTAGCTGAATGGTTTATAAAGTCGTTACTTCCGGCTATTACGGAAGATGTGGCCAAGGGGGGAGTCGTAACAGAGGAGCAAGTGATTGCTCGTGCACAATATTTGGACTTAGTTTATACTCAGTCCGGCACGCTCTATGACAAAATACCTGACGCCCCTAGACCAGAGTTTTCAATTCCTCCCCCTCCTAAATCAAATAGTGACTCTCATGCCGGCGATGGCGTGATTGGCACAGCAAACGCGAAATCGATAAAGGCTTCGTCAAAGAAAGCCCGTAAGAATTCGGATCAAAATGCAAAAGAAGAAATTCTTGCTTCGGAAGTAAATGCCGTATCAGAAGATAAAGGCAAAGAAACCAATCAACCAGGAAGCAAGAAGAAGCAAAACAAAGGGAAGAAGAAGAAACAGGGTGAGTCATCCCCTGGAAAAAATTCTTCAAACCCTCCTGGAAAAGGGAAACCAAACAGTCCATGTATGATATGTGACGAAGATCACTGGACAAGGGATTGTCCTTACAAAGCTGAGCTTAAAAGGTTCTTTAAAAGTTCCCAAACCTCAGCTGTGTTGACTGATCCATTTCCCAACCCAGGTCAAAATCTGGTTGATAGTGGAAATGCTTCCCCGTCACAAGTCCTTATGTTGTCGGTTTCGAAACAACAGAATGATGCTTTGATTTCGACAAGGAACAAAGATTACGGGAATCCTCAGCTGTCGAACGAAAAAGGTAAAGATCAACCAAGTAGTTCGACAACAACTTCGACAGAAGTTGTAACGCCCACCATCCCTGAATTAACAATAAAACCGCCAAAAGGTGTAGTACACAAGTCGACATTTAATCCTCGCGCCAGAGCGGCGCAGCATTATAACATAGTGGAAGATTTGGCCCAATCGCCGTCTGCTATGTCGACTCTTGAAGTGCTACAAAATTGTCCAACCCAAAGGCAGGCGTTGTTATCGACAATTGGTGGGGTTGATCCTAAGGATTCCAATCTTGTATCCTTTGATCACAAGGGATATGATCCTCAGTTACCAGCTCAGCTAGCTTTCCTTATTCAAGTGAAAGCACTCAACAAAACTGTTCAAAGAACAATAATTGATGAGGGAGCCTCGACATGTATTATGTCAATGAGTTGCTGGAAAACTTTAGGATCTCCAACCTTATCGCGATCTTCGACGACATTAAAAGCTTTCGACGGAAGGACTTATACCCCTTACGGTATCCTTAATAACTTAAAAGTTGAACTAGGAGGAAAAACAGTAGAAATTGATGTAGAAGTCATTGATGGAAATCTTGACTATAACATCCTACTGGGTAGACCATGGATTTATGCCATGGCAGCCGTCGTGTCGAATTATTTTAGGAAGATCGCATTCCCGTTTGAAGGAGGGATTACGATCGTCGACCAACAGAATTTCCTCCCTAATGGTTCGCAAGTTACAGGAAGCATTCCCATGATCCATGAGAGCAACCATTCAATTCAAGATATCGGAGTAGGATTATTGAAAGACCCCACAATGATGGGAACTTTCGCGCTGCCACCTCCTTTTTATACAAGAAATGTATTGTTTGTAGCAACCTGCAACATGATATCTTCCACGAAGGTCAAAATGGATCATTCGATGGTTTTTCCCCCAAGCCCTTTAGAAATATTGTAGCAATCAATGTTTCAAGCATGGGAGGCGAGCCCAAATCAACGCTCGTCAAGCGTTTGGGTAGATAGGTCTAGAGAATATGGAACCCCATTAGATCCTTGGTCAAAAGTACATGGGACTGACGAAGGAATCTTAAAATCAATGATGATTGAGGGGGCACCATGGAATGATCACCACCATCGTTCCCTTCTTCCGGAATATGAGGAAGATACTCAAAGTGACCTTTATCACCCTTCAGTATTTGAATTCCTAACAAATACTGTAAATACGGTGGATTCCGAGCGAAACCTATCCAATATTGAAGAGACTATAGCCATCAATATCTTGGCCAAAACAGATGTTGTAGAGAATATTTATGTCGGCAAAGGTTGTTCCCCTTCAGAACTGGAAATATATAACGCTCTTTTTCGCGAATTTAGAGATGTCTTCGCTCGGTCATATGATGAAATGCCAGGCATTGACTCGAGTATCGTTGAACATGAAATTAAAATGTATCCTGATGTCGAACCAGTAAGACAACGACTTCGACAGGTGCACCCCAAGAAAGCCGCGGCCATTAAGGCGGAAGTTGAAAAACTCCTCCATGCTGGATTCATCTACCCGGTTCTTCTAACCGATTGGGTATCGAATATTGTCCCTGTTATGAAGAAACAGGGGACGATTAGAGTGTGTGTCGATTATAGGGATGTAAACCGAGCTTGTCCGAAAGACAACTACCCTACACCCTTCATCGACCAGATAATTGATGAATGCGCCGGATGTGAAATATTTTCATTTATGGATGGATTTTCCGGGTATAATCAAATAAATATCCGCCCACAGGACCAGTCAAAGACTGCATTTATTTGTCCGTGGGGCACATTCGCTTATCGAAAATTACCCTTTGGTTTAAAGAACGCAGGGGCGACGTTTCAGAGGGCGATGAATTATGCCTTCCATGACATCAAGAACATCGTTCAACCTTATCTCGACGATCTTCCGGCTCATTCGCGAAAGCGGACTGATCATCCGCAGCATTTAAGAGCGATATTTCTACGTTGTCGACACTACAAGATAAGACTCAATCCGCACAAATGTGTGTTTTGCGTCGGTTCTGGTCGTTTACTTGGCTTTGTAGTCTCTAAGGATGGGATTCGTCTCGACCCTTGTAAGGTTCAGGCAATCATTAATTTGCCTCCACCTTCGAATTTGCTTCAGATTCAGAAACTCCAAGGGAAAGCAAACTTTCTGAGGAGGTTCATTCCAAATTATGCAGAACTTGCTAAGGGTTATACTCGTCTTTTGAAAAAGGATGTACCTTTTGTCTGGGACCAGGTGGCGCAAGCTTCCTTTGATGCTCTGAAAGATTGTCTAGTAAAAGCATCATTAATGTACGCCCCGGACTATCAAAGAGATTTTAACCTGTATCTGGCTGCAGCGGATACGACCATTGCGATGGTGTTAGTTCAAGAAGTCGATGGAATTGAACATCCTATCTATTATTTAAGTAAAAACTTAAATGATACAGAACGTAAATATTCTTATGTTGAAAAACTAGCGCTTGCAGCTGTTCAAGCGATTCAAAGGTTTCGACATTATGTCCTCTTTCGGAAAACTACCATCTTGTCATATTGCAACCCCATGACTTATATACTGTCGCGACAGTTGCTGGGGGGCAAATATTCAAAATGGATAGCGATCCTTCAAGAGTTTGATCTGGAATTTGTTAAATCCAAATTAAAGAAAGCTCTAGTTTTCGCGGAATTATTGTGCGATCTCCCATCATCGTCCAACGATGAAACATCGGAAGAGTCAATCGTGGACGAAAGTTTGTTTCTGATATCTGTAAGCGATGAGTGGTATGGAGACATCATAGTTTATCTCCAAACCCAAAAGTTCAGGCCTAACACCTCTCGCTCCGAACAAAAACGTATACGATACCAAGCAAAAGACTACATGATCGTCGGTGATACACTTTACCGTCGTGGTGTCGATACAGTTCTGAGGAGGTGCCTTACCCATGAGGAGGCCGAAAAAGCCCTGAACGATTGTCATTCAGGCGCGTGTGGAGGGCATCAGTCTGGATATGCAACAGCACAAAGAATCTTACGAGCAGGATACTTCTGGCCGACCATGTTCAAAGATTGCATAACCGCAGTCAGAAGTTGCCATGCTTGTCAAATCTTTGATAGCAAAACCAGACGACCACCCGCACCTTTACAGCCGATAGTTGCTGTTGGGCCCTTCGCCAAGTGGGGCATCGATTTCATGCAATGTAACCCCACCTCGACCGGGGGGCATGGGTATATTATAGTCGTTGTTGACTATTTTACCAAATGGGCCGAGGCGATGCCTACATTGGATAACACTGGTGAAACAACTGCCCTTTTCTTTTTCAATCATGTAGTCGCCAGGTTCGGCGTACCACATGCTATAGTTACATATCATGGATCACATTTTCGCAATCATATGATGGTTGAATTAGCTGCCAAACTAGGGCTATCTCACGAAAGCTCTACTCCATATTATCCGCAAGCCAATGGACAAGTTGAGGCAATCAACAAGGTCCTGAAGCGTATGTTGCAAAGGATGATTGGGGTTCACAAAAGAAGATGGCACCTAATCCTGTACTCAGCCTTGTGGGCTTACCGGACCTCGGTAAAGAACGCAACCGGGTTCACACCTTTTCAACTGGTGTATGGCCTGGAAGCAGTCTTACCAATCCAATGCGAAATTTCATCGCTTAAACTCGCAATCGATCTTCTCCCCGGAACTTCAGAAGAAGAGGCTCGTTTCTTGGAATTAATCCAGTTGGATGAAACCCGTCGTGATGCCGCTTTGGCTAACGAGGCCCATAAGAAATGAGTCAAGGCTCAGTTCGACAAAAATGTCAAACCCCGTGTCTTCTCAGAAGGTGATTTGGTCTTGCTTTATGACCAAGAATCCGATAAATTGGGAGCAGGAAAATTCAAATCCTTATGGATGGGCCCCTATATTGTTAAAAGGGTGTTAGCAAAAGGAGCCTACGAGTTAATGGATTACGATGGAATTCCGCTGGCGCAGCCCCGCAACGGGTTGTACCTCAAGCGTTACTATGCTTAAATAGTAACCTGCATGCTTTTGTTGTATTTTGTTTTCGCTAAAGTGTTTGTTCTGGTCAAGTGATCCACCTTTTTCCATTGCAGATGTTGAACCTTCTGGAGACATGTGTTGGATATGCCAACGGAGCGAGTCGTAGTTCGCGGAACCTGTCCTCCGCAGCCTGGGCCATTTTTGATCCAAGCGGCGAGTTAGTAAGTTTCAGAGGTGTATGTATTGGGCAATCAACGAATAACATCGCTGAGTATAGCGCGTTGATAGAACTACTCTCTGATGCCATCACACGTGGCATACGCCGACTGATTGTCAGGCTAGACTCACAGCTCGTAATACTACAGCTCAATGGTATATATTCTGTTCACAATCCAGCTATTTATCGCATGTTCCTAAGGGTTAAGATCTTGGAAAGACGATTTGATTCAATTCAATATCAACATATTTCAAGAAACTTAAACACATTAACTGACTCATTAGCAAACTATGTGTTAGATAGACATTTGCAACATTTATAAAAAGGACACATCATTAAAGATTGTACATATGGATCACATAAATCAACCAGAATAAAACCCGAAAATCAAAATACGTATAAGATGTTTATATAAGTTCATACATAATGTTCTGTAACCAAAACAAAATTGGTCATATGACCTAAAAACTCAAAAAGATGCTAGGGGGCACCCTAGCCTAGTGGTGCTCATGATAGTATGTCACGGCCTGTGCAATCATGTGCAAGCGACGGGTCCATCGTCTAGGCACACCAATGGTATGCCGCTGCATCTGTAAAGGTAACTCGTCAATCTGTACATCCGGAAGGCCACGAGTAAGGCTCTCAACCTGCTCCTGCACAGCTGTAAGGGTCTCAGTGTCGTCAAGATCGCGACTAACAACTCTCCTAGCGGGCTCCCCTGCCGGGGCAGCAGCTGGCGATCTCGGACGAACTGCTGGACGAACAGGACCAATATCTTCATGCACCCAAGAGTGCAATTAAAAGTCTTGATAGAATAAAGCACAACAACATTATGAGTAAGAACAATAAACAGTAATATGGTCAAGGAGTTTACCAATGGCTCCCCACTGCTCGCCATCCGGTAGCACCAAATCCGGATCACCTCGGAAATCCATACCCACATATGGATACTCGGAGAAGACCATCTCCTGGCGCTCGAACCACCTGAAGAAGGCATCAGTAAAAGTAATCTGAGGTTGACCAGCATGCCTAGACATGTGATCGACCCACCTCTACATGCGTGGCTCGGTCGGAGAAGGCAAGTCGAGTATAATATACTGAGGCTGCATCAGTGGGATTTTCTCCAAGGCGAAGGCAGTCAGAATAGAACCAAATCCAAAGTTCTTCAGCTTCCCGTCCTTCACCTTGGTCAACTGACTTTTCATCTGAACAAGTACTGCATCACACCAGTGGAATACTTTCGGTTGGAGACACTCCAAGGCGTGCTGCATATAAGAGCTGTTGGCAACATGTAGAGCTGTGCTACCGGCCATCCTACCAATGGTATACAGAATGGACCTGAGAGACCTATCAGTAATCTCACGGATAACAATCTTGCCGTCTCTGCTCGGCTGAGAACCTTCCCTGCAATACTGGTGGACATAATCTCTCACGGAATCGGTCCTCCGGGCCGTACCTGACAAGGAAATGGGGACACCTCGCCTTGACAATCCAGAGAAGAAGTACATGTCCTCTACGGTCAAGGGGATGGACTTTCCCCTAATCTGGAATACTTGGTTAATAGGATCCCAAGCATCAAGCATATACTGCAGCAAAGTGATCTGTGCTCTCATGCTAGAGATACGGAAAAGCTTCAGCAGGCCACAGTTCTGCAGCGCGTTCACTGTGACAGGGTCATGGAGGGCAATCATGTCCTCCTCTTCATGTTCTCGTTCTCGCCATGTAAGGGACATTTTGTTCAAAGTTCCCTGCAAAACAATCAAGAGAAGGAGTAAGTTCTTGATTTTGATGAAAAACTGGCGAAAATTCATCAAAAAATGAACTGGAAAAGGAAACCATGAAAAGAAAGAGCTAGGGTTTAGCTCCTACCTGGTCCAGACGGCGCCGAAAATCGTCCGCAGAATCTCCCGGAATCAGCTGGTGAAAATCAAGGGGAAAGAGGCACCTCCAGAGCTCCAACAAACCAAATGCAAATGGTAAAATGAGAGTACTATCCTTGAAAAGAGAAAAGCTAGTAATGGTAAAAAATCAAAATTTGACCATATAATCGAGCAGTTTTACCGCGGAATTTATGCTCGTTAAAAAATAGAAAAGCGAGATCCGAGCAGTTTTAACGCGGAATTCATGCTCGTTAAAAAATAAACATAAGCATTGAGCAGTGTTTTGGCGCATTCAAGCTCATTAAAAAATGAACCCATCTCGGTAAATAACCACTGTGATCGTAAATTTATTAGCCATAAAAGCCTTGGTCGTGTTTACACCCGCCACCTCCATTTCATTTGGCCAATCGTTCACCTCCATATGATTGTTTACCCATTTTGAGGAACAACTGCGAAGAGTGATTTCACTTAGCCATCCTTGTGACACTGCCGTGATTGGAAAATTCCAACCTATACCTGGAATCTGCTGCTATCCCTGTTTATCACTCGTTCCTCAAAAGACGAGTCTTCTTTGAGCTCTTTTCATCTGACTCGTAAAATATGAAAAGTTTGCCGAGTTTTGGCCTTCCAGCTCGTTAAAGTGACCGGAAGAGCTATCCCTCCTCTAGATTTTAATCTTTTTGGACCTGAGGGATTATTGCACAAAAAGGTTGAGCGCTTGTTTTATTCGACTCGTTAAAGTTATCGAAAACTCATCCCTTCTGTATTGTTTTATACTTTTTCGGACTTAAGGGATTAGATGACGAAAAAGGAATTTTGGAGTTAACTTTCTGTACCTTTTCAGACTCTCTAAAAATGAAAAGGACCGAGTTTTCCTTGTCGTTAGACTCGTTAAAATGATTAAATAGCGACAAACTTGTCTTTAGACGAGAACGAGTTTCCCTATCGCTAGGCTCGTTAAAACATAGCGATGGGCTTGCCCGAAGGGTAGGTTATAGAACAAGCATATGTTATCCTCCTCAAGCTTGACAAAAATAAAGAGGTACTGGTCAGAAATGACTGGGGAAAAATTGGGAGAACCTCAAAGAGTTAATGGTAGCAAGTCGCTCTTAAACATGACACTTTGTCCTCCGTATCACATCGGGTTGGGTTGTTTCATTCACCGGTCTCATCACCATGGTCCTCGCCAAACCATCCACATTTGGGGTAATGCTACCGATCCATCACATCAGTGTCGTTATATGTTCAAGAGATGTTGTTCAGAAAGAGTCAACTGTGTCCCATCCACTGCCATACATTATCCTTCATCCACCCATGATCGCCACCCTGAATCATATTTCATAGATTGTTTTCGCCTCCACTAAAATCATTAGCTCCGTTCCGTGTCATTGATGTGGGATTCATTAAGGCCCTCCTTTGACGGATCGCTTCTTGTCGACTTCAGTTCATTATCCAAGAAGTTGATCTAGGAACAACCCCCCCAGTACTTTGAAGCTTGCATGCCTCAATGGCAAGTTTCTCACTTCCGGCGACAGGTATACATCAATGACCTTCGACCAGAAGATTTTGCGTGGTGTTCGACGCCAAGTCCTTTATTCACACCACGTGAATTGTACTGCAGTACCTTGAGGGTCATTGTCATTATTGGTGATTCCTCTCGCACTTGTTAACGGTTTACATTATTGACCGGTAATCAAGCGATGTCTTTCCATGTTCGACTTCAGCGCAATTCTCACATGGATCGACTTGTACTTAGAGTGAAGATCGAACGAGTTTGAAGACCCCGGATCTAGTTTCATCCATCCGGGCTGCGATATATATTCAGGATATAAAGACATTTGTTATGTACATCATTGCAGCAGATGATCATCCTACTCAAAGGATGATAATTTCAGCAGAGAATTATCAGTCTACCATCAGACGATCGTCTGTTCTATGTACCAAAATGAATTTATAAAGCTGAGCATGGGAATGCCCGCCTCAGCTGGATCATGAAAGCATAATGAAAAATAATGTATTGTATTTTATTTTATTACAGGGAACCTCTCAGCGATTGAATGAACTTCGGATCCTCCTGATAAAGCATTTCACCCGATAAACGACCTCATACTTTAGGGGGCAACTGTTATAGACATTTTTGTGCCTAACAGCATGAAGCATGAAATGTCGATAATCTAAGGGATCCAAAGTCCCTAAACATGTTGTTCCTACCCCTAGAGGAACAAGGTCAGCAAACCACAGCACTGAAAATCAGTTCTCCACCTGAAAACACTCAAAAACAAGCTATTTCTGGATCATGTCAGCTGCTCCACTGAGCATCTGCGCTGAATGTCAACTGCTCCACTCTGTACCTGCGCTGAATGTCAAAAGCAATGAAGGCTACCTGCGCTGGGCGAGATTGGCCAAGTGGCACAGTCATTCTGCAAGGTGTCAAATGCCCAGGAAGCTTCCAAAATGACACTTGGATCAGGGAATTCGCCTTGTGATGAGTAAGAGGATCTAGATCTCCAAGTGGAAGCAAGAAACTCCAAGTGGACTCAAGAACTGAAGTATAACTGAAGTGGGAGAGGACACTAGTCAGCTTCATGCCAAGCTCAAGCTGACTCATCCTTTCTCCAAAACTCCTATATATAGAGCTCTCTCATGAGGTCTAGGGAGGCTGGAATCTTGTGAATGTAAGGAAGTGCTGTTGGTTTGAGTATAGAACTATTGGGTGATTGCTTTGAAGGAGGTGAAGAGGAGATTTCTTTCTGCTGGGAGGTGTTGCTGGATTGGGCCTCTTATGGTTGTAACACTCTCAGAACTTTACTTCTTCCATTAATAAAGCATTTGAGGTTCTTCTATATGCATGTGTCTTTGTGGCACATTGATGCTTGTATATTTGATTTATTCTAATCCTTGAATCAATTATGGATGTATGCTTCTTGTAGTTTCCCTTTCTTGTGCTTTTGCAGGATCTTCGTGTAGCTGGGCTAGTGAAAGAGCAAGGAGCTGGGAGCAAGCAGCAAAGAGGAAAGATTGGATCAACCATTAACGGAAGACAACGGTTAGTGGATCTCTTTCTCCCCTCTCTTACATCTCATAAAGAAGTAATCTTGAATAGCTTTGCATTCGGTTGTTGCTGAGGTACTATCACCCTTAGAGTGGGATAGGTTCATTCCGTATTGGATACTTTTCCCAACAACAGGAAGCTTGAGGGATTCAAGTGAAGCTCTTGTAATTGCATCTATTGTGTGTGAGGCTCAAACTAAGCTCACTATTGAAAAAAAAAAAACTCTGCTTAAAGACTTAATAGAGAGGCCACCACCGAAGGTTGGACCAAGAGATGTAGCCGAGGAGTATTGGGTGAACTCCTTATTAAATCTGCTATGTTTTTATGTGTTTGTCTATTATAGTCTTTTAATGCTTCAAAGTCTATGTATTTCGCAATCTGATCGATCCATTGCATAAAATAACATAGGCACATCCATGCACATGAGTCTGTAATACCTTATTACTTGTCTTAGATCTCATTTTCAGATCAAGTGGTATCAGAGCTTTAGGTTGCTAAGGTTAGACAAACTTGTGCTGGACTATTGTGAATGCTCACTAGATCAAAGCTTGAATTAGGAGAAGGAGAGTTGGTTGAAACTAACCCAGAAATTGGTAGAGTCCATCCTAGGAGGAAAATGGCAGAAGAAACCCCCTTGGAATCAGACTCTCACCTCATGGACAACTTCATGACCATGAGAGCCATGGTAGAGGAAATGTACCGAGAATTTAAGAAAGGTCGAAGTGAAGATTCTTCTACTTCCAAACATGACAAAGGAACAAAAGAATCTCTTATAGATAGCCATTCTAAAGGCAAAGGGAAAGAAAAAGAGGTTCCTCTGTCCATACCTCCTGACAGCCCTGAAAATAAAAAGAAGAAAAAATCTTTGATTAAATTAGATGTTAAATTTGATTTTCCAATATACGATGGAGAATTAAATGCAGAGAAGTTAGATAATTGGATTAGACAGATTGATGTGTATTACAAAGTGCAAAATATTGACTTAGACAGGAGTAAAATTCAACTAGCCAGCCTACGCCTTGGAGGAACTGCCTTGGTATGGTGGGAAGGTAGGACACAAGCTAACTTGAAGAAGCATGGTAAAATTCTTTCTGTCTGGAGTGAATTTGTTTCTGCAATTAAAAAACAATTCTATCCACTAGCTTATATGCAACAAGCTATGATGAGTTGGCAAACTCTTCGCCAATTAAAAGGGAAAAGTGTACAAAGCTACACTCAAGAATTTAGAAAAAGAGCTTTGATTCTAGGCATTTCTTTAGACTCACCTAAAACTTTGCTAAAGTATATAGGTGGTCTACACAGTTATTTGAGACATACCATTCTCATGTTTAACCCTACTAGCATAGATGAGGTATCTGTCCAGGCTACCCATCTAGAGGCTAGAGGCAAGAATGTGAACCTAGAGATTGGGGGATCATTAAAACCCACTGCAAGCAAGAACAAGGAAAAGAGGAAGGAAAAATGGAAAGAGAGGAAGGAAAATACTATACAAAAGCCCAAACCTTCATGCACTCACTGCAAGAAGGATGGACATGATGATGAACATTGTTGGTCTTTGCATCCAGAGCTGAAACCCAAGAAGTTCGATGGCAAGAAGGAAAAGACTGCTGCTGCCATACAAAAAGATTTGGGGCCAGACTTAGGTGATGAAACAACAATTGCAGCCATAGGTATAAAAGGTAAAAATTCTAAAGAATCTACTAGTAATTCTGCACAAACTATTGATAGTGAAGAAAATGAGAGGAAAAGACATGAGATTTTTCACATTAGAGTTATTTCCAAGCATCAAAAGATTGATACTTTGTTTGATAGTGGCTCACAAGTAAACTTAATTTCTGAAGCAATTGTAAAGAAATTGGGACTGCTAACCACACCTCACAAGAAGCCATATCCATTAGGTTGGGTATGTGATAAAGCAAAACTACAAGTGACTAGACAATGCAAACTTAGGTTTTCTTTTGGGTCAGCATTTGTGGATGAGGTTGAGTTAGATATTGTTCCCTTGGATATATGTGGAATTGTTTTAGGAAGTCCTTACTTGTATGATAGAAAAGCCATTTTCTATATAGCTGAAAATAAGTATCAACTTGTTAAAGATGGAATCGAATATATTGTAAGAGCTCATAAACTCAAGAATAATTTTACTCTCATAAACTCAGGGCAGATGAAAAGAATTGTAAATTCATGCAAGCAATTTTTACTGATGGTTGTAAAGGAAAAGAAACCCGATAAAACCAATATATTTGAAGGCTGTGATGCTAAACAACAAGTTGATTTAGAAAAAGTTGTTTCAGAATACGATATCTTATTTCAAGAACCAAAAGGTTTGCCACCCTAAAGGGAAATTGTACATGATATTAATTTGCAGCAAGATGCTCCATTACCTAACACCGGAATCTACAGGTTATCTGCTCTAGAGAATGCAGAAATAAAGAAGTAGGTACAAGAGCTGCTTGAGAAAGGGTTCATAAGATCAAGCACATCACCATGCAAATCTCAAATTGTGTTGGTGAGAAAGAAAGACGGTTCGTGGAGGATGTGCATTGATTACCGAGCACTGACTAAAATAATGATCAAGTATCATTATCCCCTTCCTCACATTGATGATCTATTGGATCAGTTGAAGGAAGCTATTTAATTTTCCAAGTTGGACCTACGTAGTGGTTACCATCAGGTCAGAGTAGCAGAGCAAGATGCATGGAAGACTGTTTTCAAAACGAAGCAAGGGCTATATGATTGGCTAGTTATGCCTTTTGGCTTAACTAATTATCCTACCACTTTCATGAGGATTATGAATGATGTACTCAGGCCTTTTATTGATGATTTTGTAATTGTATATTTGGATGACATTCTTGTATTTAGTAAAACATGTGAAGAACATTTGAAGCATGTGAAGCAGACTCTAGATGTTTTGAAAAATGAAAATCTCTATGTTAAATTATCAAAATGTGAATTTGGTAAAACATCTTTGAATTAGTTGGGTCATATTGTAGGGGTGGTGAATTGAAGATAGATCCCTCTAAGGTTGCAGTCATTGTAAACTGGCCTAAGCCCAAGTCTGCTACAGAAGTTATAAGCTTCTTAGGGGCAACACAATATTGGAGAAAGTTTATTGCTAACTTTTCCTTAATTGTAGCTCCCTTACATGCTTTGACAGGATTGAACAAGGTGTTTCAATGGGGAGGCAAACAACAGAAAGCCTTCTACACCTTGAAAGAAAAAATTAGTACAACACCAATACTAGCATTGCCAAATCTTCAAAAAACATTTGAGATCGAAACATATGCTAATGATTATGCCATGGGAGCAGTGTTGATGCAACATGGTAAACCCATATGCCACCATTCTGAGGCTTTTAATTCTACAGTAGTTATTTATCCTACATATGATAAAGAATTGTATGCATTAGTTCAGAGTGTGAAGAAGTGGAAACATTACTTAATGGGCAAAGAAACAATAATACATACTGATCATCAACCACTTCAGTACTTGCACTCACAAACTAAATTGCAGCAATCAAGACACTATAGGTGGATGGGTTTCCTACAACAGTTTCATTTAGTCATCAGATATAAAAAGGGCATACACAATAAAGTTGTATATATGTTGTCGAGACCAATCATAAATGCATATACTATACTTAAGCATAATTCAGTAATGCACGAAAGCCACATTGAACAATATCCTCAAGATATAGACTTTAAAGATGTATATGCAGCTTTAAGTAATGGAAAAAAGGTAGAAGAATTGGATTACTATGTTAAGGACCAACTCTTGTATCATTTGGGAAAGCTATGCATTCCACAAAAAAAGAGAATTAATATGTTAGGGTCCCACCCTAACCCCCTTATTTATGTCATGGGATCACGTCATAGTCAAGAGTCAATAAAGCCCATATTAATATTTGTAAGTGGTTAACCCGCAATTAATGACGGGACCACATTTAGTTGCAAATGGGCAGTAATATTAGATAGATGGTAAATGGGCGGTAGTATTAGATAGATGGTATTAATAAAACCCACGGTATTGGCCCGTGGTATTGCATGTATGAGTCATATATAAAGGATAGAGACTCCCTACAAGGAGTATCGTGTCTTGTTTTGTAATCGAGCTCTGCTCTATTGGAGGTTGCCCCCTCGAAGAGGCCTGTGAACATTTCTCTCTGAGTAATAAAATCATTGCTATTCTGTGTTCTGGGTATATTTTCTTCGCATATTCTGTGTTCTGGGTGTCTTTTCTTCGCATATTCTATGTTCGGTATTACTTTGCAGGTTAAGAGCATAACAAGTGGTATCAGAGCACTTTCCAGGGCTTGGTGGGATCTCCAAATTTTAGCAAATTTTTTTTTGGCTAGAGACGTGTTCCGGCGTCTTTAAACCACAGGATCTGTCGTTAAGCGCATAAACCTGATTTGGGGAGGCATGCACGCAGGAAATACAAGAGGTGGTCACGTCTGTTGGACTCCCTTGTAACCCCTGTGGGTACCCCTTCGAGTAGTAGCGCATTAGACAGAACCGCTCACGGACTATCTTCCACGTACCCTCTGGGTATATAGGAAGCCCCCTAGCTCCCTTGAAGCCTCGCCATAGATAAACCTTCGGCCATTTGGTGGCTACAGTACACCGAGAACAGCACTCGGAGAGATTACTCGCCCGTATGATAGGGTAGTCGGGTTGTACGGCTAAGGGTACGGTCGATCCTCCTTAGTTAGAGCCCTGAAACATTGGGCCGAGTACTACTGTCAGACCATTATGTATATTATGATCTGTAGCACCTGACACTCCTCAAGACCATAGTTCCCTTTCTATCGGGGGATCACACATCACCTATTCCAGATCAGCAAGTGCAGCAGTAGCCGACATCAGTCCCGCGGCTCCATCAGATCAGCAGCAGCAGTTGTTCCACCATTCAGATCTCTCAGATCCACCAGATCAGAGTAGTTGTGAAGGGTTCCTGTCCCTGGATATAATTTTCGCAGAACTTTTGGCGGCATTGACATTCTAAGGATTTGGCGACTGCAGTATTGATCAGGAAGGAGTAAAACTCCGTTAGGAGTTTTCCAAAAAAAAAAAAAAGTCTGAGATCTTCCGGGGCGCTTATTGGTGACCTAGCCCATCAGAATCAGGACGACGAGCTGAGCAAGGTGGTACCATTCAATTTCTTAGTAAAATTTTTTTAGGCGGTCCCAATTTTTCATCAGGTTGGTGTATGGTAGAAACTCGCGCTCAAGCGATGGCCAATGAAAGGATAGACAAAATTGAAGACCATGTGAACTCCCTCCAAACTGCGGTGAAGAATATCGAACTTGAGCTTAAAGGAATAAGTCTCCATATACATGATGCACTTCCAAAGGGCAAGGAGCCAGCCCACGAGGAGGCGTATAATGGCCATGAATACCATGAGGATGAGTCTAGCCACTCTCATCACGTCTGGCACACCCATCCACCACCCAGTCAGCGACCTCCCAAGTTGGATATGCATAAATTTGACGGTTCTCACACGTCCGCATGGCTAGCACAAATGGAGCAGTATTTCCAATTGAATCATATCATAGATGAGGGGACTAAGCTTATGGTGGGCACCATGTACTTGGACAATGAACGATGGCAATGGAAGGAATGGCATCAACGTTGCAATGGACATTTTCAGAATTGGGCCCAATTTGCCAAAGCTCTTCGAAGTCGCTTTGAACAGGAAGATTCTTTTTTGGGGCGTCTCACTAAGCTCCGATAGACGGGTACAGTGGAGGAATATATTACTGCTTTCGAAGCCTTAGCCTTCCGCACTAGGGGTCTCACAGATGAGTTCTACATGGAATGCTTTATCAGCGGTCTTAAAGAAGCCATCAAAGCTCAGGTTCTACTCCACCACCCTCCCACATGGACAGAGGCTTGCCAGGTAGCTCGTAAGGTGGAACATGCATTAACAACCCAATCCAGCCGCCCCAACTTCCCTGCTAAAGGTCGTCCCTCACAGGCTCCCAATACGACTCAGACACTTAAGATTCAAAAGGTGTCACCTGCGGAAATGGCCGAAAGAAGGAAGAAAGGACTATGTTACTACTGTGATGAAAAATATTCCCCGGGTCATAAATGCAAAGAGCCCAAGTTTTTTCAAATAGATGCCACTGACTACAGCTCCACCGAGGAAGATCCACCACTTGAGGAACCAGAGGCGATCGAAGAAGATAACCAAAAAGAGATTGTATCTGATGAACCAATTATTTCGCTAAATGCATTGGCAGGAATCTCTTCCCCTCAAACTCTCAAAATCAGGGGTTTTCTTAAACATCGCCCAGTAGTAGTCTTGATTGATAGTGGAAGTACCCATAATTTCATCCATCAAAAGATCGCTGAAGCATCACATTGTTTCGTCAGGGCAGTTTCTAACTTCCAAGTCCAGATTGCAGATGGGGGCACAATGAAATGTGAAGGTCGCTGTGAAAATGTCAAACTTCAAATGGGGGATTATCAATTGAAAACCCACATGTTTGCAATACACATGGGGGGTTGCGACATTGTCCTAGGCGCGGAATGGCTCCGCACTCTTGGGCCAATCACAATGGATTTCCAGGAGTTATATATGAGTTTTAAGCAGAACAACTCCACACATACCCTCCGTGGACTACAGGTGGGAGCCCCCTCTATCATCAGCTCGCATAGGATGGAAAAATTGTTAAAAAAGGGCCATCATGGAGTGGTAGCTCAATTTAATGCCATCCAGGTAGTCGACACCATGTCTCTGCCAATTCATCCTGAGATGCAACAGATTTTAAATAAACATCGGACGGTCTTTGACAAGCCTCATGAGCTTGCACCCTAGCGAGGGGAACATGATCATAGCATCACATTGGTTCCAAGGGCCCAACCCCCAAATGTGCAGCCATACAGATATCCGTTCACCCAAAAGAATGAAATAGAAAAAATCATCAAGGAATTGTTGGAAGCAGGTGTCATTCATCCCAGCATTAGTCCTTATTCATCCCCAGTGGTCATGGTCCTCAAGAAAGATGGGGAGTGGCGGATGTGTCCCGACTTCAGGGCCCTCAATAAGTTAACAGTCAAAGATAAATTTCCCATCCCGGTGGTTGACGATTTGCTGGACGAACTCAATGG
The DNA here is from genome assembly GCA_031772625.1 of Pinus tabuliformis. Taxonomy (NCBI): domain Eukaryota; kingdom Viridiplantae; phylum Streptophyta; class Pinopsida; order Pinales; family Pinaceae; genus Pinus; species Pinus tabuliformis. The sequence goes on from CM062812.1 coordinate 141,652,556, forward strand.
GGCTCAATTCTTCACTAAGTTGGATCTTCGCTCAGGCTACCACCAAATTCGCATGAAGGAAGTCGACATTCCCAAGACGACTTTCAGAACTCATGAAGGCCATTATGAGTTCCTGGTCATGCCATTTGGTCTCTGTAATGCCCCCTCTACTTTTCAGAGCCTTATGAATCACCTCCTCAAACCATATCTCAGAAAATTTGTCCTTGTCTTCTTCGATGACATCTTCATCTATAGTGGCACTTGGGCGGCACATCTTCAGCATGTAGATCTACTCTTGCAACTGCTCCACACGCATAAATTATTTGTCAAGATGTCTAAGTGTTCGTTTGGCATGGAAGAAGTTGAGTATTTGGGCCACATTGTGGGGCGTGAAGGTGTCAAGGTGGACCCCAAAAAGATCCAAGCAATGCAAGAATGGCCTCAACCTAAGACCTTGAAAAGCTTGAGAGGATTTTTGGGTCTCGCAGGCTATTATCGTAAATTTGTCCGCAACTATGGCCACAAAGCGAAGCCCCTAACGCAACTCCTAAAGAAAAATTCCTTCTTCTGGAACGAGGAAGCACAACAAGCATTTACCGCTCTCAAAACCGCCATGTGTTCCACTCCCGTCTTAGCACTACAGGACTTCACCAAATCATTTGTCATTGAATGTGATGCTTCGGGAACAGGTATTGGAGCGGTCTTAATGCAGGAAGGGCGACCATTGGCCTTCACCAGCCAACAACTAAGTGGGAGGAATATGGGCCAATCTACCTACGAGAAGGAAATGATGGCCATCTTACATGCAGTCGAGACCTAGCGACCTTACTTGTTGGGGCGACGTTTCCGAATCCGCACAGATCATCACAGTCTTAAATATTTTTTGGAGCAACGCCTATCTTCCCCACAAAAAAATAAATGGTTAGCCAAAATGCTGGGATATGATTATGAGATCATTTACAAGAAAGGGAAAGACAACAGTGTAGCAGATGCATTGTCGTGCCAATTTGAGGAGGAAAGTACTCTGCTCGCAATTTCCCTCCCCATTCCAGACTGGATTGAAGAGGCTCGCAGGGAATGGTTTTCACATCCCGGGCTCTCCCAACTCATTTCTCAATTGCAGGTAGATCCTAATTCCCGCAAGGGCTACTCGTGGCAAAATGATATTCTTCGCTACAAGGACAGAGTTGTAATATCACCAACATCCACCCTCAAAAGTCGCATTTTGGCAGAATTGCACTCATCTCCCATTGCAGGACATTCAGGCTTTCAGAAGACGTATGCTCGCACCAGAAGATCATTTTTTTGGACCGGCATGAAACAGGACATCCTTACTTTCGTAGCAGAATGTGACGTCTGTCAACGCCACAAAGGGGAAACCGTCAACACACCAGGCACATTACAACCATTGCCCATTCCGGTGTCAATTTGGATGGAGGTCTCCATGGATTTCATTACAGGTCTTTCGAAGTCTGGGAACAAGTCAGTCATCATGGTGGTTGTGGACCGACTGTCGAAGTATGCTCATTTCTACGCCCTACCCCAACCATTTACACCAACTTTGGTTGCTCAAACTTTCATGGATCAGATCTTCAAATTGCATGGCATGCCCACTTCTATTGTGTCCGACCGCGACCCAATCTTCACCAGTAATTTTTGGCAGGAGCTCTTCAGAATACAAGGCACTCAACTCAAACTCAGTACTTCATATCATCCGCAAACAGATGGTCAAACCGAAGCCGTCAACAAATGTCTAGAAACCTACCTTAGGTGTTTCACTTCAGAAAAGCAACACCTTTGGGTACAGTGGTTACCTCTGGCGGAATGGTGGTATAACACCAACTATCATGCCACCACCAAAATGACTCCCTATGAAGCAGTCTATGGTCAACTTCCGCCTTCCCCTACTTCTTATCTCACGGGGTGCTCCAAAGTACAAGCCGTGGATCAACTCCTACAACACCGCGTAACCATGCTCACCCATCTACGCGAGAATCTTCATCAAGCTCAGAACCGTATGAAGCAACAGGCTGACCAACATCGCTCAGAGCGCCAATTTCAAGAAGGGGATCGGGTATTTTTGAGGCTGCAACCATATAAGCAAACATCACTCAAAGACAAGAGTTGTCAAAAGCTCTCTCCAAAATTCTACGGACCATACCAAGTACTTCAGCGCATTGGAGAAGTGGCTTACAAGTTGGCTTTGCCACCTACAACAAAAATCCACCCAGTTTTCCATGTATCATGCCTCAAGAAAGTGATTAGGAACAATTGCCGAGTTCAAACCAGTCTACCTGAATTGGATGAAGAAGGGTCAATCTGGCTTCAACCTGAACAGGTTCTAGACACACGAGACAAGCACCTGCGCGGCCGCATGATTAAGGAGGTCCTCGTCAAATGGAAAGACACCTCTGCGGAAGATGCAACTTGGGAACCAGCCACTATTCTTCAGCAGTTTCCGCAGCTTCAGCCTTGAGGACAAGGCTAGTCTTAAGGGGGAGGGCATGTTAGGGTCCCACCCTAACCCCCTTATTTATGTCATGGGATCACGTCATAGTCAAGAGTCAATAAAGCCCATATTAATATTTGTAAGTGGTTAACCCGCAATTAATGACGGGACCACAGTTAGTTGCAAATGGGCGGTAATATTAGATAGATGGTAAATGGGCGGTAGTATTAGATAGATGGTATTAATAAAACCCACGGTATTGGCCCGTGGTATTGCATGTATGAGTCATATATAAAGGATAGAGACTCCCTGCGAGGAGTATCGTGTCTTGTTTTGTAATCGAGCTCTGCTCTATTGGAGGTTGCCCCCTCGAAGAGGCCTGTGAATATTTCTCTCTGAGTAATAAAATCATTGCTATTCTATGTTCTGGGTATATTTTCTTCGCATATTCTGTGTTCTGGGTATCTTTTCTTCGCATATTCTATGTTCGGTATTACTTTGCAGGTTAAGAGCATAACATAATATAGTTAGGGAAGCACATACGTCTCTAATATTAGGTCATTTTGGTGTAAGAAAAACAATTACACAACTACAAAGATACTACTATTGGCCAAAAATGTATGAAACAGTTTCTAGATATGTAAGAGGGTGTACCATGTGTGCCAAAAGCAAGCCCAACAATAGAAAACTAGGCTTGTACACTCCACTGCCAGTTTCCTCTCGTCCTTGGGAAAGTGTTTCCATGGACTTTGTTGGGGGATTGCCAAGATCTAGAAAAGTTCATGACTATTTGTATGTTATTGTGGACGGGTTCAACAAAATGTGTATTTTAATACCTTGTAATAAGCAGATTACAGCTGAACAAACAACGAAATTGTTCTTTCAGCATGTCTAGGTGCATTTTGGGTTACCCACTGCCATAGTGTCTAATCGAGACTCCCGAATTGTTGGGAAGTTTTGGTCAAGTCTGTGGGAATTAATGGACACCAGACTGAAGAAAAGCATAGCCTTTCATCCACAAACAGATGGCCAAACAGAGGTAGTCAATAGGACAGTGATCCAGTTGCTCAGGGGTTATTGCAGCAAGCATCCCAAGCTTTGGGATGAACATTTATGTTATGTGCAACATGCTTACAACCGTGCTAAACATTCTTCTACACATATATCTCCTTTTGAGACATGTTTTGGTTTTATACCAAGGTCTCCCTTGGATTTTGTCTTTGAAAAAGACATAGCAGTTGCTGGACACAGTGATGTGGACCAAGCAACCAGATTTATTGAACAAATCCAAGAGATTCACCAGGAAGTGCAAGAACAGTTGGAAAAGAGTCAAGCCAAATACAAGGCAAGGCATGATAAACATCGAGTGGAGCACAACTTCCAAGTTGGTGATCAAGTTTGGCTGTATATCAGCAAGGACAGAATGCAAGGTGAAGGAAAGAAGCTGAAGCCAATAAGGTATGGGCCTTTTAAGGTACTTGAGAAGATTGGTGAGAATGCTTTCCACCTTGATATGCCAGCATACATGCACATCTATTCAGTAGTAAATGCAAAAAATTTAATAATGTTTGAACCTTCATTAATTGAAGATCCTAAAGAGCAAAGTCAATTGCCTTCCATTGATGATCTGTTACTTGAATACCTCAATGAGCTGTAGGAAGATACAATTTTGGACAGGAAGGTGAGGACAACGCGCAAAGGAGATGTTGAGTACCTAAGGATTGGACTCAAAGGTTCAAAACCCAGCAGTGCAAAATGGATAGAGATTGGACAAGTGAGGTAGTTGTATCCTCACTTGGTTGACGCTTGAAAACCAACTTTTGGTGGCCCAAAAGCCTTTTTCAGTGGGAAGGCGAGATCCAAATGGATCTAAGAGAACTCTGTAAGTCTTCGTGAAACTTTTAGAAATCATTCCCAATGCCCAAAATCCTTTAAAGGATTGAAAATATCGCAAAAGGGATGCCCTTAACATGGCGGAGAAAACCTTCAGAATGAAGAAAAACATTATCGGGAGGCCCAAAACCTTTGAAATCAATGAAAAAAAATAGAGTAATTGAAGGCGGAACAAATGATGCACAGTAGCTATCTGATCTGGCTGATCAACGATCCAGATCAGATTGGTAATCGCAATCGATGGAGACTATCGACGAGGTATCAGCGCTTTATATATATAAATTGAGACGACGCTTGGCGAAGTGAATTTGGACCGTCGATCTGGCGCGCAGATTGACAGCCCATATTAAATCAGCGGATCGCTATTGGAGAATGCAGTGGAGCACTTTATAATGGCTCGAGGGTTATTGCGATGAGTGATTGCAATATATCGCATCGTCACATCGCATGGGAACTTTGCAGTGGAGCGGGGTCGATAACAATAACAACAACGATATTACGGAATCGATAATAATATAGGCGGCATTGCATATATTTTCAAGTCCGGTATGCGGGATTTTATAGTGTTTTAGTGCATTTTTGCAGTTTAAACATATTTTCCAAAATACAAAGGAATGGTTCCTCCCGATATGCGATAGCAACCTGTGGGTGGACCCGATAGGGGAATGAATCATATTTAAAGGACTTTGAAGTCTGGTATATTGAGTTTTGGCGGATTTTCTCTGTTAAAATGTATTTTCACTGTAAAAACAGAGCGCGGCCGTTACAGGCGTTTTAGAGGCCCGAGGCACTCTAGCACTGCAGAATGGGTGGCCACCTCCTCTCCATGCATTAAGAAATGATTGTATAATGTTAGCAGAGGGATTCAAAGCGTTCAGAGTCCAAGGAGACTAAGAGCTGAGGATATGAAACAAACAGGCAACGTGGTTGGCTTTACAAGCCACAGACATAGAGAAAACGAGCAGGCAGTGTTGCAAGCAAGTGCGAGACAAAGTTAGGACAGAGATTGAGAGCTGCAAGGGAGTATGTGTACTCAGAGGAAGCTTGAGGGATTCAAGTGAAGCTCTTGTAATTGCATATGTTACGTGTGAGACTCAATCTGAGCTCACTATTGAAAAAAAACTCTACTTGAAGACTTAACAGAGAGGCCAACACTAAAGGCTGGACCAGGAGATGTAGCCCAGGAGTATTGGGTGAACTCCTTATTAAATAGGTTGTGTTTTTATGTGTTTGTCTATTATAGTCTTTTATTGCTCAAAGTTTATGTATTTCGCAATCTGATCGATCCATTGCATAAAATAACATAGGCACATCCATGCACATGAGTCTGTAATACCTTATTACTTGTCTTAGATCTCATTTTCATATCACTCTATGTGCAAGACACACAACCTCTTCAGAAGATTAAGGTGCCTTCTTCTTCCCAAAATCTTTCTCTCTCTCAACAAATTTATTCACAAGGGAGTCAAAGGTAATTTCTTTGAGGTTTCCATTTCCTTGCAATGACTCAAGATAATTTGAGTAAGTGGGATAAAGTGCCTTGAAAAAAGCTATTAGAGGAATGTCCAGTTCAACATTAGTGACTTTGATATCATGCATAATATATTTTACTTCTGATGCAAGAGCAAGAGGATCATCATTTTGTAATTCAAGGCTAAACAGTTTAATCATGAGTTGAACAACTTCATGTGCAGAGTGTGAGTCATAGAGTTTCTTCAGTTTTTGTACCGCTTCAAAAGCATTTTAAAATGGTGAAATATGGTGACTCACCTCTTCATTTAATTATGTTGCAGTCAAGGCATAAGCCTTGCTGTTATTATTTTCCCAAATGGAAAATTCCTTGTCAGAGGTAGGCTTTTCTGGTTCTTTGTCTCCTTCTCCAACACACACTCCTTTCCACAGCCATTAAAAATGAGAGTGTGTTTGATCTTCCATGACCATTCTGGATATTTCTCCTTCCCGGTGAGAACCACACCCACAATAGATATCAATGAATGCATTGTAAAAAATCTGTGTATTGTAAAAAAATTCTTCTGTTGCCAATATATACAAATGTACTTCTGATAGTAATATGTATAAAAATTGCACTCTCATATATTAAACAAAGGTATTATGTGGGGGAGGTGGTTTATGGGGGAGTTGGTTTATGGGAGAGGAGGGTGTATATGGGGTAGGTTACACCAAAATACAATGTTAAAATCAAAAGACAGCGTTATGGTGGTTGAACTTTAAGGCACGAAAGTGCAGTGGTATGGAATGGTGTGGAGTTAACACAGAGTGGTGAAGTGATATGTATGAAACACGAAAACTGTGTTGGGCCCACAACATCACGATCGCACCACGTTTCCGCTGGGCCAGGATTCCGCTGCACTAAAACCGGGAGTGCTGATAACCTTGGTATGATATGACAACATCCAATGACGGAAGAGACTGTCGGGTGGAGGCACAACGGAGGGGAGGTCTGCGGAGAGGCGGACAGGTAGTAAAACTGGCGTATAGTAGATTCAAAACAATGTAAAAAAAACAACGTATACCATAGGAGTATATATATTGTGTGGAGTATGGACCAACATTGAACATGAATAAAGAAGAGTTCTATGGGAACTGTAGCATTGAATTTTCTCCCAATTTGAAAATCGAATCAACAAGATCTTCAATGCACCAGACCTGGCCTGTCCCTGCTCTTTGATTACACAGTTCTTTGGTTCGAGTCGTGGCTTCTTGGAGTCGAAACTGGAAAACGCACTAGAGATTTCAATACCCAGCAAGTATGGTAGTGTATTATGACCAATACAATAGAGAGGGATTTTAAGAACGATTATTATTAAAATCGACTATGGAGAGGGGAGCAGAGAAATTTTTGGCAGAACATAGGTGTCAGTCTGTAGAATATAGGCAGGACAAAAGCAGAGAGGGAGTTACAAGGGTAGGCATATAGCCAAAAATAGAGGCTAGAACCTGTGCTCTGATACCATGTCGGGAGTGACTCTTGGGTTTAATCTCCCAATGACTCTTCCTTTTCCATTATTTATTACTTACAATATTTACAACTATTCACCCAATCCCCAAGATTAGGTGTCAACAAACTTACCTGTTCATTCAAAAACACCATAAAGGAAACCTATGCACATGAATCAAATGATAAGCAATTGTTTTTAATTTTGAAGTTGAAATTAGAACAACAAAACTAACATTCAACAACAGATCAATACGTCCTCAGGATTTCATCATCCTCATCCTCCTTCCATTTTTCAATGGAAACATGTACTTCAAACAATAAACATCCTTTCCTGTGGTTGTGCTTAACTTGCATGGTTTTAATCATCCTCACTGACATAGGCTTCTTCTTTCCCTACAAGACTCTCTTTTCTCCATCCTCATCTAAGCACTCAATGGCCTTCTCATTGAAATCTACCTTGGTTCTGTGAATAAACAACCAATCCATGTTCAAAATTATGCTATATGCACCAAAGGAAGAAAATTCAAATTTATTGTTGTAGGCATGCCATTAAGCTCAAATGCACAAGACTTCACCCAATGATGAACTCTTCTCCTAGTCCCTATAGGCAACTGCACTGACCAAGATTCTGCATGCATTTCCTTATTCAAATGAAATTGATCCATTAGGTTAGGACCAATATAGGTATAATTTGACCCTAGATCAATCAAAATAGAAACAACTCGATCATAAAGCTTACCTTCCATCTCAATAATGGATTTCTGGTGGTCTTCCAGCTTGTTATCAATTGTTGAATAAATCCAAGGAATGCTGCACCTCCTGAACATTGTAGATCTAAGGCCTTCCACCCTAATGCAATGGACAATCCTTCTTGTAATTATCTCTTTCAAAAATCCAACACTTCAAAGGTTCTCTGCCATTGCTTTTATTTTTTTGCTCCACGAGATGACACCAATGTTCTTTCTTAGCTGCATTAGACTTCTTATGCGGGGCCACATTTTTCATTCTCACATGTATCATGAGATCTTCCTAGCTTCTTGGGTCTTTAGGCTTCTCACTACCCTTCTAGTCACGCTTGAACTCAGGATTACGATTTGACTGCTCAACAATGCTTCAACTTCCTGAAAGATTCCTCCAATGACTGAGTCTCATCAAACTCAATCCAATGTTTGAGTGACAATGGAAAATAATTGATGAACCTTTGGATCTTTTATTTCTCATCCTTGAGGTAGGGAACATATCTCATCAACTCTAGAAATTTGGTTATATATTTTTCATTTGTTATGCAACCCATCCTGAGCTCATAGAATTCCTTGGCATTTCCATCATAACACTTCTCAGACAAGTACTTCCTAAAGAGTCTTTCAAATTCTTCCCAAATCAACTACTCTTCCCTTATGTTGCTGACATGCTTGACATCTTCCCACCAGATATCTACTTTTCCTTTGAGACTGAATGTAGTTATCTTGGCTTTCATATTCTCTGAGTAGTTATGAAGCCTGAAAATTTTCCTCATTCCAAGCAGCCATGCTTTTGCAACTTTTGATTTATTCATCTCGCCATCAAAAGTAGGAGGCTTAGATTTCTTGAATTCCTCTAGAAAATACTCCTTCTCTCTCCTCCTATAATGATGTTGGTGGTGATGACAATAATGTATCGCAAAAGTCAATCTAGAATAAAAACCGTGCGTACCATCACTCCTGTGAGGTCTATCCAAGAGTATACCACTCTTTATTGTATCATCCTTGTCCATCCTGTACCTTTTTTGAGACCTACTTCTATCCGCCCCATTAGTCTTTTTTTCCTGTCTATCTCCATGAGTAATCCCTAGTTTTCCTTGCTTCTGCAGATCTGAAAGGCTTTGAAGAATAACTGCATTGATATCAACCTGCTTTTCTTGAGCTTTTGCAAGCCTTTACTAGGCCCCAATCAAGCACTCATTATCAACTTTACAACTTATGACCTCTTCCTTCATACTTCTTAATGTATTTGCTAGATCAGGAGTGTCTCCCCCTCCCTGTTGCTCAACTGATTTCTCCCATCCTGCTAATTTCTCTCCTAGCTTGTATGGGGAGTCATATGAACTGTAATCCACCATTCTGCTCCTCATCTCATGAACTTCCATTTTTGTGGAATATGCCATTGTTAGCTAGATAAAAGCACAATCAAAAGAATTACCTCAATTTATTTCTGGTATGGTTATTTCATCTGCATAGGTCAACCCATATTAGTGAGATACATAATAATATCAAGAAAATATTAGTTCATGCCACAATAACATTAAATTAATTACTATGCATGTAACTACAATAACAATGATTGGCATGTATATAACCATAATAACAACCATGCACAAATAATTAACATGCATATAATTGCAATAATAATAAATTAGTTGGAATGCATGCATGTCAAACATATAGATATGTGCAATAACCATATAGATCTGCACAACATCCTGCATATACCCCGAGGTCCAGTGTCGTGAACTTGCTCTAATACCACTCTATAACACCCACCTCATATTTACCCACTTTTACAAGCTCACTAGAGTAAACATGATTTGAGAGTTACTATGCGTGACCCAACATCCAATATCCAGTTATGGAAGTAGGGTCCACTTGTCCAAAACTCACTGCAACACCTACAGACATCAGATCACCCAGATGTCAAACACTTTCCATTAGTGACCTTTCCTCTAAGCTGGAACCACTTTCAACTAGGCTTTAAAGGCCAACCACATGCATGTAGTGTTTCCAGTGGAGCCAGAGGGATCCAGCCGCATGCATAACTTAGCCTCCGTGGGGCTATGGCCAAAAATTACCTGAACTAAGAGTGCGACCACAAACCCTATTTCGGATTTTTAGGGCTAGCCTACAGACCAATTGCCCATATCTTTCTAGAACTTTCCAGAATTCTGTCAATGATGATTACAAGTCTGCATATCCTATTTTTAGGTTTAGATCTTTCCTAAGCTTGCCAACACATATAAATAATTTATACAAACACTTTGTAAACATGATACTTGTGTGTCATGAATGAATAATTGTTCATTGTTTCATTAGTTTCATCAGATGTTCATCAAGAAGGCTCACTGCCCTCTCAAGCTAGTTCCAGCAAACACTTATTAGCTCATGCGTTTATATAGCTATTATATAGATCACCAATTCATGAACAAGATCAATAACAGTAACACATCATATAATAAGAGATATACCATGCATGTAACCAACATTTAACCAGAACGAAGCCATGAAAAAGAAGTCATAAAACCAACACAATATCGAATACTTTTTCTCATTGATCAAAATGAATAATAACACATAATAACATATGCATAGTGCCAACCAAGTTAGGGAGTTCCACATACCGCCCAACCATAGATTCGATTGAACCTTTTTTTCATCCAATCAACCCCTGCCATATTCCAAGCATGAATGTGGGATCACATGGGGTAAACCAAAACATAACCAAAATAGGGAATCCATAGGTTAACCCATATCCACCCTCAAGCCATAGCTATTTCACCTAAACTGTTCCAAAAAACACCAAAACCAATACAAGCTTGTATGCTTCAAGATTTCTTCACCACACCCATAGGATTTTTCCTGTGTCCACCCAACTATCAAGAGCTTCCCAGAGAAAACCATCTCTACCCTCAACCCTTGGGATTTTCTTGAGACAACCTTAATCGGATCCAAAGCCATCGACAATCCAAATATTAACCAAAGGGAAACCCACTACATCATGGCTATCCAGGAAATGGAAAAGGCAAGGCTATACATCATTATTAATCTTGGTAAATCCCATGCCAATGACAACAAACATTACCAATAAACAATGCATAAACCATACATTAGCATCCCAACAAGATAACCAAACATGCAACCTGTTACCCGCAAAATCCTCTTGTTGACTTCTCTTTCTTTGCTTAATTTTTTCCCTTGCTTAATATTTTCCAATCTTCTACTTGTACTCCCTTGCTTTTCCTTGCTTGTTCTTTTCTTGCTTTCTTGTGTCTTCCTTGTGTTCACGTGCTCTCTCTTCTCTTTCTTCTCCTTGTCCAAGTGAGAATACTAGAATGTTTTCTCCAATTTCATTCGTTTTTCTTTTTCTTTTCCTTCATTTTTCCTTTGCATGCATATTCTTTTACTGTTTTGTCCTTTTCTTGTCTCTTCTTGTTCCCCACCTGCTGAAGTAGAATTTCTTTGATTTTCCTTTATTTCTTTTGCACTTTGCCACATGTCCTTTCTAGCCTGTAATAAATTATTTTCCATTTATTGCCTTTTTCCTTTTCGAATGTCAATGCCAATGCCAAATTTCATAGCCAAAAAATAGTTAACCACAAGTGACTCCCAATGTAATGTTTTACCCCTCATTCAGCTTGGAATACATGTCCTATGACCTTGGCTTTATTTTTGCCTTTATAATGAAAATTTATTACATGGAAACTTAACCCAAGGTTGTTACAAACCCCTCCCCCTTGGGGGAACATTGTCCTGGGTGTTCTTATGACTCTTGCGACCAAAAAAAAATGTTGAAAACATGACAACATACTGCACAACTCGATATTGTATTTACAATGAAACACACACACACACACACACACACACATGCATATACCAAAGCACATTTTCTTCAACCAACAAATAAAGAGGGATATAATGCATGCATCTAATCAACCATCACCCATATAGCTTCATCAGGCTCAAAGTGCTTCCACTGCACTTTAACTTTCTCTATTGCTCGGTTCTGGAGCATGAGCTTCTTCCATTGTAGGATGCATTGAAGCTCTGGCTAGAACTCTCCTTCTGGTTCCACCTGCAATACATACCAATCAATCAAATTATCAACATCTCGTAAATATATTTTAAGGAATAAAACATGGAAAACATCATGGACTTTCATTGGTGGAGGAAAAGAAAGTCTATAGGCCACTGGTCCAATCCTCTCCAAGATCTCAAAAGGCCCGCGATACCGAGGTGCCAACTTGGCAGATGATCCAATCTTCAAGGAACTCTTCTTGGACTTAATACACAAGTATACATGATCCTCAACCTGAAACTCCTTGAATACTCTATGTTGATTCACATAGAGTCTTATGCTTTTCCTATGTTGCCTTCAAATTATTTTTGATAACCTACATCTCCTACTCCATCTCTCTCAACATATATAGTCCAATCAATACCTTGCTCACTGGATCACTCTAGCTGATAAGAGCATTACAAATCCTCCCATAGAGAGCCTTAAATGGACTCATCTTCAAGGATTCATGATATCCATTATTATAAGAAAACTCCACTAGTGGGAGATACTCCTCACACTTCCTCTACTAAAGCACGAGAGTCATCCTCAACATATCCTCAAGAATCTTGTTAATCCTCTATTTTTTTCCATCTATCTGTAAATGATAAGTTTTATTGAAGGATAACTCTGTCCCCAAGCCTTCAAACAACTCCTTCCAAAACTTGGAAGTGAACTTGGCATCTCTATCTAACATAATCCTCTTAGGAACTCCATGCGACCTCACTATCTCCTTGATGAATATTTGCTCCACTTGACTAGCCGAATTCGTAGAATTTACTGCAATGAAGTGAGCTACCTTGCTCAACTTGTCAACCACAACCATGATGGATTCATGCTGCCATAATTTCCTTAGAAATCCTGTAATGAAATCCATGCAAATGACCTCCCATTTCTATTTCAAAATTGGAATAGGATCCAACAAACCATCTAGATGCTTGCATTTAGCTTTCACCTATTGACATTCCAAGAACTTAGCAACAAACTCAACCACCTCTTTATTCAAATTAGGTCAATAATGGAACTTATTGATAGTTGTGAAAGTATTTTGGTATCCTGGGTGGCATGAATATGGATTGACACAGAACTCTCTCAAAATAAGCTTCTTCAATTCACCACTATTAGACACATAGATCCTGCTCTAGAATCTATCCAAGCCATCTATTGTGAGGTTATACTTTTCATCCTTATCACCTTGTTGCTGCAATCTCTACTCCAGCTGCTTATGCCTTACTGCCCTACATGTAAGAACCGCTCCTGTAAATCTTTCCCATAAGAGCTCACAGCTGAAATATACTTCACCTGCACTCTCCTACTAAGAGCATCTGCAACTCAATTCTCTTTGCCTTTTATGTACTTGATTTCAAAATCAAACTCACTGAGAGTAGTCAACTATATTGCTTGCCTTGCATTCAAATTAGGTTGGTCAAACAAGTACCTCAATCCACTATGATCACTCATCAAAACAAACCTCCTTCCAAGGAGATAATGTATCCACATCTTCAATGCATGAATGATATTTGTCAACTCGAGATCATGAGTCACTATGCTCATGCTAATTAACCTTTTGTGATTCATAACAAACCATTTTCCCTTCTTGCATCAGGACTCCACCCAGTCCTTCCTTACAAGCATTATACTAACCATAAAGTCCTTATCAAGATCTCCAATCCTAAAAATGGGAGCATTGGTAAGCAACTGCTTCAACTAATCAAAGATGGTTGCACACTCAATTGTCCAGACAAACTTCTTTCATTTCCTTTGCAAATATGTGATAGGATAGCCAATATTAGAAACGTTCCTGATGAACCTCCTCTAATAACCTACTAGTCCAATGAATGATCTGAAATCATCCACATTCTTCCAAGTTGGCCACTCCATGATAGCCTTAATCTTATTCAGATCCACTGCTATTCCTTCCTTGGAAACAACATGTACCAAGTAATGAATATGAAACAGAAAGAGAATACACTTGCTGAGATCGGCATACAACTTATGCTCTCTCAATAATCTCAATACTGTTGCCAGGTGCTTTGCATGCTCCCCATTCTTTGAATATACCAATGTATCATCAACAATGACTATCACAAACTTGTCCAGGTAAGGGCGCAACACATTGTTCATCATGCACATGAAGGTGGCTGGAGCATTGGTAAGACCGAAAGGAACCGCCAGAAAATCATAGTGCACATACCTTGTATGAAATGCAATCTTGTAGATGTCTTATTCCTTGATGCACATTGCACACTTGATGATATCGTGATCTTAGATCAATCTTCGAAAATATTGCAACTCCCTTTAGCCGATCAAACAAATCATAAAATGAGGAAATGAATATCTTCTCTTGATGGTCACCATGTTCAACTTCCTGTAATCAATGCACAATATGAGAGTGTCGTCCTTCTTCTTTACAAACAACATTGGTGTTCCCTAAGGAGACACACGTGGCCTTATTTACCATGCATCTCTTTAAGCTGCAACCTCAATTCCACCAACTCGAGTGTGCTCATCCTATATGGTGCCTTAGATGTTGGTGTTGCTCTAGGGATCAACACAATAGAGAAATCCACCTCTCTATGAGGAGGTAGCTCTAAAATCTCTACAAGAAACACATTCTGAAACTGCTGCAAGATAGGATACCTCCTTAGGATTTCACCATCCTCATCCTCCTTCCCTTTGTCTTTGGAAACATGTATTACAAACAATAAACATCCTTTCATGTGGCCGTGCTTAACTTGCATGGTTGTAATCATCCTCACTGACGTAAGCTTCTTCTTTCCCTGCAAGACTCTCTTTTCTCCATCCTCATCCAGGCATTCAGTGGCCTTCTCATAGATATCTACCTTGGTCCTGTGAATAAACAACCAATCCATGCCCAAAAGCATTCCATTAAGATCAAATTCACAAGACTTCACCCAATGATGAACTCTTCTTCTTGTCCCTGTAGCCAACTGCACCAACCAAGATTCTACATGGATTTCCTTATTCAAACGACACTTATCCACTAGGTCAAGACTAATATAGCTATAATTTGACCCTAGATCAATCAACAGAGAAGCAACTCGATCACAAATATTACCTTCCATCTTGATAATGGATGCTTGGTGGTCTGCCTGCCTGTTATAAACTACTCCATAAATATGGGGAATGATCTAATCTACATCCCCAACTATTTGCGCCTCCTAAGAATTGTAGTTTTGAGGCCTTCCAATTTGATATAATGGAAAATACTTCTTGCAATGATATCTATCACAAATCCAACCCTTCAAAGGTTATTTTCCATTGCCTTTATTTTGTTGCTCCATGGGCTAAGACCAATGTCCTTTCTCAACTGGATTAGACTTCTTATGCGGGGCCACATTTTCCTCCTCACCTGCATCTTGATATCTTCCTATCTTTTTGGGCCATTTTCCTTGAGTCTTCTCGCTACCCTTCTAGTCACGCTTGAACTCAGGCTTTCACTTTGACTGCTCATACCAATGCTTCAAATTCTTGATAACTTCCTCCAATCTCTGAGGCTCATCAAACTCAATCTGGTCTTTGAATGATAATGGCAATCGACCGATGAACCTTTGGATCTTTGCTTTCTTGTCCTTGAGTTGGGGAACATATATCAACAACTCTAGAAATAACTCAATTTACTTTTGGTATGGCTATTGCATTTTCACAGTTCAACCCAGATTAGTGAGATACATTATAATATCAAGAACATATCATTTCATGCCACAATAACAATAAATTAACTATCTTACATGCCACCAAAATAAAAATAACTAACATGCATATAACCACAATAACAACCATGTGCAAAAAACTGACATGCATATGAATGCAATAACAATAAATTAACTGGCATGCATGCATGTCAAACATATAGATATGTGCAATAACCATATAGATCTGCACAACATTCTTCATTTACCCCGAGGTCTAACACTATGAACTTGCTCTGATACCACTCTATAACACCTCACCCCACTTTTACCCACTTTTACAAACTCACCAGGGTAAACATGAGTTGAGAGTTACTATGCGTGACCCAAAATCCAATATCCAGTTATAGAAGTGGAGTCCACTTGTCCAAAACTTACTACAACATCGAGAGACATTAGATCACCTAGATATCAAACACTTTCCAATGGTGACCTTTCCTCTGAGCTACGAACATTG
Source organism: Pinus tabuliformis (assembly GCA_031772625.1). Taxonomy (NCBI): domain Eukaryota; kingdom Viridiplantae; phylum Streptophyta; class Pinopsida; order Pinales; family Pinaceae; genus Pinus; species Pinus tabuliformis. The sequence continues at coordinate 141,668,809 of CM062812.1, forward strand.
TTTTGGATTTTTAGGGGTAGCCTATACGCCAACTGCCCAGACATGTCCAGAACTTTCCAGAACTCTGTCAAAGATGATTACAAGTCTGCATATCCTATTCTTATTTTTAGATCTTGCCCAATCTTGCCCACACATATAAATCATTTATACAAACACTTGGTAAACATGATACCTGTGGGTCATGAATGCATAATTGTTCACTATTTAATCAGTTTCATCATATGCTCATCAAGAAGGCTCACCACCCTCTCAAGATAGCTCCAACAAACACTTATTACCTCATGCATTCATATAACTATTCAATAGCTTATCAAATCATTAAAAAGATTAATAACAAAAGCACATCATATAATAAGAGATATACCATGCATGCAACCAACATTTAACCATAATGAATCCATGAAAAAGTAGTCATAAAATCAACACAATATCCAATACTTGTGCTCATTTGTCTCAATGAAGAATAACCCATAATAACATATGCGTAGTTCCAATCAAGTCAGGGACTTCCACATACTGCTCGACCATAGATTGGGCTGAACCAAATCTTTCTTTTAGCCAAACACCCCCATGAAATATTCCAAGCATGAATATGGGATCACATGGGATAAAACAAAACAAGGAATCCAAAGGTTAACCTAGCTCCAACCTCATGCCACAATGATTTCACCTAAACTGGTCCAGAATTCACCAAAACTAATAAAATCTTGGATGCCTTAGGATTTCTTCACCATAATTAGAGGAATTTTCCTATCTCCACCCACCTATCAAGAGATTCCCTGAGAAAACCATCTCCACCCTCAACACTTGGGAAAAACCTAAAGTTGAGGTTTTCCTGAGAGCACCTCAACCGAATCTAAAGCCATCGACAATCCAAAGATCAACCAAAGGGAAACCCACTACATCATGTCTATCTAGGAAATGACAAAGGCAAGGTTGTGCATCACTGTCAATCCAGTCAAATCCCATTCCAATGTCAATAAACATGACCAATAAACCAATGGATAAACCATGAATTCACATCTTGACAAGATAATCAAGGATGCAACCTATTACCTGCAAAATCATCTTGCTGACTGCTCTTTCTTTACTTAATTTTTGCCCTTGCTTACTGTTCTCCAATCTTCTTCTTACACTTCCTTATGTTTCCTTGCTTGTCCTTTGCTTGCTTGCTTGTGTTTTCATTATGTCCAAGTGATCTCTCTTCTCTTGCTTCTCCTTGCCCAAGTGAGAATGCTATAATGTTTCCTCCAATTTCTTTTCTTTTTCTTTTTATTTTCCTTTATTTTCCTTTGCATGCATATTCTTTTACTATTTTCTCCTTTTCTTGTCTCTTCCTCTTCCCCACTTTCTGAAGTGGAATTTATTTCATTTTCCTTTATTTCATTTTCACTTTTCCACATGTCCTTTCTTGCTTGTAATAAATAACTCACCATTTATTTCCTTTTGCCTTTTCCAATGCCAATAAATATTGAACCACCAGTGACTACCAATGTAATGTTTTTCCCCTCATTCAACTTGGAATACGTGTCCCATGACCTTGGTTTTATTTTTGCCTTTATAATGCCCATTTATTACATGGAAACTTAACCTAGTTTGTTACAACCCCCTTAAGCTAGTCAAGAAGGTCGTAAATCTTGTGAATCGGTTACTAGTTCCTAACTGTGATTTTTTTCAAGGCCTGATAATCAATGTTGAGTTTCAAGGTCGAGTATTTCTTCTGCTTGAGTATAATTAGAATTCCACGAAAGGAACTCAGTCTGATGTGGTCTTTTTGGAGTAACTCTTGGTTCTATCGCTTGAATTCCTCATTTTCTAGAAGAGAGTGATGCTAGATTGACCCCATGGGTAGAGGTGTGTTGTGGGTTAGATCGATTGAATGCTTGACCAGACAGTGTAGAGGTACCGCAGTGGGTGAAGAGAATATGTCTTTGTATTCTTCCATGACCTTGTCACTTTCTTCTGCTGAATGGAGGGGCCCTATGTGGAGGCCATGGATGTGACCATAATCTTCTCCTTTCTTTGAGAGTGAATCAAGAAGAAGAAAAATTTCTTGGTCTGGCAGATGACCTTATTGCATTGCTTAACATATATCAAAGAAATGGCAGTAGGTGGAGCTAACTCTAATATCTTGTATAGTTGTAAGCTCAAAGTAATAATAACACTACAATGTCTAGACTCATACACAATATCACACTCCCACAAGTATGGCTGGCCTAAAAGAATACCACAAACTTCAAGGGGAGAAATATCACACAATACCTCAGCCTTAAAGGGCTTGATTCTATAAGGGAGGCGACATTGTTGGCTAATGAAAAGAACTCATCCCCCGCAGAGCCACTCAATGGTGTATGGTTGTGGGTGTGGTGTTGTTGGCAGGTCCAATCACTTGACGAACTCTACCAAGAGGAGGTTCTTTTCACTTTCACTATTGACAATGAAATGTAGTGGAGTACCCTTCACCCACATCTTTGAGTGAAAGAGGTGCTGGCCTTCCTTTGGATCTTCAGGCTCACTTTGCTAGACCTTGGTGGTGGCAATGGTGGCATTAGGTTCTGCATCAATGATATAATTCCTCTTACCCAAGTCTCATTTAGAGTTAGAACCTGCATCTAAATTTGAGGCTTTTAGCTCAACCACCAATGACTGCCTTGCATGATATTCATTGGTGTTATGAGAGGCGATCTTGTAAAACTCACACCACTTTCCTATGCATTTCTTCATCTTCCCATTACCATTCTTTGTTTTCAGCTCAGAGGGTTTGTCTTGGGGTGGTCCACCCTTGCTCTGTCCTTATTTTATAATTTTTGGATGCACTTGCCTTGCTTTTGTTGTGAGGGATTCACAGATCCAAAGTCTCACTTCTTTTGTTTAAATTTTTGCTTACTTGTGACAACATATCAACATGTTTTTCCAAGTGAGGAGATTTCCATAAAATCCATTTAAGTCTGGATGTATCTATGCAAATAACCACAATACTTGAGCAGTAGATGTTTCTTGGAGTCTTTGATACCCAACTTGGTGTACAAGGTATGAAAGACATTTGTGAACTTTGGCATTGCTTGGTCCCTTTCCTATCGTAGTGTGGTCCACCTCAAGTGTTGTTCTTTGTAGCTTCCAATAGGGTAATATTGTTTCTTAATAACATCCTTAAAAGAACCCCAAATGGTTGCGACTGTAAATAGTGTGGATTCCTATATGGCCTTTAACTCACGGTAAGTATCCCACCAATCCTTGACACAGGGGGAAACCTTAAGGAGTCCAAAGATAATCTTTTCTCTATCGGAAAATTTGTGGACTGAAAAATACCATCCTAGCATATTTAACCATTTGTCTAGAGCATTCACATCTATTTGGCCTTCAAATATGGGAATATCAAAATTAACTTGTATCTTGAAGGGGGTGGCGCGACGAAAGTGGCCACTTGAAGAATATGTGTTCCTATTGGCATTCATCGAATGATCTTGGAAAAATGATCCATCATCTCGTTCTTTTGTCATGCGAGGGCTTCCTCAACCAACAATTTAATAGGATTTCATGCTCCCTTGTATTTCTTTTCTTCCACCATGGCAAGTCATCGAGATTAGAAATGACAGTTTTGCAAGTGTTTAAGTAGTTCGAGTCTTGACTCCTTATAACCCGACCTCATTGGGCACATGCACAGAAAAAAGAAGAAGATAAAGAGCAAACCACTTTGATACCACTGATCCAAATTTATGAAGGGAACAAAATGAAATATAATTTTATAACCTATAGTTAGAGATACAATGAAATTTGACTTCTATTAATAAATGGAAGGTGTTGAAATTGTAAACATGCATAATGAAACAAACTAACTCAAATTGTGGTAGCATATCTCCAAAAAGAGATGTGACAACTATGCGCCTTTGCCAGAGTGAGTTACAATGAAGTTGAAAGGCCCTTTTTAATATCCGAGGCAATGAGGAAACCCTAAACATCAAAAAACTTAACCCTCAGAGATGAAACACCAAAAGGCTTGTGGGCCCCATTCGGGTCAGTAGATACATCAACTTCCTAGGGTCATAACTTTTTCATACAATATTTGTTTGGCATGCTCGGTAGCTCATTGGAAAGGACTAACTGAGCCATGTCAAAAAAACATCATTTAGGGCCTCAAAACAACCTTGGAAGTTTAGGACCTGAAAAAATAGTAGAAAAACTACCAAGATGGAGAACTATGCTTTGAGCTAGTGGAGTAGGTGGATGGCCACTGATATCCTTTGCGATCACTTTGTGGTTGATTTCAAGGCCATATTAGTCACCTTTCATCCATTAATGGAGTGCTAGGTCTCTCTTGAGTCATTTATGTCACATGGGTGCTTATACTTGAATTTGTTTCATTCCCATTGGAACCATTTCACCTTCAACCTCATATTTAACCTATAATACAAGCCTCTTCCAACATTCTTTGATATTTGTTCATGCTGAGGTTACACTATTAAGATTTTTCAAAGGGTTGGAAGTTCCTTATTCCACTCACATTTGTTAAGATTTCCTTCATATTATGTTGCCCAATTCCTCTTCAAAATTTTATTTGGAAAGGGAGAAATGATGTCGAATCGCTACTTCATAGAGAAATCCCATTAGAGGAAACAAAGAAGCCTACCATCCATATTTGCAAACCACTTGGGATGTGATATCTAGTTAGTTGTTATTGTCTTTTAATTGGATAATAAATAATTTATCCCCCCACCCCACCTCCAACAATATGCTCGTCAAATAGTTTAAATTCATGTCTTGGGTGGTTTTTTAGCTAGTATGCACACATAATAGTTAGCATAGTTTTCCTTACTTGATTTACCACTCAAATTTGTCTCTACTAGCTCTAACAATTACTTGATATTGTTTTTAGGTACACATACATGAAAAGCAACTAAGTAAGGTGCCTACGAAATGTAATCGATAGTTTTACGAATAGTTCAATTAAAAGGGAGAAAATAAAGAAACAAGGGTGAAACTAATATCTTGTATAGTTGTATGCTCAAAGTAATAATAACACTACAATGTCTAGACTCATACACAACATCACACTCCCACAAGTATGGCTGGCCTAAAAGAATACCACAAACTTCAAGGGGAGAAATATCACACAATACCTCATCCTTAAAGGGCTTGATTCTATAAGGTAGGTGACATTGTTGGCTAATGAAAATAACTCATCCCTCGCAAAGCCACTCAATGGTGTATGGTTGTGGGTGTGGTGTTGTTGGCAGGTCCAATCACTTGACGAACTCTACCGAGAGGAGGTTCTTTTCACTTTCACTATTGATAATGAAATGTAGTGGAGTACACTTCACCCACATCTTTGAGTGAAAGAGGTGTTGGCCTTCCTTTGGATCTTCAGGCTCACTTTGTTGTACCTTGGTGGTGGAAATGGTGGCATTAGGTTCTGCATCAATGATATAATTCCTCTTATCCAGGTCTCATTTAGAGTTAGAACCTGCATCTAAATTTGAGGCTTTTAGCTCAACCACCAATGACTGCCTTGCATGACATTCATTGGTGTTATGAGAGGGGATCTTGTAAAACTCACACCACTTTCCTATGTATTTCTTCATCTTCCCATTAACATTCTTTGTTTTCAGCTCAGAGGGTTTGTCTTGGGGTGGTCCACCCTTGCTCCGTCCTTATTTTATAATTTTTGGATGCACTTGCCTTGCTTTTGTTGTGAGGGATTCACAGATCCAAAGTCTCACTTCTTTTGTTTAAATTTTTGCTTACTTGTGACAACATATCAACATGTTTTTCCAAGTGAGGAGATGTCCATAAAATCCATTTAAGTCTGGATGTATCTATGCAAATAACCACAATGATTGAGCAGTAGATGTTGCTTGGAGTCTTTGATACCCAACTTGGTGTGTAAGGTATGAAAGATATTTGTGAACTTTGGCACTGTTTGGTCCCTTTCCTATCGTAGTGCGGTCCATCTCAAGTGTTGTTCTTTGTAGCTTCCAATAGGGTAATATTGTTCCTTAATAACATCCTTAAAATAACCCCAAATGGTTGCGACTGTAAATAGTGTGGATTCCTATATGGCCTTTAACTAACGGTAAGTATCCCACCAATCCTTGACATGGGGGGAAACCTTAAGGAGTCCAAAGATAATCTTTTCTCTATTGGAATATTTGTGGACTGAAAAATACCATCCTATCATATTTAACCATTTGTCTAGAGCATTCACATCTATTTGGCCTTCAAATATAGGAATATCAAAATTAACTTGTATCTTGAAGGGGGTGGCGCGACGAAAGTGGCCACTTGAAGAATATGAGTTCCTATTGGCATTCATCGAATGATCTTGGAAAAATTATCCATCATCTCGTTCTTTTGTCGTGCGAGGGCTTCCTCAACCAACAATTTAATAGGATTTCATGCTCCCTTGTATTTCTTTTCTTCCACCATGGCGGGTCATCGAGATTAGCAATGACAGTCTTGCAAGTGTTTAAGTAGTTCGAGTCTTGACTCCTTATAACCCGACCTCATTGGGCACATACACAGAAAAAAGAAGAAGATAAAGAGCAAACCACTTTGATACCACTGATCCAAATTTATGAAGGGAACAAAATGAAATATAATTTTATAACCTATACTTAGAGATACAATGAAATTTGACTTCTATTAATAAATGGAAGGTGTTGAAATTGTAAACATGCATAATGAAACAAACTAACTCAAACTGTGGTAGCTTATCTCCAAAAAGAGATGTGACAACTATGCGCCTTCGCCAGAGTGAGTTACAATGAAGTTGAAAGGCCCTTTTTAGTATCAGAGGCAATGAGGAAACTCTAAACATCAAAAAACTTAACCCTCAGAGATGAAACACCAAAAGGCTTGTGGGCCCCATTCGGGTCAGTAAATACATCAACTTCCTAGGGTCATAACTTTTTCATACAATATTTGTTTGGCATGCTTGGTAGCTCATTGGAAAGGACTAATTGAGCCATGTCAAAAAAACATCATTTAGGGCCTCAAAACAACCTTGGAAGTTTAGGACCTGAAAAAACAGTAGAAAAACTACCAAGATGGAGAACTATGCTTTGAGCCAGTGGAGTATGTGGATGGCCACTAATATCCACCGCGATCACTTTGTGGTTGATTTCAAGGCCATATTAGTCACCTTTCATCCATTAATGGAGTGCTAGGTCTCTCTTGAGTCATTTATGTCACATGGGTGCTTATACTTGAATTTGTTTCATTCCCATTGGAACCAATTCACCTTCAACCTCATATTTAACCTATAATACAAGCCTCTTCCAACATTCTTTGATATTTGTTCATGCTGAGGTTACACTATTAAGATTTTTCAAACGGTTGGAAGTTCCTTATTCCACTCACATTTGTTAAGCTTTCCTTCATCTTATGTTGCCCAATTCCTCTTCAAAATTTTATTTGGAAAGGGAGAAATGCTGTCGAATCGCTACTTCATAGAGAAATCCCATTAGAGGAAACAAAGAATCCTACCATCCATATTTGCAAACCACTTGGGATGTGATATCTAGTTAGTTGTTATTGTCTTTTAATTGGATAATAAATAATTTATCCCCCCACCCCACCTCCAACAATATGCTCGTCAAATAGTTTAAATTCATGTCTGGGTGGTTTTTTAGCTAGTATGCACACATAATAGTTAACATAGTTTTCCTTACTTGATTTACCACTCAAATTTGTCTCTACTAGCTCTAACAATTACTTGATATTGTTTTTAGGTACACATACATGAAAAGCAACTAAGTAAGGTGCCTACGAAATGTAATCGATAGCTTTACGAATAGTTCAATTAAAAGGGAGAAAATAAAGAAAAAGGGTGAAACTAGAAAAATAAATAAATGGATAAATATGCCAAGGAGGCGAAAAACAAGTTATGGGGGTTATTTTTAAAGAAAGCATAAGAATGCACCCCAAATTTGAGTACACCAAGGGGAAATGTGAAAAGAGAGGGATGAAGAAAACAAAATCATGGGAAATTGATCACATGGATGTAATCAAGAGGTTAAAAGAATAAAAGGTGTCAATGCTTTAGAGAAATTGATATTTACTTACTTTACAAGGAACAAGTATAGTAAAAACCTCATATGATACATAAAGGTATATTAAAAAGGGTATATTAAGGTAAATTAGCTAAGGGTCAATTTTATTTTTACATTTTATTATAAGGGGTGAGTGCTTGGGAAAGAAAATGAATGAACTTCTGACAAAGTTCACGTAAACCATCCATCTTATTCCACCCATCTTTATTCACCAAAAAAAATGCTGATTGTTCGCGAGTATCATTTAAAAATTGTAGTTTGTACAAATTATAGTAAGTACATAACTATAAGATCCAAAAACAATGCAAAAGAGATGCGCTCATGCTAGAGGAAGAACCAACGTATCGAGGCCTGACCTAAGCATGAAGAAGGAATGGTGTGTCCAAAGCAAGAGAGGAGACAAGTAGAGGCGTACGTCTTTCCACTCCGTCGTGAAAATAAATCCTAGCAAAAATATGCGACGTATCTCATCCTTATGCTAAGCATTGAAAGTTTGAAAATATTATGGTAAATAGTGGAAAGTAATCCATGTGAAGGGGAAAAAACGAAAAGAGATATGCCATCACCTAAAACGAAATTGTTACAATAAACATATAATAAATTTATAGAAAAATGGAAGTTTATATATAAAAAGAATATTCACAATACGGGGTGAGAGGTATGATATTCGTATAAACAATTTTATTTAATAAGGGATTAATATCTTAGTTTTTGTTATAATTATTATAATTTATTTTAATTTGAGGATAAATTTCTTGAGAGTAAAAGAGATTGGATTTTTTTAGTATTTAGTAGATTTTGAGTTAAGATAGATATAGACTAGTTTAATTTCTTCTTTTAAATAGATTATATTCCACATGACTATCACGAATTCTCATAAACTTAAACCTCTAAAACCATTATAACTTGGCTAAATCATATTTACCTTAACTACTGAACTTAGATTTTTTATTTTTATTACATTTATGAGCTAGAGTCAAGCCATGGTGCCGAAATCTTTGGAATGTCACAAGTACGTATTAAACTTTTTATTTTTATTACATTTATGGACTAGAGTCAAGCCATGGTGCCGAAATCTTTGGAATGTCGCAAGTACATATTAAAGTAGTATAATATATTGCACTCATTCGGCACAAATGTGTTCAACTTAACCCTTTCCCTCAACACAATGAGGATTCATATACTACCAACGTTTATTATTGTACATTTCTGGACAGACCCAAAATTGTGAGTTTTATGATAAGGGCAAATATAATTTTCCTTGTAGAGAATCAGTTTCAATTTTATATCAGCAGACCATCCATAATTGGTTCTCATTTTTATTTTAAGGACTACGAGGCGCCCCTTGAGGAGAAATTGGCAATGTGGTCAATGCAAGCAATTGAAAGATTATCCACGTACCGATCCATTCTTTATTGATAAGACTAAAGTAAGTAAGTATATATATATATATATATATATATATATATATATATATATATATATATATATATATATCATTTTATTTATTTATATATTTATTTATTTTTTCAGAAGAAAAAGCAGTATGGTATTTATATTATGTTCAAAAACAGTTTTGTATTTACAGAAATGTGGCGAGATTTTATCCCGGAAATGCATCCTATTCTGAGAGTATTTTCTTTTATACATCTTTCATTGTTGATATTCAAAATTTTTGGACTGCATAGAGATCATTTCATCATAGAAATATTCAAAAGACTTCTAAAAATATGGAGATACCTGGCCATCTGACATATATTCCAGAAAAAAGGAGCTTGTAGCATACCAGATTTTTGTCGACCTTATATGCCCAGCATAGAGAAAGGTTGAATGTCATATGTACAGGATTCCATAGAGATACTCAGTTTCCACTTACCATATGGAGACTGCATTCCCTTCTTTGAAAGATCATCCGCTTGCTCATTTTGCTTCCGTTTTATATGTGAGATAGGGAATATATTAGGCTTCCATAGAGATGTAATCCTGCCTAGCCATCCTGTAAGGCTATCATTTTTATACTATGTTTTCCTTTCATGTGATCTATGATTATTTTAGAGTCACCATATACATTGATAGGGCCGATGTCCATGAATGTGCAGAAGAGAAGCAGACCATGCAGGGCCATGGCCTCAGCTTTGTTATTGGTCCCATTGCCACCATTCCAATACATGTAGTATTGGAGATCATTTGATATACCAATGAAAACACTACAAGCGCATATGCCATCTTTCGCTGCACCGTCAAAATGAGCCCGTGGGAAGAAGAGTTGTTGAGAGTCTGATACTGTCGATTGATGTTTTATCTGTTGAGGAATGTTTTGGAGGACAGAGAAATAAAAAGGAATAACCTTATCCATTATATGCCCAAAACTCTCCTTACTGTTTTGGAAGATCCTTTTGTTCCTCCACTTCCATATGAACCAGAAGACAATTAATGGAATGGGACGCCAAATTGATTTTTGTGAACCCCACCATTCATATGCATTTGTTATGGATGGATGTGAAATCTCAGGAAAACCAAAATAAGAAGCCATTTGCTTCCATAAACTCTGTGATTGTGGACATTTTAAAAAATGTGCAAGTTTTTGTGAAGCAATAATTGATAAAGTTATAATTGATAGCCCACAAAATTTAATTCTGGAAGCTTAAGTTCAAAGATATTTAACAAAGAAGCCATGGATCGATTACCCAATTCTAATTGGAATTCGAAGGATTCAATTTGAAAAAAACTGACATTGTAAAAGGATAAATCTAATAAGGAAAAATGTTAGTTTTTTTCTAAAATTTTTAAAAAATGGAAATGAAGTAAATATTATATTTAAATTAAAAAAAAAATATATTAAATTTTTTCTTTACAGTTTCTGCTTATTTATGTTCAATGTTATGTCCAATATTAACCATTTTTTTCTAATTAAAAAAAAATTAGTAGACATCACATAATATTTGTTTTTAATAAATTAATATCATAATTTAAATATTATTTTTTAAAAATAGTTATTATTTGAAATTATGGTTTTACATTGCTCTCTATTTAAGCCTTTGCCATGGTTTGACTCTTCATCTGGTTCTGATGATGAACTACACTTGTTTGTTTGAAATATGTGGCTAAATTTTTTTATTATTTAATTTTTACCTAAAGACTTTTCTTAATTCATTTTTGTCTATTTAAGATACTCTAAAAATATTAAGAGACAAAATGCATCAAACTTATTTGTATTATAGATTGAGAAAACATATAAGCAAAATCTAATAATATAAATAACAAAAACTAAAAGCAAGTTCAATGCAAAAAACTGAGATTAAATATTAATAATAAGCTTCAATTAATGTCTACATACCAAGAAGTTTATTCCTGCATTGCTATCTTTATCTTGTCTAGATTTATTCAACAATAAACTTATGCATTATATTGTCTAGATTTATTCAACAATAAATTTATGCATTATATTGTCTAGATTTATTCAACAATAAATTTTATAGATTAATAATTGTGATGAACAACAAAAAAATGAATTCATCAAATAAAATTCCACAACAATAATTTCATTTTGTAAAGATTGCCATATGATCCAACATTGTAATTACTCTCTTCTCAAAAAAAACTATAAAAATAAGAAAATTATGTTTAACATATCTACAACTTTTTAAATATAGAAATTATTTTTTTATATATTATGTATGAAACTTATTTTTTGAACTATTATCTCTTTCTTTACAACACTATAATACAAAATTTACTATTTTAAATAATATTTTTTAATATAAATTTTTTCTTAAAATAATTACTATTTTAAATAATATTTCCTAATATAGATTTTTTCTTAAATTTTATTTTATAAATTATTGATTATTATTATTTATTTATAATATAAATCTTTTCATTAATTAAAAATTCGGTACCTTATTAAATTTTCGAATCGTATTCCCGAATTTCCGAATTTTTTTGGCCGATACTTGGTAATTAGGGTGGAAACAATGGCAGGAAGGCTATTTGCCATGTCAGCAAGTCAAAGTCCTTTCCTCTTGGTCAACATCGAAGTCATGAACTTGCGGAAGATATGAAATAGTTAAAAATTTTCAAACCACAGTTACCAAGTGCTAGTTTGAATTTGAATTTGGATTTGATTTGATTTGGTTTATGGAAAAAAATTGACAATATATCTCTTACATATATTTAAATATATCATTTTTTTCAATATTATAAATCATTGAAATGTATAATTATAATATTCAAAACCATTCTTTTTTTTAATTGTTTCAATTATAAATATTATAAATAAATTTAGTTTAGTTTTACATTTAGAATAGCAAGTAAAATAGTGGGTTTTAAAGAATTTTTGTATTGATTTATTCACCTAAATACACCATAAATTATATGATATTTAATATAGAGTAAATTTCCAAGAAATTCCACATTATAATGAATCATATAAATTCCACATTATCAAGTATTTTATATTCTGAATGAAGTGGTATATTAAGTGTGTGCGAAGAGGGAGCTGCAAATACAACTAATGGGACTTGAGGGTATCCGACAAAGACCTTCAATAATAGGTCATTTAAAAATTGAGTCCATGAGCTATCTTTCACAAGCACTTGCTTCACAAATGTTCAGGGGGGATAATGGCTCTCCATAGGCTCTAGTTGTGCATATGTTCAAAGGATCTATGTTGGAACAACTAGAATTAGTGATGAAAATATTCAAAGAACACACAAGTAGAACACTTTCCTTATGAAAAAAATTAAAGATCACGCAATAATTATAATGTATAGTCTATTCTCGTAATTTGGAAATGTGACTCATTTAGTTTGCCAAGTCAAGCCTAGTTTCATCAATCTTATGATAATGGTATACAAGGATATGGTTTATGCCATTCAGATTTATCTTTCATGTGATATCCCTCTACTAAAAGGACTTATGGAAGAAAGTGTAGAAATTAATGTGTAGATTCAAAAGTGCTCATGAAAATTACTAAATCACAACACTTGAAGCTACTCTACTCATCTGCCGAAATTAATTCACCATCTAGAACACAAATCATAGACATGCAAAAGGAAACATCAAACATGCACACAAATTTATCTAGGAGAAAGAAACTACTCAAAACCCCTTCCTATTTGTATTGCATTAATCAGAGAAGAGAGATGAAATACATATGCTTGCTCAAACTTGAGCACACCCTGCAAGTGTATAGTCGATCTGTCTACCTGATTAACTGACTCTGGCCAACGCTTAGCCAATTTTCAACCCTTCCTATTTGTATTGCATTAATCAAAGAAGAGAGATGAAATACATATGCTTGCTCAAACTTGAGCACACCCTGCAAGTGTATAGTCGATCTCTCTACCTGATTAACTGACTCTGGCCAACGCTTAGCCAATTTTCAAGCCCTCCAAGCTCATATTTACTTGCGTTGTTCCTCTAGGAAATTGGCCCCTATTATTTAGGAATTTGCCACTATTGAATTCTGCAATTCCTCTAGGTCCTTCCTCTGATTGCATGCACCACCTATACACATGGGAATATGCTACAATTGATAGTACACTGCCTTAGAATCTCTATCTCAACTGGGTAACTCGAATTCTCTGCACGTAACAATTATTATGGGCTGATTAATTAGTTAATTGGTTGATGACTGAGTGTGGTTGAAGTTCCACTTCCACAACTTGACCTCCACTAGTTCTTCTGACAATTAGAACTAGTTTAACTGACTTTAGCTCAAATTAATTGAAATAGATTTTTACAAATTAGCAATCAATCATACTAAACTAACCTCAAGCTTCCCCAACTTGAATTAACTAAGTTACAAATTAGCAATCAATCATACTAAACTAAACTCAAGCTTCCCCAACTTGAATCAACTGAGTTAACTGAGTGAAAAATGCCATGTCACCTCAGTTAACTACCTCCAAAATTTTTATTGAAATAGAAATTCAAATTTTCTCTAGTTTGACCAAGACAAATTCAAGCTGAGATTTTCTTGCTGCATTTTCAACATAAAGTGATTTCTGGAGTTGCAAGTATTATGTTGGTTCTAGAAGTTGATAGTGTTGTTGCATTCTATGCTGTCCCTTCTACACAACTTGTAGATCCTTCAGCAGTAAAAGTGCCTATGCAGGCTAATTTTGGAGAACTTGATAGCTTTGTTGGGTTTTCAGATCTGATTTTCGCTAAATTTTTGTAAGTCAAGCCGAAGGCATCAATAGTGCCCTATCACATTCATATTTACCCTAGAAATGACCATGTATTTATGAATTCTTCTCATGAAGATGTCAACCACAAAAAGAAGAAAGGATTTGTTGAGCGTGACCAAGCATCAATTGATTTGACATGGTCTCAATTTCGTTGTTGGATGAAAAAATACTTGTGGAATTGAAGGAGATCTTTCAATGTTAATAAAAATACCCCTAGGTGTTGGCACATCAAGGGAACCAAAGGCATTTCATGGACACATGTAGCATCAAATAAGAGTGGAGTTGTGTCATGGGCACACCTGGATGTTAAAGTTGGAGATGTATTTTGCTGTCCGACCAATTTTGGCTGGATAATGGTTTCAATTTTAGTCTACTCATGCTTTCTTAGTTGCACCAAAACAACCCTTTATTATGGTTCTCCTCTTGATTGTGGTTTTGGAAAATTTGTTCAGGAGTCGAGGGGTTATAAGTCTTGCAAGTACCAATGCTATCGATAGTTTATAATACACTTGCTTCAAATCAATGGGACCTCGACAAGATAAAATGTGAGAAGGATAAATGGTAGATGATCCCTGAGGAGCGATATTTTAAAACCTCCCATCAAGCAATCTACGATCCACAATCATCCCGATGACACCCCTTCATATTTCCAGAAACCACTAGAGGAGGTCCCGAGAGTAGGAAATGGTTTTCCAAAACTATCCAAGGTTTGATGATGTATGCATGACAACAATGCCAGGGCTTGCACAACACCCGCTTCATTTTAAAAATATCATTTTTATATTTTGGTTTTGGGTCAAAATACCACTAAAAATCATGGCACAAATTGTAAAATGAGACTTAGTTTGTTATTATATCATATATATTATATATATGATATTAATTTTATTAAATTTTGTAACCTTTATCATGAGCTACGGAACAATTTTGTAATTGTTTAAAGAATTAATTTTAAAAGTGATTACACAGTTAGCTAGTGAGTTTGTGGGAAAGAATAAAAGTTGGAAACAAATAGTTTGTAAGGGTTCGGGGGGTTTGGAGTCTAAATATCCTGAGACTATGTAATAGAGAAATCGCTTAAGAACTCAGTAATAGAAAGTAGTTTTGATTCCAGCAATGGGTACAATTACATATATTGTTTTCTTTTCCCTGTTCGTCATTTCATTTATGTTTTGCCTCTCCTAGAATAGTGTAAGATGCAACTAGTTGTTTCAGTTTAACTCTTCATGAATTTACTTATTGGTACTCACGTTGTTTAAAATTGAAACTCTTAATGAAGAGCTCCATGTCCAGGAACTCATACACATTTTCTCAGTCCATCACCATTCTTTTTGTAGAAGTTTGAATCCAGATTCTTAACTTCCCGAGTTTAAACTTTATCTTCTTTATTTTTCTTCTAAACCATTTCTTTAGTTCAAAGACCTTGCAACCCTTAATGTTTTTCGCTATTATGGTTTTGAAAGCTAGGCTTTTGAATTAGAAGATTTATTGCAAGTTCTCATGGTCTATCCCTCCGCCCACAAATTTTAAAAGTTTTTATCAATTAGTAGATGTCTTGGGCACTGACCTCTTGTAGTCGGAGGTTGTCTCCAACAAATAACACAAACAATGAATTGGATCATTATAAATGTTGTATCCACATCCATATGCTTAATTATGCATAATAATAGTCATAACAAATATTTAGATTCAGGATTCATTCAATAACTAACTCCTACAATACCATTGAATAACAAGTGATTGATTTGCATAAACCCCCCCACCCCGCCACCCCCCCTCCAAATTTCAAGCTCCTACTCTCAAACCTAGGAAAATTTATAAAGTCCTTACCAACCTATTTTGTTAAAAAATGGATGTGGTTTATGAAGTTCCTTTACCTTTAATCTATTGTGGCCATGAATTTGGCAAATAAGGGACTCCTAGGGAAGATTATGGGCCCATGTCCATCCACTTGCGCTATGTCAATCTAGATACAAAACATTGGGATCCTCTGATTCAAGGGCAAATGTCTTGTTTCTTCTGCGATAAAGGGTTTTTTTTCCTTCCTCTTTGAATCTAAAGAGGGTTAAGATCTTCCTCTGCACCACTAGAATGAAACGATGCTAAGAGCCATAGATAATTCCCCCCAAAGATATATTAATAGTACCTCATTGAAAGATCATTTGTTTACTTGTGCTTGCATTTATGTAGAGGTCAATTTGGAAAAAGGATTGCTTGAAGCCATCTTCTTAACTTTTGGACACTGAAAATTCCTACAATAGGTAGACTATGAACAAATTCCATTTAAATGTTAACACTATCATATGGGAATTTTTCTAAAAATTGGATCAATAAGGAATAAACTAAACAAGATCCCAATAATGATCTAAGTGGCTCCAGAAACAATTAGTAATCAAAGAGGGAACATGAAAGGCTCAAAAATAAAAGTTATTGGATTGCAATGAAACTAGGGTCATACCAAAGATCTCATGCAAGATTTCTAACAATGCCAACGACACCTCAATATGAGTTTGTATGTGAAAGTTATGGCTAGTCAAAGTTTTGGTCAAACTAGGCCCATTGGCAGCGACTAATGAGGTGACAATTTGGCACTTCATAGTTACGGTTTTCGGTGGTCAGAAAATGTGAATTTGTTGCGTACTTAATTTTTCTAATCACCCATAAAATCCAATGGTTGGATTTTAAATGTTATATATATATATATATATATATATATATATATATATATATATATATATATATATATATATATATATATATATATATATATGACCAACGACCATTATATGACCACCGTATATAGATTAAACCACAACCAAAATGGGGGTGGCAAGTTTTGAACCCAACCCCCCCCCCCAACCAATTGTTTAAATTATTCCTGCTAGCCAGTACGCCAACAAACTAGATTTGGTATCAATGGAAAAATTTATATATATAAACCAAAATTTCATTCGCCCAGAGGACTAGAGGAGCACGCACGAATGCTGATGCAGTGGAACCATGCTTGGCACGGATTTCAAGAATAATATTCTTTGATGCATGTGAGGAATCTTTAGATTCCCCTCGAGTTGATTTTTTTACAGAGGCAGAAGCATATCAACTTTATACTCATTTTCTCAATTTTCCGTAAGGAATCTGTTGGTGTAATAAGTTTTCTCATCTCAGCAGCAGATCTTCAGTCAAATTACAAGGATGAATCTTTATAGAATCATGAGGAACCTAAAAGATTCCCTTGGGGCCAAATTTTCACAGTGACATAATCATGTCAAATTTATACTGAAACAAACTAGAATTTCACTAAGAGTCTGATGGCATGATCCATTTTCTAGTCTAAGTAGTGGAATTTCAGACAACCTGCACAAAGGAATCTTTGTGGAATCATGAGGAATCTAAAAGATTCCCTAAGGATCGATTTTTGATAGTTTCAGAACAAGGCCAACTTTGTACCCAAATTACTCAGTTTTTCATAAGGATCGTAGTGGTGAAGTTAGATTCATCATTTGAGTAGTTGAACTCTAGTCAACCAACGAGAAGGAATCTTTGAGATTCCCAAGGGTCCAGATTTTAATGGTGTCATAAAGGGGTTGAGTTTACAGTCATTTGACACGATTTCACGCTAAGAACTCAACAATGAAGTCCATTTCTTCAGTAGAGGTGTGCATTTTCAAGCCATCCCCTAAAATGGAGGTATAAGGTGCCTTTTGTACATGCATGTAATTTGATTTTTTGTTGAAGATTAATGAAAGCGACCTCCCCACTTTGAGTAGAGCCTAGAGACGTAGCCCACACTGGGTGAACTCCATTATCAACCTGTTGTGCTTTGTTTCTCATGATTGCCTTTCATTTTCGCTTATGTATATGTATGCATTTTATGGTTACATGCTCTTTTATATGTGATTCTGAATGCATCAATGAAGTAAAAAGATCCGGATCAAGTTTGGTATCAGAGCGAGTCTTCTGTTGATGTGAATTGCAATTGCATGATAACCACGGTAAATATCCAAAAAAGTGAAGGAGAAATTAAGTCCTTTGATCCAGAAGCGGGGCATGCAACATGAAGAGGGAAAATGGCAGATGAAGATGCTCGGTTGGAGGAAGAGTGAAACTATCACAATGCCTTCTACACCATGGCAGAAAAAAGTGGACAATTTTTTGTAGAATATGAGAAGAAAATGAAGTAAGGAAAGAAAGAACCGAATGATCATGCCTCAGTAAATCATGAAGGTGGAGGAGAAGATCCCCCTTCCTCTCTGTCCTACAGTGAAATTTCTTCTTCTTCCTCTTCTCGTCATTCTAACAGGCATCATAGGAATGCATCTAAAAATCCATTTTTAAAATTGGATGTCAAATTTGATTTGTCTGTGTTTATTGGGGAATCTAATGCAGAAAATCTAGATAACTGGATCATACAAGTTGAAGTGTACTGTCGCATACAACAAATCAAAGAAGATGAAGCTAAGATCCAATAACATCCCTTTGATTGAGTGGCACTGCTCTCGTTTGATGGGAAGGAAAATTGGAAAAATGTGGTAAAAGTAGTTGTAAACTTCTTTCATCTTGGCCTGAGTTTGTCTCTACTTTAAGAGAGACAGTTTTACCCATTGGGTTATAGACATAAGGCCACGATGGAATGACAACATTTGAAACAAAGTAAAGGTCAAACTGTTCAGAATCTTACAGAGGAGTTTAGGAAAAAAGCATTAACATTGAATGTTCCACTTGACACTTCTGAGATGTTGATGAAATATATTGGCTTTTTTTCAGAGTTATTTGGCTCATTCATTGTTATTATTTGAACCTAAAACTCTTGATGAAGCTAGTGTGAACATTGTGAATCTTGAAAGCAGGGGAAGCATGAGAAAGAAGACCACCCAAAGAGGACAACAACAACTAAGAGAAAGGAAGCAAAGGCCTCTTTTACTCATTGTGAGAAAGAGGGAAATGATGAGGAGCATTACCGGAAATTGCATCCAAAATTGAGGCCAAAGAGGAACGACAAAAAATAAAAGTAGAAGACAGTTGCAACTATGCAACAAGACCAAGAATTTGAATTAGAGGATTGCGAGAAGATGATAGCTGCAGGATTTGCAGGTGTTGGACAAATTGACTTGGGATCAAACTCAGGTGATGAAATGAAGATTGCATCTATTGGGATTGCAGAAGGTGGACCTATTGACTTGGGTTCTGATTCAGGCGATGAGACAAATATTTCAATAGACATTGTGCCAAAGGTGAGAAGGGAACCAAGGACTTCACACCTCCAAGAACTCGAAGAGATCAACCAAATAATTCAAGAGGAAAATGTTAAACTAAAGAGACTCCTACAAGAAATGGAGGAGGAGAAACAAAGGTTGCAACATCAGTTACAAGCCAAGGAGGAGGCCTTGGAAAAATTGCAGCATAACAAGCCTGAGGTAAAAAGTGATTCTTCAATTTCATGTTCTTTTTATGATGATGATTTCACTACTTTTGAGAAACATACTACAGGAATTGGATCAAAATTGTTGAAGAAAATGGGGTATCAAGGAAAGGGCCTCGACATTAATGGCCAGGGAATTGTGAATCCCATCAAAGTGGAGGAATTACCTTGTTATGCAAGACTTGGATATGTCAGAAAAGAGGTTAGGGAATGCTCCAAGACAACCAGTGACCAACCAATGACAGATGATGAGAGCACTTCATCACATTCTAGTGATAGTGAGGATTCCATGAGCACTTATCAGAGGTGCACCAAGAGTAAGCGTTCCAAGACGATCCAAAAAGTTTGGAGGAGAAAGAATCATTGTAGTCACTGCAACAAGGTTGGACACTAGAGAGCCACGTGTCAGATACTCCATGCCCAAAACACCTATGAAGGAACCAACTGGTGAATATGTTCAACAAGCGAATCTACCATAGGGAGATGACCCATTCACTTTGTTGAGTAAGAGATGGTTTTACTAGATATAGTAGCTTGTCATGGCCACATTTTGTAAATCATGTGTTGCAATATAATTTTAAAAGTGATGATGTGTTTTCCATAACTTATTAAAGCAACGATGATGTTTTGGCCTTTTCGTTGATAGCTTGGGTATTGGTTTCTATTATGATGTAAACTTGAACAAAGAGAGTGTGTTATAAACTCTTGGCAATAATGGGGTTGTTTGAGTCATGTCTGGTCTTGTATGTAATTTGCAAAGAATGTACCACATGTTTGCATGGAATGCAGATGTTGAAAGTGTGGCTTGACAAAGGAACACACAGATTTCAAAATGTGTTCATGCTTTTGGAGGACCAAAATCCCCTCAGTGGGGAGGAATGATCCAAGTGGCTCCATAAATGCTTAGTGATTAAAGAGGGAATATGAAAGGCTAAAAAATCAAAGTTGTTGGATTGCAATGAAACTAGGAGTCAGAGCAAAGATCTTGTTGCAAGATTTCCAATGGCGTAAACGACACCTTAATCCAAGTTTGTATGTGAAAGTTATGGCCAGTCAAAATTTTGGTCAAACTAGGCTCATTGATAGCCACTAACGAGGTGACAATTTGGCACTTCACAGTGACGGTTTCCAGCAGTCTGAAAATGTGAATGTGTTGCCTACTTAATTTTTCGAATGACCCCTAAAATCAAATGGTTGGTTTTTAAATATATTTTAAATTAAATATGACCAATGGTAATTATTTGACCACCGTATATATATTAAAACAAAACCAAAACTGGGGTGGGCGGTTTTGAACCTAGCCCACCACCAACCAATTGTTTAAATTAATCCCACTAGCCAGTCCACCAATGGAATGGCTTTGGTATCAATGTCAAGTTTTTATGTATCAATCAAAATTTCATTCACACAAGAGACTAAAGGAGCACACACGAATTCCGAATTAGTGGAACCATGCCTTGCACAAATTTCGAGAAGAATATTCTCTGATGTAGGGGAGGAATCTTTAGATTCCAATCGAGTTGATTTTTTTTACAGAGGCATAAGTATATCAACTTTATACTCATTTTTCTCAATTTTCCACAAGTAATTTGATGGTGTAATTAGTTTCCTCATATGAGCAGTAGATCTTCAGTCAACTTGCATGAAGGAATCTTTGTGGAATCATGAGGAATCTAAAACATTCCCTTGGGGCCAAAGTTTCACAGTGACATAATCATGCCAACTTTATACTCAAATGAACCAGAATTTCGTCAGGAGTCTGATGGCATGATCGATTTTCTAATTTGAGTAGCAGAATTTCAATCAACTCACAGAGAGGAATCTTTGTGGAATCATGAGGAATTTAAAGATTCCCTAAGGGTTGATTTTTTACAGTTTCAAAACCAGGTCGAATCTATACTTAAATTACTCATTTTTTCGGAAGGAGCGTAGTTTTGAAGTTAGATTCATCATCTGAGCAGTAGACCTCCAGTCAACTAGCGAGGAGGAATCTTTAGGGAATCTTTGAGATTCTTGAGGGTCCAGATTTCAGCGGTGTCTGGTCAAGCATCTTAGGCTTGTCCTTTGAAATGAAGAAATAGCTTGGTGCTTGAAATCTCGAAGCTTGTGGCTTATGTTAGGTGACAAAAATATTTCCTTTACCCATAAAAAAGTCCATGTTAGATTATTGAGAATAACATATAAAAAATTAGGATTTACAATGGAGTTACATTGCAATCATTCAAGGAAATAAACATGCATTAACATCCCATTTTGAAGAGCTATACACAATTGATGATTTAATTGATCAAGATGGATTGGTAGAAACGCTGAAAAATACTCTAGAATTTATTATTCATACGAATAATGAGGGCATCACATAAGAAAATAGAGGAGATGAAGTGTTCAAGATATTTGGAGCCTTGAACTTGACAACGCACCCAAACCTAATGGTTTTTTCAACCGATTGTAACATTTATGTTGGCACATCATTAAGTTAGATTTGGTGAGATTTATCATGTATGTTAAAAAAATCTTTCAAGATGAGGTTAACCATTAAATCTGTCATTTTAACATTAATTTCCAAAGAATTAAACCCCTCAAAATTTTCCTAGTTTAGGTCCATTTCATTGTGTAAAACATCATACAAGATTTTAACAAAAATCCTTCAAACTGGGTTAAGGTCCTCCTTCCCAAAATTATATCATAAAATTATGGATGGTTCATGGCTATCATGTAGATCATAGGCAATGTTATCATGGTATAGAAGGTAATCCGCTCAAGAAAATTTTGTAAAGAAAAAAGAATGGCCATCAAAATTTATATGGCCAGTGCCCTCAATTAAGTAAGTCACTCCTTTCTCTTCCATGTCCTAAGTAAGTTTGACTTCCATTCCTCTTTTTTAAACTTGGTTTCAAATTGTATTAGTAACCCTTAGATTTTACCCATAGTTAATGGGAGGTTCTTCTCCTTCTTCATAGAAGGTTCATGGCTTAGGTAAGGCCACCCCTTCTCCCTTATTATATATCCTCAAGGTTGAGTAATTAAGTAGGAAATTGGAATTCAAGTGTATCATGTAACTTTTAAACCTGAAAGAGTAATGCAATGCATACACAATTTCTTAATAAACAAAAATGTAAAATAAATCGCAATCACATATTACACAAAGATTTACCATAGAAACCCAAACTAAAACCAACTAACTACCTAGAGCCACAACTCTCTAATTTTTATGATCAATCAACTTGATGTTAAAAATACAATATATATGATCCCACAACATCCCAATCCCTGTTACACTAAAAAATGTCACCATGACTATTTACAGTTAGTATGGCTCTATCAACAGTCATGCTATCCTCTTAGGCAAGTCTTATGCCTCTGCTCTCCATGTCAAACTCCAAAAAGAGAGAAAGTCTTTATAAATGTATTTATCTCTGGGTACGCAGGTTCTCTCAACCTTACCTGCGGGGACGCACCCAATGTTCACAAAAGTTGCGTCTTTGGATGCTCTGTATGTAAAGGGGCAGGTGCGTCCCCCTGTAAAGGTTAAAATGCGCAAGTTTCATCTTTAAAAAGTTACTTGTGGTCATTTCTAGAGCATTCTAGAAGGTTGTTCGACGTGTATTGAGCGCCTCCAGATGGTTCATGCACTCCTACCAAAGAGGAACTTATCCCATCAATAAGGGAGCTATCCCATCCAAAGAGGGGATTATCCCATTGATGGTGGACCTAATTAACTTCCTCTTGAGCACTATAAATACAGGCATTGGGCCAGAAGGAGGGGAGGTTGGAAGCTATACATTTTCTAAGGGTAGATGCTGCAGGAATTAGGACTCCCATTTAGAAGCTTGTGAGGAGAGATTGCCATCTTTGCTTATTCTATTTGGAAGTGGGTGAGCTTTGTCAAAGTAAAGGAGAACTCTTGATGGACCCTGGGAGGGACTTGCACAACACCAAGGCTCAGGTTGTATTTGTTCCTTTTGTTACCTATTAATGCAAATGAGTCCATTCTTCTCAATAACTTGTTATTTATGAGTTGTTTCATGTACTCCTTGGTCTATGTGTTAAATATGTTTTATTCTATGAGATTATCAAGTGATATTTAATCGTTTGATTGTTAGTGTATGCAGGTTTCAAAGTGAAGGAGGAGCTCATCCGGATCAGCGGAGCTGGACTGCTACAACAGCGTTGGACTACAGGTAGGATCTAAACACTTGATTTCCCATATAGTAAATGCATGTTTAGAGAAGGATTGCTCTTGTTTGTCACTAGAGAGTCTTAGGTTCCTAGGGAGGTTGGTTGTGTCCGCACAATCGACTCTTTCCGCCTGACAAATTGGCGACTCTGCTGGGGACTCCATGAATGAGAATGACTTTTCCTTTGAATGAACTTTGCTCTGAGAAAATTGGTTTATTTTTCTGGTTTTTGGTTGTGTGAACTTGTATTTGGGTGGATTAGCTTAGGGTTAGATTCAATTTAGTTTTTCTTGAATTTTCCAGTAGGACGCACCCTCTGAGTATTGCACAGTGCGTCCCTGTACGCACTGTCGCTGTGTGCACAGAGCGGGCCCACACCTGTCTTAACGGGTTGCCTGCGTCCCCTGCTAAAATTTAAGAAAATTCCATTTTTTGCATTTTTTCTCTTAGATTTTTCTTTTTCTTAGTTTTTACTGCCCAGATCCACTGGTTACCTGCCATAAATCTTCACCTAAGCTTGTTTCATTGGCATTCCTGCTTTAAGCTTTCATCAATTGGGTGTTTTGAGTCTCTTTTTTGAGAAATTCTTGATTTGATTTCCTTTGGTCATTACCTGGAGGTTTGTCTCAGTCTTTTCACAATTTTGCATCTTTTTGCTTTTGTTTTTGCAAAAAAAAATTCCCCCTCATTCGTCGGGGGGGGCTAAATTGTGTGTGAGTGTTAATCGCATTTGAGTGTTTTTATTTTTTGATCTTTGGAACTCTCACCCAATTTTCTCGATTTGCACTTGATTGGTTCTTAGATCACATTAGAATCATCTTGTGTTTGAGAATTCTCTTGCATATATCACATTTGCATAATTAGAATTCTCATTTTCAGAATATGAATGAAAAATGTGCATAGATTACATTTGCATACTTTTCGAGTGAATTGTGCATAGATTACAGTTGCATAGTTTACATTCTGGAAAATCAATCGTAGATTTAGATCAATTTTCTTTGATTTGAATTTACACAAAAATAAAAATAAAAAAAATGGTTTGGAATTGATTTGCATTAGTTTTTCTTGATGAAATTAGTGCATTAGAGAATTTGTTATATTTTCTCTTAGTGATCAATTTTTTGCATTGTTGGAAGTGAATGGAAACTCTTTCCTTACTTTAGTTAGGATTCATCGAATTAGAAAGATTACATTATCATATTCGATTGCATTCAGTTGAGTCGGGTCATAACACCATTGGTTTCATATCCATTTACCCATTTGAGTAATAACAGCCTTAATAACACATCGCTTAATTAAAATTCATCTAGTAATTTTTACATTTCTAGGGCTCTGATACACCAACATAGATTAGGTTAGTGTCTTGGAGTAGGAGAGTAATTAACTCTCCAAGACAGTAAAACCAAACAAGTATCTCATCTTGTGGTAGGATAAATCCAACTGTTTCATTTGTACTCTGGGAAAGCTCCTCTTAAAGGAGAAGCACGAGCTCGTGTCCGAACCAGTGAGGGGATCAATCCTCCCTCGTTGGGAACGACGCCAGACACGCACGTATTACAAACGGTAAACCTCGGATTAACCATTGTCGAGGAGCCAGGGGTCACTTGTCGGTAAACCTTGGATTATTGTCAAGGAGCCGGCAAGGGGATTGAGCTTGATACTCTGCCCTTGCGTGCTGTCGGAGTGTAGACTGTTCCCCCAGGTGCATTTGTTGCTATTGGTAACCTTAGTGACCATTATCTTTAGGATTCTAACGAGGTGACGGTGGAGGGAAGATCCCACTGTACCTGGAGCAGACGTCGGCTAGACTCACTTGGATTTTCTGGGGGGTTCACTTCACTCGAGACGGTTAAAGTGGAGGAACTTGGTCCAGTCTATTCATTAAGCAGGTTGCCGGGGTAACTGTTCCACCCGCCACTTCTATACTGAATTCTGCGATGTTGGATTTCATCACCAACTAGTGTTTTTGGTCCGGAAGGCTACTGTTTGTGTGTGGTTTGACTCCTAGATTTGATAGCGCGTGTTAATTTGTTTGTTTTTACTTTTAGAGACCATAGGTGTGAATTGTGAATTGTTAATTGAATTAGTTTTTTAGTTTTAAAAATTGTTAATAAAATTCACTGAAGTTGAATATAATGGCAAATGTTTCGGAATTTACCAACCTAGGAACCCCTCCTAACGAGAATCCTAGTACTTTTCCTTACTTTGGAAATGTTGGTCCTCCTTATATGGCTACTTTGTCATTACCTGGATTTACAATAGGTTTAACGATATGGTTATTTTCAACTTCGTTGGCCCAAAGTACTCCAATTGTTCCACCTCAACCGGATGCTTCACCTCAATAGAGTTCACCATCTCAACATCACCAACCTTCTGTTGACCCTTTACCTTCTTCGCCTAATTTTTCTTCCTCCATTTCTTCCTCTTCACCTGGTAAAAGCCTTGATGCTAGTAACCAGGAGGCTAAGAAGAAGAAGAAAGGGAAGAAGAAGAAGAAGAAGAAGAAGCAAGATAAGAAAGAAGTCAACCAACCAACCACGACTGTAAGTGTTAGTGGTGTTGAGGAAAACTCCGACATGCATCGTAAACCCAAATACCCTTGCAGGCTTTGTAAGGGTGACCACTTCCTTGTCAATTGTCCTGGTATTCCAAAGGTCTTGGAAGTATGGTTAGAAAAATCTCATCAACTTTCCATTGATCCATCAACCAGTGATAGTCAGGTTCCTGGGAAAAAGGGTAAAGTTAGGTTTCCTTGTAAGTTATGCAAAGGGAGTCATCAAACTCACATTTGCCCTCACATGGATGAAGCCTCAACATTGTTGGAAAACCTTCCTGTTCCACAGCAAGAATTTCCAACTGGTTACCGTAAACTTTCTCCCAACCTATCGTCAACTGACGGAGTGATTGATCTAAATTCAAGTACAGTCGATCACACTCTTCCATTGGAGAGTGAAACTCATGTCACTCAAGTTGATGATCCGTTAGTTGATCAAGTGGTCGATTCAATTTCACATTTGATCGATCACACTTTCCCTTTGGAGAGTGAACTTCATACCGCTCAGGTTCTTCTTGTTACATCAGATTCTTCTATGCCGGGGGGCATTTCACCTGTTTCTACAGAACCCCCTCCAAGCACTGAGGTCTTTTCCTTTGATTGGAATAGACTGACAGAACCTCGTCTTCCTTCCTCCATCCCTTTCCAAATCATTGTCAAGGCTGGTGGTAGGGACATACATCGTACTCAGGTAGATGAAGGTGCTTCTGTCAGTATTTTATCCTCAACTGTTTGGAAAGCTTTGGGTTCCCCTCCGCTTGCGCCTATTACGCAGAATTTGAAAGCTTTTAACAAAACCATTAGTGAACCTTTAGGGATCCTTCCTAAGTTTTCTATTACCTTGGAAGGTAAAATTGTCTGTATTGATCTTATGGTAGTTCGAGGTCCCTTGGATTTCAATTTACTCCTTGGGCGAGACTATGTTTATGCAATGAAAGCTGTCGTATCGACACTCTTTCGCGTGATGTCTTTCCCTCACAATGGCAGTATTGTGACTGTAGACCAGCTTTCGTTCCCTAGTCTTGTTTCAACTACCAATAATATGACACCCCTAAATGTTCCTGATTCTAAAGTGGTATCTACCCTTCCACGGGTTAATTATGTGGCAACTGGTCCCATGTTTTCAATTACCGATGTAAGTGAGCCTCTCACTGTTTGCTCATCTTCCTTTGATTTAGATCTGGTAATTGACATGGAGAACTCTATGGGATTACTTGAACATGATGTTCTTATCCCTTTTGAGTCCCTTGACGTGTGTTCCTTCCAGAGAAACTATTCTTCCTTCTGATGAAGACCTCTTGGAAGCCATGATCAAGGTGTGTCCATTGACATGTCTTTCTTCCAGTTGGAAGCCATGATCAATGTGGTGAGGATAGTTTCTTCTAGTCTCAACCTCATTAAAAAATGAAACTGGAAGTCATGAGCATAGTTCCTTGTCTTGTGTCAAGCTCATTAAAAAATGAAACAAGGAGTCGTGAGGAAAGTTCCTTTTACTGTGTCAACCTCATTAAAAAATGAATCAGTGTGTGTGAGGAAAGTTCCTTTTACTGTGTCAACCTCATTAAAAAATGAATCAGTGTGTGTGAGGAAAGTTCCTTTTACTGTGTCAACCTCGTTAAAAAATGAATCAGTGTGTACGAGGAGAGTTTTTTCCTGTATCAACCTCGTTAAAAAATGAAATAGGCTGTTACGAGGAAAGTTCCTCTTACTGTGTCGACCTCGTTAAAAAATGAATCAGTGAGTGTGAGGATAGTTTCTTCTAGTCTCAACCTCATTAAAAAATGAAACTGGAAGTCATGAGCATAGTTCCTTGTCTTGTGTCAAGCTCATTAAAAAATGAAACAAGGAATTGTGAGGAAAGTTCCTTTTACTGTGTCAACCTCATTAAAAAATGAATCAGTGTGTATGAGGAAAGTTCCTTTTACTGAGTCAACCTCGTTAAAAAATGAATCAGTGTGTGCGAGGATAGTTTTTTCCTGTATCAACCTCGTTAAAAAATGAAACAGGCTGTCATGAGGACGGTTCTTTTCCTGAGTCAACCTCGTTAAAAAATGAATCAGTAAGCATGAGGATAGTTCTTTTAT
The DNA here is from genome assembly GCA_031772625.1 of Pinus tabuliformis. Taxonomy (NCBI): domain Eukaryota; kingdom Viridiplantae; phylum Streptophyta; class Pinopsida; order Pinales; family Pinaceae; genus Pinus; species Pinus tabuliformis. The sequence goes on from CM062812.1 coordinate 141,697,286, forward strand.
TGAGTCAACCTCATTAAAAAATGAATCAGGTAGATTTTAGGATATGCAGATAGATTGTAGAAAGTAGGGTTTTGAGGATAATTCCTGTTACTGAGTCAACCTCGTTAAAAAATGAATCAGGTATGAGGATAGTTATTTTCTTGTGTCAACCTCATTAAAAAATGAAACAACTCCCTTTTCAAGTTAAATATTGAAAGTAAACCTTCATTTCATCCATCTGGTTGAATGAAATGAAGCTGGGGGGGCATGCGCTCTAGCAGTTATGCTTAGGGGGCATCAAGCACAGTTTTCTCTCTGTTTCAAGCTTGTGTAAAAATGAAACTACTTTGAAGCATAGTTTTTCTCTGTTTCAAGCTTTTGTAAAAATGAAACTTATCTCGAGTCAATTTCAGTTATTTTCAAGACTCGTTAAACTCATGAAAATCTCGAGATTATTTTGCCATCTTTCATTCTCGTAAAACAAATGAAAATGCCGAGTTCTTTCCGTCTTTTCCTGCTCGTAAATTAAATTGAAAGTCGGCCATATGAGTACATTTTTTATCATTTTTTCAAACTCATTAAAACTTACGAAAAAATGAAAACCATGAGTATATTTTTATCATTTTTTCGAACTCGTTAAAACTTACGAAAAAGTGAAACCTCAGAGTCATCTTGTTATAGACATTTTTGTGCCTTACAGCATAGAGCATGAAATGTCAATAATCTAAGGGATCCAAAGTCCCTAAACATGTTGTTCTTACCCTTAGAGGAACAAGGTCAGCAAACCACAGCACTGCAAATCAGTTCTCCACTGAAAAACACTCAAAAACAGGTCAGTTTTGGATCATTGCAGCTGCTCCACTAGGCATCTGCGCTGCATAGCAGGTACAACAAAGGCTACCTGCGTTGCATAGCAAGTAGAACAAAGGCTACCTGCGTTGGGCGTACTTGGACATGTGGAGGAATCTTTTTCTCAAAGTGCCAGTGCCCAGGAAGCTTCTAAAAAGACACTTGATGATAAGATTCGCCTAATGATGAGTTAAGAGCTTCTAAAACTCCAAGTGGAAGACAGAAACTCCGAGTGAAGAACTGAAGAACAACTGGAGTTGAAGAGGACAACAAGTCACACATCAAGCTGACTTATCTTCACTCCAAAACTCTATATAAGGATCTCATCCCATGGGATCTAGGGGCCGGAATTTTGTGCAAAGAATTGCTGTTGGTTTACAGTTGTGAGCATTGGGTGATTGCTTGAGGGAGGTGAAGAAGAGATTTCTCTCCGTCGGGAAGGTGATGCTGGATTGGACCTCTCATGGTTGTATCACCGCCTGAACCTTACTTCCATATATTAATAAAGCATTTGAGGTTCTTCTATTCGCATGTGTTTCAATGGTGTATTGTCTTACTTGCGTCTTTGATTTATGCTAATCCTTGAATCGATTATGAATGCATGCCTCTTGTAGTTTCCTTTTCTTGTCTTATTTGCAGGATCTCGTGTAGCTGGGCCCGTGAAAAGACTTGGATCTGGGAGCAAGCGGCAAACGAAGGAGATTGGATCGACCATTTGCGCAAGACATCGGTAAGTGGATCTCTTCCTTCTATCTCTTGCATGTCATAAAGAAGAAACTTTAGATAGCTTTGCTTTCAGCTGTTGCTAAGGAACTGTCACCCTTAGAGTGGGTTAGGGTCATTCCGAGTTGGATACTTTCCCCCACAACAGACTGGCGACTCCGCTGGGGAGCGTGTCTTGTTGGTAGCTTGTGTTTCTTGCTATTCATTTCTTAAACAAAAGAGTACCGAATCGAACTGCATGCGAGTCCTTCGAATGCAAAGTAGAGGGCAGCTACTCTAGCCCAGTGCTGGGCCTGTTTATGATTTGAAGAGCAGATCCACAAGGACTCTTTTTAGCTCTTTGTGATAGTGTTCATCTTCCTTTAATCATCCTCTAGTGTATACTTGACTGACAGCCTCTGATTTGGCCAAAAACCGCTCATTTTTTAGCAAACTGTGACCCGAAATCTGAGAGAGACGTGACTTGTCTCATCAGTGCAGCTGCCACAAAGGCTACCTGCACTGCAACGCAGGTCCCGAAGGGGCTACCTGCGCTGCATCTCAGATTGACAGTGCAGCACCTGCGCTGATCCAGTTTTGCCTTGTGCAACTGGGATTCCCCACTGTCTGTTGCCTAGTTTTCAGTATTGTTTTTGCAGCCTGTTGTCAACCTGTATACCCAGCTGAAACCACTTCTCTTTGCCTTCATTCTGCCTCAGTTGTATGAAGAAACCGTGATTGTTCTTATTGTATTTCTTGCTGTCATTCACAGTTTCCCATAGCGAAAGTGAACTAGTCTTGCTATGACCTCTTGAATCTAGACCTGTGAGAAAGTGTCGTTGTGATTCTAAGAGTTAGTTTATTGCTCTTCATAGCTGCTTGAGCATTTGCTTTCGTTATATGGTTCGAATTTCAGTATTTCTTGTGTTGAAACGAGTGAATCTTAAGGTGTTCTTTTGATTGTTGGATAAAAACTTGTTTTCTTTCACTTGAAATTGAATTCGAAATTATACAACAGCTTTCTTTTTGTAATACATCAACATTAAGGAAGAAGAAAAGAAATACTTGCATTGTGCATGTGCATTTTGATAGTTTGCATGTCGATTTAGGAAAAGTGCATCAGTGTGTGCTCTATGATCTGTTTGAAAAGATGATGTCTTTCTTTTCCTTCAGTAGTTAAGGTTTTCATAAGTTGAAAGAATTGAAAAAGCTTGCTTATCATTCTTAGACTACATTTAGGAGTTGTATCATACATCACGTGGTGATCCGTAAAGGCAAACTGCTAAGCAAGATCAACCTAAAAAGAACTGAATTTATCTAACAACGCTTTGAAACATAATGAAACACAGTAGAGGTCTAGGTAGAGACGTGAACCGGCATCGTTAAACATAGTGACTGTTGATCTCTACGAAGGTGGGTGATTCCTCCTGAGGGACGATAGCACTAATACGGACTTGTGCCCCCGCGTACCGTCGCGTATATTGGGGGACCCCTATAGGAACAAAGCCTTTATCCATAGGAAGCCGTGTCGGCCGCCCTACTGATCGTGATGCAGTGAACACAACATTCACGAAGATCGACCACTCGTACCGTAAAACGTATTATGTGGTTTCGCGAAAGGTTTGGCACACCCTTGCCTAGAACTCCAGAGTAGTTTCTTTTGGCCTTTTTCAAACTCTATAACTGAAAAAGTCCATCCGAGCATTTGTCACTTCGGGCTCGTTAATACATCGAAGGAGACTAGAGTCATCTTTAGCTTTTTCTCGACTCTTAAAAAGTGAAAAAGCAAGTTGTGTCTAAAGCATCGTCATAATAAAATTCATTTTAAACGGAACATAATCACCTCCTATTCCTGCGTTGATCTTCGAAGTTAGTCTTTTGGCATCGTAAGTTCTTGTAGAATCGCTAAAATCTTTTGGATAGACTCAAAATGTCTGAACAACCGTCAACATCTAGGACTGTGTCGTCCGACACAGCAACAACAGAGCCTCCTGCTGCCACTCCAACGATGTTTGCTGGTATACCATCTGTCCCGGCAAATTGCCAACAACAAGCCGGAGTCCCATCAGGGACAACAATATGGTTAGTTCCTATTTCTTCATCCGGATTATCATCTGGTACTTCTTATGTTGAAACTCAACAAATTGATCCAATGTGTCTTCAAAGGCCAATTTACCCTTTAAGTACTGGATTTCCACCATGTGGAGGGCAGTATGCTCTTTCATTGTTCCCTCCCGGAGAACAACCATGTGGGAGTTTACAACAAAGTTCAGGTCAAACTGGAATCACATCTAGCGGTTGGGTACCAATACTGCCTCAACAATCAGGAGTTGCATATTCAATGCAACCAGTACACCCTGTGTCGAATATTCCCACCACACCTGCTACGGCGAATGCGTCGCAAGTACAAGCGCTACCTATTGTAATACAACAACCTCTTGTCTCGGCGGCTCAATCACAATCTCAGGGTAGTGCCTCCTTATCTGGAGCGACTCAGGCTCGAACAAGTACTGTGACTCCTCATCTTGGTCAATCATCCAGTATTGGTCAACAACAAATGGTCCAACAACCAGAGCTGGTTCAATCTCAACAACCGCCATTCCAGCAATCATATCAAGGACCTGAGTAACAAGTCTTTGTAAGTAATGGGCAACCATGCTATAATGGTTATGCCCATCAACTTTGTCAAAGTTGTCAGCACTATGCTAGTCTGCAAAGACCCATTGCTCAGGCGATACCATCTTATCCTGGATATGCTTCGCCTAACCTGAACCAACAGTTTCCCTTTGTAGCAACTCTAGAATTGCCAGATCTAAACCGGCTGACGAATGATCCAATTGCTTATGCCCCTTGGTGGCCAGCGATTCCGCATAAACTTCCATCGGACATTCCTAAATTCAATGGAAATCCAGGTGAAGACCCGTCGAATCACGTCATGACTTTTCATCTGTGGTGTTCATCGAACACTCTAAACGATGATTCGATAAGACTTCGCCTCTTCCAGAGGACATTGACAGGTCCAGCGGCTAAATGGTACATTGAATTGCCAAGAGCCTCTTTCGACAATTTCAGCTCCTTAGCCACGACTTTCTTAACCCATTTTCAATTACCGATAAGGTATGAAACGGGAACAGAACTCCTTACCAACTTCAAACAGACAACGACCACTCACATATCTGATCATATACATGAGTGGCGACGTCGTCGTAGGATGGTGAAAACTTACGTTCCCGATCAGCTGTTAGCTGAATGGTTTATAAAGTCGTTACTTCCGGCTATAACGGAAGATGTGGCCAAGGGGGGAGTCGTAACAGAGGAGCAGGTCATTGCTCGTGCTCAATATCTGGACTTAGTATATACTCAGTCTGGCACGCTCTACGACAAAATACCTGATGCCCCCAGACCTGAATTTTCAATTCCTCCCCCTCCTAAATCGAATACTGACTCTCACGCCAGCAATGGCGTGACTGGCAAACGCAAAATTTCTAGTCAAAATGCAAATGAGGAACTTCTTGCCTCAGAAGTAAATTCCATGTCGACCGACAAGAGCAAACAACTGAAGCAACCAGGGGGCAAGAAGAAAAAGAAAAGGAAAGGGAAACCCCCGACAGGGTGTCATATATGCGATGAGGATCATTGGACGAAAGATTGTCCACATATAGCTGAAGTTAAGAAACTCTTCAAGAGTTCAAAAACCCCAGCAGTATTGACTGATCCGTTTCCTAATCCAAGACAAAATCTGGTTGCTAATCAAAATGCTTCCCGATCCCAAGTGCTTATGTTGTCTGCCTCAAAACAGCAGAATAATGCTTTGACAAGGAATAAAGATTACAGGAATCCAAAGCAGTTGAACAAAAAGGCAAATAAACAACCTAGTAGTTCAACAACAACTTTGACCAAAGTTGTGCCACCCATCGTTCCTAAACCAATGATAAAGTCGCCAAAGGGAGTAGTACACAAATCGACATTTAATCCTCGTGAAAAAATAACACAGGATTACAATATAATAGAGGACCTGACCCAATCGTCGTCCGCTATGTCGACACTTGAGGTAGCGCAAAAATGCACCTCCCAAGAGCAAGCTTTATTATCAGCCATAGGTGGGATTGGCCCAATGGATTCCAATCTTGTGGCCTTTGATCATAAAGGATATGACCCTCAACTAGCTTTCCTTATTCAAGTGAAAGCCCTCAACAAAACTGTTCATCGAACAATTATTGATGAGGGGGCATCTACATGTCTTATGTCGATGAGTTGCTGGAAAAATTTAGGCTCACCACCCTTGTCGAAATCGTCAACAACGTTAAAAGCATTTGATGGACGATCATACACTCCATACGGGATTTTAAATAACTTGCAAGTTGAACTGGGGGGCAAAACAGTAGAAGTTGATGTGGAAGTAATCGACGGAAACCTCGATTACAACATCCTACTGGGAAGGCCTTGGATATATGCCATGGCTACAGTTGTGTCGACCTACTTCAGGAGGATTGTATTTCCTTTTCAAGGAAAAATTACAATCGTCGACCAACAAACATTTCTCCCCAACAGTTCTCAAGTTACGGGAAGCAGCACAATGATCCATGAAAGTAATCAATCACTCCAAAATATTGGAGTAGGTCTCCTAAAAGACCCTGCCTTAATGGGTACTTTTGCCCTACCGCCGGCAAGTAATCTGGCGGAAGTAGCCACAGTGGAAACCTACAATATGAAATCTTCTATATCCAACGGATTCGGAAGATTCCTAAATATTTTTTCAGCATGGATCATCGCCCTAATGGAAATACTGTAAATACAGTGGGCTCCGAGGACGGTTCTTATCTCATGTCAACCTCGTTAAAAAATGAAACAAGGAGTCACGAGGATAGTTCTTTTACTATGTCAACCTCATTAAAAAATGAAACAAATCCCCTTTTCAAAATTCAAAGGTAAACCTTCATTCCAACCACCAAGTTGAATGCAATGAAGCTTGGGGGGCACCCTCCTTTGACATGCGTTATTATGATGCTGGGGGCATGCAAAAGAATGAGCAGTTTTGGCAAAGTTCATGCTCGTTAAAAAAATAAACACAAAACCGAGCAGTTTTAACGCGGAATTCATGCTCGTTAAAAAATAAACATAAGCATGTGAGCAAGCTTCCTCCAGAGTTCAAGCTCATCCAGAAAAAATGAACCGGTAAATAACCATTTGAGACCGTAAATTCATCAGCCATAAAAAGCCTTGGTCGTGTTTGCACCGTCACCTCCACTTTTCATTTGGCCGATCATTCACATCCACTTGATTGTTTACCTATTTTGAGGAACAGTTGCGAAGAGTGATTTCACCTAGCCATCCTTGTGACACTGTCGTGATTGGAAAATTCCAACCTGTACCTGGAATTTGCTGCTATCCCTGTTTATCACTCGTTCCTCAAAATACGAGTCTTCTTTGAGCTCTTTTCACTGACTCGTAAAATATGAAAAGTTTGCCGAGTTTTGGCCTTCCAGCTCGTTAAAAGGACCGGAAGAGCTATCCCTCCTCTAAATTTTAATCTTTTTGGACCTGAGGGATTATTGCACAAAAAGATCGAGCGCTTGTCTAGTTCGGCTCGATAAAGCTATCGAACATTCATCCCTTCTGTATTGTTTTATACTTTTTCGGACTTAAGGGATTAGATGACGAAAAAGGACCCCTGGAGTCCACTTTATGTACCCTTTTCAGACTCTCTAAAAATGAAAAGGACCGAGTTGTCTTTGTCGCTGGGCTCGTTAAAAATATTAGATAGCGACAAACTTGTCTATAGACGAGAACGAGTTTCCCTATCGCTAGGCTCGTTAAAACATAGCGATGGGCTTGCCCGAAGGGCAGGTTATAGAACAAGCATATGTTATCCTCCTCAAGCTTGACAAAAATAAAGAGGTACTGGTCAGAAATGACTGGGGAAAAATTGGGAAGAACCTCAAAGCTTAATGGTAGCAAGTCGCTCTTGAACATGACACTTTTGCCTCCGTAAATATCGGGTTGGGTTATTATCATTCACCGGTCCCTTCACCATGGTCTCGCCATACCATCCATACATGGGGTAATGCTACCGATCCATCACATCAGTGTCGTTATATGTTCAAGAGATGTCATTCAGAAAGTGTCAACCGGGTCCCATCCACTACCGTACATCATCTTTCATCCTTCCATGACCGCCACCCTGAATCATATTTCACAGATCGTTTTCACCATCATCACTAGCTCCGTTCCGTGTCACTGATGTGGGATTCATTAAGGCCCTCCTTTGACGGATCACTTCTTGTCGACATCAGCTCACTATCCAAGAAGTTGATCTAGGAACACCCCCTCAGTACTTTGAAGCTTGCATGCCTCAATGGCAAGTTTCTCACTCCCGGCGATAGGTATACATTAATGACCTTCGACCAAGAGACTTTGCGTGGTGTTCGACGTCAGATCCTATATTCACACCACGTGAATTGTGCTGCAGTACCTTGAGGGTCATCATCATTATCGGTGATTCCTCTCGCGCTTGTTAACAGTTTACATTATTGACTGGTAATCAAGCAATGTCTTTCCATGTTCGACTTCAAGAAATTCTCAAATGGATCGACTTGTACTAGAGTGAAGATCGGACAAGTTTGAAGACCCCGGATCTAGTTTCATCCATCCGGGTTGCGATATATATTCAGGAGATAAAAGCATAGACATGTACAGCAAATGTATTTATAAAGCTGAGCATGGGAAATGCCCGCCTCAGCTAGATCATGAAAAGAAAGTATGAAAAGATAATGTATTGTATTGTATTTTGTTACAGGTCACCTCCCGACGATTTGAATGAACTTCGGATCCTCCTAATAAAGCATTTCACCCGATAAACGACCTCATACTTTAGGGGGCAACTGTTATAGACATTTTTGTGCCTTACAGCATAGAGCATGAAATGTCAATAATCTAAGGGATCCAAAGTCCCTAAACATGTTGTTCTTACCCTTAGAGGAACAAGGTCAGCAAACCACAGCACTGCAAATCAGTTCTCCACTGAAAAACACTCAAAAACAGGTCAGTTTTGGATCATTGCAGCTGCTCCACTAGGCATCTGCGCTGCATAGCAGGTACAACAAAGGCTACCTGCGTTGCATAGCAAGTAGAACAAAGGCTACCTGCGTTGGGCGTACTTGGACATGTGGAGGAATCTTTTTCTCAAAGTGCCAGTGCCCAGGAAGCTTCTAAAAAGACACTTGATGATAAGATTCGCCTAATGATGAGTTAAGAGCTTCTAAAACTCCAAGTGGAAGACAGAAACTCCGAGTGAAGAACTGAAGAACAACTGGAGTTGAAGAGGAGAACAAGTCACACATCAAGCTGACTTATCTTCACTCCAAAACTCTATATAAGGATCTCATCCCATGGGATCTAGGGGCCGGAATTTTGTGCAAAGAATTGTTGTTGGTTTACAGTTGTGAGCATTGGGTGATTGCTTGAGGGAGGTGAAGAAGAGATTTCTCTCCGTCGGGAAGGTGATGCTGGATTGGACCTCTCATGGTTGTATCACCGCCTGAACCTTACTTCCATATATTAATAAAGCATTTGAGGTTCTTCTATTCGCATGTGTTTCAATGGTGTATTGTCTTACTTGCGTCTTTGATTTATGCTAATCCTTGAATCGATTATGAATGCATGCCTCTTGTAGTTTCCTTTTCTTGTCTTATTTGCAGGATCTCGTGTAGCTGGGCCCGTGAAAAGACTTGGATCTGGGAGCAAGCGGCAAACGAAGGAGATTGGATCGACCATTTGCACAAGACATCAGTAAGTGGATCTCTTCCTTCTATCTCTTGCATGTCATAAAGAAGAAACTTTAGATAGCTTTGCTTTCAGCTGTTGCTAAGGAACTGTCACCCTTAGAGTGGGTTAGGGTCATTCCGAGTTGGATACTTTCCCCCACAACACATCTTTTAAGCTCTTTTCTGACTCCTAAAATATGAAAAGATTGCCGAGCATTTCTTTTACACTCGTTAAAATGGAATTAAAAGACGGTCCCCTTATAGCTCTTTTCTGACCGTAAAATCAGGAAAAGATTGCCGGGTTTTTGTCATTTCAAACTCGATATTGGAAATAAAACGACGTATCCTTGATCGCTTTTTACTTTTCAGGTCAGTGGCACTAATTATGAAAGTACTCCTTGGTCGCAAGATCAAGCAGTTCCCCAGGTATTATTTTATACTTTTTCAGGCTTGAGGGACACAAATCTACGAAAAAGTTCAACTTGGAGTCTTCTTAAGTTTTTCAGACTCTCTAAAATTGAAAAACGCCGAGTTTCTCCTATACTGGGCTCGTTAAACATTTCATAGTAAAGGACCTGTTCAATTACAAACAGGAACGAACTACTCCTTCCTAGGGTTCGAATCAAAACTAGGTTGGACTCATCCGAAGGATGAGCTTATAATCAAGCATATGTTATCCTCCTCAAGCTTGTTAAAAATAAAGAGGTACTTGCCAGAAATGGTGGGGGAAAAGAGAGAAGAATGAGCCTATTTGTTATCTTTTGTCTCAGAAGAAACTTTATTACCACTCTTGGACACGACACTTTTCATTCACCTGGGTTGGGAAATCCTTTACCTCACAGTTAATCAAACCACTTTGAAAGTCTTCAGCCGGGTTCCAGGGATTAACTTTGAGTCGTTTATCACCAAGCCATCTGTTGTGTCGTTATGTGTTCAAGAGGTCTGCAAGCAAAACTTTCATCTGCAAAATACTTGTCATCCATTTGACCATCCCTGAGTCAGTCCTTACAGCAACATTTCTTCAACTTGAACAATGATTTCGTGTTGTGGGCTTGCCCGCAACGGGTCGCTTTCTATCGACATCAGCACATTATCTAGAGAGATGACTTAGAAATCATCAGTGCCTTGAAGTCTACATGCATCAATGGCAGGTTTCTCGCCTTTGACGTCAGTTTACATCATTGACTTTCGATCGAAGGATTCCGTGAAATGTTCGACATCAACTCATTCATTCACATCTCATGGATTGTACTGGGTACTTTGAGAACCATTGACATTACTGGTGGTCTCTCTCACGCTTGTTAACAGTTTGCATCATTGACTGGTAATCAAGTGGTTTCTACCATGTTCAACATCAACTCATTTATTCGCATGGCTAGAATCGTACCATTTCGGGAAGTAGAAATGAAGACCCTGGATCTAGTTTCCACCATCCAGGCTGCGAGGAGTTTTGTATTCATTATCTAAGTAGACTAATCATAAACAGATGGCTGCGCCCATACTGTGTCTACAAAAGTCTATGATTATGATGTACTGCAAGATCATTCCTGTATCAGAGTAGTTAGTCTGTTAGTTAAAGTTTTGATCTGAGTATGGGAATGCCTACCTCAGTGATGATATAATCTTATACATGTATTTTGTGTTGAAAATTGCAGGTTCTGACCAGGCTCTCCACGAGATAATCCTTGAAATGATAAAGCGCTTCACCCTTCCTAGATAATACAAAACCCTAATCTATTACAGGCTTCGCACTTTAGGGGGCAATCTGTTACACTAAAAAATGTCACCATGACTATTTACAGTTAGTATGGCTCTATCAACAGTCATGCTATCCTCTTAGGCAAGTCTTATGCCTCTGCTCTCCATGTCAAACTCCAAAAAGAGAGAAAGTCTTTATAAATGTATTTATCTCTGGGTACGCAGGTTCTCTCAACCTTACCTGCGGGGACGCACCCAATGTTCACAAAAGCTGCGTCTTTGGACGCTCTGTATGTAAAGGGGCAGGTGCGTCCCCCTGTAAAGGTTAAAATGCGCAAGTTTCATCTTTAAAAAGTTACTTGTGGTCATTTCTAGAGCATTCTAGAAGGTTGTTCGACGTGTATTGAGCGCCTCCAGATGGTTCATGCACTCCTACCAAAGAGGAACTTATCCCATCAATAAGGGAGCTATCCCATCCAAAGAGGGGATTATCCCATTGATGGTGGACCTGATTAACTTCCTCTTGAGCACTATAAATACAGGCATTGGGCCAGAAGGAGGGGAGGTTGGAAGCTATACATTTTCTAAGGGTAGATGCTGCAGGAATTAGGGCTCCCATTTAGAAGCTTGTGAGGAGAGATTGCCATCTTTGCTTATTCTATTTGGAAGTGGGTGAGCTTTGTCAAAGTAAAGGAGAACTCTTGATGGACCCTGGGAGGGACTTGCACAACACCAAGGCTCAGGTTGTATTTGTTCCTTTTGTTACCTATTAATGCAAATGAGTCCATTCTTCTCAATAACTTGTTATTTATGAGTTGTTTCATGTACTCCTTGGTCTATGTGTTAAATATGTTTTATTCTATGAGATTATCAAGTGCTATTTAATCGTTTGATTGTTAGTGTATGCAGGTTTCAAAGTGAAGGAGGAGCTCATCCGGATCAGCGGAGCTGGACTGCTACAACAGCGTTGGACTACAGGTAGGATCTAAACACTTGATTTCCCATATAGTAAATGCATGTTTAGAGAAGGATTTCTCTTGTTTGTCACTAGAGAGTCTTAGGCTCCTAGGGAGGTTGGTTGTGTCCGCACAATCGACTCTTTCCGCCTGACAATCCCCTAATTCATTTACCCGTATTATATTAAAACCATAATTCCTTAAACAAAATATAACACATACCCAATACTTCAATGAAAATGCCTTGGTATCAAGATTTTAAGAGGTGTAAAAGTGCTCAAACAATCATAGTTTGTTGCTGACAATATCTTGCTCGAGGGAGCCTCCAACATAATAACATCAAGATTAAAGATTATACTAGAAATATTTCTTGTTGCAACAAGAGGGATAATAAATTCTAACAAATGCAAAACATATGTATGGAACACTAAATTGTTTATTGACATCGTTTCTTATATTCTCTCCTTTCCATATAAGGATGACTGGAAATAATTCAGGTGCCTTTCCAAGCCAATCCATCTTAAAGCATCATCAACACTTCAATGGCATAAAGCATTTAGTAAAATAAAGTAAAAATTTGTAAAGTAAGGGCTCATTGTTTGAACCCAGTCAAAAGGTTTGTTCAATTGATCCTCTCAACTCTTCCAATTTTTCAATTTTTAGCTCTTCTTGCTCTGAACTAGATATCTTTTCAACTAGCTCAGGAGTTGTGTGAATTTATGTGGTAAGGAATTAAGACTAAGACCAAACATTTTCATTTAGTGAAAGAGGCAATTATTAGAGCCCCAAAGCCTAATATCATATTAGGAGTTACAAATCCTAAGATGATGATTCATATTTAGGAGTGAAGTTACTCTAACAACTTATTTTAGGAAAATTTGAATGGTGGAAATGGATTGTACTAAAAAAATACTTGGGGTGGAAAAGAAATATGGGTATGGATCTTCCTTTTCCTGAATAAGAAGGTTCTCTTGTTTGGGAACTTATCTGAGTAACTATAACACTCCCTCCAGTCCGAGGTTGTGGTCCAATTACTACGTGTGGAGGTTTGGTCCCCACAAGTCTCGCAGTCTGGTCCTAGGCAGGACTATGTACTCCTAAGAGCTGCTCCATGTGCGATTTCTTTAGTTAAAAAAAAAAAAAAAAAACTATAACACTCCCTCCCACCCCCTTGGGTTATCGCGGGTTATGGAAGGTGTCTTTAAAATTAACCCAATATCCAAGGTCTATTAATATGAATATGGGGTCAAAAAAATCTTATTTTTCCAACCTCTTCAAAACTCAAAACCAATGTCACCATCTCATTTGGATCATCGAGAGCTTTTCAACCAATCCAACTCTAAGACTAAAAAATTTATGACCATTTGAATATTTGCTCATCAATCCTTGCCACATTAGCATATACCACCACATGGCACTTCCAAGTAGCATACACGACTCTGCCACGTCGCTCATAGAATAATGTGGCTCCCTCCATGCCAGTGTACCTAGCACCATTATCCCAAGGCGAGAATTAATTACCATTATGAACTGGCAAGATGAGACAATAAATTTTACGTCAATTACTAGGGAGTTCCCCATCTAACACTTTTCATTAGCCTGCACCCATTTCTTGGAGTGCTGATAAAGAACTCGACACTATACAAAAGGCATGGACGAAAACTTCTCCATCTATAGATGCGAACTTCACGTCGCACCCTCTGTAACCTCCAATGTGGTATGACCTGTGGCACCACCTGGAAACCATGTCATTTAGTGCCACGTCACCTATCTCCTTTGTTCATTGTTGATGTCATGTTGACATCAAGGTGATATCACCTTACTATATGACATCCTTTGATGGTGCCACGTGTCATCTAAAAATCTACTTCTTAGACATCCAACATGGCTAATTTTTCCTACCACATGTCATGCCACATAGGCACCATGTCAACATCAATATGTGCCAACTGCCCCCATGGCATCCACATAACCTTACCTGGTCCACGTGGCACTTGCCACATTGGCCTATGCCAATGGGTCCCATAAGGCTAAGCCCTTTGTGTTTTGTAGTGAAAACACATTATATCCAGTTTCAAGGAAAATCTAGACTACATGAGAGATCACACTATAACAAACTCTTAGACCCCTAGAATCCCAAATTTACTCTCTACTCCGTACAAATATGAGATTGGTCCCACATCTGGGTTCCCCAAGTCTTGACACCCCACCTTCACCCTTAGATGCCCCAGATTTCTAGATACATCATTGTCTCCAAATAATTTGGACCTAATCACACATTCAACCCCTTGCATATGGTCCACCATGTGAGGTCCACACCAAATGCACTACACAACTCCAGTTCCATTCAATTTGGCCTTGTACAAAATTTTTCCCAATGGGTCTTATCCTAGATGCCCACCTTTCTTTTCAGAAACCCAGATTGGGGCCATTCTTAAAATCACACAAGTTAATAAACAAACATGTATCTAGATCTTCAAATACGCCTACCAAAATACATCTGGCTCTTCTACAATTCTACATTTAAAAGAAAAGACGAAATGTCACAATTATTTGCCCAAGTGGGGCCTACTCCAGATATCCTCCTTATTTGGATATCCAGATGAATTTACAAATGATTGAGGAATAAAAAAGGGTATTCGACCCCATATATATATATATATATATATCTTTCTTAAAGGCTATTCGGTCTTAGATGCATCTAGATTTCTACACTACGCAAACTTAGAAATTCTAATGGATTTCGAGGAACTTTCCCAAGTTTCCCTTGCTGAATAGTGTTTACTTATAACACTATTATCCACTACAATGAAACCGTCATTCTGTCTCTAACATTTCAAACATTATTCATGTACATGATATAGTAAATGGATTCATCAACATGCCTACAACTGACATTAAACTAGCTAAACCATAACTAGCAATGCTCTGTGGATTCGATACATCAACACCATATTCAAACACATAATAAGTCCCAAGAAGGGACTTTTGATTTATTGAGAGGTCATTCATGATAATGACAATCTTCCTACAGAGTTAAGGGTGTAACTATTTACATCAATTTATCTTAGAGCTTTATAACTCTTGCAAGATTCTTATACAACACACAATGCATATCCATCCTGTGCATAAACAGAGTGCTTAACATCATTAAGCAAGAGAAATGAATCTTTCAATTTATAAGCATACTAACCATTAAAACAATGTTATTAACAATTATTTGCATGTATTCATGTAACCAATCACAATTGCATATATAATCAATAACATTTGTATCATCCACATAAAGCTAATATTCCAACTTAGCCAATAGAACATTCAAGGCACATTTCTCATCAAGGACATGCAACAATTTTCAATGACCATTTAGCAATAATGTAGAGCCATACATTATTCATTAACATACTAGTCATGGTAATCAATCTCATTCAAATTATAAACAAGCCATGTCACTTATCTAAATGGCTAGAGATGGTTAGAAATTGAAGGTGGAACTTGAAATCTCCACCTAACCATAAGCCAACTGCACTACAGTCTTTCTTGCAGATATCCACCGCTGAGCCAGATCCATGGTCCATAGGATTTCTCTCTCAGGCATCTAACCAAGTTTAGTTCGGATAATGCTCATCTCTAGGAGTATGGGTTTACTTTATAAGTGGTTAATGAACTATTCCTCAAGGCAAGCACTATAGGAACCTATAGCTCACAGTTTGGGTGGTTTATTAGCTTACTTAGAAAGCACTAGGTGGTTTATCAACCTTCTTGACAAGCACTTAGAGGGTTATCAACCCTTTTTAGCGAGCACCCTAGTGCATTACTACCTTGTCTAATGGTTTATTAGCCTTCTTGGAAAGAACTAAGTGGTTTATCAACTTCCTCAACAAGAACTTATTGATTTATCATACATCTTAGAAAGCAGTTATTACCCAATACCTCTTTTGATCCTCCCACTGATATTTTAACCTTGGATGCACACATTCTAGTAGCTCCAAAGCATCAATACTAGGAATCACATCCCATTAGTATAAGGAAACATTCTCCAATGCACAATACTCTTACTATTGCAATCCACGCTAGTGTCTCTCTCTAGTGTTCTCTGACACGTTGTCTGTCTCTGTTATGTTGTTCGATAGTCTTCTGTTTTGCTTGCATCCCCTCTATTCCTTTAAGGTCCTTTCCTTCCATTGGGTTGATTGTTTCCCCTTCCCTTCATGTCATTGAAGTAGGGAAGAATGTAGGAATCTCCTCTTCCCTATCGTATCTTTTCCAACTATTTTGGTGGTGGCTATTTAACTATGCCAGCCAACACCACTGACAACTCTCTCGCAAATTGTGGGTTCGCGTGTCCCATTCATTAGTTCTGGCAAATATAAAATTTATTTTATAATTACAATCATTAAAAAAATAGGGGTCAACATAAAGGATGTTATAAGCCCTGACCCCTTAAATGAAAACTATCCTTGGTGTTTTATGTAAATAGAAAGAAAAGAGACAAAAAATGAGCCTTATAGAACAACTCTTACATTTGATTATTCATAAAAAAATAGGTATAACACCCTCATTTGTTATACCATCTCTTAGGTGGCTTCATCAGGTCCAAAGTGCTTCCATTGTACCTTGACCTACTCTATTACTCGATCCTAGAGCAACCTCTAGTCCAAGATGCATAATGGTTATTGTTATAACTCTTCCTTGGGTTCCACCTATATCACAGGCTAGTCAAACATATGATTAGCATCACGTACATACTTCTTAAGAAAAGAAACCTGAAAAAAAAAAAAACTATGTGCATTCACTATGGGTGGTAAGACCAATCTATAGGCCACTGGCCCCACTCTTTCTAAGATTTGAAATAGTCCACAAAATCTAGGTGTTAGCTTGGCACAAGACCCCACTTTTAGTGAGCTCTTCCTCATGATGATGTGAAGATACACGTGCTCTCCCACTTGGAATTCATTGTGCATCCTTCTTTTCTTCGAGGAAAAAATTGGATTATGTAGATGTTGAAGGCATTTTGTCATATAGGCCTTTCGACTAATGAGAAATAAAAATGAAACCTGTAAAAATTACATAAAATATGCCAAAGTTAAGTGAGATAAAAATCACTTAACTTCTCCTTTTTACCTTTCTTTTTCTGAACCTTTTTCTAGACCTTAGGTTTGGGACCAGCTATTTTGATTTCCAATTCATTTCCAACTATCTGCAAAGGGGCTTCTTTCTTAGTCCAAACTCTCAGAGACATGAGTTCTATTTATACCCCCCATACTTTTTTGGTTGTGATTTTCCCCTTTCTGTTGCTCTGATGCTTAGATCTCTACTAATTTAGTATTTCTAAATCTTGGTTGTGGATCTAGATTGATCCACAACACCCCCATTTGCTTGGTTACCATGTTGGGCCTATGCATCCGTATTTGGATGGTTCTCCATGGTATCTTCTTCTTCTTCTTCAAACACGTGAGGGTTGAATACCTTCCATCCATTTGGCTATTGGGATGATCCAGGTGGATATTGGTGGCCACCCTCCTATTCCACCTAGACCTCCATTCGGTTTCATCAATTTCCTTGATTATAGAAACATTTACTCTTTTTAGCAGTTTTTCGGGTCTTGAACTTCTGGAGCTGTTTTGACCCCCTAAATGACGTTTTTGGTGGTCTGCAACAAGACCTTGGCCATAGTTAGGGGCCTACCGTAACTCCTATAGTACTCA